>CP136059.1:383117899-384581232 GCA_032464435.1 Aegilops umbellulata | reverse complement strand
ATACTAATGGCGCACCATGGGCAAGTGCGCCATTAGTAACTTTTTTTATTTTGTTGACTTATTTTGAATTTTGAAGGCGGGAAGATACTAATGGCGCACCAAGGGCAGGTGCGCCATTAGTAACTTTTTTTTATTTTGTTGACTTATTTTGAATTTTGAAGGCGGGAAGATACTAATGGCGCACCGTGGGCAGGTGCGCCATTAGTAAGTTTGAATTTTTTTGAATTTTTTTGCCTCTCGAGATCTTAAAAGCCCCGTATCTTTTTTTCTGTTAGGTTTTCGAGTAGATGATTTTTCATATAAAAAACTTTTTCATCCGAGTTAGTATGCAAAAGTTATGCCCATTTTTACAAATTCTCGCGAGATTTTGCAAATGAAGTCGAAATTCATATTTGCAAATTTTCCCAACAACTATACCACATATCACATGGGAAACTTATTTTCTTTTATTTTTTTGACATTTTCATCATTTTCTTTTAATTTTTTTTAAACTGAAAAGGCGATCCACGGGGGGGGGCATTCGGTGGAAGTGGTAAAACTGCTAAGTGCAGTATTTATAGACGCACCTTTAGTCCCGGTTGGGGAGAAGGACCGCGACTAAAGGTACCCTTTAGTCGCGGTCCGCCTCCCCAACCTGGACTAAAGGGTTTTGGCGCCGCTTTCGTTCCCGCGCAGAAATACCCTTTAGTCGCGGTTGGGGACAACAACCGCGACTAAAGGGTACCCTTCAGTCGCGGTCCGCCTCCCCAACCGGGACTAAAGGGTCTGTGCTGCGCGGTGCGGTGGGATGTTTAGTCCCACCTCGCTAGCCGAGAGGCTTCGACAGTGGTTTATAAGCGCGGCTGCGCTCACCACTTCGAGCTCCTCTCAAATGCAAGCTTACGGGCCTATTCTGTCACTATGTGCCTGTGGGCCTACTGGGCCTTCTGCGGGCCTGAATCCTGGCCCTTTAATGGGTTTCTAGTCGTATTCAGGCCGTGGTGGCCCAGTAGGTGGCATATTTTCTGTTTTTTGTTTTCTTTTTGCTTTATTTATTTTGTTTTGTTTTTCTTCTTTTTTTCTTCCTTTTTTCCTTTTTCCTTTTTTCTTCTGTTTTTTCTTTTGTTTTTTTCTTCTGTTTTTTTCTTATGTTTTTCTTCTGTTTGTTTTTTTCTTCTGTTTTTCCTTTTTTCTTCTGTTTTTTTCTTCCTTTTTCCTTCTTTCTTCTTCTTCCTTTTTCCTTTTAATGGTGGTGGCCAAGTTACTAATGGCGCACCGTGGCATGGTGCGCCATTACTAGTTCAACTAGTAATGGCGCACCACTCCCACGGTGCGCCATTAATAGTTTTAAAAAAATTCAAAAAAAAGTTTTACAAATTTTTTTTACAAATGGCGCACCGTGGATGTGGTGCGCCATTACAAGTTCGACTAGTAATGGCGCACCATGACACGGTGCGCCATTACTAGTTCAACTAGTTTTGGCCAAGTTACTAATGGCGCACCGTGGATGCGGTGCGCCATTAGTATTTGGACACTAATGGCGTACCAACACATGGTGCGCCATTAGTATATAGTAATGGCGCACCACATGTCTGGTGCTCCATTAGTGTCAATTCCATCTATAGCCCTTTTCCTAGTAGTGGGTGCCACGAACCGGGACCAATGCTCCCCTTTAGTCCCGGTTGGTGCCACCAACCGGGACCAAAGGCCTTGTGTGTAACGCCCTCGATGCGGCTATATCTCCCACGTGTAGAAGCACGACTTAGAGGCATAACCGCATTGAAAGCAATGTCGCAAGTGAGGTAATCTTCACACAACCCATGTAATACATAAGGGAAAGAGATACATAGTTGGCTTACAATCGCCACTTCACACAATACATGAATAAAGCATTACATCAAACAGATACAAACAAGGTCCGACTACGGAACCAAAATGAAAGAAGACTACCCCAAATGCTACATAGATCCCCGATCGTCCCAACTGGCCTCCACTACTGATCAACTGAAACGAAACAACACAAAGAACAAGATCTTAATCAAGATCCTCCTTGAGCTCGGGTACGTCACCTGCAAACTGGTTTTGGAAGTATCTGTGAGTCACGGGGACTCAGCAATCTCACACCCGCGAGATCAAGACTATTTAAGCTTAAAGGTAGGACAAGGTAGTGAGGTGGAGCTGCAGCAAGCGACTAGCATATCTGGTGTCTAACATACGCAAGTGAGAGCGAGAAGAGAAGGCAAAAGCATGGTCGAACAAATATGATCAAGAAGTGATCCCGAAACTACTTACGTCAAGCATAACTCCAACACCGTGTTCACTTCCCGGACTCCGCCGAGAAGAGACCATCACGGTTACGCACGCGGTTGATGTATTTTAATTAAGATCAACTTCAGGTTTTCTACAACCGGACATTAACAAATTCCCATCTGCCCATAACCGCGGGCACGGCTTTCAAAAGATAATACCCTGCAGGGGTGTCCCAACTTAGCCCATGATAAGCTCCCACGGCCAACGAAGGATATTCCTTCTCCCCGGGAAGACCCGACCAGTCTCGGAATCCCGGCTACAAGACATTTCGACGGTAATAAAACAAGACCAACAAAGCCGCCCGATGCACCAACAATCCCGATAGGAGCTGCACATATCTCGTTCTCAGGGCAACACCGGATAAGCGAAGCGTACAGGTACCGACATAACCCAAGTTGCCAAGGGATGGTCCCGCACGGTGCTCTAGTTTGGACCAACACTTAGACAAGCATTGGCCGGGGGCTAAATAAACATGACCCTTGGGTTAATTACTCCCAAGGGAAAAGTAGGTGGTGGTGAGGCAAATGGTAAAACCAAGATTGGGCCTTGCTGGAGGAGTCTTATTCAAAGCAAACTGTCAAGGGGGTCCCATAAATCACCCAACCGCGTTAGGGACGCAAAATCCGGGAACATAACACCGATATGACGGAAACTAGGGCGGCAAGAGTGGAATAAAACACCAGGCATAAGGCCGAGCCTTCCACCCTTTACCAAGTATATAGATGCATTAATTAAATAAGATATATTGTGATATCCCAACAAGTAAACATGTTCCAATCAAGGAACAACATCTCCATGTTCCAACAAGGAACAAACTTCATCTTCAACTGCAACTAACAACGCTATAAGAGGGGCTGAGCAAAGCGGTAACATAGCCAAACAACGGTTTGCTAGGACAAGGTGGGTTAGAGGCTTGGTTGGACAATATGGGAGGCACGATAAGCAAGTGGTAGGTATCGCAGCATAGGAATAGCAAAAGAGCGAGCAACTAGCAAGCAAAGATAGAAGTGATTTCGAGGGTATGGTCATCTTTCCTGAAATCCCGCAGGGAAGAAGAACGAGTCCATGAAGAAGACAAACAGACGTAGACGAACGAATCCTCACAACTCCGAACGAAACCGAAGCTAACGAGAGAAGCAACCCGGAAAGAAACAAGCAACATAGTAAACCAACAAGCACAAACAAGGCATGATGCACAATCAAGTATGATGCATGTCCGGTTTAATGAAGCATGGCATAGCAAAGTGCACAAACAACACTACAAGTTAAGTGGAGCTCAATATGCAACGAGTTGCATATTGATGGAACACCACATGCCTTATTTAGTTCTCTCTCGTTTAAGTATCCAACCATATTAAATGTTGGTTAAATATGGCAAGAGGTGGAGCATAAGTAAACTAAACATTTAGGCAAGTTTAAATGAGGCCGGAAATAACAAACAACAATTCCGGAAAATCCCCATATGTCATATAGCAATTTAATGCAAACAGAATTTAAACATTTTAATTGTTGTTATTATGATGCAGATGACATGAACAAGTTTTATGCAATTTTTATGAAAATGTTGGCATGAGCATGTTATGAAGCATTTGTCACCGTGGTGTAAGAAAGGGGTGCCATGGCAACGAATCCGAACATGATGCCACGGCAACATATCGGTTCCGGTAGCTCATGGAGTTACCGGTGCAAAAGAAAACGTGTCGGGAGCGTGTCATGCAAGGATGGTGGGGTGATCCCGGATAACGGGTTCCCACGGGACGACGGCATGGCTAACGAGGAGGAACATGCATGAAGCAAACGGGCATGGTGCAAACATATGGTTCATCTCAGACAACACACATTCGTCCACGGGTCATCGTTCTCAGCAGTTATACCTTTGAAGCATGTATTTTCGAAGCGGACCGGTTCGGAGAGGAAGTAGTCGTTCACGGGTCGTCGAGGGAAGTAGAGGAAGTAGTTGTTCCGCGACGGTAGTCCTACATGGTTCGGAGTGGTACTTGACAGGTCCGAGGTCTCCGGCGATGATACGGGTACATCTCGTAGCGGAACTTGGTGGCCTTGAAGAACCGACATGGTACAAGGCAACGATGCGCGCCCGCATGAGGTAGTCGTTCCCATGAAGGAACTTGAACTTGACGCAACTCCAGATGTAGCCGTATGAGTACTGTGGTCGAGGTCTTCAAAGTGGTACAAGGGGAGATGCACGGTCGTGGCTATCTCCGGACCGGTGTTGGGAAGGAGTCGGTCGGGGGTGCAGCTGCTCGAAGACGACGAGCGAAGGAGGCGTCGCCCCCTGGTTCAAAACAGAGGCGAGGCGCTGCTTGGGGAGGTGGAGAGGAAGGAAGCGCGGCGCAGGAGAATAAGCAGGGCGCGGTGGAGGAACTGCAGGAGGCGGTCTCGACCATGGCGTCCCTGCAGCAGCAGCGATGATGGCTCGGGGTACAGGAGCTCAGGCGCGGTGCGGCAAGCGACAGGAGGAGGCGAGGTAGTGGGCCGGAGCGACGAGGAGGCGAAGGACGGCGAGGAAGGGGGAGCTCCTCATCCCTGCGTGTGGCGGCGCGAAGGCTGGCGGCGGCGGGCTCCGGTGGCCGGCTGGTGGCCGGGGCCAGCGCGAGGAGACAGGGTCGAGGCAGAGGCGACCGGCGGGGCAGGAGCAAGGGGAGTGGCAGTCAGGGATGGGGCAAGGGCGCGGGTGCTGCTGTTCTCTCTCTGGCGGCGCACGGGAGGGAGGAAGGGATCGAGAGAAGGGTTGCGCAAGGGGATCGGCTAGGGTTAAGGGCGCCGGAGCTGGGCCTTGGGCCTTGGCCTAGGATTTGGTGGGCCGACTTGGCTGCTGGGCTGCAAGCCTGCTCTCTCTCTCTCTCTCTACTCTTAAGCAGAAAAGAAATACAGAGAAGAAAGAGAAAGAGAGGGTTAGGGAAAGAATATGCGCATGCGGATAATTTTCCTGGACTCACAAAAATGAGCTTGATCCAAGAAAAATAGAGTGGGCAAGATTGCATAGTTTAAATTCAAACTCATTTGAATTTAATTCAAATGGGTTTGAACTAGGACTAGAAATTAGAGGTTTCCAACAATGTTGGGATTTTTGGTGGACCTCCGAAATATGTTGAAAGAATATATGGCAAAGTTGGAGATCAAGAATTAAGATAACAAAGGCATCAGGATATTTTGTAAGTGTGTTTGCGGTAAATCCAAATAATTGGAATATTTACTATAGCTCTCTAACTATCGAGAGGATATGTTGTAAAGAGAATCACCATGTGAATTCCCTCGATTTAAATGGATCGAAGATCCATACAATTTATTTAGATGAGTTTTTAAAAATTAATGATATGATGGCATGATGACATGATGAAATGCAAGAGATGGCATGATAAATGCACAAACAAAACAAATCACATGACAAAACTCGGAATAGCTGGAAGGCATCTAAAGCTCCGGTCTTGGGGCGTTACATTGTGCTGCCCCGCGCCCAAATGTTTAGTCCCACCTCGCTAGTTGAGAGGGCTCGAGGGTGGTTTGTAAGCGCTCCTGCGCTCACCCTATCGAGCTCATCTCAACTGCAGGCTTTCGGGCCTAATCTGTCACTAGATATGTGCCTGTGGGCCTACTTGGCATCCTGCGGGCCTGAATCCTGGCCCATGTAGGGTTTCTAGTCGTATTCAGGCCGTGGGGGCCTAGTAGGCGGCACTATTTTTATTTTTTTCCAGTTTTTTTGTGTTGTTTTCTGCATTGTTTATTTTTTGTTGTTTTTTGCTTTATTTTTTAATTCTTTTTTCTTTTAGTTTTAGAAAAATTATAAACTTTCTGTTAGTGCCATTAGTTTTCAAATTTGAAAACACTTTGTTTTGTTTTCTTTGTTGCTTTATTTATTTTATTTTGGTTCTACTTACAACAAAATACTTATTGTTGCTATTTTTATTTTTTCCAGTTTTTTGTTTTGTTTTCTGAATTATTTATTTTCTTTTTGATTTTTTGCTTTATTTTTAATTCTATTTTCTTTTAAGTCAGCAAAATTATAAACTTTCTGTTAGTGCCATTAGTTTTAGAAAAATTATAAACTTTCTATTTGTGCCATTAGTTTTCAAATTTGAATTCTTTGAAATTTATGTGAATCACAAGTTTGTTTTTGTTGTTTTTTGCTTTATTTTTTAATTCTTTTTTGCTTTTAGTTTTAGAAAAATTATAAACTTTCTGTTAGTGCCATTAGTTTTCAAATTTGAATAGTTAAAATTTGAATTCTTTGAAATTTGTGTGAATCACAAGTTTGTGATTAACTTTACTAAAAAAATGAACATAGATGCACCTATAGAGAAAATTGAACCTAAATTCATAATCAATTTCTATGAGTTTCAGAGAAATTCACTATGAATTTAGGTCAAATTCTCTGTATAGGGGCATCTATTTTCACTTTGGGAGGAGCTCAACAAGGCAGAGAGGGACGGGCTTATAAACCGGTGTGAGCGCCCTTCGGTTGGCGAGGTGGGACTAAACCCTGAGCGCAACGAGGACCAACCCTTTAGTCCCGGTTTCTGGCACAAACCGGGACTAATGGTCATGGGCCAGGGGTGAGCCGCATGGGCCAGGGACTAATATATGAACATAGATGTACCTATATGAGAGCCGCATAGTTTTAAAATGAACTCTGAAAAAGTTGGCATAGCATGTGCATGTACAAAACGGACAATGGTATCATACTCGTCTGTTACAAAGTTGTCATGGTATCATCATAATAGTTGCGGGAGAAAGTTTTCACTTTTTATTCGCTTGTGTCATTTGCTTATTGCGCCGTAACCATGGATAATCTTCATCGTTTATCAGGATGCTTGGGTCAGCCTTGACTTTGAAGGGAGGAATTTCATGAAACTTTTCATACTCTTCAGACATGTCTGTCTTGCCCTCCACTCCCAGGATGTCCCTTTTTCTTGAAAGAACTATGTGGAGCTTTGGCTCATCGTATGATATATTCGCTTCCTTATCTTTTCTTTTCCTTGGTCTGGTAGACATGTCCTTCACATAGATAACCTGTGCCACATCATTGGCTAGGACGAACGGTTCGTCAGTGTACCCAAGATTTTTCAGGTCCAGTGTTGTCACTCCGTATTGTGGGTCTACCTATACCCCGCCTCTTGACAGATTGACCCATTTGCACTTAAATAAAGGGACCTTAAAGTCTACTCCGTAGTCAAGTTCCCATATGTCCACTATGTAACCATAATATGTGTCCTTTCCCCTGTCGGTTGCTGCATCAAAGCGGACACCGCTGTTTTGGTTGGTGCTCTTTTGATCTTGGTCAATCGTGTAAAATATATTCCCATTTATATCGTATCCTTTCCAAATCATTACAGTCAAAGATGGTCCCCTGGACAACAAGTACAGCTCATCACAAACAGTGATGTCACCTCTGAGACATATTTCTTTAGGACTCCCATGAACCTCTCTAAGGGGAACATATTGTGTAGAAATACGGGCCCCAGAATGACAATCTCGTCGACTAGATGAACTAGGACGTGCGTCATGATATTGAAGAAGGATGGTGGGAACACCAGCTCGAAACTGACAAGACATTGCGCCACATCACTCCTTAGCGTTGGTATGATTTCTGGATCGATCACCTTCTGAGAGATTGCATTGAGGAATGCACATATCTTCACAATGGCTAATTAGACGTTTTCCGGTAGAAGCCCCCTCAATGCAACCGGAAGCAGTTGCGTCATAATCATGTGGCAGTCATGAGACTTTAGGTTCTGGAACTTTTTCTCTGGCATATTTATTATTCCCTTTATATTCGACGAGAAGCCAGTCGGGACCTTCATACTGAGCAGGCATTCAAAGAAGATTTCCTTCTCTTCTTTCGTAAGAGCGTAGCTGGCAGGACCTTCATACTGCTTCGGAGGCATGCCCTCTTTTTCGTGCAAGCGTTGCAGGTCCTCCGTGCCTCAGGTGTATCTTTTGTCTTCCCATACATGCCCAAGAAGCCTAGCAGGTTCACGCAAAGGTTCTTCGTCACGTGCATCATGTCGATCGAAGAGCGGACCTCTAGGTCTTTCCATTAGGGTAGGTCCCAAAATATAGATTTCGTCGTCCACATGGGTGCGTGATTCTCAGCGTCATTCGGAACAACTAGTCCGCCGGGACCCTTTCCAGAGATTACGTGTAAATCATTGACCATAGCAAGTACATGATCACCGGTACGCATGGCGGGCTTCTTCCGGTGATCTGCTTCGCCTTTGAAATGCTTGCCTTTCTTTCTACATTGATGGTTGGTCGGAAGAAATCGACGATGGCCCAGGTACACATTCTTCCTGCAGCTTACCAGGTATATACTATCGGTGTCAAGTAAACAGTGCGTGCATGCGTGGTATCCCTTTTTTGTTTGTCCTGAAAGGTTACTAAGAGCGGGCCAATCGTTGATGGTCACGAACAGCAACGCCTTTAGGTCAAATTCCTCCTTTTTGTGCTCATCCCACGTACGTACACCGTTTCCATTCCACAGCTGTAAAAGTTCTTCAACTAATGGCCTTAGGTACACATCAATGTCATTGCCGGGTTGCTTAGGGCCTTGGATGAGAACTGGCATCATAATGAACTTCCGCTTCATGCACATCCAAGGAGGAAGGTTATACATACATAGAGTCACGGGCCAGGTGCTGTGATTGCTACTCTGCTCCCCGAAAGGATTAATGCCATCTGCGCTTAAAGCAAACCATACGTTCCTTGGGTCCTTTGCAAACTCATCCCAGTACTTTCTCTCGATCTTTCTCCACTGCGACCCGTCAGCGGGTGCTCTCAACTTCCCGTCTTTCTTACGGTCCTCACTGTGCCATCGCATCAACTTGGCATGCTCTCATTTTCTGAACAGACGTTTCAACCGTGGTATTATAGGTGCATACCACATCACCTTCGCAGGAACCCTCTTCCTGGGAGGCTCGCCGTCAACATCACCAGGGTCATCTCGTCTGATCTTATACCGCAATGCACCGCATAACGGGCATGCGTTCAGATCCTTGTATGCACCGCGGTAGAGGATGCAGTCATTAGGGCATGCATGTATCTTCTCCACCTCCAATCCTAGAGGGCATACGACCTTCTTTGCTGCGTATGTACTGTCGGGCAATTCATTATCCTTTGGAAGCTTCTTCTTCATTATTTCCAGTAGCTTCTCAAATCCTTTATCAGGCACAGCATTCTCTGCCTTCCACTGCAGCAATTCCAGTACGGTACCGAGCTTTGTGTTGACATCTTCGCAATTGGGGTGCAACCCTTTTTTGTGATCCTCTAACATGCGATCGAACTTCAGCTTCTCCTATTCACTTTCGCATTGCGTCCTTGCATCGACAATGATCCGGCAGAGATCATCATCATCGGGCACATCGTCTGGTTCCTCTTGATCTTCAGCAGCTTCGCCCGTTGCAGCACCATCATGCACATCGTCCGGTTCCTCTTGATGTTCAGTACCATCACCGTATTCAGGGGGCACATAGTTGTCATCGTACTCTTCTTCTTCGCCGTCTGCCATCATAACCCCTATTTCTCCGTGCCTCGTCCAAACATTATAGTGTGGCATGAAACCCTTGTAAAGTAGGTGGGTGTGAAGGATTTTTCGGTCAGAGTAAGACTTCGTATTCCCACATATAGGGCATGGACAACACATAAAACCATTCTGCTTGTTTGCCTCAGCCACTTCGAGAAAATCATGCACGCCCTTAATGTATTCGGAGGTGTGTTTGTCACCGTACATCCATTGCCGGTTGATCTGCGTGCATTATATATAATTAAGTGTGTCAAAAATCATTACAGAACATCGTGAATAGATAATTAATTGAACAAATTAATAGAAGTTCATCATCACATCAAAACCAAAGTACATACATATATAGTTCTCATCTAACAACATAAAGCTCTGCAGAGCATCTGAATTAATTAAACCATACATTGAAACTATGTAAAACATTTCAATGCGAAAACAAATGCGATCATAATCGCAACCAAGGTAACAACTGATCCAACGGCATAATGATACCATGCCTCGTATGAATGGCATATTTTCTAATCTTTCTAATCTTCAAGCGCATTGCATCCATCTTGATCTTGTGATCATCGACGAAATCCGCAATATGCAACACCAATATCATCTTCTCCTCCTCAAGTTTTTTTTTATTTTTTCCTTCAAGAAATTGTTTTCTTCTTCAACTAAATTTAACATCTCGACAATAGGGTCGGTTTGAATTTCCAGTTCAACAACCTCCTAGATAAATAAAATCTATGTCACGTTGGTCGGCATAATTTTCATAAACAATAAATGAACCAATAGTTATGAAAAGATATTATATACCACATCCGAATCATAGACAGAACGAGGGCCGACAGGGGGCGGATACCAAAACCATCGCACTATATAAGATGCAATAATAAAAGTAAGAAAATAATACAAGTATCTATCTAAACATACAAGTAAGAATAGTTTTCCTTTCAGAAAGAAGATAACAACAAGAGCCTCACCATGGTGGTGCCGGCGATGAGATCGGCGCGGGTGATCGACGGCGGTGAAGACGGGGACGGGGCGTGACGGACCGCTAAACCTAGACATTCCATCAAACTTGGAGAGGAGAAAGCTTAAGTAGTGTGGCTCAGGCATTCCATCGAACACCTTGTGTGCATAGGAGGTGAGCTAGAGCACCACCAAGCCCTCTCCCCTAGGCTAAGACAAAAAACAGAGCAGTGTGCTCTGCTCTTACGCGGGGGGTATATATAGGCAGCACTATTGGTCCCGGTTCGTGGCATGAACCGGGACTAAAGGAAAGCCATTGTTCCCGGTTCAAGCCACCAACCGGGTCCAATGGTGGTGGGCCAGGAGAGAGGCCCATTGGTCCTGGTTCGTCCCACCAACCGGGACCAAAAGGTCCGGACGAACCTGGACCAATGGCCCACATGGCCCGGCCGGCCCCCTGGGCTCACGAACCGGGACAAATACCTTTATTGGTCCCGATTCGTGGCAGAACCGGCACCAATGGGCTGAACCGGCCCCCTTTTCTACTAATGAAATCTCGTCAATGTACATGTCTGCCAATCCAGTGCATCACCGGCGGATGAAACACACTGAGCTGGACATCCACTTCTTACGAGAACAGTTTGCGCCGGGAAAACTTCGCGTTCTTCATGTCCCGATGAAGCAGCAGTTCACCGACGTGCTTACGAAGGGCCTCCGGACAGCGGCGTTCCAAGACTTTCGTTCCAGTTTATGCATCCATCCTGATATTACAACATCATTATTTTATTAGTGTAAATAAACAAATGTTTGCTCTGTTTTTTTTTCATTCCGGCCGTCCTCGTCAGCAACATGGTCGTCAGCGCGTAGCTAAGCTCCTGTGTGGCAGACGCGTGACTGTGAGCTTGTTGCTCTGTTCGTCGTCAAGGCCAAGGGCCGCAGCTTCTATTTGCAGTACGTACGTGCGTCTAGCAAGTTTTCCGACACTCGCTAGTATTCCCGGGTGAGTAATCTAGCTAGTTTTCCCACACGTTCTCGCAAAGGGGTCGGTCAACCTATGAGTCCACTTCGCTAGCTTGGCGCACTCCCTGGAAAGTACTCCGCGGGCTGCATCAGAAAGATAGTCTCCAACTGACGGCGGCGTGTCGTGATCCTGAGACCTACCATTCCCAATCGTCTAATAAATATTAGACTTCTGCTTCGGTATACCCTCCTTAAACACATCAAAGACTGACTGAGATCTGCTCATACCCTTTCGCTGTCAGGGGCATGATCGTCTTATGTATAAAATCCCCCCCCCCCCCGCGCGCCTGTGTATACGGGGCTGCCGCACGAGCCGAGCCGCTTGCCAGCCGTGAGGACACGAGCCGAGCCGAGCCGCTAGCATCCATGGGCCCACAATGTCAGATGCAGGGCGTGTCGGTGGGGGCGTACGTGTGGTCGTGGCGCGGTCGTGCAGTTAACTGCGCACTAATTGCGGCGCTGACTGCTCGCGGCCGATCTCCTGCCGCCAGCCTTCTGTCGTCGTAGTCTGTGCCCTCCATTGCCGCGCGTGCGGCGACCGGGCGCCTTACGCCTCGGGCCGGCAGTTGACGCGACCGGTCGGCTGCTGCCGCAGCGGCGACCGCCCGCCCGCCTTCAGACGCCACCAGCGCTTCGACTGTCGCGCATGCCGTCCCCGCGCCTTCCCACGCAACGCGCCGCCTTCCCACGCCACCGATGCCTCGCCTGCCGTGTCGCGCCTTCACACGCCGCCGCTGCCTCGCTTTCACACGCCACCGCTGTCGCGCGTGCCGCCAGCCGCCGCCCGCCTCTCCCTCGGGGCGCGCGCCACCGACGGCTCGCCCGCCCACCTCCCTCCCCCGCCGTCTATAAAAGGCCGCGCCAGCCCTGAGCAGGCCGTGCCATCTCCCTCGCCGCGCCCATCTCTCTTCCTCTACTCGCCCGCCCATCTCCCTCTCCTCGCCGGCAACGTCTTCCAGTGACTCCGACGAGGGCGCGTGGCCGACCGGCGTTTGGCCGCTGAGCCTCACCGTCGGCGACACGGAGGATCTGGCCCGGTACGGCCTGATGGTGCCGCCGGCAGCCAAAGTGCCGCGGCCGTGGTGGATCGGGGCGGACGGCATCCCCACCATGGGACCGCCACCGACGAGGCAGCAGCTCCACGCGTTCCCTGGCGGCCGCTACGACCGGAGGGCCCGGTGCAGGTTCTGGCGCGGGAAGAACTTCGACATCGTCGTCGGCGCGTTCAGGGACGCGGCGGCTGGCCGCACCGTCGGGGACATTACCGGCGAGGCCGGCACTTCCCGTGGTCGCCGCCGCCACGGCCCACCTCCAGCCGCCCCCACTGCCCCGGCACAACAGGCGCCCTCTGACCCGGCGTTGGTCGAGTTCCCGCCGGCGCAGGACGCCCTCTCGCAAGACGGAGACCCCGACGACACGCCGGAGCTACTTGCGGTGCTGGCCCAGTCGGCAGAGGAGGCGGCGGCGGCGGCCACTCGTGAGGAACGAGAGCGGCTAGCGGCCATAGCGGCGGTGCAGGAGCAGCATGCGCGGGAAGACAACTGGTGGGATTTCAGCGACGACGATGATGACGACGATGGTGGCGACGATGGCGGTATGGCGCCGGTCGTCGACCTCACCGGCGCCAGCGACGACGAGTAGTCTAGTTTTAGGGTTATTATTTAAATTTCGGTCTAAGTTATGTAAGAGTAGTGCTCGGTTATGTTTAGTGTTATGTAAGGTAGTTTGAATTCTGAATGAACTCGGAATGGCTTATCTGGAAAAAAAACGTATGTTTAATTTGATGTTAGTCGTGCAACTTCAAAAAATAAACGGAAACATGCATTTCAACGTTACCAGAAAAATCAGTGCTCGGTTACGCATGCATGGGGCCTTCACTCATACTCGAACGGTCTCTGGAGAACTTATCATGCATGCACACCAAAAACATATTGCGTCACGTCCGGGGTGTGGTATGTGGTGTTATCACCAAAAAATTAGAAAAAAAAAATTTAAGCGATAAAAAAGCCAGAAAACTTTTCATGCATCCTAATGATGATGGTGGAACACTATAAAAAAATGTGGGTACATTTGAAGGACGTCGGAAAAAACTCCTTTCAGACGGGGCCTTCGGTCCTGCCCAAACGGGGTCTGGAGAAGGAGGCCAACTTGTCGACATATTCGGAAAAATTATAAAACATTCATAAAGCGATAAAAAATACAAAAAACTTGGCATGCATTCTACTGATAATGGTGGAACATTATAAGAAAAATTTACAGAAGGAAAAAAACAATTATGAGAAAAATTTATAGAAGGAAAGAAAAACAATGATAAAAAAATTGCCTCCTGTGCTTGCAGGCCACAACTGCGCTTAATCGGTCCGGCCCGATCAAGCTGGGCGGCGAAAGGGCCGGCCTTTCGGCCCAGCTACGGCCTGCAGCACAGTCAATCAGGGCAGTGGCGGGATGGGGCGGGAATCAGAGGAGTTCGAAAGGGAGGTGGGAGGCAGGTATATAAGGCGGTCGCGGCGTCGTTCGGCGGGTGAGGTTGGACTAAACTTTAGTCTTCACCCCCGCCGACCCTGCCCCCGCACCGCGCGCAGAGTCAATGGGCCGGCCCACGCGCGCCGTCGCCCACAGTCACTGTGCCGTCGTGGATAGTCAAGACTTTTTTGCAAAATAGTATTAATTTTTTTTAGGTATTTATGCCTTTCGTTATGTGGAACAGTGAGGATTATCTGTGATACATGGCTTTCCTAGCTATGACATAGGGGTAAATGTTGCACGTGTTTTAGCTGCATTGAGCACTGTCTTCAGCAAAAGCAGGTTTCTAGTTTGCTTTGTTTGCGGACAAGAAGGGAGAAGTGAACTACTGACTAAGGAAAGATCAAGGTTTTCTCCTTGATCAATCGACTTGCCTGCTTCCTTTCATCTGGCTAACGGTTCCTGTATCATTAGCTAGATCTGTTATGTCAACTCGTATAAAAAAATCCATACATAATATAGAATTGTTAACTACATTTATTATAATAATAATGAGTTGTTTATTATAATTTATAGGAAAAAATAATGAGTTTTTTTTCAATTAATTGCTAAAACAATAATGAGTTTTCAGATAATTAATAAGAGTTTGTTTGTAATGAATAATTTAATCAGTTTTTTTTGTAGATTAGTAATTACATTTTTAATATTTTTGTAATGTTAATTAACGTCTAAAAATACTTAACATATATGCAAAGTTTAGTACTGTAATGTGTTGCATTAATGGCTAAGTGTTTATACATAGTAACAATGCGTTGTTTTTTATAACTTATAAGTAAGAATAATGAGTTTTTGTATTACAATTTATAGGTAAAAATAATCAGTTTATATTTTGAAAGGCATAAATCTTGTTAACAATTGTACAATACGTAGGGCTTTTCATTAATTATAGAACATATATTAAATGATAACGAAAGGCATAAATAACAAAAAAACTTAATATTATTTTTGAAACAAAAAACAAAAAAGTCTTCGACAGCGTGCATTGGCCGGCACAGTGACAGTGCGCGACGGCGCGTGTGGGCCTGCGCACGGTGCCCATTGACTCTGCGCGCGATGCCCATTGACTCTGCGCGCGGTGCGGGGGCAGGGTCGGCGGGGGTGAGGACTAAAGTTTAGTCCCACCTCGCCCGCCGAACGACGCCGCGACCGCCTTATATACCTGCCTCCGACCTCCCTTTCGAACTCCTCTGATTCCCGCCCCGTCCCGCCACTGCCCCGATTGACTGTGCTGGATGCCGTAGCTGGGCCGAAAGGCCGGCCCTTTCGCCGCCCGGCTTGATTGTGTCGGGCCGATTACGCGCAGTTGCGGCCTACAACCACGGTTGGGTTATTTTTTCCATCACTATTTTTTTTGCCTTCTATGAGTCACGATGCGGGAGGAGGTGGGAGGGGCGCTTTTTTAGTCCCACCTCGCGCGCTGAGGGACGCCACGACCGGCTTATATAGCCGCGTTCGTGCTCTTTGTTAGATATAAAATAGCTAATACTAAAGAGATTTGACGTTACATACCTGCCCGGGCGACTGCTGCCCGGGCAGCTATGTAAAGTCAAATCACTTTATTAACTAGCTATCTTATTTTTTTCATTTTGTCCCTCCATGCACTTTTTTAAAAAAACCGTTAGTCGTGCAACTTCAAAAAATAAACGGAAACATGCATTTCAACGTTACGAGAAACATGTTGCGTCACGTCCGGGGGTGTGGTATGTGGTGTTTTCACCGAAAAAATTATTGAAAATTCATAAAGTAAAAAAAGCCACAAAACTTGTCATGCATCTTAGGGGGTGTTTGGTTCAGGGACTTTTTAGTCCCAGAGACTAGAAAAAGTCCCTAAAAAGTCCCTAGGAACCAAACGGGTGAGACTTTTTCTACAGGGACTAGAAAAAGACTCTATTGGAGAGTCTTTTTTGATTAGTCCCTGGGACTAGAAAAAGTCCTAAGACTTCTGAAACAAACACCCCCTTAGTGATGATGGTGGAACACTATGGAAAAAAATTGAGTTCATTTCAAGGATGTTGAAATAAAACTCCTTTCGGACGGGTCCTTCAGTCCTGCCCGAACGGTATCTGGATAAGGAGGTCAATTTTCCGACATATTCGGAATGACCTCACCTTTTGCAAGTTAGTTGGTATGGTCACCCTGATATTCAATCCAAGAATTGAACGTATTTGAACACCAAAGACATGTTGTGTCACGTCCGGGTGTGCTAGGTGTTGTATTCACCAAAAGAATTATAAAAAATTCATAAAACGATAAAAAAGATAGAAAACTTGGCATGCATCCTACTGATGATGGTGGAACACTATAAAAAAATTGAGTTCATTTCAAGGATGTCGAAAAAACTCCTTTTGGACGGGTCCTTCAGTCCTGCCATTGATAAGGAGGTCAATTTTTCGACATATTCGGAATGACCTCAACTATTGCAAGTGCGTTGATATGGTCATCCTGACATTCAATCCAAGAATTGAACGTATTTGAACACCAAAAATATGTTGTGTCACGTTCGGGGTGTGCTCTGTGCTGTTTGCACCGAAAAATTTATAGAACAATCATGAAGCGCTAAAAAATATAGAAAACTTGGCATGCATTGTGGATAGTATTAATGTGGTAAAAAAATATTTTGGCGGATGTTAAAAATATATTGTAGATAGTACTAATGAAATTTGCATATTGTGGCAAAAAAGAAAAATAAGACAGATAGTAATGATATGATTTGAGTTTACACTGCTTGCAGTACAGACGCACTGTCCAGACAGAGTAATGAGCTTACTCTGTCCGGGCAGCAGTGCAAAGTCAAACCAAATTAGTACTAACTGTCTGATATAGCAATATGCACGAACAACGGTATATAAGCCGGTTGTGACGTCCCTCGGCGCGCGAGGTGGGACTAAAAAAGCGCCCCTTCCACCTCCCCCCGCGCCGGGACTCATAGAAGGAAAAAAACTGATGAAAAAAAATGCCCGGCATGTGCTCGCAGGCCACAACTGCGCTTAATCGGTCCGGCCCGATCAAGCCGGGCGGCGAAAGGGCCGGCCTTTCGGCCCAGCTACGGCCTGCAGCATAGGCAAACGGGGCAGTGGCGGGACGAGGCGGGAATCAGAGGAGTTCGAATATGCAGTGGGAGGCAGGTATGTAAGGCGGTCGCGGCGTCGCTCGGCGGGCGAGGTGGGACTAAACTTTAGTCCTCACCCCCGCCGACCCTGCCCCCCCCCCCCCCCGCACCGCGCCCATAGTGTCACGCACAGCCCACGCACGGCCCACGCGCGGCGTCGCGCACAGTCACTTGGCCGTCGCGCACAGTCAACATTTTTGTTTTTCTAAATAGTATTGAGTTTTTTTAGTTATTTATGTCATTCGTTAACTAGATTTATTATAATAATAATGAGTTCTTTATTATACTTTATAGAAAAATAATAATAAGTTATTTATAATTAATTACTAAATCAATACTGAGTTTTTTGATAATTAAATGATAATGAGTACTTTTATAATGAATATTATGTTCAGTTATTTGTGTAAATTAGTAATTACATTTTTAATATTTATGTAATGTTAATTAATGTCTAAAAAATACTTAAAATATGTGCAAAGTTTAGTACTGTAATGTGTATTGCATTAATCACTAATTGTTTTTTCATAATATTAATGAGTGCACGAAACGTTCATATCAGATCAGTGCCTGTTGTATTGGTGGTACGAGGTGGCATGCACGAAACGTGACCCAATTTTGGGAGGCAGTGGGCATGCCCATCTTAGGGCCCCACGCAAGAGTTGAACGAATTCGGACACCATACACACATTGCGTCACGCCCGGTCAGTGTTTTCGGTGCGTTTCATGAAGAAAACCATAGGAAATTCATACGGTGCCGGAAAATTATGAAAACTTGCACGCATGATGGACCTGGCGATGGGTGCGTGTCCAAAAAGTTTGGGGTCCACCGGCTGAGTCAGAAAAGAGAACGCAGTACGGGGCTGACATCGGCCATATCAGATCAGTGCCAGTTGTGTTGGTGGTACGAGGTGGCATGCACGAAACGTGACCCAATTTTGGGAGGCAGTGGGCATGCCCATCTTAGGGCCCCACGCAAGAGTTGAACGAATTCGGACACCATACGCAAGTTGCGTCACGCCCGGTCAGTGTTTTCGGTGCGTTTCACGAAGAAAACCATAGGAAATTCATATGGTGCCGGAAAATTATGAAAACTTGCACGCATGATGGACCTGGCTATGGGTGCGTGTCCAAAAAGTTTGGGGTCCACCGGCTGAGTCAGAAAAGAGAACGCAGTACGGGGCTGACATCGGCCATATCAGATGAGTGCCGGTTGTGTTGGTGGTACGAGGTGGCATGCACGAAACGTGACCCAATTTTGGGAGGCAGTGGGCATGCCCATCTTAGGGCCCCACGCAAGAGTTGAACGAATTTGGACACCATACGCACGTTGCGTCACTCCCGGTTAGTGTTTTCGGTGCGTTTCACGAAGAAAACCATAGGAAATTCATACGGTGCCGGAAAATTATGAAAACTTGCACGCATGATGGACATGGCGATGGGTGCGTGTATAAAAAGTTTGGGGTCCACCGGCTGAGTCAGAAAAGAGGACGCAGTACGGGGCTGACATCAGCCATATCAGATCAGTGCCGATTGTGCTGGTGGTACGAGGTGGCATGCACGAAACGTGACCCAATTTTGGGAGACAGTGGGCATGCCCATCTCAGGGCCCCACGAAAGAGTTGAATGAATTCGGACACCATACGCACGTTGCGTCACGCCCGGTCAGTGTTTTCGGTGCGTTTCACGAAGAAAACCATAGGAAATTCATACAATGCCGGAATTATGAAAACTTGCACGCATGATGGACCTAGCGATGGGTGCGTGTCCAAAAAGTTTGGGGTCCACCGGCTGACGTTAAAATGGTTGCATTAAAAAAATGCATTAATAATTTCCGACGTTAAAAAAACATCGAAGATAATGGCTCTCTTTTTGAAGAATATGCATGATCTATGTGAACCTTCACAAGCTCTGAGCAGGTGAAGACTCACATCGATCATGCATATCCTCCAAATAGAGTCCCACAAACTGAGATGTTTGTGCATTGACCGAAAGAAAATTATATAAAGGAGTCAACGGCGCGCCGGCTTAGCGATGTGGTATTAAACTACCATGCATGTTTTAATAAATGCATCATGGGCCAGCCGGCCGTATTTTTACGGGACGGGCCAAGTGGCCCAGTATGGCGTGACCACATCTATGACGCCGTACGTGCGTGCATGGCATGGAAACCAAGCCGCCATTACCTCGCCCCATGACCGCCTAGCCCCGCTGCCTCCACGCACGTCCTCACCCATCCCCGATCTGACGGTCGCACCGCCGTGGCCGTCCAAACTCCCTTCCCTGCCGGCCTGACGGCGGCCATACAATCCGTCATCTGTGCGCGCGACTTGGATCTCAGGCCTGGCCGTGCCGTCTCGGCAAATTCGCCGGCACCCTAAACCCCAGGACGGGTCGTCGGCCAGCGCGCTCGTGTGGGCAGAGGGCGCGCGGCTGCCACGACTAACCCACACCGGGTGTGGTTTGGCAACGGGGCTGCCAGTGCTCGTCGAGACGCCGGAAGCTATGGTATTAAACTATATGTAATCTTTTTTGAATCTCGTAACTAGTTAGATAACTGACATCTTATTTAGAATGCAAGAATTGGAAGATGTGTACTGCTCGGTTGGGAAGTGGTGCGAATTGGTGGGAAAATTCACACCCAGACAGCGCATGATGCTACGTGGCACAAATTTGGACTGTATGTTGAGAATTCCTTTCGTGAAAATGAGGAAAAATGTATTGGAATTTATGATTACAACGTATGACAGTACTAGAAAACGATTTATTATTCGGCCAAATACCGACGGCATCAGTGTGCTTAATGAAGATGTTTACGACATATTCGGGCTACGTAACGAGGGTGATGATGTCAGTAGCATGATAGCAACAGTACAACTAGATGCCAAAAAAATTGTTCCGAATCGGTTTCTGGACAAAAGAACAGGCCTAATCCTCATCGATGAGTTGATAAAAAATATTGTTGATACTCATTCATATGATGGTGATTTTGTGAGAAGGGCCGTACTGGTTCTTATGATTACAAAATGGTGGAGGACGTGAACGCTATCAAGTCATACAATTGGAACGATTTCACGTTGGGGGTGTGCATGGATGCTATTAAAAAATCGGTCGAAGATCTTGAAAAACTCAAGTGTCCTATCGGGAACTTGGCTCTTCTTCAGGTACAAGTCATTTCGTAATAGTTGTATGTACATATAATTTTTATGTGATCTATGTGTCTGACTAGTTGTGTTTACTATCATGCAGTATATATACTGGGAAAAAGTTGAGCCAATTGGTGTGGATACATTTGATCCATTGTCTCGTGAATACCCGCTAATGGTTAACTGGCCAGAAACGGAAGGGAAAAAGAGAGACGACTATGACAACATGCACGGGCATGGCACCGGCAATGTAAGTCAATAAGTATTGTCCTTATTGGTTGCACATAGTAATTAACTATAGTTGTTATTTAATTTATTTATTTGTTTGTTATACAGCTTGAAAACTGCGTTAGCGAAGAGTACAGACGTGCTAAGGTAGCACGTGAAGGGACTGCCCAAGATGAAGAAACGAAGAAACCTAAACGGAAAGGTGGTGGCAAGAGTAGAAAGCCAAGCACGTCAGGGGTTTCATCGAACACGACTAACAGTATGAACCGTGTGATGACATACATAAAGCTGCTTCACAAGGAGGTTCTCAATATACCCGAAAGATGTGCTCAGGTAATTTAGAAGTTATATTAAACATGTTTTAGTTGTTCAAGTACTTATCGTGTTTCATTTGTGTTTGTAGATGGTAATGGAAAAGTTGAACACGGAAGGTGTGCTGTACAAACCCAATAAGAGGGACACCAATGACGAATTTGATAATGTAGGTGAAGGAGTTGGGATGGAGAAGGGCTAGTACAAGTCATCAAAATATTGGCCAGATATTGATTCACCTACCGACGTGGAGCTAGTAACATCTTTCATGGGTTTCAATGATACCTACGTGCCCGTTGATGACATAGGTGCTCCGGCGACGACACCGGGTAAAGGTGACGCTACTGATCCTTTCATTATAGACGATAATGGAAAGTCTCCATGTTCGTCATCAACTGTACGTACAAAAGACTTTCCGTCTATATCCCGAACCCTGCAGAATGCTGATATTTCTGGTGAGTCTATGGGTGGTTTGTCACCAACAAAGTCTGAAGACATGTCTGAGAGTTTCCCGGCAAAAACCAACATAGGTAATGGTGAAGGCAGTCAGGACAATGAAGGTAAACACAAACAAAATCCGTCGAAATATTGTCAATCCCCGTACGACCTTCTCATTACCCGCAAGAAACGTATTAAAAAAAGTAAGTCAAGTACTACTTTATAATTCATTCACGCGTTATGTAAATTTTTTATTATTTTTAACGACTGTAGCTGCATTGTTTTAGATCTGTTTGCATCGTCACCACATTCAATTCTGGCAAGTTCCCTTAATATGACTCCGGATCACATAGAGGCAGCCAGAGTTTTTGTTGAGACTCTCGCATCGACAAAGAAGCATGCACACCGAACCGTGGTAGATATGCCGCCAGCAGATGGGGACATATGCACGCCAGCTATGCTTCACGATGTCCTGACATTTAAATGGTTGAATGGCGCTGTAAGTATGAGTTTGGTTTTAACAAAACTCTCATTTGTACTTCATAAGTTGATAGAAATTTTTTGTTTATGTATGCAGATCATCAATGCATATTGTAAACACCTACAACACCGTGATTTCTCTGATCGTTTCATATCAACAACGTGGTTCCTCAAATTTATGTTGGGTAGGGCTAGGGGAAAGACCATGTCAATTAATGATTTAGATTCAGAACATGTTACAAAGAAAGCAAAAGTCCTCGCAAGAGTAATGGATGAGTATTTCAGACGGGACAAGGTATTCCTTTCATATTTATTTGTTTTTGTTAGTCATTACTATTTAATTGCACTAACATCATTTGATTACTATATAGGCATATTTTCCTATGCACGTTAATGATAATCATTGGATAACCATAGTGATGCACACTGTCAAGGAGGAGTTTCAAGTTCTTGACTCAAATTCTAAAGGTGCAATTAGCCAAAGAATTCGCAATATGATTGCCACCCTGGTACGCTATAATTTTCACACTCACATTCAGAAAATTAATGAGTCATACATTAAATTCTGGTTTGTTAATTTGTTTCAGAGAGCTGAAATTTCTAACGTGTGAGTGGGATGGTAGCGAGCTAGAGAAATGGAAGGGGAGAGTATGTGCACGTCAACGTCCTCTCCTTTTTTCTACGTTGCGCACAATTGCTTTGGCTATCCGGGTAATCACAGCTCCTTTTATAGTAGCTCGAACCTGTCAGTCCTATATATGGGCACATGGTCAGCAATAACTTGAACAGACCTTTACTCCTTAAGACATCATTCTTAACCTACAGGTTTTAGATACCGAACCTCTTCAGTCTTTCGGTCGACAAGCCACAGTTCATTTGGTTAGCCCATAGTTTTTCTTTCATCATTTCCCTGCCAAAATAATTTGTTACTAAGATAGTCTAGACTTTGCAGGACCTTTTGGAAAGTTGAAAGAAGGAATGCCTGTAGAGCACCATATTTGTAAGAACATAATTGATTCACACTAGTCACCGTTCAAAAAACAGCAACTAGTTCTTCCAAGTGTTCAGTCCTTTCTCTAGACGCTCTTCATTTCTTGAACATGCTTCCACTCTGGGTTACTGATACGTCGATAATGGATTCAGATTCCAAAATGTTTAATTGGTAATTAACATTGAGCACAGACAAACAAGTCAGTGGAATGTGCAGCTGCCAGCTTAGCCTCTCCAAAACAGAACAATTGTCTTGTAAGAAAGTTAATATTAAGACATTGATTCTTAACGTTATCTAAGTCATGTTTCGCAAAGAGACTTGTATCGCCAGCATATGGCAAAACTGAGAATCTCACATCCACAAGGTATGACACTACTTTTACAATTTGACGTCTTCTTTCGTGCACTCTACCAAAGTAGCCAACACGTCAGGGACAATGTTAAATAATAGTGATGCGTACTTTCCTTGTTTGGATTAATTTTTTTAAAGGCGTTTTTTATACTCATAATGAACCATCAAGTTAATACAAACACAAAGAGCACACGCCTGGCCTCTGTATATTTAAGATTGACACAACCAACACACACACACACACACACACACAAATGTTTACTCTAGCAAAGAGCAAAGTCATACAAGACCAAACCCATATGGAGACGTAATTAGAAAAAAGAAAAATCCAAAGCGATCAAAATAGCGAGCAAAAAAATGCAGCAACATCCATAGGCACCATCCATACCCTGACAACATAATGACTACAAGTATGATTCTCCAACAACAACAACGTCTTTAGAAAGGGCACGACGTGTAAGCATCACAGCCGTCAGATAAAACCACCGAAGAACAGATCATGGATTTTCACCCTGAAGATAAAGTCTGAACAAGTTTCAAGCAAAGCCTTCAACAAGGTAACGAAGAGAACGCTGCCATTGGCTGTTATGATCAACTAGGGCCAGACCTAGGTTTTGACCCAGGAGCTAGAGAATGGTACTAATGTGTTTTGAAGTAATGACCCATGTCATCATCATGACAAAATAGTAAGACTCAGCTACGTATGAGCCTCCAGAACGATTTGACCTCCTCAGCTGATCGATCTTGCTCGTGTCACCAACTAAATCCACTCCGACCCAAAACACGCCACCTCTATCGTATAGGCCTGCCCAATGTTGTCGGGCCGCATCTCGAGAGACTGACTTGGGCGCCTTCCTGTGAATTGGCTGAATTATGTGAACCGGCCGGGATAGATCTCTTGCGTGGACATATATTTTAAACCGTGCGTCGTCCCTTACCTTCTCATATCTGTGAGGTATGTTGTCCTCTGTGATTTGGTTCTGTAATGTTCACCTTCTTCCTTCTTCAATGCTTAGATAGGAGAGTCAAGGCAAGGATGCAAGGACAAAGAGAACATCGAGTCCGGGGATGCCACTTCGTACCAAGACGCCAACACGTGCCTTTCAACCTAGTGCTTCCACTTCTCAAGGAAGAGACATTTGTTCTTGTTCTTTCTGATTGATTACTATTGTGTACCAAATGGGAAAAAATTGCAAGAGGATTACATCATATTGAGACCATGAGTAATTTTCGCAAAAAAAAGAGACCATGAGTAATTGTGGAGCACTCTAAATGTCCTGCTTCAGTTTCCAATCCAATTGTTTGCAATTCAACACACACAAAATTACAACATGGTTTTTATATGCTGGATTTCTACAACTTCTGCAGTTGCTAGAAGGATTCTCTTATCAGATTCCATTTCAGGTGCATCAAAATAATTGTAATGAACAAAAGGACAATGTTCTCATTTCTCTATAGCAATTATTTCTGTTTCCCCTATTTCTTAGGTTGACTTGGTTGCAAAGTGCAGTATGCATGCTATCAACTTATTTATCTGCGCCTTTCTATTCCTACACTTCACTATGAAGATCAAGTCTGAAAGAGTTCCTAGCAAAGTCTTCAACATAGTAATGACACATAACGCCACCATTGCGTAATATGGTCAACTAGGGTGAGATCTAGGATTAGACCCTAGGAGCTAGAGACCGGGTACTCGTGTTTTTTGAAAAATGCATGGTCTATGGTTGATTGGTAGCTACCTTGGTTTTGTGGCCCAACTAGCTTCAGTACTAATTAGTATATAACGCTTATGCTGCCCAACTTCTCGCCACATGGGCCGGCCCAATAAAACTCCCACTCTCGCTCGTCCACTCTGGTTTGCTTGTTGTTTTGTCAGGTTTTGCTGCTGCTGCTGCTGTGATATCATAGAAGAAATTTCAGCTAAGTTTATTTCTGTTAATTCTGAAAAATTTGATGAAATCAAAAAATGTTCATGGATATAAAATATATTCGTAAACTCTAAAATGATCATCCTCTAAAAAATTACAAATTTGAAAAGATGTTCTTGTAAAAATCTTAGCAATTCCAA
Source organism: Aegilops umbellulata (assembly GCA_032464435.1). Lineage (NCBI taxonomy): Eukaryota > Viridiplantae > Streptophyta > Magnoliopsida > Poales > Poaceae > Aegilops > Aegilops umbellulata. The sequence goes on along the minus strand of CP136059.1, from coordinate 384,555,786 downwards.
AAATGATCAGGAACTTTAAAAAATATTCTCAATTCTTTAAAAACATCTATGAAAAACGTTTTTTTATTTTAAATCAAAAAAATTTAGAAACCAAAATCTAGTGTTGACGGTGCTGCTTGGACGTGAGGGCACACAGTGGGTTGCGGCTGGCGGAGACGTGCATGGCGAGAGGAGGAAGGGGGGAGGAGTCCCCATGAGCATGCAAGCCCACCCGCACTCTGAGCCGAAGGCTGCGACAAGAGGCCACATCCGGAACACGTGAGGCTCCGCCGCCGCTGCCAAGGGACTGCCTCAATGCAATGACAAAGCACGTCGACGAGCTCACCGGCAACAAGTATAACAGCCTCATCGCGTCGGACCTAAACTTCGAGCCCATCCATGGCTTCAATCACATCCGGGAGTAGATCTTTGCTCTGTCAACACCTCCACTGTCTCGCCCCCATGTGTGGCCTCCGTCCCGGTATACACCCTCACCGACAAGTCCGGCATCTTCCGGGATGTGCTTTGGGCAGGTGGTGTAGCTCCTGGCGAGCCCCGAATCCAGGATCCGCGGCCGCTCATGGCCTCCAGGGTGTCAGCAGCGAACCCGCTCGACTTCAACGTCTCTCTATCCTAGCAGCTGCCCACATCGAGCACCTTCGACATGGTGGTTTCGCGTCAGTAGTGCTGGCTCGACCAGGTGCGCAAGGTTGGGTCCGGTTCAGTGCGGCTTCTGTTAAAAATATGGTATGAAAACTAGAAACACAAAAAATTATCCATGTAGCATGCCTAGTCAACACAAATTTGAGCAAAAATATACAAGGAGATAAAACATGGGAAACTCTCCGCTTCAACTGATTGTTTTCCTCATGATTATCCGCCGCCTCTTCCACGCGACGCGTGTTTTCGAGCGGTTCCTTTTCCTTTTCAATATCTCCGCAGGCGAATTGATAAAGTCGCAAGCACATGACACTGCAAACAAGGTCTGGGCATGGTTGTTGCTGGTGCCGTCACCGGTCGGCATGTGCTGGGCAGCCATAGACGAGGTCGGGCATTGTTGCCACTTCCGATATCGGGCCATAGACGACGTCGGGGGCGGGTGCGGCTGCCGCCGTCGGTGTGCACCTTCTGGGCAGTTATGCCTCCAGCGACTTCCTCTGTTTGGTCCCCGAGCATCACCGGCAGCCTCCCTGTTGCAATTGCAACGCTGGAGTTGCAAACAGCCACAACGAACATAACTGTGGTCCTGCGACATACATCAGCACCGATGGCAATGTAGAAATTGAAGGATGGCTAATGTTTCAATGTATTGATCTGACCCTCGTATGGGGTATATATAGAGTACAACGTAGAAGAGACTTGGAGTACGAGGCAAGATATTGTGTGTTTAAACTAAGTCTATCTCTATCTCCTTATCTCTAGCTAATCACGTTTATACTTCTAACATTCCCTCTCAGTTGTAGCGGGAGTGAAGTGGACGATTAAGACTGAATTTGAAGTCTTGTGCTTCCGTCGTCTTTTCGCGCTGCGCCATCAACTGCGTCTCTGGTGGGTGATGGGTCGGCGCCTAGGGCGGTGACTGCGTCCCCTTCTGGTGCCTTCCTCGTCTCTCCTCCATTCCCTCCCGCAGTCACAGCAGGAGTGGCGTGGACACAAGTGACGACGCGGACGCTGTTGACTGGAGATCATGCCGATGAGTTGTTGTAGACGTAGCCATTAATGTCGATGTCAATGTAGCCGTTCATGGTGATGTATTCGTGGTCGATGGTGTAGTCGTCGTGGATGATGAAGCCGCACAAAGCCGGAGGCGCGAAAAAATGCGCTATGACGAAGCTGCATACGTGGACGATGCACCTTGCGGATGTTAGAGGGTGCCGTCGGCGATGAGTCCGCCAGTTTTGCCAAGACCGGAGGAAACCCATCGAGCACACATAGGTCGTGCCAGAACCATGTGGCCGTGTAGGGGGGGCGTCATTATAGTGACGCCGTGTCGATGCAGTCGTGTTGTCGTGGATGGTGCGGTCGATGCCGTCGTCGTGACGCGGTCATTGCCGTCGTTGAGGTCGCGTCTTGCAGAGAAGTCTGTCAGAGCATGCTAGGTGTCTATCTTGTGGACGAGGCGGCGGCGGTGCGTTGACGAAGATTTTGGTGAAGACCATGTTGATGAAAAGCTTGGCGATGAAGTGTCGGCAATGGCGTTGCAGCGGCATGTCAACGATGATGTCGCTTGAAGGCGTCCCTCGCGGCGACGAAGTGTTGCTGCCATGTCTGCCGGAGAAGTCGAGGAAGATTGCATCTCTGTCCACACCGGCCTGGCGTGTGGATGATGCACGTCGTGGTTTGCTTCTCGTAATGTGCTCGACGAAGTATGTTGGCTTGTAGCCTGACGTAGTCTTACAGCTTGATGATGCGGCGGGTCGGCGTAGATCGCTTGATGCAGTGGCTCCAAGATTGGTGCAGGTTAGCTCGATGCAGATGTAGTGGCACGATGTCGATTTGTGCCTGTGGTGTCGTGCTAGTCCATGGGAGCAAGGTTTTGGTTATCGAACGAGGCAATTTTACCGAGGGGGACTGGTAAATATGGTTACCATGGTTACCAAGAAATACCGAGAATATTTCAAGCGAATTTTATAGTTGAATTTTGAATTCAAATCAGGGAATGAACGAATATTCAAACTAGAGACCTCTCAAAACAGGAACTAGGTTGGTACCAACACGCTAGAACCAACTCTAATGGTATTAATTAGATCCTACATATTTTACTGTAAATTGGATGTTTAAATTCAAAAATTTCAAAAAGATGGTTTTTTTTGCTCGGTATGGCGATTTACCGAGGGGCATGAAAATACGCGGTAACCATGGGAAATCTTGAAATTTGGACCGGTAACCAAAACCTTGCGTGGGAGGCCTTCGACCGAGTTTGTGAATCGGCCCTCCTGTTATGGATGCATGCTGGAGCGGATGCAGATGGCCCCTGGATGGGCACGTGATGCATGGATGCATGCTCCTGGTCTCCTAGATGCATGTGCGGCCGACCTGAGCCGATCTGCTCTCCGTAGCCAAGACGTCGAACCAGCGTGGTTGCTGAGTGCGGCCTCGCGTACATCATCGTGGGTCTGCAATTGCTGGAGGAGGCCGCGCCGCGTACACGTTCAGTCACACGCAGTTCGCCAGCAGCGGCGATAACCTCGGTGCTCGGTCGCGTGCGCGTGTCACGGTCACCGTGTGGACGGCGGCACGTTATGGATGCCGGCGGAGCTCATGTGGAGGGGCAGCCGACGCGGGTTGACGGAGTAGAGGCCGGCATCCGGGACGGCAGATTGTTGAGGCAGATCGGATCGACTCCGTGTGACCCGCCCGGTGTTGATGCCCTCGTACGCCTGGCTGGTTGCTGACCGCCGCTGCTGCCCTGTACGTGAGCGCGAAGAAGCTGGCTTGATGAACCAACATGGTAGCCGATCTGCTCAGATGCGCGTGGAGTCGCCGGGTCCTTGCATGCGCTTCATGGTCGCTGGACGAATTGATCCAACTCGTGCTCCGCCGTCATGAGCATCTTGCGGAACCCTATATTTTTCCACCGGGATTTATTTGTAGCTAAGAAAACTGATCTAAGGGATTTCAAAAATTAGAATTGATCTAATCTAAGGAATTGTTCTAATCTATGTAATCGATCGAATCTTTGATCGATCTAGTGCCGCGCTCCCGGGGAGAGAAGATTAATCTCCGCCGGGACAGCGCGCTGCAAAAGTGGTGAAGAAATCTAGGATCGGCGTCATGAGACTAACCGCTCTAATACCATGTGAAAATTGAAGGATGGCTAATGTTTCAATGTATTGATCTGACCTTCATATGGGGTATATATAGAGTACAACGTGGAAGAGGTTTGGAGTACGTGACAAGATATTGTATGTTTAAACTAAGTCTATCTCTATCTCCTTATCTCTAGCTAATCACATATATACTTCTAACAGGCAATGTATCTGCACACCATCTTGATTGCAAAAATTTCTACAACATTACTTGTGTTGCAAAGAAAACCGGAATATCACATATGTTGCACAAGTAGAGAAGACCAACTTCTTCATGCAACATTAACTATGTTGCAAAGTTTTTCCGCAGGATTACGTATGTTGAACGAATAGAGTAATTTGACAGTCGTGTTCTGTGTAAGTCACTCCCAATCACACCACATCAGACTTATTAAACATTAGCCAAAGTGCGTTTGATGTGGAGAAGTTCGGACGGATTTTTCATGAAATGTACGCAATGAAGTTTTATGGAGAACGCACGGATAACCGCTCCCCATATATATATTGCAACATCATTATATGTACCGAATCATTGTAGAGGTCTGGAATCTACTTGGGCTGTATTTTTTTAGAAAAGGAGGATGACCCCCGGCCTCTGCATCTGGGAGATGCATACGGCCACTTTATTGATTATTCTCGAGGACCTTACAAAGTATTACAACAATGTGCCTGAATCCACCATCTTGGCAACATATGCCGCTACTCCTATCCAAAATGATGAAGGGGTGCTAGCTGGGCCACTACCCAGACCACTCACCTAATCCTAACATCAAAAGCCGGAGGCCGAAACACAGTCGGAAGCCCCAGCCGAGCCACATACCGGGTCTGGGGCACAATCCGGTCAGACGCACTCGTGTGTCGTCGCCGCCATCTTCCACAGGTCCGTCTTCAGATCAAATTAAGGCTTCTACCTTGTCTGGCCACTCAGCCATCGACGTCACCACGACACCAGACAGCTTCATCCTCCTGCGCGAGTCCAACGCCACACATCGGACGCCGAATCTCCACTGCGCCACACCGCCGAGATACGCCGCCATCAATGAGTAGGATGAAGCACCGATCCGCCGAGACCGGCAGGGCTGCTGAAGACCGATCCGCCGCCAAGCAATCAAAGCATCACATCCACCCCAAGCTCACCACGAACGACACCCCCAAGAGGGTGACGACGCCCGGAGCGCCGCTGTCGCTCGATCCGGCAAGGATTTGGGCTTTCGCCCGGCATACGAGCTGGGTGGAAGGAAGAGGGGAAGGAGGCAACCTGGATGGCGCCTACAAGAAGGGTACGGCGCCCTCGGGCGTCGCCGCCGTCGTGACCAGCACTGCTGGCCTTGGATTTCTCCGGAGCCACCTCCCACCTCCAGCCGCCAAACAGGTACAACTCCGGTGACAGGCCGCCCAAAGCAGGACCATCGGAGGCAGCCCTGGTTGAAGTAGACGAAGGTCTTCAGATCTGGATCGGGCGTCGCCGAGACACCCGCACCACAGCCGCCACCTGCCGCCGCCTCGCCGCCCCCGCGGCCGAGGAAGAATGGCCAGCACCAACGAGCACCGGTCAAGCCAAAGGAGTCTCGCTGGAAGGGCCGCCGCCCCAGATCCAAAGAGCCACGCTCACCCATCTCCGAAGAGACGAGCAGCTCGCGCGAAGCCGGCCGCTCCAGCCACCGCAACGAGCACCACTCCGAGGCCCCATCCCAGACCGACCCTCTCCAAGCACCCCAACACCGATCCAATCTGGCGGCGGCGATCCACGCAGCCTCGCTCCTACTTGGGCTGTATGATGAAATAGCAAACGTTCTGTTGATGAATAGGTCTGGGGATGTAATTCTGGAGTTTCTTCTTAGCCTACTTCACAATCATATCCATGTACTTGGACTCCCAACGCTCAGAGAAACCATTACGATCTGCAGCTGATTCTTCTGGGAGAGAAGAAACCATTACGATCTGAAGCTAATTAATAAAGGAGGTACTGACTGTCAAAATAAAAACAAAGGTTTGGCCGCTTTTTTTTATTCCATTGCATCCGACCTCCACGGCAACATGGCTGTGGTCGCGTAGTTGCTCTGTTAGTCGTCAAGGTCAGCGTCACTGTCTCATTTTGCATTACGTACGTCCGTCCAGCCGAGTAATCTAGCTAGCTCTAGCTAGTTTATCCGTACGTGCTCCCTAAGGAAATCCCTCAGCCGGCTTGTAGGAATCCCCTAGCTTACTTCGTGCAGTCCCTGGAAATTACTCCGCGGGCTGCATCACAAAGATCGGCTCTACACCAACGAAGTTGCTAGTAAGGCCGGCGTGTGGTAATCCTGAGACCTACCATTCCCAAAAAGTCGTCTAAGAAATACAATCCCTGGATTATCTAACAAGCGAGAGAAATGGAAAAGGACAGGGTGTGCACGCCAACATCCTCTCCTTTTTGCAGGTATCACACGTTTGCTTGGGGTCTAGGGTAATCAGTCACAGCTCCTTTTATAGCTGCTCGAACCAGTCAGTCCTATATGTCGGCACATGGTCAGTTCGCACACATATACGGGCCCATGGGCAATATGGTAGCAAGGGGCCCTTGTTGACGCACTGACAGTAACTTATGATATGTTCATATCTGGTCCTCTCACACAGTCAGAGATTTCGGCCGTCCGATCTGGCGATTGGAGCTTTCCTCGCCATTGGATGTGTTTTACTCGCCCACCTAAGCCGTCCTACAGCAGGCTGCGCTAGTAAACTTCAGGGAAACATTTAGAATCGGCTGGCCGCCCGAAGCTTGGGCCGGCCGCCTCATGCATGCGTCCAACGCGTTTCACGTCCAGTGCCTTATCTCTTCCCCATCCACTATTTTCTTTCCTTTCTTCCTCATCCTTTCCTCATCTCTCTGGTAAACAAGCCAAGCACCACATCCCGTCGATCCCTTTCCTCCACTTAGAGCCGCTCACGTCAAGGCCACCACCATGCCTGCTGAGAACTATAGCCAGTGGCTGGGGATGATACAAGAAGGGGCAAGTGGCAAACGCCGGAGTTGCCAGGGCTGCCACCGGTGCTGCGATGGCACCGCGATACCATGCCCCTGCGATGGTAGGGGCAGTCTCCAGCGGTGCTACAACCACGGGGTACCGATGCTGCAACCGGTAGCGCGAGTTGCAGTGACTGACGTTGGAATTTGCTGCCTGGAGGCTGGCGGTAATGGAATGGCAGTCATCATTTGCCGCAACCGTCAATCGTGCAACTCGGTAGAGGATGATATTGTGTGCTCGAATTGGCTGTCACCCCGGGTGGCGGCAAAAAGCTGCAACCATTTGTTGGTAAAGCTTCAACCTCCGGATGAATTTGCTGGAACCAGCTGTTGGTGATGATACAAGCAGGGGCAATTTTTGCTACAAAGCCGGAGAGGTGGATTTTATCCCTGAACCATGTTCTTTTTTATGCTGGGACCAGTCCTAAGAAACAAGGTAGCAAAAATTAGGACTGAGATGAGGGCGGAGATGCATATCCGTCCTCATAATTTGCTGCCACCATCTTTCGATTTTGCTAGAACCGGCAAAATTTTGTTCATTTACTTTTTTTACTGGATGTGGCCAATTCGTTTGCTACAATTGGCTTTCTAAAAGCTTCAAACGGAGAATGGCGAGCTGGCAACGGCGAATGGCATCTACGGGAGATGAGGATAGAGATGCATGGGGTGAAGACGCAGGCTACATCAACGGGGCTGAAGATGGAGCGGCATCAAGGAAACAAATCTGGCAGGGGCAACTGTGTCCAATGGGGGCGAGGGCGACGAGCACATCCGGCAACACGGGCGGCGGAAGGAAGATGTCCAGATGAGGGGTGGCGCCCGGTGGCCGGAGGACGGGCAACGACGGGGGCCGTGGTTGTTGCATCCGCGCTATGCGCATGCTGTTGATTTAGCGTGGAAAGAAGAGAAGTAGGTGGGAGGAAGATGATGCAATCATACGGTTACTGAGGTCCAATCAGACGCTCACGCGGTGACCGGACAAAATTTCGGCGGTCAACCCGCCCCAAGTTTTTGGATTTCATTTTATGTTTTTTACCGGACATGGGCGAGATGGGCAAAATCAGGCACTTCCGTAAAATTTTGGAAAATTCGGAACGAAAAGAACAAAGCAAAGTTTGAAATTTGAAACGAGATGGCCTAATATTGAACAAAAAATGACCGGAATTTGCTCAAAAATTCGAAAGTAAGCAGAACAAGTGACAACGCTCCCTGTAGTTTCAAGTGACTCAATCGAGGCCCAACTATACGAGATGTGGCCGCTAACCACGCCGCCGTCGGCCGGGTCGCCGCGTGCACGGGCGCTGTCAGGGCCGCGACCTACATCCTCCATACAGTCGTTATTAAGGAGGAGGGGTGCAGCAAGAGGAGGCTGGGCGGAGGCGTCGCTGCCCCGCCTCGCTCAGGTTTTCCGGTAGTGTTGCTTGCGGCCGCCGCACACACAAGAAGAGAGGAAACGTGAAAACTAGTGTTGGGAGCTTGTTCAAGATGAGTTTATATACCAAAAGAGGTATATGTGGGCTAGTTTCGCACTGGGCTGGGCTCGTAGTACAGGAAAGGCTAAAATATTTGACCGGGTCATACTAATACCGGGCCCAAGTGAAATGGGCGAATTTCGGACGAGATCCAATAATTCCGGACGAAACCCAAATCTCTGACCCGCGCCTATCAGTGGCCTAAACTTTAGTCCTATTCTCCTGTAACCAAAAATCACTGGTCTTTGCTTTCTCGTCTATTGACCAGCCACACATGTCGTCCACAAGGTAAAGTTGTCTCCGCCTTCACCAAGGTGTGTGCTTCGAAGTTGAAGCTTCCCTTCTCGTGGACAGCTTTTACAAAATCAATGGACTCCATACAGCTCTGGATCTCATGAATAATAGCAGCCGATGGTCTCAAATAAACACCTCTCAGATGATTTACTATAGCCATAGAATATGTAGCGATGATGACCTTGTTGCAAGTTAGATCAAGAGCTAAAGACATAGCCTCGTTGGTGGCCATTGCTTCTAGTATTTTTGGGTAAACTATCTCAGGAATAGATATAGCAGATGCTCCCATGTAATTGCCCATCTCAGCTCGGCTAATAGCAACTATGGCTCCTCATTCTGCACTACGGCTGACAGCATCATCCGCATGTTTTTTTACAACTCCTGCTGGTGGAGCTATCCATTTTACATTCGGTTCATGTTCATAAATATGGATGCGTCCACGGCTTCTCCATCTTCCTCCTCCAGCCCCTTTCTCCATGTCGGCCATGCAAGATAGAGACGTCTTGGATGGCAAGGGCCAAGCATCAGCGTGGATGACGACCTCCAAGATTTAAGTGGTCAATTATGAACGACGATGCAGCCTGCAGGTAATCATTCGTGTTATTTGCCTATCTTTTCCGGGTTCGTCATATCCATGGCCTATCTATTTCATCATCCCATGTGATTCAAGCTGGGCCATACAGTTGTATGCTAGATTGGTATGTACTATACATCTGGATGACCATGAGGATTAAAGAGTGCCGTTAATTCCAATGGAAAAATGCCTAAATCTCGCTGTCCACAAATTCGAGGCAATGAAATTATGCTAACTCTGCAAAAATCACCTTGATGTTGTACCAGCTGAAGCTTTTTTCGTCTTCTAAATTGAACAGGCAGGAGTTTAGTTTGGTGTTCTCCAACAGGCCATAGTTTGATGTCCTAAATCTAATTCGTCCTTTCATGTTAGATATTATCCATTTATAAATAAAGATTTCCTTGAATATATATTGTTTTGATCAGCACAAAATAGCTCTAGCCGCTCGTACAATTTTCAGTGTCGTGCATGGGTGTTTTTTGTGTAGTTATGTTGATCTGCATGCATTTTCTGCATTATAGTGTTGATATATCTCAATAAAATAGTGAGTACATATAACGTATGCAAGCTACAATCAGTTAGTTTTGTTACTAATCCATTGATCCCTTGTTACATTCCAAGAGTTAGGCTACCGACACCCAAATAAATTCAGGCCAGTCCTCGACTTGAAGAAGCTAAGGGAGGCGGATCACGACCCTTATGACAGCCAAAATCAGGCTGCCACTCGTCTCTCTCCCGCACCTGCTCTTCAGATGGCCAACAACACTACATGAGCAACGACTGTTTTCCAGTTAAGAGCAAGTATGTTTTCTTGCTGAAGCATTGTTTGGATTATAGTTACTTCTCTGTTTCTGTCAATAACTACACATGTGTTCTTCTACTTTTTATACTGCCAAATTCTTATCTTTTGACATGGATCCTTTAAGAACATTAAATAGATCACCTAGAGCATGCAGAATATTGTCCAATGCCTTCAACTATGCCATGATGTATTCATGCAAGGTGATGTTATAACCATATCTAGAGAAGATCGCAGACAAATTTCTTAAGCACTATTGTGTTCACTATGCTCTCAACTGGCATGTCAGCATTGATTTTATCTTTCTAAGTTCCCAAGATTAGAATTTACTATTTAGAAGATCCCCATATGCGTTTCTGCAACTTACAAGGTGTTGTGCATCTTGCAATATTACCTTAGAAGGGCTGATCACATTCACAAAGACAACTTCGTAATCATTACAACATTTCTCTGTTTCTTTTTTTCTTAATATTACCTTCTTTTCTAAGGTTCTTCTCGCAAACTACCGTTCAAGGTTGTATTAAGTAATTTTAGGCTATGTATTTTTGGCGCATTCCCATTTTGGAAAAGAAGCAGTAGCCAGTGATGTGTGATGTTTCAAGAAGAACTGAAATTAGTAAACAACTCTCTACGAAAGAATAATAATGAACATGACTTCAAAAACCTGGAGATGTTATACCGGAATTATTGCAAATCTTTGGAGATGTTTCCTAAAGAGCACAAGCATAGTAGATTTACTGAATTCAGATAACGACATGCAACAATACAGAGCTATATTAATTAGCTTTTGTTCAAAGCTCTAGCAATATTTATTTCCGCCCCCTATTGTTGCCAAACATGTTATATGCTGAATATAATAAAGATACATCTTACAAATAAATCAGTGTATACTTCAATCTTGCTGCTTTCTAGAAAGTACCTCCTACTTTTTACTTTTTTTTAGACACTCTCGCTAGGCTTTATTCAAACTGACACAACATTTACAGGGATAAAGTTGAAATCTCCAGGTTGGCCTAACCAAACATGGTGACCGAACCCAAGCGAAAGAGCATGCCTAGAAAGTACCTCCTACTTTTTACTTGCTTTCGTTTCTATCACTAGTAGAAAATGGCCCATTTGTCCCGGTTCCAGAGGCCCATTAGCTCCGGTTCTGGAACCGGGACTAAAGGGTCGGGACTAAGCCCAAAACCTTTTGTCCCGATTCTCCTACAAACCGGGACAGAAGGTGCTCCACATGGCCGCTACGAGGAGCCCAGGCAGGAGGGCCTTTAGTCCCGGTTGGTAACACCAACCGGGACCAAAAGGCATCCATGCGTCAGCAGCTCTGGAGCTGGGGTTTTTTTTAAAGGGGGAGGGGTTAGGGGGTTTTAGAGGGTTAATTTAGGGGTTTCATATTGTGTTAGCTAGCTAATAGAGAGAAGTGTCCTCTCTTTCTCCGTGCTTGGTCGACGCTAGCTACTATACATATAGAGAGAACTCGACATGCTAGCTAGTAAGCAAATGAAGGAACCATTAAGTACACAAGATCGTCATGAACATGTACAGAGAGAAGTGATCTCTCTTTCTCCGAGAGATTGGTCGAACAACAAGTTTACGTATATCTATCTGACGCTACTAGCAACATATATACAATATATAAGATCTATTACAATCCCTAACATCTCATGTCTATATCGATTTCCACATGGTATTTTCCGGCTTTATTCATGACGTGGTCAAGAAAGAATCCCGCCATTTTTTCTTGAATTGCTTGTATGCGATCTTGTGGTAGGAGTTCATCCTTCATCTGCCAGATCTAAATTGAGGAAGAGGGTGAATACATGTATATGAATGAAACTCAACACAAATTATGGTAATAAAATAAAATTGCGAATATTTTTGCTTACGCACTTCATATTCTTTTTCAGAGTAGCCCCGCTTATTAGAGGCCGTCGCGTTGTAGATGAACTCACAAACATAGTATCCACAAAAATCATTCCCGAATTGCTGCCACAAGCACTTTACGTCCACCTTCATGTCGAAGTTACCGGAGTTTTCTTCTAGTGGTTTGGGTGGCCTCGAGAGTTTGTCGGGTAGGGGCGGGAGGGGGTAGGAGATCGACAACGCTTTTTTCTAGTTTTTGGGTGCCCTCCTAGCACAGCATAGTGACCCTCGACCCCTCGGCGATCCTCTACCCTTGGCCCCTCAACGACCCTCGACCGCTCAGCGATCCACGACACCCTCATTCCTGATAAAATATAAGAAGAGGAAGAGGAAGAAAAAAAATAGGAGAAGAAGAACTCTTCTCCTCTATTCCTTCTTCTTATTCTTTTTTTTTCTTGTACTTCATCTTCTTATATTTTTTCTCCTCTTCTTCTTCTCCTTCTTCCTCTTCTTATTTTCCTTTTTCCTCTCCTTCTTTTTCTTCTTTTTCCTTCTTCCTTCTTCCTCTTTTCTTCTTTTCCTTATTTTCCTTTATCCTCTCCACTAACCAAAAATCTACTAACCTAAAATGCACTAACCGTACAACTAACCCAAAATGCACTAAATCAACTAACCTAAAATAGATATCTACTAACAACCTAAATAAAAAATTAATACATATATGAAAAAAATCATAATATGAACAAAAAAATTATATGACCGAAAAAGAAAACATCATCTATCATCAACATCATCATATCTAACATCAACATCATCTGACAATCATATAAAAAATGTATATGAACAACCAAGCTAGGGGAGAGGAGGACAGGGAGGAAGGGGCCGGCCGGACCGTAGCGCGGGGCGATGCGGACCGGGGCGGTGACGACGCAGGGGCGGTGACGGCGTCGGGGGAAGGAGAGCAGCTACGACATCGGGCGTGTTAGCAGCTCGGGGCAGGGGCGGCACAGCGACTAGTGCTCTCAACTTCTCGTCTTTCTCATAGTCCTCTCTGTGCCATCGTATCAACTTGGCATGCTCTTTGTTTCTGAACAGACGCTTCAACCGTGGTATTATAGGAGCATACCACATCACCTTGACAGGAACCCTCTTCCTGGGGCGCTCGCCGTCAACATCACCAGGGTTATCTCATTTGATCTTATACCGCAATGCACCGCATACCGGGCATGCGTTCAAATCCTCGTACACACCGCGGTAGAGGATGCAGTCATTAGGGCATGCATGTATCCTCTGCACCTCAATCCTAGAGGGCATACAACCTTCTTTGTTGCGTATGTACTGTCGGGAAATTCGTTATCCTTTGGAAGCTTCTTCTTCAATATTTTCAGTAGCTTCTCAAATCCTTTGTCAGGTACACCATTCTCTGCCTTCCACTGCAGCAATTCCAGTGTGGTACCGAGCTTTGTGTTTCCATCTTTACAATTGGGGTACAACCCTTTTTTGTGATCCTCTAACATGCGACCGAACTTTAGCTTCTCCTTTTTTTACTTTCGCACTGTCTCTTTGCATCAACAATGACCCGGCGAAGATCATCATCGGGCAAATCGTCTGGTTCCTCTTGATCTTCAGCTTCCCCCGTTGCAGCATCACCGTATTCAAGGGGCACATAGTTGTTGTCATCCTCTTATTCTTCGCTGTCTTCCATCATAGCCCCTCTTTCTCCATGCTTGGTCCAAACATTATAGTGTGGCATGAAACCCTTATAAAGAAGGTGGGTGTGAAGGGTTTTCAAGTCAGAGTAAGACCTTGTATTCCCACATATAGGGCATGGACAACACATAAAACCATTCATCTTGTTTTCCTCAGTCACTGCGAGAAAATTATGCATGCCCTCAATGTACTCGGAGGTGCGTCTGTTACCGTACATCCATTGGCGGTTCATATGTATGCATTATATATAATTAAGCATGTCAAAAACTATTACAGAACATTATGAAAAGATAAGTGACCAAATTAATATAAGTTCATCATCACATTAAAACCAAAGTACATACATAGTTCTCATTGAACAACATATAGCTCTTCAGAGCATCTAATTAAAACATACATTGAAAATATGCAAAACATTTCAATGCAACAACAAATGCGATCATAATCGCAACTAAGGTAACAACTGATCCAACGACATAATGATACCAAGCCTCAGTATGAATGGCATATTTTCTAATCTTTCTAATCTTCAAGCACACTGCATCCATCTTGATCTTGTGATCATCGATGACATCCGCAACATGCAACTCCAATATCATCTTCTCCTCCTCAATTTTTTTTTAATTTTTCCTTCAAGTAATTGTTTTCTTCTTCAACTAAATTTGACCTCTCGACAATAGGGTTGGTTGGAATTTCTTGTTCACATACCTCCTAGATAAATAAATCTATGTCACGTTGGTCGCATAATTGTCATAAACATTAAATGAAACAAATATTTATAAAAATAATATATACCACATCCGAATCATAGATAGGACGAGGGCCGACGGAGGCGGATACCAAAACCATCGCACTATATAATAACAAACAATAATAAAATTAAGAAAATTAAACAAGTATCTATCTAAATCATACAATTAAGAACTTTTTTATTTTAGAAAGAAGATAAGATCAAGAGGCTCACCACGGTGGTGCCGGCGACGAGATCGGAGCGGGCGATAGACCGCGATGAGGACGGGGACGGGACAGGACGAACCGCCAAACCTAGACAAATCTTGAGGAAAATCAAGCTTGGACAAGGAGCTTCGAGAGGAGAAAGCTTAAGTGTGGCTCGGGCATTTCATCGAACACCTCATGTGCATAAAAGGTGAGCTAGAGCACCACAAACCTCTCCCACGGCCGGCCAGAAAAACATAGCACTCCACTGCTCTGCTCGCAGGCGAGGGGGTATATATAGGCATCTCATTGGTCCCGGTTCGTGGCTGGAACCGGGACTAAAGGACCCCATTTTGTCCCGGTTCCAGCCACGAACCAGGACCAATAGTTGTGGGTCAGGAGCAAGGACCATTGGTCCCAGTTCATGTCTAGAACAGGTACCAAAGGGGCCAGACGAACCGGGGCTGATGCCCCCATGGGTCCCGGTTCGTGAGTGAACCGGGATTAATTAATGGGCTCACCCGACCTGGACCAAATCCCTGTTTTCTACTAGTGTATAAGAATGCCATTATACTGCTGAGAGAATAGTTTAGATACATGATTTGCAATGTTCAGGATATCGGTAATTGGTACCATATCGGTTGGGTGTTGAGTAAGGATAAATAGGCGAATTTTCCAATTAATCAGCTATTCGCTGACCAACCGAGTAGCGATTAACTGACCGAGATGCCTATACACTATCCGATATTTGGAACCGATTTGAACTGAAATTTATTCGCTTACCACTGCCTTCCTTCTAGGAATTATTCATATCTTTTGTGTAAACTTTCCCAGATTAGTACATTTGGAAGGTTTGATGATTTTTGAAAATTTCAAAAAAAACCGAGAACTTTTTTTTGGGTCAAAATTTCTCGAAAAAAGTGCAGAAATTATAATTTTGACTATGCTCTCAATGTGGTAGACCGAATGGGTTGAAACTTTCCCAGATTGCTACACTTGGTATGGTTGACGATCTGTGAAAATTTAAAAAATCTGAGAACTTTTTTTGGGTCAAAATTTGTCGTAGAAGTTCAGAAATTTTAAATTTGACGATACTCCCAACAAATCTTTGTTGTTGCTTGTGTAGCAAAGATCTTTGCTGTTACTTGTCTTTTCAATAGTTCTTATGTGTGGAAGGCTCTTTGCTCACACTCAAATACTACCTCTGAAACAGGGAAGAAGGAAAAGGCTACTCTTCTGATCTTGAGAAAACAGTTTCAGAGAAGCTAGCAGATGCGGAAGAATCTTTGAAGAAGTTGAAGCAGGTCTGTTCAGCACCCTGCATGGTTACTTGAACCGCCTTTCTGGCCTTATAACTGTACCGCTTTAACAGAATTCGACGTGTATCGGTACCATGCAATTCTCAGAATTTTTAGGCTGATGGAAATACATAGTTCGACATGTATCGATATCTTCAGACCTTTGCTTCCGTAGTTTTGCCAAACTGAACTTCTCTAAATACACCAACTAGAGCTTAGTCTTTACATATTTTGTTTTTAATTTAAAATTGTTCAAATTGATTACTCCACCATTAAAATAATGTTTATAGAGGCAAAATGATTGTATATATATGACTGGGTGATACAAAATCTGGACAGTTATGTCAGAGCTTTTATCTTCGCATTTGCTTTTCATGAATCTACTTCAGTTTTTTTTACCTTATGATCTTCTGTGCAGCTATATTCTGGTTATAGGGCCTCTATAGGAAAAGAAATAATCTGAATTATTTTCTTAAACTTGCCATTCTAAATTCCTAAGTAATTATAACAACTCAAGTGTATCCATATAGTTACATATCACATTAGATTTTCTTCTTAATTGGGTTTTATGCCATGTAATGTAGGTTGTCTTTGATTTGCTGTTGTGCTAGGCATGAACAGAATGGCTTCCTCTCCTTGCGAACCACACTGATGTTGGCTTCTGGTTCCTGCTGTAATGGGTGTTTTTTTACTATGGACCCCGTTTCTTGAGGCTATGTCTTTGCTACAGGTATGGCATTGTCGTTGGAACATATACTATGTATATTTGGCATATATGAATATATCCTTCCAAAGAGTACTTGTTTCTCTGCATTATATACTGGATGGAAATAATTTCTTTGTACGCTAGAACATGGTGCCTTGCTAATTAGTAGGCATTCCTGAAGGTTTTTTGAACTGTTAGGAGACATGAGAAGGTTTTTCCTGTTAGTGCTTATGCTTGGTTTGCTTCATGCTTACTGCTTTAGGACAGATATGTTCATGTTGGTTAATATCAACGTGTGTGGAATGTGCCCAGTTTTCTTAGCTTTTTGCAATACATGAGATTACTTCTTTGGGAGAATATTTGCTGCTTGCTGATAAGTGAAGGCTAAGTGCACAGATAATTAATGCGGGTGTTCCAGAATTCAGTATACACATGCCTATTGTTTATGTATGCCCAAACACATGGTAGCTGCTTACTGATAAAGGATTTTATTTTTGGTTATAGAATCCAGCAGATCGCCTGCTTACTATTTATATATGCAAAGAGTAATGCTTGTTGCACACTTATAATAAATGGAAGTTAACTAGCAGAGGCACACTGGTATGATATACATGTTCATACATTAATATTATTACATATATATTAGTCAAAGGGACACTGTTATAGTCCATGATGTAAGTGGGGCTTTTATATGTTCAATTAGAAGAGGCAACCTAAAACTTGTGATGTTATTCTGTGGAAAAAAATGTCGGTACCGAATGCTAAGCAGATAAATATTGTTTTAAATCAGGTACTTTGAGTCGTTGGCACAACCGGTAAATTTCGGTGGCTTAGATGGAATTTCATTGATAGGTTCTCTGTCATTAACTATGTGGTGCTAATTGTTTTTATGCCTCTAGGTCTCTGCATTTCGGGGGACCGTGTCCGACGACGGGAGATTCTACATATATTTTTTAAAAGATAACCATGTCGCTTGGTCGAGGCCTTGATCATGGTGACATGTGTTTATTCGCAGTAGAAGAATAACCTCTGTGCGCAGTGATGTTTCAGTTTCTACTAGAAGGTTTCAAAATTGAATGCGCCAGGAGGGTTTAAATTGTTAAACGGTCACTTGTGTATGTAACGTTAAGTCTGTAAACTGAGTCCTCTCCTAGATATTAGGATCTACCAACGCTCGAGGCCTGCGTGCCACTTTTTCAGGAGCGCTTGCTCTCTCCATGCGGGGTATATTTATACACGTTGTAACCTCATTGATTCAGTGAATACAGAAACAATCTCTCCAACTTGGTATCAGTTACCAGGCGCCCCATGGCCGCGAGTCATTCCTCCACCGCCGCAGCCACGAGCTCTGCCACCTCCCCCGGCGATCTCCCGTCCTCTTCGACGGCGCCTGCCGCGGCCTCCTCCACTGCTTCCTCCCCGCCGTTCGTTTTCGGCACCTCCCCCTCTCTCCTCAACGGCACCACCCCCGCAGCTGGCACCCAGTTTGCCCCTCTGTTCAACGCCGGCGTTCCTCCTGCTCCTCCGGGCGCCCGCTCCCCGCCTTCCCATATTCCAGGACCATATCACCAATCACATCAAGTTTCTCCTCAACCCCGCCGATCACAACTATCACAAATGGAAGACCTTCTTCCTCATGGTCCTCGTCCGCTACGGCGTCTCCTACCTCACCGACCATCCGCCGCCACCAAATGCTTCCGCCACCTACCTCGAGCTCGATGCTCATGTCGTTCTCTGGATCTACACCACCCTTTCGGACACCATGTGTGACCACGCCGTCGGCGCCACGACCACCTTCGCCCTCTGGAACAAGATCTGCGACTACTTCCTCGCCAATCGCGCCGCTCGCTTCATGATCCTCAATCGCAAGTACCGCAACCTCAAGCAGGGCGACCTGTCCGTCTCCGAGTATGCTTGCCAGATGAAGCTCCTCACCGATGCCCTCGCCGACATCGACCACGCCGTCACCGACGTGGATCTCACCACCCAATTCCTCCACGGCCTCGACAAGCGGCTCGACACGATCCGGGTCGTCCTTGGTGACCAGGGCCTACCCTTCGACACCGTCTTCTCTCGGGTCGTCCTGGCCGAGGAATCCCAGGAGCAACGCGCGGCTGAAGAGAGCGCCTCCGCGTTCGCGCTGACGGGTGGCAGCGCCTCTGGTGCCGGCTCCAGCACGGGCGGCCGTGCCCCGCCGGATCGCTCCTCCACTGGTGCTCAGGCTGCCCCTCCCCAGCCGCTCCTGCAGCCTGGCCGTGGACGCGGTGACCGCGACGGTGGTGACCGTGGTAGCCGTGGCCGCGGTCGTGGACGCGGCGACAACACTGGATGCGGCCACGCCGCTCCTCCCCTGGCGTCGCCCTTCACCGGATACTTTGCGCCCTACGGGATGGCGATCCCCTACCCGCGCTCCGGCTGGATCCCGCCGAATGCCGCCGGCGTCCTCGGCCCGCACCCGGGCTCTCATGCGCAGGCTTATCCCCTCCTTCCCGCCCCGCCGGCGCCCACCGCTCCGCTCCACCAGCACCATCCCTCGTCCTGCGAACACGCGGCCATGCTCAACGCCTCCTACAGCAATGGTGGTTTCCCCTCTGCTCCCGTGCCCGAGTGGTATTTCGACAGCGGCGCGTCATCTCACGTCGCCGGCAACCAAGGTAACCTAACCCGGTCTAGTTGTTCTTTAAAGCACATTCCTTCTAGCATCTTGGTTGGCAATGGGCAACACTTACCTGTCACGGCTACTGGCTCCACCTCTCTTCCTCCCAATAACTTTCGCCTTACCGATGTTCTCCTTTCTCCTCATGTTGTCACTAGCTTAATTTCTGTCCGTCGTTTTACTAAAGACAATTCTTGCTCAATTGAATTTTACCCTTGCGGTTTTCTTGTGAAGGATATTCGAACTCGGAGGGTTCTCATGATCTCCGTTAGCAACGGTGACCTATACCCATTCTACGGCAATAACCCTGCTCCACCGTCGGCGTTCACCGTCTCCACGTCAGATCTGTGGCACCGTCGACTTGGGCACCCCGGCGCGCAATCCATGTCTACCATCGCCCACGACTTCTTTGCTCATGTAATAAGAGTGCACACTCTCCGTGTAATGCCCGTCAACTAGGCCGTCAAGCGCGTCTTCCTTTCACCACTTCTTTTAGCCAAACTTATGCACCATTTGATTTAATACATTGTGATTTGTGGACCTCTCCCGTTGTAAGCTTCTCTGGCTTTCAATATTATCTTGTCGTGCTCGACGATTTTACACATTACTCTTGGACATTTCCGTTGCGCAACAAATCGGACACATCCACCACGCTACAACGATTTTTCACCTTTATTCACACCCAATACAATGTCATTATCAAGGCCATGCAATGTGACAATGGAGGGGAGTTCATCAACTCCTCCCTTCGTTCGTTCTCTACTAATGGAATTGTGTACCGTTTTTCTTGTCCACATACCTCTACCCAAAATGGCAACGCTGAGCATCTCATCCGCACTACCAACGACGTCGTTCGCTCCCTCCTCATCCAGGCCAACCTCACTCCCCCCTTCTGGGTCGAAGCCCTCCACACAGCCACCTACCTTCTCAACCGTCGCCCTTCTCGCGCCATTCACGATCATACGCCATATTATCTTCTCCACGGTGCTCATCCCTCGTATGATCATCTACGCGTCTTTGGGTGCCTATGTTTTCCCAACACTTCTGCTACAATGGCCCACAAACTCCCCCCCCCCCCCCCCGCTCGACTCGGTGCATCTTCTTAGGTTATCCTCTCGAACACAAGGGCTACAGGTGCTACGACTTATCCACCCGGCGCGTTATTGTGTCATGGCACGTCATTTTTTATGAACACTCATTTCCTTATACCCCGCCCACAACACCGGCTCCAGCGTCACCGTCCGCACCCGATCCGTTCACCTGCACCAGATCCTCAGCAAATCTCTCGGATCCGCCGCCCTCAACAACCTCGTACGGGCCACACACCCCACCATCCCCGCCACCCCACCAACCGCGCGCCCCCACTTCCACCTGCAGCCAATCCACTGCCGACCCCACCTCCACTCCCAATTCCGCGGTGCGCACCTCCTCGTCCGGATCTGCCTCGCCTGTTGCGCCCCCTTCCCCACCAACCGCCCACGCCGCATCCACCTCGCCCCCCGTGCCTATCGGCTCTGCCTCACCTGCCGCCTCGTCGCCCACGCCTGCCGGCTGCCCCACCGCATCTTCCTCGGGATGTGAGGCATGCATAGCCACTCCCTCTCCGCCACGTCTACCACGCCATGCACAACCAGCCCAGCCCCCACGTAATTCCCATACGATGACAACCCGGGCCAAACGCGGCTACTGTATGCCTCGCCGCCTCTTTCTTGCTGATGCATCTACCACACCACTCTCTCCTATACCTCCAACGTACAAATCATCCCTCAAGCATCCCAATTGGTGCCAAGCTATGCAAGAAGAGTATCATGCTTTAATTAATAACTTCACTTGGTCTTTGGTGCCTAAGCCTGTAGGTGTCAACATTGTGACGGGGAAGTGGATTTTTCGCCATAAGTTTCACACGGATGGATCTTTGGCTCGTTACAAAGCCCGGTGGGTCGTCCGGGGGTTCACTCAACAAGAGGGCGTGGACTATGATGAGACCTTCAGTCCGGTCGTCAAACCGGCCACTATCCGTGTGGTGCTCAGTATTGCCACCTCTCACTCGTGGCTAATTCACCAACTGGATGTCAAAAATGCATTTCTACATGGTGATCTCAAGGATACTGTCTACTGCTCTCAACCAGCTGGTTTTGTTGACTCATCTCACCCGAATCATGTGTGCCTCCTCAACAAGTCTCTCTATGGCTTGAAACAAGCACCTCGGACATGGTTTCTTCGGTTCAAGGCATTCTTGTTGTCTATTGGATTTTGTGCTTCCAAGAGTGACTCGTCGTTATTCATCCGTCACCATGGACACACCATTGCATATCTTCTAGTTTATGTGGATGATATCGTCCTCATCGCCAACACTGCCGCCACACTTCACTCCATCATCGCCTCTCTCAAGAAGGAATTCTCCATGTCGGACCTTGGTGAGTTACATCATTTCCTTGGCATTAATGTTACTCCCAAATCCTCCGGTTTGTTCCTCTGTCAACAACAGTATACACTTGAGATCCTTCACCGTGCCCACATGCTACATTGCAAACCTGTGTCCACACCTGTCGACACCTCCTCCAAATTATCCATCCACGCTGGTACACCGCTTTCAAACCCCACATACTACCGCAGCCTGGCCGGTGCATTGCAATACCTCACCCTCACTCGCCCAGACATATCCTATGCAGTTCAACAGGTTTGCTTGTTCATGCATGAGCCACGCGACACTCATATGCAGCTAGTGAAACGCATCCTGCGGTATCTTCAAGGCACCTCTCATTATGGTATTCAGCTCTACAAGTCACCCGCACATGATCTCATTGCCTATACAGACGCTGATTTGGCCGGGTGCCCTGATACTCGCAAGTCCACTTCTGGTTTTTGCGTTTTTCTCGGCAACAACATCATTTCTTGGTCTTCGAAGCGCCAACCCACTGTCTCCAGATCCAGTGCCGAAGCGGAGTACAGGGGTGCTGCAAATTGTGTTGCTAAGTCCTGCTGGCTACGACAACTCTTGCAAGATCTCAAGTATCCCCCAACAAGAGCAACCGTGGTCTATTGTGATAATGTCAGCGCTACCTACCTCGCCTCCAACCCAGTTCAACATCCACGAACGAAGCACATTGAGATTGATCTTCATTTCGTCCGGGATCGTGTGGCTCTGGGTGAAGCTCGTGTTCTTCATGTTCCATCAAGTTCACAGTTCGCTGACCTGTTCACCAAAGGGCTGCCTTCTCAAGTGTTTCACGAGTTCCGTGCCAGCTTGAACATCCTACGAAACGGAGTTCCGGCTGAGGGGGGGTATTAAACGGTCACTTGTGTATGTAACGTTAAGTCTGTAAACTGAGTCCTCTCCTAGATATTAGGATCTAGCAACGCTCGTGGCCTGCGTCCCACTTTTCCAGGAGCGCTCGCTCTCTCCCTGCGGGGTATATGTATACACGTTGTAACCTCATTGATTCAGTGAATACAGAAACAAACTCTCCAACTTAAATGAGTCTTATACAGGACTGAGAACAAATTATGCTTTCTGAGTTTCAAGCTACTAATAGTAAATGAAGCTTCGCCTTCGCTATGTAAGAATGGTTGCATGTGTTAATTAGTGGTGCACATCCTTTAGGACCGTCCAAAATTCTATTATAAAGTGCTTATATGAAATTGATAGGTACCTGAAACTTCTTGTGCTTGAAACTAAATAGTGGAACACATCACATGCTTATTGGTCATATGTTACCGCTTATCAATATATCTCATATGAAACCTTTTACTTAACATTGCAAAGGTTATTGCCTGATATAAACATCTTGTGCATTTACTTGTTTGTATAGAAGTGTGATCTGTTAGCCAAAGTACTTTTGTAACTATTACGGTTTTATAAATAGGAGGGATTGGGGGAAAGAGCTATCGAAGAATACACCATGTTATCACTCGTAATTGAATAGTATAGTAACATTCACAAGGCAATATAAGTAGGCGTTGTTCTCTAAATAATAAATATTCTAACTTGCATGGTTTGAAATCTTGATTCGCTCTCGGCCTTTGCGTCATTGGCGCAACGGGTCATCTAGTTTTCTCTAGCGGATGACGTCATATTCCTTGAGCGCAGGGTAAAGCACAAGAATGCTTCTTCCCTTCAAGATTGGATCAAGACGCATCTTTGATGTCGGTGTCTTAAGATAATCCTTCCTTTGGTACGTTACCTAGAGCAGGCATTGGTTAATTTTCATTTTTTTTATTAAATTTCCTGGAACGCTTGGTTGTACCAGAAATTCAATTCACCTCACGGGAACCCATGCTCCCGGGACCAAAAATAATTTTTGAAATGTAAAAAAAATCAATACAAACAATTTATGTGTTTTTTAGTCAGGTCTAAATGCTACCTGCAAATTTGGATGGAAAAATGTTAAGCTTTAGGCCTGGGCAAAAATAAACAAATTGTACACCAAAGATCACCCCAAAATGTCACACTAATTTTGGTTTTTCATTGACAAAACATTGCTGCTCTGTTTCGCATGAAATTTGTCAAGCATGCTTGCAACACTAACACTAACATATCTATAAAAAAATCACAATTTTTCGAGTTTTTTTAGATTTATTTTAAATTTATTGTTCATCCGGGATATGCTTCTGGAGCAAAATACTGTAGAACAATTGCTCTATGGTGCTGGGATTAAAAAACAACGCTACAGATCAGCGATCCATAGCGAGAGCAGTGGGCAACAAGGCCTGTAAACTCGGCTGTGCCTCTGAGCCGTGGCGCACGAGCAAATGATGACGTGGGGGCGATCATAGTGATTATTTTCCATAACAATGATTGGTATTGTAGGTCGTAAGCGATATCTTAATCAATTATGTGATGTTTGTATAATGAGATGAGGAGCCGAGCAGAGTGACAATAGAGCAAGCTTTCTCACCAGCTTGCTACAAGCGGAGTCAAGACCTCCCCCTCGACCTATAGCTCGACACAATGCTTGCATTACTAATCTGGCCACTGTTTGCTATGCACACGCGCGGGCAGATGCTGTGGTGCATCGCATTTATCTAGCGGACTTGATAGGAACTGCACAAGTCAGTATCTGCACAAACGTCCAGTGGAAATGTTTTGGAACTGCACGATTCTGGATCTGCATGGTCATACTTGGGCAGAACGAGCAACAAAAGCTCATGTATGCCGCAGCAGTTGCCATCCTGAGGTCTCCCATGCTTACATTGGAAGTAACAACGAAACAAAAAGATCCACATTTCGCATGACACATCTGGCATATATATGCTCATGAATGAACCCAACACTACCTAGAAGGTGTGCAACGGATTGCTGGACCAAAATATATGTACCACCTAGAAAGGGATTGCTGGTACAAATATATGTACATACATTTGGGTGTATAGCCGGTTGATGTATTGTTTTAATGAGGATTTGGTTTATGAGTGTATGCAGTCTGTATAAGACTAGGAGTATTGGATGGTTTTGAGTCGGCAGTATGTATTTTGAATGAGGTTTGTGGTATGTACAGGGGTGATAGATTGGATAGGAACTTCTGCTCTAATTACTATGGTTGTGGTGAAATCATGTTTTGCTTGAATTATGTATTTGGAACTGATCTTAATTTACTGGATAAATGAATTCTGAAATCCAATAAACTTCTATAATTTTTTAGAACAGGAGTATTGCTGGTTAATCAATTCGTTTACATTAATTTCTTAAAAGGGGACCGCATTCATGTCCTGATGCTAAATCTTTTTAGAAAGGAAGGGTTTATGTACTTTTGGTAGTATAAAAAATGTAACCTTACTATTACTTAGAGCTAGGATATGTCAGTAGATCATGATAAAATTTGGAATATCATGTTGCTATAACGGAATCAGTCGGGATAGTGAAGTCAGCACCAGAATGTTGACCAGCCTTTTTTTCTTTCTTAAGTTAAGGAATTTACAACAAGTCTCTTGCAAAAATAACTATCCTATCGCTTTCTACAATCTCTCTATATCCTTGTTACATAAGGTAATTGTTGTATAATAGTTTGGTTTTCCGCGATTTTTGTCGTTCCTCTATGTAAATAGCCTAATATGGGTTCACATCACCATCGAGAGTAATGATCAGTCGATATGTACTCCTAATTCTCTCTCTCTTACAAAAGTGAGGTCCTAATGCCTGGCTGCTTTCAGGTGACGGGAATTTTCAGCCGCGTCAGTCGACATGTGCCTGAGAAGTAGGTGAGACGGAGCTAAGGCTGAGATTGAGATGACACTGCATGCCGCAACGTCTCAAGATGCAGAGCTAGGACCTGGATGGAGGCAGGGAGGACGCAACTTGTGGTGGCGTCTCCAAGATGAAGATCTAGGACCTGGACGGAGGCACGGACGATGTAACTTGTCCCGGCGTCGTCAGCGGAGGACATGCAGCGGGTTGTGGGGTTCGGGTGGAGGTTTGTTAGAGGGATGACCGGTGACAGCTGCGGCAAGTCGAGCAGACCAGGGCAGCGAGGCTGCAGTGCGGGCGTTCGTGTGCCTGGAGGAAGAAGGTTACGGTCCATTGGATGCATAATATGGGAGGGTGGAGGGAAAACTGACTGAAAAAATATTTTTTTCGAGCCTGAAATAGTCGCTCTCAATTGTAACCATAGAAGCTTGGCACGGGTTTGAAGAACCAGTGTTGCTTGTGTGTTGTATGACTCAGTTTTTTCTTGCAACTTTAAGGCCTTTGTTTGCTCTATCTTGAAGACCTTCGTTCTACACGTCTTACCATGGGTTTTGAAGAAATAGAGTTGTGTGGTCTGACATGGTGAAAGAGAAGATGCTTATGATGAGATAGAATGGCACTATCTATCTTTTATCGGGGTCCATAGAGCTAAATCCAAGCCATATATATCTCTGTAGCAATTCAGGTTCGGATACAACACCTTCTCTTCTATATATAATTAGCAACGTGGGTTAACTATATGTATATCATTACATTGTCTGAATCATCACATTGTTAAGATTAATTGTCTCAACACATGCGTTGCACGTGCACATTTACCAGTCATACCAGACAGCAAGCCTGGTAGCTATCTAAAAAAACAGAGTAGCATTACAAGTAAATTAAGTTTTTTCCTACTTTTTATATTCCAGTGCTGCCAACATCCACGGCAACGTGGTCGTCGGCGAGGCGAGTAGTTTCTGTGTAGTAGCCGTGTGAATTGCGTGCTCTGTTCGACGTTACGCCATGGTCGTGGAAGTGTTCCCGTATTAGTTGGCAGCGCATGCATGCGTCCAGCTGAAGAATTTGTTCAACCTGCTTGCAGAGAAGTCGGCTTGACTACTTCCCTGCTAGTAGCATCAGAAAGTATTCAGCGAGTTGCATCAGAAAATTGTATCTACATCAACAATTGCGTAATGGCTGTGTGTGGTTATCCTGAGGCCTGCCATTCCCAAACAATTCTCACTCAGAAGAATTATTGCCTTGACTAACTAATACTCCTATATGCTGTCAATACCAACATATCATATGCACACATTTGCTTTGCAAAAATGTTACACTTACGGAATTCTAGTACGGACTGCTCTCTCGCCAACCAACCCTCCTGATTTTCGCTGGTGGAACCTCTCCTCCCTAATCTTCTCCTACCACAACTCTACCCGTGAGTGCGTAACAGAAATCATGTGAGAATACGTCCGTAAGTCTAGCATCTCTCTTTGCTTTAGCTCCCAGGAAATCGACAACAACCCCCTTTATAGCTACTGGATCCAGCCAGTCCTCTACGTATAGCCACATAGTGGTCAGTCTACACCTATACGGGGCCTAGGGGTAGTTTTCTGCCAAATTATTTTACAGTTTTTTAATCCTTTTGCTATTTTTTTTACCTGGGTGCATGTTGAGCTCGGGAGCAGAACTTAATTTCGGCATAAAAGTTATCTATACATGTGACAAACAAGACCATCATGTCCATATGTAAAAAAAAACTAAGTTTGTTGAAAATTATTATGGCTTGAATATTTTATGTAACCATGGGATATAAAGTCGATGTCTGATCTATCTCCAATTTGTCCTGTGAATAACCGATATCACTTCATGCTCTTCAACCTGCTAAGTGGTAGCATGCACATTAGAAAAAATCAAGGAGTTCCTGAGGATTTAGAGATGATGTGGACTCCTTGGTAACTACTAGTAGTACTACTAACAAGTGCACTTCCTCTCCATGACAAATATAAAATTAAGGTTGTGTCATGTTTAAGCATGTATGTGACATTGCATACACACTCGGAAAGAATAACATTATCCAGTCGATGGAAGTACACCATCATGAGTTTATGACAGTTACAACCGAATTGTTAGGGCGGCTAATTATGCCAAGATCTTGGACGTCGTCCGGGAAGCGAATCTTACCTAGGACTGGGACTGAGGTCCTCCATCAACCATGGCAGGCAGCGGCGGCGCCGCCGGGTCGCGCACGCAAGGAAGACGGCTGCGGTAAAAACACCACACGCTGCCCTTCGACGTGATGGTGGACATCGCTGTGCGCACCGACCAAAGCACCCTCGTGCGCTGCACCGCCACGTGCATGGACATGCGCTTCTGCATCAAGAACGACACCGACCTCCACTGCCGCCTCCGACACATATGAACACTAGTAAAGTACACATCAATAACATGTATATCAAATATACCTTTGTTCACTTTGTCATCCTTCTTATCCGTCAAGTATTTGGCGCAGTTTCAGTTCCAGTGACCATTTCTTTTGCAATAGAATCACTCAGTTTCAGGTATGGGTTTAGCTTTGAGCTTCTTCATGGGAGCGGCAACTTATTTGCTGTTCTTCTTAAAGTTCCCTTTCTTTTTCTTGCCTTTTTTTCTCTTAAAACTAGTGGTCTTATTAATCATCAACACTTGATGCTCTTTCTTGATTTCTACCTTCACCGATTGCAGCATCGCGAAGAGCTCGCGAATCGTTTTCGTCATCCCTTGCTCATTATAGTTCATCACGAAGTTCTAGTAGCTTGGTGATAGTGACTAGAGAACTCTTGTCAATCACTATCTTTTCTGAAAGATTAACTCCCACTTGATTCAATCAATTGTAGTACCCTGACATTCTGAGCACATGCTCATTGGTTGAGTTGTTCTCCTCCATCTTGTAGGCAAAGTACTTGCGAGAGGTCTCATACCTCTCGACATGGGCATGAGTCTGACATACCAATTTTAGCTCTTGGAACATCTCATATGCTCCGTGGCGTTCAAAACGTTTTTGAAGTCCCGGTTCTAAGCCGTAAGCATGGCGCACTAAACTATCAAGTAGTCATCACACCAAGCTTGTCAAACGTTCATAATTTCTGCATCTGCTCCTGCAATAGGTCTGTCATCTAGCGGTGCATCAAGGACATAATTCTTCTGTGCAGCAATGAGGATAATCCTCATACCAGGATCCAATCCGCATCATTGCTACTATCATCTTTCAACTTATTTTTCTTTATCACTTTCAGTTTATGATTGTTTTGAGAAAGTGTTGTCATCCGAGATTTATTATTATTACTCGCTAGTTGATTATGCCATTGATATGAGTAAACATGAGACCTAAGTGTTATTGTGAATATGGTTAGTTATAATCCTTGTTGAAAACTTGAATACTGGCTTTACATATTTACAACAACAAGAGCAAACAGAGTTTATAAAAGTTTTTCTTTATCACTTTTAGTTTGTCAACTGAATTTCTTGAAGACAAGCAAAGATTTAAGCATGGGGGAGTTGATACGTCTCTGTCGTATCTACTTTTTCAAATACTTTTGCCCTTGTTTTGGACTCTAACTTGCATGATTAGAATGGAACTGATCCGGACTGACGCTGTTTTCAGCAGAATTGTCATGGTGTTATTTATGTGCAGAAACAAAAGTTCTCGGAATGACCTGCCCACCCCCCCCCCCGGGCGCGCCCCCCCTGTCTCGTGGCCCCCTGTTGCTCCACCGACCT
Source organism: Aegilops umbellulata (assembly GCA_032464435.1). NCBI lineage: Eukaryota > Viridiplantae > Streptophyta > Magnoliopsida > Poales > Poaceae > Aegilops > Aegilops umbellulata. The sequence goes on along the minus strand of CP136059.1, from coordinate 384,526,764 downwards.
CAACTCCAACTCCATATATTCGTATTCAGGGAGGAAAAAAATAAGAGAGAAGGATTCATCGCGTTTTACGATACGGAGCCGCCGCCAAGCCCTAAAACCTCTCGGGAAGGCTGATCTGGAGTCCGTTCGGGGCTCCGAAGAGGGCAATCCGTCGCCGTCGTCATCATGAACTATCCTCCATCATCAATTTCATGATGCTCACTGCCGTGCGTGAGTAATTCCATCGTAGACTTGCTGGATGGTGATGGGTTGGATGAGATTTATCATGTAATCGAGTTAGATTTGTTAGGGTTTGATCCCTGGTATCCATTATGTTCTGAGATTGATGTTGCTATGACTTTGCTATGCTTAATGCTTGTCACTAGGGCCCGAGTGCCATGATTTCAGATCTGAACCTATTATGTTTTCATGAATATATGTGAGTTCTTGATCCTATCTTGCAAGTCTATAGTCACCTACTATGTGTTATGATCCGGCAACCCCGAAGTGACAATAATCGGGACCACTCCCGGTGATGACCATAGTTTGAGGAGTTCATGTATTCACTATGTGTTAATGCTTTGGTCCGGTACTCTATTAAAAGGAGGCCTTAATATTCCTTAGTTTCCGCTAGGACCCCGCTGCCACGGGAGGGTAGGACAAAAGATGACATACAAGTTCTTTTCCATAAGCACGTATGACTATATTCGGAATACATGCCTACATTACATTGATGAATTGGAGCTAGTTCTGTGTCATCCTATGTTATGACTGTTACATGATGAACCACATCCGGCATAATTCTCCATCACCAATCCAATGCCTACGAGCTTTTCACATATTGTTCTCCGTTTATTTACTTCTCCGTTGCTACTGTTACCATCACTACAAAACCCAAAAATATTACTTTTGCTATCGTTACCATTACTTCCATATTACTTTGCTACTAAATACCTTGCTGCAGATACTAAGTTATCCAGGTGTGGTTGAATTGACAACTCAACTATGAATACTTGAGAATATTCTTTGGCTCCCCTTGTGTCTAATCAATAAATTTGGGTTGAATACTCTACCCTCGAAAACTGTTGCGATCCCCTATACTTGTGTGTTATCAGTGTTCAGCCAGTTCTTGTCAGAATGGTTGCAATCAAAAGTACAAGAATGTGTGTCGTCCAAATGATGAGTGTGTATGGAAGGCCAATTGTGTTGGAACGACGTGCAAGTGCACTGTGTGCGCATTTCGCTCCCTCCCCATGCAAGCCTCCAAAAAGGGGAGCAATGACGCTAACTAGTAACTCATTTAAATTTTATTTTTATGACAAAAACAATCAGAATGATTATTATATAAATATAGTTGCAAGACATTCACCCGAAAGTCATGTATAAGAAAAATAATAATAAAAGTGTCCTTGAGTTATGTTGAGTATCAAGTGATTTGCATATGTTGTTCTCAAGATACCACCCTACTTCTAAAAGGAACATAATAAATACTGAATTTAGAACCATGTGACACATGTGATAGCAATGCAAACTATTTATGAACAAACATACAAAAAACACTGAATTTATAAATTCCAAACAAAAACCATTAAAATATATGCATCATTTTTGTCCACCTTAATTGGACCATTTCAGCATTATATAGGAATTGGTGTTTTTTCGTCGATTGTATGAGTGATAAATTATTTGCAGTTAATTCTTTTACATGATAAAGAATGTCACCCTGTTCAATTTAGTCTGTGTACGAGAATACGCTGATACTGCAAGTGCCTTGAAAGCACAAAGGATGCCTAAATAATGTTATATGACAATGTAGCTTAATTATTGGATACGCGGTCGCTTTGAATATAATTTACAGTTTTGATGTTAAATGATTGTGCTAGAATATTTAGGCGGAGAGGAGAGGTGCATACATTTTACAGTTTAAATTTACTGTGTTGATGTAATATTCTCGCAGCCCAAATTAATTAAGGTGGATTGAAAAGGTGCATACATTTTAGCGGAAAAACCTGGCCCAAGCCCAATCAGTTCAAGAGCAGCCCAAAATGCACATCCTTGAGAGGAGAGGCACGAGGGACCTCCTATATGCTGCATTTTGTGGCCAATAGGTCACGCGACGCACAGGAGTCGTGCAGCCGCGCCATTCGCTGTTCTTCAAGTAATGAAGTATTCGCAAAAAAAAAAAGGAGAGCACCCCGATGGGACTTGAACCACGACCTTCTATAGTTGCACGCGATGCTCTAGCCACTGCACCCTGATGTTTTTAAAGTATTCAAATGACTTTTCAAAAGTGCATGGAATTGAAAAAATTCATCAATTTTAAAAAATAATTCAGAATTCGATGTTGACCATTTTTGAGAAGAAAGTTCATCAATTTTTTTTGAAAGTTCACAAATTCAAAACAAATTCTTCCTACATTGAAAACTGTTCACTGATTTAAAAAAAGTTCAACCATTTTGATAGTTAAACTGCAGGAATTTGGAAAATTTTCATCAATTTTAGAAAAACTTCATGGACTTTCAACAAGGGTTCACAAATCAGAAAAAAGTTCATCAATTTTCAAAACAAGTTCACTAAATTTTAAAAAAGTTCATCAAATTTTAAGTAAAAATGATCTCTTTTGGAAAAGTTCATCAATTCAAAGAAATTACAACAAATTTCAAAAATGGATTATCAATTTCGACAAGAGCTGATAAGTTTTGAAAAAAAAATCATGAAATATGAAAAAAAAAGTTCATCAAATCTGAAAAAAGTTCATCGGATCTGCAAAAAATTTCATCGAATTTGATAAAAGTTCATCGAATTTGGAAAAAGTTTATCGAATGTGAAAAAAAGACAATCAAAGCTGAAAAAAGTTCATCAAATGTAAAAATGAAGTTCATCAAATGTGAAAAAAGTTCATTGAATTTGAAACAAGTACATCGGATTGGAAAAAGTTCATAGAATTTGGTGAAAAGAGTTAACACATCCCCAAAAATCAAAAAATAAATAAAAAGGAAAAAAGAAAAAAGAAAAGAAGAGAGAAGAAAGAAGAAAAGAAACAAAAACAAGAAAAATGTTGATCTTTGTAGCGTTTTAAATAAAAAATAAGAAGCAATGTAATCACAACAAGTGAGTTGGCCAGTTTTTTTGTTTTTTAACATTACGTGAGTTGACCAGTTGGTTACCTCAGCTCATAATGAGCGTAGTCTTTTTTTAGTAACAAATGAGCGTAGACTATGGGAGTTCGAAACTCACCAGGCGCACCTTTTTAGAAAAAGAAGTCTATGATGGGCCGGCCCAGAGCAGCGCGATGGTGTGCGTCTGTTAACAACCTGGCGTGTGCCCCCACGCCCTTCCCAGATTTTTTTTCTCATTTTCTTTCTATCCTTATGGTGTTTTCCTAATTTTCATTATTATATTTCTTCCCTGATTTTAGTTTTTTCCTTTTCCTTTTACTTTTCCTTTTTCCTTATTTTTTCATTTTATCATTTTTAATTTTTCTTTCTTTTTTCCATTTTCTAATTTTTTGAACATTTACTGAAATCCAGGTGCAATTTATTCAAATCAGGGTGAACATTTTTGTAATTCAAAATTTGGTCATAAAATTATAAAATATTTCAAAAATTTAAGATTTTTAAATTGATGAACATTTTTGCTGATCGGGGTGAACAATTTTTGAGTTGAAAAAATCTTCATCGTATTTATAAATTGCCAATTGTTTCAAGACGTGACAACTTTATAAACAAATTGTGCTAATTTTTAAAATTTTAGGAACATTTTTGGAAATTACGTGCATTTTTTTGGGAATTTGTGAACAAGTTTTTCTTTTTTTTTTGAATAGGTGACATTGCTGTTGAAATTTGGGAATAACTTTTAAATTCAGAAGCATCTTTTGTTTTCGATGAACATTTTTTGAATGCATGAATATTTTTTGAATCAGCAAACATTTTCTAACTGTGACAAAGCAATAGCCAGTTGCAGTGGTCCGTGACCTTGACACCAATGTAGGGTAAGAAGTCGAGCTCTCCACTGATCGCTGGGCCCGTCGAGGGACGGGAGAAGAACTCCGAGAATGAAAAACGAGTGAAGTTGACGAAGATCCCGCACACTGAGTGCGAGAAGAGGTGGCCGCGCAGACTGGCGCAGGCTGTAGGTTGTTGGTGAATTTCCTGGAGCGAGGTGCAAACCTCGGGTAACGTAGTACTCAGGAGGTAGATTGTGTTTTGGTTGGAAGCTGAGGAATGTCTGACCGCAGGAATGCGGATGCTAGGGATATAGGCATTGAATCGATATAGTTTTCACGTTCTAGGCCTTTTTGTTTTGTTGCGCAAATCCACATAGCGGGGCTTTCATTATCAGATGGGGCTGGGCTATTATTGTATATTGTTGATAGGCACGCACGCCTCATGCTCTGCCTCCACTCACCTCTACACTTCCTTCTTGGAAGGAGGAGAAACTAATCTTAAGGCACATAGCAACGCTAAACATATTCTATGCCTTTCTTTAGGACACTATGTGTCGCTGCCTTTCTACATTGTATTCTTATGAAATTTTATAATCAATAAAGTGGAGTGTGTTTAGACTATAGAAAAAAAAACCTCTGCGCTCCACCTTATCTCAAAAAGAAGAAATAATTTGTTATTTAACACTATTTTAAATTATGTTTCTCTATGACACTAGATTTTTTTCCTTTCTTATCTAATGCTAAATCTAAATTTTGTTCCGTTTGTGAAACTTTCGTCCATTTTGAGTACTAACGGTGTTAATTGACATCTAAAAGACAATTTTACCCCTGGTGCATTATTCACATGGCTAAAAAGGCATTTTTTTCGTGGTTACATGAGGAATGAAGTTTCAGTGCGCGATGATACCATGAGATATTCGGGTCCATGAAGAAAGAGTACACGTGCATATGTTGAGGTACTATAGAAAACGGACAAACCCCTTTTTACAAGTGCCATTGCCGTAGCCTAATCTCCGCTCATGCCCTTTTGACCGATCTTTTCTGTTGGATGATTGCTTTCTGAGTCATTCATGTTCTCATTCTGCATGTACTGGCTGTGTTCGTTCGCATCCCCCAGCCCGGAAGGCATATGCGGTCATGTAAATGTGGTCAATTTAATTAACAGAATTTCCTCATGGCACTGTCCTTGATTAATCTGTGTCAGTTTAGCCTTTGGTCGTGGCGAACGCTCCATGGCAGGCTTGGGTTGGTTCTGGCCCTGATGAATCTCTAGTGCTAGCTGTTGATGATTTTAAGGACTTGGTGAGTCGAGTAATACAATTATTTTATCTGCAAAAAAAAAAGAGCTGCCACTAGCACTCTAGCAGGCAGGTTGATTGATTCCTGTATAAATAGCACACACACGTAACGCCGTTACTTGCGTACGTGCACTAGGCCTGGACTTGCTAAGCTTGCTCTCTAGCGCAGGCCAGTGTTTTTTTTTTTTTGCGAATGAAACTTATATTACTCAACCCCCACCGGTACAATTAGCGAGACACAAGTTCTCGACGTTCTCCGGGCCAGAACAAAGCCAAACTGCAGTACGATTGCTACGCCTAGCATAACTAGCTAAGAAGTGACTAATATAATTCTTGTCTCGCTTTACATGAGTAATACAAGTCTCACGTGTGCTCAAGAGAGCTTTGATCTCCTCCACTATAGTCATGTGTCCAGAAAGATATTGTTTCCTCTTCTTTAACATATTCACCATCTCTAAACAATCCACTTCTAGATGAATTGGGCCATGGCACCAATTCAGGGACAACGCCAAACCTTCCCTGGCTGCCATCAGTTCTGCTTCTAGGGCAGTTGAGCATCCGTCCAGACATCGGCAAGAGGTGAAGATGATTTTCCCTTGTTGGTCTCGTAAAATCATGCCTGTACTAGCAACCCCGTCAGTAGTAAAAGAGCCATCTGTGTTTAGCTTAAACCAACCTGGATCAGGGGGATTCCATCGCCTACTGGGTGCCTCAAGAGATACTGAAGATGGTTGCAGTTTTGTATTTCTGTCTAGACTGAACTTCCCTTTCACATAGTTCTCATTTGGAAAGTATTTGATCTGAACCAAAGAGCTCAGGTAGCTGATTAAGAATCGACAAGACACATCCAGTGGTGGAGGGATTTTATCATGGGCAATCTCATTATGAACGAACCATATCCGCTAAAGAAGCATCAGAATCATATCAATAGTGTCCTTATCCAGACCACCCACAAGAATTAGCAGCCAATCCCTTCCCGTATTTGTAATTGCATCAAGTTGTGGAAGCTTCCAAAATTCAGACATATAATTCCAGAGCAGCCGTGCCATACGACATCGAACAAATGGATGGAAATTATCTTCAGGTTCAATGCCACAAACGGGGCACTGGTCCGTCACTTCTAGCTTAAACTCGAAATTCTAATACTCTGCCCAGGTCGGCAGTGAATCATCACACAAACGCCATGCAAAGGTCTGAACACTAGGAGGTACATTGCTTTTCCAAATTAAACTCAAAAGATCCCTTCTGCCATCAGGGGCAGAGCTTGTAGACGAAGAGTTCTCCATCCAGTATTCTTCCATAGCAAGCATATAAGCACTACGAACCGAGAACTCGCCACTTTTTTCAGGAGCCCATGCCAGGTGATCAGCCATCAGGCGTGTAGCAGGCCGAATCTTCAGTATCTCTACTATATCCATATGAAGGAAGTACTGACGTAGAATGTTCATATCCCATCTACCAAATTGGTCAATCATCTCTGAAACAAACCGAAGTCGGCACCGCCTCTTAGGCGAAACAAGCTTATATGAAGTTGGCCTTGGAATCTAGGAGTCCCTCCAAATTCTAATACTCTGCCCATTCGCCACACGCCAGATCAGGCCTTTTTTCAATAAATCCAGACCATATGAAATCGCCTGCCAAGACGACGAGGCATTGCCCGTAAAGACTGTGTCCTCGAGTCGACCATTCGGATAGTACCTTGCTTTTAGAAGTTGAGCAGGTCAGTCTAATGTGTGTGTGCGTGTGTACATGCGCATCAGGGGTAAAGACGCCTCAGCTTTTGCACGCCACCTTCCACGCGGCCATGTAAACGTAAATAACTAGGTGACAGCCATGTAAATAACTACCCTTCTTTGGTTAAGTTCAAAAAGAAAAAAACTACTACTACTTTGGTTTAGAAGTTGCATCAATGGATCCCGAATTGTCCGAATAGAAGGGTCATTGCTCCTAGAAGGGGGCATCTTCTGTCAAAGGTTTCTCATCTTATTGATACAGTCACAAGTTCTTGGGATGAGGATTTGACGAGACAAACATTGTGGCCAATTGATGCTCAAAGGGTGCTTGCAATTCCCCTCCCGATGCATGATATGTCAGATTTCATTGCTTGAAGTTATACAAAAAAGGCCTTTTCAGTATACGATCCGCTTATTTAAAGGAATGGAACAAACAACATGGGAAAAAATGCAACTTGCTAATGGTATGGGAAGAACCAATGTTAATCCTATTTGAAGTAAGATTTGAAAATTATCTTATCCGGCAAAGGTAAAAAAATTCATTTGCCGTACTTTGTATGGAACCCTCCGGTGCCGTGTTACGCTTGCTAATAGGCATATGAAAGTATCACACAATTGCCCATCATGCTCGACCGGGGCACAAGATATAAAACACTTTTTATTCATGTGTTAGAAGGCAAAAGAGGTATGGACCAAGTTAGGATTGCATGAGGTGATCAATAAATCTTGTGCTGCTGATTGTGCGGAAGGGGCGGTATTGGAATTCTTACTTCTTATGCATGATCAAGATGATAGTGGGTTATCAAAATGCATGTAAATTGATCGCTATTACAGCTAGGTATTTATGGTGGGATAGACGTAAACTGATTCATGAAGGAAAGGTTCAAGATGCACACCAAACTTTCATGGGTGCCCGGGCTATAAAGGCTAATTATATTAATGTGCATTCCTCTAAGGCAACTAGTAAAAAAAGGGGATGGAGCAAACATCCTATAGGTTTTGTTAAGCTAAATGTTGATGCCTCCTTGGTCATGATTTCTTAGGGGCACAACTGGCGTAATCCTCAAAGATGATAAAGGAAGTTCCATTGTTGGTGGAAACTGAAGGATTGATTGGTGTGCAGATCTATTAACAGAAGAACCTTTGGCTCTAAGGTTCAGCCTTTTTTTCTTGCACAGAAGGCGGATTGCAATCATCTTGCGTTAACTCTGACAATATGGAGGTGATTGAAACAACAAAGAATGGAGGACATTCTGTCGTGGAATTGTCACGGCAGATGTCCTTTTGCAAGGACTTAGTCATGGAGCCATCGCAACTAAGAAGCTTAAAGGGGTTAATCGGGACAAGGACACGCGAGGTTTATACTAGTTCAGCCCCTTACGGTGAAGGAAGGCCTACGTCTAGTTGGGTTGGTATTGCTTGAGGTTTCGATGACCAGGGAGCGAGATACGCTATGCCTGGCTCTCGATGAGTTGTTTCTTGCGCTAAGCCGCTGGCGGGTCGTCCCCTTATATACACGGGTTGACGCCCTGCGGCCTACAGAGTCCCGGCCGGCTCATAAACTGTGTCCGGCTCGGCGACTAGTTACTTCTACCTTATAGTACAAGTTATATCATCATGGCGGTTTATCTTTACGGGCCTCGGAGTCGCCTGTGGGCCTTTAGGCCTTTTAGTGACCCGCCATCTTCATACCTTGGTCTTGGGCTTTTGATGAGCCTCTCTTTGTGTAACCCGGCCCCTCCTGGACGGCTTACACAAATAGTCATATCCCCAACATTAGGCCCCAGATTGATTTGAACCGGTTCATGTCAATCTTTGAAAACCTTATGAACTGGCCTTTAGTCTTCTGTCTTGTGTGAAAATTGTAACCCACCGTGACGTCATCATCTGGATCCGGGTTAAATCATCATGACGTCATCTTCAATAAAACTTATATTTTAATTTGTCATATCTTCAACGGATCTCTGCCTTTACTGACCCTCCCAAAAATCAAGGCGTCGGGGCCGCTGGATAAATGGTGTCTTGGTCTCCTCCTTTCTCGCACCGTCTCAGTCGGCCCCTCCTTATAAATAGGCGCGACCTAGGTATTTTTCATTTCCTCCGGTCGTCTTCCTCCTCGCACCTCCTTCTCTGTCGCTCAAGCTCCGCCGCCGCCGCCGTTGAACCCCTCGTCTTCACCGACTCAGGCCGCTGCATCACCCTGATTCTGACCAGAAAACGACGCCGACCCTCCGCAGCTCCTCCGCATCTGTAAGTTCCTCTTTTCCCCTTTCTCAGATCTGCACTGAAGACATCTTGAGTTCGTCGGCGTTCATTGCCGCCCGACGCAAACCTCCATTAGTTCTCACCTCCAATGCCTTGCCCAGATCGTAAAAATCACATAGAATTGCTGCGGAGGATGCTTTGTGCTTATTCTGTATGAAAACAGATCTCATTTCCTTGTTTTGGAAGCCCTCCTTGAGTATATGAACTTCCCTGTACTATTTTAGGTCTAGAAAATTTTCCTTTCCAGAGCATCGTTTGATCCAAAATAATGATTGCAATTTTTGAAACTTGTTTGCTCCACACTTAGCCAAAAACTGCGTCTGTTGACTCTGTTTCAGCCATAGTAGTTCATGTAACCGGTTTAAGATAATACCGGCTGTCAGCACCGCTTGCTTCTGGTGACTTAAGAAAATCTTAATCATCTTTAATACCTGCAGCGGTTAAACATTATCACATAGTTACCTGTATGTCATTAGGCCCCTTCTTAAGCCGCCATCTTAAATAACCTAGTAATGCTTATTCTCCGGGTTATAATAAACCGGAAAATTTCCTTTATCTTGTTGTAGGCTTCCATTTACACAATGGCACCCAAAGCTGTTAAACCCCCGGTGACCTGCAACTGGGTCAAATCCACCGTTACAGAGAGCTCTTTAGCTGGGTTTGTGAAATCCGGCCATATGCCCCAAAAGGAAATTATGTCCTATCATGCTCCTAACCCATCAGAGGAGAAACCTCAGCCCAAGGAAGGGGAGGTAATTGTGTTTACGGATCATATGAACCGGGGCTTTGCTCCACCCGGGTCAAAATTCTTCAGAGATGTTTTGCATTTCTTTGACCTCAGACCTCAAGACATCGGGCCCAACTCCATGTCGAATCTCTGCAACTTCCAAGTGTTTTGCGAGGTGTACCTTGGAGAAGAGCCAAATTTGACCTTGTTCAGAGAGCTATTTTATTTGAACCGGCAAAATGAATGTGCCAATGGGCCCAGTCTGGAACTCCGTGGCATCTCGATCCAACGGCGAAGAGACTGCCTTTTTCCTTATGCAGAGCTGCCAAGCCATCCGAAAGAGTGGAATCAGACATGGTTCTACTGCCAAGATACCTCTCCGGCTGGTGAGAATTCGCTACCCAGTTTTCGTGCTCTGCGCTTGGAGTCCAACCACCCATTGGCTGACAAATTATCTCCCGCTGAACGTATTCCACTTGCCCCCACCATAAAGAAGATTAAGGCTCTTTTGGGCAATGGGTTGGACGACATTGATTTGGTCCGGACCTGGATTACCTGGCGGGTGATTCCGTTAAGCCGCCGACCCGGCTTATTAATGTGTACTTACTTAGGGGAAAAGGATGACCCGCTACGTCACAGCCCTGATGATTTACCAGATGACACGGTCGAGGCTATGATCCAGTCACTGTTGAAAGAGGGGACTGTGGTGAATAATACCTTCAGCTTACTCCCCTTCTTTAAGAACAACCCGGCCCCCGCAGTAAGTCATCAGCCTCAATGATCACCTTTTATTATGTTTACCTTATTTTTACTCATACCCCCTTACAACTCTTTATAGGCAAACGACAAGTTCTGGAAAGTCCCGTATGATCATGAGGCGGCCAAACAATCCTTGGCGGCAAAGAGGGCCGAAAAAAGAACCACCCGGCCTTCTACTTCAAAGAAAAGAAAACCAAGTGCTTCAGAGATGTTCCAGCTCGATGACTCCGATGATAACGAAGAAGAGGTAACCTTTCAACTTCCCTTACTCTTTTATCATTACCTTACTAACATTATTCTCCTTTTCAGGAAGACACGGGGAACAGCCAACCCGTCGAGGAAGAGATAACTATAATCTCCTCCGACTCCGAGCTTCGGCCGCGTCAAAAAATTCGAAGAGTAACCCGGAAAGTAAGATTTTCACACGCTTTGGCTTACCAAGATCCTGACTTTCTTTTGAAGCAACAGCAATTTGAAAGCCGGAGGCAGACCCGGACCAGCAAGGATGCAGAGCTCTCCTCCGGCTTGCCTGACACAACCCGGAAGCGTCGGACTGAGGTTATCTCCGACTTATACCCTTTTCTACCTTTGGCGGGTCTAATCCGTCAACCTCTCAATTCATCTGACTCCAATTACCAGGATACCTCTCCTTCATCCGGCGAGTCCATGCAGTCAAACATGCCGGCTTTTAAGACTGCTCCTGGGTAATATCAATTTATTTACCTTATGTTTTTTCTTCCTCATGTTTCTGCACTTATTCTTCTGTTTTGTCCATAGCGTGCAAGTTAAGCCCAGGAAGAAAACAAAGAAAGATAAGCCGGCCGAAGACCCTGTGGTAACTGAACCGGAACTGGGCGCAACTGCTCCCGGCTCTCCCACACATCAGCCGCCGCCTGAACCGGCTCAGGATACTGCAGTACCAACTTCTGATCCGCCCGCTGAAGATATTCTGGTTGGTTCTGTTAACCCGGAAACACCTAGCCCGGCCAAGACGATTGATCCAGAAGTGGAAATACTCAAGACTCGGTTCGTTGAGCCGGCTCGGCCCACAGTTCTTGCCAGATGTTCCGCTAAAGAGGAGTTATTGGAACGTCGTAAAGCCAAAACGGACATCACTGACTATACTCTTTTGAGTATTGGAGAGATCGTCTCGGGTTATATCAACCAGGTGCATAGCAGCCGTGACCTGGAAATTGACATGGTGAAGCAAATACAACAAAAATCTGAGGTATGATTTACGCTTCCTTACTTTCAATCATACTTACTGTACCAGCCCCCAAGTCTATTGCTTATGAATAAATATGCTGCAGACTTAGAAACATTGTTAGAGCTGCTTGCCCGACTTAAAAAAGAAATATTTAAACCAGCTGTAACACAATACCTTCGACTTGCGCTACACATTAGCCCCCAAGTGCCAAGCATCTTTGCTTGCAAAATGCTTGGGACTTTAATATCCAGGACTGGCTTAATAATTTAGAAAGCTTCAATACACATTAGCCCCCAAGTGTCAAGTATGTTTGCTTGCAAAGTGCTTGGGACTTAAAATTATTTATCATGATTCTGACTGTAACTCGGGATAATGCAGGCCACCATAAGTCAATTTGAATTGGAGATTGCTGACCTTAAGAGCCGCCTGTCAGCCCAGGAACTTGAAACTCAAAATGCTAACTCCAAGTTTGAATTCAGCGTCTCTGAACAAGAGAAGTTGAAGAAGAATTTTGAGGCGGATAAGAAAATCTGGGCTGATGAAAAAGCCTTACTGGTGACCCGGGCCGAGACAACAGAAGCATCACTTGCAGAAGTAAACACCGAACTGTCCGGCTTAAAGGATCAGATATCTCAAATGGTCTCAGCAATCTTTGGTAAGTACCAATATATGAAAACTTTAAATACTGCAAACCTTTCGTTGATAAATACCTTAATTCTTATCTCCGGTTTACCTTATGCTTTTTAACAATATAGGCCCCAGGAGTACCAACCTTAAGCAAAATATGCCGATCAAACTGAAGGCGGTGTATACACTGGTGGAACAACTTTACACTGGGTCACAACGTGCTCTTGCCGTTGTGGCTTTATCTAATGACGTTCCTTATCTCCTTCAAGATGTGCTGAAACGACTTGCCGTACTCCCTCAGCGGGTTCAAGAGCTAAGGCGGGAACCCGCGAGAGCCGGGGCTATAGCAGCGTTGAGCCGGGCTAAAGCATGGATTCCAGAACTAGACCCGGCCGACATCGCTCTTGGATACCCGAGTCTAAAGGAGGATGGCACCTTATTTGACGAGGCAGACTTTACCGCCTGTGTGAAAGACATACGCCCGGTGGCTACTCTTATTGGGAATGACACTGATCTGACCAAATATCAGCCGGGTTACGATAGGGAGAACCGGAGGATTCCAACACCTCATTACCATGAAGTCAGCCTGGTTCCTCCAACTCGTAAGCACACTTTTGCCCCTGACGTCAACCCAACTAGTTTAATCGATGATGAAGCTGAGTTTGAGGCCTTGAGTGGCATTGACTGGGCCTAAACATCCTTCCAGGACAAAGCAGCCGGCGGAGAGGCGGAGAAGGATAACCCGGAAGCTTCAGGTCAACCCCAAGAGTAAATTGCCAGGCGCCACCTGCTTATGTCGTTGTAGAAAAACAATGCCACATCATTCAGACTCGGGGAGTCTTCTAATAGAGTAGAAAATACTTTGAGTTTTGTTATGCCTTCGCGCATGCTTATGGCCCTTAATACTTGTATAAGCCGCCGTCACTATGCACTTCGTAGTTTATATGAATCTGTTATGTCCTTGCAGAAATGTCTTGCATTGCCCTACACATAAGTCAAACAGAAAACCCCTTGGCGACTTATCGCTTTGAGGGTCACATAAGCTTCTGATAACCCGGAATATACACCGAATAATTACAGGAAAACCAACTTATGATTAAACTTAGTAGACGTAATCATAATGATATACCTGTGATGCTTACGGTTACTTTTCCGGCTTATATAAGCCAACCCCTGAGGGTAAGTTTAACTCCTGAAAATTGGCACTTAAAAGCTCACCTGGTACTTAACAACCTGATGTAACCAATATTAATCCCGTAGGATTGCAATGTACTCCATTGTATTTTCAAGAGGGTCGCAAGATATCCAATACTGATACTTGGAAAATATGATGAACAAAATTCAAGGGTTTCTGGTTCGAATACAATCAATGAACCGTTCCAAAGGGGTTGAGCTAAGATTCGGATACGATCTGTTAGCCCCCAGTGGTTGTGGCGATGCCAATCAAGTGGGTATCGACAGCTATGTTCTCTTTGGTTCGAATACGACCTATGTTTGAATATTAAGCCCCCAAGTGACCATAAGAGTTGTTTAATGACGCTGATTCGAATACGATCCACGTTAGACCCAAAGGGGTTAAGCTATGATTCAAATATGATCAAGAAGCCCCCAAGTGGGTTTGGCAGTATGCCCATCAAGTGGGCACCGCCAGCTATGTTCTCTTTGGTTCGAATACGACCTATGTTTGAACAGGAAGCCCCCAAGTGATCACAACTAGATTCACATATGATCATAAGACGGACCAAAGGAAAGCCGGATTCAGATATGATCCGCTTCTCCTTGGTTATCTCCACCATCTGACAAAGAAAACACAAAAAACTTTTTTGAGAGTGGAAAAAAGGACAGAGGTCCTGCTTTATTGCTTTATGTAATATACATAGTATAAATATATACACATTAGAGCCGGTGGCTCAAGTATAATTAGGCCGAATATGAGCAGTATTCCACGGCCGACGGGTCTCCTCCTCCGACTTACGTGAGTCTTTGTGCTCTCGAACATCAATAAGGTAGTATGACCCGTTGTTCAGATTCTTGCTGACCACAAAGGGTCCTTGCCAAGTCTCGCTCTTCATCAAACAGGTCGAGTGCGTCTTGCCGAGCTTTTTCGTTGTCTGCCTCAACATAAGCCGTCACACGGGGTGAGTCATGACGGATGTCACTTGGCAGGACCGCCTCTGCTCCATACACCATAAAGAAAGGCGTGTAACCTGTAGATCTGTTAGGTGTAGTATTGATGCTCCAAAGTACAGAAAGTAACTCCTCCACCCAACAACCCGGCGTCCGCTGCAAGGGGACCAAGAGCCGGGGCTTGATACCCCTCAAGATCTCTTGATTAGCTCGTTCTGCTTGACCATTGGATTGAGGATGAGCCACAGCCGAAACGTCAAGCCGGATATGCTCTCGTTGACAGAACTCTTCCATAGATCCTTTGGAAAGGTTAGTGCCATTATCAGTTACGATGCTGTGTGGAAAACCAAAACGAAAAATCACCTTTTTCATAAACTGAACCGTCGTGGCTGCATCACACTTACTGACTGGCTCAACCTCCACCCACTTTGTGAACTTGTCAACCACCACCAAGAGGTGCGTCTTTTTATCTTTAGACCTTTTGAAAGGCCCGACCATATCAAGCCCCCAGACTGCAAACGGCCAAGTAATTGGAATCATCCTCATTCTTGAGCTGGCACATGGGCTCGTCGTGAGAACTTCTGACATCCGTCACATTTACTGACCAGAGATTCTGCATCAGCACGAGCCGTCAGCCAATAAAACCCATGACGGAAAGCTTTGGCCACAAGAGATTTTGAGCTGGCGTGATGACCACAATGTCCTTCATGAATCTCACGAAGGATCTCCTGACCCTCTGTAGGTGACACGCAACGTTGAAACGCTCCAGTGACGCTGCAGTGATGTAACTCGCCATTGACAATTGTCATGGACTTGGATCGCCGGACGATTTGTCTTGCCAAGGTCTCATCTTCAGGCAACTCTCCCCGGGTCATGTAAGCCAAATAAGGCACTGTCCAATCCGGGATAACGTGGTGAGCCGCCACCAGCTGTGCCTCCGGGTCTGGTATTGCCAGATCTTCCTCTATACGTAACTTAACAGAAGGATTATGCAAAACATCAAGAAAGGTGTTAGGCGGCACCGGCTTATGCTGAGATCCCAGCCGGCTTAAGGCATCAGCCACCTCATTCTTCCTTCGATCAATGTGTTCCACCACATAACCCTTGAAGTGTCCAGCCACAACATCAACTTCACGACGGTAAGCCGCCATAAGGGGATCTTTAGAGTCCCACTTGCCTGACACCTGTTGAGCCACAAGGTCTGAGTCTCCTAAGCATCTTACCTGGCTCAAGTTCATCTCTTTGGCCATCCGGAGACCATGGAGTAGGGCCTCGTACTCAGCTGCATTGTTAGTACAAGGAAACATAAGCCGGAGCACATAACAAAATTTGTCACCTCGAGGGGAAGTTAACACGACTCCAGCCCCCGAGCCTTCCAACTGTCTGGACCCATCAAAGTGAATAGTCCAATATGTGTTATCGGGCTTCTCCTCAGGTGCCTGTAGCTCTGTCCAGTCATTGATGAAATCCACCAAAGCTTGAGACTTAATGGCAGTGCGTGGTACGTACTTCAAACCATGAGGCCCGAGCTCGATGGCCCACTTGGCGAATCGTCCTATAGCCTCTCTGTTCTGAATAATGTCTCCCAAGGGGGCAGAACTTACCACAGTGATAGGATGACCTTGGAAGTATTGCTTCAGCTTCCGGCTTGCCATGAACATCTCGTAAACAAGTTTCTGCCAATGAGGATATCTTTGTTTTAACTCAATGAGTACCTCACTGACATAATAAACCGACCATTGAACCGGATGTTCCTTACCAGCCTCCTTGCGTTCTAACACAATTGCCACACTGACGGCTCGTGAATTAGCAGCCACATATAACAGCAAAGGCTCTTTGTCAATGGGAGCTGCAAGAACCGGCGGCTCAGATAACTGCCTCTTCAAATCCTCAAAAGCAGCATTAGCAGCATTACTCCAGACAAAGGTGTCTGCCTTCTTCATCAGTTGGTACAGCGGTAGGGCCTTCTTACCTAACCGGCTTATGAACCGGCTTAAAGCAGCAACACGACCCGCCAGTCGCTGAACATCATTGATACATGCCGGTTTAGCCAAAGAAGTGATTGCCCTAATCTTCTCCGGATTAGCCTCGATGCCCCTGTTTGAGACCAAGAATCCCAAAAGCTTGCCTGCCGGCACACCAAATACACACTTCTCCGGGTTAAGCATCATTTTGTAAACCCGGAGATTGTCAAAGGTTTCTCTGAGATCAGGTATCAAGGTTTCCGTCTCTC
This sequence comes from Aegilops umbellulata, assembly GCA_032464435.1. Classification (NCBI taxonomy): domain Eukaryota; kingdom Viridiplantae; phylum Streptophyta; class Magnoliopsida; order Poales; family Poaceae; genus Aegilops; species Aegilops umbellulata. Next base: position 384,509,863 of record CP136059.1, on the reverse strand, counting down.
TGGATTTCACCACTATGTCATCCACATAAGCATGAACATTGCGCCCGATCTCATTGGGAAGACAATTCTGTAGACACCGTTGATAAGTCGCCTGGGCACTCTTGAGCCCAAAAGGCATAGACACATAGCAGAAGGCTCCAAACGGAGTGATGAAAGCCGTCTTCTCCTGGTCCTTAACTGCCATCTTGATCTGATGATAACCAAAGTACGCATCCAAAAAGCTCAAACGCGCACAACCCGTCCTAGCATCAATGATTTGATCAATACGGGGGAGAGCGAAAGGATCAGCCGGACAAGCCTTATTTAAATTCATGTAATCCACACACATCCGCCAGGTGCCGTTTTTCTTAAGCACGAGCACCGGGTTAGCCAACCACTTCGGGTGAAAAACTTCGACAATGAACCCAGCCGCCAAGAGCCGGGCGACTTCCTCTCCTATAGCTTTTCGTCGTTCCTCATTGAATCGCCGCAGAAACTGCCTGACCGGCTTATACTTCGGATCAATATTAAGAGTGTGCTCAGCGAGTCCTCTCGGTAAACCCGGCATGTCAGAAGGCTTCCATGCAAAGATGTCCCAGTTCTCACGGATGAACTCGATGAGCGCGCTTTCCTATTTAGGATCCAAGTTGGCACTGATGCTGAATTGCTTAGACGAATCGCCTGGAGTAAAATCAATAAGCTTAGTCTCTGCAGCCGATTTAAACTTCATGGCTGGGTCATGTTCCGTAGTTGGCTTCTTGAGGGAGGTCATATCCGCCGGGTCAACGTTATTTTGATAAAATTTGAGCTCCTCTGCTTCACAGACAGACTCGGCATAAGCCGCATCGCCTTCTTCGCACTCCAGGGCCACCTTTCGGCTTCCATGCACAGTGATGGTGCCCTTGTAACCCGGCATCTTGAGCTGTAAATAAACATAACACGGCCGCGCCATGAACTTAGCATAAGCTGGCCGCCGAACAAAGCGTGATATGGACTCTTTATTTTGACCACCTCAAAAGTTAACTTTTCAGCCCTAGAATCGTGCTCATCTCCAAAAGCCACCTCTAGCTCAATCTTACCCACAGGATACGCCGACTTACCAGGCACTACTCCATGGAAGACGGTGTTGGAAGTCTTTAAATTCTTGTCAGTTAAGCCCATGCGCCGAAAGGTCTCGTAATAGAGGATGTTGATGCTGCTACCTCCATCCATGAGCACTTTAGTAAATTTATAACCACCAACCTGCGGTGCCACCACCAGGGCCAGTTGACCCGGATTATCAACCCGGAGAGGGTGATCCTCCCTGCTCCAGACAATGGGCTGTTCCGACCATCTCAAGTAACGAGGGACTGCCAGCTCAACAGAATTCACAGCCCTTTTATGGACTTTCTGATCACGTTTGCACAAACTAGTAGTGAACACGTGATACTGCCCACTATTTAGCTGCTTTGGATGGCTCTGGTAACCCGATTGTTGCTGCTGCTGTCCTCCTTGACCAGACTGCTGTTGGTTATGACCGCCCTGGTTTCCCTGAAAACCGGAACCTGAACCGCCGCCCGGGCCATGAAAGCCGCCGGCTCCTGAGCCGCCACCCGGGCCTTGATTACCATCAAACATATTAGAATTCTTGAAAGCCTTCATGATTGCGCAATCCTTCCATAAATGAGTCGTTGGCCGTTCCCGTTTGCCGTGTTTCGGGCAGGGCTCATTGAGTAGTTGCTCAAGGGATGGACCGGACCCACCGAACCGAGGGGGTGGCTTTCCTTTGCACTTTTGATTGTTACCATGTGCATTGGCCACAAATTCTGGGTTACCGTCCGCCTTACGCTTATTGCCTCCTTGATTCGCCGGGTTATGCTGCTGACCCTTTCCATTACCGTTGTTCTTTCCCTTCCCTGTCTTTTCCTCATCAGACGCGGGATCCTTGGTACTATCAGAATCGACATACTTGACTAAAGCCGCCATCAGCGTCCCCATATCGTTGCAATCACGCTTAAGGCGCCCCAGTTTCTGTCTCCGAGGCTCAAAGCGGCAATTCTTCTCCAGCATGAGAACTGCTGAGCCGGCATCCATCTTGTCAGACAAATGTATTATATCTTTGACCCGGCGCACCCAATGAGTCGTAGATTCACCTTCCTCCTGCTTACAATTTGTCAAGTCCACAATTGACATAGACTGCTTGCAAGTGTCCTTGAAATTCTGGATGAAACGGGCCTTTAGCTCTGCCCTTTAACCAAGAACGGGCCGTTCCGTCCAACATCATGGTGAAATATTTAGCCATCGCTTCATCACTAACCTCCAGCAGCTCCACGGCCATCTCGTAACTTTCAATCCATGCCCCAGGCTGTAAATCGGCCGTATAATTCGGCACTGCTACGTCTCGAGCTAGCGTTGGTTTTCTCCGAAGAGGAGGGGGTGATGCAGCATAGTAGCGTAAGTATTTCCCTCAGTTTTTGAGAACCAAGGTATCAATCCAGTAGGAGGTCACGTGCAAGTATCTCGTACCTGCACAAAAACGGTAGCAACTCGCAACCAACGCTTAGGGGTTGTCAATCCCTTCACGATCACTTACGAGAGTGAGATCTGCTAGAGATAATATTTTTGGTATTTTTGGTATAAATATACAAAGTGAAAAAGTAAAAGCAAAACATGTAAAATAAAGTAATGGAGATTGATATGATGAGAATAGACCCGGGGGCCATAGGTTTCACTAGTGGCTTCTCTCAAGAGCATAGATATTCTACGGTGGGTGAACAAATTACTGTTGAGCAATTGATATAATTGAGCATAATTATGAGGTTATCTAGGTATGATCATGTATATAGGCATCACGTCCGTGACAAGTAGACCGACTCCTGCCTGCATCTACTACTATTACTCCACTCATCGAACGCTATCCAGCATGCATCTAGAGTATTAAGTTAAAAAACAGAGTAACGCCTTAAGCAAGATGACATGATGTAGAGAAATAAATTCATGCAATATGATAAATACCCCATCTTGTTATCCTCGATGGCAACAATACAATACGTTCCTTGCAACTCTTTCTGTCACTGAGTAAGGACACCGCAAGAATGAACCCAAAGCTAAGCACTTCTCCCATTGCGAGAACTACCAATCTAGTTGGCCAAACCAAACGGATAATTCGAATAGACTTGCAAAGATAACTCAATCATACATAAAAGAATTCAGAGAAGATTCAAATATTATTCACAGATAAGTTGGATCATAAACCCACAATTCATCGGTCTCAACAAACACACCGCAAAAAGAAGATCACATCGAATAGATCTCCACGAGAGAGGGGGAGAACATTGTATTGAGATCCAAAAAGAGAGAAGAAGCCATCTAGCTACTAGCTATGGACCCGAAGGTCTGAAGTAAACTACTCACACTTCATCGGAAGGGCTATGGTGTTGATGTACAAGCCCTCCGTTATGGATGCCCTCTCCGGCGGAGCTCCGGAACAGGCCCCAAGATGGGATCTCGTGGATACAGGAAGTTGCGGTGGTGGAATTAGGTTTTTGGCTCCGTCTCTGGTCTAATGGGGGTACGTAGGTATATATAGGAGGAAGGAGCACGTCGCTGGAGCCCCGAGGGGCCCACGAGGCAGGGGGCGCGCCCAGGGGGGGCGCCCTCCACCCTCATGACCTCCCCTGAAACTTCTTGGAGTAGGGTCCAAGTCTCCTGGATCTTCGGTGAGAACATCACGTTCCCGAAGGTTTCATTCCGTTTGGACTCCGTTTGATATTTTGTTTCCTCGAAATACTGAAATAGGCAAAAAAATAGCAATTTTGGGCTGGGCCTCCGGTCAACAGGTTAGTCCCAAAAATAATATAGAAGTGGAAAATAAAGCCCAATATAGTCCAAAACAGCAGATAAAGTAGCATGGAGCAATCAAAAATTATAGATACGTTGGAGACGTATCAGGCATCCCCAAGCTTAATTCCTGCTCGTCCTCGAGTAGGTAAATGATAAAAAGAGAATTTTTGATGCGGAGTGATACTTTGGCATAATTTCAATGTAAATCTTCTTAATCATGGTATGAATATTCAGATCCGAAAGGTTCAAGACAAAAGTTCATATTGACATAAAAATGATAATACTTCAAGCATACTAATCAAACAATTATGTCATCTCAAAATAACATGGCCAAAGGAAGTTCATCCCTACAAAATCATATAGTTAGGCTATGCTTCATTTTCGTCACACAAAGATGTTCCCAACTTCTATACCCCCGATGACAAGCCAAGCAATTGTTTCATACTCAAATAATCTCAAACTTTTTCAACCTTCATGCAATACATGAGCGCGAGCCATGGACATAGCACTATGGGTGGTATAGAATATGATGATGGGGATTGTGTGGAGAAGACAAAAGGAGAAAGTCTCACATCAACGGGGCTAATCAATGAGCAATGGAGATGCCCATCAATTGATGTTAATGCAAGGAATAGGGATTGCCATGCAACGGATGCACTAGAGCTAAGAATGCTCAACAAAAGAAAACTAGTGGGTGTGCATCCAACTTGCTTGCTCATGAAGACCTAGGGCATTTTTGAGGAAGCCCATCGTTGGAATATACAAACCAAGTTCTATAATTAAAATTTCCCACTAGTATGAACAAGACAACTTATGAGACTCACTATATGAAAATCATGGTGCTACTTTGAAGCACAATATATGAGACTCACTACATGAAGAACAAGGTGCTACTTTGAAGCACAAGTGTGGAAAAAGAGATAGTAGCATTGCCCTTTTTATTTTCTCTATTTTTTTGGGCCTTTCTTTTTTTTATTTTTTGGCCTTTCTCCTTTTTTTTAATTCGGCAATGCTCTAATAATGATGATCATCACACTTCTATTGATTACAACATAATGATTACAACTCGATACTAGAACAAGATATGACTCTATTATGAATGCCTCCGACGGTGTACCGGGATGGTGCAATGAATCAAGAGTGACATGTATGAAAAATAATGCATGGTGGCTTTGCCACAAATACGATGTCAACTACAAGATCATGCAACGGCAATATGACAAAAGTAAAGCATGTCATGATGATGATGATGATGATGGTGGAAGTTGCATGGCAATATATCTCGGAATGGCTATGGAAATGCCATGATAGGTAGGTATGGTGGCTGTTTTGAGGAAGATATAGGGAGGTTTATGTGTGAAAGAGCGTATCATATCACGGGGTTTGGATGCACCGGCGAAGTTTGCACCAACTCTCAATGTGAGAAAGGGCAATGCACGGTACTGAAGAGGCTAGCAAATGGCAGAAAGGTAAAAGTGCGTATAATCCATGGACTCAACATTAGTCAAAAGAACTCATATACTTATTGCAAAAATTTAGAAGTCATCAAAAATCAAGTACTACGCGCATGCTCCTAGGGGGATAGATTGGTAGGAAAAGACCATCGCTCGTCCCCGACCGCCACTAATAAGGATGCACAAGCCAGGTACACTTCATGCTTCAAATTTGGTACACAACTTTAACCATACGTGCATGCTACGGGACTTGCTAACTTCAACACAAGTATTTCTCAAATTCACAACTACTCAACTAGCACGACTATGATATTATCACCTCCATATCTCAAAACAATTATCAAGCATCAAACTTATCTTAGTATTCAACCCACTAAAAAGAACGTTTCACATATCTTGAATACCAAGTATATTAACATTAAGCAAATTACCATGCTATTAACGACTCTCAAAATAATCTAAGTGAAGCATGAGAGATCAAGTTTCTTTAAAACAATCCACCACCGTGCTCTAAAAGATCTAAGTGAAGCACTAGAGGAAAAATTATCACGCTCAAAAAGATATAAGTGAAGCACATAGAGTAAACTATCAAGCTCAAAAGATATAAGTGAAGCACATAGAGTATTCTAACAAATTTCAATTCATGCATGGCTCTATCAAAAGGTGTGTACAGCAAGGATGATTGTGGTAGACTAACAAGCAAAGACACAAATAATACAAGACGCTCCAAGCAAAACACATATCATGTGGTGAATAAAAATATAGCTCCAAGTAAATTACCGATGGAAGTGGACGAAAGAGGGCATGCCTTCCGGGGCATCCCCAAGCTTTGACTTTTTGGTGTCCTTGGATTATCTTGGGGGTGCCATGGGCATCCCCAAGCTTAGGCTCTTGCCACTGCTTGTTCCATAATCCATCAAAAGAATTCACCCAAAACTTGAAAACTTCACAACACAAAACTCAATAGAAATCTCGTGAGCTCCGTTAGAGAAAGAAAACAAAATACTACTTTAAGGTACTGTAGTGAACTTGTTCTTTATTTGTATTGGTGTTAAACCTACTGTATTCCAACTTCTCTATGGTTTATAAACTATTTTACTAGCCATAGATTCATCAAAATAAGCAAACAACACATGCAAAAACAGAATCTGTCAAAAACAGAACAGTCTGTAGTAATCTGTTACTAACGCAAACTTCTGGAACCCGAAAATTCTACCAAAATTAGATGACCTGGGAAATCTGTTTATTGATCAGCATCAATTGGAATCGCTATTTTATCACGTTCTGGTGATTTTTAACAATTCGGGCACTGAGCGCAAAGATTCTGGAAATTACAGCAAGATCAAATAAATATCTTCCAAGAAGATCTAATAGGTTTAACTTGGCGCAAACACTAATTAAAAGATAAAACCACATCTAAACAGAATCTAGATGGATTATTTATTCCTAAACAGAACCAAAAACAAAAAACACAAAATAAAATTGGGTTGCCTCCCAACAAACGCTATCGTTTAACGCCCCTAGCTAGGCATAAAAGCAAGGATAGATCTAGGTATTGCCATCTTTAATTTTCAACTTTTTAGCGGAGTCATGCTCGAATCCGGGGGGTTCTTCCCTCTTCCCTTCATACTCGGAAATTTTTAGATCTAAAGAATCCAACCGTTTATTGCAAAGAGTAATCAACATATTCATACGATTAAGATTTCCGCTAATATTTTTAAGAGGCTCAAGAGACTTTTGTAAAATCTTTGTTACTTCGCAAATCTTCTCAAACACTTGGGTTTCTTCCTGGGTAGGATGAGATCCTCCCTTTTGGGGTGGTGTTCCCACTATTCCCTCTATAATCTCATGCGCAATACCGGGATCAATATTAATGAAATTTCCCTTGGCCATGCAATCCAAGAGTTGTCTATGTGTCATGTTTAACCCAACATAAAAATTGCGAAGAAGAATTCTAAAGTTCACCTCTAGGGTGCACTTACGATAAGATTCCATCATCCTATACCAAGCATCTTTTAAGTTTTCTCCTTGCCGTTGCTTGAAGTGAAGAACTTCAAACTCGGGAGACATAGGAGCGGATAAGGAATTCGACATAGCGACAGGTAAGCAAACTAACACACGAGCAAACAAAAGGCAAAGGGAAAAAGAGGAGGAGATTGGGAAAGAGAGGGCGAATAAAACGGCAAGGGTGAAGTGGGGGAGAGGAAAACGAGTGGCAAATGGAAAATAATGCAATGCGAGAGATAGAGATTGTGATGGGTACTTGGTATGTTGACTTTTGCGTAGGCCTCCCCGGCAACGGCGCTAGAAATCCTTCTTGCTACGTCTCGAGCTAGCGTTGGTTTTCCCCGAAGAGGAGGGGGTGATGTAGCACAGTAGCGTAAGTATTTCCCTCAGTTTTTGAGAACCAAGGTATCAATCCAGTAGGAGGTCACGCGCAAGTCCCTCGTACCTGCACAAAAACGGTAGCAACTCGCAACCAACGCTTAGGGGTTGTCAATCCCTTCACGATCACTTACGAGAGTGAGATCTGATAGAGATAATATTATTGGTATTTATGTTATAAAGATGCAAAGTGAAAAAGTAAAAGCAAAACAAGTAAAATAAAGTAATGGAGATTGATATGATGAGAATAGACCCGGGGGCCATAGGTTTCACTAGTGGCTTCTCTCAAGAGCATAGATATTCTACGGTGGATGAACAAGTTACTGTTGAGCAATTGATATAATTGAGCATAGTTATGAGGTTATCTAGGTATGATCATGTATATAGGCATCACGTCCGTGACAAGTAGACCGACTCCTGCCTGCATCTACTACTATTACTCCACTCATCGACCGCTATCCAGCTTGCATCTAGAGTATTAAGTTAAAAACAGAGTAATGCCTTAAGCAAGATGACATGATGTAGAGGAATAAATTCATGCAATATGATAAATACCCCATCTTGTTATCCTCGATGGCAACAATGCAATACGTGCCTTGCAACTCTTTCTGTCACTGAGTAAGGACACCGCAAGATTGAACCCAAAGCTAAGCACTTCTCCCATTGCAAGAACTACCAATCTAGTTGGCCAAACCAAACGGATAATTCGATGAGACTTGCAAAGATAACTCAATCATACATAAAAGAATTCAGAGAAGATTCAAATATTATTCATAGATAAGTTGGATCATAAACCCACAATTCATCGGTCTCAACAAACACACCGCAAAAAGAAGATTACATCAAATAGATCTCCACGAGAGAGGGGGAGAACATTGTATTGAGATCCAAAAAGAGAGAAGAAGCCATCTAGCTACTAGCTATGAACCCGAAGGTTTGAAGTAAACTACTCACACTTCATCGGAAGGGCTATGGTGTTGATGTAGAAGCCCTCGGTGATGGATGCCCTCTCCGGCGGAGCTCCGGAACAGGCCCCAAGATGGGATCTCGTGGATACAGGAAGTTGCGGCGGTGGAATTAGGTTTTTGGCTCTGTCTCTGGTCTAATGGGGGTACGTAGGTATATATAGGAGGAAGGAGCACGTCGGTGGAGCCCCGAGGAGCCCACGAGGCAGGGGGCGTGCCCAGGGGGGCGCCCTCCACCCTCGTGACCTCCCCGGAAACTTCTTGGAGTAGGGTCCAAGTCTCCTGGATCACGTTCGGTGAGAAGATCACGTTCCCGAAGGTTTCATTCCGTTTGGACTCCGTTTGATATTCTGTTTCCTCGAAATACTGAAATAGGCAAAAAAAACAGCAATTCTGGGCTGGGCCTCCGGTTAATAGGTTACTCCAAAAAATAATATAAAAGTGGAAAATAAAGCCCAGTATAGTCCGAAACAGTAGATAAAGTAGCATGGAGCAATCAAAAATTATAGATACGTTGGAGACGTATCAGGCACCTTTCGAGGTCCCTTGAAATCCTTGGACAGACGTACGTTACGTAGAGCCGGTGCCAGACAAGGAACACCTCCGGTTCTAGTAGCAACACCCGCCTCAACGGAAGTCGTCGGGTAAGCCGGTGAGTCCTGTTGGGCTGCTAGCTGAGCCGCTAGCTGAGCCGCCCCCTCGTCCTCCTGACGTATCCGATCCTGAACCGGGTTATACCCGCCGGGCTGGTTCTGGCGCTGAGCGCTACTTGACAAGGCCTCTGACTCCATGTGTCTACTGTAACTCGGGCTCCGGTTTTGACGAGGCGGAGCTAACCAGGGCGGAGGAGTTGAGTGAATCCTGTCCCGGCTGTAGGAGTAGGTCTCCTGCTGAGCCAGAGTTGTTTGGACAAGTTCCCTGATCCTCCGGGTTTCCACCGCTGTCGGATCATCACCATCTACTGGGAGAGCCGCCAAACATGCTGATGGTGCGATTAAGTTCTCCATGGGGTGGGAGCGACGGCGACAGTGTTCGATGATTTTTATGTCATAGGTTGTTATTTTCCTCTTGTTAGGTTTGAACATTGTAATAGGAAAGTAAATAAGGTGGCTCACGAACTTGCTAGGCTAGCGAAATTCTCAGTCACCAGGGGATGGTTTCAGGAGCCTATGAGGGATATTGTACATTTACTTCTTGATGATGTAACAATTATTTCTAATTAATAAAGTGGATGTTTATTTCAAAAAATGGTGTCATTTAACACCGTTAGTGGTCAAAATGAACGAAAGTGTCACAAAAGGAACAAAATTTAGACCTTGTGTTAGATAAGGAACAAAAAAAATTCATATTGTAGTAAGTAGTAGGGTACACTTACACGCACGTAGTGGTGCCATACAAATCGAGCATTTCCGTCTGATGTTTGTCAAATGGATAAACACCTCTGTGGAAGAGAACCCCAAACTGAAGTAAAATTTATTGACAGTGGAATTATTAAATAAAAATCACTTGTTGGGCGATGAATATTAGCCGGAGCAGTGAAACCTTGAACTATCATTGAACTATCTTGTAGTTGAAGATTGGACCCATCTTGTTGCGCAGGGTGGACCTTGCTTTCAGAAGTACTCGGTACTGAGCAATGAGGATCAGTTTGTACATTTCTGGCTCCAACATCATGATTGTTTATCTACTAGTTTTTTTATCCTTTGTGTTGTCAATTACACAGCAACACATATTACTGCTCACAAAAGCGACCTTTGAAAGCTGCAAGATCCAAGTCTTGTGCATAGCTGAAGAGTAGACGGATGTCGAAGAGCTAAAGACTGATGTCAAGAGGTTCTTGTACGATCTTAGGATGATGCATGCAGAAGTCATTGTTGTGACTATGAAGTCATGAGAATCTCACGTGGAGAGCAATATCAGTGGTGCTCATCCAGATGCTTCCCAAGAGGCCTACACAGGTGCACAACGTAGGATCAGTGCACACCTTTCCGAGATGAAGGAAACCACAACAGAGAAGGAGGGCCGCAGATGGTGGATGGGAAGCAAAGGTTGATAAATTCCTCTAGACAATGTTGAAGGTGAACTCAACGTTACCTAGAAATTCCAGGATGGTTGCGGTGGTGTTGGTGAGCCTCCCTCCGCCAATGCTGAAGCTCCATGCGTGATTATATGAAGCACATGGATCTGCTAATAGAGTACGTTCCACACATGTTAATAGTTGGGGGATACATAAGAGATGTTGTCACATTTTTATGTACGCCGAGCCCCATTTGGTTGTTGCGCCATCATAGCAGAAGGGATAAATAGGTTTGTGCGGATTCAACCACTCAAGTTGGAAGGCCTCCCCTAGACAACTACATTAGTTGTCACTAGTAGAATGCCCGTGGATTGCAATGGGCTTCTGAGAAAAATAAGATACTACTCATGGAGCTAAAATAAACCAAGAACAATGTTGTCTCAGCTAACACACATCTTTTATTTTGCCAATCAGCTAACACATGTCATATTATCAAACACAATAATGTTATTGACAACTCAAAAGAAAATATGTTTTTAGTTGCAATGGGTTGTGTATTATTCAGTCATCTCGGCACGATCCGAGTCCGGGACATCACGAATACAATCCAGCAGGTACCTGACCCAAATTTTACCTAAATTATTCGCACACCCTCTACACTTGAATCTGTTAAACCCATGTCCCTCCTCGCCAACGACGACCCACCTCTGCTACTATTCTTTTTCTTCCTCTCTTCCCGCCTCTGCCTTTTCATTCGTCGAACATGTCATAAACCATGCCACCATGGCTGGCACATACGACCTCCCACACCCCGCAGTCGAGTTCGTTAACCTGTTGCCTCTCCTCCGTCGGTGATGACCCACTACTATTACTACTATTCGTCTTCTTCCTCCCGCCACTACTTTTATCTTCTTCCACCCTATCGACCCGCCCACCTCTCCCTACCTAACCATTTACCATCGCCATCAGCGTTCAGCAAGTGTTGTCATGTGTTGGCTTGTCGTCCCCCCCCCCTACCCGAGTCACCGATGTTGGGAAACGTAGCATGCAATTTCAAAAAAAATCCTACGCTCACGTAATATCTAGCTAGGAGATGCATATCAACGAGAGGGGGAGAGTGTGTCTACGTACCCTCGTAGACCAATAGTGGAAGCATTTCACAACGTGGTTGATGTAGTCAAACTTCTTCTCGTTCCGACCGATCAAGCACCGAACGTACGGCACCACCAAGTTCTGCACACGTTCAGCTCGATGACGTCCCTCGAACTCTTGATCCAGCAAAGTGTCGAGGGAGATTTCCGTCAGCACGACAGCGTGGTGAAGTGATCCGCGCAGGGCTTCGCCTAAGCACTATGTGAATATGACCGGAGGCGTAAACTGTGGAGGGGGGCGCCGCACACGGCTAACAGATGTTGTTCTATGTTCTAGGCGCCTCCCCCCCCCCCCTCATATATATAGGTTGGAGGGAGAGGGGCAGCCAAAGGGGCTCCCAATTAGGAGGAATCCTACTTGGGGACCTAATCCTACCCCCCCCCCCCCCTTACAAAAATTTCCGGAGGGGGAAGGAAGGAGGAGGGAGGAGGGAAGGAAGGGGGAGGCCGAATCCCTCCCCTTCCTTTCTCTCTTCCCCTCTTTGCTTCCCCCCTTATTTTGGCCTACATGGGGCACACCAGCTTCGTAGGGGCCGGTTTGTACCCTTCTTGGCCCATTAGGCCCATGTAGTTGCCGGGGAGTTGCCCGGATCCCCTTCGAGTGACCCGATATGTATCCGGTACCCCCAGAACACTTCCGGTGTCCGAATATTATTGTCCAATATATGAATCTTTACCTCTTGACCATTCTGAGACTCCTCATCATGTCTGTGATCTCATCTGGGACTCCGAACAACATTCGGTCACCAAATCACATAACTCATATAATACAAAATCGTCATCGAATGTTAAGCGTGCGGACCCTACGGGTTCAAGGACTATGTAGACATGACTGAGACACCTCTCCGGTCAATAACCAACAAAGGAACCTGGATTCTCATATTGGTTCCCACATATTCTACGAAGATCTTTATCGGTTGTACCGTAATGACAACATACGTTATTCCCTTTGTCATCGGTATGTTACTTGCCCAAGATTCGATCGTTGGTATCAACGTACCTAGTTCAATCTCGTTACTGGCAAGTCTCATTACTCGTTCCGTAATACATCACCCCGCAACTAACTCATTAGTCACATTGCTTGCAAGGCTTCTTATGATGTGTATTACCGAGAGGGCCCAAAGATACCTCTCCAATACTTGGAGAGACAAATCCTAATGTCGATCTATGCCAACCCAGCAAACACCTTCGGAGATACCTGTAGAGCATCTTTATAATCACTCAGTTACGTTTGTGACGTTTGATAGCACACAAGGTATTCCTCCGGTATCCGGGAGTTGCATAATCTCATAGTCAAAGGAATATGTATATGACATGAAGAAATCAATAGCAACAAAACTTAACGATCAACATGCTAAGCTAACGAATGGGTCTTGTCCATCACATTATTCTCCTAATGATGTTATCCCGTTCATTTAATGACAACACATGTCTATGGTTAGGAAACTTAACCATCTGGGATTAACGAGCTAGTCTAGTAGAGGCTTACTAGGGACACGGTGTTTTGTCTATGTATCTACACATGTATCAAGTTTCCGGTTAATACAAGTCTAGCATGAATAATACACATTTATCATGATATAAGCAAATATAAAATAACAACTTTATTATTGCCTCTAGGGCATATTTACTTCAACCGCGCCTCTGCCGTCGGCCATACCTCTAAACTCTGCCACCACCTCAGGCGCCTGCGACCTCCCGCACCCCGCACTTGAGTTTGTTAACCCCACTTGACCATCACTCTTGATGAAGTGGCAAGCCACATCATCTTCACCTACCAAGGACTTGACGATTCGTCTGCAGCCATTCCTTCACTGAGTCGTGCATTCATTTAGCTTCACAAACGTAATATATATGCGTCCCTACGATGTAGTCAGAAACTACAGCTTCTCAAATGGCCTGTTCTTGTACTCATCTTCGACTACAGTATGATCAACCAGAACTTCGACTATTATGTCTCACAAAACCTCCACTATAAATAAACCTTCCTCCATCACTACTAAATAAATGAAACTAGGTGTAGATCAAACAAGGCAAAAGGATAAATTTACACCATGATCATGCGGCAACACCACTAAAAGTAACTAATTAATAGAAGACGAAAGAAAAGAGTAGCATGGTACATACCAAATTATTCTGAGAAAACAAATGCATACCCATCTGCATTTAAAATAGAACTTTACAAGATCAAACTATAAAATAATGATAGCAGATTTCGACTTGCTTTATGAGAAGTGATATGGCCATCTAGGATAGAATTCTTTATATTTTGATCTATACATTGTTGTCTGCACATGCTTTGTTGCTTTTTGAGAAGTGATCTGCCCTTCTGGGATTGAAATCTTTTTGCATGCAGACACCATGTATCTTTCTACGTTAAAAATGTCAATGGACAAATACATATAGTTTCTACTATGAATACTCTTCATTCACTAATAATTATTTACTTATCATGCTCTGGTGGAGACTATAGTTTTATATAGCACACTATCACGGTGCTATAGTTTTTGGATGGGCATCACGCTCCTTGGTAGAGACATCGTTCAGTAATATTTGAAAAACATACATATGTAATGGCATAGTAAAGATATAGTTTTGCCTTATACAAATCATAGTGAAGCCATCAAGGAAAATGGATAAAATATTTAGGCACAACCGCACATGACACCATGTAGATATGCTAATAAGTGGTAAAGAATCCGGCAGGTAGAGAAGGGCGGTTTGCGGCGGGTGTGCGGGAGCGGTGCACAAAGAAGCACAGCTATGGTAGTTACGTGCGTGCGGCGGTTGCGTGCTTTGTTTTTCTTTCTACGTGGGTATTGGTTTCTATTTTTCTTAACGGGGCAGTTTGTTTCCTTTTTGAAGTGACTAATTTGTCTGTTTCCTTTTTGACATGACTGCTTTGTTTCTTGATTTAAGACGGCCTCTTAACTTGTAATTCAATTTTTAGATATTCTTATATTTTTAATTAATACAATTTTTTGGTACATCATCTAGAAGATCTCTTTCGTTGGTGTTTGGATATGAGCGGTCAAGATAATGGATTCACACAACTCGCCCTTGCGGTCAAGATCTCATCCGGATTCTTTCTCACAGGAGAGATTTGTTGCATTTGAGTGGAGACGATAGAGTCTCAAGCCGAACGATTTAAATAAAAAACCTGAACGGTAGTTGTGGCAGGTGAGGGAAAACTAATCCGGTGATGTGAAAATAAACCATGGATACTGGCCTACCAACTCCCTCTTTGTGAATAGAGATGAAACAACAAAAAAATTCCCAAAAACAGAGTAGATAAAAAATAAAAAAAATAAAATGTGGGCACGCGCCAAATGGGCCAGCCAACTTTGATTACAGTTGATGTTTTGGTAAGATTTGATTTGATTTGATTTGAGTATGAGTAATGAAAAGTAAGGAAAGTTTGGGTTTAGTTGAGATTTTCTTAAGATTTGAATTGAATGAGTTAATGCATGACGTTGTTTCGAGAAAATGCCGATTTGATTGAGTTAATTCACCTGTCTAATGGGCCGGCCCAAATCAGCTGCGCATGAGCGAAAGGTCACCTGTAATACACTCGTAGACGTAATGTAGGGTTGGTGAGAGGTGAGACGAGACTACCAACTCCCCCTTTAGGAGTAGAGATGCACTCGATTGTTAGTGCCATATTAGGAATTGCAAGCTATAGTATCTTCATTTTATTTCCCGGACACAAGAGATGGATACTTGGTCATTACAAATTTTGTAACCCTATTCTCCACACTTGCTGTTTTGGAAACACAATGCTTCCCTTTTTTCACCGGAACAGTAGCAGTAGTGCTCCTGTTTGTGTTATTTTCCATGATCTGTAATACCCCAAAAAGGTGTTGCACACTGCTGCTCCAACAGTGTGAGCGCACAGATTGCACAAGCCCCTTGATGGCCCTGTCAATCCACTACGCATGGTAAACATTAGGGAGGAAAGAGTCGCTAGCCGCATGGGATGTTCTACCGATGGCGTGTCCTTCCTAGCACACACCACTATTAAGCTCTCACAGATAACGTTTTTTGCTGCAGTGAGAGCAGATTGCCTGGCGTCTGAATAATATGCAAATTCCTGCTCACTTTTCCTCCTTTATTTCTTATTTTTGTTACCAACGATTTTCATCCTTAATTCTTAATTTAGTGTGTATCATCTAGTTGACCGATTTCCCCACTATCGACAATGTTTCGTATTCTTCAGATTTTAGAGCAAACACACAGATTAATTGAAAATTTATATGGCAATTGTGTGAGTGAGAACAAAATATATTTTATCTTTGGTGATGATTTGAGTGGTTTCTTGTTTGGTCAAAGAAACATATGAGCGATCCATTGTTCACAGCTTCCGCAAGCAACAAGCCTTAATTTGCTGGTGCTGATCCCACTGGGACTGCAACAGTCGCAGGCGCTTTTCGCCTTCCTTCATCTCCCGAAAGTAACACACACATCATGTCGCCGTCAAATCCACATGTGCCGCTCACATGGTTACTTATTTCATCAAAACAATTAGCTTATTTGTAGTGTCATCCTATGAACATGTATAATTGTTTTTGGAAAATAAAATGAAATTCATATCCACACCTAAATTCATGCTAATCACAAAGTTTTTGAGCATATACCATGGTTCTTCTCAAATAATTTGACGGTTCCTCCTATGAATATCTGAAAACAAAAGCTGGGAATTTCTCGACATGAAGAGGACACACACTACTTTCCCTATTTACGATTTGATTTGCCTTTGATGTAATTGTTTAGTTTGGTATAGGATGTTAGAATTTACCAGTTTAGTACATGATCTTCCATAAGTGATGCAGAACGGTGCAGAACAAACGAGCCGACCGTGTGGCACCGAAGTGGCATCCTAAGTCGGTGCCATTTCACGAGAAAACGGGATCTTGCCTACATGAACTTGGATTCTCGAATTGTTTCTTCTATTTGTTTCTGCAGACCACAGTGGAGCTTTCAGTTGATGAGAGATGCAGGATAACTTTGCCTCCAGCATGATGGCATTATCCCAGGTTTCTGTGTAAACGGACTATGGAGTATGGATCATGGAACTTTTCTGTAATTTTCAGTAGCTCATTGTACTGAAAATAGTATAGGTATTAGTGACCAGATGATGACCAGTTTCCCGAGAAATAAATTGCTAATATATGACCAGTTTTTTTTTAGGGAAATGCCATCATGGCTAGCTTTATTAAAATTAAACAAAGCTTACATCGTCCGCTAAATAATCAGAACTAAAAACTGGAGGTGAGTCCAACCACAAGTTTGGTGGATCAACACTTCCATTCTGCGCTAGCACATAAGCCACCATATTTAATTCACGGTTACAATGCATAAAAACAACCTTTCCAAAATTAACTATCAGTAAATGGCATTCTTCAAGAATTGGGCCTGCCACCATTGAGTGCCCAGAGTTTTGTTGGAGAGCCTCCACTAAAATCAGGCTATCCGTTTGCGCCAACAAGGAGTTGCTCCCAACTGTATTAGCCAATTTTAAGCCTTCAACCAGAGCTGCAGCTTCGGGCGATAACACATCCGCGACATGTTCAAGTTTTGTTGTAGATGCCGCAACAAAAAAGCCCCCGCTGCCCCGGATAATGGCGCCTCACGCCCCCGAGTTAGTATCCTCTGAAAACGCAGCGTCGACATTCAGGGCCAACTGATTCAATAGTGGGTTTTTCCAGTGATTAAGACGCGGGATCGTCGCTGGTTTACGTGCAGCCCGTACGGAGTTCAAAGACAGAGCTTGAATCGCCTGGCTCGTCCGCGTTGGGGATTGCACTGGTTCCTGCCGAGTTATGCTTCTCCTCTGCCACCACATATACCATGATGCCACCGCAATCAATTCAGGCAAGACCGCAAGACCACCTTGTCCATATATTTAGTGTTGTGTTCTGGATCGCACAGGAATATCTCAATGATTTCAGCGCCCGATCGATCTGGTATTGCCACTTTGGCTATTATTTCATGCAGTCCGAGCCCCCTCCAAATCTCCTGTGCTCTATCACATTTAAATAAGAGATGTGCTATATCTTCTGCAAATCGTGAGCAAATTGGGCACTGAGCAGACTGTGATATGTGCCTATTAGCTAGTACGCAACGTCAGGGAATTGCGTCATGCAGACATCTCCACAGTTAGAGGCGAGGTGATTTAAGGAGCACTGATGTAGTCATGATCTGCATATAAAGACCAGTTCTGCAAGCTAACCAGTAACCACCAATCATTTCTTCAGCTTCTCTCTTTATAGGGCAGGTATTTGGAACGATTTTGGAGGAAACTGTTGACAACGAAACTGCCGAATTAGGGGGATCGTGGGCTTTTCCGCTATATTGGTGTGTAGAACGGGTTGTTAGAAGTAGAACCGGGAAATGTGGATCGCCAAAACAGATCACAGTTTTTTTTTTGAGAGAGAAAAACAGATCACAGTTTATGGAAACCTACGTGCGAACCACCAAAACAGATCCTATGATGCACGTCTATGATCTGGGCTAATTATACCGCATCGATCGGGAGGCGATCGGATCTCGCCCTGGACTGGGCTCCTTCCTAGAGCCACCCACCGAGGCATCGACCATGGTAGGCGGCGGCGGCGACGCCAGGTCGCAGACGCAAGCTGCAAGAGGGCGGAGGCAGAAGGCAGCGTCGCTGCCGTTGGACGTGCTGCTGGACATTGCGGCGCGCACCGACCCGGCCACCTTCGTGCGCTGCGCCGCCACGTGCGTGGACATGCGCTGCCGCGTCAAGGAATACATCAGCCTCCGTGGCCCCCTCCGCCTCCGGCACGGTGACCGCTTCGTGCTCCCCCTCCTACGCGGCCACCTGATCTACCGGCACCCTGACTGGCACATGCCAAAGGAGGAGTTATTTCTGGTGGACACCACCGCGCCGGATGCCACAAAGCTGCGCACAGCCACTGGCGGTGGCATTCCCCTATCGTCGTGTGATGGCCTCGTCCTCGCCCGTGTGGGCGTGGCTAAAGAGCTCCGCGTGTGCGACCCGGCCACCGGCAGGAGCCTGACCCTGCCGTCTGAACCGACGTTTCATCGGGTGTCTGGGATAAATTATGTCTTGATCGTCGGCGACCATGATGAGGGTGTGACTGCCGTTGGTCGGCATTTCCGTGTAGTCATGGCATATCTAGATATGTCACAGTACCGCCCCCACATGAAGCTCCACACCTACTCGTCGGAGCAAGGAGTGTGGGGATGCTACACTGAGATTCAGGTCAATAACCTGCAAGGCAGCCGCTTGCAGGGACGCATCAACAGGCCTCTAGTCGTTGGGGACGCTGTGCACTGGTTTTGCCTGACCGACGCTGGTACTTATGTCCTGAAGCTCAATGTCAGAGCGGCAAAGGTGATGGTGACGAAGCTCCCAAAGAGCTTCCCGCACCACGGGCGGCACCAAAAACTTCTGGCAACATCATCGACGGATGGGAATGTGCTCTTGCTTGTCGCCGTCGGCGACAAGATGTCAACTTGGGCACAGTCAAAGCATACCGCCTTGTGGCACCAACAACCACATGTGGTGATCAACATGACAGAGACAATTTTGCAATTCCTTGACAAGGCAGGCGGGAGCTGCATTCCGCCGACGAAGCCAGTCCAATTCAACCTAGTGTGGTTTGCCGAGAGGAGCGGCACTGTGCTCATCAACGCATGCGACGGTTTCTTCTGGCTCGACCTGCAGTCTAGGGAGATCGTGAGGTGGTTCTCAGATCGGAGGGTCCAATACATGACCGAGAATAATATCCCTTATGAGATGAGTTTGACAGCTTGGGTTCCAACATTCAGTAGCACTTTGTGATTAATTTGTTCCATTTCCGATTCCAGTCACGACTTCATCAACAACTATAGAAGCATGCATCTACGATTTTGTTGGGAAAAATAATTTAATTTCACAAATTCTATTCGCCCCTTCATGATAAAATCGTTGTCCCATCATAATCATAGCTCTATGGTTTTGCTAGTTTTCTCTGTGCTTGTGCCGGCATTGTGTTTTCTTTCATGTGAATTGAGATGCCCACCCATTTTCCTTTGAACTACAGCATGCTGAAAGATTCATGAAATGGATGATGTAGAGACGTCAAGATTTTGCATAATTTCTAGATGGCAGGTTTTGTACTGGTTGGATGACGCCGCAGCCTAGGAAGGTAAAGGACTGACCGGCAGCTGCTGCACTAAGTCGCTGCTGGTCAAGACGTCCAGGTATGGATCAATCATACTTCATTTCTGATTCTGGCGGTAAAGCTGTGATCATCATATGGTTATGTATCAGACTGGTGCTGGTTTATGATGACGATTCCATGTTTATTTCTATGATTTAGTTGGTTTATGGTAAGGGAGTGATGATTCATTATTTCTTAGATACACACATTTCGTAATCGACAACAGGATCAGGTATATGCCAAACCCACCCATTGGGTCAGAATATATCATTGGGCTGCAACGTTAAGTTATGGCTTCAGACTAATATTTTTGTGTACCTTAAAATCATATATTCGATATGGTGAATCAACCTTTGTTTTCAAAAGAAAAGGCATTTGCATTTGTGTGGTCCAATGTAACCGAGCAGAGCAAATATAATGCTTCTGGAACCTGCCGTTGCCCCCTTATAAAGTGTCTTAATACCAGTTTGTGATGGTACTGAAATATGATTTGTTTTGTTTTCTTAGCATGGACATCACATTCTGATATATCATTGTTCTCTGAACTATCAGCACAAAACATAAATTGAGCCCACAACGGTATAAAACATCAAGCTCTGTGACCTAAGAGCAGGAAGATGTGTAACCTTGTTATCATGTTGACAACAATATTTTCTTTGTCTTAAAACAATATCGTTCCAACAAACTTGGAATTTAGCTTCCTATTTCACAAATATAATCATTGTGTAACTTTTTACTGCCTAGTTTTGAGCTGTGAACCCCAAGTACTTCTTTATTCTTCCTGAATAGTGCTTGGCTGATTGTATATAATTTCTGGAACACTAGTGGATCATAAGTTCATAAGGTTCACGTGGGTATGCTTGAGCTTATGCAACCATTTGTGATTCAGATATATAACAGTCAAAAATTGCCTTTTGTAGACAAGTTGTCCATGCTAATAGTGTGTACTTTGTGTTTGTGTGGCATTTTTCCTTACATCATCAGAGTTCTAATGTACTGGAATGCAGATTATAAATTGCTGGTCTGTTTGGGATATGATGCCATTTAACATGTAATGGTGTAGCATTTTTTGAAGGAAACGCAAGCAAACTATATGGCTGTAGCAGATTCATTATTTGCTTTCCGAGCACGCGATTTTAGTATAGTTGTATGATCCACTTATCTCGTTAGTTCGTTTATAAATTTTGATGCATAACGTGGCAGAAAACTGCGACGATTCTATATTACCTTCATCCTGTTTCCTCCTCTATTTTCTCTGAAACAGCCATGCCATGTGAAGGAGGAGGATATAAGCAAGGTTTTGGATGATGGGTGACAAGGGAGAGCAGAGAACTGCATTTCCATCACTGGTAGAAAAAGAGGCTTCCATACGCCCCCATTAGTCCCCAAACCAATCGAACCGCGACCAAAGGGGTCTTTAGTCGCGGTTCGGGAGAAGACCCGCGACCAGCTATCTGGGCCCAGGGCGCTCGGTCGACAGCTGGCGGATGGGAGGGGCTTTAGTCCCGGTTGGCCTGGCCAACCGGGACTAAAGGTCCCCGAAGGCCTTTAGTCACGGTTGGCCAGGCCAACCGGGACTAAAGCCCATCCAGCTGGCGGACGGGAGGGGTTGTAGTCCCGGTTGGCCTAGCCAACCGCGACTAAAGGCCCATCCCTATATATAGGACTCAGCTCACTTCACTTCACTCAGCTCACTTCACAATTTTCAGAAGGTGGTGGTGGGTTTGCTTTTGGTTTCTCCTATGCACACAAGGTGTTTGATGAAATGCCCGAGAGCCTATGCACACAAGGTGTTTGATGAAATGCCCGAGAGCCTATGCACACAAGGTGTTTGATGAAATGCCCGAGAGCCTGAAACAAACATGGTATGAAGTGTCCGAGCCACACTTGAGCTTTCTCATTTATTTTTCCTCCGCGATCGCGGTTAGCAACTTGAACCTTTCATGTGTCATTGATAAAATACGCATGTGTGTAGTTCATTGTTTAATTTATATTATTTCTAGCTAGTTAGTTTAACAAATGCATGATGGTTAATTATATACTTTATATAATAATAATGCAGATGAATCGGCAATGGATGTACAGTCCCCGAGTCTCCGGCGAGTTCACTACGGGTTTGAAAGATTTCCTCGTAGTGGCAAATGCAAACAAGCAGCAAGGTTTTATTATCTGTCCATGTGCTGTCTGTAAGAATGGGAAGGGTTACTCCTCCTCAAGAGACGTTCACATGCACCTGCTGAAGCATGGTTTCATGCCAAGCTATAATTGTTGGACCAAGCATGGAGAAAGAGGGGTTAGAATGGAAGAAGATGAAGAAGGGGATGATATCGATGACATCTATCGTGATCATTTCGGTGATACTTTCATGGAGGATGATGCTGAAGGTGGGGAAGGGTTAGGTGAAGGTGAAGAAGAGGCACATGATGAGCCCGCTGATGATCTTGGTCGGACCATTGCTGATGCACGGAGACGCTGCGAAACTGACAAGGAGAGGGAGAATTTGGATCGCATGTTAGAGGATCACAAAAAGTTGTTGTATCCAGGATGCGATAATAGTCTGAAAAAGCTGGGCTGCACACTGGATTTGCTAAAATGGAAGGCACAGGAAGGTGTAGGTGACTCATCATTTGAAAATTTGCTGAAAATGTTGAAGAATATGTTCCCGAAGAATAACGAGTTGCCCGCCAGTACGTACGAAGCAAAGAAGGTTGTCTGCCTTCTAGGTTTAGAGGTTCTGAAGATACATGCATGCATTAATGACTGCATCCTCTACCGCGGTGAATACGAGAATTTGAATGAATGCCGTGTATGCACTGCATTGCGTTATAAGATCAGAGGCGATGACCCTGGTGACGATGTTGAGGGCAAGAAACCCAGGAAGAGGGTTCCCGCCAAGGTGATGTGGTATGCTCCTATAATATCACGGTTGAAACGTTTGTTCACGAACAAAAAGCATGCCAAGTCGTTGCGATGGCACAAAGAGGACCGTAAGTCCGACGGGGAGTTGAGACACACCGCTGATGGAACGCAATGGAGAAAGATCGACAGAGTTTTCAAAGATTTTGCAGCAGACGCAAGGAACATAAGATTTGGTCTAAATACTGATGGCATTAATCCTTTTGGCGAGCAGAGCTCCAGCCATAGCACCTGGCCCGTGACTCTATGCATCTACAACCTTCCTCCTTGGTTGTGCATGAAGCGGAAGTTCATTATGATGCCAATTCTCATTCAAGGCCCTAAGCAACCCGGCAACGACATCGATGTGTACCTAAGGCCATTAGTTGAAGAACTTTTACAGTTGTGGGCCAGACCTGGTGTACGTGTCTGGGATGAGCACAAAGGAGAGGAATTTGACCTACGAGCGTTGCTTTTTGTAACCATCAACGATTGGCCTGCTCTCAGTAACCTTTCGGGACAGACAAATAAGGGATACAATGCATGCACGCACTGCTTACATGAGACTGAAAGTGTACGTTTGGTTAATTGTAAGAAGAACGTGTACCTGGGTCATCGTCGATTTCTTCCCAGAAATCATAACGTAAGAAAGAAAGGCAAGCATTTCAACGGGAAGGCAGATCACCGGCCGAAGCCTGCGGAACGTACTGGTGCTGAGATATTTGATATGGTCAAGGATTTGAAAGTCATCTTTGGAAAGGGTCCTGGCGGACAATCAGTTCCGCGGGGAGTTGACGGGCACGCACCCATGTGGAAGAAGAAATCTATATTTTGGGAGCTAGAATATTGGAAAGTCCTAGATGTCCGCTCTGCAATCGACGTGATGCATGTTACGAAGAATATTTGCGTGAACCTGCTAAGCTTCTTGGGCGTGTATGGGAAGACAAATGATATAAAGGAAGCATGGCAGGACCAGCAACTTTTGAAAGACCCAGATGACCGGCATCCGGAATGGTTTCAAGGTCGTGCCAGCTACGCTCTTACCAAAGAAGAGAAGGTCTTTTTTTTTTGAATGCCTGAGCAGTATGAAGGTCCCGTCTGGCTTCTCGTCGAATATAAAGCGAATAATAAACATGTCAGAGAAAAAGTTCCAAAACCTGAAGTCTCACGACTGCCACGTGATTATGACGCAATTGCTTCCGATTGCTTTGAGGGGGCTCCTACCGGAAAATGTTCGAGTAGCCATTGTGAAGCTATGTGCATTCCTCAATGCAATCTCTCAGAAGGTAATCAATCCAGAAGATCTACCACGGTTACAGAACGATGTGGTCCAATGCCTTGTCAGTTTCGAGTTGGTGTTTCCACCATCC
The DNA here is from genome assembly GCA_032464435.1 of Aegilops umbellulata. Taxonomy (NCBI): domain Eukaryota; kingdom Viridiplantae; phylum Streptophyta; class Magnoliopsida; order Poales; family Poaceae; genus Aegilops; species Aegilops umbellulata. Next base: position 384,485,636 of record CP136059.1, on the reverse strand, counting down.
TTCTTCGATATTATGACGCACCTCCTGGTCCACCTAGTCGAAGAGATTTCCATTCTCGGTCCTGTATTTCTACACAATATGTTCCCCTTTGAGAGGTTCATGGGAGTATTAAAGAAATATGTTCGTAACCGTGCTAGGCCAGAAGGAAGCATCGTCAAGGGCTATGGAAATGAGGAGGTAATTGAGTTCTGTATTGACTATGTTCCTGACCTTAAGCCGATTGGTATTCCTCAATCGCGGCACGAGGGGAGACTAAGTGGAAAAGGCAAGATCGGAAGGGAATCCACGATATGTATGGACGGTCATTCTATGACTGAAGCACACCACACAGTTCTGCAAAATTCCAGCTTGGTGGCTCCGTACTTCGAGCAACACAAGAATATTTTACGCTCGGACAACCCGGGGAAGCCTGAATCCTGGATTAGAAAGGCCCACATGGAGACTTTCGGCAGTTGGTTGCGAAAACATTTAATGAATGACAATGATGTTGGAGATCAGCTGTACATGTTGGCCAAGAAACCATCTTCGACTATAACGACTTTCCAAGGGTACGAGATAAATGGGAATACATTTTACACCATCGCCCAAGATAAAAAGAGCACCAACCAAAACAGTGGTGTCCGCTTTGATGCAGCAACCGAGAATGGGCAAAAGGTCACATATTATGGTTACATAGAGGAGATATGGGAACTTGACTATGGACCCTCCTTTAAGGTCCCTTTGTTCCGGTGCAAATAGTTCAAACTAACAGGAGGTGGGGTAAAGGTGGACGAGCAATACGGAATAACAATGGTGGATTTCAACAATCTTGGTTACCTTGACGAACCATTCGTCCTTGCCAAAGATGTCGCTCAGGTTTTTTATTTGAAGGACATGAGTAGCAAACCGAGGAAACGGAAAGATAAGAAAACGATCAGTATATCATGCGATGATCCAAAGCGCCACATTGTTCTTTCAGGGAAAAGAAACATCGTGGGAGTGGAGGACAAGACAGACATGTCAGAAGATTATAATATGTTTGGTGAAATTCCGCCCTTCAAAATGAACACTGACCCAAGCATTAAGTTAAATGATGAGGATGCTCCATGGATACGGCACAATCGTAAGCAAGCAGGGACACAAGGGAAGAATTGATGTGTAATAATTTATTGTACCAAACTTTGTTGAATGGATCATTTGAATTAAAACGTACGATGGCGAATTCGGATGATTTGTATTTGGTCGATGAACTGAATGATGTATCAAACCTTTTGTCAAATCTTCAAGGGATCGATGAACTGATTTTTTTGATATATTATTTGTATTTTTAAGATTTTAAAATGAATTAGTTTTATTTTTCCAATTTTTTTGATATATTATTTGTATTTTCAAGATTTTAAAATGAATTAGTTTTATTTTTCTGATTTTTTCGATATATAATTGTATTTTTAAGATTTTAAAATTAATTAGTTTTATTTTTCTGATTTTTTTGATATATTATTTGTATTTTCAAGATTTTAAAATGAATTAGTTTTATTTTTCTGATTTTTTTGATATATATAATTGTATTTTTAAGATTTTAAAATGAATTAGTTTTATTTTTCTGATTTTTTTGATATATTATTTGTATTTTCAAGATTTTAAAATGAATTAGTTTTATTTTTCTGATTTTTTTGATATATAATTGTATTTTTAAGATTTTAAAATGAATTAGTTTTATTTTTCTGATTTTTTTGATATATAATTGTATTTTTAAGATTTTAAAATGAATTAGTTTTATTTTTCTGATTTTTTTGATATATAATTGTATTTTTAAGATATTGAAATGAATTATTCGCGGTTGTTGTCCCCAACCGCGACTAAAAGCTCTTTCTGCGCGGGAACGAAAGCGGCGCCAAAACCCTTTAGTCGCGGATGGTGTGGCGGACCGCGACTAAAGGTAACCTTTAGTCGCGGTTGGTGTGGCCAACTGCGACTAAAGGGTACCTTTAGTCGCGGTCCGCCACACCAACCGCGACTAAAGGTCTGTCTATATATACTGCACTTAGCAGTTTCCGCCACTTCCCATTCTTCTCTCGACGCCGAAGCCCTGCCCCAACGCCGATCGACGCCGAAGCCGATCGACGCCGACGCCGACGCCCTGCCCCGACGCCGACGCCCTGCCCCCAGTGAGCTCCGCCGGCCCCCACTTCGCCTGCCCTGCGTGCCGCCGCCTCCGCCCCCAGTGAGCGCCGCCGCCGCCCGTGCCCTGCCCTAGCGCGCCGCCGCCGCCGCCCCTGCCCTGCCCTGCCCTTGCCCGCCGCCCGCCGCCCGCCGCCCCCCTGCCCGCCGCCCGCCGCCCCTGGCCCTGCCCCTGGCCGCCGCCGCCGCCCGCGCGCCGCCCGCTGCCCGCCCCTGCCCGCCGCCCCTGCCCGCCGCCCACCACCCGCCCGCTGCCCGCTGCCCCTGCCAAAGAAACCAAAAAGAAAGAAGAAAGAAAGAAGAAAGTAAAAGGAAGAAGAAAAAAGGAAGAAGAAAGAAAAAGGAAGAAAAACAAAAGGAAAACAAAACAAAACCAAAAGAAACAAGAAAAAAAAGGAAGAATATAAAAGGAAGAAGAAAAAAAGGAAGAAGAAAAAAAGAAAGAAGAAAGAAAGAAGAAAGAAAAAGGAAGAAGAAAAAAAGAAGAAAGAAAAAGGAAGAAGAAAAAAAGTGAAAACAAAACAAAACCAAAAGAAAGAAGAAAAAAAAGGAAGAAGAAAAAAAAGGAAGAAGAAAAAAGGAAGAAGAAAAAAAGAAAGAAGAAAGAAAAAGGAAGAAGAAAAAAAGAAGAAAGAAAAAGGAAGAAGAAAAAAATGAAAACCAAATGAAAACCAAAAGAAAGAAGAAATAAAAAGGAAGAAGAAAAAAAGAAAGAAGAAAGAAAGAAGAAAGAAAAAGGAAGAAGAAAAAACAAGAAAGGAAGAAGAAAGGAAGAAAAAGAAAGAAAGAAAAAAGAAAAAGGAAGAAGAAGAAAGAAGAAGAAAGGAAGAAGAAGAAAGAAAGAAGAAGAAAGGAAGAAGAAGAAAGAAAGAAGAAGAAAGGAAAAAGGAAGAAGAAGAAAGGACGAAGAAGAAAGAGGAAGAAGAAAGGAAGAAGAAGAAAAAAAGAATTTTTACTTAAAGAATCTTATTTTTTAATTCCTCCTCCTCTATGTCCCCTTAATCTTATTTTTTAATTCCTTTATCCTTAAAGAATTTTTACTACATGCAGGAGTGACATATGGCGGACGATAGAACCGAGCCGCTTAGGGATCCGGAGGCTGAACGTTATTTAATGGGCATCATCAACAACGAGATTCCTTATGTGCCGGGCTCAGAATATGAGCAACAATAGGATGTAGTCTCTTCTTATCTGAACCTTGACGGTGGAACAGAGATTGTCGATGATGAAGAAGGTGAAGGAACGGACATTGTCGCCGGAGGTCAACCGTCAACAACCGACGATCTCGAATTGCAAGTAGCAACCACCTCCGGCGAGGTATATATATACATTGAGAGCCTCTCGTGATACAAACTTACTGAAATGTGAATACATATGTATTAACGCGCGCGACTCTCTTTCTTTTTTTAGCCCTCCGGATCGAGTACGACAAAGCGTGGCAAATCCAAGGCGATGAAAACAGGAGAAACATATGCCATTGAGTTTGTCAGTGAAACCGGCAAGCCCCTACAGCACACCTCAAAGTTTATCAACCAATGCGGATTCGTTGTTAGAGACAACGTCCCGATCACCGTCTAGGAATGGAAGGAGCCAAAGAAGGCACGTCTTGGTTTCAGTTTTGTCGACAAGAGAACGAAAAAGGATTGCTGGAGAAAGCTTATGGAACATTTCATTCTACCTCCGGAATACAACAAAGTCGATGAATTCGGTAACGAGGTTCCGGGTGGACGTCAGAGGAGGAGGCTAGTTAAAGAGTTCGCTCTTCAGAAGATGGGCGAAGCATTCCGGAACTTCAAGAAAAATTTAACCCGTGACTATGTCAACAAGGGTAAGACTCCGGATTTCAATGGACAACATGAGAAACTGAAAGATGATTGGCCAGAATTTGTGAGGCAAAAGCAATCGGAGCATTTCAAGGAAATATCGAAAAAAAATAAGGATAATGCGAATAAGAAAAAGTACCATCATATTATGGGGCCAGGAGGATACCTCCTTTCGGAGCCTAGGTGGCAGAAGATGGAGGAGGACCTGAGGGTGCGAGGAATCCCTCTAGGTACAGAGGGATGGGACCCAAGGGCCAAAAGCTGGTGGTACGGGCATGGGGGGTCGCTAGACCCGGAGACAGGGGTGTGTGTTCACCGGCAGAGACATTTTGCTCCCACCCAAGCCCTTATTGACGCAATGACCCAAGCTCAAGAGGGCTTGATCAAGTTCAACAGAGAGAAAGACGCACTGACAATAGCCCTCGGGAATGATGAACACGGAGGACGTGTATGAGGCAAAGGCAAAGTTTCGTGGAAAGTAGGGTTTTCCCAGGACAATGACCCGTACTGTTACAGAAGCCGTAAGAGAAAGACGGACCGGGATGCAGATCTTATGACGAAGTTTGCATCGGAACTCCATAAGTTGAAGCAGACCGTGCATGAACTAGTGAAAGAAAAATCGGCTGCAGGGCCGCATGAAGATCATGAAGCGGATCGCGGAAGCCAGCAGCGGAGAAGCAGCGTGGCTTCCATGGATGCCCCGCCTGGTGCTAGTGCACCGATGATCGAGATTCGTGCACCGGAGCCTCACTACCCCGTGGATGATGTAAAGGAGATGAAAGAATGTGATCTGCATTATCCCGTGGGGAACGTTTCCACGAAGGTAGCTAGCGGTAGTGCTTTACCCTGTACACCTGGAGCACTCCACCACAACAACCCCATTGCATATGGCTATGCTCGTGTCATGGTGGAAGACATAGTCCAAGGGTTTGAGTACCTGGAGATTGACAAACCTACACCCGAAGGGGAGAGAAGACTTGGAGATGTCAAGCGCCAGTACATTCTATGGAAAAAGAAGTACATGGTGTTTCCAGGCAAGGCGCCAAGGCTAGCAAGTCCACCCCCCTCCGATGGTGGTGGTGGTGGTGGCGGTGGTGGCGGTGGTGGTGGTCGTGGTGGTTCACCTACACCTCCTTCACGCCATTCGACGCCGTCCCCCGATCCACAACCTCCGGCGGGTACGACGCCCCCCAATCCTCCTCCGGCGGGTACGACGCCCCCCAATCCACCTCCGGCGAAGAAGCAGAAGCAGGCGGACAACAAGGAAACCCGCTCCTGGACTATTAACCCGGACCCTTATGTACCTAAGACCACAAGGGTACCGGAGCCATCACTGAAGCCTCTCCTCCCAAGGCCTGGGGAACTTAGTGAAGCTGAACTCAAATTGGCCGCGTCTGCTGATTATGAGAAATGGAAGGCGGATATGAAGGCGAAAAAAGAGCCTGAGCCCAAGCAAGTATTCACTGAGAAGCAAAAGAAGTGGGCTAAGGATTTTTTGACGACACCGTCCCAAGCCGAGCTGAATATGCCTGACGACTATGGACATGAACTTCGTAGGCAAGCAAAAATATTGAAGGAGGAAGAAAGTAAAAAAAGCGGGAAACAAGTTGACCAGCTCGGGATGCAGAAGAAACAATCGATCCCCCCGCTCATAGTGAAAGCCGGTACGGAAGAGGACCCCGAGATCATAGCAGCTGCGGCAGCACTTGGATTGACTGTAGCGGGTGCCATGAAACAAGCGTCCGAGATGGATTTGACTCTTCGTGCCTTCTTAGACCTTGAGGATGCGCCAGTATGTGAGATAGCATTACAATATGTGCCGAATGGGCCTCTCGTCGTGCCTGCGCAGGAAAATAGTCTACCACCACAAATGCGAAATCTGCTACGTTGGTACAAGCAATTCATAACATGGGCCGACAAAGAATATGTTTATGCGGATGTTACAGAATAGCATCACACAAAACGGTACTCTGTAGAAATTCATACGAGTGAATTGTTCCAGCTGTTCAATCTGCGCGAGCTCGACAAATCTATGCTGAGTTGCTACGTTCTGTAAGTGATTTATTTCTACCTCATCTCGTTCTTCATTGCCTGCACTATATATATATATATTGTCCTAACTATATTGTTGCGTACGCTATTATGCAGATTGAAGATTTGGGAATGCAAAATAAGAAACATCCATGATGTTGGGTTCATTGACCCACATATCGTTAATGGACATGTGTTACAACATCACCCCAAAGACGTGGAGAAAGACCTGTACATGTTTCTTAGAAAGCATCAACTCAAAAGTCATATTCTATTTTCCTTACAATTTTGAGTGAGTGTTTCTCTCTTGTGCCCATTCTCTTTTGTTTACTCCATGCATGGTATGTCTAATCGATGAGTTATGCATGACTGTGCATGTAACGTGTCCGCAGGTTCCACTGGATTCTGCTAAATATTGAACTTCACACCTCCAGAGTTCTAATCATGGACTCTATGGATTCGGATCCAAAGCGTTGGGCCGACATGAGAAAAATGCTGCAAAAGTAATTATTTTCAATCATTTGAGCTCTATATCGATCGGTCTCTTTCGTTCATTTCCTAATATCAAGTAACTAATAACTCCCTTATTCATTTAATTTTCTTTGCCTTGTAGGGTTTGGAGACGGTTCTCAGAAGAAATTGTCGGTGAATTCAAACATGAGCTAGATTTCAGAAGGTTAGTTAATGTGGATAAGCAGCCACCGGGGACCAATCTATGTGGATAATATGTTTGTGAGAACATCCGGAGACACACCACTGAGCGGAAGGCATCAGATAGCGTGCGGAACGCGACGGATAACTTGCGGAGGAGGCTTAGTCCAGAAGCTCGCTTCCGACCAATTCAAGAAGAATTAGCAGGATTTTTCATGAGGGAAGTCATCAATCCTAAAGGAGAACACTATACCGAGGACGAAGAAATTTATATGCATACCCGAGCTTGAATCTTGTTCGAAGTTGTATATGGTCATCCATCCTAATTGTGTATGGAAACTTGTTCGAAGTTGTATATGGTCACACGAGATTGAATATATATTATATATTCCTCTTGAATTCTTCTTGTTTGAAATTTCATATGCATGTATATAGTAGCGTAGAATATGTGTACTGAAACTTCATCAAAAATAAAATAAAACACAAAATAAAATATAAAAGAAATAAAACACTGCAAATTAAAAAGAAACCAGGTTTAGGGGGGCTGAAACCCTAAACCTGCGGAGGAGGCCTTTAGTCCCGGTTGGCCACGAGAACCGGGACTAAAGGTCCTCCGCCCCGACGGACCACGGGCGCCCACGTGGACGGGCCTTTGGTCCCGGTCGGCCACAAGAACCGGGACTAAAGCCTTCAGTCGCGGTCCGTAAGAGGCGCGTCTAAAGGGGGGGTGTCTTTAGTCGCGCATCTTTAGTCCCGGTTGCGCAGCCGGGACTAAAGGCTGTGGCGAACCGGGACTAAAGGGCTTTTTTCTACCAGTGCATGATTATAATAACAATTCTAACCATCTTCGATATATAAGTTATAGTGGATAAATTAGGATGCTATGCCGGGGGAAGGTTCTCCTATGGTGTGGTACCTTGACTGTTTGCGACCAGAGTCTTTCTTTTCGGCAAGAGTCCCGTTGTTATGCATGTTTATAGTAGCTGTCCCGTCTAGTTTCTACTTGCATTACCGCTTTCTGGTTGCTCCGCTTGCTTGCGGTGAATGGTATTTGAAGTATTTGATACCCTCATGTCCTGGTGCCTTTGTATGGCCTTTGACATGTATAGTGGACATTTGGATGGTGCACTTGATCACAGACGGTGTCTACGGAACAGGTCTAGGAAGTCCCAGTTATCAGGAGTACTTGTCGTGAGAACCACTCTAAGTTCATGTTCCTTTGGTATATACTACTTATTTGCCTAATCATTACAACCATTCGATTTTGTGTTGGATCGATCAGGGATGTCAATTGACTAGGAGGGGATTGTGTTTGTCCTTCCCTTGTCATTTCCGAGATGTTTGATTGTTGGTAAGTAGTAAGAAGACCTCTAATCTGCCTGAGTCATGTCGTATGTTTTGCTTACTGATGCAAAGTGTAGGTTCCTTGTTCTACACCCATGTCAGAACCGTGTTGTAGGTCGTCTCATCCAAGCTCAGGTGCTGCTGCTGCAACACTGCACGGTGGTTGCCACCTCCCAAAGATTATCCGAAGCTGAACATTGACCGTTCTTTCATGAAGGGTACCAGCTCCGGAGGCTGTTTTGGATTCTGTCTTAGAGATGACTCAGGCATTGTCTTTGGAGCTGGGATGGTACACGCTCACCATCTGGCCAAATGAATTTTAACACAATCGCCTGTGTCAGAGCTTGAATTTGCTTCAGGCGGATCATCATCGAAACTGATGCAGCCTTTTTGAAGACAACTCTTCTCAGCAATGCATTCGATGCTGCTCGGCATGGTGTTCTTTTCTGGGAGGCTAAATACCCTCTAGCTATTAGCTTTTGCTGATTTCAAATTGTTTGCTCTGAGCATGAGTGTAACCTCGTAGCTCATATCCTAGCCACTCATGATGCCTTAAAGACCAGGGTACCTCAGACCCGCAGTTGCTTGAGGAACTCACTTTAAGAGAAGCTCTTGCTTTGTCTGCCGATTTGCAGATCAACGGAGTGTTGATTGTTGGCAATTGTCTGGAGGTCATCAATGGGATGAAGAGCGTGAGCTGTGGACATCTCAGTCATGTTTTAGAGGACATCAAGGAGCGCGTAGCCTAGCTCAACTTTACCGCTCGGAATTCTACCGCTCGTGATTTTAGTCGCCATTTTGTGTGGTTCTTCTTGAAGCCCTAGCCGGGTTCTGTATACACATGAAAATTACCTAGTAATAGAACAAGCTTTTCTAAAAAAAACCTTTAGCTTTTCAATATCCATCAGCCCCCCTCTAACTGAAACATGATCTTCACATATTGAAATTCCAAAACCAGTGATGATCCCTAACTGTGACGTATTTGGATGATGCATGCCGGTGTGCATGCTGGTTAATAGGCAAATAAATTTTTGAGGGGCAATGCTCTTTGGCGGTCGACCGGCGGGAGCACCCAATCGGTCGGTTCAGTACTGTTTTATTAATATAACAGGTTGTTGGATCCTGTACCTTATCCCCTCGCACATTCCGTGCCGTCTTTCCCTGCAAAAGCTAAGCAACGAACACAACTACTCTCAACCACCCGGCAGCGGATATAAACCGCCAAGCCCGACAGTATATCTCCACACCTCTCTTCCCTACCGAAGAGGCCACCAAGCAGCACCGTCCGCTCCCAACCCCTTGGTCCCCCATTACAGCAGCACTTGCAGCACCTAGAGTAGAAGAGAGAGAGAGAGAGAGAGAGAGAGAGAGAGAGAGAGAGAGAGAGAGAGAGAGAGAGAGAGAGAGAGCACATCATGGTGCCCATCGTTGCAATCCAGGTGGTCAGTTCCAGCCTCCGGGATTACCCACCTCTTCGGCCACGGAGAGCGGGTCCCTGCCATTTTGGCAGGCCACGCGTGCACGGGATACGGTCGGATATGGTAGAAAGCACCGTATTTGCACGCACGTGTGGGTTTGATCTTTGATGACCAGAAATATGTACTTTACAAGTTTATGCACCAAATTGACTTGTCACATGCAAGTTCTATGACTCCCGGTGTATTTATCTCTTTTTAGAAAACATTCAGTGACACACGCGTGATTAATGGGTATTCTACTATTCATATATATTTTTTGTAAAAGTAATAGAAGGCTATGTTTACTTTCTGAGTCAGCTCATGACTGTTTTGTAAACTAACTATATAAAAAGCTCTGTAAACTGATCACCAGCATGTATCGCTGGATTATCTACAAGTGCCTGCCTGCAATGTGATTCTAGGGACAGTCACCATTGCTTTTATTGGACAAGATGGCATTATGTTCTTGGTTGATTATGCAGATCAAAATCCAGTTGCTGAGATCTGCAAGGAACTGCTTGAGCTTGAGGCTGCATAACAAAGGTGGTCTCCATGGATTAGTCCAGTTCGCCACGGGAGTACACCGGGTAGTATCACCCAGCTTCATTTGCTACTACGCCATCCATATCCCTTACTTCTACATGCATTCAATTCTAGCTAGCGCTACATGCCGTCTGCAGGACAGTCATGATGCGCTTGTTTCTGGATATCCAAGGCAGGACAAAGTTGTCCGTGTCCGTTCCCATCGGGGCGGGAGCAGCAACATCTGCAACAGCAAAGGGTCCATTTTTTTCTGAATTAATCCTGGGTGAGTAAAGTAGGATGCATTTGATATTGGTGCTGAAGCTGAATGCAAGCAAAAGATGGAGAGTTCAGTTAGGTGTCGTTCTCTACAAGTACACATACCTACACAAAATAAGAGCATGGCATAAAATATGTACTACTCCAGTCAAAAAATAAAATATGTACTACTAGTAGATTGAATGATTCATGCTTGGAACATCAGGGCTTTAGTAAGAAAAATGGATGGCCTCCAAATTCAGTACATGCAGTTCCTTCACTACTTCACACTGCCAATTACAATTGCTAGTTGCGGTTGCAAGCAAAGAACCCACTAGAGAAGAACACCCAACAAATTCTTACTGGAATCGGAAGTTCTGTTACAAAACCTTTCTTCTTAGCAAAAACAATATTCCATAGTATCATATTTTGTCTTACTAATCTAGCTTGAAAAGTGGAAGAAATGTGGAGCCTTAACAACTGACTTGGTCACCTGAATCTGGAATAGTGGTCCATATGGTATCAGTGTCAGCAACAAGGGGTGCCATAAAAGAAGAGCGGTGAGCTGCATTTCCTCTTTGCTGGTAGTCCTGAATTAGATAGCGGAGAACCAACATTATCTGCTGATACATCTTACTCAAGCAGGATCACAGATTGATAGGTTTTGTTCAGTTCAGTTATTCAGAGACTACACAAATATAGATTGCAGGAGTATTGAACAAAATAATCTCTACAGGAAACCATTATCACGGAGGATTCAGCACATGATCCCAGACCTGGTAATACAATTCATAGACAATATCACTCTAGGAGACATATTTTTCGTGCAAAATTCATAGATCCTGTGGGGCATCAACAAGTATACCATGCAACTCCTAAACTGTAGAGATATGTGTATAGCACTTGAACTAGTTAAGTAGCGATGTGTGCCTTGCAATCTGGTGTTTGCATGGCTTGTTATACATCCTCTTTTGCAGAATGGACTTTTGTTGTTCAGTAGTGCTAAGCCGGATTCTGTTAGCTGTTTCAGTAAGGAGCCGGTACCAGCCTTTGCATAGGCCCTTGTAAACGATGAGCAAGCATCAGTAAGCCCTGGTATGAGAATGAGGCCTTGATGCACTCAGTAGTACGAAACATATTACTGTACAAGTGTGATTCATTGTCGCATTATCAATTGATTCCTGATGTATGATTGTTTCTGCTGCAGGACTAAATGAAACTACAGCTTGATTTTCATAGCTGACTGCACTGGTAAATAAATGGGAAAATGATGTTGTATGATGGGACTTGGAACAAGCAGCGAGGTGGACAGACAAGTAAATTTTATAATAACAAACACAACAGAGGATGCTACTGCCCAGACTTTAGTCTGCTGATTGTGATCTCAAGATTGACTCAAGACAGAGTATACAAGCGACGTCAGACTTTAATTTGCTACTGCCCAGACTTCAATTCGCACCGTTGAGACCCATTACTGCACCACCACCAGCTGCCCAAGCTGAAAGAAAACGAAGGATGCAGATGTTGTTGTTCCTTGAAACTTTGCAAGCAAGGTAAGCTAGCATCAAAGATTCTGCAAATAGAATGGAAACTTCATTTAAGGAATACACGATGAATAGGTCAATAGGGTACACACTTCAGTGAGAGAGATTACCTCCAACTTTCTCCTCTTCTATGGAAATGCCGGGATAACGGGCAAGAAAACAGGGAGACTCCCGTTATTCCCATTGCTATCTGCTTTTAAATAGTTTCATAAGCCAGGAAAGAGTAGTACTTCACATGGATCAGCTATGTTGCAGTATATCTTACCAGCCATGGTGCACCTGCAAGTAAGTGTTACCTTAAAATGTCAAAGGTGGAGACTCGTGCTGATTGTTTTCTTGGTAGCTTTGATAGTTTTTGGAGGAGTTTATAAAGATTCCAAAGATTACTACAAGGATTCTCAAGATGATGCATATACCCAAGAAGAGGCGCTGTACAAGGTGGAGTGTTAAGAATAACTGAGTTTTTTTATCAATTAAGCTAATTAGGATTAAGTGAGCTATCAGATAGGTTGATTGGTTCTCAAGAAATCATGTACTTCCTTGGCTCTCAAGGCAAGTATGTAATTCCTTGGATCTCAAGTAAATATGTACGTACTTGGCTTCCAAACAGCATTTATACTTCTGCCCGGGTATAAATACCTCATTTCTGTCATATTTTATTCATTCATCTCTCTGCTCGTTCTTTACTTTTCACGTTGAACAAGCTTGATAGTGTTGATCAAGAGAGGAAGATGGACTGGAAACCTGCAGTGATGATGATGGCAGTGGTGATCATGTACGCGGTGTTGAACGTGATGACGAAGATAGCTTTCAACGAAGGGATGCACACCACCGTCTTCATCGTCCTCCGCCTGCTTGTCGCCGCGCTCTTCCTCTCCCCGATTGCATACTTCAAAGAGAGGTTTGAATCAGCACTAACCGTTATCTTTGCAGTTTTAATTGTTTCTCTATTGTTTGGGCCATATTCGTCACTAATGAAGAGTCATGAGGTAAGGCAAGCTTTTATTGTATTTTATTTTTAGTAAAATGAAAATTCATGACCACAATCTCTGTCATAATTTAGCTAATTTATGTATATGCTTTCCATGTATATATGTAGGAAGAGTAGGCCTAAGCTGACCATCGAGATCTTCGGCTACCTCTTCTTGAGTGCCTTGCTTGGGTAATTAATCTCTTTTAATTAATTGTATTAGGTCTTTTCTAATTTATTTTAACTTTATTTTTTCATGCATTATACTATAAATAACAAGTGTTGACCAGTATTAAATAATTAAATTTTCTTTAATTTTATTTGCTAATTGATGCATGCATGGCAACGACAGAGCCTCACTGCTCCAGTGGCTCTTCTTCCTGGGCTTGCGGTACACGACAGCAACGTTTGCGAGCGCCTTCAACAATGCGACCCCCATGTTCACATTCGTCCTCGCACTCGCCTTCAAAATTGAGAAGATTATTGTTGCTAGCCGCTCCGGCGCTGCCAAGGTCACAAGAACAGCTGTGGGGCTGGCCGGAGCGATGGTGCTGGCACTCTACCAAGGCCCAACCCTGATTGGTGCACCAGCAGAACACCTAGCCACCGCTGCCGCCCATAGCGGTGCACGGAGGTGGGTGGTGGGCTTAGTAGCGTTGTTGGGATTCTCAACAAGCTGGTCAATGTGGTTCATCCTGCAGTCCAAGATCGGGACAAAGTACCCGGCACTCTACTCCAGCACGGCGTGGATGTTCCTCCGTAGCTTTGTCCAGATGGCTGTCGTAGGTGTCGTAACCGAGAAGATGACCTTGCAGGTATGGGTCCCAGGCACGGTGCTCCAGGCTGTCACCGTACTCTTCGCGGGTGTCGGAGTGTCGGCACTGGGGTTCCTGGCCATGTCATGGTGCGTGGAGCAGCGAGGGCCTGTGTTCACCACAGCCTTCATGCCGCTAATTCAGATCATCACTGCTGGGATCGACGTCGCCATCCTCCATGAGCAGCTCCACCTTGGTAGCGTGGTCGGGTCGGTAATTGTGGTCGTGGGGCTCTACTCCATCCTGTGGGGAAAGAGCAACGAGAAAAGCACCATTGAAGCCGGAGGACCCCTTTAATCATTTTTCACATATTAGATCGATCTACCTTTGCCCCTTATTACCTCGCCTTTAATCATTTCCCCATATTAGACTGCTCCATTGATCATTTGCCTCATATTACACATACACAAGAGAATTGGCCTATGCCTATATACAGATTTTGGTACTTAATTGCTACTTTTCTTGTCTCTGCATTATCCTTACCTAATAAAGGATCAAACTCATGGTTCTCCAACTCAAATGACAATAAAAAAATACTTCTAATCAAACTGCAACAAACTTAATCACAAATAGTCAATTTTGTCTTAAAATTTGTTCTGGCACTAGAATGTAAAGCAAAGATCATAACCATGGCTCTTGCATACGAGGAAATTGAGATGAGAAACTACGAGAAGGGAAAACTGAGAAGGGAATTGTGTGGAGAGAAGAAGGGATATTGGTTTGGATCCTGGAGCTCGGCGACCAGCGCGGGCACAGGAGGGAGGAGAGCGACCATTACCTGGCAGTGAACCGGTATAGAGGTATATGGCCACCTCCTCGAACGAGATAAATCTGTACAAGATGGAAAACAGGAAAAGGTGAGGAAGTAAGAGGGGTGGACTAACCTTGAATCGTGGGTGGCTGCTGAGAAGGGGGGCGATTGAGGTCGCCGGCGACGCCGCTCCTTGTCTCTCTCGCTCGGCTTCCACCGCCTCCGTTGTGCACAAAGGACTGTAGATTTTACTTTTTTAAGGGGGAACATGCTTTAAAAATATTTTTGGATTCATGCATTAATGCATTAGTTAGTCATTCCAAAATTATGAACTGATGAAGAAAGACGTGCAATATATTTCAACACGTACCACGCCCCGCGGCGATGGTTTCAAGTTGCAAGTGCAGATTTCATCCAGGATGTAGAGTTCTTCTCATGAAGGCAGAGCAGCGAATGGTGAAGCTCGTAATCTTGTAAAATGTGTGCTTTCTCCCGAACGTGGTCGCCATGTATGGCTGCTTCAACCACGGAATGCTAATATTGTACCTTTACGTACTGAGCAATTGTAGAGACAACATATTTTTCTAGGAACATGCAAATTCAACAACAACTATACTACCTCTCCTGAAGAAAACAGATTGAGCTGCTGCTTGCTTTCCATACTGCTAAATGATATCTTTACAGCAGAGGAATAAGCCAATATATTTGTTCGTAAGTTGAGTCATGTTCATGGAAATTGAAAGGATTTTTTTACGGTACATTGTGGTACACACTAGAATGTGTTGTATTAAGTTGATCCAATGGTTAACAGAGGTTGGTCAGATTTTCACTGAAGGATATATTGGTAATTCCTGGTTAGGGATGGATTTGTCCTTACCGAGTTTTAATCATAATGATTAATGTAGTTGCAAAATAAATAAATCATAATGATTAATATGATTAATCAAAATCATAGAAAAAATGCATTAGAGGCATCTCTATTCTGCACGCAGCCTGATGCCGCCATTCCTCCATCTCGTCGCAGCCGATGCCAGGTCACTATGCCCCAGGAACTCGCCTTTCCGAACAGCACTTGCAGGCCATCGTCCCCAGGAACTGTGCCACCCGGTGCCATCTTGCAGGCCATCGCGCCCCTCCCAGGTACATGATGATCCCTGAAGGACGAAAATCCAATGTAAAAATACTTGATGGCCGTTTTCAGTTGGATGATGCACGGACTGATTATGTACAACTGCATAACCAAGCTGACTGTGAACTGCAATGGATCTGAGTCAAGTATAATAAGGTATGCATCATATTAATTACAATGGGGACATATTAAGGTTAGATACAAGGTTGCAAATGATGAATTGGTGGACTCATACCCATAGAAAAAAGCAAGATGCTGAAAAAGATGGAACATTGGTAGCATTGAGAGTGGTTTTTCAACTACCAGTTGTTCCTACTCCCTCTATAAATAGTAAATAAAAAAAAAGTTCTGAAACATTGTGACATCAAATACACTCAAGCTTTGTAGGTGCTTGCAGGATTTCATGAAGAAAAAAGATTCAAGGAACTCTATCTCACATGTGCACACCTTTCTCTACATCATATTTCGTGATGAAAATTTGCAAGAACCTAAAACATTTGAGCATATTTGATGTCGCAAAGTTTTAGATTTTTCTATATATTTTTTAATTTAGTGTTCATATGGGTGTAGGGACACCCGGGAGCTATCACACCTTTCTCAATAATCAACTATTGAAGTTGGTGTGCCAGCTGATCACTTCATTGATGTGGCATTTATATAACTAGTCGATCCACTTGTGTATATAGTCAATCATGTAAAAGGTATATGTACTAGTGTAGTATTTCTGTTCATAGAATCTCCATTGCACAATATGGCTAGTATTTAAATGAAGATAGGTTTACGTTCACGGCTAGCACTCCCAATGATTCTCAGTACAGTCTAAAGATTAAAAAAACTTGAACATACCACGCGCATCCACAACATATAGTGGGAATGTTTTTACATGACTACCTCCTTAAAAAAGGTTGAGTCTGATAGAAACAATTCTATGGACATGTGTGATAGGGTGGAGCGTGAACAATAGTAAATCACTTGCGTCAATGCAGTAGTCGTGTAAGAAGCATTCCAACTCAATGCTAGATGAATGGTTTTGTTGCAACAAGGAAATATGTTTCCTCTATCGCAAAAATAAAAGAAAAGGAAATCTGTTTCCTACAGGCAGTTCAGCTTGTTGATCGCCTATGCTGGCCAAGGCATTTCCAGTGAAGAGGAGAAACTGCATGTACTGGAGCTGGAGGTCCTCTCTCTTGTTAAGTGCCGACGACCTGCTCTGCTCTTTGTGCATTCCTTATCCTATCTCTTTGTGCAGGGAACCACAACACCATGGGACTATGCATCCTGAAAGAGCAAATATCCACCTAGTAAAAAATTAACTTTTTTGTCAATGTCCATGGTTCCTGTTGTCGCTAAGGCAGTGGTAGCTCATTAGTCGCGGCCGGCTGGGGCTCTCCGTCGTGCATCGCCTTGGCGGCGTCCTAGGTGCCTGGCCGTGATGCTGACCCTGCAGGTCTGTTTGCCAAGGAGGAAGTCAGCGCCCCCAAACTCTCCCGGGTGCCGATCTGTCCTCTCACTTGCCCTGTCGATCTGTTTAGCCCCACTAGTGGTGTAACCCTGCCTTTGGTTGGCCAAAAGGACAGATGTTGCTCCTGGTCTAGCACTCTGGCAATTATTTTGATCTTCGGTCCTCTTACGATGCGCATGTTCTATAGGATAATCCTTGGTTCTTCTGTAGCAGATCCATTATAGCCAGCAAACCAGCGACTAGTACAGATGTGCTCCTCTTATGGTTCAAGAGTTATCTGCATCTTGTTATATTGATGTTTTTCAGTGTTCATGCATTCAAACCAAGGTTTTGGTTACCGAATGAGGCATTTTTACCCAGGGGGACTGGTAAACGCGGTTACCACGGTTACCGAGAAATACCCATATATACCGAGAATATTTCGAACGAATTTTATAGTTGAATTTTGAATTCAAATAAGTTAATGAACAAATATTTGAACCAGAGACCTCTCAAAACAGGGATTAGGTTGCTACCAACACGCCAGAACCAACTCTCATGGCATTAATTAGATCCTACGTACTTTACTACAAATCGAGTGTTTAAATTCAAAAAATTCAAAAAAACTGGTATTTTTTGCTTGGTACATGGATTTACCGAGGGGCACGGAAATACGCGGTAACCATGGGAAATCTCGAAATTTCGACCGGTAACCAAAACCTTGATTCAAACTAGGAGGTGATTCCAGTATGTTTTAGTTAAGATATTGGTGATCCTGGTTTATTGAGGATACCGTGTTGTGCTAAGCAAAGAACTCTGTATTGCTCAAGTTATCTCCGAGGCTAGATTTTGGACAAGTTGGTTAACTACATTGCATTGGATCTGTTAGTTTCTTTCCTACTTCGTTACGTACTTGATTGCCTCACTATTCGTTTACTAGAACACAGGAGTAGTCTTTTAAGATTTCAGTGGTATGCCATGTTTGCGTGGATGTAGGTTTTATTATGGTGTGGATGTAGGCTAATTTTTTTAATATTCATGTAATACTAAATCTATCAATTGCTTTGCAAAAAGGATCTAATGCTTTGACAAGGAGTACCAAGATAGTTTTGAAAATAAAGTAAAAAGTAGTGGAAAAACAAAATTGACGCAAACTGACATTTTGGAAGGGTGCAAGTCTTCTTCACGAAACAAACATACCGGTCACATGGCATCCTAATTAATCCACGAAAAATTATAACAAAGAAAGTTAGAGCTGCCAGTAAGAAGATGCCAGAAGTAAATCGCACCCATGAGCGCATGCCCCCGGTGCAAAAAAAAAGCATTCCAAATGTCAATCAAATTCAGTATGGTGCTTAGCTTATAAGCAACATGGTTATAACGTCCAAAAACTCCGCGATATGCTTGTTCATAACGTGTCCTTTCTGTTCATAGTAGAAAGGAAGAACAAAACAAGGATTGTAATGTAGCGATAACTAACCATCTTATGCTCTCTTCTATTTATTTTGGCTGAGTACGAAAATGTGTGCTAGCGCTGAATGGAGCTGTAGTACTCGTATGTGCGAAGAGCTAAGATCTCAGCATATATGGTTGCCATGTGAAATATATTCTTGCAGCGCTCAACTTCTTCCACTCCTTCTCACCTTCCTCCTACTTATTATATTTCACTCGCATATCATATATATCTTATAGGCACCGCAGTGATGAGTTTCACAAGCTGAGGAGGACATGATACCAACTTAATATAGAAATCGGTATGGAAGAAGGGGCATCGCCAATACTTGTAAGGTGGTGGTACAGAGCCAGCTCTAGAGGAAAGGACGTGGGCAGCTTGGTGCCATCTGCCGTGTAAAAATCAATGGCCTTTGCTGGAGAACTTAACTGTTTTCTTGACTGCGCTAGCAGCGGCAACAGAGTGGGGGAGTGGAGAAAGCACAGAGGGCCGCCGCCTAAACCCATGCCAACGGTCCCAATCACTGCAGATGATGGAGATATACGCGGCATGATAACATCATTTGAGAGAGACTTTGTTTCATGCTGATGCTACCGAGCCTCAAGTCCGGAGGTTTGGCGAAGAAGAGATACTTGACATTCTTGTCAAATTGTAGAATTTGTTACATGATGATGCAGTTGCCGACAAGGTAGAGGTATGTACACTAGCTATAGTGTCCATCGTATCGGCCAATCACTATCCGTATATGCAGAAAATAAGTAATTTATCATTTCACTAATGGATGACTGGGCAGTTTATATCTAATTAAATCTCGAGGCAGATAAGGATGTTGACAAAAGCAGTGAGCATCATCAGGAGGGGGCAAGCCAACCTTGAATCGCACTATTTCTCTTCTATGGTCATGCCATCAGGCTACTTCACTATGCCGCCTCTGATAATCCATCTCTTTCTCTCTTCCATTTGTAATTGGATCATTGTTGACATCAAGATCCTCCGGCAGTGACGCAGGGCTGTAATTTCCACAGAAAAAAAACAGGGTAAAATTGATTACTTGATGAACTGAACTGCACACGGGCCAATTTGACAGCCAACAAGCAGACTTGAATTAAGACTCGACAGCTACCTGCTGAGCAATATCTGCTCGTAGGAGGCATGAATGCGGAGGCAGTAGCCAAGAAACGCTGTGGACGCTAGAAGACAGAGCCATAGCACAGTCACTGCGACGAGCTCGCCCACGAAAATTAAGGAGCAGAAAAAAAGCGTAGTCACAATGACCAAGCAGAAAAAACCAATGGAGGAACTCTCATCCGAGTTAATAGATCCGTTCAACCAACGAATCACACAGGAAATGTGCAGCCACATAAAGATAGCGAGGCATGCGAACATAATATCTGCGACGCCGATTGGGGAGTAGTCTGCGAAGGGGAGCATCATCCACAACAGGCCAGCGGCAGTGCCCAGGGTGAGGACGGCTAGGAAGAAGTGGAGCACATCCTTGTCCTCCTTCTCAGGGGAAGGGGAGTTAGCCACGAAAAGGCTGGCCCCGTTAACCTGCCTGTGCTGGGCGAGAGTACTGCCGAAGACACCAGCGGCCAGCACAGAGTCAAGGTACATGATGACCATGCCGAGCACATCGCTCACAAGATTGCCGGCAAAGTAAGCGAGAAGGCCACCGTACGACAGGGCAACGAAGATTATGGTCAACGGAGTAGCCGCGGTGGAGAAGCCACAGGTGAAGCAAAACAGGCAGAGAACGAGGAAAAGCGAGAGGCTCCAGCCGGCGAGTACTGGCTCGCCGCCGGACCACCTGAGCAGGAGAGGGATCGTCACCGCAAGCACCAGTGAGAGGAAGAGCAGCTTGTGCAGGTCGCCACGGACGGCGGCGGACTTGTACCGGGTGGAGCCTTTGGCCACTGGATCAGCAACGACGGCGTCCGACAAGATCTCATTCTGCTCCTCCGCGGAGAGGATCTCCTTATTTGCACTCCGGTGCGAAGAAACTTCGCCCATCTGAGCGGCAGGCTAAGCAATGGCCGCCGAGGCGACGGCGGGGAGGGTAGCTAGCTAGGGTTTGGGGAGGGATTTCAGGGGTCGGGGCGGCGGCTTGGAGAGAGACGGGTCGGGCTTCTCGGGCCGAGACGCCCACAAGATTTATTGGGCGGACGTACCCCTTGTGTTCTCGCGACTTGTCCATCATAATTGCTTCACGTTCCACGTATTTTCTGGCCTTTGCATCCGAAACTACATAGTACTCCATCCTGAGTCCCATGTTGCTGTGCTTATCTATAATCTATAATCTATAATCTATAATAGTTCATCCCCACTAACCTATTTCTCTTAACATGCAACCTATCCACATCAGCGACACCGCCACATCAGCGCTCCATTACCAACTTATAAGGGGGACCCACCACAGATCAATCCACATATGAGCGTTGGGATACAGGTTACATGAGGGCAACCACTACATGTTGATGCGCACAGAGCAGAACGCATCTTCTTCCCCATGTGCTATGAATCCCGGTCCAATCATTTCCCCTAATTAATTTCCCCCACCCATCTCCTTAATTAACTCCATCACCCATTGATTTCCAATTTTCCAGTGCGTGGAGAAGAGGAACCCACCATCTGTTGCTCATGCATTTATTCGGTGGAGAAGAGGAATAGGCAACAGATGGTGCGGTATCAATAAATCGACGCGAGCCGGAGGTCCTCGGCGGTGCTGCGAGGAGCTGAGCGCACATCCCTGGTGGCGAGGAGAGACGCAAAGGTACTCCCTTGCTCCTAATCCCGATCCAGAATCTGGGGATTAGGTTTCGACAACTATAAGCTCCTCGTCGCCATCCTTCTACAACTTGACCGTCTCGACAACCATCGCGCAGTCCAACAAGATCTTCACCACATGGTACGCCTCAATCGGCCTACCTCGGCATCTGCAGCCGGCTGAACCTGACCTTTTAGTCATGGGGTACGTACATGCATAGATGGATCCCATCCATTAGCGGCACGAGCAATGACTACCCAAGTGGCTACCACCATAAGGAATTAATAAGACCACCTGTTGTTGTTCATGTACTAATGTCCTGTATTGTCAAATCTTTTGCTGCCGTTCACTGATGTTCCCCAAATTGATTATTTAGTGTTCAGTTAAAAGTTGAAGTAGCAACTTTGCTTTCTCTTAGATCACAAACCCATTGCAGATATGCTACTCATCTAATTTCTTCTAGCAGATTGTGTCAATCATGTTACTGAATCTCTTTAAGAGAGGCGATGCTACCACCCACTGAGGCAACTCCTTCTCTGCCATTCTGTATTATGTAAATTTTGCACGGATTGTAGTATCGTGCACCACTAAAGAAGACATAATGCGCAAATCTCCTTTGATGGTATGACTACCATTATTTTCTTTATTGCTTAACACTTCTACGATTTGTAATTAATGGTGTCTGCTGAATGTATTGCTAAACAATCAAAATGTCTTGTATGTTTACAGGTTACTTTTGTCTGGATTTTGCTGTTGTCATCCGATCAATGTCATGTGTTAATGTCGTACGTGTGTTACTTTAGCATGTATGCGCACCCAAGAATGTTAACTGAGTATAGGTCTGAACAGTTGAAGGAAGTTAAGATGATAAAAAATAGTTGAGGGGATATCAATACATATTTCCCGTCCATTCTCATTAGTGTTGCATGGACCTAAAAGTAGTATTGTGAAACAAGATACAGATTGTTGGGAACTACATTGGATACTAACCTCTCTCTTCAATACTTTTCCTTTTGATTTCTTTTTTTTATCTATAGTGACAACGTTGGCGGATGTGCTCTCAAATGCTAATTTCCTTATCTATAGATGTAAGATCATTTCTTACAGATTCTTATTCTTTGATTGCTATTGAATTGCATCAGTTCTACACATTCAGTTCGGCTTTACGGAATTGGTAATATTTATTTTACTATCTCTCTTCATTGTCATAGTTGTTCGACTTAACGTACATAATTTAAAGGAAATCTTCTGTATTTTTCTAGCCAGTCATGCATTCTACAATCTCATGAAATGGGTTTACTATAGCTGAGAGACGAGGTGGTTAACAAGTATATTCAAATTATTTATATTTTTTCTAGTTTATTTTCATTTAGCTTGCTACAATTCCCGCAACAACGTGCGGGGTATCATCTAGTTTAATCGTAGGGTGCTGGGCAAGCATCGTAGTAAGAGAATTTATCGTACCTATAGCACAACTTCTTGGAACAGTAAATTGGGCTATTTCTCTGCCCTTCAAACATCCTTACTCGTCAGCCGTTTTTTGTGTTTGGGACATCAATGGTCGTCCGATGTTAGTTCAAGTCGCCAAGTGGGCCAACTTTCTAATGAGCTGCTAAGTGTGTGGTTAATCTGGGTTCGTGGGTTTATTGTGGACCAATTAAACATGTCTAGGCGAGGACCTCGCGACTCGCACCCAGCTATCCCATTCGTATATAGAAGACGAATCTCCTTCTCGCTCTCACCCGCTCTTGTGGTTGTGCCGCCACTGGCACACCCACCGCTTCTCCCTTCACTCGCCCCCTCACCCTTGCCTATTTGGCCATGTCGTTATCACCTTCTATCCTTCTTGCCGATTCGCCGATCCTCTTATCTCCTACTTTCCATGACATTCACTTCATTCTATAGCAGCAACACCCTAAGAACCCCACCCGTGGTGGCATGAAGTGAAACTGACGGGCCCTCTTCTTGTAGTGTTGTAAAGTTACGATGAGTTGTGGTGTGAGGTGATGGACACGCGTCATGGCGACCCCTCCTCACCTGGTAGCATGAGACGAAGTTGAATGCTCATGGCAGTGCGAGGCGACGATGATGCTCACCGGGGCCCCTCTTGTGGCTACTTGAGGTGATATCAATGGCTCAAGGCGGCCTGAGACAAACACGAGAACTATGGTAGATTCCCAACCCCTTCTCCAATGATCTAGGTTTTCCTTAAGTATAACCATGGAAGTTTAGTCTTAAGCACAACTAGAAAGACTATCTCAAATTTGTCGTTAGATGCCATTTTCTATTCAGTTGTACCCTTCATTTAGCACATTATTAAGTTGCACTTCGCAATGCAGGTTCTTGATGTTTGACATGTGATAGATGGGACCATGGGAACACATTATCTATGCAATTTGCTTCAAATGAAAGAGAATATGTTACTCCTTTCTCTACGAAAGATCTCCATACTAATACAAACGCATTTATGTTAGTTATTCCAAGTCTTCTTGCTCATACTATAATTTGTTGTCATGTCCCGATGTATAATTTATTACTTTAGTTAAAGGGTTAAAAAGAAGGCGAGTACTCGTGAAATTCCTTCTAGCTTGGAGGATTCGGGGAACTCTTCCAGGCCAGATTCATATGACATCTAAAGATCAAATTAGGTGGATCAAACGAATAAAAGAATCTCTAGAAATTAGATATAAGATTCTTCAAACCACTGAGGGTAAATTATCTTGGCTAGTACGAGTATTAGCATTCTTCTGGAAAAAATAATACTTGACATGCATGCATATGTGCCAAACTAGCTCCAACCATGAATTGTGCAGAGGTATATGGATTTGGCAATGCAAAAACAATATCAACTTTTTTCTTATGAAATTGTGTAAGGTTAAACATGGTTTTTCTATTCTTTATACTCCTTCCTTCCCAAAGTATAGCTCATATTATTTCACCTGGCAATCTGGCATAACAAGGAGGTATTAAGAGAGGTCATTTTGGCTTCATGCATTGGCTCGTCGATTTGTTGTCCCTAAATGATCCTACACGCGTTGTGTTGCTGCACTTACGTATCCTGGTACAAGGTATAATATGGGAAAATGTAAATAAAAAACTAACAAGCGTTGTATTTTGGGATGCAGGGAATACAACTACAAAGTGAAAACACGTTGAAAGTGATACATCGACGAATATAAATATTAGAAAATGCCTTATGTTAGTATCTTAAAAGAGGGAGTACCTCTAAATAGATTTGTTAAGCGTCTTAAAAGTGCTCGTCCATAAAAGTTGCGGTGCAAAATGTGTTCTCACTCCTAGTACCCCGGCCGTACGCTGCCCTAGCCAGAAAAGACTAGCAAGGCCATTCAACTAGCATGCTAACACAAGCCAATAACCTCTTGTCCCATCCTTTACTGAGCCACAATGTTCAACCATAAAAGCGATGGTATGAAGTTTGTCATCACTATACATGGATCCTCTATATATATCTCTAGCTCAATCTTTTACCAAGTAGAATCACAGCTTGCTCGATATCAGATGGAGAAAGGCAACGAATCTTGTGGCTGAGAGCAATGAGGTCCAGAAGGGAGAACATCATGTGGAAAAATCAAAATGGAAACTGGAGGCACTGGGAAGGAGAGCAATGTTGTTTAGTACACCTTGTAGCGCTTAGTATTCGCAAAGGGCATAGCGCACAGAGATGGATCCGTGTGTATGGTTAGATTTCCTTGTGAATGCCAGTTGCCACGCAAGACATGGTTCCATCCACACAATGACCATTCACCATTTCTTTAGAACCTCCCGATTAATTCATTCTATACGTATTTTTTCTTTTAAACATGAAGAAAAAAGTGACTTATATTATGGAGTACCGCCAAATATGTACTCGTGGGTAAAAACTGACTTCTATAAGTATGTAAGGTGGGTATCTTAAAAGGGCTATTTAATCCCAGCAAAAAATAAAAAGCTCGTTATGAAAGTCATCAGTCCACTATATGCGCTTCCACTTATGTTTAGGTACACCCCACTCCCACCACCATAACACACCAACGGAGGAGATCTCTCCACATCTTACCAAGATGTGCAGTAGTTTCGTTATCTATCAAGCGCACAAAGAGCCCAGATGCCTTATCAAATTATGATGTGCTCCCTCCATAAAGAAATATAAGAGCGTTTAGATTACTAAAACGCTCTTATATTTCCTTACGGAGGGAGTACTAACAACACTGAATATATAATATATGGACAGCTAGCAATGGTAGGTGAAGTCAAGGGTGCTGGTAGCGATGTGCGTCACTCAGGGACAGCAACAGCGTGGATAGCAATAGCGTTTTCCCGATGACCACATGCTTCCTCCACCAACATACCTTATGGCATATCCGCTTCCGCTTGTTCTTCCACGTGTATTTTGTTACCCCGAGACCTACCATTTCCAAACAATCCTCTGAACAAGTTATATGTGTTATTACCTTGACCATCTAACAAGTTGGTGGATTTAAAAACGGAAACATTTAGAAATAGAATGATAAACGAATTGCACAAGCTATTTAAAGTAGTGGAGAGGACCAAGGTCTTTGAGAGGGACCATGTGAGTGCAGGAGGAGATCGAGCAGCCATGGCCCTCGAGAGGAGGCCCTTCCAGCCGCCTGGGCTCGACCGGTTCGCGCGGTTGGAGCCAGTCGGCGCGGTCGTCCTGGAGTTGCTAGCCGAGGCGGCGGAGAACGTGGAGAGGATGCAGGACATCAGGATGGCGATGGCGTACAAAGAGAGGGTGCTCCGTGAGTAGGCCGCCAAGGGCTACGTGGAGGTCACCGTCCACGAGGAGGAGGAGGAGGAGTGACACCGCCATATGATCCTTTAATTTTTATTAAGGACAATATTACTCTTAATGCTCTCAGAAGTTGAGTATAGACAAATTGTTTTTGTTTTTTGGATGAATAAATTGGTTCCGGGAAGTGATCTTCAGATAGGCGGATCATGTGCAGCTTCGGTTGGTTTTATGGTTCGGTCTGTCGCAGATGATGTGTTGCTTCTTGCGTGCCCTATCCTGTAACCACAACCACATTGCTCATGTACGTTCTATAGCCACACTTCGAGCTAATAGTACTAATTAAGTTGTCGGAGAACTTCGGGGATCATTCCAAACTAAATCATGCCGCAGTTAGTCGCGTCAATCAATCCTACATGGAGCTAGGGCTGCAAACGAGTCGAGCTTGAGCGAGTTGGAGTTGGCTCAGCTCAACTCATATGAAAATTCGAGCGAGCTCAAACTGAGTGAAGCTCATGATCGAGCTGTAGAACATGACTCGTGCTCAGCTTGTAACGATCTCTAGTCGATCTCGGGCTAGTTCGAGCTAAATGAGATGGTAAAAATTATAAAACTATGAATGAAAAACAAAAATATTAAGGCGAATATACGGGGAACCTTTGCCAAAAAATAGGATATTTAACACATAGTGGACCACGTGCCATACTTAGGTTTAAATCTTTTCTCCACTTAATTAAGTTTTCATATTCGTTGGTAAATAAAATGGAGAAAAATTATGGACAGCAGATATGGTAACAAATTATCTTATTTCCATTTAATATATGGCATGATCATTTAACATAATTATATTTTGTCGAGCTATCGAGATAAAATTGAACGAGCCAACATTGGCTCAAAATCGGCTCGTTTCTCAGTCGATCTACACAAAGTGTTCAAACTCAGTTTGTTTCTTTTAGAGTCGATCTCGAGTCGAGTCAAAAAACGAAGTCGATCTCGAGCGGCTCATGAGCTTCGAGCTTTTCTTGCAGCCCTACATGGAGCTAAGCTATGCATAGGCCAGGGCGTTGGCTGCACTTGCTTAATCTCATGGTATTCCACTGTCCATTCAACTTACCAGTCCATGCAAAATACAGTGTTCCCAAAGCGAACAGCACAAAGTGGCATATTCCCTGTAGGTAAGCAGCAATCTCAAGCAGTACTCTTTTCAGTTTGAGTAAATTGCTCAGAACACATTTTTTGTTAGGATAAAAGATTGACACCACTTTTGTCAAAAATCATAAAAAACCGCCAACTCAGCGGCAAATGAGTAACGAACACACTGATTCAAAAATGAGCCGCTTCTAACAGCAGAACTGATAAGTGGGACCTGTCTGTCGGGCTGGTGTGGTGAAGACTAATATGATCTACTTAGGTGGACAGGGGTCCCACCTGTCAGCCACCAGAATGAGCGCTGGGCCTAGAGGCCTAGGCATTCAGTCTGAAACTTCCTTCATGACGCTGTTTTAAATGGTGCATGTTCCGCATTGCCATTGCCACATTTCAAAGGGATAGCAAGGCCCGGGATGTATTTGCATGGCCTGCTGCGTATTTGGGTGTTTACTCAGCCAAGTCTACCTATTCGCGCCCTTTGTCAAGGTCTTACTCGATCACCCACCGCGGCTTGCACGGTGTAGTTGGGCATCCTTAAAGTGCAAAATCTTCATCTGGCTCGCGATACAATACAGACTGTGGACCTCGGACGAGCGTGCCCGCCACGGCCTTCAGGATCTTCCCTCTGTGTGCTATACTTTTCTGGGGACGAGGACCACGTCAATCATATTCTGGTGCAATGTGTCTAGATTTCGACACCTTGCAGCTCAATGTCCGCTGTTCCGGCTATGCCAGATACTTTCATCGGTTGGTGGCTAAGACCGTACAAGGTTTCCGGGTACAGGATAAGTGTGGATTTAATTCCCTGGTAACTAAGACCACATGGTTGCTTTGGATGCAAAGAAATGCGAGACGGTGAAAGTGTTTCATAGCAGTTCAAAGGTCCACTTTGTCTCGCCCTACAAATCCTTGATGAGAGTAGAGAGGAGAAACTTGCAAGTGTTGGTATAGATCCAGCTTGTCTTGGTTGGTGTAAGCATGCCTACGATTGTTGTACGCATCTATCTTAGGTCTCTTGTAATCATTTTACCCCCTTCAATAAAAAATATGGTACCCTATTAATGTACTCTCGAAAAAACGGTACTTATACTTCATTTCATTATACAATGTCGCCATCCAAAATAGCCAATGAATCATGGGTGTAGGCACACCCGCATTGAATAATATTTAAAAAAGGCAAATAATTCTGAAACATTTTTTAAGGAACGTGCTCCGGTGTGATACTCACGTGTAAAGTTTCACGAAGGAACGAGTCATATGGTCTTTGTATGCGGAAAAAAAATCAGATTACATAGAAGTCGGTAGCCACAATGAGTAGTAACACAGACTAGTAACATGCCCATGTTACTAGTCTATGTTACTACTATAGTGGAAAGTAACATATGTGTGGTAACATGCAACACTTTATTTATTAGGCTATAGACACATCTTGCCTTGATATGTGTGATGTTACTCATACTACTTTCCTATGTTTGTCACAAGGTGCTTGCGCTACTGGCATTGCTGGATCTGCCCTTGGTTGTGTACAAGGTGCTGGCGCTGCTGGTCGTGACGACCAGAGACGTGGAACCTGAACCAGAGAAGCCGTACCTTGCGGCAGGCATGCTCACAGGGAGGCTCGGCAGTGGCGCCTCGAACCGCAGCGCGTTGACGGCTTGCCTGGCTGATGGCCTGATGGTCCTATCAGGATGCACGCACCAGAGCCCGACGACCAACACCGCCTCCATCTCCCGCTGGTCGAACTGCCCCTCTAGGCGCCTGTCCGCCGCGTCGAGGACGGCTCCTTCGCCGTACAGCTCCCATACCTGCTGCGAGATGTGCACCGCGGACTTGTCCTGGAGGACGACGACGGGCGTCCGTCCGCAGGCGATCTCGAGGAGGAGGACGCCGAAACTGTACACGTCAGACGCCACGCTGGCCTGGCCTGTGACCATGCACTCGGGGTCCATGTACCCCATGGTACCGGCGACGACCGTCTCGTGTGCGAGCCTCGGCCGTGGTCGACGAGCCTGGCGAGCCCAAAGTGGCCGAGCTTGGCGGCAAGGGAGGCGTCCAGCATCACGTTGCTTGGCTTGATGTCCCTATGCAGCACGCACCGATCCCACTCTTGGTGCAGGTACAGGAGGGCCGAGCCCAATCCCAGCACGATCTCATGTCTGGCATTGATCAAGTAAAGAATTTCAACGGTCTAGGATATTCTTTTTACCGGAAATGCGACTTTAATTAGTTATTTTTTTTGCGGACTTTAATTGGTTATTACCTGGGCTGCCACGTCAACACGGCATTCTTGGCACCGTGGAAATGGGTGTCGAGGCTGCCGTTGGGCATTAGCTCCTAGACAAGGAGGAGCTCGCCGGCGGCGTGACACCAGCCGATGAGCTGCACGAGATTGCGGTACCGAAGCCGGCTTATGATGCTCACCTCGGAAATGTACTCCTTCTTTCCCTGGGTGGAGCCTTTGCTCACTCTCTTGATAGCCACCTCGAGTTTCGATTCCTTGAGGAATCCCTGTACACCGAACCAAAGCCTCCTTCTCCGAGCTTCTTCTCGTCGGAGAAGTTGTCCGTGGCAATGGTCAGGTCGCTGTATCAGAATCGCTTTGGGCCGGTGCCCTTCTCAAAATCGGCTTCTTCCATGTCCAGATCATCGTCCAAGATATGAGCATACTTTCGCCTTCGCTGTCGCCGCCATATCAGCAAACCCAGAACGATCATGAACAACCCAGAACCGACGGATGTGACCAACTTTTGTACAAATACAGGGAAGTGCATACCATGCGCAAAGAAAATTCCAGGGGCAGACGCCCAAAACAGAGCTAAATACTAAAGAAAGACAGAAAAGAGGGGAGGGGATTGAAAAGTCCAACTCGAAAACCCAAGCAGCTGACACCGTGAAGTGACCCGCATCAGCATACACTGAGATGCTACATCGGGACCTCCGCTGAGAATCTTCATCCTCTCACATACAAAAAAAACCACCAAAAGGGCTAGGCCAAAAAAAAGTAGGCACCGGAGGAGACGCTCACAAAGGAGGTCACTCGCATACACGTCGGACGGCAGGTAGCTGAGATCGTGTGGTCACTAGCACCGGTCCTGCGGTACTTCGTGTTGTAGCTAATACCTTGACCATTCAGTGTCATCACCATTGATGGAACATGTGCCAAAGAATGCATACTTGATACTGTAAATGGGCAAAGGCAGTGTCTCGTCATCCCGAGGCCTACAATTCCCAAATGATCATATGGGAAAAAGTTATACTACTATCTCGGTCATCTAAAAAGCTAGAGAGTTCAGAAGAGAGCGATGATTAGAACCAGAATCAATCGAACTAGATTGGTAGGAAACATTGTTTGGGTCAAGCATATACAGATGTCGGGGTGGACGGCGTCCCCCGCGAGCACCTATGGGGGCGGAGCCCCTTTCGTTGTCCGGTGAGGGGGGCGGAGGGAGCACGGAGAGCAGATCGAGGCGAGCACACGGGCGGTTTACCCAGGTTCGGGCCGCGATGGACGCGTAAAACCCTACTCCTGCTTGGTTGTATTGAACTGGGGAGCTCGGGAGCTTGGAGAGCTAGCTACACCGAGCGTATGGCTGTCTGGATTCCGAATCTCCGAACCCCCCTCTACGTTGCACACGGGCCTCCTTTTATAGCGCAAAGGGGTCACCGACAGGTGTCAACGCAAGAGAAAGGGGTAAAAGTGTAAAAGGGGTGGAAGTTGTAACAATGCGGGAACAGTGGCGCTACAGTGCGGCACAGTGTTATCATACCTACTTCTGACGGTAGGGGACAAGGGCATTAAATGCCCGTCACGGTCGCCTGGACAGCACCGAGGCGGACCGTTAGGTGCGCCACCGCTCGCCACGGTGGTGGCTGCATGCCACCGCATACCCCAGGCTGCGCGGTGCCCCGCCACGTGCCCTTGGGGGAAACCCCGGAGCGACGCGTGGGCGGGTGAGCTGGAGCGCAGTCCTGAGGTGGCGATTTGCCGCGGCAAGTGGCTTGCCGCGGGGGTCGTCTTCCTGTGCCTGATAGCTTGCCGGCTATCAGGCCTTGCCGGGGCGCATGGCGCGCCGTGGCGGGCTTCTCTTGTGGTGCCTGGGTTCGGCCTTCCCGACAAGCTCCTCTTGTCGGGGTCTCGATCTTCTGTCTCGTATACTTTGTTCTTGGATGGTATTACATGGGCTTAGTCGTCCCGGCAAGCTCCTCTTGCCGGGGTCTTGTCTTCTTGGCCCGACAAGCTCCTCTTGCCGGGGGCCTTGTCTTGAATGCTTGGTCTTCTCTTGGCGCTTCCTGGGCGGGCCTCGCCGCAGGGTGCTACAACTGCCCGTGCACAAGTCTGGGGTACTAAGGTACCCCTACTTTAGTACACCGACAGGAGCCCCCGGGCCTGGGCCACACACGGTGCCGAGCGTCGTTCGGCCAGGCCCTAACAGTGCACGGGCACGCGTGGCCTTGGTCGCGCTGCTCCTTAACTCCGCATCCGTCGCACCTTCCCCAAGCGGCGCGCGCTTATCGCGGCGTCGTGGGGGCGAAACGCCCGTTCCCTCTTTAAGTGGAGGGAGGTGCGGAGGCGCGGCTCGATAAATGAACGAGGGTGAGGCGCGGCTTTCGAGGCGTCCGTTCCCCATAATCACGGGATGGGGAGAGGTCGTCCCACCCGTCGCCTCGGTTCTGCGCGCCCACCACGTGGTCCTCATGCACTCGGAGTCGCGGCGGCGGAGGCAGGGAGTCGGGCCGGCGCGGGTCGATGCAGTGGGTCGGCCCCAGTCGCCTGCCCTTCCTCCGCTTCTATTGGAGGAGCGAGGCGGCCGCGTCCCCACTCCGCCCCTTTATAAGGAGCGAAAGGGGGCAACGGAAATCCGCACTCCATCTCCTTCCTCCTTCTGCTTCTGGTTTCCTTCCCCCATCTGCGATGGAGGGGGGGGGAACCCTGGTTCTTCTTCGGTTGCCACGAGGGTGTCTGCTAGGCAACGCGCCCCTCCTCCCCTTGCGCCCGCGGCGGCGGAGCCGGTCGTCAGGGGAAGAGGGAGAGGGCGAGGTCGCGGACGAGGTCGTGGACGGGGCCGGGGCGCTCGGGGCGGACGGATCGGTGCGCCGTCCTCGCCTCCGCCAGCGGCTCCGTTCCTTCCCGCGGTCCATCTCGGGGACGACCCCTGTGAGTTCATTATCAGGCTGCGCCGGGCGCCTCGTCGCCGCCTCCGGCTTCCCGCTCCATTCGCGAGCGTGTTGGAGGTGGAGCAGCCTGAGACGCTAAGCCTGCGCATGAGAGGCTGCGGGATCAGTGGGACGCGAGTCCACGTCGAGTCCCGAGCCCCCGGCGTGGTGTGTCTGGGCCGCGGGTGGAAGACGTTCGCCCGGATCCCCAGCTTGACGGAGGGGTTCACCCTCCACTTTAAGCTGGTGGGGGAGGACCTCCTCTCCGTCAAAGCCTTCTGGGGCTCCGGCATCCGGGCCCGGTGCTGCGAAGATAGCTCCTCCGACAGCGAAGGCTCCTCCTCGAGCGAGAGTGACGAGGAGGGGAGCGACAGCGACGACGAGGGGAGCAGCCGCCGGGATGACGGGTCCGACTAGGCGTTGGTCGCAGCTCCGTGTGGCACCGGCGGCCCCATCGTCCGCGCCGGGCTCCGTGAACTCCCCGGGGTCGTCTCCTTGGGCGGCTGGCGTAGGGGGGCTGCTGAGGAGGACAGAGGGCGGACGTCGAAGGCCGCGAAGTCGGAGTACGGGCCGACTTCGACAGCTGGCTGACGCTCCGGTGCCTCGTGTTCCAGATGCGCCCCAGACGCCGTCATCACCCTTGCTCTCGGTGACGACCACCGGGGTCTTCTCTTCGGCCCGGCAAGCTCCTCTTGCCGGGGGCTTGATCTCCTCGGGCGGCCGGAGTGGCGAGGCTGGGGAAGAGGAAGAGGCTGGCGGCAAGGCCGCTGCCTCATCTTCCAGCTCTGCCTCCGGCGCCTCCGTCTTCTTCAGCCTCCGGAGACCCCCGGGCGGAGCCCCCGGATCTTCTTTTGGTGCCTTCTGCCACCCGTAGCTCGCCTAGGTGCCCCTTTCGCCCTCTTCGCCTACTTGCCCTACCTCCTGAGGAGAGAGACAAGAAAGGGATTACGGGCACCTTATCTCTTTTCAGCTTGTAAGCCTTCGGGCCTTAGTTGCGTTTAAGCCTTGTAATCCCTTCTTTCATGTTTTTCATTCTCTCTGAACTGTACCTGAGTGGAATGTTTTTAATGAAAAGGGGATGTTTGCCGGATCATTTGTCTCGCGGGTGGAAACCGCGGTAAGGAACGAATCCTTTACATCGTTAAGATAGACAGTTTCTCGCCCGGCAACAGGCCCAGCCGCTCCCCCGCACTGCTCGACCTTTCTCACGCCCTTGGCGGAGGCGGGGAGCAGGCGGGTTCCGGCCCCTCGCTTCCCTCCCCCTTGCTGCCGCGGCTGCTATCGAAACGGGCCCCAGGAACGCGCTCTGGGGCTTGCCGCTAAGAGAGCACGGTAGCTTTTCAGGAGGAAAGGAGGCTTTCAAATTCCACAGTCCATAAGAGAATGCATGATGAGGGATGCAAAAACTTATCTGAGGTTGCAGCCCCCGGCGACTCTGGCTCGCCGGGGCGTAGGTGTTGGCTCGTCCTTCTCCTCTTCCTTGTCCTTGAGCGGCCCGGCAAGGACATTCAATTCCTGCGAGCCAAAGGGAAAGGACGGGAAAAAGACGCGGACTCGACCTCTAAGTTAGGGGTTAGCGACAGTTAGGAACTGACAACCCTAACCAAGGACGAGACTCTGACTCAGCATGCATGCTAAAATCTAGGGCGCCAGCGCTTCTTTATCTTCGGCCAGGGGCTTCGCCTGGCTTTGTACGAGGGGTTACATGCAACATCGGCAAGGCCTGCACAAACCGGTGGTTGCCGGAGCGGATCACGGCAACCGCGCCTTATGGGCGAAACTTGCGAAGATGCTCTTTGTTCCCAGGAGTTGCTCACTGGTAGGCCCTCTTCGGTCTTGAGGCGGACAGCGCCGGGCCTCGCGACTCGTCTCACCCGATAAGGGCCTTCCTGCTTCGGCGTCGACTTGTTATAATTCTTGGCCGACTGAACGTGCCTAAGAACAAGGTCGCCTAACAGGGCAACTTTATCTGATGCCAGGGGCTTCGCCTGGCTTTGTACAAGGGGTTACATGCAGCAGCGGCAAGGCCTGTACAAACCGATGGTTGCCGGAGCGGATCACGGCAACCGCGCCTTATGGGCGAAACTTGCGAAGATGCTCTATGTTCCCAGGAGTTGCTCACTGGTAGGCCCTCTTCGGTCTTGAGGCGGACAGCGCCGGGCCTCGCGACTCGTCTCACCCGATAAGGGCCTTCCTGCTTCGGCGTCGACTTGTTATAATTCTTGGCCGACTGAACGTGCCTAAGAACAAGGTCGCCTAACAGGGCAACTTTATCTGATGCCAGGGGCTTCGCCTGGCTTTGTACAAGGGGTTACATGCAATAGCGGCAAGGCCTGTACAAACCGATGGTTGCCATAGCGGGTCACGGCAACCGCGCCTTATGGGTGAAACTTGCGAAGATGCTCTATGTTCCAGGAGTTGCTCACTGGTACGCCTTCTTCGGTCTCGAGGCGGACAGCGCCAGGCCTCGTGACTTGTCTCACCCGATAAGGTCCTTCCCACTTTGGCGTCAACTTGTTGGAATCCTTGGCCGACTGAGTGCGCCGAAGAACAAGGTCGCCCTCTTCGAGACTCCTGGCCTTGACCTTGCGGCTATGGTAGCGACGCAAGGCTTGCTGGTATCGAGCAGCTCGTACCGCAGCCTGGAGACGTCCTTCCTCAAGGAGCAGCGCGTCATGTTGGCGCAGCTGCTCTTGCTCGAGCTCATCATAAGCGAGCACCCGAGGAGATCCGTATACAAGTTCCGTGGGGATAACTGCTTCCGCTCCATAGACTAGAGCAAAGGGTGTCTGTCCGGTGGCTCGACTCGGTGTCGTTCTGATTGACCAAAGAGCCGCCGGCAGCTCCTCAATCCAATTTCTTCCGCACTTGCGCAGCCTGTCGAAGGTCCTGGTCTTGAGTCCGCGCAGCACTTCAGCGTTGGCCCTTTCTGCTTGACCGTTGCTCCTGGGGTGAGCAACCGAAGCGAAACAGACCTTGGCGCCGAGATCCTGGGCGTATTGCATGAAGGCGCGACTTGTAAATTGTGTCCCGTTGTCGGTGATGATTCTGTTGGGGATTCCGAAACGGCAGACGATCGACCGGAAGAACTTGACTGATGACTGCGCGGTCACCTTCCTCATTGGCTCCACTTCTGGCCACTTCGTGAACTTGTCGATTGCAACGTACAAGTACTCGAAGCCCCCGACGGCTCGGGGAAAAGGGCCGAGGATATCGAGCCCCCAGACCGAGAAGGGCCAGGATAAAGGGATTGTTTGGAGAGCTTGAGCTGGCTGATGAATCTGTTTTGCATGGAACTGGCACGCTTCACACTTGGTTACTAGTGCAGTTGCATCTTGGAGGGCTTCTTGCCAGAAGAACCCTTGCCGAAAGGCTTTCCCGACAAGTGCTCTTGCGCCAATGTGATGGCCGCATATGCCTCCGTGTATCTCTGCCAACAGCTTCTGTCCGTCTTCCCTGGAGATGCACTTCAATCTGACACCGTTGAGTCTCCTTCTGTACAGCTCGTTGTCCACGAACTGGTACATACTTGACTGCCTGGTGATCTTCTCCATCTCTTCTGGGTCGTCGGGAAGTTCTCCAGTTTGCAAAAAACGGACGATCTGCTGCGCCCATGCCGGAGCCCGGGGCTCGACGGCAAGGACTAAAGGCATGAAGGCCGCTGCGGGGACCCCGGCTTCTACGGCAAGAACCTCTGGTTCCGCCGGAGCCGGTGATCCCCCGGCAAGCTTGTCGGGGCAAAGCTTGTCGGGAACCCCCGCTTCAACTGGACAGATCCTCGGATCCGCAGGAGCAGACTGTTCCTCGGCGTTCAGACTGCTGATCTGCTTGCCGGAGCAAGGCTTATCGGGGACACATGCTTCGACTGGACGGATCCTGGGATCCGCAGGAGCGGGCTGTCCCCCGGCGTTCTGGTTGTTGATCTTGGGGACCTTGGCGGCGGTCTCAGGAAGGTTCGCCTGCAAGTAGTCGCCGGAGACCAACTTCCTTTTCTTGGACTGCCCAACTGATGGTGTAACGGATGGTTGAGTCAGCTTGAGTAAGAAGGTCCCTGGTTCCACAGGTAACTTCAACGAAGCACACTTCGAAAGGCCGTCTGCTATCTCATTCTGAGCTCTCGGGACGTGCTCCATTTGCAGCCCTTCAAAGTGTTCTTCCAGCTTCCTCACTTCATCTACATAAGCTTCCATCAGAGGGCTCTGGTAGCTCTTGTTGACTTGCCGGACCACCAGTTGAGAATCTCCCCGCACAATCAGCTTTCTGATCCCAAGTTCGGCCGCAATCCTGAGGCCGGCGAGCAAGCCTTCATATTCAGCAGTATTGTTGGTTGCTTGCTCTCTTGGGAAGTGCATCTGGATAACATACTTGAGGTGCTCTCCGGTGGGCGCGATGAGTACCACGCCAGCACCGGCGCCTTGCAGCGAGAAGGCACCATCGAAGTACATTACCCACTCGCTTGTTGCTTCTTGTACGGGCGCGCTTGTTTCTTGGGCTTCTCCATCTGGCGTCGGGGTCCACTCAGCTATGAATTCTGCCAAAGCTCGGCTCTGTATGGTTGAAGTACTTTCAAACTTGAGTCCAAAGCTCGACAGCTCCAGTGCCCACTCGACGATCCTGCCTGTTGCCTCGGGATTGTGCAATATCCTCTTCAGCGGAAAGCGAGTGACTACTGTTATCTCATGTGCTTGGAAGTAATGGCGCAGCTTTCTCGAGGCCATGAGGAGGCCGAAAAGCAACTTCTGCACCCCAGAGTATCTTGATCTAGCCCCCTGCAAGAGGGAACTCACAAAATACACCGGGCGCTGCACCATCTTCTTCCGCGCTCCATCCTGTTCCTGCGCAGGGTTGTCCTTGTCGGGGCCAGAGCTTGCCGGAGCAGCCCCCCGCTTGTCGCTGGATTCGCTTGCAGGTGGTATAGACTCCTCGTCGGCCTCCCTCTCCGCCACTAACGCAGCACTAACCACCTGGTTGGTTGCCGCTAGGTATAGCAACAACTTCTCCTGTGGTCTAGGTGCGACAAGTATTGGAGTGGAGGATAGGTACCTTTTCAAATCTTGCAGCGCCGCCTCCGCTTCTGGAGTCCACTGCATGGGGCCTGCCTTCTTCAAGATTTTAAAGAAGGGCAGGGCGCGTTCTGCAGACCTTGAAATGAACCGACTGAGGGCGGCCACACAACCTGCAAGCTTTCTGACGTCCTTGACGCGCTCTGGGGCTTCGATCTGCTCGATGGCTTTGATCTTGTCGGGATTAGCTTCAATCCCCCTCTGTGACACAAAGAACCCGAGAAGCTTGCCGGAGGGGACTCCGAAAACGCACTTCTCGGGGTTCAGCTTGAGCTGTATCTTGCGCAGGTTCTGAAATGTCTCTTCCAGATCTTGGACCAGGGTTTCCTTGCTCCTGCTCTTCACCACGATGTCATCCATGTAGGCCTCCACGTTCCTATGGATCTGTGGCTCGAAAGCAGTGTGCATTACCCTTGCAAACGTTGATCCCGCATTCTTCAGTCCAAACGGCATGCGTATGAAGCAATAGGTGCCGCACGGAGTGATAAATGCGGTCTTCTCTTCATCTTCTTTGGCCATAAAGACTTGGTGGTAGCCTGAATATGCATCAAGAAAAGAGAGTAGCTCACATCCGGCAGTGGAGTCAACAATCTGGTCAATGCGCGGCAAGGGAAATGGATCCTTGGGACATGCTTTATTCACATCGGTGAAGTCTATGCACAGTCTCCACTTCCCATTGGCTTTGCGCACGACGACCGGATTGGCCAGCCACGTTGGATGGATCACACCTCTCACTAGGCCTGCTGCCTCTAGCTTCTTGATCTCTTCGCTGATGAATTCTTGGCGCTCCACGGCTTGCTTTCTCACTTTCTGCTTGACGGGTCGCGCGTGAGGACAGACAGCGAGCTTGTGCTCAATCACCCTCCTGGGAACACCGGGGATGTCGGACGGTTGCCATGCAAACACGTCGACATTCGCCCGCAGGAAGGCAACGAGCGCGCTTTCCTATTTGCTGTCAAGCGTGGCACTGATGGTGAAGGTACCGCCAGTGCCGTCCTCCTTGGCGGACACCTTCTTGGTTGCCGGAGGAGCGGTCATTCCCTTCTTGTACTTGCCGGTGGAGCTCGATGGAACGTCCTCGACGGCGGCGCAGCACTCCGAAGAGGTGCGGTTGCCGGAGTGGGCCCCAGAGCACTTACCGGACTTGGTCCTTGTCTTCTTCCCCCCGGGGGCTTCAGCGGTAAGTGTGTCCTTCTCTGCCGCGGCTGCTACATCCCGGTAGATCTTGTCGGCGCAGATAAGCGCGTCCTTTTTGTCGCCATGGACAGTGATGACGCTTATCGGCCCCGGCATCTTGAGTACGTTGTAGGCGTGGTGGGAAGCTGCCATGAACTTGGCGAGAGCGGGACGGCCGAGGATCCCATTGTATGGTAACGGGATATCAGCGACGTCGAACGTGATGCGCTCAGTCCTGAAGTTGAGCTCGCCGCCGAAGGTCACAGGCAGAGTAATCTTCCCCTTGGGCTTGCTCCTCCCCGGGTTGATTCCTTGGAAAGAACCGGTCTCTTCGAGCTCGCCGTCTGGGATCTGGAGTTTCTTGATCACAGCGGAGGAGATCAAGTTCAGCCCGGCCCCGCCGTCTACCAACATTTTGGTGACCTTGAGGTTGCGGATGGTGGGTGAGACCAGCATCGGCAAGCACCCGACCGCGGTTGTGCGGTCGGGGTGATCCTCAAGATCGAAAATGATGGGCGCGCTGGACCATTTGAGGAGCCTGCGCGACTCCACGGGCGGCTCTGCTGCGTTCACCTCTCGCACCCACTGCTTAAGCTGGCGGTGGGAGGTGTGCAGAGAGGTGCCGCCGTCAACGCATAGGACCTCCGTGGCCTTCTGGAACTACTGCTCGCTGTTATCTTCGTCTTCCATGTCTTCGTCGTCGTTTTCTTCATCCTCGTCGCGGCCCCGGGGAGGCCGATCGCCTTGCCGCTGCTTGGCCTTGCCGCGGCGTCCTCCCCGGCCGATGGGCGGCCGCTTCTTGCTTGGTTCGCCACCTCCACCCTGGGCCTTCCCCTTGTCGCGCCTCTCGTACTCAGCCTTCTGCTGCACGACGAGGTACTCGACGCTTTTGCAGTTGGAGAGATCGTGGCCCTTGGTGCGGCGGATCTTGCAGTATTGCTTGTCGGAGCCGTCCTGCTTGTCGGCTGCCGCCACGGGGGCAGGCTCCTTGCCGGAGCCGCCAGCCTGCGTTTGCTTGGCGGGAGCCTCCTTGCCGGACTCCTCGACGGCAAGCACCTCTTTCCTGTTCTTCCTCCTATTATTCCGCCGCTGGCTTCTCTTCGCCGGGGCGGTGTCGTCATTGTCGCTTTCTCCTGCGCCAGCATCCTCCCCGGGGAGTTTCCTCCCCTCCTCCGCGCGCGCGCACTTGTCGGCCAGGGCATATAGCTCGCTGACGTCCCGGATCTTGGTCATGGCCATCTCTTCACGCATGCGGCGGTTACGCACGTTCTGGTGGAACGCGCTGATAACCGCGGCAGGGTGAACGTCGGGGATGTTGCGATGCACGCGGCTGAAGCGCTGGATGTACTTGCGCAGGGATTCTCCTTCCTTCTGGGCTAGGATGTGGAGGTCGCTATCCTGGCCATGAGGTTTGTGGCCGCCTGTGAAGGCGCCAACAAACTGATGGCAAAGATCCGCCCAGGAAGAAATGGAGCCTTCCGGCAAGTGCATAAGCCACGAACGAACGTTCGGCTTAAGCACGAGCGGGAAGTAGTTCGCCAATATCCTCTCGTCGCGCCCCCCGGCAGCTTGCACAGCGATCGTGTAGATGCTGAGAAACTCCGAGGGGTGCGTCCTGCCGTCGTACTTCTCCGGTACGTCGGGCTTGAAGTTCTTCGTGCTGGGCCACCGGACGCGCCGCAGCTCACGGGTGAACGCAGGGCAACCTGCCGCGTACGGTAAGTCACCTGGTTCACCGGGCGCGTGCGCGTCGACGGCGTTCCCAGCCCGCTGGTCTGATTGCCGCCGAGTTTCTCGGCGGCGCTCAATCCTTGTTCGAGCGTCTTCTTGCTGCCGCTCGTCGAGGACTCGGCGCCGGTCCCGGCGAGTCCGCGGGTCTGACGACGCTGTAGAGCCGTCGTCGGCGTTGCTCCAGCGGGGCGGCGTCTTCTGCTTCTGCGCCGGGGAGTGCATGGTGGTTGCACCCCCGGCGGTCTTGTCGCCGTCGGCCTTCGTCTTCTCGACCTGCCGTGGCCGTGAGGTCGCCGGCTGCTGCGGCGTGTCGTTGTTGGTGAAGGCGATCAGGCTCTGGATGGTGGCCCTCCAGCCTTCGGCGTTGTCAGCCGCTGGAGGGTAGTCGAGGAGCAGTTCGCTCTCGCGAGCGCTTCTGCCGGAGTGGAGGGGAGCGGGGGCGAGTGGCGCGAGGAGCGGGATACGCTCGGACTCCTAACAATGTTAGAAAGAGCGGGGTCCCTCCCCGGCGCCTTCGCCTTGCCCGTGTCCGGACGGGGGCCCGGGGCGTCCCGTGAACCTCCAGTTTGCCCTTGGTCCAGCAAGCGGATGCCACCTCCTGTGGCATGGCGCTGCTGGGTCGTCGTTTGTCGGGACGGACGCGACGCGTCCTCGGAGGCCGAGGCTCGGTCGTCCGCCCTGTTCTTGGATTTGGTGGCGCCGCGAGTGTTCTCGCCGGTAGCCACCCCTCCGACGGCGTCTCCCCCGCCCACCGTTGGCTCCGGTAGCGGTGGAAGAGACGCGGACGGGCCCGCGACCTCCGAAGCCTTCTTCTTCGGGGCCATGGTGTTGATGAAACTAGCAAATTCGGAGAAGCTGACGAAGAGCGCGCTCGCGCGAACGCCGGATCTGATCCGCACAACCTCGACGCACCCCCTACCTGGCGCGCCAAAGATGTCGGGGTGGACGGCGTCCCCCGCGAGCACCTATGGGGGCGGAGCCCCTTTCGTTGTCCGGTGAGGGGGGCGGAGGGAGCACGGAGAGCAGATCGAGGCGAGCACACGGGCGGTTTACCCAGGTTCGGGCCGCGATGGACGCGTAAAACCCTACTCCTGCTTGGTTGTATTGAACTGGGGAGCTCGGGAGCTTGGAGAGCTAGCTACACCGAGCGTATGGCTGTCTGGATTCCGAATCTCCGAACCCCCCTCTACGTTGCACACGGGCCTCCTTTTATAGCGCAAAGGGGTCACCGACAGGTGTCAACGTAAGAGAAAGGGGTAAAAGTGTAAAAGGGGTGGAAGTTGTAACAGTGCGGGAACAGTGGCGCTACAGTGCGGCACAGTGTTATCATACCTACTTCTGACGGTAGGGGACAAGGGCATTAAATGCCCGTCACGGTCGCCTGGACAGCACCGAGGCGGACCGTTAGAGGAGCTTGCCGGGCCAAGAAGACAAGACCCCGGCAAGAGGAGCTTGCCGGGACGACTAAGCCCATGTAATACCATCCAAGAACAAAGTATACGAGACAGAAGATCGAGACCCCGACAAGAGGAGCTTGTCGGGAAGGCCGAACCCAGGCACCACAAGAGAAGCCCGCCACGGCGCGCCATGCGCCCCGGCAAGGCCTGATAGCCGGCAAGCTATCAGGCACAGGAAGACGACCCCCGCGGCAAGCCACTTGCCGCGGCAAATCGCCACCTCAGGACTGCGCTCCAGCTCACCCGCCCACGCGTCGCTCCGGGGTTTCCCCCAAGGGCACGTGGCGGGGCACCGCGCAGCCTGGGGTATGCGGTGGCATGCAGCCACCACCGTGGCGAGCGGTGGCGCACCTAACGGTCCGCCTCGGTGCTGTCCAGGCGACCGTGACGGGCATTTAATGCCCTTGTCCCCTACCTGGCGGTTTACCCAGGTTCGGGCCGCGATGGACGCGTAAAACCCTACTCCTGCTTGGTTGTATTGAACTGGGGAGCTCGGGAGCTTGGAGAGCTAGCTACACCGAGCGTATGGCTGTCTGGATTCCGAATCTCCGAACCCCCCTCTACGTTGCACACGGGCCTCCTTTTATAGCGCAAAGGGGTCACCGACAGGTGTCAACGTAAGAGAAAGGGGTAAAAGTGTAAAAGGGGTGGAAGTTGTAACAGTGCGGGAACAGTGGCGCTACAGTGCGGCACAGTGTTATCATACCTACTTCTGACGGTAGGGGACAAGGGCATTAAATGCCCGTCACGGTCGCCTGGACAGCACCGAGGCGGACCGTTAGGTGCGCCACCGCTCGCCACGGTGGTGGCTGCATGCCACCGCATACCCCAGGCTGCGCGGTGCCCCGCCACGTGCCCTTGGGGGAAACCCCGGAGCGACACGTGGGCGGGTGAGCTGGAGCGCAGTCCTGAGGTGGCGATTTGCCGCGGCAAGTGGCTTGCCGCGGGGGTTGTCTTCCTGTGCCTGATAGCTTGCCGGCTATCAGGCCTTGCCGGGGCGCATGGCGCGCCGTGGCGGGCTTCTCTTGTGGTGCCTGGGTTCGGCCTTCCCGACAAGCTCCTCTTGTCGGGGTCTCGATCTTCTGTCTCGTATACTTTGTTCTTGGATGGTATTACATGGGCTTAGTCGTCCCGGCAAGCTCCTCTTGCCGGGGTCTTGTCTTCTTGGCCCGACAAGCTCCTCTTGCCGGGGGCCTTGTCTTGAATGCTTGGTCTTCTCTTGGCGCTTCCTGGGCGGGCCTCGCCGCAGGGTGCTACAACTGCCCGTGCACAAGTCTGGGGTACTAAGGTACCCCTACTTTAGTACACCGACAGGAGCCCCCGGGCCTGGGCCACACACGGTGCCGAGCGTCGTTGGGCCAGGCCCTAACAGTGCACGGGCACGCGTGGCCTTGGTCGCGCTGCTCCTTAACTCCGCATCCGTCGCACCTTCCCCAGGCGGCGCGCGCTTATCGCGGCGTCGTGGGGGCGAAACGCCCGTTCCCTCTTTAAGTGGAGGGAGGTGCGGAGGCGCGGCTCGATAAATGAACGGGGGTGAGGCGCGGCTTTCGAGGCGTCCGTTCCCCATAATCACGGGATGGGGAGAGGTCGTCCCACCCGTCGCCTCGGTTCTGCGCGCCCACCACGTGGTCCTCATGCACTCGGAGTCGCGGCGGCGGAGGCAGGGAGTCGGGCCGGCGCGGGTCGATGCAGTGGGTCGGCCCCAGTCGCCTGCCCTTCCTCCGCTTCTATTGGAGGAGCGAGGCGGCCGCGTCCCCACTCCGCCCCTTTATAAGGAGCGAAAGGGGGCAACGGAAATCCGCACTCCATCTCCTTCCTCCTTCTGCTTCTGGTTTCCTTCCCCCATCTGCGATGGAGGGGGGGGAACCCTGGTTCTTCTTCGGTTGCCGCAAGGGTGTCTGCTAGGCAACGCGCCCCTCCTCCCCTTGCGCCCGCGGCGGCGGAGCCGGTCGTCAGGGGAAGAGGGAGAGGGCGAGGTCGCGGACGAGGTCGTGGACGGGGCCGGGGCGCTCGGGGCGGACGGATCGGTGCGCCGTCCTCGCCTCCGCCAGCGGCTCCGTTCCTTCCCGCGGTCCATCTCGGGGACGACCCCTGTGAGTTCATTATCAGGCTGCGCCGGGCGCCTCGTCGCCGCCTCCGGCTTCCCGCTCCATTCGCGAGCGTGTTGGAGGTGGAGCAGCCTGAGACGCTAAGCCTGCGCATGAGGGGCTGCGGGATCAGTGGGACGCGAGTCCACGTCGAGTCCCGAGCCCCCGGCGTGGTGTGTCTGGGCCGCGGGTGGAAGACGTTCGCCCGGATCCACAGCTTGACGGAGGGGTTCACCCTCCACTTTAAGCTGGTGGGGGAGGACCTCCTCTCCGTCAAAGCCTTCTGGGGCTCCGGCATCCGGGCCCGGTGCTGCGAAGATAGCTCCTCCGACAGCGAAGGCTCCTCCTCGAGCGAGAGTGACGAGGAGGGGAGCGACAGCGACGACGAGGGGAGCAGCCGCCGGGATGACGGGTCCGACTAGGCGTCGGTCGCAGCTCCGTGTGGCACCGGCGGCCCCATCGTCCGCGCCGGGCTCTGTGAACTCCCCGGGGTCGTCTCCTTGGGCGGCTGGCGTAGGGGGGCTGCTGAGGAGGACAGAGGGCGGACGTCGAAGGCCGCGAAGTTGGAGTACGGGCCGACTTCGACAGCTGGCTGACGCTCCGGTGCCTCGTGTTCCAGATGCGCCCCAGACACCGTCATCACCCTTGCTCTCGGTGACGACCACCGGGGTCTTCTCTTCGGCCCGGCAAGCTCCTCTTGCCGGGGGCTTGATCTCCTCGGGCGGCCGGAGTGGCGAGGCTGGGGAAGAGGAAGAAGCTGGCGGCAAGGCCGCTGCCTCATCTTCCAGCTCTGCCTCCGGCGCCTCCGTCTTCTTCAGCCTCCGGAGACCCCCGGGCGGAGCCCCCGGATCTTCTTTTGGTGCCTTCTGCCACCCGTAGCTCGCCTAGGTGCCCCTTTCGCCCTCTTCGCCTACTTGCCCTACCTCCTGAGGAGAGAGACAAGAAAGGGATTACGGGCACCTTATCTCTTTTCAGCTTGTAAGCCTTCGGGCCTTAGTTGCGTTTAAGCCTTGTAATCCCTTCTTTCATGTTTTTCATTCTCTCTGAACTGTACCTGAGTGGAATGTTTTTAATGAAAAGGGGATGTTTGCCGGATCATTTGTCTCGCGGGTGGAAACCGCGGTAAGGAACGAA
Organism: Aegilops umbellulata; assembly: GCA_032464435.1. Taxonomy (NCBI): domain Eukaryota; kingdom Viridiplantae; phylum Streptophyta; class Magnoliopsida; order Poales; family Poaceae; genus Aegilops; species Aegilops umbellulata. Next base: position 384,440,822 of record CP136059.1, on the reverse strand, counting down.
TCCTTTACATCGTTAAGATAGACAGTTTCTCGCCCGGCAACAGGCCCAGCCGCTCCCCCGCACTGCTCGACCTTTCTCACGCCCTTGGCGGAGGCGGGGAGCAGGCGGGTTCCGGCCCCTCGCTTCCCTCCCCCTTGCTGCCGCGGCTGCTATCGAAACGGGCCCCAGGAACGCGCTTTGGGGCTTGCCGCTAAGAGAGCACGGTAGCTTTTCAGGAGGAAAGGAGGCTTTCAAATTCCACAGTCCATAAGAGAATGCATGATGAGGGATGCAAAAACTTATCTGAGGTTGCAGCCCCCGGCGACTCTGGCTCGCCGGGGCGTAGGTGTTGGCTCGTCCTTCTCCTCTTCCTTGTCCTTGAGCGGCCCGGCAAGGACATTCAATTCCTGCGAGCCAAAGGGAAAGGACGGGAAAAAGACGCGGACTCGACCTCTAAGTTAGGGGTTAGCGATAGTTAGGAACTGACAACCCTAACCAAGGACGAGACTCTGACTCAGCATGCATGCTAAAATCTAGGGCGCCAGCGCTTCTTTATCTTCGGCCAGGGGCTTCGCCTGGCTTTGTACGAGGGGTTACATGCAACATCGGCAAGGCCTGCACAAACCGGTGGTTGCCGGAGCGGATCACGGCAACCGCGCCTTATGGGCGAAACTTGCGAAGATGCTCTATGTTCCTAGGAGTTGCTCACTGGTAGGCCCTCTTCGGTCTTGAGGCGGACAGCGCCGGGCCTCGCGACTCGTCTCACCCGATAAGGGCCTTCCTGCTTCGGCGTCGACTTGTTATAATTCTTGGCCGACTGAACGTGCCTAAGAACAAGGTCGCCTAACAGGGCAACTTTATCTGATGCCAGGGGCTTCGCCTGGCTTTGTACAAGGGGTTACATGCAGCAGCGGCAAGGCCTGTACAAACCGATGGTTGCCGGAGCGGATCACGGCAACCGCGCCTTATGGGCGAAACTTGCGAAGATGCTCTATGTTCCCAGGAGTTGCTCACTGGTAGGCCCTCTTCGGTCTTGAGGCGGACAGCGCCGGGCCTCGCGACTCGTCTCACCCGATAAGGGCCTTCCTGCTTCGGCGTCGACTTGTTATAATTCTTGGCCGACTGAACGTGCCTAAGAACAAGGTCGCCTAACAGGGCAACTTTATCTGATGCCAGGGGCTTCGCCTGGCTTTGTACAAGGGGTTACATGCAACAGCGGCAAGGCCTGTACAAACCGATGGTTGCCGGAGCGGGTCACGGCAACCGCGCCTTATGGGTGAAACTTGCGAAGATGCTCTATGTTCCAGGAGTTGCTCACTGGTACGCCTTCTTCGGTCTCGAGGCGGACAGCGCCAGGCCTCGTGACTTGTCTCACCCGATAAGGTCCTTCCCACTTTGGCGTCAACTTGTTGGAATCCTTGGCCGACTGAGTGCGCCGAAGAACAAGGTCGCCCTCTTCGAGACTCCTGGCCTTGACCTTGCGGCTATGGTAGCGACGCAAGGCTTGCTGGTATCGAGCAGCTCGTACCGCAGCCTGGAGACGTCCTTCCTCAAGGAGCAGCGCGTCATCTTGGCGCAGCTGCTCTTGCTCGAGCTCGTCATAAGCGAGCACCCGAGGAGATCCGTATACGAGTTCCGTGGGGATAACTGCTTCCGCTCCATAGACTAGAGCAAAGGGTGTCTGTCCGGTGGCTCGACTCGGTGTCGTTCTGATTGACCAAAGAGCCGCCGGCAGCTCCTCAATCCAATTTCTTCCGCACTTGCGCAGCCTGTCGAAGGTCCTGGTCTTGAGTCCGCGCAGCACTTCAGCGTTGGCCCTTTCTGCTTGACCGTTGCTCCTGGGGTGAGCAACCGAAGCGAAACAGACCTTGGCGCCGAGATCCTGGGCGTATTGCATGAAGGCGCGACTTGTGAATTGTGTCCCGTTGTCGGTGATGATTCTGTTGGGGATTCCGAAACGGCAGACGATCGACCGGAAGAACTTGACTGCTGACTGCGCGGTCACCTTCCTCACTGGCTCCACTTCTGGCCACTTCGTGAACTTGTCGATTGCAACGTACAAGTACTCGAAGCCCCCGACGGCTCGGGGAAAAGGGCCGAGGATATCGAGCCCCCAGACCAAGAAGGGCTAGGAGAAAGGGATTGTTTGGAGAGCTTGAGCTGGCTGATGAATCTGTTTTGCATGGAACTGGCACGCTTCACACTTGGTTACTAGTGCAGTTGCATCTTGGAGGGCTTCTTGCCAGAAGAACCCTTGCCGGAAGGCTTTCCCGACAAGTGCTCTTGCGCCAATGTGATGGCCGCATATGCCTCCGTGTATCTCTGCCAACAGCTTCTGTCCGTCTTCCCTGGAGATGCACTTCAATCTGACACCGTTGAGTCTCCTTCTGTACAGCTCGTTGTCCACGAACTGGTACATACTTGACTGCCTGGTGATCTTCTCCATCTCTTATGGGTCGTCGGGAAGTTCTCCAGTTTGCAAAAAACGGACGATCTGCTGCGCCCATGCCGGAGCCCGGGGCTCGACGGCAAGGACTAAAGGCATGAAGGCCGCTGCGGGGACCCCGGCTTCTACGGCAAGAACCTCTGGTTCCGCCGGAGCCGGTGATCCCCCGGCAAGCTTGCCGGGGCAAATCTTGTCGGGAACCCCCGCTTCAACTGGACAGATCCTCGGATCCGCAGGAGCGGACTGTTCCTCAGCGTTCAGACTGCTGATCTGCTTGCCGGAGCAAGGCTTATCGGGGACACCTGCTTCGACTGGACGGATCCTGGGATCCGCAGGAGCGGGCTGTCCCCCGGCGTTCTGGTTGTTGATCTTGGGGACCTTGGCGGCGGTCTCAGGAAGGTTCGCCTGCAAGTAGTCGCCGGAGACCAACTTCCTTTTCTTGGACTGCCCAACTGATGGTGTAACGGATGGTTGAGTCAGCTTGAGTAAGAAGGTCCCTGGTTCCACAGGTAACTTCAACGAAGCACACTTCGAAAGGCCGTCTGCTATCTCATTCTGAGCTCTCGGGACGTGCTCCATTTGCAGCCCTTCAAAGTGTTCTTCCAGCTTCCTCACTTCATCTACATAAGCTTCCATCAGAGGGCTCTGGTAGCTCTTGTTGACTTGCCGGACCACCAGTTGAGAATCTCCCCGCACAATCAGCTTTCTGATCCCAAGTTCGGCCGCAATCCTGAGGCCGGCGAGCAAGCCTTCATATTCAGCAGTATTGTTGGTTGCTTGCTCTCTTGGGAAGTGCATCTGGATAACATACTTGAGGTGCTCTCCGGTGGGCGCGATGAGTACCACGCCAGCACCGGCGCCTTGCAGCGAGAAGGCACCATCGAAGTACATTACCCACTCGCTTGTTGCTTCTTGTACGGGCGCGCTTGTTTCTTGGGCTTCTCCATCTGGCGTCGGGGTCCACTCAGCTATGAATTCTGCCAAAGCTCGGCTCTGTATGGTTGAAGTACTTTCAAACTTGAGTCCAAAGCTCGACAGCTCCAGTGCCCACTCGACGATCCTGCCTGTTGCCTCGGGATTGTGCAATATCCTCTTCAGCGGAAAGCGAGTGACTACTGTTATCTCATGTGCTTGGAAGTAATGGCGCAGCTTTCTCGAGGCCATGAGGAGGCCGAAAAGCAACTTCTGCACCCCAGAGTATCTTGATCTAGCCCCCTGCAAGAGGGAACTCACAAAATACACCGGGCGCTGCACCATCTTCTTCCGCGCTCCATCCTGTTCCTGCGCAGGGTTGTCCTTGTCGGGGCCAGAGCTTGCCGGAGCAGCCCCCCGCTTGTCGCTGGATTCGCTTGCAGGTGGTATAGACTCCTCGTCGGCCTCCCTCTCCGCCACTAACGCAGCACTAACCACCTGGTTGGTTGCCGCTAGGTATAGCAACAACTTCTCCTGTGGTCTAGGTGCGACAAGTATTGGAGTGGAGGATAGGTACCTTTTCAAATCTTGCAGCGCCGCCTCCGCTTCTGGAGTCCACTGCATGGGGCCTGCCTTCTTCAAGATTTTAAAGAAGGGCAGGGCGCGTTCTGCAGACCTTGAAATGAACCGACTGAGGGCGGCCACACAACCTGCAAGCTTTCTGACGTCCTTGACGCGCTCTGGGGCTTCGATTTGCTCGATGGCTTTGATCTTGTCGGGATTAGCTTCAATCCCCCTCTGTGACACAAAGAACCCGAGAAGCTTGCCCGAGGGGACTCCGAAAACGCACTTCTCGGGGTTCAGCTTGAGCTGTATCTTGCGCAGGTTCTGAAATGTCTCTTCCAGATCTTGGACCAGGGTTTCCTTGCTCCTTCTCTTCACCACGATGTCATCCATGTAGGCCTCCATGTTCCTATGGATCTGTGGCTCGAAAGCAGTGTGCACTACCCTTGCAAACGTTGATCCCGCATTCTTCAGTCCAAACGGCATGCGTATGAAGCAATAGGTGCTGCACGGAGTGATAAATGCGGTCTTCTCTTCATCTTCTTTGGCCATAAAGACTTGGTGGTAGCCTGAATATGCATCAAGAAAAGAGAGTAGCTCACATCCGGCAGTGGAGTCAACAATCTGGTCAATGCGCGGCAAGGGAAATGGATCCTTGGGACATGCTTTATTCACATCGGTGAAGTCTATGCACAGTCTCCACTTCCCATTGGCTTTGCGCACGACGACCGGATTGGCCAGCCACGTTGGATGGATCACACCTCTCACTAGGCCTGCTGCCTCTAGCTTCTTGATCTCTTCGCTGATGAATTCTTGGCGCTCCACGGCTTGCTTTCTCACTTTCTGCTTGACGGGTCGCGCGTGAGGACAGACAGCGAGCTTGTGCTCAATCACCCTCCTGGGAACACCGGGGATGTCGGACGGTTGCCATGCAAACACGTCGACATTCGCCCGCAGGAAGGCAACGAGCGCGCTTTCCTATTTGCTGTCAAGCGTGGCACTGATGGTGAAGGTACCGCCAGTGCCGTCCTCCTTGGCGGACACCTTCTTGGTTGCCGGAGGAGCGGTCATTCCCTTCTTGTACTTGCCGGTGGAGCTCGATGGAACGTCCTCGACGGCGGCGCAGCACTCCGAAGAGGTGCGGTTGCCGGAGTGGGCCCCAGCCGGGGTGCCGAACGAGTTGACGCCGACCGTGGGAGGAATCTTGCCAGCGCGGTTGCCGGAACCCGTTCCGCCAACCATCCTCTCTGCCCAAGTCTTGCCGCAGTTGCATGTGATACTTGGTGCAGAGAGGGGCGCGGATCCCCAAGCATAGCTACGCCTAGCTCCGGAGGGTCGTGAGGCCCTGCGCCTTTGCCTACCCCCAGGATGGGCTGGATGCTGCCCAAGGAGGTTTTACCCTACCGGGCGGCAAGCGATAAGAAAAGATAAGTTGCCGGAGCTCGAGCAATTGCCCCATCAATTTTTAAGAGTTATCTCCCTCGAACGACCGAGCCTTGGTTGAGAGGCCTGAGCGCGGAAGGACCGGCACGAGACTGGTTGCGCCCTCATTTCGTTTCGAGTCCGCTCAACGACTTGAGTGTGCTACACCCCGAGTAGCGTCCTCACTTTGTTTCGAGCTCGCCCGGCACCCTAAGCGTGCTGCGACCGCAGTCGCACCTCTTACTTTGCCTTGAGCCTGCTCAACAATCTGAGTGAGCGGCAACCAGCCGCGGCGAGGTTTCTTGCCGGTGGTAGCCCCGCCAGCGGGTCGCTGACGTCCCGCACTCGGCGCCCGTGGCAAGGCGGAGGCCTACGCCGGCAAGTCCCCGAAAACGTAGGGCGGAAACAAACAAGGCGCCGGTCAAGTAGAGGAGATAACAGTGCGATGCATTGCCTAAGATAAAAAGTTATATTACAAAATGCCTTATTGCTGCTCTAACCAGCCGTTTCCATGGCATATTTAACAGCGGCACGGAAAGGAGATAAAAGAAAGGGGCAGGCGGCCTAGTCCACGCGGTCGCCCTCGATCCTCTTGACCCCGGCCGCCTTCTGGACGATAGGGGCGATGAGGGCCTGGATCCCCGTCAGGTCTGCGTTCTCCGGCAAGGGCCTGAGGACGTTAGTAAGCCTGATGTCGGGGTTGCGGAAAACGATCTTCACCAGCACCCTCTCGAGGGCCCCGGAGATGGCCTCCCGCGTCTCGTCGGCCAGCTCCTTCGGAAGCGACGTTCGGAGGTGCTGGAGCGCCTGCACCACCCCCTGGAAGAAGGAAGTGAGCTTGGCGCTGGGCACGACGTCCTCGTCGGTGAGGGACTGGTGGCCCTCGATCCCCAGCAGCGTCAGCTCCTTGTCGATGGTGGCGGCGATGTCGACGAGGCCCTCGGTCCACCGCTCCACCGTATCCCTGAAGGTGTTCTGGGAAACGGCGGCGCGCCTCAGCAGCTCCTCGCTGCCGTCGACCTCCTTCCGTAAAGCCGCCTCCCGCTCCTTAGCGCTGTCCAGCGCCTTGCCGAGCGCCTCCAATTTCAGTTCCAGAGTGGAGTTGGAGTTCTTGGCGGCGTCAAGCTCCTGGATCTTCTCGGCGAAGCGACCCTGAAGCTCACCGAGGGTGAGCGCACCCTTCTCGCGCTCCTGCCGGAGCGCGGCGAGCTCCTCGTCCTTCGCCTTGAAGTCGGAATCGAGTTGCGCCACCATCGCCTCCAGCCCCTTCTTGGTGACCTCAGCGGCTGCAGCAGCGTCCTGCGCCTTCTTCAGGTCTCCGCTGAGCGCCCGCTCGCGCGCGGCAACCTCCTCCTCGTGGTTGGCGAGGCTGGCCGTTTTCAGCACCAGCTCGCCTTCCCGCGCAGATAACTCCGCGGCGGCAAGCCTCTGCTGCTCCTCGGCCTTCGCCATCTCAAGGATAAAGGCCGTCCGCGCCTCGCCAAGCTGCCTCCGCTCCTCCGCCAGGGACTGGACGGCCTGCTGGTTGAGCTCCCGGAGCTCGGCGGTGTGCTTCTCCATGTCCGCACCCGCCTTCGCGACAAGGGCCTCTCGCCGCTCCACTTTGGCCTGCCGGGCCCGGTAGAGCGACACAAGCCTACGGAACAGCTGCTCCTCCTCGGACTCATTGCCGCTGGAGTTTGGCACGTCCACCACCATCAGCCCGACGGAGGCAAGCACCTCTCCGTCCAAGGCCTCCCCCTCAACAGGCGCCCTGGGGCTCGACTTCCAGGGGAGCCTGATGAAGACGCCGTCGCCTGCTTTCAGGTGGGCGCCCGCCGGGGGCTCCTCGGAGTCCGCCGCGGCGGCGGCGGCAGGGTCGCTGGCCGGCGGAGTGCCCGACGCCCCCGTCACCTCGGGGCCGTCAGCATGATTACCGGTCCCCTCGCCCCAGGCGGCCGCGTCGGCTTTGGCGGCCTCGGCCTCCCCGTCGTCCGCGGGGATATCAACGCCGTCCGCCTCCCGAGCGCCGGCAACGTCGTCGGCATCGCCATGCGCGCCCTCCTCGACGACGACCTCAGCCTCTATCGAATCCGAGGCGGGCGGGTCTGAGGAAAGGAGAAAGATCAGTCGAACGAGTCAAAGGAAGAAAAGACCAAGGGGAGCTTTTCTGCGCAAGGGAGAGTTACCGGCGACGGGGTCCGAAGCCGCGCTCGCCGCGGCTGGGGGATCGTTGGCCGCGTCCCCCGTCGGAAGGTCCTCCCTTGCCGGGGGCTCCTCCCTCGCCGGGGATCTCTCCCTTGGCAGGGTAGTAGACGCGGTCGGCACGGCGGGGGCGCCCTCTGGATGCGCCCGCCGGAGCTGCTCTGCTCCTGCCCAAAAGCAACAACTTCGCATCAACAACAAGAAGAAGGAGAGCTTGCGTACGCGCCAAGCGGCAGGAGCAAGTCATGTGCTCACGCTGGGGGCTGCGTTGCGGGCTGCCCTGAGGATCCCCTGCCGGGTCCGGTAAGGGCGCCTCCGACACGACCTCGCTTGCCGGGGGAGATTCGTCATCAAGGATGACCCACGGGATCCTCGATCTCTTCGCTCTCCTCTGAGCCAGGGTCCTAAAAAGGGGACCGGGTTAAGGGAAGGGCGAACGAGCTGTCGAACAGGACGAACCAACAGGGAAAAAGATATGAGCTCCATAGGGAACTTACTCTCCGTCCTCCTCGTCGTCGGAGCTGAGCGCAGAATAGTCGAAAACCGGCTCGGCCCTGACGCGGGGGGACAGGGGAGTGGGTTCCCGGGGCCGCTTGGCAGGGGCAGTAGATGACTCCGCCCCCGTCGACGCCGCGGCGCGGGGCGCAGCGGCAACCGAAGCCCCAGCCCGCGAAGACCCCGCTCCCGCTGCCGACCCGGCCCTGCGGAGGCGCCTCCTCGGCTGGGCCGGGGGCTCCGCCTGCGACGAGCCGCCCGGAGGCTGCAGGAAGGCAACGCCGACCTCCGGCAAGCCGCTCGCGTCTTGGGCAGGCTCGTCCTCGCCGCCGTGCCCGGCTGGTTCCCCCTGGTCGACAAGCTCCATCGGATCGGCGAGGCTCTCTGCCTCCGCCGCCTCGGCCTCGGCCTCGGTGAACCCAGCTTCGCCCGCGGCCGCGGCGGCCGCCGCCTCCTCCATCCTGGAGGCAATGTAAGCAAACTCCGCCGCGGTGGTGTCTCGGATGAGGCCATCCTTCTCAGCGGGATTGACTGGCTCCTCCTCCAGGCCGTCGAAGAAGGCCCGCACGACATCCTCCGGCGGCTCCTGCCAGGTCGCATTGATCCCATGCGAGCCGCACAACGGCATCATCGCAAGGATATGGCTGAGCGACGAGTTGTTGCACAAGGGAACGACGCCCGGCGGCAGCCAGAACCACTCCGGGTGGTCGGGGTCGTGCTTGAACAACTCCTTCAACATCGCGTCGTGCTCCAGCACGGTGAAGTTGAAATTGAGGCCCGGACGCAGCCTCATGATGTCCGCCGCATTCTGGAACTCCCAGGCCGGCTTCCCCCTCTCTTGCAAGGGGGCGATCCGGCGGCGAAGGAAATCCGCGCCGACGGCGCCGACGGTGAGACCGGCGAGCCTGAGATGCAGGATCCGGGTGATGGCGATCTTCAATTTGGCATCGTCCGGGGACACCTCGCTCCAGCCATCGCCGCGCACCACCGGAGTTCGGCGCACGATGGTGAACGGCTGCGGATGGTCCTCGACAATCAAGCACCATTCCGCCCTCCACTCCTCCCACCTGCCGCGGAGGTCCCCATCTAAGTAGGCCTCCTTCTTGCCGGACCGGGAAACCCAGGCGATCCCACCGGACAGCGGCTCTCCTTTCTCCACCCGAGGGGCAAAGAAGTGCCGGAAGAGGGCCACGTTGGGACGAACTCCGACGAAGTTCTCGCAGAGGTGCGTGAAGACCGCCATTGTCAGGACGGCATTGGGGGTAAAGTCGAGGAGGTGGAGGCCATAGGTGTTCATGATTTCACAGAAGAACTCCGAGTAAGGCGGGCAGAGCCCGCAGTAGAAGAAGACGACGAAGAAAGGATACCCGGTCGGGTACTGCTTCTGGGCGTCGGCGGGAAGCACCCGCGTGCGCGGATGCGCTCGCGTCTTCGTCGACCAGAAGAGGCGGTACTTGTCCCTCAGCTCCACCGCACCGAGCTGGGGGGGGGGGAACGTCGCCGTCTCCTTCCGAGGCGCTTCGAGCCGTAGCGCCTCGGCCGATTTCGCGGCCTTCCCCTTCGCCTTATCGCTCTTCGGGGCCATGGCGGGGGCGGGGGAGGGGGATCGTCGAAGTTGACGACGCCGGGCGCTCCAAGGACAGATCGCTGCTGTCCCTGGGAGAAGGAGGTGGCAGAGGTTTTAGAGAGGTAGCAACCAAGGGAAGGGCGAACCGCCCCTACTTTCCTCCGCTTATAAGAGGAAGAGGTGGGGGGGGGACGCTTCGCCTCTCCGGATAAAGAGATCGTGCGCGACGTGACGCGCGCCTGCGCGGTTCAGCCCCGCGCACGCCACCCACGTCACGCTCACCCCGCACGCCCCGCCCCCACGACGCCGCGATAAGCGCGCGCCGCCTGGGGAAGGTGCGATGGATGCGGAGTTAAGGAGCAGCGCGACCAAGGCCACGCATGCCCGTGCACTGTTAGGGCCTGGCCCAACGACGCTCGGCACCGTGTGTGGCCCAGGCCCGGGGGCTCCTGTCGGTGTACTAAAGTAGGGGTACCTTAGTACCCCAGACTTGTGCACGGGCAGTTGTAGCACCCTGCGGCGAGGCCCGCCCAGGAAGCGCCAAGAGAAGACCAAGCATTCAAGACAAGGCCCCCGGCAAGAGGAGCTTGCCGGGCCAAGAAGACAAGACCCCGGCAAGAGGAGCTTGCCGGGACGACTAAGCCCATGTAATACCATCCAAGAACAAAGTATATGAGACAGAAGATCGAGACCCCGACAAGAGGAGCTTGTCGGGAAGGCCGAACCCAGGCACCACAAGAGAAGCCCGCCACGGCGCGCCATGCGCCCCGGCAAGGCCTGATAGCCGGCAAGCTATCAGGCACAGGAAGACGACCCCCGCGGCAAGCCACTTGCCGCGGCAAATCACCACCTCAGGACTGCGCTCCAGCTCACCCGCCCACGCGTCGCTCCGGGGTTTCCCCCAAGGGCACGTGGCGGGGCACCGCGCAGCCTGGGGTATGCGGTGGCATGCAGCCACCACCGTGGCGAGCGGTGGCGCACCTAACGGTCCGCCTCGGTGCTGTCCAGGCGACCGTGACGGGCATTTAATGCCCTTGTCCCCTACCGTCAGAAGTAGGTATGATAACATTGTGCCGCCCTGTAGCGCCACTGTTCCCGCACTGTTACAACTTCCACCCCTTTTACACTTTTACCCCTTTCTCTTACGTTGACACCTGTCGGTGACCCCTTTGCGCTATAAAAGGAGGCCCGTGTGCAACGTAGAGGGGGTTCGGAGATTCGGAATCCAGACAGCCATATGCTCGGTGTAGCTAGCTCTCCAAGCTCCCGAGCTCCCCAGTTCAATACAACCAAGCAGGAGTAGGGTTTTACACGTCCATCGCGGCCCGAACCTGGGTAAACCGCACGTGTGCTCGCCTCGATCTGCTCTCCGTGCTCCCTCCGCCCCCCTCACCGGACAACGAAAGGGGCTCCGGCCCCATAGGTGCTCGCGGAAAAAGGGCCTTTGGTCGCGGTTCGCAACTGCCATTAGTCGCGGTTGCGCAACCGCGACCAAACAGGCGGGACTAAAGCCCCCCCCCCCTTTAGTCGCGGTTGCTTAAAAACCGCGACTAAAGGCCCGTCCACGTGGGTGCCAAGCGGCCGTCGGGGCGGAGGACCTTTAGTCGCGGTTCTTCTGGCCAACCGCGACTAAAGGCCGCCGCAGGTTTAGGGTTTTAGCCCCCCCCTAAACCTGCCCCCCCCCTAAACCTGTTTTCTGTTTAATTTGTATTGTTTTATTTCTTTTATGCTTTATTTTAATTTTGAAGGAGTTTCACATATTCTACGCTACTACATACATGCATATGAATGTACAATTTCAAACAAATTTGAAATTAGAACCAAAAAGAATTCAAGAGGAATATACAGTATATATTCAATATCATCGGATGACCATATACAATTTTGAACAAGTTTCCATACATAATTTAATGCATATAAAGTTCTACGTCCTCGTAATGGTGTTCTCCTTTAGGATGGAGGACTTCCCTCCTGAACCATCCAGCTAGTTCCTCTTGAAGTGGTCGGAAGCGAGCTTCTGGACTAAGCATCATCCGGAGGTTATTCCTCTGAGCATTGGTATCACTCGGAACCCGCTCAGAGGTGTATCTCCGGATCATCTCACAGACATAGTATCCACATAGATTGGTCCCCGCTGGCTGAATATCCCCACCATTCTTAGCCTTTGACTTTTTGAATTCTAGCTCTTTTTTGAATTCACCGACCTTTGTATCTACGAACCGTCTCCAAACCCTACGAGGCAAAGAAAATTAAATGAACAAGAGAGTTATTAGTTACTTGATATTAGGAAATGAACGAAATAGGCCGATCGATATAGAGCGCAAATGAATGAAAATAATTACTTCTGCAGCATTCTTCTCATGCCGCCCCAAAGCTTTGGATCCATATTCAGAGAGTCGTGGACGAGACATTCTGAGGTGTCAATTTTAATTACTAGCAGAATCCAGTGGAACCTGCGGACACGATACATGCACAGTACGTCATGCATAACTCATCGATTAGCCGGCCACATACCATGCATGGAGTAAACAAAAGAGAATGTGCTCAAGACAGAAACACTCACCCAAAATGGTAAGGAAATAGAATATCACTTTTGAGTTCCTGCTTTGTAAGAAACTGCCACAGGTCTGCCTCCATGTCGGCGGGGTGATGCTGCAACACATATCCATTAACGATGTGTGGGTCAATGAACCCAACATCATGGATGTTCCTTACTCTGCATTCCTTAATCTTCATTCTGCATGTATAATAGCGGACACAACAATATAGTTAGGACATATATATAGTGCAGGCAATATGAACGAGATGGGGTAGAAATAAATCACTTACAGAACGTAGCAACTGATGATAGATTTGTCGAGCTCGCGCAGATTGAAAAGCTGGAACAATTCACTCAGATGAATTTGTACATAGTAATGTTTGAAGTGATGCTCATATCTAACTTCCGCATAAATATATTCTTTGGCGTTTTTATTTTTTATGTAACCCTTGTACCATTTCAGCAGACCTTTCATTTGTGGAGGTAGATCCTCTTCCTGCGCAGGCTCGACGAGAGGCCCATTCTTCACATATGTAATTACTACCCCCTTCACTGGCGCCTCATCAAGGCCTAACAGTTCACGAAGAGTAATACCTAAGTTGGCCGCTTGTTCTCTGGCACTCGTTACAGTCAATCCATGTGCTGCCGCAGCTGCTATGATATCGGGGTCATCCGGACCGGCGGCTTTCACTATAAGCGGGGCAATCGATTGTTTACTTTGTTCCCCGAGCTGGGCAACTCGTTTCCCGCTTTTTTTACTTTCTAATTCCGTTTTCTCGGCCTCCTCCAAGGCTTTATTCTCCTGGTTCTCCGCCCGCTCTTTCTTCTCTTTCAACATGAGTGCCTGCCTACGAAGTTCACGTGCATAGTCGTCAGGCAGATTCTTCACGGCTTGGGACGGTGTGCTCAAAAATGACTTAGCCCACTTCTTTTGCTCATCAGAAAATACTGGCTTGGGCTCGGGCTCTCTTTTCTTCTTGCAGTCCGCCTTCCATTTCTCAAGATCAGCAGCAGCGGCCGCGGCAGTTTCCTCGGCACTACGTTCCCAAGGCCTTGTGGGGAGAGGCTTCAGTGATGGCTCCGGTACCTTTGTGGTCTTAGGTACATAAGGGTCCGGGTTAATAATCCAGGACTGCTTCTGCTTCTTTGCCGGGGGTGGATTGGGGGGCGGCGTCTGATCACCCGCCGGACGAGGACTGGGGGGCGGCGTCTGATCACCCGCCCGACGTTGTGGACTGGGAGGCGTCGGCTGACGTGACGGAGGTGTAGGTGAACCGCCACCACCACCACCACCACCACCACCGCCACCGCCACCACCACCACCGTAGGGGGGTGGACTTGTTGTCCTTGGCGCCTCGCCTGGAAACTTGATAAACTTCTTTTGCCATAGAATGAAATGGCGCTTGACATCTCCAAGTCTTTTCTCCCCTTCAGGTGTAGCAATGTCAATCTCCAGGTCCTCAAACCCTTGGACTATGTCCTCCACCGTGACACGAGCATAGCCATCTTGAATGGGGTTGTTGTGGTGGAGTGCTCCAGGTAAACATGGTAAAGCACTGCCGATGGCTACCTTCATGGACATGTTCCCGATAGGATAATACAGATGACATTCTTTCATCTCCTTTATATCGTCCACGGGGTAGCGAGGAGGCTCCGGTGCAGTAATTTCGACCACCAGAGGCTCCGGTGCAGTAATTTCGATCGTCGGTGCATCTGCACCAGCCGGTGGGGCCTCCGTGGAAGCCACGCTGCTTCTCCGCTGCTGGCTTCCGAGATCCGCTGGATGATCTTCATGCTGCGCCCGAGCTGCATCTCTTTCGGCTACTAGTACACTCACGGTTTTCTTCATCACATCCATTTCCGATGCCAACCGCGCCACAACATCTGCTTCCCGATCCATCTTTCTCTTACGGCTTCTGTAACCGTACGGGTCATCGTTCTGGGGGAACCCTATTTTCCACGGAATGTGCCCCATGCCTCGTACACGTCCTCCGTGTTCAGGATTCCCGAGGGCTTTTGTCAGTGCGTTGTTCTCTCTGTTGAACTTGATCTTCCCCTCTTGAGCATCCCTCATTGCGTCAATAAGGGCTTGGGTGGGATTAATTATTTTGCCCTGGTAAACACACTCCCCTGTCTCCGGGTTCAGCGTTCCCCCATGCCCGTACCACCAGCTTTTGGCCCTTGGGTCCCATCCCTCTGTACCTGGACGGATTCCTCGCGCCCTCAGCTCGTTCTCCATCTTCTCCAACCTAGGCTGCCAAAGGCGATACCCTCCTGGCCCCATAATATGATTGTACTCCTTCTTAGCCGCATTTTCCTTATTTTTTTTCGATATTTGAATGAACTGCTCCGATTTCTTTTGCTTCACAAATTCTGGCCAATCATGTTTCAGTTTCTCATATTGTCCTTTGAAATCCGGAGTCTTGTTCTGCTTGACAAAGTCATGGGCTAGATTTTGCTTGAATTTCCGGAATGCGTCGGCCATCTTATGAAGAGCGAACTGTTTGACTAGCCTCCTCCTCTCCTTGTTTTCCTCAATCTTGTTACCCTCCTCATCGAATTTGTTGTATTTCGGAGGTAGAACGAAATGTTCCATAAGCTTCTTGAAGCAATCTTTTTTTGTTCTCTTATCGACAAAACTGAAACCAGCAATTCGTGCCTTCTTTGGCTCATTCCACTCCTGGACGGTGATCGAGACGTTGTCTCTAACAACGGCTCCGCATTGGCTGACAAACTTGGTGGCGTTCTTGCGGGGCTCCAGCGGCCTGCCGGTTGCACTGCCGACAACCTCGATGGTGCATGTTTCTCCTTGTTTCATCGTCTTGGTTGCGCCACGCTTTGACGACGTACTCGATTGTTTCGACGATCCGGCCGAGGGCTAAAATAAGAAAGAGAGTCGCGCGCGTTAGTACACACATATTTATTCAAATCAGTTAGTTTGTATCACCAGAGGCTCAATGTATATATATACCTCGGCGTCGGAGGTGGTTGCTACTTCCATTTGAAGATCGTCGTTTATCGACGTTTGTTCGGCATCATCTTGCTGACGGCGCCCTTCATCTTCACCGTCAAGGTTCAGATAAGAAGAGATATCATCTTCTTCTTGTCCGGTCGGCACATATAGAATATCGCCGTTTATGATGCCGAACATATGTGCTTCACCGTCCGGATCATAGTTGTCCATAATCGGGTCAGCTCTATCGTCCGCCATTATGTCAGTCCTGAAAACATGTAGTAAAAACAAATTAATTAAGTGAAGAAGGGGGGCGGTGGCGATGGCGGTGGCGAAAGGGCGGTGGCAAAAGGAGGGGGCGAGGAAGGGGTGGGAGAGGGTGTCGCGGTAGAGCGCGAGACGGGGCGGCAGACGACGGCATCACGGAGAGGGAGGCGAGGACAACACACATGTATAACCCTCGCCATTTGGTTAATTATCAAATCTTACGGTTTTTTTGTTAATTATCAAGTTTTAAGTTACCTTTTTTCTTCTTCCTTTTTCTTTCTTCTTTCATTTGGTTTTCATTTGGTTTTCATTTTTTTTCTTCTTCCTTTTTCTTTCTTTTTTTTCTTCTTCCTTTTTCTTTCTTCTTTCTTTCTTCTTTCTTTCTTCTTTCTTTTTTTCTTCTTCCTTTTTCTTCTTTCTTTTTTTCTTCTTCCTTTCTTTTTCTTCTTCCTTTTTCTTTCTTCTTTTTTTCTTCTTCCTTTTTCTTTCTTTTTTCTTTCTTCTTTCTTTTTTTCTTCTTCCTTTTTTCTTCTTCCTTTTTTTCTTCTTCCTTTTTTTTCTTCTTTCTTTTGGTTTTGTTTTGTTTTCATTTTTTTTCTTCCTTTTTCTTTCTTCTTTTTTTCTTCTTCCTTTTTTTCTTCTTCCTTTTATCTTCTTCCTTTTTTTCTTCTTCCTTTTTTTTCTTGTTTCTTTTGGTTTTGTTTTGTTTTCTTTTTTTTTCTTCTTCCTTTTTCTTTCTTCTTCCTTTTACTTTCTTCTTTCATTCTTCTTTCTTTTTGGTTTCTTTGGCAGGGGCAGCGGGCAGCGAGCGGTGGGCAGGGGCAGCGGGCGGGCGGTGGGCGGCGGGCAGGGGCGGGCAGCGGGCGGCGCGCGGGCGGCGGCGGCGGCCAGGGGCAGGGCCAGGGGCGGCGGGCGGCGGGCAGGGGGGCGGCGGGCGGCGGGCGGCGGGCAAGGGCAGGGCAGGGCAGGGGTGGCGGCGCGCTAGGGCAGGGCAGGGGCGGCGGCGGCGCTCACTCGGGGCGGAGGCGGCGGCGCTCACTGGGGGTAGGGCGTCGGCGTCGGGGCAGGGCGTCGGCGTCGGCGTCGATCGGCGTCGGGGCAGGGCTTCGGCGTCGAGAGAAGAATGGGAAGTGGCGGAAACTGCTAAGTGCAGTATATATAGACAGACCTTTAGTCGCGGTTGGTGTGGCGGACCGCGACTAAAGGTACCCTTTAGTCGCGGTTGGCCACACCAACCGCGACTAAAGGGTAGCTTTAGTCGCGGTCCGCCACACCAACCGCGACTAAAGGGTTTTGGCGCCGCTTTCGTTCCCGCGCAGAAAGAGCCTTTAGTCGCGGTTGGGGACAACAACCGCGACTAATTCATTTCAATATCTTAAAAATACAATTATATATCAAAAAAATCAGAAAAATAAAACTAATTCATTTTAAAATCTTAAAAATACAATTATATATCAAAAAAATCAGAAAAATAAAACTAATTCATTTTAAAATCTTAAAAATACAATTATATATCAAAAAAATCAGAAAAATAAAACTAATTCATTTTAAAATCTTGAAAATACAAATAATATATCAAAAAAATCAGAAAAATAAAACTAATTCATTTTAAAATCTTAAAAATACAATTATATATCAAAAAAATCAGAAAAAGAAAACTAATCCCTTGAAGGTTTGACAAAAGGTTTGATACATCATTCAGTTCATCGACCAAATACGAAGTTTGGTACAATAAATTATTACACATCAATTCTTCCCTTGTGTCCCTGCTTGCTTACGATTGTGCCATATCCATGGAGCATCCTCATCATTTAACTTAATGCTTGGGTGGGTGTTTACTTTGAAGGGCGGAATTTCAGCAAACATATTATAATCTTCTGACATGTCTGTCTTGTCCTCCACTCCCACGATGTTTCTTTTCCCTGAAAGAACAATGTGGCGCTTTGGATCATCGCATGATGTACTGATCGTTTTCTTATCTTTCCGTTTCCTCGGTTTGCTACTCATGTCCTTCACATAGAAAACCTGAGCGACATCTTTCGCTAGGACGAATGGTTCGTCAAGGTAACCAAGATTGTTGAAATCCACCATTGTCATTCCGTATTGCTGGTCCACCTTTACCCCACCTCCTGTTAGCTTGAACCATTTGCACCGGAACAAAGGGACCTTAAAGGAGGGTCCATAGTCAAGTTCCCATATCTCCTCTATGTAACCATAATATGTGACCTTTTGCCCATTCTCGGTTGCTGCATCAAAGCGGACACCACTATTTTGGTTGGTGCTCTTTTTATCTTGGGCGATCGTGTAAAATGTATTCCCATTTATCTCGTACCCTTGGAAAGTCGTTATAGTCGAAGATGGTGTCTTGGCCAACATGTACAGCTGATCTACAACATCATTGTCATTCATTAAACGTTTTCTCAACCAACTGCCGAAAGTCTCCATGTGGGCCTTCCTAATCCAGGATTCAGGCTTCCCCGGGTTGTCCGAGCGTAAAATATTCTTGTGTTTCTCAAAGTACGGAGCCACCAAGCTGGAATTGGTCAGTACAGTGTGGTGTGCTTCAGTCAGAGAATGGCCGTCCATACATATCGTTGATTTCCTTCCGATCGTGCCTTTTCCACTTAGTCTCCCCTCGTGCCGCGATCGAGGAAGACCAATCGGCTTAAGGTCAGGAACAAAGTCAACACAAAACTCAATTACCTCCTCATTTCCATAGCCCTTGGCGATGCTTCCTTCTGGCCTAGCACGGTTACGAACATATGTCTTTAATACTCCCATGAACCTCTCGAAGGGGAACATATTGTGTAGAAATACAGGACCGAGAATGAAAATCTCTTCGACTAGGTGAACCAGGAGGTGCGTCATAATATTGAAGAAGGATGGCGGGAACACCAACTCGAAACTGACAAGACATTGGATCACATCGTTCTGTAACCGTGGTAGAACTTCTGGATTGATTACCTTCTGAGAGATTGCATTGAGGAATGCACATAGCTTCACAATGGCTACTCGAACATTTTCCGGCAGGAGCCCCCTCAAAGCAATCGGAAGCAATTGCGTCATAATCACGTGGCAGTCGTGAGACTTCAGGTTTTGGAACTTTTTCTCCGCCATGTTTATTATTCCCTTTATATTGGACGAGAATCCAGACGGGACCTTCATACTGCTCAGGCATTCAAAAAAGATGACCTTCTCTTCTTTGGTCAGAGCGTAGCTGGCACGACCTTGAAACCATTCCGGATGCCGGTCATCAGGGTCTTTCAAACGTTGCTGGTCCTGCCGTGCTTCCTTTGTATCATTTGTCTTCCCATACACGCCCAAGAAGCTTAGGAGGTTCACGCAAATATTCTTCGTAACGTGCATCACGTCGATTGCAGAGCGGACTTCTAGGACTTTCCAATATTCTAGCTCCCAGAATATAGATTTCTTCTTCCACATGGCTGCGTGCCCGTCAGCTCCCTTCGGAACTGATTGTCCGCCAGGACCCTTTCCAAAGATGACTTTCAAATCCTTGACCATATCAAATACCTCAGCACCAGTGCGTTCTGCAGGCTTCGGCCGGTGATCTGCCTTGCCATTGTAATGCTTGCCTTTCTTTCTTACTGGATGAATTTTCGGAAGAAATCGACGATGCCCAAGGTACACGTTCTTCTTACAATTTGGCAAATGTACACTTTCAGTCTCATGTAAGCAATGCGTGCATGCATTGTATCCTTTATTTGACAGTCCCGAAAGGTTACTAAGAGCAGGCCAATCGTTGATGGTTACGAAAAGCAACGCTCGTAGGTCAAATTCCTCTTCTTTGTGCTCATCCCACACACGGACACCAGGTATGCCCCACAGCTGTAAAAGTACATCAACTAATGGCCTTAGGTACACATCGATGTCGTTGCCGGGTTGCTTCGGACCTTGGATGAGCACTGGCATCATAATGAACTTCCGATTCATGATCAACCAAGGAGGAAGGTTGTAGATGCATAGAGTCACGGGCCAGGTGCTATGGCTGGAGCTCTGCTCGCCAAAAGGATTCATGCCATCTGTACTTAGACCAAATCTTATGTTCCTTGCGTCAGCTGCAAAATCTTTGAACTCTCTGTCGATCTTTCTCCATTGCGTTCCATCTGTGGTGTGTCTCAACTCCCCGTCCGACTTACGGTCCTCTTTGTGACATCGCAACAACTTGGCATGCTCTTTGTTCCTGAACAGACGTTTCAACCGTGGTATTATAGGAGCATACCACATCACCTTGGCGGGAACCCTCTTCCTGGGTTTCTCGCCCTCAACATCGTCACCAGGGTCATCGCCTCTGATCTTATAACGCAATGCAGTGCATACCGGGCATTCATTCAAATTCTCGTATTCACCGCGGTAGAGGATGCAGTCGTTGATGCATGCATGTATCTTCAGAACCTCTAAACCTAGAGGGCAGACAACCTTCTTTGCTTCGTACGTACTGGCGGGCAACTCGTTATTCTTTGGAAACATATTCTTCAACATTTTCAGCAAGTTTTCAAATGCCGAGTCAGCTACACCTTCCTGTGCCTTCCATTTCAGCAAATCCAGTGTGCAGCCCAGCTTTTTCAGACCATCATCGCATCCGGGGTACAACGACTTTCTGTGATCCTCTAACATGCGATCCAAATTCTCCCTCTCCTTTTCAGTTTCGCAGCGTCTCCGTGCATCGGCAATGGTCCGACCAAGATCATCAACGGTCTCATCACGTGCCTCTTCTTCACCTTCACCTTCCCCTTCACCTTCCCCTTCACCTTCAGCATCCTCCATGAAAGTATCACCGAAATGAGCAAGATAGCTTTCATCAATGAAATCATCCCCTTCTTCATCTTCTTCCATTATAACCCCTCTTTCTCCATGCTTGGTCCAACAATTATAGCTTGGCATGAAACCGTGCCGAAGCAGGTGCAGGTGAACTTCTCTTGATGAAGAGTAACCCTTCTGATTCTTACAGTCAACACATGGACAGATAACAAAACCCTTCTGCTTGTTCGCATTAGCCACTACGAGGAAATCTTTCAAACCCGTAGTGAACTCGCGGGAGAGTCGGTTACCGTACATCCATTGCCGATTCATCTGCATTATTATAATATAAAATATATAATTAACCATCATGCATTTGTTAAACTAACTAGCTATAAACAATAGAAATTAAACAATGAACAACACACATGCATATTTTATCAATGACACACATGCATGAAAGGTTCAAGTTGCTAACCGCGATCGAGGAGGAAAAAATAAATGAGGAACCTCAAGTGTGGCTCCAACACTTCATATCATGTTTGTTTCACGCTCTTGGGGCATTTCATCAAACACCTTGTGTGCATAAGAGGAACCAAAAGCAAACCTACACCCCCTTGTGAAGCTTGTGAAGAGAAGTGGCACCAAATGGCTAAGTGAGCTTGCTGAACTGGTATACATAGGGGAGGAGCTTTAGTCGCGGTTGGCCTGGCCAACCGCGACTAAAGACCTTTGGGCACCTTTAGTCGCGGTTGGCCTGGCCAACCGTGACTAAAGCCCCTCACGTGCACCAGCTGGCCACCGAGCGCCCTGGGCCCAGGCCTTTGGTCGCGGTTCGTCTGGCGAACCGCGACTAAAGACTTCATTAGTCGCGGTTCCTACAGTTCCGCGACTAATGGGGCTGGACGGAAGCCTCTTTTTCTACCAGTGATAATGATCAAGTTAGTAGGAAACATTGTTTAGCGCACGAATTCAACAGGACAACGAATTCTCTGGTTCAAGAAAAAGAAAAAAATATTCAGTTGTACGAAAAGCAAGACATCATCAAGTTCAATATGGTCGTGAGATTATAAAGCCGCATCGAGTCCAGTGCGTTCATGAGAACATAAAAGCTTATATTGGCATTAAGTTCAGTACTAAGAGCATGAACATGAGAGAGCAAGTAGTAGTAAGAGTATAAACATAATAAGAAAGGAAAATCCAAACACAATGACAGTAGAGACGGTAAAACTATAAGGTCATAGCTATTTGGTATACTAATAATGTGTCGCTACGGAACAACAATTGCATTAATTCAGATATAACTCAAAGTACGTTACTATTTCCAATGAGCATGCAAACCATTTGAAGGTCAAATGTCAAAATATAATCATTTTAATTTTGCTTTTGAAGAGAACATCTAGCATTAGTATTCGGAGTGCACACAAACACTGCCCCTTAGCACGAAAGGTACTGGAGAGGACATATAGAATCAATGGGTTGAAACTTAACTCCAATGCTTATTGCGAGGAATGATCTAATCTGCTTTAACATTTTGCCAAATGGATGGTAATTCAGGCAAAGTTTGCACTGGTTTACAAAATATTCTCTTCACAAAAAATGGTAAAAGCTAAAAAGGAACATATTTGCAAACACAAGCTGTAGCTGCTCATCACACAAATATACTTTAATATAGGTACAAAAACAGTGGTGCACATCCCATTCAACATCGTGGCGACAGAATCCGTTTCGTTCTTGTTCCTTATTCCACCTCATAAGCTCTAGCGACCTCACCGATCATCCATGTGTGTGCCTCCTTGCCATAACACCATCCTTTAGTCGCCTTGTTGCTCTGAATCCGACATCTCATGCTAGCAAATACATCACAACAAAGGACTGGATAAACAGAGTTTTCTTAATGTTACATAGCAACTCATACTTCATTTGACAAAGATACAAATATATAAGATTTGTAAACCAGCAAATTGGAATCGAACGCAAATTGCACATAACTGAAGGAGAAGGTACCAAAAACAACATTGTTGCCATATAATAGTTGCAAGCCTTCATTTTCCAGAGTAGATTGATTATTGACAGGTTTAATTATGTTGAGCAAAGATATAAGTTAGTATAGAGTATGGTATTGCACATCAATGGATCAAATGCTTTTTATTATGTCTCATACGATGAACAGTTTGGAAAAAATGAAAGACTTGAAAGTTTTATATTTAGTATTTACAACTACTATAATAGTGCACTTCCTCCATCCCAAAATAAGTGTCTCAACTTTAGTACAAAGTCGAGACACTTATTTTGGGACGGAGGGCATAGCTAAAAAGAATATACGTCTAGTTCTAATATTACTATTTTTATATAGCTAGCAGAATACCTTTGTGCGATGTGATTTAAAACAAAAGATATCAGATTATTTAAAAAACATCTACATCACCTTCATGATGCATTTTCAATATAAACTACACAAATTGTTTCAACTCGTAACAAATGCAATGTGCTCTTCAAGGTGAAAAAAAAATATAAGATGTACGTACTTATTCCTTATATTGTAGCACTTGTTTGTTATTCTGAAAGAGTTGTTCATTCCCTTCCCAAAATACTTAGCGGACATCCGTGTATAATACACATGGTTGTCTTAAGAGAGTACTGAAGTTGGTTTTTTGTTATCCTCCAAAAGATAGAGTGCATTGCACACTGTACTTACCTTCAGGGAGAAAATAAATGAATAGAGAAGCCATCTCCTCCAGCCTGGAGATCTTCTCAAGCACAACCTCATACTTCTCCTCCAAAACAGATTCATAGTTCAAACATCTGACTTCGTTATGCATGCAACTGCTCGGTAAAAAAATGATAATTGAGCCTGAGAAGTCCGCTCCAATTTCAGTACCTTCAGGAACAACACTTCCACGTCCAGCTAGTTGCTGCCTCGGTTCACTCCATACAATGAGAAATGATAAACTTGTGTCACATTTACTGCAGATTAGAAATCAGATAATGCAAGAAAACATTCACATCAAGGAAACCGTTAGTAAATCAAAATATAAACACATGTGCACATCTCATTTTTTCGAGTTATGATAATATCTCAGATTGATAGTCATGTAAGAATAGCAGTTGCCATCAAGCATCAAGTAAACAATTTGTGAACAAGTATCAAAGAGCAAGATTAACATGTAGTAGACAAATTCAGCTACATTACTTGATTTAACAACATTCCAAGGCATCAATACAATAGCAACTCTGTTTGACAGTACAAGCTTCAATGAATAAACACAACAAAAGATCAATTTGCAAGCACCATACCGAATAATAATGTCACCAGGAAAGTAACCGTTCCTGGTGTTGGAAATATGCCCTAGAGGCAATAATAAAAGCATTATTATTATATTTCCCTGTTCATGATAATTGTCTTTTATTCATGCTATAATTGTGTTATCCGGAAATCGTAATACATGTGTGAATACATAGACACCAACATGTCCCTAGTAAGCATCTAGTTGACTAGCTCGTTGATCAATTGATAGTCATGGTTTCCTGACTATGGACATTGGATGTCATTGATAACGAGATCACATCATTAGGAGAATGATGTGATGGACAATACCCAATCCTAAGCATAAGCACAAGATCGTATAATTCGTTTGCTAGAGCTTTTCCAATGTCAAGTATCTTTTCCTTAGACCATGAGATTGTGTAACTCCCGGATACCGTAGGAGTGCTTTGGGTGTGCCAAACGTCACAACGTAACTGGGTGACTATAAAGGTATAGTACGGGTATCTCCGAAAGTGTCTGTTGGGTTGACACGGATCAAGACTGGGATTAGTCACTCCATATGACGGAGAGGTATCACCGGGCCCACTCGGTAATGCATCATCATAATGAGCTCAGTGTGATCAAAGTGTTTGATCACGGGATCATGCATTACGGTACGAGTAAAGTGACTTGCCGGTAACGAGATTGAACGAGGTATTGGGATACCGACGATCGAATCTCGGGCAAGTAAAATACCGATTGACAAAGGGAATTGAATACAGGATTGATTGAATCCTCGACATCGTGGTTCATCCGATGAGATCATCGAGGAGCATGTGGGAGCCAACATGGGTATCCAGATCCCGCTGTTGGTTATTGACCGGAGAATCGTCTCGGTTATGTCTGCGTGTCTCCCGAACCCGTAGGGTCTACACACTTAAGGTTCGGCGACGCTAGGGTTATTAGGAAGACTTATATGTGAGTACCGAATGTTGTTCGGAGTCCCGGATGAGATCCCGGACGTCACGAGGAGTTTCGAAATAGTCCGGAGGTAAAGATTTATATATGGGAAGTTGTCATACGGTCACCGGAAAGGTTCGGTGGCATATCGGTATTGTACTGGAGCCACCGGAGGGTTCCAAGGGTTCCACCGGGAGGGGCCACCTCTCCCGGAGGGCCTTATGGGCTGTATGAGGAAGGGATCCAGCCCAAAGTGGGCTGGGGCGCCCACCCCCCTAGGACCCATGCGCCTAGGGTTGGGGGAAACCCTGAGGGTGGGCGCCCCCCTTGCTTGGGGGGCAAGCCCCCTCCCCTTGGCCGCCGCCCCCCCTCTAGATCTCATCTAGAGGGGCCGGCCCCCTTCTCCCTTCCCCTATAAATAGAGGGGCGAGGGGAGGGCTGCTGAACACATCCAAGGCGCAACCCCTCCCCTCCCCAACACCTCTCCTTCTCCGTCACGAGCTTGGCGAAGCCCTGCCGGAGTACTGCTGCTCCACCACCACCACGCCGTCGTGCTGCTGCTGGAGCCATCTTCCTCAACCTCTCCTTCCCCTTGCTGGATCAAGAAGGTGGAGACGTCACGCTGACCGTACGTGTGTTGAACGCGGAGGTGCCGTCCGTTCGGCGCTAGGATCTCCGGTGATTTGGATCACGTCGAGTACGACTCCATCATCCCCGTTCTTTGAACGCTTCCGCTCGCGATCTACAAAGGTATGTAGATGCAATCTGAATACTCGTTGCTAGATGAACTCATAGATGGATCTTGGTGAAACCGTAGGAAATTTTTTGTTTTCTGCAACATTCCCCAACAGTGATATGAGAGCCAGGTTTATGCGTAGTTCTCTTTGCACGAGTAGAACACAATTGTTGTGGGCGTAGATGTTGTCAACTTTCTTGCCGCTACTAGTCTTATTTTGCTTCAGCGGTATTGTGGGATGAAGCGGCCCGGACCAACCTTACACGTACGCTTAGGTGAGACTGGTTCCATCGACTGACATGCACTAGTTGCATAAGGTGGCTTGCGGGTGTCTGTCTCTCCCACTTTAGTTGGAGCGGATTCGACGAAAAGGGTCCTTATGAAGGGTAAATAGAAGTTGACAAATCTTGTTTTGGTTTTTACGTAGGTAAGAAAACGTTTTTGCTAGAACCCTATTGCAGCCACATAAAACTTGCAACAACAATTAGATGACGTCTAACTTGTTTTTGCAGTAAGTGCTTTGTGATATGATATGGCCAAAGTTGTGATGAATGATGAATGATATATATGTGATCTATGAGATCATGTTCATGTAATAGGAATCATGACTTGCATGTCGATGAGTATGACAACCGGCAGGAGCCATAGGAGTTGTCATTATTTTTTATGACCTGCGTGTCAATGGAAACGCCATGTAAATTACTTTACTTTATTGCTAAACGTGTTAGCCATAGTAGTAGAAGTAATAGTTGGTGAGCAACTTTATGGAGACATGATGATGGAGATCATGATGATGGAGATCATGATGCCATCCCGGTGACAAGATGATCATGGAGCCCCAAGATGGAGATCAAAGGAGCTATATGATATTGGCCATATCATGTCACTATTATTATTTGATTGCATGTGATGTTTATCATGTTTTTGCATCTTGTTTACTTCATGATCATCGTAACAATTTCAAGAAAGTGTTCCCCCTAACTTTGCGCCGTTGCGACAGTTCGTTGTTTCGAAGCACCACGTGATGATCGGGTGTGATAGATTCCAACGTTCACATACAACGGGTGTAAGACAGATTTACACATGCAAACACTTAGGTTGACTTGACGAGCTTAGCATGTACAGACATGGCCTCGGAACACAAGAGACCGAAAGGTCGAACATGAGTCGTATGGAAGATACGATCAACATAGAGATGTTCACCGATGATGACTAGTCCATCTCACGTGATGATCGGACACGGCCTAGTCGAGTCGGATCATATTACACTTAGATGACTAGAGGGATGTCTAATATGAGTGGGAGTTCATTAAATAATTTGATTCGATGAACTTAATTATCATGAACTTAGTCTAAATAAACTTTGCAATATGTCTTGTAGATCAAATGGCCCAAGCCAATGTCAACATGAACTTCAACGCGTTCCTAGAGAAAACCAAGCTGAAAGACGATGGCAGCAACTATACGGACTGGTTCCGGAACCTGAGGATCATCCTCATAGCTGCCAGGAAACAATATGTCCTAGAAGCACCGCTAGGTGAAGCACCCATCCTAGAGAACCAAGACATTATGAATGCTTGGCAGTCTCGTGCTGATGATTACTCCCTCGTTCAGTGCGGCATGCTTTACAGCTTAGAACCGGGGCTCCAAAAGCGTTTGAAGCATCACGGAGCATATGAGATGTTCGAGGAGCTGAAACTAGTTTTCCAAGCTCATGCCCGGGTCGAGAGATCTGAAGTCTTCGACAAGTTCTACACTTGTAAGATGGAGGAAAATAGTTCTGTCAGTGAACACATACTCAAGATGTCTGGGTTGCACAACCGCTTGACTCCGCTGGAGATTAACCTCCCAGACGAGGCGGTCATTGACAGAATCCTTCAGTCGCTACCACCTAGCTACAAGAGCTTTGTGATGAACTACAATATGCAGGGGATGGTAAAGACCATTCCTTAGGTATTTGCTATGCTGAAATCAGCAGAGGTTGAAATCAAAAAGAAACATCAAGTGTTGATGGTCAATAAAACCACTAAGTTCAAGAAAGGCAAGGGTAAGAAGAACTTCAAGAAGGACGGCAAGGATGTTGCCGCGCCCGGTAAGCCAGTTGCCGGGAAGAAGTCAAAGCATGGACCCAAGCCTGAGACTGAGTGCTTTTATTGCAAAGGGAAGGGTCACTGGAAGCGGAACTGCCCCAAATACTTAGCGGACAAGAAGGCCGGCAACACTAAAGGTATATGTGATATATATGTAATTGATGTGTACCTTACCAGTGCTCGTAGTAGCTCCTGGGTATTTGATACCGGTGCCGTTGCTCATATTTGTAACTCAAAGCAGGAGCTGCGGAATAAGCGAAGACTGGCGAAGGACGAGGTGACGATGCGCGTCGGGAATGGTTCCAAGGTCGATGTGATCGCCGTCGGCACGCTACCTCTACATTTACCTACGGGATTAGTTTTAAACCTTAATAATTGTTATTTAGTGCCAAGTTTGAGCATGAACATTGTATCTGGATCTCGTTTAATGCGAGATGGCTACTCATTTAAATCCGAGAATAATGGTTGTTCTATTTATATGAGTGATATGTTTTATGGTCATGCTCCGATGGTCAATGGTGTATTCTTAATGAATCTCGTGCGTGATAATACACATATTCATAGTGTGAATACCAAAAGGTGTAAAGTTGATAACGATAGTCCCACATACTTGTGGCACTGCCGCCTTGGTCACATTGGTGTCAAGCGCATGAAGAAGCTCCATGCTGATGGACTTTTAGAGTCTATCGATTATGAATCATTTGACACATGTGAACCATGCCTCATGGGCAAAATGACCAAGACTCCGTTCTCCGGAATAATGGAGCGAGCAACCAACTTATTGGAAATCATACATACTGATGTGTGCGGTCCAATGAGTGTTGAGGCTCGCGGAGGATATCGTTATGTTCTCACTCTTACTGATGACTTGAGTAGATATGGGTATGTCTACTTAATGAAACACAAGTCTGAGACCTTTGAAAAGTTCAAGGAATTTCAGAATGAGGTAGAGAATCAACGTGACCGAAAAATAAAGTTCTTACGATCAGATCGTGGAGGAGAATATTTAAGTCACGAATTTGGCACACACTTAAGGAAATGTGGAATCGTTTCACAACTCACGCCGCCTGGAACACCTCAACGTAACGGTGTGTCCGAACGTCGTAATCGCACTCTATTGGATATGGTGCGATCTATGATGTCGCTTATAGATTTACCGCTAACATTTTGGGGATAGGCTCTAGAGACAGCTGCATTCACTTTAAATAGGGCACCGTCTAAATCCGTTGAGACGACACCGTATGAATTATGGTTTGGGAAGAAACCTAAGCTATCGTATCTAAAAGTTTGGGGATGCGATGCTTATGTCAAGAAACTTCAACCTGAAAACCTCGAACCCAAGTCGGAAAAATGCGTCTTCATAGGATACCCTAAGGAAACTATTGGGTATACCTTCTACCTAAGATCCGAAATCCGAAGGCAAGATCTTTGTTGCCAAGAATGAATCCTTTCTGGAGAAAGAGTTTCTCTCGAAAGAAGTAAGTGGGAGGAAAGTGGAACTTGATGAAGTATTACCTCTTGAACCGGAGAGTAGCGCAGCTCAAGAAAGTGTTTCTGTGGTGCCTTCACCAGTTAGAGAGGAGGTTAATGATGATGATCATGAAACTTCAGATCAAGTTACTACTGAACTTTGTAGGTCCACAAGGACACGTTCCGCACCAGAGTGGTACGGCAACACTGTCCTAGAAATCATGTTGTTAGACAACGGTGAACCTTCGAACTATGAAGAAGCGATGGCGGGCCCAGATTCCAACAAATGGCTAGAGGCCATGCAATCCGAGATAGGATCCATGTATGAAAACAAAGTATGGACTTTGACAGACTTGCCCGATGATCGGCGAGCGATAGAAAACAAATGGATCTTTAAGAAGAAGACGGACGCGGATGGTAATGTTACCATCTATAAAGCTCGACTTGTCGCTAAGGGTTATCGGCAAGTTCAAGGGGTTGACTACGATGAGACTTTCTCTCCCGTAGCGAAGCTGAAGTCCGTCCGAATCATGTTAGCAATTTTTGCATACTATGATTATGAGATATAGCAAATGGACGTCAAGACGACATTCCTTAACGGTTATCTTAAGGAAGAACTGTATATGATGCAGCCGGAAGGTTTTGTCGACCCTAAGAATGCTAACAAGGTATGCAAGCTCCAGCGATCCATTTACAGGCTGGTGCAAGCATCTCGGAGTTGGAACATTCGCTTTGATGAGATGATCAAGGCGTTTGGGTTTGTGCAGACTTATGGAGAAGCCTGCGTTTACAAGAAAGTGAGTGGGAGCTCTGTAGCATTTCTCATATTATATGTAGATGACATACTTTTGATGAGAAATGATATAGAACTTTTGGACAACATTAAGGCCTACTTGAATAAGAGTTTTTCAATGAAGGACCTTGGAGAATCTGCTTATATATTAGGCATCAAGATCTATAGAGATAGATCAAGACGCCTCATAGGTCTTTCACAAAGCACATACCTTGAAAAGATATTGAAGAAGTTCAATATGGATCAGTCCAAGAAGGGGTTCTTGCCTGTGTTGCAAGGTGTGAAATTGAGCTCAGCTCAATGCCCGACCATGGCAGAAGATATAGAAGAGATGAGTGTCATCCCCTATGCCTCGGCCATAGGGTCTACTATGTATGCCATGTTGTGTACCAGACCTGATGTAAACCTTGCCGTAAGTTTGTTAGGAAGGTACCAAAGTAATCCCGGCAAGGAACACTGGACAGCGGTCAAGAATATCCTGAAGTACCTGAAAAGGACTAAGGACATGTTTCTCGTTTATGGAGGTGACGAAGAGCTCGTCGTAAAGGGTTACGTCGATGCTAGCTTCGACACAGATCTGGATGACTCTAAGTCACAAACCGGATACGTGTATATGTTAAATGGTGGAGCAGTAAGCTGGTGCAGCTGCAAGCAGAGCGTCGTGGCGGGATCTACATGTGAAGTGGAGTACATGGCAGCCTCGGAGGCAGCGCATGAAGCAATTTGGGTGAAGGAGTTCATCACCGACCTAGGAGTCATACCCAATAGGTCGGGGCCGATCAAACTCTTCTGTGACAACACTGGAGCTATTGCACTTGCCAAGGAGCGTAGGTTTCACAAGAAGACCAGGCACACAAGCATCGCTTCAACTCCATTCGTGAAAATGTTTAAGATGGAGACATAGAAATTTGTAAAGTGCATACGGATCTGAATGTCACAGATCCGTTGACTAAACCTCTCCCTAGAGCAAAACATGATCAACACCAAAACTCTATGGGTGTTCGATTCATCACAATGTAACTAGATTATTGACTCTAGTGCAAGTGGGAGACTATTGGAAATATGCCCTAGAGGCAATAATAAAAGCATTATTATTATATTTCCCTATTCATGACAATTGTCTTTTATTCATGCTATAATTGTGTTATCCGGAAATCGTAATACATGTGTGAATACATAGGCACCAACATGTCCCTAGTAAGCCTCTAGTTGACTAGCTCGTTGATCAACTGATAGTCATGGTTTCCTGACTATGGACATTGGATGTCATTGATAACGAGATCATATCATTAGGAGAATGATGTGATGGACAAGACCCAATCCTAAGCATAAGCACAAGATCGTATAATTCGTTTGCTAGAGCTTTTCCAATGTCAAGTATCTTTTCCTTAGACCATGAGATTGTGTAACTCCCGGATACCGTAGGAGTGCTTTGGGTGTGCCAAACGTCACAACATAACTGGGTGACTATAAAGGTATACTACGGGTATCTCCGAAAGTGTCTGTTGGTTTGACACGGATCAAGACTGGGATTTGTCACTCCATATGACAGAGAGGTATCACTGGGCCCACTCGGTAATGCATCATCATAATGAGCTCAGTGTGATCAAAGTGTTTGATCACGGGATCATGCATTACGGTACAAGTAAAGTGACTTGCCGGTAACAAGATTGAACGAGGTATTGGGATACCGACGATCGAATCTTGGGCAAGTAAAATACCGATTGACAAAGGGAATTGAATACGGGATTGATTGAATCCTCGACATCGTGGTTCATCCGATGAGATCATCGAGGAGCATGTGGGAGCCAACATGGGTATCCAGATCCCGCTGTTGGTTATTGACCGGAGAATCGTCTCGGTCATGTCTGCATGTCTCCCAAACCCGTAGGGTCTACACACTTAAGGTTCGGTGACACTAGGGTTATTAGGAAGACTTATATGTGAGTACCGAATGTTGTTCGGAGTCCTGGATGAGATCCCGGACGTCACGAGAAGTTCCGGAATAGTCCGTAGGTAAAGATTTATATATGGGAAGTTGTCATACGGTCACCGGAAAGGTTCGGGGGCATATCGGTATTGTACCGGGGCCACCGGAGGGTTCCAAGGGTTGCACCGGGAGAGGCCACCTCTCCCGGAGGGCCTTATGGGCTGTATGAGGAAGGGATCCAGCCCAAAGTGGGCTGGGGCACCCACCCCCCTAGGACCCATGCGCCTAGGGTTGGGGAAAACCCTGAGGGGGGGCGCCCCCCTTGCTTGGGGGGCAAGCCCCCTCCCCTTGGCCGCCGCCCCCCCTCTAGATCTCATCTAGAGGGGCCGGCCCCCTTCTCCCTTCCCCTATAAATAGAGGGGCGAGGGGAGGGCTGCTGAACACATCCAAGGCGCAGCCCCTCCCCTCCCCAACACCTCTCCTCCTCCGTCACGAGCTTGGCGAAGCCCTGCCGGAGTACTGCTGCTCCACCACCACCACGCCGTCGTGCTTCTGCTGGAGCCATCTTCCTCAACCTCTCCTTCCCCTTGCTGGATCAAGAAGGAGGAGACGTCACGCTGACCGTACGTGTGTTGAATGCGGAGGTGCCGTCCGTTCGGCGCTAGGATCTCTGGTGATTTGGATCACGTCGAGTACGACTCCATCATCCCCGTTCTTTGAACGCTTCCGCTCGCGATCTGCAAAGGTATGTGGATGCAATCTGAATACTCGTTGCTAGATGAACTCATAGATGGATCTTGGTGAAACCGTAGAAATTTTTTTGTTTTCTACAACGTTCCCCAACACCTGGTTCCCCGTGGTCTAGCGCTTAGGCCACTTCATAGCATAGACAAAGCAAGATATTGATTTGCATCACCTAAATAATAGTAGTAGAGAACAATCAATAAACACATATCCTTCTTATTATAAATCAAAGTACTTGAAACTAAAATTACAGTGGAACATTTATCTCCTAAGAGCATGACTTAACCACATGCTGAATCAAATTGTCATAATTTTTGGAAGTTTCGTCATTTCCCAAACTTGTTATTTCCTCCTCTCTGTCTCAAAACTATCATAAATCCATATCTTCGATCTAGAATGGTCTACTTTCTTTATAAAGCAATCAACCAAGACAAGTACTACCCTATAACTAAATATTAAGACGTTTTTGTTGTTCAAATTGAACTACAAAAACGTCTAATATTTAGTTACGGAGGGAGTATCTTTTAAGCATGAGTATAGATAAGATATCAAAAGCTCTGTAGGAGAACAAACATGGGAATGTTTCGAGAATTAGCAAGACTAAACATCAAATATGAATTGTGTGCAACTTGTAGATCTTGTAAAGAGTATATAACATCCAAATGAAAAATCAAAATTACTACGTTGTACATCATGAACTGTTGTGAAAGAAAACAAATATGTGGTCTAAACAATCCAGAAGATTTCTCTGAGCCTACAAAATTTACTTTGTTGCAATACAAACGTAAAGAATGACGCGATAAGTAAAAAAACAG
The DNA here is from genome assembly GCA_032464435.1 of Aegilops umbellulata. Taxonomy (NCBI): domain Eukaryota; kingdom Viridiplantae; phylum Streptophyta; class Magnoliopsida; order Poales; family Poaceae; genus Aegilops; species Aegilops umbellulata. Next base: position 384,407,951 of record CP136059.1, on the reverse strand, counting down.
TGGCACAAGTAATCTGTGAATAGGTGGTATTTAGATCGTTTAGTAGATTCATTATGTGAGTATTCATACTAAATAAAAATCAATACCAGAACTAAATCATAGTAAATAGATCTGGAGTATTTTCTCTGAAAAGGGCATTCTATTGGACCATGACTCACAACAATAGAACTGCAGCTACAACTGATAACAGAGCAGCATTTTTATACACGGTCCGAAGAACAGTAAGATTCACTCACATGAACCCTAGATCGATACTACTGAATTACAGAATTTATAAGCGAACGACAGCTCATGTTTACCTTGTTCATTGGTGGCACCGCGGACTGTATTTTCCCCTTTCCTGTCGTCGGCGTGGTGGACAAGAGTTCCCTCCGTGCACTGATTGATATTGAGTCATCAGTTGCTTTCAAATCACAAAGAACTACATCAAACAAAGATGAATTTAGTTAAAGGATGCCTATCCAGCATACAATGAAATGTTGATTCGACAACGCGAAGAGCAATAAATATTGATTGGTGCAAGTTTGAAGAAAATAAATCTAAATCAAGTCGTACTTGAATCTTAGCAAAGCAAATGGTCAAATAATATACGTGTGAGTGGTAGAAGAACATCAATGGACCATAGTAGATTCGCGAAACAAAAAACAGGATCCATAACGTCCAAGGCAAGGCCTGTAGAAAGAATATGCTACACACAAGAAGAAACCCAAGACATTTTTACAACAACCTGGCCAGTCCTACCAATAGTACATGAATTAAAGAAGGAAACGAGCTTAACCAAGAGGAGCATGACTGGCACGACCGCCGGCAACAGAGGCGAAGCACAGATCGCTCGGAATCATCCGTGGAAGGAAAACACGAGTATGGCAAGTAACCTGCAGCGCAAAGCACATGTCAAACATAAAGCTGATATTACTACATGGTGCTACCTAATTTTCCGCCACACACCAATACGATCTCAATCTAAAAAAGTAGAGCAAGACCAGGCCAAGACACCAAATCCAGACAGGCAAGTTCAGGAAAATACATGGCTGCAAAAATGCAAGCCTGGCCTAAAAGCAGAGAAGAGGAGAAGAAAAGAGGTTGACCTACAAAGTGGTGGGCGAAGATGTAGCAAGATGGCACAAATCAAATGATGAATCGGCCAGACCAACAAGCACCTGCAAATAGCAGACCAACCTGCAAGAAAAAAGTCTGAATCATGGATAAACTGTAGGTAACCAGAATTCAGATAGGACAAAACAATCAAGGACCTACAGATCGACGAATGCAACAACAGAGCCAGCACATAAATGGCAAGAACGGCAGATTTGCGAGGAAACAAGATCTAAGATCAATCAAAACTGTGTGGCTTTGGTCGAGCACCGACGCGCCCCTGCAGCTCGAGCTCGGTGTGGTGATCGACGCAAAATTTTCTCTCGATCAACATCACAACTTACAGACCAACTATCAGAGCACAAGGAGAATAAACATCCCTGACAACGTGGCTTATATTTATCCGCACCAGAACATGCTCAACACCAACAAAGGTCCAAAAGATACATATATGTTTAACAATCTTGCAGTACTTAGCAGTCATGAAAAGAAAGACACGTCAATCTAAAGATCAGCTTTGCTTCTCCAGTTTTATACACACAATGCAGAAGGAAAAAAATTAGGTGCTAAACAGATGTAAAACTAAAATAACCCACTAACACAAGAACTATAAGTTTCAGATTCAATATAAAATCTCTCTAAACAGTTCAGAACATATATATGAGATGTTTTCAATCATTTAACGGCAAGGGCAGTGTACAGTCTACTACACCTATGTTCTGCTACTAAACACAAGACATCTACCCGAGTGATCATAATACAAAAACTGGCATAAAAAATTACAAGCACGTTCACTTTTTGTGCAATTCGATTTTCCTAAGTATTAGAAGACTGTGCTAATAGATAGAAAACTGCCCACTGTTCGACATTGTACCAAGACAGGGCATATGTAAGGACACTTCTAAGTAAGTATTTGTCTCATGATATTTCCATATGTTCAAAAAACAAATTTAAAACTATTGGCTTTGAATCAACAAATAGAATAAAGCAGATGGCTTATGTAAGGACAGAGGGTGTTCTTTATCTGTCTTACTATTCCAAGAAAAGATGTTGAGTTAGGATAAAGCAGAGTGAAGTACTGGACAAAGTTTCATCGTCTATATGCTTCTTCATTTGCACAACTGGATTAATAAAATGACCCAAAAGAACTCTGCATATGTCGGACCAGCCGCAAGGATAAGATGGGAAATCAAGCCTATAACTTTTATGTGTTAGTTCTTAGCAGTGCCACATAGTTCATCAGATTTATGACTAATCATCAACCCTCTACACCTCATAACTTGGGAATTATCATTTGTAAAGGTGCTCTGCAGTATCTATTCCATTACCCCATCTTAGCACAGCTAAACAATCACACAAAGACACAAAGTAAAGAGGAAGCAAGATAAACTGTTTAGAAGAAAGCGGAGGACATACCATGCCGCGAAACGCCCGATGCGGAGACCAAGCCGCCCACCAGCACAGCCAGAAAGCTTATTAAAATAAGAAAATCAGCTCACCTGCATCATCAATAGAGGAAACAAACAAAAAAAGTCATGTTCCATGTCAAACATTCGAAAGAAATAAACATCACTGGATACTTGGCTAGGTCATATAACCATAAATCAACATAATTGCAAGAACTCATTTTAATGTGCTTAGTGGTTTATCTTCAGCAAACTAATGAAGATTATGACCCTTCATGAGAAGTATTGTACCATTGATGCACAATCAACCCTAACCATCAGTATTCTCTCCGGATGCACGTCAGCGGGTTAAACAATTCAGATTTAGACTACAATCTGAACAATACATCAAGCACACAATTATGGGAAATATCCATTAAGAATCAAACCAGGAGGTGTCACAAATACAATGATTGACCAAACAAAATAGATGAACACAAAGAGCACGTGCATATACAATAGTTGGTAGTTTACTGCTTATACATCCAGAAACAGATCAGCTTGTTGCCTGCAAATAATTTGTCATTCATTTGTGCGTGCAAAATAAGGAAATTAAGAAACTACATAGACATAAGCATTACCAATTAGCTAAAATCCTTGGCATTATCACATACAAGCAAGCAAACTGAAAAATCAACACCCTGTATATAGTATCTCTGCAACAATCTAATGACCAACATAACACTTATATATGTAATTCACAGCAAAAAATATTAGCTTTCTCATAATAAATAAAACAACTCTTGCATAATACCTGCAAAGCACAATCTGGTTGGAACTCACAAAGGCAATCAAGCCCACAACATCAGCAGCCCCTCCTTTCCAGTGAATGTATCCGTTCAGTATATTGACCAATTCTCAATCCCTATTCTGCAAAGAACAGACAGTATCATCACTCAAAAACTTGATTGGATTTTCATCGAACAACTTGTAGACATACAACTTGTACACATGTACAAAAAAGATTATGCACAAACAAAGATGAGAAGACGAGTGCATCAGATAAGATAAGATATCAGGCTAATCAGGAGGAAGAGAGAAGTGTGGGTACCTGCAAAAAAGGGATAGAGAAATTGGAGGGGCATGGAGGTGGAATGGTTGGGGTGCAGAGGCGCACGAAGCACTGGACGTGCATTGAGGTGGTAGGGTTTCTTCTTCCTCTTCTCCTCCTGCTCCCTCCCTTCTCTAATTCCCTCTTTCATCTCGTGCTAGGTACATGAGGCTAGCAGGGCTGACCGACCTAGAGGAGAAGGGAACGCATTCAGGAGTTGGTACCAAGAGGGGATCAAAGAAGAGGAACATGAAGAAAGAGAGACAGAAATGAACCTGCAGATAATCGCATCCGGCGTTCCCAGCAGCGGCTCCACGCCTCCCCCGCTCCTCCTGCCGTGTGCACGCGAGGACGATGGTGGCGTTCCTAGCGGCGGCTCCATGTCTCCCTCGCTCCTCCTGCCGCGTGCACGCGATGATGAGGCGACGACGCCGGAGAAGTGGATGGTGGGGATCCAGCAGGTTGGGCAACGGAGACGGCGGCGGCGCGAGGGCGAGCGGTGGCGGTGTGCGAGGCAGAGGAGGGCGAACGGAGGCGGCGGCGCGAGGGCGAGCGGTGGCGGCCTGCGAGGCAGGGGAGATCGAGAGAGGGGGAGAAGGAGGTGGGACGAGCTGGTTCGAGGCGGTGGGTAGCGGCAGCGGCGGCTCGAGAGAGAGAGGCACACGGGAGGGGAGAGGAGGAGGCTAGGGTTCACCACGGGAGCCGGCCCTTTTATACCCCCAATACGCGAAATGACCAAAATACCCCGATGGGGGCACGGTATTTACATTTTGATGCCATTACTATTCATTTCAGGAGTGTCAATCCCATATCCAACGGCCCAGGCTTCTCCAGATCTTGATCCAACGGACGAGAACGCATCCAAAAATCTGATCCAACGGCCCAGAATCACTGAGCTCTCAGGAGGCTTGTGCATCCATCCATCTCTTATTTCTGGATTGCACAACCTACTACTAGTGCGATATTTATTGAGGCAAGACCAACGTCCTCCCTTGTGTAGGTAGCATGCCTTTCATTTATAGCTACTGGATCTAACCACTTGCCTACATGAACAGAGGGCCGGATCAAACGGCTCCCAGAGCTCTTGAACATTTTGCAAAGAAATCATGCAAGAGTCTTGAAATTGCACGCAGGTACAGTTGGGAATCGTTGCATGGAAAAAAAATATTTCTACGCACACGCAATGATCTATCTATGGAGATGCATAGCAATGAGGGGGAGAGTGTTCTATGTACCCTCGTTGACCGTAAGCGGAAGCGTTTCACAATTCCATTGATGTAGTCGAACTTCTTCTCACGTCATGCGATCAAGTACCGAACGCACGACACCTCCGCGTTCTGCACACATTCAGCTCAGTGGCATCCCTCGCCTTCTTGATCTAGCAAGTCGTCGACGTAGTAGATGAGTTCCGTCAGCACGACGGCATGGTGTCTCCCCCCCCCCCCTCCCGCAGCCATATTTTCCGGAGGGGGGAGGAAAGAGGAGGGAGGAGTGAAGGAAGGGGGAGGCCGAATCCCCCCGTGAAAGTGCGTTATATCGACTAGAGGGGGGGTGAATAGGCGATTTTTATGAAATTCTTCACTGAGGAATTTGCTCGTGAGGAAATTCCTTAGCGAAGAAATACTAGCAGCAGAACAAGTACTCAGAAGTAAACATAACAGATTACATGCATGGTCATCATGATGAAATGAAGACAAACACAGAGTACAGAAAGCGTAGGCACAGGATAACTCTAGATGAAGACAAACAGACTGAAGAAATTGAACTGAGGAATTTGTGAAAGTCTTCAGTCAAAGTCTTCAAACACAGATATGAACAAACAAACAACACAGTAATGAGGAAATGAAGGTGTTGAGGAAATAGAACCAGTAAGCTTGGTGAAGACAATGATTTGGTAGACCAGTTCCAACTGCTGTCTCAGTTGTACATCTGGTTGGAGCGGCTGAGTATTTAAACTCGAGGACACACAGTCCCGGACACCCAGTCCTGAGCACGCAGCTCGGGACACCAAGTCCTCACCGTATTGTCCTTGAACTAAGGACACACAGTCCTCGTCCAATCACTCGTGGTAAGTCTTCGGGTGACTTCCAAACCTTCACAGACTTGGTCACTTGGCGATCCACAATTCCTCTTGGATGCTCTAGACCTTGACGCCTAACCGTCTGGAAGAAGCACAGTCTTCAAAGGTAACAAGCGTCGGATCCACGTAGGATCAATTTCTTCAGTGATGCTCAATCACTTTGGGTTTGTAGGTGTTCTGGGTTTGGGTTTGGATTTTCCTCACTTGATGATTTTCGCTCAAAGTCCTCGGAGGATGGGTTGCTCTCAAATGACAAGTGTCAAGTTCACGCGGAGCAGCCAACCAGCTAGTGGTTGAAGGGGGCGGCTATTTATAGCCTAGGGAGCAGCCCGACATGATAAGACATAAATGCCCTTCAATGATATGACCGTTAGGTGGACAAGATATTTTAGGACAGCTGGCGCGTGGCACAGCAACGGTCGGAAATTTGGAGTACAAATTCCTCAGGGCTATCATGTTCCTCACTGTGTAGGCAATTCGCACTGGCGAATTCCTAACTCCTCAGTCAGAGCAAAGTCCTCAGTGACCAGAAGAACTGCGTCTCTGTCACTAAAGAAATTGACTGAACTGTATGAGATTTCCAATGGCTTCACTCGAAGGGATTGGTAGGTGTAGGATTTGAGTTGAGCATCACATGGAAATTTTCTCCTTAGTATTTCCTCGACCCCTTTAACAGTACGGTGTTTCCTATGACTCAAGAAAGAGAAAAATGAAACTACGAAAACAAAAGTCTTCACGCTTCACGTTCCTCGAACGAATACCATGTCTTCAAGGTCACACCAATTTCTTCACTCTCAAAGTCTTCAGAAAGTCTTCAGAAAGTCTTCAGAATATCAAAGTCTTCAGTCGAAGAACTTCATTTTTAGGGGTCGACTTTTACTGTAAATATCAAACTCCTCATAGACTTATAGACCTGTGTACACTCATAAACACATCAGATGCTTAACCTATAAGTCTTCAATACACCAAAATCACTAAGGGGCACTAGATGCACTTACAATCTCCCCCTTTTTGGTGATTGATGACAACATAGGTTAAGTTTTCAACGGGGATAAATATATGAAGTGTAGAAACTGATATTGAGGAATTTGATTGCAAGATATAGAAGAACTCCCCCTGAAGTTGTGCATAGTGAGGAATTTGCTTTTGAAGCAATGCACACATGAAGAGTTAAATCATGGAGATCTCCCCCTATATCTTGTAACTCATACACGCATTTGATATATGATATGAAGAATTTGAAATGCATGATGAAATATGGTGCCTGATGCAATTCAGCATGCGTGCGATAACATTGATGAGGAATCAGCATGCAGAATAGCGCATCAAAAGTATCAGAGCTCAAGCATGTATCAAAGTATCAGAGCACCGAGCACCATAGGGTTTAAGATTACAACTCGATCCAATAAAAGTTTCGGAAGAACGAGAGTTGCAACTTAAAAAAGATATGCCCTTATTATAGACCCGCTTGAAGACTAACTCAGATTTCTCCCCCTTTGTCATCAAATGACCAAAAGGATCGAAACTGAGGACTAACGCCCCTGAAGATATTCAAGTTGATGGAGGAGCGCCAGTGTTGTTGGGGTCGGTTGTTGAAGTAGGGCCTGCTGCAATGCCGTCCAAGTCTTCATTTTCATCAGTGTCGCGCGATGAAGAATATGAACTGGCCACCAGAGAAGGAACCTTGACCTTCTTGAATTTCTTCGGTGGAGGTGTCGACCAGGCAAATTCTTCTTTGAGGCCCATGTTCTCCAAATCTTCAGCACTATATACTTGAGACAGAACAGCCCAGGTGCGGTTGAGGGTTTCATGAAGGTAGTAATGGTTTTTCTTCACTGCATTATATGTGGCAGTCATATTGTGAAGAATTGAACCAAACTGACGCTTGACCCATTTGTGATTGCGATCAACCTTTTGATGAAGACTGAGGAGTAACTCACGATCAGTCATCACCCTGGGTGCTGTGGCTTGAGGATTTGTCTTGGCAGTATTAGCAGCAGAGTCATGTGTGGCAGAGTCATCATTGGTGGAATAAGAAGCAGCCTTGCGAAATTGACCATCCAATGGACGAATGCCTTCATCTATCACAGCAGTGGCCTTGCCCTTTTCATCAGCTGAGGAAAATGTCCTTTTGAGGACTTCAATAGGAGGCAAGTAGCTGCAGTGGTTGAGAGTTTCAGCCTTGTAGTTGAGTGAAGACCTTGTCCTGATGAATCTCATAATCCAAGGTGCATAAGGCTTCAGCTCAAATGGTGACATAGCAATGTTGGCCAGAGTCCTCATGAAGAAATCATGGAAGTTTATGGGAACGCCATGTATGATATTGAAAAGCATATTCTTCATGATGCCAACAATTTCTTCATCGGAAGAATCGTGTCCTTTGATGGGACATATTGTCTTCGTCAGAATGCGATAGACAGTACTAGGCACATACAGCAATTCCTTCACGAGGAATTTGGTACGAGGTGATTGCCCTGGCTTCAGAGGCTTCATGAGCACTTGCATATAGTGGTTTGACAGTTCAGGTTCATCATACACGCAACGCGCATCTTCAGTGGGTGGACTAAGAGAAAGGCAACGAAGCAATTCAGTTGCTGGGGCCTTGTAATGTGTATTTTCAGTCATCCAGTCCAGAACCCATGAATTGACATCTTCAGAGTTACCAGTGATGTGCAGTGTAGCATATAACTGAAGAATAAGTTCTTCATTCCAATCGCATATATCTGTGCAGAAGTTGAGTAGCCCAGCGTCGTGAAGAACACTGAGCACTGGCGTAAAGCATGGCATAGATTCCATATCCACGTGAGGAGTATGTGCATGGTCGAAGACTTTGTCTTTGTTGTAAAGCACTGAGGAATAGAAGTTTGCTTGGCTGGCAGTCTAGAAACGCCTCTTCCTTATGCGAGCAGAGTCATAAGGATTGTATTCAGTGAAGAATACGTGATCGCCATAGAAGTCTTCAGCCTTGAATTTCTGTTTGCGTGAGAATGGATCCTTTGGCCTTGGCAGAGGAGTGTCAGTGAGTTGCATCACGACCTCAGGAATCACAAGCTCAGGTTCTTCAGGCTGAGGAATTTCAGGATTTTCCTCACGTGCAGTCACCTTGTCTGTTTCAGCACCAGTTTCTTCAGCACAAGTGGCTGGAATTTCTTCATTCACAGAAGCAGTGGGATGAGTTGCATCAGAGCCCAATTTTACGGTTGGTGAAGGAGAGTGAGGAATTTGCTGCAAGGGAGTGAAGAGTGGGGAAGTGGGATGCTGACTTTCCCAAAAGTCGACATTCATTACTGGAGTTGTGCTTCCAATATCCACATCTTCATCATCAATTTCTTCAACACCAGCCTCTTCAGCATCAAACTGAGGCATTGGTGATGAGACTAGTGGGGTTGAAGGGATTGTATCCACTTCAATTTCTTCATCAATCTGCTCTGAGGAAGCAGCAGACTGAGTTTCTTCATCTGATCTACTTGGGATCTCATAATCTTCACCAAAAGGAACAAGGTCCTTTGATGGCATGGAGGAGATAGGAACAACATCAATTGGATTGGCAAATGAGCTGGTCATGGGCTTCATCTTCTTTGGGATTGAAGATTCTGAAGCACTTGATGCTTTCCTTTTCTTCACTGCAGCTCGCTCTGCAGCCTTGGTTTTCTTCACATCTAAAGCAGAGGGAAGAATTGGAGTTGGAGTTGGTGCAGGTGGAGCTGAGGAATCCGGTTCATTTTCTTCAGGCACAACTGATGCAGTTGCCCTGGTCTCTTCATTTTCTTCAGGCGCACCACTAGTGGATGCCCTGGAAATTTCATCAAAGGCTGGAGCAGAGTCATCAGCCTTGGAACTAGCATTTTCTTCAGCAGCCTGAACTTCATCAACGGTGCTGGCATGTTCTTCAGTTTGCTGAATAGATGCTTCAGCTTGAGGAATTTGTTGCTTTGAGGCAGTACCCTTGGTGAAGGCATCAGTCAACCTCACAAATCTGACCTTGGCTCCTTGCCAATCAGCATAGTATGAGTCAAAGTTGTCGCTGAGGGCTTTGATCTCAACCTGCATCTTGACAAGTTCCTCAGGCTTCATTTTGAGAACATTTTTCTTCAGCAGCTTCTCTTTGCGGTACTAGGATTTCTTGATCTCTCTGGCCCTATCATATTTCCACTTCTCCTCTTGGATGAAGTGAGTCAGCATGTGACTTTGGCCAGGTGTCAGCTTGAAATTAGGCATAGGAGTGTTGGGATCCTTGTGCCAGAGATCAATATAGTCTAGGATCGCCTTTGGATCCAAAAGCAGGGGCACAGGTGTGCCTTTGGCTTTAGCAGCCGTTTCTTGGCGGTCTCTGATGATTTCAGCGAGTTCTTCTTCATCAGCTTCATCATCATCAGAGGGCATAGTGAAGACCACTTGCTTCTTTGGACTTGGGCGAGTTCCTTGTCCAGCGGTAGCCTTTTTCTTCAGTAACGAGGGTCCAGCTGAGGATTTTGGTGCAGCTGAGGAACTAGCTGAGACACCAGACGCAATAGAGATGCCAGTTGTCCTTTGGCATGAGGCCATATGCACAGGAGCTGAGGACTTTGTGGGAGCAGGAGCAGCTTGAGGAATTTGCATTGAAGATTTTCAAGATTCTGGCCGTGAGGGCGCAGCTGAGGAACTTGGCCGTGTGGGCATTGAAGGTGAAGCACTTGGCTTACAAGCAGGCTTCTTCATCATTGATTTCCTCGGCTTGGCAGAAGCCTCAGTGGCAGCAGCAGCAGCAGCAGCAGATTCTTCATTGAATTTCCTCACTGCTTCTTTTGCTTGCTTTTGCAGTTTACGCTGGCGCTTGGCCCATTCTTGAGGAAATTCCTCACCTCTTCTGATGCTAGAGGGATCAGCCACTTGGCCAGGTGCCAATGGAGGGCATTGACATGGAGGGTTTACGGCAAATTTCTTCATGTACTTTGGAGTAACATATCTGTACTCCCTCCATTCTCTTGCCCATCTCCTTTCAATCTTCTGTATGCACACCTTGCGTTGATTTCTATCTTCTTCAGGAGGTGTGCAGTACCCAGCATAAATGTCCTCAGGGATTTCAAATGCAGTCATGACCTCTGGTCTCTTTCCTCCTTTCTGCGGCCTTTTACCTTCAGTCATTTTCTTCAGATGAGGAATTTGAACAATGGAATTCTCTAAAGAAGTATGCAACTTTTCTTCGAGGAACGCTGCAAATGAGTTAAGTTGATGAGAACCTAAGGATTCAGCAGCGGACATGTGTACCTGTGAACAGAGTATAGTTGCGAGGAATTTGAAGAGGTCATATGCGTTCTCAGAGGGTTTTTCATAAAGAACAAGTTTTGAGGAATTTGACCAGATTCGTCTTGAGGAATTTCACTAAGCTCCATATATCTTAGGTTCCAGAGTTGTATAGATTGAGAATCCACACAACTGAGGAATCTTGAAGAAATTTAGACTTAGGGAAATGAATCAAGAACAGAGAATAAGTGAGGTGTTTTGTGTGTGAGGATTTGAAGAGTAAAAACACCTTTGAAGATTTTGTAGAAAAACTTCGAATCAAGGAGGGCAGTAAAAATAGCTTTTAATTACCCTGAATGAAGAACACGACGAATTGTGAGTTGGAACAGTGAAGTTCGTCAATGCAGATCTTCCACGCCCTAACTTGGCGGAGGAAGACGTCTACGGCGGCGGCGGAGGTGAAGATTTCTGCTGTCGGCGCGAGTACGTCGGCGATGAGGTCGAGGCAGTGAAGCTTTTCCTCACCGGCGACGATGGAGTAGCGACGGCGCTAGGGTTTGGAGAGCTCGAGCGAGGTAAAGGAAGTGAGGATGGCAATGGAGGGGTATTTATAGCCGCAGTGAAAAACTGCTCGTCCGAAGATTTAGGACTAACATGCCCCTGGCCGTTCTCCTTCACTTGACATGTGTCACCCACGCACTGTGTAGTGGAGATCGTGTAAGATCGTGGGTGAGTAAAATAATCCATCGTGGGAAGTGGAACGGATTGCGCGGCAAAACCGAAGGTTTGGATAAGATTAGTTTTAACGTTCCGTTCGCAATTTCTTCAGCTGACAAGGACACAGTGAAGAATTTGAACGAGTTTTAAATAGAACGCACATGAAGAATTTGTGAATAGACTGGATTGAGTATAGCATAGAGGGGAAGGGTCCGATCACATTCACTTAGCAGAGAAAAAAAAATCCAACTTGAAGAAATAGCTATAAGTGAATGTTGTAGAGGACATAAACTCATATATATATATATATATATATATATATATATAGCACATGAAGAAAAACGATGGCACAAGTGAAGACTTTGTAAAGTTTGAAGAATTGGAAAAGCTGAAGAATTTCAAAAGTTGAGGAAAAACTCAAATTGAAAATTTTCAACTTTTGTGGTGGCGTGACCCACCGTGTAAGGATGATGATTTCAGACACCGCGTACAATTGTCGTAGGGTTCTGAGAATCAAATTCTTCATTAATTTCTTCACACTTAGAGTGTTATTCTTCATTGATTGAAGAAAAACGTTTCTTCATGTGTTGCACATCTAAGTCATCAATTATGCATAAGAGTTAGGATGAGTGCATTTTCAAAGTACATTCGAAGATTCTAAGATATTTAGCTCACACCGCAACTTGCTAAACGCTTCTCATCCAAGGGCTTAGTGAAGATATCGGCTAGCTGTTCTTCAGTCTTCACATGCTCAATAGAAATGTCGCCCTTCAACACATGATCACGAAGAAAATGATAACGAATCTGAATGTGCTTTGTCTTCGAGTGCTGAACTGGGTTGTGAGCAATCTTGATGGCACTCTCATTGTCACAGAGGAGAGGCACATTCTTCACGTTGACTCCATAGTCCTTGAGTGTTTGTTTCATCCATAGTAGTTGAGCACAACAAGAACCAGCAGCAATGTACTCAGCTTCAGCAGTAGATAGTGATACGCAGTTCTGTTTCTTCGAGGACCAACGGACCAAGGATCGTCCGAGGAAATGACAAGTACCAGATGTTGACTTGCGATCCACACGGTCACCAGCATAGTCAGAATCAGAATATCCAATGAGGTCAAAGTCTGAGCCCTTGGGGTACCATAATCCTAGTGTTGGTGTGTGAGCTAGATATCGAAGAATATGCTTCACAGCCGTATGGTGTGATTCCTTTGGTGCAGCTTGAAATCGTGCACACATGCAAACACTAAGCATTATATCCGGCCTAGATGCACATAAGTACAATAAAGAGCCAATCATGGAGCGGTATACCTTGTGATCGAAGTCAGTACCATTTTCATCAGTGCATAGATGACCATTTGTGGGCACAGGAATTTTGAGACCTTTGCAATCTTGCATGCCGAATTTCTTCAGGACATCCTTGAGGTATTTCTCCTGAGATATGAATATCCCATTGTGTTGTTGACAAATTTGTAGACCTAAGAAGAATTTCAATTCTCCCATCATAGACATTTGATATTCTTCACTCATCATATAGGCAAATTCATCACTATAACGTTGGTCAGTACAGCCAAAGATGATATCATCAACATATATTTGGCACACAAACAGTTCACCATCATATGATTTAGTAAAAAAAAGTGGGATCGAGTGAACCGGGTGTGAAGCCTTTCTTCATGAAGAATTCCTTCAATGTGTCATACCACGCCCGTGGGGCCTGCTTGAGGCCATAGAGGGCCTTGTTAAGTCTGAAGACTTTGTCAGGATGTTTTGGATCTTCAAAACCTAGTGGTTGAGCAACATATACTTCTTCCCCAATCTTACCATTGAGGAATGCACTTTTCACATCCATTTGGTATAAGATGATATCATGATGGTTAGCATAAGCAAGTAATATGCGAATAGCTTCAAGTCTAGCAACAGGTGCAAAAGTTTCATCGAAATCAATTCCTTCAACCTGTGTGTAGCCTTGAGCTACTAGTCGTGCCTTATTCCTCACCACAACACCATTTTCATCTTGCATGTTGCGGTAGATCCACTTTGTACCAATGATGTTATGCTTGCGAGGATCGGGACGATTGACCAGTTCCCATACGTTGTTGAGCTTGAACTGATGTAATTCTTCTTGCATGGCCTGAATCCACTTAGGCTCCAGAAATGCTTCATCTACCTTAGTGGGCTCTGTGATAGAGACAAAAGCAAAGTGCCCACAAAAGTTAGATAGATGTGAAGCTTTTGAGCGTGTGAGAGGACCTGGTGCTCTAATGTCATCGATGATCTTCTCCAGTTGCACTTCTTTTGCAATGCGAGGGTGAGTTGGTTGCCGTTGAGGAATTTGATCAGCATTTTCTTCAGCATCAATTTCCTCAGCATTTTCTTCAGGTGCATTAGTTTGACGTTCTTCATGTTCTGGAACGAATTCTTCAGCAGATTCTTCAGTAGGAATGACATCTTCAGTAGCCTTGTGCTTGATCGATTCATCAGGTGCTGGTTCATCTAACACAGAAGGTAGGTGCTCTCTTTGCGAGCCATTAGTTTCATCGAACCGCACATCTACAGTTTCAACAATCTTGTGAAGAACATTGTTGAAGACTCTGTAGGTGTGCGAGTCCTTTCCGTAACCAAGCATGAAACCTTCATGTGCTTTCGGTGCAAATTTAGAGTTATGATGAGGATCTCTAATCCAGCATTTAGCACCGAAGACTTTGAAATAACTCACATTGGGTTTCTTGTCAGTGAGGAGTTCATAGGTAGTCTTCTTGAAGAATTTGTGAAGATATACTCTGTTGATGATATGGCACGCAGTATCAATTGCATCAACCCAGAAACGACGAGGAGTTTTGTACTCATCGAGCATAGTGCGAGCCATCTCAGCAACAGTCCTGTTCTTGCGCTCCACGACGCCATTCTGTTGAGGAGTATAAGGAGCAGATAATTGATGAGTAATACCAAGTTCATCAAGATAGTCATTGAGACCCGAATTCTTGAACGCAGTGCCATTATCACTTCTGATGTGCTTGATCTTCACACCAAAGTTAGTTGAAGCCCTCGAGGAAAATCGTTTGAAGACTTCCTGCACTTCAGTTTTGTAAGAGACAAGGTGCACCCATGTGTAACGAGAGTAATCATCAACAATAACAAAACCATATTGAGATGCTTCATAAGAGATAGAGGAATAATGGTTAGGACCGAAGAGATCCATGTGAAGCAATGCGAATGGACGAGTAGTGGTCATGATAGTCTTCGCTGGATGCTTGGCCTTGGTCATCTTTCCAGCTTCACAGGCACCGCATAAGTGATCCTAGAGGAATTTGACATTCTCAATGCCAATGACATGCTTCTTCTTCGCAAGCGTGTGTAGATTCCTCATGCCTGCATGACCAAGTCATCGATGCCATAGCCATCCTTCTGAAGTTTTTGCAAGTAGGCACACGGCAGGTTGTGAATCTGCAGAGAAATCAACAATATACAAGTCTCCTCTCCTAAAGCCTTCGAAGACTTTGGATTTGTCAGATTCCATAATCACAACACAACGATACTTGCCGAAGACAACAACCATATCAAGATCACAAAGCATTGAGACAGACATAAGATTGTATCCTAAGGACTCAACAAGCATGACTTTGTCCATGTGTCGATCCTTTGTGATAGCAACCTTACCTAGACCCAATACCTGACTTTTGCTTTTATCAGCGAAGATGATATGCTTCATGTGTGATGCTGATAAGGGAGCATCCATCAACAGATTCTTGTCATCGGTCATGTGATTTGTACATCCACTATCAAGTACCCATTCAGTGGCTTTGGGTTGATCATCCTGCAGATGAATTAGTGCAACTTACGAACCTCATATACTTCAGTAGTGAAAAATATGATATCGCAATTCATCAGATCAATTTCATTAAGCAGTAGAACCGATAAAACAGAGGGAGGACGTATGAAATGAAAGTTCATTTCATCATGGTTAGCCTGCGTCCTTTCAGGCATTTTTCTCAGGTCCCCAGCAAATTCTTCAGACGTTACAGCACGTCTGGAGACCTGACCCTGCAGAAGAGATTAGTTCTTTTTCTTCACCACCCACATCTGAAGGGGTGGCAAAGAGTTCATCACTCTGCGAGCTCCATATGAGAATGGTGGCAAAGCAGCCAAACCATTTCGTTTCACATAAGAGGGGTTAGGGTAAGCATATGAATAAGCAGAGAAATTCTTCGAGGACTTATGAACATAATAATTTGAAGAATAATGCTCATATTCATAACCCTTGGCTCTTCCCTGCGAAACAGAGTTGTTAGCACGATGATGTTCATATGAGGACTTTGATCCATGTGAGGAATTTGATCCTCTTGAGGAATTTGGTCTGTATGAGGACTTGGATCCATATGAAGAATTAGATCTGGGGTTCCTTTTCTTCACAGGTGGTGTCATGAGGACATTCACCTGAAGACTTTCAAGGCATCTTCTGGGAACCCAGATTTTCTTCATAGGGGAACCGTTCCTGCAGTTAGTGCCAACATATCTAGCAAATACTTCACCATTCTGATTTTTGAACAGTTTATAGTTGGAGTCAAATGACTCATCAGAAGAATGAGAAGATTCACATGTATAGCCAGATAAATCAGATGGATCAACTGGAGGTCCCTTTGCAGCAACCCATGAGGTTTTGGGGTACTGCTCAGGCTTCCAATAAGTACCATCCGCATTGAGTTTCCTCTCAAAGGCAATACCCTCTTTCCTAGGGTTCCTGTTGAGGATCTGCTTTTTAAGCACATCACAAAGAGCCTGATGCCCTTTGAGGCTTTTGTAAATGCCTGTCATGTACAATTCCTTCAGCCCTGCATCGTCAGTGATACTAGCAATGTCCTCAGATGAGGAATTAGTGATAGCAGAGACAGGTGAAGAATTTGTAACATTTGAAGCATTTGAACATTCAGGTGAAGAATTAGCAGATTCTCGTTCAATGCATTTTAAACATGGAGGAATAAATTCTTCCTGAGCAGCGCTGATTTGTTGAGCAAGTAATGAATAGCGCTCCTTCTGAAGATCTTCATAACTCACTCTTAGCTTCTCAAGATCTTGCTTCTTTTGAAGATATTCATAAGAAAGCTTCTCATGATCAGATAAGAGAGTGTTATGATGATTTTGAAGGTTGTCAAGCTTAGTCTGAAGTCTCTGAAGATTTTCAGTCAAGGCCTTAGTGCGATCCATTTCTTCACCCAACATATCATCACTTTTGTCTAGCATGTTTTGAACCTTTTCAAAAGCCTTTTGTTGTTGCACAGCAATCTTAGCAAGTTTAGAGTAGCTAGGCTTAAGATTTTCATCAGATTCAGCATCACTAGATTCAGAGGAGGTGTATTTGAGTACCTTGGCACCCTTTGCCATGAAGCAATAGGTGGGAGCGTAGTCATCTCTGCCTTCGTCAGCCTTGTTGGTGAGTTCACTTTCTTCAGCGTTGAAGATGGATTTGCTGACGAATGCAGTAGCGAGGGCTAAGCTCGCCACACCAGACTCAGAGTCTTCAGATTGTTCCTCTTCCTCATTTTCTTCAGATTCAGCCTCAGAGTCCTTTTCCTTGCCAATGAATGCCCGAGCCTTCTTGGAGCTGCTCTTCTTGTGAGACGAAGACTTCGAGGATTTTGATGATGAAGATTTTGAGGATTTCTTCTTTTTCTTCGCATCATCAGAACTGTAATCCTTGTATTTCTTCTTCTTTGATTCCTTTTCCCACTGAGGACAATCTTGAATGTAATGTCCTGGTTTCTAGCACTTGTGACAAAGCCTCTTCTTATAGTCACTGGTTGAGGAATCGTTGCTCCTTGAGGATTTTCCAAAACGACCACGTCTTGAGAACTTCTGGAATTTCTTCACAAGCAGCGCCAGATCATGACTTAGTTCTTCAGGATCACCAAGGCTGCTATCAGAGTCTTCATCTTCGGACTCAGATACTACCTTGGCCTTCAGTGCACGTGATCTGCCATAGCTCGAACCGTAGAGATCTCTCTTCTCAGCAAGCTGGAACTCATGAGTGTTTAGCCTCTCGAGGATATCAGTGGGGTCAAGTGACTTGTAATCAGCACGCTCTTGAATCATCAGTGCCAGAGTGTCAAATGAGGAATCAAGCGATCTCAGCAATTTCTTCACCACCTCATGGTCGGTGATGTCAGTGGCACCAAGTGCTTGAAGCTCATTTGAGATGTCAGTGAGGCAATCGAAGGTTTGCTGAACATTTTCATTGTCGAGTCTTTTGAAGCGGTTGAAGAGATTGCGAAGAACATCAACTCGAGAATCACGCTGAGTTGAAACTCCTTCATTGACTTTGGACAGCCTATCCCAGATAAGCTTAGCAGTTTCCAAACCACTCACTCTACCATACTGTCCTTTGCTCAGATGGCCACATATGATATTCTTCGCTTGGGAATCAAGTTGCCTGAATCTCTTCACATCGGTAGCGTTCAGTGAGGGTGAGACGGAGGGAACACCATTTTCCACAACATACCAGAGATCGTTATCAATTGCCTCAAGATGCATGCGCATCTTGTTCTTCCAGTAGGGGTAGTCCGTCCCATCAAAGGTAGGACACCCAGCAGAGACCTTTATCATACCTGCGGTCGACATAACTAAAACTCCAGGCGGTTAAACCAAAATCACACAGAACAAGGGAGTACCTTGCTCTGATACCAATTGAAAATGCGTTATATCGACTAGAGGGGGGTGAATAGGCGATTTTTATGAAATTCTTCACTGAGGAATTTGCTCGTGAGGAAATTCCTTAGCGAAGAAATACTAGAAGCGGAATAGGTACTCAGAAGTAAACATAACAGATTACATGCATGGTCATCATGATGAAATGAAGACAAACACAGAGTACAGAAAGCGTAGGCACAGGATAACTCTAGATGAAGACAAACAGACTGAAGAAATTGAACTAAGGAATTTGTGAAAGTCTTCAGTCAAAGTCTTCAAACACAGATATGAACAAACAGACAACAAAGTAATGAGGAAATGAAGGTGTTGAGGAAATAGAACTAGTAAGCTTGGTGAAGACTATGATTTGGTAGACCAGTTCCAACTGCTGTCTCAGTTGTACATCTGGTTGGAGCGGCTGAGTATTTAAACTCGAGGACACACAGTCCCAGACACCCAGTCCTGAGCACGCAGCTCGGGACACCAAGTCCTCACCGTATTCTCCTTGAACTAAGGACACACAGTCCTCGTCCAATCACTCGTGGTAAGTCTTCGGGTGACTTCCAAACCTTCACAGACTTGGTCACTCGGCGATCCACAATTCCTCTTGGATGCTCTAGACCTTGACGCCTAACCGTCTGGAAGAAGCACAGTCTTCAAAGGTAACAAGCGTCGGATCCACGCAGGATCAATTTCTTCGGTGATGCTCAATCACTTTGGGTTTGTAGGTGTTCTGGGTTTGGGTTTGGATTTTCCTCACTTGATGATTTTCGCTCAAAGTCCTCGGAGGATGGGTTGCTCTCAAATGACAAGTGTCAAGTTCACGCGGAGCAGCAAACCAGCTAGTGGTTGAAGGGGGCGGCTATTTATAGCCTAGGGAGCAGCCCGACATGATAAGACATAAATGCCCTTCAATGATATGACCGTTAGGTGGACAAGATATTTTAGGACAGCTGGCGCGTGGCACAACAACGGTTGGAAATTTGGAGTAAAATTCCTCAGGGCTATCATGTTCCTCACTGTGTAGGCAATTCGCACTGGCGAATTCCTAACTCCTCAGTCAGAGCAAAGTCCTCAGTGACCAGAAGAACTGCGTCTCTGTCACTCTGTATGAGATTTCCAATGGCTTCACTCGAAGGGATTGGTAGGTGTAGGATTTGAGTTGAGCATCACATGGAAATTTTCTCCTTAGTATATCCTCGACCCCCTTTAACAGTACGGTGTTTTCTATGACTCAAGAAAGAGAAAAATGAAACTACGAAAACAAAAGTCTTCACGCTTCACGTTCCTCGAACGAATACCATGTCTTCAAGGTCACACTAATTTCTTCACTTTCAAAGTCTTCAGAAAGTCTTCAGAATATCAAAGTCTTCAGTCGAAGAACTTCATTTTTAGGGGTCGACTTTTACTATAAATATCAAACTCCTCGTAGACATATAGACCTGTGTACACTCATAAACACATCAGATGCTTAACCTATAAGTCTTCAATACACCAAAATCACTAAGGGGCACTAGATGCACTTACACCCCGCCCTTTCCTTTCCCTTCCCTTCTTTCCTTCTCCTCCTGGTTCGGCCCATATGGAGGGCGCACCAGCCCCTTGTGGCTGGGGCGTTTCCCCTCTTGGCCCATAAGGACCATATCTTTTATCGAGGGTGCCCGGAACCCCTTCTGGTGACCCGATATGCATCCGGTACCCTCCGGAACACTCCCGGTTTCTGAATACCATCGTCCTATATATCAATCTTTACCTCTCGGCCATTTCGTGACTCCTGGTCTTGTACGTGATCTCATCCGGTACTCCGAATAACATTCGGTCACCAAATCACATAACTCATGTAATATCATATCATCAGCAGACGTTAAGCGTGCGGACCCTATGGGTTCGAGAACTATGTAGACATGACCGAGACACCTCTCGGGTCAACAACCAATAGCGGAATCTGGATGCCAATATTGGCTCGTACATATTTTACGAAGATCTTTATCAGTCGAACCGTTATGATAAGATATGTAATTCCCTTTATCCATCAGTATGTTACTTGCCCGAGATTCGATCGTCGGTATCTTCATACCTAGTTCAATCTCGTTACCGGCATGTCTCTTTACTCGTTCCGTAATACATCACCTCGTGACTAGCTCCTTAGTTGTTTGCTTGCAAGCTTATGATGTGTATTACCGAGAGGGCCCAGAGATACCTCTTTGATACTCGGAGTGACAAATCCTAATCTCGATCTATGCCAACTCAACAAACACCTTTGGAGATACATGTAGAGCATCTTTATGATCACCCAGTTACATTGTGGCATTTGATAGCACACAAGGCATTCCTCCGGTATATGGGAGTTGCATAATCTCATAGTTGAAGGAATGTGTATTTGACATGAAGAAAGCAATAGCAATAAAAGATAACGGTCATTATGCTAAGCTAACGGATGGATCTTGTCCATCACATCATTCTCCTAATGATGTGATCCCGTTATCAAATGATAACTCATGTCCATGGTTAGAAAACCTTAACCATCTTTGATCGACGAGCTAGTCTAGTAGAGGCTCACTTGGGACATGTTGTTTGTTTATGTATTCACACATGTATTTAAGTTTCTGATCAATACAATTCGAGCATGAATAATAAACCTTTACCATGAATAAGGAAATATAAAATAACAACTTTATTATTGCCTCTAGGGCATATTTCCTTCAGGTACAACAATTCCTCAGATGCCGTTGGATCTCACATCCAACGGTCTAGAAGCCGGTATCACGGTAGCATATGAAGAACGATATCACCTGAAACTTTCCTTGTTATGGAGCTCCGTCGAAAGAAGACAGTAATGTGCCCATGTTGACACACAAACCCTTAAAGTAATATATGTATTTCAGAAGAAAAGTAAATTTTAGTACGTGGCATAGTTAGGTGGTCCGTGTACTCTAAACCATAAGCTATTTATTTGGCTCGATCAACAGACAAGGAAAATATGATGATAGTGAGGAAACTATGTACTTCCACCACAAAAGATAGCTTTCGGTGTGAGAAATGAGATCATCCTTTTCAGCAACAAAGGAAATAAGGTTGTCAAGACTGTATGGGTTGAAACTTTTGTTATGTTATGATCCAAATTCATATATAAAGATAAATACTAACTCCTGGTGAGCGAAGCGGAGCTCCAGCCCGTCGTCGGGAGGCTTGGACCAGAGCGGAGCAGAGCATATCGGATTAATATTGACTTAGGTCACCGTTGTTATATATACTTCTTCTATGCTGCCGCACGGGATAAGCTGATACTTCTAAATCCCCGACGTTTGTATCCGCTCCCAATATAGTGAGGATTTGTTGGTTGGCGCTTGTGGTTTGTCCCACTTCATGTGGAGGGGTTTTCCACGTTAAATCCTTGTGTCCCCTGTGTTTGATTTCGTTCTTTGTCCTTTCGATTGCGTGTCCTATCTCTAACAACTTTTGTCTTATCATGGGATACAAACTCAATGCTGCATCTGTCTCCACTCTCCAATTGTATCGTGAAGAGCCCGAAAAACCGAAGACCGAGGCCAAAAGGACCGATACCAATCTTTTTTCAAAGTCGATGAACTTTTTTAAAAAATGATGAATTTATTTTCAAATTGGGTGGATTTTTTCAGTTCCATGAACCTTTTTTCAAAATTGATGAATCTTTTCAGGGCCCATGAAGTCTTTTTCAAAATTGATGAACTTTTTTCAATTAGATGAACTTTTTTCAAAGTCGATAATTTTTTTGAAATTCACTATAATATTTTAAATTATTGAACTGTTTTCTCAAATTAGTGATCTTTTTTTAATTTTTTAATTAAAAAAATTTAGTATACGAGTTCGATCCAAATAGCGCGGTTACAAATGTTCTTAAAGCGTGCTCGCGGCAATCAAGTACTAGCAGCGAGCTGGTACCGTGGTAGCCAACCACTTTCAGTAATGTTACGGTGTGCTGAGCGTTCATGGGCCGCCCATTAGGTGCGGTAGTGAGCGCCAGTTCGCTTACGCGGCGCTTAAAGCACAGAATAGGAGGTCCCCTTTGGACCGCCATCAGTTATTTTCACTTCACATTTTTTCTTCGTGGGTTGTATGTATGTAATTGTGTTTGGGCCAAGGTCATCCGGGTCAATTATTGACCCAGGCCCAACATTGTAGCTCCTACCCAGCACACAGGTGAATACTGGAGCTGCCGCTCCAACTTTCACAACGGCCGCGAGGCCACCAGTCAGCCTTGTCGATAGTTCTACCTCCAAAATGACCAAAGCCGACACCACGAGCAGGAGACTTCCATACTGACCTATGTTTATGAATAAAGAAGGGGCGAAAGGGGCGTGATGCCGTGATGGAGTGCAAGCGTGAACGACAGCACGAGAGCGATCCTGAGATGGATCTATTTTTTTACGATCGATCAGCTGTGTCGGGTAAAGAGGATTGGCCTGCGTGCTAGCCTTTTGTCTTAGCAAGCCTGCCTGAGATCGACCCGAACTCCAAAATGTCCAGTTCGAACCCGGTGGTCTGCGTGCTAGCAGTTTGCTGCTACCTTTTGGGTCCTCTTTGGACCGGCATATCCTATTCCACGCTTCAGTACAAACTGTAAACCGACCGCACACCCCTCGCTCCGCTCCGCGCCAGCCCGTATACCTTCCCTCTTTTTTCCGTTATATAAAAACAAAACGCAGCGTAGCCGTCGGGTCCAAATTCATAACCTCTGCGTTCTACCAGTACGGCAGCAACCTCTAGAATATCTTACCGCTCGTGCACACTTGCTTTTTTTATTTATCTTTTATTTCTTGCTTCAGTTCGCAGTTTTTTCGGGTTCACTGGCATTTTCTGGATGATTTATTTGGTTTTTCTTCTTCTTTCTTATTTCCTTTTTCCCTTAAATAAGCGGTTTTGTTTTCATATTGGTGATTTTTTTTCATAATCGTTAAACTTTTATTCAAATTCGTGAACTTTTTCCAAACTGCATGAACTTTTTCCAAATTGAATGGACTTTCTAGTTCGGTTAACTTTTATTTTCCTTTTTTGTGAATTTTTTTCTAAATTGATGAACTTTTTTCAATCCGGTGATTTTTTTCTTCAAAATTGATCAGTTTTTTAAAACCGATGAATTTATTTCAAAATCGATGTACTTTTTTCAATTATATGTCTTTTCAAAACCAATGAACTTCTTATTGAATTGATGAACTTTTTTTTCAAATCTGTGAACCTTTTCGAGAATCAATGAACCTTTTTTCAAAATTGGTGAACATTTTCAAACTCACTACAATTTTTCAAGATTGATGAACTTTTTTTGAAACTCACTAATTTTTTTAAAATTCTTGAAGTTTTTTTTATCAAATTAGTGAACTTGTTTTTAATAATTTAAGAAACTTTTTTGAATATGCGAGCTCAATTCAAATAGCGCGAATACAAATATTCTTAGAGCATGCTTGCTACAATTAGTTACTAGTAACGAGATGGTACAGCGGTAGCCAACTGGTTTCAGGAATGTTGCAGCGTGAGTTCCATTTTTTTATGGGTTAAGTGGTACAATACTTCGGTACGCTCTGCTTTCATGGGCAGGCCCATTAGGTGCGAAAGTGAGCGCAAGTTCCCTTCTTCGGCGCTTAAATCACAAAATAGGAGGTCCCCTTTTGACCGGGTTAGTATTTTTTTCCAGTTCACCATATTCTTCGTGGGTTGTATGTATGTAACCGTGTTTGAGCCAAGTTCATCAATGTCAATTGACCCCAACTCAACACTGTAGCTCCACCCATGTACACAGGTGAATACTGGTACTGCCGCTGCAACTTTCACTGTGGTCGCAAGTCCACTAGTGAACCTAGTTGATTGTTCTACCTCCCAAGTGACCGAAGCCAACACCGCACACAGGAGATTTCTATAGCCGCCTCTTCGACTTCCATACTAACCCTAAGTTTGTGCACTCGCGTAGCCGGTGACGAAGCGAACAAAGATGCAAGAGCCACCACTGACTAACGAGAGACCATACCTCCAAGATGTTGCCCCCGAGGAGGAATCGGTGATGACTTCCACCGAACTCCGCTCCAACCAATGGAGAAGCTTGGGGTTTTGCTAGGAAAGGCCTAGACCGACAATGATGAGGAAGGTGAAGGGATTCCACGACGACGCCTCCAAGGAAGGAACGACGTCCTAGATTCCGTCGACGTCGGCATCATCCGAGGCCGAGCTAGATCTCACCCATAGTTCACCAAACCCACAGACATAACAATGAGCCCAGCCACATGCAACACGCCACCAATAGCAGCCAAGTGTGCTAGGAAGCTCCCCGCCGCCAACCACCACATACACGACCAACAAAGACAACCAAGGCCTTTCATGCCTACATGACATCCCCGGTCCCATCCGAAGTGCAGAACCGCCCTGCTTCCATATCCTTCATTCTCATTGTTGCAGAAAACACTGTAACCCACACACGGCTACACCAACACTATTGAGACCACACCGCCCAAATCCAACCAAATCTGGACAACCCACATGCCCAGTGGCGCCACAACGTTTCCCACCATGCAACCACCCAAACCTCTTGCTGAATCCACGCTTGATAAGCCACCCCCGCAACCAAGGTAGTTAGAATCATGATTCTTTTATATGATTTTATGTATTTATGATCCAATCTGACTCATCTCATTCTATGGTTAAGATGGTTAGTAAATTCTACGTTTCCATGACCCTACCATAAAGTTTATGATGCAAGGTAGTCTTTGTAGTCCATGCGTGTCACAAGTTCCCTCAACTAATCTACTCTATGTAGTACAAAAATAACGTTGAATGGTGTCATAAAAATTTAGGACACAGATAATCACCTTGGTCATGCTAGCTTCATGTTTCAAGCTCAGAACCACCTCTCTTCTTCCTCCCTTCCTCTCGCTTGATCATGAACAATGACCCATATCCAGAAATCACCGTCTTCTTCCTCGAGAAATGAGTCATCAAGAAACTCTTGCAATATACTCTGCATCTACACATTGCATCAATGAAGTTCAGTGAATAGTTGAGGGAAACAAAGGAGAATAAATTACCTAGGACAACGGTCGAACACCTCGCGGGTGGGACGAGGTCAACAGAGAGGCGGCCATCAGGGTTGCGCCGATGAGGCTACCAAGACGAAAGGTAGGTGTAGACGAGACATGGATGTGGACGTGCCCAGAGTCAATTTCCATCCTCACTATTGATCTACGTGAGAAGCAACCAATCCCGAAACACCCATAGTTTAAAAAACCGAACCGGAAAGGTTGTGGGTTCAGGTTTTTACCGGTCGGACCGCCGGTTCAACCCGGTAACATCACACTTATCTAGATAAAATAGATGATGTGGAAAGCAATAAATGAAGTAAGAGAGACATATGGTAACATAGCTAGTTACTACTAGTATGAGTAACATCACACATATCAAAGCAAGATGAGTCTAATAAATGAAGTGTTGAATGTTACCACACAGATATTACTCCCCACTATGGAGGTAGTCACATAGAGTAGTAATATGAGCAATGTTACTACTCTATGTTACTATCCATTGCACGGAAGACCATGGTGTGCTGGTTGGTTCACCAATGACCGGCGGCGGTAGCGTGGTGAAGAAGGCCTTGCTTTTGAAGAACCCTAATGCGGCGGTGTGGGAGGACAGTTGAGCGGTCGAGCTCTACCACATGGTGCTGCTGTCGCCACGGGGCTGAGTACATGGGGCAGGAGAACGGAAAAGAAAGAGGAATAGTTTGGGCGCAATAGACGGGAGTTCTTGGCTTCCGCTAGTGAACAAGTGGCCCACCATGTCCCGGTTCACGTGCAGGCTCCGAGAACGGTTCACAGAGCAGCGTCCTAGTCACGTTGCCTGACTAGTTGGCGCGGTTAGCACGGCAAGGAGGCCGAGATGCGCTCCACGAGAGCATCCGGTGCGTTCTTATGCAGATCCGAGGGCGGATGACCATAAATCGCTGTGACAGGTCCTAGGTAACCCAGTTTTACTCTTTACTAATATTTTTTTAATAATTTACTAATAATGTTAAGACAACAATTTCTTCAGGTTTCATGCAAAAAAAAAAACTTCTTCAAGGTAAGAACTTTCCTGCTGATCTTATTTGTCTTCTTATACAAAGGGTTTCCTTTAGATAGTGGAAGGACTTCATAATTGAATCAAGAACTTAACGAGAAGGGTAAACTTTTTCTCTCCATATCATCATGTTTCCTCATCGTATAAATACTGAGTTTAGCTAACATTTAATTAAATGTGGTATTTCTAAATACAATGGCAAACACATTCAGACATTAAGAGATATACTTCATTGACGGACGATTCTTTATTTTTATTTTATTTCACCATCAAAACAAATGCGTTCATGCTTGCATATATATCCAAATTGGATGGAGGCGTGTCGGGGCCGCTAGCGATTTGGCGACGGCGTGTCATTCCTCACCGTCGGAAGTGCTATTCCTGTGCTGACATTCTCCTACTTCCTTGGTGACCCGTACGCGATTGAGGACCTACACATCTCCAAGCTGCGTGTCGCCATGTTCGATCTTATTTAGCTTGGTGTGTGTGAGGCTTGTGAGCTGCTGTCCAGCGTCTTTGTACCTTGTCGCTTTTCTGTTTTCTTGTGTTGGTTTCGCGCTTGTATTACTATTCCTGACCGGTTGATGGCTTTGTTAATTCAAAGCCGGGCTCCTCTAGAGCCTTCGTTCTAAAAAAAAATTGGATAGAGGCAAGTACTAGTAAGAAGGTTATTTACTCACTTACCTCTGGGGCATAGCGCATAAGGAGTTTTAGATGTATATTTATTTGAAAAGATATCGGCAAATAAGCTCATCAGTTAATAACATTCTCTATATCTTTTTCTTTTAGTTCTACATATTCCTTAGGTATCTTGAGTGATTTGTGCATATACTTAAAAATCCCCCAAAAATGAAAATGCAAAGCATGCACAAGCATTTTTTAAACCGCCCATCTGCTATAAGCACAAACCCATTAAAAAACCAATATAGTTTAAGCACATCGATTCTTTTTTATAATGGAAGAAACCAGCATCTTACTTCAGTTGTATTAATTTGCCGTCACCTAATGTTAAGTAGTTCACTTTAAAATTTCTACTGTTTTGTACCTAGAAGATTAGTACCACAGAAAAGCATATGTACTCATCAAATATGACCGATCAATGATATAATGTTTACTACAATACATGGAGCTGATCTGACTAGATGTAGTTCTTAATCGCCCGTATAACTTGATAATCCGATGAGCACAAAATTTGACGTACGCTAATGTAATGGTCGTTAGATGATATCGTAGATGTTATTATGGGGACATCCCTACTACAGGTACACACATAGCCCCCACAGCCACCCACGCACAAGTAACAGAAAAAATAAAAATAGGTGCCAAACTGCCAATCACTGGAGCCTGCACTCGTCAACTGAAAATTCAGATAGTATTTTGTACTCCCTCTGTTTCTTCTAAATATAAATCTTTTTTAGAGATTTCTATACGGACTACATATGGATGTATGTAGATATATTTAAGAGTGTAAATCCATCATTCTGCTCCATATGTAGTCCATATTGGAATCTCTAAAAAGACTTACATTTAGGAAAGGAGGGAGTACTATACTTTGCAATGTATCTGGATATGTCAATACATAGCATCCAAAACAGACCATCAACCTTCACATATTCCCTTGCGTCCCATCTATCTGTAGTTTCTTGATAGTGGCCACGAATAAGAACTAAGAATCAGAAAGAACCGTATGGATTTCTGACAACTTCTATTCCCACTCATCCATGAATTGTTCAGCAGTGTAACTGCAGGCCATTAATACAGGCTGAAGCAACCAACGTAAATAGATATGATGGAAGTGCTAGTTTATAAACAAGCTAAAGTTGAAATCTATCATCAATATAACTTGTATATTTCTACTCCTTCTGATCCATGTCGCTTGTCACCGCTTATTAAAACTTTAGTACAAAGTTATACTAAAGCAGCGACAATTAATATGGATCGGAGAGAATATTTCGCTGTTGTTGTTTGCCTCCCTAATCTAATTTAGCAATTCAGACCATGCTTGCAATTTATAGAGGGTGTTTGTTGTAACAATAATGAATGACATGTATGCATCACCATCATTCACTTTCACAACTAAGAAAATTGAATTCAACTCCATGAAACGGCACAAGATTGTACAAATGAAATATCCTCATGATCATGCATCTATCTACTGTCAGATTAACTATACAAGATTCGTCCATTTCTCAACCTCCTCATATAATTTGAAACATTAACATAATTCTTTTCCTTACGAGTTTGTTGCTATATATTGTGATGGGAGATAAATTCTAATTAGCAGGGAAGGATCCGCTGGGGGTGCTTATCACCCCCTCCAAAAATATTAATTTTGATTTAATTTATACTAGTGATGAGCTGATTAACCTTTTGTCCATTGCAAATGATAATATGTGTAATTGTTAATTGTTTGTGATCCAAACTCTAAAATCAGTGAAACTTATACAGTTCTCAACTATATCTAACAAGATAATACTAATCACAGTTAGCATTCGGATGAACAGTAATACACCAATCAAGCAAATTTAATATGTGTGCTTTCAAGTTTGCTTTACAAGGCCGAATCAATTCATTTTTGTTAAGAGAGCAGTCACTATTCCAAACATAACACCATCATCTTGCAGGCGTGTTCCAGCAAATTATCATCAGCCACACCTATTAGTAGTAGGGATGTAACGCGACGTCCCCGGAAGGCCGGCGAAAGTGATAAGCCAATACAAATTAAACTATTCCAACTACAACCCAGTTAATCCACACGGCACCACAGCAACATTGAACCAAAGACAGGAGATCAGAAGGTTGCAAGGCAAAGTAGGGGAAATGACAAGAGGATCAAAGAGCAGAAGGCAACGGTTTCACAATTGCTAACAATAAATATCGATAATGGTCAATACAGCATTTGTTTCACATTTAGGGCAAACCAAAATAGTAAGCAGCAGACATGTCTGTGTTGTTGTAACTAGTATATATATAGTGTAGGATAACCAGACACATATTTAGAACGAAATAAAAGTTCCCTATCACGAGCGAGAGTGACTCGGCTAAGAACCAGAAGCAAATTAACTAATACGTAGCTTACGACGAACGGCACGATCATCTCCCATCTAGGGTTTTAGGCGCGTTCGCCACGGATGCGGCGGGCGAGCTGGATGTCCTTGGGCATGATGGTGACGCGCTTTGCGTGGATGGCGCAGAGGTTGGTGTCCTCGAACAGCCCGACGAGGTACGCCTCGGCTGCCTCCTGGAGAGCCAGCACGGCGTGGCTCTGGAAGCGCAGATCCGTCTTGAAGTCCTGGGCAATCTCCCTCACGAGGCGCTGGAAAGGCAGCTTGCGGATGAGCAGATCCGTGCTCTTCTGGTACTTGCGGATCTCCCTCAGCGCCACCGTGCCGGGCCTGTAGCGGTGGGGCTTCTTCACGCCGCCGGTGGTCGGGGCCGACTTCCTCGCCGCCTGAAAAGAAACGCCAAAACACACGAAACCATCGATCGTCAGCAAAATTCTCGTGAAACAGATTGGGAACAGGGGAAGGAGAGAAGGGAGGCGGCGAGACGCACGATGGTGGTGGCGAGCTGCTTGCGGGGTGCCTTGCCGCCGGTGGACTTGCGGGCGGTCTGCTTCGTACGCGCCATCTTCTTCTTCTTCGGTTCCTCCTCGACTTGCGCTGCGGGATTTGGGTGGTTAAACTCGAACGGCTGGACGACGGGTGCGGAGGCAATTTATATACGTGAGGGGGCGCTGGGGAAACGTGGACCGAGGCGGTTTCCTGTGACCGAGGCGGTTCCGGGATGGCCTCTGTGATCCACATGCTTGGCGCTGGTTGGTCATGGAGCGACAATGTGCGGATCGGTGACCTGGCGGTGGTATTATCTTTTTGAACACACCAAGTCGTTTGGCCTATTATTTTGGTATAATAGTCGCAAATATAACCCAGCGTTGCAATGCGTGAGGAAAAAAATTTACAGTTCATACCCCAATAAGCATGATCTAAACTGATGGATGACGCTGAGGTAGTCCAGATGGAGAAACCGTGACGACATCCAGGGCCACACTGCGCCGGAAACCCAAGCAGATAGGTTTAGCTGCAAGGGTGCGTACGGGGATGGCAAGAGGATACGTCATACAATAATGGCAGCCGACGACGGCTTTACTTGGAGAGAGAGGAATTCGGGAAGAAAGTTGAGACAGAAAGAGCATGCATATTATGTATGTGAGACACTTGTGTTTGCGATATGCCCAAATAATGTAAAAGAACCATTAGGAAAAGTATTCGTTTGTTGCAACATGTGTAAAGTAAATTTGAAGCAATATTATAAAGGAATATTTCCTTTCTACTTTCTCATGTTCAACCGAAAATGAATATCCTCCACAATGTTCCTCGGTTAATTAGTTGTGCTAAATAGGAACATTTTTTTGTACCAATACCATAAATGAGAAGACACAAATATGGCAAAAATATATATGTTAGGAGTTTCGTAATTCAAAAGAATGTGTGAGTTGACCCCCCCCCCCCCCCCCCCGAGTTTCCTGCTACCTCGCTTGGTCGACGACATGGTGCAATTGAACCTGGCCATGATAATCCAGGATTGCGCACCAAGATGGCTGCCCTCGGCATCGTCTTTCTTGGATGTCCAGACATCGGGGCCCCACAACGCCTCCATCTATGCCTCCAAGTCTCTCTTCGAGCCAGCGTTGGAACATCTCCGCCTTCCTGGATCACTCCGCCTCATTAGGTCCCATGTGCCTCATCTCCCAACCACCCGGGAGTTCACTACACGATAATACTCGTCCTACTTGATGCAGTAATACATTGTTCTAACCCTCTCTTTTTTGTACTTCTATTGCAAAAACAATTACTGGAATTCCTTTTACGCACATATTCAAGTTCATCATCTTATGTCTTGCTTTGCTCAACCAATAAGTACATGAAAAAAAAGAAACGATACATTCTTATCGTGTTGAGATGCAGCTTCACCAATTTTGACTGAATAGCACATCACAGTTTTCATGATGGACGCAAGGGACAATGATGTATGCACTGGGCTTCTAGCTTCCGTTCCCATCCATCATTGGCTGTCTCGCTGACCTCATCCGCTCTCCAGCGTCAGGCCTCCTCCTCCTGTCCTCTATGAGTCTTTTTTTCATCCAGCCGAATCTAGATAGCTTGGCGGATGCTGTTGTGCAGCGTCAAGATTTTGTTTTTGCCTTTTTCAATCTCATCCGAGATAGCCCAGTGCATGCATGCTCGTTGTGCAGTGTCTCGATTTTATTTTTCCTTTTTCAATCTCACATTTGATCTATTCTTTTTAAATCTCCTTTTTTAATTAATTGCTTTTTGATCAATATGTGTACGCACAGATCTTCTTCTTCCTTAATTCCTTCCAATCAATATTGATTTTTGTGGTTGCTTATTGATTTCAGATCACAAATGTATATAAATTGGTGGGATAGGGCGTAAGGGAGCGAGGAGGCAATATTTAATATGAAAAAAAAATCTTCTTTCTTCACACAAGCATGAGG
This sequence comes from Aegilops umbellulata, assembly GCA_032464435.1. Classification (NCBI taxonomy): domain Eukaryota; kingdom Viridiplantae; phylum Streptophyta; class Magnoliopsida; order Poales; family Poaceae; genus Aegilops; species Aegilops umbellulata. Next base: position 384,376,065 of record CP136059.1, on the reverse strand, counting down.
TATAGCTCAGTCGGGACTGGTCCATTGGTGGGGAGTTTGATCCATGAAACTGTCCATTAAGTTTTTGCATCGGCCAACTTGTAGGATTATATGGGGTGAGGCCCAGGAAGATGAAAAATCTTTTCTATCATGATTCTAGAGAAGATAAATTTGACATTGAGTATACAGACTTGTGGAATTTTTTTAACATGAGAAACCTACACGCATCCATGATCAGAGTGTTGACTCTGTTCTAAGCCAAAGAGGCCAAGAGCATTAAGGCATGCTTTGGTTCCATGGATCTTGCCCCTGGGACCAACTCCAAAAAGACTCAAATTTTGTCTCTGAGTCCATGGTCGGATGTCGATATCTCAGATAGAGAAACCATGCGTCATTTGCCATAAAAATGCACGCAAGTCTTTTAAGCTAACCAAATCCTTGTGGTTATCATCCCCTCTTGGAACAAACTGTTTTACTATGATAACTTGAGGATCAAAGATGACAATGTCCAAACAATCGAGATCTCAAAGATATCAATCACACAATGTACTATGTGTTCTAATTTTTGAGGCACACCGACGGAGCAGCCTATACTAACAAAGATTGCTACAAGCTATTCCACCACTACTTCCCAAATTTGCAACAACCTTCGGGGGCATCATGACTGGTTTTTACGTGTGTGCCGCTATGTATGAGTTGGTCCGGGAGTACAACCCAGTGAAGAGTCACAATAATTTTAAAAACAACATGGGCTTGATGCAGCGCGTACATGACGCACAAAAAAACTTTGCTCATAGTAGAGAGGTGCTGGCTCATTTCATTAATGATGAAGTGATTCACCCAGATAGCACATTTTATGGTGGCCCTCTTCAACTATAACTCAGCCGCCATCTTGTTCGGCCAAAGGGCCAGCTGCCACCAATAAGCCATCTTGTTCGGCCAAAGAGCCAACTGCTACCAATAAGTTGTCTTCTTCAGTGAAGGACACATTTATGGCAAATCCCAATCCCATGACGAATTAGAATCATATCCTTCTAAGAACGAAGACGGTGTATTGTGTTTTATAGTTGTTGGATGATATACATAGATTGTGTTGATGTCATATGTTGTTGCGCAATAATCATTTTTATTAGATTTAATGAAATTTGCAGGAATTCTAACCTTCAAATCTTGGTAAAGTTGTTCCTTGAGTCCGATAAGTTTACAAATATATACTTTTTTCCTATGTCATTCATACTGGCACTAATGTGTGTGCAATGTTGATTTACCATATATAAAAATGCATATATGGAGCCTTTTTAGCTATGAAAGTGACCCTTGTTTGGTATATGATATGGAAAAATAAGTATTCATGTGTATGTGTAGTGCAACAGGGGGGTGGTAGAAGTACAACATGTTATGTAGCTAGTCCCCAACGAAACATCACTGACCGATCTCAGTAGGGGGTGGTCGAAGTGTAACAGGGGCTAGTACAAGTGCAACATGTTATGTATCCAACCCCCAACCAAACATCACTGACCGGTATCAGCCACAAGGACAGTCAGTGATGTGTTGTTTATAAGGTGCCTCGAGGTAGTCAACGACGACCGGTTGTCCTGTCACTGTTGTGCATAATTGCTGGCCTATCGACCGGCCCGTACGTGATAAATCATTTTCATAGATTCGGAGGCACAAATGGTCCACTCGTGAGTAAGTGATGATAAAATTTTTGTCAGTCGGTACTATTCGGCCATGTAGTAGTGGGTGCTATGTTGTAGCAGCCCCATGTCCCTAAATGTGGCCACAAGCTTGGCAAGAAGCATGTTCATACCCTCTGCATCATTACTGTTATAGATGTATTTCAGATTGGACACCGTCTCGCTATCGCTGGCTAACACTGTACCATAACAGATCACATGATTTTCATTGCAATGAATGACTCTTGTGAACCAACATGACTCGTGCATGAATCATAACTATGAGTGTTGTTGCTTGAATTTTCAGCTTCAACATTTTGTCCTAGTGAACTCGATGTTGCGGTAAGTAAAGGTGAAATCGACCTTACACCCTACCTAAGACCTAACAATGGGGGTGGTTATATGCTGCTTACCGCCATTCAAGCCAATGACACGTCCATATCGGAGACAGATACAAAGGGGCAAAGCAGCCCTAGGAGGGGAGAAGCAAGCGTTGGTGCTGGTTATTTAAGTCGCCGTAACCGCCGCTGCCGGCAAAAAGCAGTGAAAGAATAACCCGCAGAAGAAATTTAATCGCTTCTAGAAATTGGAGCCAGAGAAAGATAAGACTCCTGAACGTCATGAGCGAGCAAAAGGGGGGGTGAGACTCGATTTCGCGCCATCCGACGCCAACATATTTTTTTTCTCCCGCCATCTTAATGTCGATCCGTGGTGTATGTCGTCCCTCTTTTACGTTTGAGTAAACCTGACTTGCTGGAAACGACCAATTCGACAGTGTCTAACTAGTGAAGCTCTTGACTGCTCTAAAGTTTATATACGTGCACAGGCCAGCATTTCGTATAGGGAACGAAACGATTTTTTTTTTTTTTGCATCGGCCTGTTTGGGGTCACGGGCAACCAAACAGGCCCTATGAGCCCGAGCAGACCGCGAGGTCAGCGATCCGCACCTTGTCGATCCCCACCAACCAGCGCCGAGCACGTGGATCACCGGGGGCAATCCCGGAACTTTTTTTCCCGAATGTTCACAGGAAACCGCCTCGGTCCACGTTTCCCCACCATCCGTCATCTATATATTGCTGCCCCGCGCCTCTCCACCCCTCGTCCCAGCCGTTCGAGTTCAACCGCCCAACAAATCCCGCAGCGCAAGTCGAGGAGGAACCGAAGAAGAAGAAGAAGATGGCGCGTACGAAGCAGACCGCCCGCAAGTCCACCGGCGGCAAGGCACCCCGCAAGCAGCTCGCCACCACCATCGTACGTCTCGCCGCCTCCCTTCTCTCCTTCTTCCCCTGTTCCGATCTATTGCTGTTTTCCTGATGATCGACGGTTTCGATTGTGGCGTTTTCTTTCCAGGCGGCGAGGAAGTCGGCCCCGACCACCGGCGGCGTGAAGAAGCCCCACCGCTACAGGCCCGGCACGGTGGCGCTGAGGGAGATCCGCAAGTACCAGAAGAGCACGGATCTGCTCATCCGCAAGCTGCCCTTCCAGCGCCTCGTGAGGGAGATCGCCCAGGACTTCAAGACCGATCTGCGGTTCCAGAGCCACGCCGTGCTGGCGCTCCAGGAGGCCGCCGAGGCGTACCTCGTCGGGCTCTTCGAGGACACCAACCTCTGCGCCATCCATGCCAAACGTGTCACCATCATGCCCAAGGACATCCAGCTCGCCCGCCGCATCCGTGGCGAACGCGCCTAGAATCCTTGATGGGAGATCCTATATTATCGTGCCGTTCGTTGTAAGCAAGCTAGTTGATTCGCTTCTGGTTTCTAGACGTGTTATATACCATACATAGTACCTCGTGATAGGCAACTTTTATTTCGCTGTAAATATTATGTAGCCTAAAACAGATAATTGTCTACTGCTTTTTCTTTTGGTTATGTTTGTGAAACAACTGCTATATTGGCGTATCATTATCTGTTTGGAGCAATCACGTAATCATTGTCTTCTGTTCTTTCAACCGTCGTATTCTTTTGCGAATAGTTCTTTCAACCGTCGTTGGTGTGGAATTTGGATATTGAGGCACACATTGACCATGGTCGCAATGGTGATCATGCCAAAATGGATATATTCCTTGAGTTCTTACGCCTCGTGTCTGAGTTCTTGCTCCTTTTCTTTGACGGATTGTCAATCTTGTTACCATTTTCATACTTGAATCCTGGTCTATTACACATGTATCATTTAGTGCGAAGTACCTCATTTTCTTGCTTCTTCTATTGCCCAATACGAACACCAAAACCAGAGTGATGTGCATAAGATTTGTAGAACTCCACGGCCTTCAATACTTCAAACACCACCCCCACTTTAGGCATCAAATAATCTTCACCTTGAGGAATAAAGGACGAGCACTGCAACATATTGAATGAAGCAATATGCCTTTCACATACGAATAAGTAAAATGAATACGCCCGTGCTCAGTGAAACCAATTGATTTGCACAGAGGAACACTTGCTTTCTTTATAGGTGTAAAATAAATCCTTCCTCGTTCATCTGCATCTGCCACATATTTGTAGATCCCATCGCTGCACCAAGAGGTACTCCCTCCGTTCTAAAATAGATGACTCAACTTTATACTAAGGTTAGTACAAAGTTGGGTCATCTATTTTGGAACGGAGGGAGTAGATGATTAAGCCTGTAGAACTAACCAGAAAAAGGACAGACAATTTGAGAGAAATACGACCCATGGATTTAGCCCCAACGCCAATTGAAAGACCCGGCCAAGGACAATCAGTGTACAGAATTACATCTCCCCGACAATGTAGACGTATGTGCAGGTAAAATCTAGAACAATGATTCCCAGCTTTACTACAAAAATTGGAAACACTTGTAATGACAATCAGTGTACAAAATTACAGCCCCTCGATGTAGATGTATAAAACAACAACAACAACAACAAAGCCTTAGTCCCAAACAATTTGGGGTAGGCTAGAGGTGCATAAAGGACGAGCACTGCAACATAAATGAATGAATCAATAAGCACTTTCATGTACGAATAAGTAAAATGAATACGCGCCCGTGCTCGGTGAAACCAATTGATTTACACAGAGGAACGCTTGCTTTCTTTATTGGTGTAAAATAAATCCTCCCTCATTCATCTGCATCTGCCACATATTTGTAGATCCCATTGCTGCACCAAGAGGTAGATGATTAAGCCTGTAGAACTAACCAGAAAAAGGACACAAAAATTTGAGAGAAATACGACACATGGATTTAGCCCCAACGCCAACTGCAGTTTGGAGGAGAGGAAGAGGAAATGAATTCATCAATGTGATGCGTGAGACAGGAGAAACCCACAGATAGTGGAGGAGACCAAGAGGAATCTAATGGAGGAGATGAATAGACGGTGGCGCTTGGGATAGGAAGGCGAGACAACGCCGTGGAGGGAAGGTAATGAGATTTTCTTTGCATCGCTCGGCAGAACAAAAATGAAAATTAAATTGGAAAAGGTAAGACGACGAAGATTGGCTGCATGATGTGGACCAATCAGAAGCTTGCTGATGTGCATAGCTTGCATGTGTAGATCATCTGTTTAGTTATTATAGATTATAGATAAGGCCCATGGATTTAGCCCCAACGCCAACTAAAAGACCCTGCCAATGACATTCAAATGACAATCAGTGTACAAAATTATAGTCCCTCAACAATGTAGATGTATGTGCAGGTAAAATCTAGAACAATGATTCCCAGTTTACTATAAAAATTGGCAACACTTGTAATGACTATCAGTGTACAAAATTACAGTCCCTCGAAATTGTAGATGTATGTGGAGGTAAAATCTAGAGCGAATACATTTTGTACAACTATGTTTCACTACAAAACTAGCATAATCTCGAACTGTAAATATGAGCTAAATCGACTTCCATCCCATTAAGTTCAATCACAACATATCCACCAAAAAAATCCGTGTTTGCATCAATAATAAATACCGGATCACTGTTTTTCCCAATAATAAATACCGGATCATAGTTTTTCCTCCTACATGAAGATGTATGAATTGCACGTTGTATTGATTCGGTGCAATGTGCACGGTATATATGAGTACAATGTGGGGCCTCTACCTCAATCTATACAACAAACTAGAGAGGTGGGCCTAATGTACAAAAGCCAATATACATGCACAAATAATATCCTCAACACCCCCCCGCAGTCGAAGCGGCACCGCGGCTGACGCAAAGACTGGACCGGAACTCCTCAAATGACGCCATAGGCAAGCCCTTGGTCATGATATCTGCAAATTGTTGGGAAGTACGGACGTGTAAAACACGAATATGACCAAGAGCCACCTGTTCCCGAACAAAATGAATATCCAACTCAATATGCTTGGTCCGTCGATGATGCACCGGGTTAGCGGAGAGGTAGACCGCCGAGACGTTATCGCAGTAGACCACCGTGGCACGATCAACAGGACAAGACAGCTCCTGAAGCAGCTGACGAAGCCAGGAACACTCAGCGACGGCGTTGGCCACCGCACGATACTCAGCCTCAGCACTGGAGCGAGAGACCGTAGGCTGCCGCTTGGAAGACCACGAGATAAGTGAGGGTCCAAGGTAGACACAATAGCCCGAAGTGGAGCGACGTGTGTCAGGGCAGCCCGCCCAGTCTGCATCGGAGTAGGCTGTGAGGACGGTGTCGGCGGAGGCGTGAAGCGTGACTCCAAAATCCATAGTGCCACAAACGTAGCGGAGAATCCGCTTGACAGCGGCCCAGTGAACATCCCGAGGAGCATGCATATGAAGACACACCTGCTGCACTGCATACTGGATCTCTGGTCGAGTCAAAGTGAGGTACTGGAGAGCACCAACAATAGACCGATAGAAAGCAGCATCCGAAGCAGGGGAACCATCCGTGGCAGAGAGCTTGGCCTTCGTATCAACAGGCGTGGCGGCGGGCTTGCAGTTAAGCATGCCAGCACGCTCTAGGAGCTCATGAGCGTACTTCCGCTGATAAAGAAAGAAGCCATCCGGACGGCGCACCACCTCAACACCGAGGAAGTAGTGCAGAGGACCCATGTCCTTGATGGCGAACTCAGCGCGAAGACGAGCCGTGAGCTGACTGAGAAGGCCGATCGTACATGCCGTCAGGATGATGTCGTCGACATATAGCAGCAAGTAGGCCGTGTCGGAGCCCTGGTGATAAACGAAGAGCGATGCGTCCGAACGAGTGGAGCGGAACCCAAGCTGATGAAGAAACGCCGCGATGCGCTGGTACCAAACGCGCGAAGCCTGCTTGAGTCCATACAAGGACAGCGAAAGCAGGCACACGTGGTCGGGAAGTGCCGGATCAACGAACCCGGTGGGTTGCTGGCAGAAGACCTGCTCCTCGAGGTGACCATGAAAGAAGGCGTTGGATACGTCCATCTGGTGCACCGGCCAAGCACGGGAGACCGCAAGGTGGAGAACCGTGCGTATCGTGCCGGGCTTGACAACCGGAGCAAAGGTGTCGGTGAAGTCGATGCCAGCACGCTGTCGGAATCCACGAACGACCCAACGCACTTTATAGCGATCAAGGGTACCATCGGGACGGAGCTTGTGTTTGAAGACCCACTTCCCGGTAATCACGTTGGCGTGCCGGGGACGGGGAACAAGCTGCCACGTCCGGTTGCGCAACAGGGCGTCAAACTCCTCTTGCATCGCAGCCATCCAGAGCGAGTCACGAAGAGCGGCTCGGACAGAGGATGGCAACGGCGACGGCTCAGAGGTGGACGCCGCATGGACGTAGTCATCCGCGCGATCGCGCCGGTGTCCATGTACCAATCACCGCCTCCAGCGTAGTTGTTCGGCGTAGGCGCAGCGTGCAGCGCAGCAAGAAGCGCCGGATCCCAAGGTGCCGGCGGCAGGGCCGGCGAGGGCGGCGGCAGGGCCGCAGGGAGACCGTAGGCGCCGCTCATCTGCGGCGGTGGGTATCCTCCATACGGCTGCGGAGCCGCGTAGTACGCCTGGTGCGCCGGTGGGCGCAGCACGGGAAGCGTCGGTGCAGGAGCCCGTGGAACCGGCATGGTGTACGCATGAACGACACCGGTCCAGGGGTTGTAGCCGGAGGCCCATGGGGGCGGCACCTGGAGCTGCTGCGGCGCCTGAAACTGCTGCTGCTGGCCAGCTTGCTGTGGCTGCTGCTGTTGCTGACCGCCGCGTCGGCCACCTCGCCGGCCCCCGCGGCGCTTTTCAGCGGGAGGGGCGGGGGGCGCGGGTGGGCCGTACGGCGGTGGCAGGAGCCCTGGCTGCTGGGGCGCCGAAAAAGGCGCCTGATGACGCTGCTGGGGCGCCGGGGCAGCGGGAGGCGCCGGAGGCCCACCGCGGGAGGTGCCGGCGACGAGGGCGGTGTGGATGGCGCGCTTCTTCACCTGCTTCATCCGCTTCTCCTCCAAGCGGAGATACGCAACGAACTTGGCGAAGGACGGGTTGGGGATGAGGCTGAGGTTCCCCGCGGCGTTGCCGAAATCCTCGTTGAGCCCGGCGGTGAGCGTGCTGAGGAGGAGGTCATCATCGACCTTGGCGCCAATATCGCGAAGCTCATCGGCGAGAGTCTTAAGGCGGCGACAATAGTCGTCGATGGAGGTGTTGTCCTGATGACACCCAAAGAACTCTTGCTGCAGAAAAACGCGACGCTGGAGCTTGTTGTCGGTGAAGAGCCCGTTCAGCTTGGTCCACACGGCGCAGGCATCATCACCGTCCGTCACGACCGTCTGGAAGAGGTCGGGCGTGATGGTGAGGAAAAACCAGCGGATGATCGTGATGTCGATGGTGGACCAGTCGTGAAACTCGGGGACGAGACTGGAGTCGACGGTGCCGTCCACGTGATCCATGAGATGGTACTCCCGGAACACGAGGGAAAAATACGTCTTCCACGTGTGGTAGGAGGAGTCCGCCTGCGAGAGACGAACCGGCACCCGCTCGAAGATGTTGAGCTTGCGGATGTCGTTGACGTCGGGAGTGTTGGCATCGGCGAACGGGTTGGAATTGGTGGACGCGGAGGAGGTGACTGACGACATGACGCTCGGCGGCTCGGTGGCAGCAGCGGCTGCAGAGGACAGGTAGCGCGGCGCGGGCTGGCGAAGGAAGCGAGAGCGGCCAGGTGATCGCGCGGGGGACTGGAGGCGATCGTAGCTGGCAGCGCGCGGAGCAAGGCGTAGCTGGCGGCGCGATGCAAGCGTAGGCGCGAGGCGATGCGTAGCTAGCTAGGCTGCGAGGCGATGCGTAGCTGGCTAGGCCGCGAGGCGTAGCTAGCTTAGGCTGCGAGGCAATGCGTAGCTAGGCTGCGCGCGTAGGATAGTAGCGCGGTAGGGAGAGGCGCGCGTGACGGGCGGCGGCCGGCGCAGGGGTGCGCAGTCGGCGGCGGCGGCGGCGGCGGAAGCTAGGGTTTTGAAACCTAAAAAACTGATACCATGAAGATGTATGAATTGCACGTTGTATTGATTCGGTGCAATGTGCACGGTATATATGAGTACAATGTGGGGCCTCTACCTCAATCTATACAACAAACTAGAGAGGTGGGCCTAATGTACAAAAGCCAATATACATGCATAAATAATATCCTCAACACTACAGATCATTGTTTTTCCCAATAATGCTCCTGAAGACCTGAAGCAAAGCGATCTGGCTTTCAGAAGGCACAGAGCACCGCAAGGAATGGGGCAGGAGAGATGGATTTGGGACGTTGTATTGATCTTTGAGTTTATGCGTGCAGCCAGGATCCAGTCTCTGTGGAAGTTTAGGGCATACGAGAGTTCTTCCTCTCTAGCCCCAGACCGCCGCCATGGATGGTGATCCGGAACGTGGGTTTCGTACGTCTGGTCTGTGGAGGGGTCCCCTTGCAAATGGCGGCTGCTAGGCGTCAGCCGGCTGATCTTCCGAAAAGATCAGCCGCCTGGCCAGCCGTTGATTTGCGTAAATAGAATTTGATTTGGGCCGCTTGATTCCCTGGTAGGATCACAGTACCTTTCCATCCACCGTGCCCCCATGTCTCTTTGCAGCGTTTCCAGCCACCAACACAACATCACCGCTGTCCCAACATCACGGGCGTAATTCCTTAAGGAACTGGTCATGCTCCAATGCTCTGCTCGTGATGCTCCGACAGCTCAGGCGATGCTCCTCCACAGCGTCAGCGGTGCTTCGGCAATGCTTCGATGACCTGGCAATGCTCTAGTGCAGCACGTATGATGATCCGGCAATGCTTCGTCGGCCCGCAAAGCTCCACTGGAGCACCGGTGATGTTTCGACGGCCTGGCGATACTCCGACGACCCGAGAAGCTCCAGTGCAGCACAGATGATGTTTCAGCGGCTCGACGATGCTCGTCGCAGCACCGGCGATGCTCCGGCAATGCTCCAATGGCCCACGAAGCTCCACTGGAGCACCGATGATGTTTCAGGGCCTGGCGTTGCTCCGACGACCCAAGAAGCTCAACTGCAGCACCAATGATGTTTCGACGGCCTGACGATGCTCCTTCACAACACCGGCAATGCTCCGACGACCCGATAACCTCCACCGCAGCACTGATGATGTTTCGTCGGCCTGACGATGCTCCGTTGCAGCACCGACGATGCTTCGGCAATGCTCCGATGGCCCGCGAAGCTCCACTGGAGCACCGATGATGTTTCGGGGCCTGGCGTTGCTCCGACGACCCAAGAAGCTCCCCTGCAGCACCGATGATGTTTCAACGGCCTGACGATGTTCCGGCAATGCTCCGACGACCCGATAACCTCCACCGCAGCACCGATGATGTTTCAGCGGCTCGACGATGCTCCGTTGCAGCACCGGCAATGCTCTGACAACCCGAGAAGCTCCACTGCAGCATCGATGATGTTTCGGCGGCTCGACGATGCTCCGCCGCAGCACCGGAGATGCTCCGGCAATGCTCTGACAACCCGAGAAGCTCCGCTGCAGCACTGATAATGTTTTGGCGGGCCGACGATGCTCCGGTGACCTATCGAAAGCTCCATCGCAGCACTGGTAATGCTCCATTTGCTGCACCGCTGATGCTCCGACGGCTCGGCAATGCTTCAAGTCTCTGCCCAGCCGCTCACCACTCAGTGTCATAGCAACCAGCAATAATCTGGCCCACCGCATGTCCCCTTCGCAGCACTGGTCGCAACGTCCGCCGCCAGTTCACAATAGCCACTCCACGGCCCCTCGCAGGATGGTCGATGCCCGTCGCAATGGGCGCCCGACGCAGCCCTGACTAGCAGCAGTCACTTAAGACCGCCCTTGATTTTTCTGAGCAATTGTATAGAAGCGGCTTGAAAACTATGTTGATAATAATCCATCAGTAGAATCTTCATCGTCACATTGCCGAGGCTCTGCAAGGAGAAAACGTTATGAACTATGCAACAGCAGCAGTAGACCAACTAGATAAAAAAAACACAGTATCTCTAAATTGGCCACTACTTGATGAAACAACATTGCTAAAATGTCACTGCCTCTACATTATGCATGTTATGTTACGAATAAAACAAAAAACACAACAGCCCGGATATAAAACCCCACTGCATGCATGTCATCCATTAGCCACTGTCCATTGACAGCAAAACAAATATGCAGCTGCTGCTAAGAAAAAACACATTGTCTAGCAGCAAACATACAAGAGAAGTAAGCCTGCTCGTGAAACAAAGGTACTAATGAATCATTATCACATTATATCTAGCACACCATGCTTGTAATCGGAAGCCTCATTTTTGCCAAAAGGAGTCCTAGAAAATGAACAAAAACCACTAGAGTCTGTTCTGCCATGAAACAACGTTCCCCAAGTTGCATAGAATCAGACCAATGACTAGAAAAAAGAAAAGAAAATAAGTTGCATAGAACAGACCCATGACAAGAAAAAAGAAAACAAAATGCACATCCCAATCTGAAGAACAAACATTCTTGCTGCCGCGTACAATTGCTGCTCTGAAAATGAACAAAAAAACACTAGTCTATGCTGCAATGAAGCACCACTCCTAGTCTGGAGAACAACATTCTTCTTGCTGCTCTGAAAATGTACAAAGAAACACTAGTATGTGCCGCAAATGAAGCACCAATCCCAGTCTGGAGAAAAAATAATCTTGCTGCTGCTCTGAAAATGAACAAAGAAACACTAATCTGTGTTGAAATGAAGCACCTCCCTCAGTCTGGAGAACAACATTCTTGTTGTTTCTCTGAAAATGAACACAACATTCCTGCAGCTGTGAAACCCCAGATCACACCCCCTGCCGCAGTGATTGCTGCGCTGGCTGTGGATTCCTTATCTGAAACGAATCAAATCCGCCACACATGCATGATCTATGCAGCACCCCCCCTTCCGGCCTAATCGTCCTTGATCTAAACGGTCCCGACGAGCCCCTCCGCCCTACAATCGCCGCGCCGTCAGGTCCCCCTCCGCCCTAAGAGCGCCGCTCGTCGACCCCCGCATGTGTACCCCTAATTTTGAACCGAGACCTTAGCATTTCAGCTCGATTTGGGGGCGGGTGTGAAATACCTGTTAGGCAGAGCGTCGGTCGATGCTCTAAGTCGTCACCATGCCTCCACTTCTCTGTCATCGCCATGGCTTTGCTGCTCCAGATGCTCGCCGCCGCGTCGCCTCTCGCATCAGCTGCTGCTAGATCTGATGCCTCTGCTTTCTTGTCCGTGAGACACCGCGTGGTTGCGGCGTGGTCGAGCCAACGAGACTGTCCAGGATGCGAGAGACGCCAGCGCCGCACGATCAAACTTGATCGGACGGCTCGCGGGGAGGTTTGCATTAGACAAAAAATCAGTCGGTCTAAGTAAAGAGTTTTCCCTTGCAAATCTGCACGATTAACCGGAGGAGGGCGGTTTAGTGCACAAATTCCTACGACTAAGCACAAACACACAATTTAAATCGGATGACTTGGAACGAGAGGATATAGGGGATTCATAGGATATACAAGGCCCATATCCAGATCGTAATTTTTGGCCTCGGTTATCTTTGGAAGCAGAAAAACAAGGAAACGGAACTACTAGAGGAGGCCGGGCCGTACTCGAGTCGTCCCGCTGGCGAAGATGAATACGGAACGAGCACGACCCCGAGTCTAACCTGGGCATCGCCTCACCGTCCCAATAAATTCTCCCGGTTCCTCGCCCTAGCCCAACACGCAAAGAAGCTCTTGTCTTTCGTTAGCTCTTTCGCCGCCGCGTCTTTTTGCTAGGGTTTCGTTTCGCCTCCCAATCCTCCGATCGATGGCGGCCGAGGAAGGCGAGAAGAAGATGATCACGCTCAATAGCTCAGACGGTGAGGAATTTCAGGTCGAGGAGGCGGTCGCCATGGAGTCGCAGACCATCCGCCACATGATCGAGGACGACTGCGCCGACAACGGGATCCCGCTCCCCAACGTCGACTCCAAGATCCTCTCCAAGGTCATTGAGTACTGCAAGAAGCACGTCCAGCCCGACTCCACCGACGCCAGCTCCTCTACCTCTACTACAGCCGCCGCCCCAGCCGAGGACCTCAAGAGCTTTGACGCCGAATTCGTCAAGGTCGACCAGGCAACCCTCTTCGACCTCATCCTGGCTGCAAACTACCTCAACATCAAGGGATTGCTCGATCTTACTTGCCAGACTGTTGCAGACATGATCAAGGGAAAGACTCCGGAGGAGATCCGTAAGACTTTTAACATCAAGAATGACTTCACACCCGAGGAGGAGGCAGAGATCCGCAGGGAGAACCAGTGGGCTTTTGAGTAGAAAAGAGTAGCACCTAGCTAGGCACTGTTGCAATGAATTAATGCTAAGTATTTTTCTTTTTCTTTTAGACTTCGTATTATGCAAGAAGAAACATATCGTGGTCAGTGGTCATTAGTTGTGAAACTGAATTGTCGTTTATAGAGTGGATGTTTGGCTTGGTAACATCATCCTTAGCTGATTTTTGCCATGTGGTTTGAGATACTTTTGGCTATTTCCAATTTTATATATACAGATTTGCTAAAGATCTGTTGACATGATTTTCATTTGGCTTAAGTTTGAATTTTGTGACCATTGGATCGTTGTCATGAATTGCTTGTCCGTCGCATGGAGCGGCACACGTTTTAGTTAAGTTTTTTCGAGTTACAGGTCTCCACTTTTCACCCACCCTGGTCTTGACGCCGACCAGATCCCCAAGATCCTGTGTCACTTCGTCGTTTTCCCAGTGAGAGGAGGCGGCGGTTGCTGGGTGGCCGCGAGACAGGTATGGCGACCTTCTACCCCCGACATCCGTGATCAGCGGGAACATTGTCCATGGATGTCTTCTCTTACTCAAAGTGCGTGATATATCCTTCTTTTTTTGATTTAAAAAGAAGAATTTGCAGATGGCTAATGGCAGATAGTATATTTTCTTGGTCAGAGTTATCTGTGCTCCTTTGATAACTTAGGTTCCTCGCCTGGTACGGGATAAAATCATGCAGAATAAAAGTAGTGTGGAGCATCATCAGGTAACTTGACTAGCTTAGCAGTTGCTCTAAGCTCAATTTAGAGCGCCAATTGACCTGAATATTAGCCTTATACTTTTGAAGATGTATTACTTCATTTATTTGTTAAAAGAATATTTTCTAAAGATTACTGCAATTAGCAGTTACAGTTTGTCTCACACATTAGCAAATGCTAATAGCAGTTTCCATGTGTATCACGTTGTAGCAACCGCTATTTGCGGTTAGATTCTACTACTTCCGTCCCAGAATATGACGTTTTTGAAAGCTAATAACTTGTAAATACATCTTATATTATAGGACGGAGGGCGGTAGGACTAGGGTTCCTACCGGCTCTACTGCGTAGGTTGTAGGGGCAAGGAGGAAGTGGACGCGGCGAGGAACGGGCGCGCCGGCGGCAGGGCGCCGTCGCGGCTAGGGTTGAAGGCGGCGGCGGCTTGGCTGCGGCGGCTAGGGTTTCCGGCTCCTCTGGGAGCCGGGCAACAAAAGATAATAATAGTCTTTATTGCTTCCTCAAAACGATGTCTTACATGAGTATTTATAACTTTAGCCTAAGATAACTTTTCTAAGATAACTTGCCTAAGATAACTTGTGGGCCAAGCCCCTAATACTAATGCCCTGTGGGCCTCTTCCTAGTATAGACCAAGCCGATCATAACAGAGGGAGTATCTCACAAAGATGTAACTATCTCTGGTATATAAACAGGGGTACAGTAGGCGTTGGCCGGCGGTGCCTCGACGGCCGTTAGATCCAGCGTCCAACACTGTTCTTAACATTGCAACAAGGATTGTGTCGCCCAATTTTTTGCAGCAAAACTTAAGTTGTAGAAATCTTTTGCAACGTAGATGATGTTGCAGATTTTTTTCACTATTTTTGCAACATCGGTGTTGTTGGGATTTTTTTTTGCAACACTAACAATGTTGCAGAAAATATTTGCACTTTTTTCGTCTTCATTTTTTTTGCAACATCGGTGTTGTTGCGGAAGGCAACTTGCAGCACACTTGATATTGCAGAAAAAATTACAAAAAAGAAACACAAAGGACACACGTCATATAGAGGAGGTGGCAGCGCGCTCTATTAAATGAGAATCATATCAGTTCAATCACTCAGTTTTAATGTTCGCACGTTCTCTTTGCCGAGGGGAACAACAAAGGAAAGAAAAGAGAGAGACTTTCAGGGAAAAAAATCCAATGGAAGAACTATGTTTAGTGGACAGCTGTACCACTAACTCAATACTATGGGAAACAAAGTGTTTCCAAATTCTAACCAAGAGGAAAGGTAGTATGATGACCATCGTCGGTCGCGATGCATCAAATAATGGTTCAGGATGAGCCACAGTCATTCTACCTATAGGTACTATCGTTGTAATCGAGGATGAACTGTTGTATTCCGAATCTATACGTACCCTTCAAAGTTTGACAGACATCCGATCATATAATTCCCATTTGTAATCAATCTCTGAGAATAATACTGTATTTGCTTTTAACAAACAACAATGGGTCTGAGAAGCAAATTCTGAGAAATTTCCCTCACTTTCATATGGATTGTATTACGGTTATATAAAACCCGTCCCACATGTTGCGTACAAAATAATTTTTGATGAACTTGTGGAATTCAAGACTTGGCATGATCGCCTTGGTCATCCTGGCATAGGGACGATGAGAAAAATTATTGACAATTCTATTTGTCACAACCTTCCAACTTAAAGATTAACAAAATCATCAGATTTTTGTGTGCACAACATGTGCGACTAGAAAATTAATTATATAAACATCTTATCTTAAAGTAAAATCAGTCATTTCTTTGAACATATTCAGGGATATATATATGTCGTTCAATTCAACCACTATTGGGACCTTTTAGGTATTTTATGCTACTCATAGATGCATTTACTAAATGGTTACATGTGTGTCTATTATCCACGCGAAATCATGCCTTTCCCAAGTTAATTACTCAAATTATCAAACAAAGATCAATTCATCCTAAAATAGGATAAAAAATTCGAATGGATTAGGCCGTTGAATTTTCATCACAGGCGTTCGATGACCATTGCATGGTTAAGGGCATTCATTATGAACAGTACGTGCCTTATGTTTATACTCAAAAAATGGATTGGCTAAATCTCTCATCAATAGACTAAAATTATTGCTCATCCACTATTACGGAATTGTAGTTTGCCAACTTCCTGACGAGCGCATGCAGTATTACACGCCACGGATCTAACACAAAACTGACCAACTGCATATTGCTACTTATGACCTGCGTTGGCATTTCCTCGAAGAGGAGAGGATGAAGCAGTGGAGTAGAGATAAGTATTTCACTCAGTTAAGAACCAAGGTTACCAATCCAGTAGGAGAATCATACATAACCTCATTAGTAGCACCTGCACACATGAAAGCAAATACTTGCACCCAACGTGATCAATTTGGTTGTCAATCCCCTTGACGGTTATTTGCAAGGATCAAATATCGTAGTTGTAGATAGATAAAATAAATTAAATCAAAAAAGTGCAGCGAGGTTTTTTTGGATTATATATATGATAATAGTAGACCCCAGGGCCATAGTTTTCACTAGAGCCTTCTCTCTCGAACACATAGCATACGGTGGGTACACAAATTACTGTTGGGCAATTGATAGAAAAGTGCATAATTATTACAATGTTCAAGGCTGTGATCATGTATATAGGCATTACGTCCCAGACAAATAAACCAACTCCTGCCTGCATGTACTACTATTACTCCACCCATCGACCGTATCCAGCATGCATCTAGGGTATTAAGTTAATAAAAACGGAGTAACGCCTTAAACAAGCTAAATATGATGTAGAAAAAGTAAATCCAAGCAATATGAATAAACCCCATCATTTTATTTTTCATGGCAACAATACAAATACGTGTCCTTTCCCTTTCTGTTACTAGGATTGAGCACCGCAAGATTGAACCCATCACGAAGCACCTCTTGCATTGCAAGATAAATCAATCTAGTTGGCAAAACCAAATGGATAGATCGGAGAGAAATACAAAGCTATAACAATCATTCATAAATAAGTTTAGAGAAGCCTTAGTTAATATTCATAAATAATCTGATCATAAACCCACAATTCATCGGATCCCAACAAACACACCGCAAAAGAAGATTACATCGGATAGTACTCCAACAAGATCGAGAAGAACATGGTATGGAAGATCAACAAGAGAGAAGAAGCCATTTAACTACTTGCTATGGACCCGTAGGTTTGTGGTAAACTACTCACGCATCATCGGTACACCATCAATGAGAGAGAAGAAGCCCTCCGTGATCGATTCCCGCTCCGGCAGAGTACCGGAAAAGGTCTCCAGATGAGATCGCCGAAGAACAAAGAGTTGCGGCGGTGGAAAAAGTGTTTCGGGTAGCTCTCTATTGGTCCGGGAATATTTGAATTTATAGAGGTTGATTAGGCCAAGAGGTGCCACGAGGGTCCCACAATCCTGGGGGTGCCTCCCACTCCCGGGGCGTGCCTGGCGAGCTTGTCGCTCCCTTGTGGCTCGTCTGATCTTCTCCCGAACCTTTTACGGTCTCTCTAGGTCCAGAAAAATCTTCAAAATATTTCATAGCGTTTGGACTCTGTTTTATAATGATTTCCTGAAAAGACAAAAAAGCAAAAAAAAAGCAACTGGCACTGGTCACTAGGTTAATAGGTTGGTCAAAATGATATATAATGGCATATAATTGCATATAAAACATCCAAGATTGATACTATAATATCATGGAATAGTCAAAAATTATAGATACGTTGGAGATATATCAAGCACCCCAAGCTTGATTTTTGCTCATACTCAAATAGGTAAATGATAAAAACATTTTTTTGATGTGGAACTCTATCTAACATGTTCATCATTTAATCCTTCTTTTATGCTATGAATATTAAGATCCGAATGATTCGAAGCAGTAGTCTATAATTTTATATAAAGACATCAATACACAGGCATACTAACAAATAATCATGTCTTTCAAAATAAAAATGCTAAAGAAACCTTTCCCTACAAAATCATATAGTATTTTCATGCTCCATCTTCTTAACACAAAGTATTTATCATGCACAACCCCGAGGACAAACCGAGCAATTCGTTGATACTTTTTAACGCGCTTCAGCTTTTTCAACCCCCACACAACACGTGAGCACAAACCATGGATATAGCTCTATGTGTGGAATAGAATGCGATGGCAGAGATTAACAAGGAGAAGTAAAAAAGGAAGAAAGTCTCACAATGACGCGGCTAATCAACGGGCTATGGAAATGTCCATCAATTGAAGTCATTGCGAGGAGTAGGGATTGCCATGAAACAGATGCACTAAGAGATATAAGTGTATGAAAGCTTAAACTAAAAAATAAGTGGGTGTGCATCCAACTTGCTTCCTCATGAAGACGTCGGGCATTTGAGGAAGTCCATCATCGGAATATACAAGCCAAGTTCTATAATGAAAAATTCCCACTAGTATATGAATGTGAGAAAATAGGAGACTCCCTATATGAAAAACATGGTGCTATTTTGAAGCACAAGTGAGGAAAAGGATAGTAACATTGCCCCTTCTCTCTTTTTCTCTTTTTTGGGTGGGCTCTTTTTGGCCTCCTTTTTATTTTTTTATTTCCTCATTGGGACAATGCTCTAATAATGAATAATGGTGATTTTCATACTTCTATTTACTTACAACTCAAAATTACAACTCGATACTAGAACAAAAATATGACTCTATATGAATGCCTCTGGCAGTGTATCCGGATGTGCAATGATCTAGCGTAACATGTATAAAAAAATGATGAATGGTAGTTGAGCCACACAAAAACTATGTCAGCTATATGATCATGCAAAGTAATATGAAAATGATGATGTGTGTAATATAAATGGAACAGTGGAAATTGCATGGCAATATATCTCGGGATGACTATGAAAATGTCATAATGGGTAGATATGGTGGTTGTTTTGAGGAAGATATAAGAATGCTTATGTGTGATAGTGCGAGCGTATCATATCACGGTGTTTGGATGCACCGGCGAAGTTTGCACCAACTCTCGAGGTGAGAAGGAGCAATGGATGGTACCGAAGAAGCTAGCAAATTGCGGAAAGGTGAGAGTGCGTATAATCCATGGACTCACATTAGTCATAAATAAGTCATATACTTATTGTGAATGTTAATTAGCCCGCGAAGCAAAGTATTACTATGCATGCTCCTAGAAGGATAGATTGGTAGAAAAAGACCATGCCACGTCCCCGACCGCCACTCATAAGAAAGACAATAAATAAATAATCATGCTCAAACTTGTTAGCATAAGTAGAGACCGTACGTGCATGCTTCTGGAATCACAAACCTTAACACCATCATGCTTACTAAATCACAATTATTCACTAGCGTCTCCCACATATTACCATCTTACTATCGCAAAACTAATGCAAGAACTACTAGGTAAAAGCCTAGCAGTAACGCGGGTTTTTGGCCTAGCAGTAGCACGGGTGATAGCTAAAGGTTAGCAGTAGCGTTGGTTTACCCGCGCTACTCCTATATCCACTTAGTAGTAGCGCCTCCTGCAAAAGGCGCTACTGGTAATTACTAGTAGCGTCTCTCACTACCCGCGCTACTACTATTATTCCGTATTCTATTTATTTTTTATTTTATGTCGTATTCATACACCTTTATACAAGTTTGCATACAATAACAATTTAGAGATTGTTTATACATCATAATGAGTTATTACATCACTGAGTGAAAGAACCGTGGACTAGCTTAAAGTTGATGGATCCATCCACTTGAAACTAATCTGCGGTTCTTTCACCCAACGATATAATAAATCATCATCGTCATCATATCATTAACAACTTATCATCATAATACATCATTGTCATATAACACCTCCTCATGATCATAATTTTCATAAATGAGACATCATATAGCAAGTTGGTCACTAGCTAGTCATAATCACTACTCCTCATCATCATAATCAACTCTAACATATTGTAGCACATAATAACACATTGTACCTAGGACCTACTCCTCTCTCATAGGACCTACTACCCTCTCTTACGTAAAATAGCATAAGACAAGATAGGCCCTGACTCTCCATTATGGAGAATGGAGATTATCCTGTCTCTAGTTCTTGCGCTTCGCACAATGTGGCTGCCAAGTAGCTCCATACGATTGACCATACATTTTTTCGAATCTTTGATTGTCATGTCTTCATCGGTTTTAGAAATCCAGTATGAAAAGCAGTGATATGCGTAGCATGACCTGGCCGTAAGTTCATAACATCAAGGCGACCATTTGGAAACATCAGATGAGGCACACAATCCTTCGGGATGTTCTGTTGGAAAACATAGTAATAACTTCGTAGTTAGCAATGTAGTTGAGTTTTTGAAGAATTACCATGACATCTCCATGGATATTACCATAGTTCAATACGTGCACTACTGGCACGTATTGACCATAATCTGGAGGAATTTGATAATATATATTGTAATTCTGAAGATCAATAATAAATGAGATCAAATGATTTTTCTCCTGGTAAGTTAGTTCTGAGCCATCGGTGTAGTAGGTTCTATCTACCATCTTCCGCACATTCTTTGAAGAATGAAAATAAGCTATCAATCGAAATAAGTTGTCAACTATTTTGAAATAAACAATATAAATTGCTTAATAACTATGTTTGAGAAACTCACATAGAGGTAGAATTGGAAGCGTATCAACAAGGACCCAAATGTCCATATTGTCTTGGGCGATGTCAGGATCACCAAGATCCATGGTGACAAGCATACCATCATGAAAATCATACATCCTGCAAAGTGCTTTCCAATTTGGGCAACCAAAATGGGTTACGCTCTCAGAACTATATAGATTTACATCAAAATCCATACCATGACGTGTCCTTAGGTGAATTATCTTTGTTTCCATACTTTCAGGATCTTCAAAATCCATCCTCTTCAAGACATAGCATCTTGCATGGCATGGGATAAGCTAGTCAAATTGTAAAAGACAAAAATTACACGTTGAAGTAGCAGAAGTCGTGTTTAATTTAAAAAAAACACTTGGCTTCATTGTGTACCTTTTCAACATCTAAGGTCTCCTGGAGCTTAATGTTGAAGCGCCGACCTTCTACCAGGTGAGGCCTGTCGCACAGACCCCAGTCGTCGCCGCACCAGTCACACTCCGGGAGACTTTCATCGTCTGACGACGACATCGACGACATTTCCTATGTTCATAATTCAAAGATTAAACTTGTATAATTAAATATATGTAGTACAAAAACTAAATTAGATCATTATTATTCATCACTGGTTGACTATCGGTCTGTCGAGTCTTTTCTTGAAAACACTCAGCTCACGTGGTGTATATATTTGACTGTTGGAACGAAGGAGAAGCGACCCCCACGACAACAGTCGGGATTCTTCATCCTCTCATTTATGGTGGAGACTCTGCCTCATTGATTCCTCTCTGACATTTGTGACCGTCGGTGATGGTCGTTACTCCCCCTTCCCCTAGTGCATAACAAAGGTCTAGCACAAGGAGAAGAAGGAGAAACGAAACCCATGACAACAATCGGGATTCTTCGTCCTCTCTCATATATGGTGTACACACTCCCTCACTGATTTTGCAACCGTCGGTGATGGTCGTTATTCCTCCTTCCCCTAGTGCATAACAAAGGTCTTGCACAAGGAGAAGAAGGAAACACAACCCCCACGACAATAGCCGGGATTCTTCTTCTCTCATATATGGTCCAGACTTTCTCCCTCACTCATTTGTTGACTGTCATGTATGGAGCCTCGACAGACTTAAAGTCAACCCGAAATGTTGTTTAATTATCTTTCTAGAAAATCCAGGCCACTCGATATTTCGTATATATTCTAGCACAAGTCATGCCAAAATTCACGGAAAATCCGGCATGACCTTTGCTAAAAAAGGACATATCGAGCGCCTGAAGTTTGCCGGAACAGAAATTAATCAACACTCCAGAAAAACATAGGCCACTCGGAGGTGTTACCTGCAAACATGGCCGGCCACTTGGGCAAGGACATATTGATATGTCCCCAACGTATCTATAATTTTTGATTGTTCCATGCTATTATATTATCTATCTTGGATGTTTTTTATGCATTTATATGCTATTTTATATGATTTTTGGGACTAACCTATTAACCTAGAGCCCAGTGCCAGTTTCTGTTTTTTTCATTGTTTTTGAGTTTTACACAAAAAGAATACCAAACGGAGTCCAATTGACGTGCCAAATTTGAATGATTTTTTATGGAACAAAAG
This sequence comes from Aegilops umbellulata, assembly GCA_032464435.1. Lineage (NCBI taxonomy): Eukaryota > Viridiplantae > Streptophyta > Magnoliopsida > Poales > Poaceae > Aegilops > Aegilops umbellulata. Next base: position 384,353,747 of record CP136059.1, on the reverse strand, counting down.
AAGCCCCCGGAGTAAAAGAGTTGGGCCAGAAGAGTCCCGAGCCATCCACGAGTATGGAGGGCGCGCCCCCTATCTCGTGGATAACTCGGAGATCCTACCGACGTGAAACCGACGCCAAAAAATCCTATAAATACAGAAATCCCTAGAAAATAACCTGGACCGGGAGTTCCGCCGCCGCAGGCCTCTGTAGCCACAAAAAACCAATCGGGACCCTGTTCCGGCACCCTGCCGGAGGCGGGGATCCGTCACCAGTGGCCATCTTCATCATCCCGGTGCTCTCCATGACGAGGATGGAGTAGTTCACCCTTGGGGCTGAGGGTATGTAACAGTAGCTATGTGCATGTTTGATCTCTCTCTCTCTCTCTCTCTCTCTCTCTCGTGTTCTTGATATGGCACGATCTTGATGTACCGCGGGCTTTGCTATTATAGTTGGATCTTGTGATGTTTCTCCCTCTCTACTCTCTTGTAATGGATTGATTTTTCCCTTTGAAGTTATCTTATCGGATTGAGTCTTTAAGGATTTGAGAACACTTGATGTATGTCTTGCATGTGCTTATCTGTGGTGACAATGGGATGTTCACGTGATCTACTTGATGTAAGTTTTGGTGATCAACTTGCGGGTTCATTAACCTTGTGGACTTATGCATAGGGGTTGGCACACGTTTTCGTATTAACTCTCCGGTAGAAACTTTGAGGCACTCATTGAAGTTCTTTGTGTTGGTTGAATAGATGAATCTGAGATCGTGTGATGCATATCGTATAATCATACCCACGGATACTTGAGGTGACATTGGAGTATCTAGGTGACATTAGGGTTTTGGTTGATTTGTGTCTTAAGGTGTTATTCTAGTACAAACTCTAGGATAGATCGAACGGAAAGAATAGCTTCGTGTTATTTTACTACGGACTCTTGAGTAGTTCAATCAGAATGGATAACTTTGAGGTGGTTTCATACCCTGCAATAATATCTTCATTTGTTCTCCGCTATTAGGGACTTTGGAGTGACTCTTTGTTGCATGTTGAGGGATAGTTATATGATCCAATTATCGTTGAGAGAACTTGCACTAGTGAAAGTATGAACCCCAGGCCTTGTTTCCTAGCGTTGCAATACCGTTTAAGCTCACCTTTGTTACTTGCTACCTTGTTGTTTTTATAATTTCAGATTACAAAAACCTATATCTACTACCCATATTGCACTTGTATCACCATCTCTTCGCCGAACTAGTGCACCTATACAATTTTCCATTGTATTGGGTGTGTTGGGGACACAAGAGACTCTTTGTTATTTGGTTGCAGGGTTGTTTGAGAGAGACCATCTTCATCCTACGCCTCCCACGGATTGATAAACCTTAGGTCATCCACTTGAGGGAACTTTGCTACTGTCCTACAAACCTCTGCACTTGGAGGCCCAACAACATCTATAAGAAGAAGGTTGTGTAGTAGACATCAAGCTCTTTTCTGGCGCCGTTGCCGGGGAGGCGAGGAAAGCGACACTAACACCCCGTCAACTAAGCTTTTTTCTAGCGCCGTTGCCGGGGAGGTTAGTGCTTGAAGGTATATCTTTAGATCTTGCAATCGAATCTTTTTGTTTCTTGTTTTATCACTAGTTTAGTTTATAAAAGAAAACTACAAAAAAATGGAATTGAGGGTGCCTCATATGCTTCATCTTTTTAATGTCTTTCGTGAAAATAAGGATACCGATAATTGTGCTCAATTGCTAGAGGAAGAATGCATTAAAATGTTTGGCACTAAATCTTTGAATGATGAGCATGATTGCAATGTTGTTAGTATGAACTCCTAGAATATCCATGATGCTAATAATATGCAAAGCTACAATCTTGGCGATGCTATGTTTGATGAAGATGATATTTTTAGTCCCGCAAGTTTGGATGAGAAAATATATTATGATGATAGCATGCCTCCTATCTATGATGATTATTGTGATGAAATTTATGCTATAAAGATTAATGATATCCATGAAACTTGTCATCATGATTTTAATGCTCAAACTGATTATGTGAATAAAGTATCACATGATAGTTATTTCGTTGAGTTTGCTCCCACTGCTATTCATGAAAATAAATTTGCTTATGTGGAGAGTAGTATAATTTCTATGCTTGTGCATCATGAAAATAATGCTTTATGTGATGGTTATATTGTTGAATTCATTCATGATGCTATTGAAAATTTTTATGAGGGAGGAATATATGCTTGTAGGAATTGCAATAATATCAAGTTTCCTCTCTATGTGCTTAAAATCTTGAAGTTATGCTTGTTTTGTCTTCTTATGCTAGTTGATTCTTGTTCCCATAAATTGTTTGCTCACAAAATCCCTATGCATAGGAAGTGGGTTAGGCTTAAATGTGCTAGTCATATGCTTCATGATGCTCCTGTTATGTCTCAATTCTTATCTTTTATGTGAGCATCATTGTCATCATCATGCCTAGCTAGAAAGGCATTAAAGAAAAGCGCTTGTTGGGAGACAACCCAATATTTACCCTTACTGTTTTTGTGTGTCCACATGATTAAGCTACTATAGAAATCATGTTTTATATCTTTTGTTCCAATAAAGTGTCAAGTAATACCTTTAGGATAGCCTACGGTGATAGTTAATGTGATCTTGCAGAAAAATAAAAACTTTTGCGCGCACAAAAATAATTTTCATAAATCACAGGAACGTGGTTTTCAGTTGATTATTTTTGCAGAAGATTAATAAACAAATTTCCTAGGACTTCCGTATTTCTCTGGATTTTGGAGTTACATAAGTATTCGAAAGTTATAGATCGCTACCGACTGTTCTGTTTTTTGACAGATTCTGTTTTCTATGTGTTGTTTGCTTATTTTGATGAATCTATGAGTAGTATCGGAGGGTATGAACCATAGAGAAGTTGTAATACCGTAGATATTACACCAATATGAATTTATAATGAGTTCGCAACAGTACCTAAGTGGTGGTTTTATTTTCTTATACTAACGGAGCTTATGAGTTTTCTGTTGTGAAGTTTTCAAGTTTTGGGTAAAGATTCGATGGACTATGGAATAAGGAGTGGCAAGATCCTAAGCTTGGGGATGCCCAAGGCACCCCAGGTAATATTCAAGGACAACCAAGAGCCTAAGCTTGGGGATGCCCCGGATGGCGTCTCCTCTTTCGTCTTCGTTCATCGGTAACTTTACTTGGAGATATATTTTTATTCACCACATGATATGTGTTTTGCTTGGAGCGTCAATTTATTTTGTTAGGATTTGCTTTATTTTATTTAGAATATGTTTTGCATCTTTATTTTCAATAAAAATGTCAAGGATAGCCTTTCCCATGCTTATTTTGCAAGTATATGAGTTGTTGTTGCAAAACAGAAAGTTTATCGCTGTTGCAAAAATTCCCTAGAAAAGTCAGAATATGATAAAATGTTGAAACTTTTTGCAAAGTAAGCTCTGACAAATTTTCTACAGTGTGGTACATTTTCATAATTTTTGGAGTTAGGGAAGTATTGATACTCTTGCATTCTTTACAGACTATACTGTTTTGGCATATTACTGTTATGTTAGCATTGTTTGCATATGTTTGTTTGTTTAATGATTCTATTTGAGGATAGGAGCATTAAATATGTAGAGGCATTTAGTATGCAATGTTGATTAATAATTTTTGTGATTTGCTACAGTAGAGAATGATAAGGTTTTTGCATTGGTTTATACTGACTTATCTCACGAGTTCTTGTTGAGTTTTGTGTGGATGAAGTTTTTGAGATTTATGGAAACCGAGATATAAAAGGAATTAAGGAGACGCAAAAGTTTAAGCTTGGGGATGCCCAAGGCACACCAAGATAATATTTCAAGAAGTCTCAAGAATCTAAGCTTGGGGATGCCCCGGTAGGCATCCCACCTTTTTTCTTCAATAATTATCTGTTAGTATCGGTTGAGCCTATGGATTTTCTTCTTCACATGAGTTGTGCTATTCTTGGAATGTCGTTTTTTTGTTTTGCTTGCTTTTTGAATAATATCCCAAGATCTGAAATTCTTAAATGTTAGAGTGTATTCACATAGTTGCATATTTATTCGACTACTGATTGATCTTCACTTATATCTTTTGGAGTAGTTTGTCGTTTGCTCTAGTGCTTCACTTATATCTTTTCAGAGCACGATGGTAGTTTTATTTTTGAGGAAATTGATGAACTCTCAGTGCTATACTTATATTATTTTTTTGAGAGTCTTTTAGAACAGCATGGTAATTTGCTTTGGTTATGAATTTAGTCCTTATATGATAGGCATCCAAGAGGGATATAGTAAAAACTTTCATATAAAGTGCATTGAATACTATGAGAAGTTTGATTCTTTATGACTGTTTTGAGACATGAGGATGGTGATATTAGAGTCATGCTAGTGGTGTAATTGTGAATTTGAGAAATACTTGCGTTGAGGTTTGATAGTCCCGTAGCATGCACGTATGGTAACCGTTGTGTAACAAATTTGAAGCATGAGGTATTTCTTTGATTGTCTTCCTTATGTGTGGAGGTCGGGATCGGGCGATGGTTAACTCCTACCAACCCTTCCCCTAGGAGCATGCGTGTAGTACTTTGTTTTGATGACTTGTAGATTTTTGCAATAAGTATGTGAGTTCTTTATGACCAATGTTGAGTCCATGGATTATACGCACTCTCATCCTTCCACCATTGCTAGCCTCTCTCGTGCCACACAACTTTCGCCGGTACCATACACCCACCATTTACCTTCCTCAAAACAGCCACCATACCTACCTATTATGGCATTTCCATAGCCATTCCAAGATATATTGCCATGCAACTTTCCACCGTTCCATTTATTATGACACGTTCCATCATTGTCATATTGCTTTGCATGATCATGTAGTTGACATCGTATTGGTGGCAAAGCCATCATTCATAATTTTTTCATACATGTCACTCTTGATTCATTGCACATCCCGGTACACCGCCGGAGGCATTCATATAGTCATATTTTGTTCTAGGTATTGAGTTGTAATTATTGAGTTGTAAATAAATAGAAGTGTGATGATCTTCATTATTAGAGTATTGTCCCGTGTGAGGAAAAAGAAAAAAAGAGGCCAAGAGAGTCTCCAAAAAAAGAGAAAGAGTCTCCAAAAAAAGGGGAGTCTCTAAAAAATGAGAGAAAAAGAGAGAAGGGACAATGCTACTATCCTTTTTTCCACACTTGTGCTTCAAAGTAGCACGATGATCTTCATTATAGAGAGTCTCTTATATTTTCACTTTCATATACTAGTGGGAATTTTCGTTATAGAACTTGGCTTGTATATTCCAATGACGGGCTTCCTCAAATGCCCTAGGTCTTCGTGAGCAAGCAAGTTGGATGCACACCCACTTAGTTTCTTTTGCTGAGCTTTCATACATTTATAGCTCTAGTGCATCGGTTGCATGGCAATCCCTACACACTCACATTGATATCTATTGATGGGCATCTCATAGCCCATTAATACGCCTAGTTGATGTGAGACCATCTTCCTCCTTTTTGTCTTCTCCAGAACCACCATTCTATTCCACCTAGTGCTATGTCCATGGCTCACGCTCATGTATTGCGTGAAAGTTGAAAAAGTTTGAAGATATTGAAGTATGAAACAATTGCATGGCTGAAACCGGGGTTGTGCATGATTAGAATATTTTATGTGATGAAGATGGAGCATAGCCAAACTATATGATTTTGTAGGGATGAACTTTCTTTGGCCATGATATTTTGAGAAGACATGATTACTTTGTTAGTATGCTTGAAGTATTATTATTCTTATGTCAGTATTAAACTTTTGTCTTGAATCTTTCCGATCTGAACATTCATGCCACAATAAAGAAAATTACATTGATAAATATGTTAGGTAGCATTCCACATCAAAAATTCGGTTTTTATCATTGACCTACTCCAGGACGAGCAGGAATTAAGCTCGGGGATGCTTGATACATCTCCAACGTATCTATAATTTTTTATTGTTCCATGCTATTATATTATCTATCTTGGATGTTTTATATGCATTTATATGCAATTTTATATGATTTTTTGGACTAACCTATTAACCTAGAGCCCAGTGCCAGTTTCTGTATTTTCCTTGTTTTTGAGTTTTACAGAAAAGGAATACCAAACGGACTCCAATTGGCGTTCCAATTTTTGATGATTTTTTATGGACCAAAAGAAGCCCCCGGAGTAAAAGAGTTGGGCCAGAAGAGTCCCGAGCCATCCACGAGGGTGGAGGGCGCGCCCTACCCCCTGGGCACGCCCCCCTATCTCCTGGATGACTCGGACACCCCCCTGACGTGAAGCCGACGCCAAAAATTCCTATAAATACGGAAACCCCCAGAAAATAACCTAGATCGGGAGTTCCGCCGCCGCAAGCCTCTGTAGCCACCAAAAACGGGGATGACGGCGGGATGATGGAGGGGATCCTTGATTTCTGCAAAAATGAAAACCATATAATCTATCAACTAATTAAATGCATACGCCATGCATAGTGCTCTCCAATTTGAGCATTCAAAATTGGAGTAGTTCTCCAATTTGAGCATTCAATTAGCAGAACTAAATCATAAAATAAATTAGTATTCAAATTAGCATGCATTCAATAAGCAATACTAAATCATCTCTTGCGTCCGTATATCATCGAATATTATCACTAATACATCTCGAATTGTATCATACATATAACATCACTAATACAGCTAAAACCCTAGAAAAGGACGGGTATCGGCGTGGGCGGTGGACACCCAAAGAGAAGGAACCATCACAAGATCATAGCTCCAATGAGATGCCTAAAGAACCTGCCAGGTATAGTCGAACCTGCCCTCCAACGCAACCATGTAGCGACGGACGTGCTCGTCCTCCTCGCTGACACGGTGACGTACCACCTCCGCAGGGTCCTCAAGCCTCCGCACCATCACTGGCCCACGCGACCGCCACCAAAGAAGGTTCGGGTCAACGACGGGCTGGCTCCTCACCAAGCTGCTCCCCCGGAAGGTAGCACCTCCCAGTACCAGCCCAGCGCAGCCCAGTCCCCACTAGTAGAAAAAGGGTCAAACGTGAAGCACATTAGTGCCGGTTTGAATTTGAGCCGGCACTAATGTGTCCATTAGTGCCGGTTCCAACGGCTAGCCGGGCCGCTCTCATTAGTACCGGTTCGTGGCGAACCTTTAGCACCGGTTCATGCCACGAACGAGTACTAATGAGAGTGGTGGCAGGATGTTGTCAGTCTGGGGCCCCTCCAGCACCTTTAGTACCGGTTCGTGTCACGAACTGGTACTAAAGGTCGTGCTACATAAACCCTTAGTCCACCTGCCTAGCTCGCTCTGTTCATCCCCTTTCCCCTCCCTCTCTGTTCTTCCCCTCTTCCACTCGAGCTGATCACACATTTTCCCCAAAATTTGTCAAGATTTGAAGGTCCCCATCGATTCAAATGATCACAAAGGTTAGCAACTTTGTCCTTTCATCTCTCATTGCTAGATTAGCTCTTGCAATGCTTTATATAGTGTTTAATTTGTGAGTTTAGTGATTTGGGAGGAATTATATGTGCTAGTATTTGATTTCTATGCAATTTGAGGTCAAAAATAACACTTAGTTTGCATATGTAGGTGTGGTTTACTTAGTGCCTTCAAAATCTCCGCCGTAACCACCGTCGATCGCCCGCACCGTCCCGTCGCCGGCACCACCTTGTGGTGAGCCTCTTGTTCATGAAATTTTATATAAAAATTGATGTTTGTGTGATTTGGATATATAGTTACTCGTATAATTATCTTACCCGTACGTTGTTTGTTATACATAGTGCCATGGTTTTGATATCCGTCCCCGTCGGCCATCGTCCTTGTTATGATTCGGATGTGGTATATATATTCTCTTTTAAAACTAGTTTCATTTTGTGTTTATGACAAATTATGCCCATCAAGTTGACATAGATATTTTTTTAGGAGGTATGTGAACCGGAAATTCCAACCGACCCTATTGTCGAGAGGTTAAATTTAGTTGAAAGAGAAAACGAGTACTTGAAAGAAAAATTGAAAAGAATTGAGGGGGAGAAGATGGAATTGGAGTTGCATGTTGCCGATGTCGTCGATGATCACAAGATCAAGATGGAGAAAATGCGCTTGAAGATTACAAAGATTATAAAATATGCCATCGGTAGTGAGGCTTGGTATCATTATGCTGTTGGATCAATTGTTACCTTAGCTGCGATCTTGATCGCATTTGTTGTTGCATTTAAATGCTTTAGCTAGAGAGTTATTTGTTTGTTGCATTTAAGTGTTGTATGAACTTTATGTATGAACTTGTATTAAGTTGGTGTTTTTGGTGCTGTGTATTGAAGATGAGCCGACAATGGATGTACGATGACCGATGCTCTCCCGAGTTCACTAATGGCGTGCAAACTTTTCTGCTTGCGGCTGAGGCAAACAAGCGGGCGGATGGTTTTATGCCTTGTCCATGTGCTGTCTGTAAGAATGGTCAAAATTACTCTAAGCCAAGAATCATTCACGTCCACCTGTTTAAGTCCGGTTTCGTGCCCCACTATAATGTTTGGACCAAGCACGGAGAAAGAGGGGTTATGATGGAAGACAATGAAGAAGAAGAGGACGACCACAACTATCCTGGCCATGGGTTCCCTGAATACGATGATACAACAATGGCGGAAGAAGCTGAACCGGTAATGCGGGAAGAAGCTGAAGAAGAGGCATCAGATGAGCCCGTTGATGATATTGGTCGGGCCATTGCCGATGCAAAGAGAAACTGCGCAAGTGATTTGGAGAATAAGAAGTTGCAGAGCATGTTAGAGGATCACAAAAAATTGTTGTACCCAAATTGCGTAGGTGACAAGAAAAAGCTGGGCACCACACTGGAATTGCTGTAATGGAAGGCAGAGAACGGTGTATCTGACAAGGGATTTGGAAAGTTGCTGGTAATGATAAAGGATATGCTTCCAAAGGACAACAAATTGCCCGAGAGTACGTACGAAGCAAAGAAGGCTGTCTAACCTCTAGGGTTAGAGGTGCAGAAGATACATGCATGCCCTAATGATTGCATCCTCTACCGCGGTGAATACGAGGATTTGAACGCTTGCCCGGTATGCGGTGCATTGCGCTATAAGATCAGCTGCGATGACCCTGGTGATGTCGAGGGCGAGCGCCCCAGGAAGAAGATTCCTGCCAAGGTGATGTGGTATGCTCCTATAATACCACGGTTGAAACGTTTGTTCCAAACCAAAGGGTATGCCAAGGCGATGCGATGGCACAGAGAAGACCGTAGGAAAGACGGAAATTTGAGAGTACCCGCTGACGGGTCGCAGTGGAGAAAAATCGAAAGAAAGTATGGGAAGGAGTTTGCAGATGACGCAAGGAGTGTATGGTTTGGTCTAAGCGCAGATGGCATTAATCCTTTTGGGGAGCAGAGCAGCAACCATAGCACCTGGCCTGTGACTCTATGTTTGTATAACCTTCCTCCTTGGTTGTGCATGAAGCGGAAGTTCATTATGATGCCAGTGCTCATCCAAGGCCGTAAGCAACCCGGCAACGACATTGATATGTACCTAAGGCCATTAGTTGAAGAACTCTTACAACTGTGGAATGGAACAGGTGTACGTGCGTGGGATGAGCACATGGGGGAAGAATTTGACCTAAAGGCGTTGCTGTTCGTGACCATCAATGATTGGCCTGCTCTCAGTAACCTTTCAGGACAGACAAACAAGGGATACCGCGCATGCACACACTGTTTGGACGATACCAACAGTATATATTTGGCTAATTGTAAGAAGAATGTGTACGTGGGACATCGTCGATTTCTTCCGAGCAGGCATCCCGTAAGAAAGAAAGGCAAGCATTTCAAAGGTGAGCCGGATCACCGGACGAAGCCTCGCCACCGTACTGGTGCTGATGTACATGATATGGTCAAGGATTTGAAGGTGGTCTTTGGAAAGGGTCCTGGTGGACAACCTGTTCCGAATGACGCTGACGGACGCGCACCCATGTGGAAGAAGAAATCTATATTTTGGGACCTGCCCTATTGGAAAGACCTAGAGGTCCGCTCCGCAATCGACGTGATGCATGTGACGAAGAATCTTTGTGTGGCCCTGCTTGGCTTCTTGGGCGTGTATGGGAAGACAAAAGATACACCTAAGGCACGGGAGGACCAGCAACGTATGCACGGAAAAGATGGCATGCATCAAGATCATGCAAGCTACGCTCTTACCAAAGAAGAGAAGGAAATCTTCTTTGAATGCCTGCTCAGTATTAAGGTACCGTCTGGCTTCTCGTCGAATATAAAGGGAATAATAAACATGGCAGAGAAAAAGTTCTAGAACCTAAAGTCTCATGACTGCCACGTGATTATTACGCAACTGCTTCCAGTTGCATTGAGGGGGCTTCTACCAGAAAATGTTCGATTAGCCATTGTGAAGCTATGTGCATTTCACAATGCAATCTCTCAGAAGGTAATCGATCCAGAAATCATACCAAGGTTAGAGAATGATTTGGTGCAATGTCTTGTCAGTTTCGAGTTGGTGTTCCCACCATCCTTCTTTAACATCATGACGCACGTCCTAGTTCACCTATGCGAAGAGATTAACGTTTTTGGTCCCGTATTTCTACACAATATGTTCCCCTTTGAGAGGTTCATGGGAGTCTTAAAGAAATATGTTCATAACCATGCTAGGCCAGAAGGAAGCATCTCCAAGGGCCATGAAAATGAGGAGGTCATTGAGTTTTGTATTGACTTTATTCCTGACCTTAAGCCGATTGGTGTGCCTGAATCGCGGCATAAGGGCAGACTGGATGGAAAAGGCATGCTAGGAGGGGAACAAATAATATGTATGGACGGACATTCTCTCACTGAAGCACACTACACAGTTCTACAGAATTCTGCCTTGGTGGCTCCGTATATGGATGAACACAAGAATTTGCTACGCTCCAAACACCCGGAGCGGTCTGATGACTGGATTACACGTGAACAAACCAGGAGTTTCGCCAGCTGGTTGCAGACACGTACCATGCATGACGCCTCTATTGAAGATGATCTGTACTTGCTGTCCCAGTTACCATCTTCGAATATAATGACTTTCAAAGGGTACGAGATAAATTGTAATACATTTTACACGATCGCCCAAGATAAGAAGAGCACCAACCAAAACAGTGGTGTCCGCTTTGATGCAGAAACCAAGACGGGAAAGGAAAGATATTATGGTTATATACAGGACATATGGGAACTTGACTATCGACGTGGTTTGAAGGTCCCTTTGTTTCGGTGCAAATGGGTCAATATGACACGAGGCGGGGTAACGGAAGACCCGTAGTACTGAATGACAACAGTGGATCTCAACAATCTTGCGTATGTAGACGAACCATTCGTCCTAGCCAATGATGTGGCACAGGTTTTCTATGTGAAGGACATGTCTACCAAGCCGAGAAAAAGAAAAGATAAGGAAGCGAATGCATCGTACGATGAGACAAAGTGGCACATAGTTCTTTCTGGGAAGAGAAACATCGTGGGGTGGATGCCAAGACAGACATGTCAGAAGATTATGAAAAGTTTGATGAAATTGCTCCATTCACAGTGAATATTGACCCGAGCATCCCGTTAAATGATGAAGATTTTCCATGGTTACGGCGCAAAGGGACACACGCGAAGAAAAAGTTTCACACCCAAAGATCTGGGGTGTGATCGGCTTCACTATCATCACTTTCTTCTGTGTTTCACACCCAGGAGGGAATCTCTATAATAGTTAGGGTAATTATGTGTTTTGGCATTTGAAACGCGAATAAATTTTATGTGCAAACAAATTCTTTCATGCCTTTACTGATTTTTAAAGTTAAGTTATTCACAAACTAGTGATTCACACTAATTTCAAATAATTCAAAATTTAAACTATTCAAATTTGAAAACTACGGGCACTAACAGAAAGTTTGTAATTTTTTGTACCTAAAGCAAAAATATTCACAAAGAAACTCTAAATACACAAAAAAACAACTCAAAAAAAATAAAGCAAAAAAAATAAAGCAAAAAAAATAAAGCAAACAAATAAATAAAAAAAGCCCGCCTACTGGGCCAGAGCGGCCTGCATACGACTAGAAACCCAACCTGTTGTTGGGCCAGGATGCAGGCCCATGGGGCAACACAGCACAGGTAGGCCCAGAAGGCCTGCATTTGAGAGGAGCTCAATGGAGCAGCCGCGGCTGGGTTTATAAACCAGTGTGGCTGCCCTTCGCTAGGCGAGGTGGGACTAAACTTTGCGCCCCTCGCCTGGCAGCGCACCCCCCTTTAGTACCGGTTCGTGGCACCAACCGCTACTAAAGGGGGGCCTTTAGTACTGGTTGGTTCCACGAACCGGTACTAAAGGGGGGTGCTTCCCGCCGCTTGGCCTGGCCAAAACAGGCCTTTAGTACCGGTTGGTGGCTTCAACCGGTACTAAAGGTCCATCCTATATAACTAAACACTTGAAAAATTTCAGTTTCTCATCTGCTTCTTCTCCTCTGCCCCGTCGCCCGCCGCGCGCCCCCGTCTCCATATCCCTCTCGTCGCCGCCCCCGTCGCCGCCCCGCCCCCGTCGTCGCCGCCCCGTCGTCCTCGTCCCTGTCGTCACCGCCGCCCCGTCCCGGCCCATCCCGCGTCGTCCTCGTCCCCGTCGTCGCTGCCCCGTCCCCGTCTCGTCGCCGCCCCGTCCCCGTCTCGTCGTCGCCGCCCCGTCCCTGTCCCCGTCGTCGCCATCCCTGTCCCCGTCGTCGCCATCCCCGTCGCCTCTCGCCTCGCCGGTGAGCACACAAACACATACATTTTTTTAGTTTTTTAGTTATAGAAATAGTTATAAAAAAGTTAGAAATTTTTCTTTTTTAAATTATAGAAATAGTTAGTTATATAGCATATTGTTAGAAATGTTATAGAAATGTTAGAATTGTTAGAAAATTTTCTGTTTTTTAGTTATAGAAGTAGTTATAAAAAGTTAGAATTGTTAGAAATTTTTCTGTTTTTTAGTTATAGAAATAGTTATAAAAAAGTTAGAAATTTTTCTTTTTTTAATTATAGAAATATTAGAAATGTTATACAAATGTTAGTTATATATATAGAAATGTTATAATTGTTTTTCTGTTTTTTAGTTATAGAAATATTAGAAATGTTATAGAAATGTTAGTTACATAGCATTGTTAGAAATATTATAGAAATGTTAGTTATATAGAAATGTTAGAAATTTTAGTTATCAAAGTTCAATCATTAAAAAAATGTTACTTTTTGCGGGCATATAGCTAGTATTTGTTCTCGACGATGCCCGGCCCGCATCCTCGCCGTCGACCCGTCCACGACGACGTCCCGCCGACCCATGTCCTAGATTCTTCTGTAGTATTCGATCTTTACTAATTAGCTACCTAGCTAGCCAGTGATGTATTCGATATATTATATTCGAGACGATGTATTCGAGATTATATATTATTCGAGACGATGTATTCGAGATTATATCTATTATTCGAGACGATGTATTCCACTAGTACAGAACCGGGCAATAGCACCGGTTCGTAAGGCCCTTTAGTGCCGGTTCCATAACCGGCACTAAAGTTTGGGCACTAAAGGCCACCCCCCCTTTAGTACCGGTCCAGCACGAACCGGTGCTAAAGGGCAACCACGTGGCACGAGCCAGCTCCGGGGGCCGGGAGCCCTTTAGTACCGGTTGGTAACACCAACCGGTACTAAAATGTTTGGGGGGGGGGGGGTTTGGTTTTATGATTTCTTTCTCATTTAATTTTGTGTTTTCCATTTTAGTTCTTTTTCGTTTGCTGGTATTTTACGATACTACACATTGTACACGTTATGCATATATATGGTAGCTAGTAGAACCAATCATATATATATATATACATATATATAGATCATCAATGTCTCACAAACCACCATATTAATTCACACATACACACATGTATAGCTATATATACAATTTCTCGTACATATGCATGTTGCCTTCGGAGCCAGTTTGCATTAGCCTAATTGGTGCCTTCGGAGCACGATGATAAATTGGAAGTGGTTCATGACCTGGTCGATGGGGGCGGTAGCGGGTAATAGTATTCTCCCTTCGGATTTATGACCTGGTCGAGCAAAAATCCCGCTATTTCCTCTTGAAGTGCTTGTACGCGCTCCGTATCTAGGAGCTTGTCCCGCACCTCTGTGAACTGTTAAGAAGGAGATCAATATGCATGTGTATTAGTTGTGTGACTAGATATCGATAATGGTGCACAAATTGTGAATAGTGTTCTGACAAGCGTACCCATTCCTGTCTTTGAGATCTGCTCCTTTCGGACGTCATCACGCGAATGTTCTCGCAAACGCAGTATGCACACAGATCAGTCCCCTGCGCCTGCTTTATGGCCTTTACGAGAATGGAATTTAATTTGATCAGATAATAATTAATCAAGCATGATAATATTAAAAAGATGGCAGCTAGCTACCACACTACTTAATTACTTACCCTGGGTCGAAGCCATCTCAACTGTCGTTTCCGTTCGCCTTTCATTATGCTGATGAACCTTGCCCAAGCCCTGCCCGTCGACAAAGAAAATGAATAAAGGGGTTATTAAATAGTTCATATCATGAAATGACGAACTAAATAGGCCGAGATATATAGTTAATAATGATTGAAATTACCTGTTGACTATCCCAAACAAGATGTTATAGTCTTTATTTTCTGAGACTAGTGAGTCCAGTATTTCAACTGTTCTTTTGTCAACTTTAATGATACACAAGATCCAGTGAAATCTGCATGCACACACGTTTGCATGTCTTAATTAAGCGGGCATATATATGTAAGCAAAAACATGTAGTTAGCTAGCTAGTAGGCAAAAACAGAGAATTTGTAGTACAAGAAAGTGTGACTCACTTGAAGTTGTAAGGAAGTAGTATATCTTCATTGTATTTGAGGCGCTTCAAGAACTCGAACATGCTGTCCTCTACCTGCTTTTTATAATAGTCGCTTATATTCCATGTGTATTCATTAACGGTGTTTGGGTCAATGAACCCAATGCCATAGCGTCCACCTTTTTTCATTTCATACATCTTCATCCTGCATAATACCACAGAAAATAATATAGTGAGGATAATTACAGGTAATGATTGATCAAAAGGATCAATACAGCTAGCTTGAGACTTAAAGTACAGAAAGAAATCACTTACAGACAATAGCAACTGATGATAGATTTGTCGAGTGCGTCTTGATTGTATAACTGAAACAGTTCAGAATACTCAACGGTCCCAGGTTTATCATGGTAGTAATGATCCTTGTTGGTTTGCACCATGAGGGACTGTCGATCGGATCTCTTGGTAATGTCCATGTACCATTGATGCAATTCTTACATTCTCGTTGGTAGCTTCTTGACATCTTCTGGCTTGACCAAAGGTTGGCCCCGGACATATTTCCGTTTTATTTCCTCCTCTGTAAGCACAGGCATGTCCTCGATCTCGAGGAGTTGTCCAACAGTGATCTTGAGTTCTTCAGCCTGCGTTATATGCTCCTGGGTTATTACCACATCGCCCACCTGGGGAACGTAAACTGTTTGCCCACAATAATATTGGCCGCGCGTACTGTCACGTGTTGTTGGCGGCACAACAAGCGGGGGGATCGGTTGCGCCCACTGTTCTCCCTGCTGGGCAACGGTTCTCCCGCATTTTTTGACAGCTAATTGTTGTTTGCTCGAGCTCGAGCTCGCCTCCTTCTGTAGACGTTGTCGATGTAACTTCCTGATGTGGCGCTCATTGTCTGAGTCAACAGGCTTAGGAGTTAGTTGTTCAGCCATACGAACGAAGTGGTCAAGAACTTCCACAGGCACTTTCTCCCTTGACGGCGGTGGCGGTTTCGGTCCAAAATGGGCGTCGACTTCTGCCCGCACTATGGCATTGGTTTGCTCCTTGGTCCTGTCGTAAGCCCTCTGAGGAAGAGGAGTACTGAGGTTTGGACCATATTTATATCGCTTGCCTCCGCCTGTACTTCCTGTACTATGACCTCGACTGGTACCGCTACGCACCATAGCTGCGGGGTGTCTCTTCATGGATTGCTGAGGCGGCGGAGACGGCTGACGGGGCTGAGTTGGATGAGGAGGAGTGGCCTGAAGCTGTGCCGGACTTGGAGGAGGAGTGGCCTGACACTTTGCCGGACTTGGAGGAGGAGTGGACGTCTGACGTTGTGTCGGACTTGGAGTAGGAGTGGCCTGACACTTTGCCAGACTTGGAGGAGGAGGAGTGGCCTCACGCGTTGGTGGACTTGGAGGAGCGGGAGTCTGCTGACTTGGTGGCGGACTTCGACGAGGAGTCGGGTGACGCGGTGTCGGTGACCTTCAAAAGAAGATGCAATCCTTTCTCCATAGGATGATACGATGTTTGGCATCTCCGAGTGTGTGCTCCTCGTCACCTCCAGGAATGTCAAGCTCTAGCCCCGAATATTGGTCCACCACCTCATCAACCACGACACGAGCATAGCCTGCTGGAATCGGGTTGCAATGGAAGGTTGCATCGGGGGAATTTGTATAAGCAACGCCGTCCGCCACCTTCATGGATATGTTCTTCTTTTTGAAGTGTAGCTCACAGTTAGTGTTCTCCGTGATGTCATCCACGGGGTATCTATCCAGCACTGCGTCGCCCGGGGCGGAGCCCACGCTGCTTCTCGGCATGGATGGGGCGGTGGTATCCAATGCTGGATCATCCGCTAGCTACTGCAGCTGCTGAGACCCCCGTTGCTGGCTAAGTGAGTCGATCTGCTCCTGCTGCCGCTGGAATTTAACTGCCAATTCCGCTTGACTTGCTTCTAGGCCTTGAAGGCGTTCATAGTCCCGCTTCCTCTGCTCCTCCTCCATCTTCCTCTTCTTCTCCTCCGCAATCTTCTTTCTCGCACGGGTTCTGTAGTCGGTGTTCCAGTCCGAAAACCCCTCATACCACGGAATAGCGCCCTTGCCTCGTGTTCTTCCTGGGTGTTCAGGATTTCCCAGGGCACGCGTAAGCTCGTCGTTCTCTCTGTTGGGCTGGAACACCCCCGATCAAGCCTCTTCTATTGCAACAAGTATCGCATCGTCGGCTCCATTCAGACATGCCTTCGTTGAAACATTGCCTGTCTTCGGGTCCAACTCCCCCCATGCGCATAGAACCAAGTCCTGCACCTGGGGGGCCAGCTCTTAGTAACCGGAGTGACACCTGCATCCTCCATCTCTTTCTCAGACTTATCCCACTTAGGCATTGCCACCGCGTAGCCACCTGTCCCCAGCTTATGGAACTTATCCTTTTTTTCGGCATTCTGCTTGTTTATTCTCGAACGTTCCTTAGCTAATTCTGAATCCTTGAATTCAACGAAATCGTCCCAATGAGCACTTTGATTCTCTAGTATCCCCTCGAATACTGGAGTCTTCCTTCCTCCCTTGACGTACTTCTCCCACGTCGTTCTCTTGTGGTTCTTGAATGCAACCGCCATCTTCCTAAAAGCAACGTCCTTGACTTTCTGCACATCTGCTTCTGTGAAATGATCTCGTAGGGTGAAATGTTCCATGAGAGTATCCCAAAGCAGTTTTTTTTATTTTCGTCGACAAAAGTAACATCTGGACGTGGCTTTGCTGGTTTTCTCCATTCTTGAAGGGAGATCGGGAGTTGGTCCTTCACAAGAACTCCGCACTGACGAATGAACTTGTCCGCAATCTTCTTAGGCGCTAATGGTTCGCCATTAGGTCTGAATGCCTCGATATTGTACTTTACGCCCTCCTTCAACTTTTTGTTCGGGCCTTGTTTCGTCCTTTTGCCTGAAGATTTGCTCGATCCGGATGGCTGAAAGATCGATTCATTAATATATCTTCAACTCATTTAAAACATGCGATGATCACCAGATTCCTGCTTATATAAATATATATACCTCGCCGGTGTTTGTTGTTTCAGGATCAACATGTTCTTTGTCATCGTCATAATCGTAGTTCATGACTTCATCAATTCGGTTGTCGCGATCAAATATCATATCACCCTCTCCGGTGTTGTTTAGAAATTCGGAGCCGTCAAAATCTTCTTCATTTTGATCATCATCTGGCCCGCGTATCATATCGAACATGGTCTGTTCTCTCTCTCTGTCGGTATTGTCCGCCATAGCTTTTATTTAACTATGCCAAAAGAAATATAAAACTATTTAGTATAATCCCGAATAATAGAAATAATCTCGAATACATCATCTCGAATAATAGATATAATCTCGAATACATCGTTCGAATAATAGATTTAATCTCGAATACATCGTCTCCAATAATGTATAATATTGAATAGTACATCACTTGCTAGGTAGCTAATTAAAGATCGAATACTACAGAAGAATCTAGGACACTCGCGGTTCCTGCAGCGCGTACGGTGGACACCCAAAGAGAAGGAAACCTCACAGGATCATAGCTGAAGTGAGATCTCTGAAGAAACTGCCAGGTATTGGAGAACCTGCCGCCCTCTAACGCAACCATGTAGCGATGGACGTGCTCGTCCTCCTCCCTGACACGACGACGTACCACCTCCGGCGGGGCCGGCTCCCTCCGCACCGAAACTGGCCCACGCGAACGCCACCAAACGAGATCAGGATCGACGACGGGACCCGGGGCCGGGTTCCTCATCAAGCGGCGCGCCCCTCTAGGCAGCACCTCCCAGTGCCAGCCCGGCGGAGCCCAGTCCCGGACATGGGTCAGCTGGACGTCGTCGCGGACGTGTCGACGGGGAGGATGCGGGCCGGGCATCGTCGACAACAAATACTAGCTATATGCCCGCAAAAAGTAACATTTTTTTAATGATTGGATTTTGATAACTTTTTTATAACTATTTCTATAACTAAAAAACAGAAAAATTTCTAACAATTCTAACTTTTTTATAACTATTTCTATAACAAAAAAACAGAATTTTTTTTAACAATTCTAACTTTTTTATAACTATTTCTATAACTAAAAAATAGAAAAATTTCTAACAATTCTAACTTTTTTATAACTATTTCTATGACTAAAAAACAGAAAATTTTCTAACAATTCTAACATTTCTAACTATTCTAACAATTCTAACATTTCTAAAAAACAGAAAAATGTCTAACAATTCTAACAAAATGTATGTGTGTGTGTGTGCGCGCTCACCGCCCGGCGAGGCGAGAGGCGACGGGTGGCGACGACGGGGGGCGCGCGGCGACGGGGACAGCGACGGGCGCGGCGACGACGGGGAAGGGGATGTACGGGCCGGGGCGGCGACGACGACGTACGGGGACGGTGACGACGCGCGCGGGACGGGCCGGGACGGGGCGGCGGTGACGACGCGTGGGACGACGGGGACGGGACGACGGGGCGGCGACGACGGGGACGGGGCGGCGACGGGGCTGGCGACGGGGGCGGCGACGATGGATATGGAGACGGCGCGGGTGGCGGGAGACAGTGTGTAGAGGAGAAGAAGCAGAGAGAGAACGAAACTGTTGAAATATTTTGAAGGGTTTTCTTATATAGAACACACCTTTAGTACCGGTTGGAGCCACCAACCGGTACTAAAGGCCTGTTTTGGCCAGGCCAAATGGCGGGAAGCGACCCCCTTTAGTACCGGTTGGTGGCTCCAACCGGTACTAAAGGCCCCCCCTTTAGTACCGGTTGGTGCCACGAACCGGTACTAAAGGGTGTGCGCTGCCAGGCGAGGGGCACAAAAGTTTAGTCCCACCTCGCTAGCCGAGGGGCACTCGCACCTGCTTATAAGCCCCGCCGTCGCTGCTGTCTCGAGCTCCTCTCTTAAGCAGGCCTTCTGGGCCTACCTCTTCTGCGATGCCCTACTGGGCCTACTGGGCTAGCGGGCCTGCATCCTGGCCCAACTTGAATTTGGGTTTCTAGTCGTATGCAGGCCGTTGTGCCTCGTAGGTGGGCTTTTTTTTCTTATTTTTTTGCTTTATTTATTTTTGTGAATAACTTAACTTTGAAAATAGATGTTTCAGTGATTCTTTTTTATTATGTTTAATATTAGTGTGTTTTATCATTATATTCAATTTGGTAATGCGTAGGTTATTTAAAAAATGAAATGCCTTTGTAACGGATGAGTTTTCGTCTGAAACCCTGATACTTCGAAACAGATTGTCCGTTTTGTACACGAAGTGCATCCAGTTTTTGCTGTAACCCTCTCCACTTTTTTGCACATGCTATGTGGGTGAAATTATGATACCATGCCAACTTTCAACCTTTTCTGAGTTCATTTGAAATGCTTTTCAATTTCAGGGTCATTTAGCTGAAAAAAATCAGTAAATGCATGAAAGAATTTGCTTGCACATAAAATTTCTTCGCGTTTCAAATGCCAAAACACATAACTAGCTACCCTAACTATTACAGAGATCCCTCCTGGGTGTGAAACACAGAAGAAAGTGATGATAGTTAAGCCGATCACATCCCAGATCTTTGGGTGTGAAACTTTTTCTTCGCGTGTGTCCCTTTGCGTCGTAGCCATGGAAAATCTTCATCATTTAACGGGATGCTCGGGTCAATATTCACTGTGAATGGAGCAAGTTCATCAAACTTTTGATAATCTTCTGACTTGTCTGTCTTGTCATCCACTCCCATGATGTTTCTCTTCCCAGAAAGAACTATGTGCCGCTTTGGCTCATCGTACGATGCATTCACTTCCTTATCTTTTCTTTTTCTTGGCTTGGTAGACATGTCCTTCACATAGAAAACCTGTGCCACATCATTGGCTAGGACGAATGGTTCGTCTGCATACGCAAGATTGTTGAGATCCACTTTTGTCATTCCGTACTGCAGGTCTTCCGTTACCCCGCCTCGTGTCATATTGACCCATTTGCACCGAAACAAAGGGACCTTCAAACCACGTCAACAGTCAAGTTCCCATATGTCCTGTATATAACCATAATATGTTTCCTTTCCCGTCTTGGTTTCTGCATCAAAGCGGACACCACTGTTTTGGTTGGTGCTCTTCTTATCTTGGGCGATCGTGTCAAATGTATTACCATTTATCTGGTACCCTTTGAAAGTCATTATATTCGAAGATGGTAACTGGGACAGCAAGTACAGGTCATCTTCAATGGAGGTGTTGTTGGGGAACATAGCAGAAATTTAAAATTTTCCTATGTGTCACCAAGATCTATCTATGGAGAAACCAGCAACAAGGGGAAAGAGAGCGCATCTGCATACCCTTGTAGATCGCTAAGCGGAAGCGTTCAAGTGAACGGGGTTGATGGAGTCGTACTCGTCGTGATCCAAATCACCGATGATCCTAGTGCCGAACGGACGGCACCTCCGCGTTCAACACACGTACAGCCCGGTGACGTCTCCCATGCCTTGATCCAGCAAGGGGAGATGGAGAGGTTGAGGAAGACTCCATCCAGCAGCAGCACAACGGCGTGGTGGTGGTGGAGGAGCGTGGCAATCCTGCAGGGCTTCGCCAAGCACCTGCGGGAGAGGAGGAGGTGTCACGGGAGGGAGGGAGGCGCCAGGGCTTCAGGTGTGGCTGCCCTCCCTCCCCTTCACTATATATAGGGGCAAGGGAGAGGGGGGAGGCGCAGCCTTGCCCCTTCCTCCAAGGAAGGGGTGCGGCCAAGGGAGGGAGGAGTCCATCCTCCCCAAGGCACCTCGGAGGTGCCTTCCCCTTTGAGGACTCTTCCTTTTTTCTTATATCTTGGCGCATGGGCCTCTTGGGGCTGGTGCCCTTGGCCCATATAGGCCAAGGCGCACCCCCTACAGCCCATGTGGCCCCCCGGGGCAGGTGGACCCCCCCGGTGGACCCCCGGACCCCTTTCGGCACTCCCGGTACAATACCGATAAAGTGCGAAACTTTTCCGGCGACCAAAATAAGACTTCCCATATATAAATCTTTACCTTCGGACCATTCCGGAACTCCTTGTGACGTCCGGGATCTCATCCGGGACTCCGAACAACATTCGGTAACCACATACAAACTTCCTTTATAACCCTAGCGTCATCGAACCTTAAGTGTGTAGACCCTACGGGTTCGGGAGACATGCAGACATGACCGAGACGTTCTCTGGTTAATAACCAACAGCGGGATCTGGATACCCATGTTGGCTCCCACATGTTCCACGATGATCT
This sequence comes from Aegilops umbellulata, assembly GCA_032464435.1. Classification (NCBI taxonomy): domain Eukaryota; kingdom Viridiplantae; phylum Streptophyta; class Magnoliopsida; order Poales; family Poaceae; genus Aegilops; species Aegilops umbellulata. Next base: position 384,331,695 of record CP136059.1, on the reverse strand, counting down.
CATCGGATGAACCACGATGTCAAGGACTTAATCAATCCCGTATACAATTCCCTTTGTCTATCGGTACGATACTTGCCCGAGATTCGATCGTCGGTATCCCAATACCTTGTTCAATCTCGTTACCGGCAAGTCTCTTTTACTCGTTCCGTAACACATCATCCCGTGATCAACTCCTTGATCACATTGTGCACATTATGATGATGTCCTACCGAGTGGGCCCAGAGATACCTCTCCGTCACACGGAGTGACAAATCCCAGTCTCGATTCGTGCCAACCCAACAGACACTTTCGGAGATACCCGTAGTGCACCTTTATAGCCACCCAGTTACGTTGTGACGTTTGGCACACCCAAAGTATTCCTACGGTATTCGGGAGTTGCACAATCTCATCGTCTAAGGAAATGATACTTGACATTAGAAAAGCTTTAGCATATGAACTACATGATCTTGTGCTAGGCTTAGGATTGGGTCTTGTGCATCACATCATTCTTCTAAGGAAATGATGTGATCCCGTTATCTTGGTCAGGAAACCGTAACCATCTATTGATCAACGAGCTAGTCAACTAGAGGCTTACTAGGGACATGGTGTTGTCTATGTATCCACACATGTATCTGAGTTTCCTATCAATACAATTCTAGCATGGATAATAAACGATTATCATGAACAAGGAAATATAATAATAACCTATTTATTATTGCCTCTAGGGCATATTTCCAACAGTCTCCCACTTGCACTAGAGTCAATAATCTAGTTCACATCGATATGTGATTAACACTCAAGGTCACATCCCTATGTGACCAACACCCAAGAGTTCTGGGTTTGATCATGTTATGCTTGTGAGAGATGATATAGTCAACGGGTCTGAACCTTTCAGATCCGTGTGTGCTTTACAAATATCTATGTCATCTCCTAGATGCAGTTACCATGCTCTATTTGGTTCTATTCCAAATAACTGTTGTACTATACGAATCCAGTTTACTACTCAGAATAATCTGGATTAGTGTCAAAGCTTGCATCGGCGTAATCCTTTACGACGAACTCTTTTACCACCTCCATAATCGAGAAAATTCCTTAGTCCACTAGTTAGTAAGGATAACTTTGACCATTGTCCTGTGATCCATTTCTAGATCACACTTGTACCCCTTGACTGACTCATGGTTTGGCACACTTTAGGTGCGGTACACAACATAGCATACTTTAGAGCCTACGACTAAAGCATAGGGGACGACCTTTGTCCTTTCTCTCTATTCTGCCGTGGTCATGTCTTGAGTCTTGCTCAATACTCACACCTTGTAACACAGCCGAGAACTCCTTCTTTGCTGATCTATTTTGAACTCCTTCAAAATCTTGTCATGGTATGCGTTCGTTTGAAAGTACTATTAAGCGATTTTGATCTATCCTTATAGATCTTGATGCTCAATGTTCAAGTAGCTTAATCCAGGTTTTCCATTGAAAAACACTTTTCAAATAACCCTATATGCTTTCTAGAAATTCTACATCATTTCTGATCAACAATATGTCAACAACATATACTCATCTGAAATTCTATAGTGCTCCCACTCACTTCTTTGGAAATACAAGTTTCTCATAAACTTTGTATAAACCCAAATCTTTGATCATCTCATCAAAGCGTACATTCCAACTCCGAGATGCTTACTCCAGTCCTTAGAAGGATTGCTGGAGCTTTGCATACTTGTTAGCATCTTTCAGGATTGACAAAAATCTTCTGGTTGTATGACATACAACCTTTCCTCAAGAAAGTCATCGAGGAAACAATGTTTTGACATCCTATCTGCACAGTTTCATAAATAATGCAGTAATCGCTAACATAATTCCAACAGACTCTTAGCATCGCTACGAGTGAGAAAGTCTCATCGCAATCAACTCCTTGAACTTGTCGGGAAACATCTTAATGACAAGTCGAGCTTTCTTAATGGTGACATTTGCCATCATTGTCCGTCTTCCTTTTAAAATCCATCTGTAGTCAACAGCCTCACGACCATCGAGCCGTTCTGCCAAAGTCTACACTTTGTTTTCATATATGGATCCTCACTCGGATTATATGGCCTCGAGCCATTCATCGGAATCCGGGCCCACCATCGCTTCTCCATAGCTCGTAGGTTCATTGTTGTCTAGCAACATGACTTCCAAGACAGGATTACGTACCACTCTGAAGTAGTACGCATCCTTGTCATCCTACGAGGTTTGGGAGTGACTTGATTCGAAGTCTCATGATCACTATCATAAGCTTCCACTTCAATTGGTGGAGGTGACATAGGAACAACTCCTGTGCCCTGCTACACTCTAGTTGAAGTGACGGTTCAATAACCTCATCAAGTCTCCACCATCCTCCCACTCAATTCTTTCGAGAGAAACTTTTCCTCGAGAAAGGACCCGATTTGAGAAACAATCCCTATTGCTTTCGGATCTGAGACAGGAGGTATACCCAACTGTTTTGGGTGTCCTATGAAGATGCAGTTATCCACTTTGGGTTCGAGCTTATCAGCCTGAAACTTTTTCATATAAGCGTCGCAGCCCCAAACTTTTAAGAAATGACAGCTTAGGTTTCTCTAAACCATAGTTCATATGGTGTCATCTCATCGGAATTACGTGGTGCCCTATTTAAAGTGAGTGCGGTTGTCTCTAATGCCTAACCCATGAACGATAGTGGTAATTCGATAAGAGACATCATGGTATGCATCATATCCAATAGGGTGCAGTTATGATGTTCGGACACACCATCACACTATGGTGTTCCAGGCGGTACTAGTCGTGAAACAATTTCCAGAATGTCTTAATTGTGTACCAAACTTGCAACTCAGATATTCATCTCTATGATCATATCATAGATATTTTATCCTCTTGTCACGACGATATTCAACTTCATTCTGAAATTACTTGAACCATTCAATAATTCAGACTTGTGTTTCATCAAGTAAATATCCTCAGCATCTACTTAAATCATCTGTGAAGTAAGAATATAATGATATCCACTGCGTGCCTCGGCACTATTGGACTGCACACATCAAAATGTGTTACTTCCAACAAGTTGCTTTCTTGTTCCATTTTACTGAAACCGAAGCTTTCAGTCATCTTGCCCATGTGGTGTGATTTGCATGTCTCAAGCGATTCAAAATCAAGTGAGTCCAAACGGTCCATCTGCATGGAGTTTCTTCATGCATATATACCAATAGGCATGGTTCGCATGTCTCAAGTGATTCAAAATCAAGTGAGTCAAAAGATCTATCAACATGGAGCTTCTTCATGCGTTTTATACCAATATGACTCAAATTGCAGTGCCACAAGCATATGGTAATATCATTATTATCTTATATCTTTTGGCATGGACATGTGTATCACTACGATCGAGATTTCAATAAACCATCCATTTTAGGTGCAAGACCATTGAAGGTATTATTCAAATAAATAGAGTAACCATTATCCTCCTTAAATGAATAACCGTATTGCGATAGACATAATCCAATCATGTCTACGCAAACACCAAATAACAATTATTTAGGTTTAACACCAATCTCGATGGTAGAGGGAGCGTGCGATGCTTGATCATATCAACCTTGGAAGCACTTCCAACACATCTCGTCAGCTCACCTTTAGCTAGTCTTCATTTATTCCGTAGCTTTTATTTCGAGTTACTAACACTTAGCAATCGAACCGGTATCTAATACCCTGATGCTACTAGGAGTACTAGTAAAGTACACATTCACATAATGTATATCCAATATACTTCTATTGACAGCCTTCTCATCTACCAAGTATCTAGGGTAATTCTGCTCCAGTGGCTGTTCCCCTTATTACAGAAGCACTCAGTCTCGGGTTTGGGTTCAACCTTGGGTTTCTCCACTAGAGCAACAGCTGATTTGCCGTTTCATGAAGTATCCCTTCTTGCCCTTGCCCTTCTTGAAACTAGTGGTTTCACTAACCATCAACAATTAATGCTCCTTCTTGATTTCTACTTTCGCGGTGTCAAACATCACGAATATTTCAAGGATCATCACATCTATCCCTGATATGTTATAGTTCATTATGAAGCTCTAGCAGCTTGGTGGTAATGACTTTGGAGAAACATCACTATCTTACCTGGAAGATCAACTCCCACTCGATTCAAGTGATTGTTGTACTCAGACAATCTGAGCACAAGCTCAATGATTGAGCTTTTCTCCCTTAGTTTGCAGGCCAAGAAAATCGTCGGAGGTCTTATACCTCTTGACGTGGGCACGAGCCTGAAATCCCAATTTCAGCCCTCGAAACATCTCATATGTTCCGCGACATTTCAAAAATGTCTTCGGTGCCTCAATTCTAAACCATTTATCATTTACCGAACTATCATGTAGTCATCAAAACGTGTATGTCAGATGTTCGCAACATCCACAGACCACGTTCGAGGTCCAGCACACCGAGCGGTGCATTAAGGACACAAGCCTTCTACTGTCCGCATAATTGCTACTATCAACTTTCAACTATATTTTCTCTAGGAACGTATCTAACTTAGTAGAACTAAAGCGCGAGCTTACGACATAATTTGCAAAGATCTTTTGACTATGTTCAGGATAATTAAGTTCATCTTATGAACTCCCACTTAGATAGACATCCCTCTAGTCATCTAAGTGATTACATGATCCGAGTCAACTAGGCCGTGTCCGATCATCACGTGAGACGGACTAGTCATCATCGGTGAACATCTTCATGTTGATCGTATCTACCATACGACTCATGCTCGACCTTTCAGTCTCTTGTGTTCCGAGGCCATGTCTGTACATGCTAGGCTCGTCAAGTCAACCTAAGTGTTTCGCGTGTGTAAATCTGGCTTACACCTGTTGTATGTGAACGTAAGAATCTATCACACCCGATCATCACGTGGTGCTTCGAAACGACGAACTTTCGCAACGGTGCACAGTTAGGGGGAACACTTTCTTGAAATTTTAATGAGGGATCATCTTATTTACTACCATCGTTCTAAGCAAATAAGATGCAAAAACATGATAAACATCACATGCAATCAAATAGTGACATGATATGGCCATCATCACTTTGCTCCTTTTGATCTCCATCTTCGGGGCTCCATGATCATCGTCGTCACCGGCATGACACCATGATCTCCATCATCATGATCTCCATCATCGTGTCTTCATGAAGTTGTCACGTCAACTATTACTTCTACTACTATGGCTAACGCTTTAGCAATGAAGTAAAGTAATTACATGACGTTTATGTTGACACGCAGGTCATAAATAAATTAAAGACAACTCCTATGGCTCCTGCCGGTTGTCATACTCATCGACATGCAAGTCGTGATTCCTATTACAAGAACATGATCATCTCATACATCACATATATCATACATCACATCCTTTGGCCATATCACATCACAAGGCATACCCTGCAAAAACAAGTTAGACGTCCTCTAATTGTTGTTTGCATGTTTTACGTGGCTGCTATGGGTTTCTAGCAAGAACGTTTCTTACCTACGCAAAACCACAACGTGATATGTCAATTGCTATTTACCCTTCATAAGGACCCTTTTCATCGAATCCGATCTGACTAAAGTGGGAGAGACTGGCACCCGCTAGCCACCTTATGCAACTAGTGCATGTCAGTCGGTGGAATCTGTCTCACGTAAGTGTACGTGTAAGGTCGGTCCAGGCCGCTTCATCCCACAATGCCGCCGAATCAAGATTGACTAGTAACGGTAAGCATATTGAACAAAATCAACGCCCACAACTACTTTGTGTTCTACTCGTGCAAAGAATCTACGCAATAGACCTAGCTCATGATGCCACTGTTGGGGAACGTAGCAGAAATTTAAAATTTTCCTATGTGTCACCAAGATCTATCTATGGAGAAACCAGCAACAAGGGGAAAGAGAGTGCATCTACATACCCTTGTAGATCGCTAAGCGGAAGCGTTCAAGTGAACGGGGTTGATGGAGTCGTACTCGTCGTGATCCAAATCACCGATGATCCTAGTGCCGAACGGACGGCACCTCCGTGTTCAACACACGTACAGCCCGGTGACGTCTCCCATGCCTTGATCCAGCAAGGGGAGAGGGAGAGGTTGAGGAAGACTCCATCCAGCAGCAGCACAACGGCGTGGTGGTGGTGGAGGAGCGTGGCAATCCTGCAGGGCTTCGCCAAGCACCTGCGGGAGAGGAGGAGGTGTCACGGGAGGGAGGGAGGCGCCAGGGCTTCAGGTGTGGCTGCCCTCCCTCCCCTTCACTATATATAGGGGCAAGGGAGAGGGGGGAGGCGCAGCCTTGCCCCTTCCTCCAAGGAAGGGGTGCGGCCAAGGGAGGGAGGAGTCCATCCTCCCCAAGGCACCTCGGAGGTGCCTTCCCCTTTGAGGACTCTCCCTTTTTTCTTATATCTTGGCGCATGGGCCTCTTGGGGCTGGTGCCCTTGGCCCATATAGGCCAAGGCGCACCCCCTACAGCCCATGTGGCCCCCCGGGGCAGGTGGACCCCCCGGTGGACCCCCGGACCCCTTTCGACACTACCGGTACAATACCGATAAAGTGCGAAACTTTTCCGGCGACCAAAATAAGACTTCCCATATATAAATATTTACCCCCGAACCATTCCGGAACTCCTCGTGACGCGCGGGATCTCATCCGGGACTCCGAACAACATTCGGTAACCACATACAAACTTCCTTTATAACCCTAGCGTCATCGAACCTTAAGTGTGTAGACCCTACGGGTTCGGGAGACATGCAGACATGACCGAGACGTTCTCCGGTCAATAACCAACAGAGGGATCTGGATACCCATGTTGGCTCCCACATGTTCCACGATGATCTCATCGGATGAACCATGATGTCAAGGACTTAATCAATCCCGTATACAATTCCCTTTGTCTATCGGTACGATACTTGCCCGAGATTCGATCGTCGGTATCCCAATACCTTGTTCAATCTCGTTACCGGCAAGTCTCTTTTACTCGTTCCGTAACACATCATCCCGTGATCAACTCCTTGATCACATTGTGCACATTATGATGATGTCCTACCGAGTGGGCCCAGAGATACCTCTCCGTCACACGGAGTGACAAATCCCAGTCTCGATTCTTGCCAACCCAACAGACACTTTCGGAGATACCCGTAGTGCACCTTTATAGCCACCCAGTTACGTTGTGACGTTTGGCACACCCAAAGTATTCCTACGGTATCCTGGAGTTGCACAATCTCATGGTCTAAGGAAATGATACTTGACATTAGAAAAGCTTTAGCATATGAACTACATGATCTTGTGCTAGGCATAGGATTGGGTCTTGTCCATCACATCATTCTTCTAATGATCTGATCCCGTTATCAATGACATCCAATGTCCATGGTCAGGAAACCGTAACCATCTATTGATCAACGAGCTAGTCAACTAGAGGCTTACTAGGGACATGGTGTTGTCTATGTATCCACACATGTATCTGAGTTTCCTATCAATACAATTCTAGCATGGATAATAAACGATTATCATGAACAAGGAAATATAATAATAACCTATTTATTACTGCCTCTAGGGCATATTTCCAACAGGTGTCATGCATGGTACGTGCTTGCAACCAGCGGGCGAAACTCCTGGTTTGTTCACGTGTAATCCAGTCATCAGACCGCTCCGGGTGTTTGGAGCGTAGCAAATTCTTGTGTTCATCCATATACGGAGCCACCAAGGCGGAATTCTGTAGAACTATGTAGTGTGCTTCAGTGAGAGAACGTCCGTCCATACATATTATTTGTTCCCCTCCTAGCGTGCCTTTTCCATCCAGTCTGCCATTATGCCGCGATTCAGGAACACCAATCGGCTTAAGGTCAGGAATAAAGTCAATACAAAACTCAATGACCTCCTCATTTTGATGGCCCTTGGAGATGCTTCCTTCTGGCCTAGCACGGTTATGAACATATTTCTTTAAGACTCCCATGAACCTCTCAAAGGGGAACATATTGTGTAGAAATACAGGACCCAAACCGTTAATCTCTTCGCATAGGTGAACTAGGACGTGCGTCATGATGTTGAAGAAGGATGGTGGGAACACCAACTCGAAACTGACAAGACATTGCACCAAATCATTATGTAACCTTGGTATGATTTCTGGATCGATTACCTTCTGAGAGATTGCATTGAGAAATGCACATAGCTTCACAATGGCTAATCGAACGTTTTCCGGTAGAAGCCCCCTCAATGCAACCGGAAGCAGTTGCGTCATAATCACGTGGCAGTCATGAGACTTTAGGTTCTGGAACTTTTTCTCTGCCATGTTTATTATTCCCTTTAAATTCGACGAGAAGCCAGACGGTACCTTAATACTGAGCAGGCATTCAAAGAAGATTTCCTTCTCTTCTTTGGTAAGAGCGTAGCTTGCATGACCCTGATGTATGCCATCTTTTCCGTGCATACGTTGCTGGTCCTCCCGTGCCTCAGGTGTATGTTTTGTCTTCACATACACGCCCAAGAAGCCAAGCAGGGTCACACAAAGATTCTTCGTCACGTGCATCACGTCGATTGCGAAGCGGACCTCGAGGTCTTTCCAATAGGGCAGGTCCCAAAATACAGATTTCTTCTTCCACATGGGTGCGCGTCCGTCAGCGTCATTCGGAACAGGTTGTCCACCAAGACCCTTTCCAAAGACCACCTTCAAATCCTTGACCATATCATGTACATGAGCACCAGTACGGTGGCCAGGCTTCATCCGGTGATCCGCCTCACCTTTGAAATGCTTGCCTTTCTTTCTTACGGGATGCCTGCTCGGAAGAAATCGACGATGTCCCAGGTACACATTCTTATTAGCCAAATATATACTGTCGGTATCGTCCAAACAGTGCGTGCATGCGCGGTGTCCCTTGTTTGTCTGTCCTGAAAGGTTACTGAGAGCAGACCAATCATTGATGGTCACGAACAGCAACGCCTTTAGGTCAAATTCTCCCCCCATGTTCTCATCCCACGCACGTACACCTGTTCCATTCCACAGTTGTAAGAGTTCTTCAACTAATGGCCTTAGGTACACATCAATGTCGTTGCCGGGTTGCTTAGGGCCTTGGATGAGCACTGTCATCATAATGAACTTCCGCTTCCTGCACAACCAAGGAGGAAGGTTATACAAACATAGAGTCACAGGCCAGGTGCTATGGTTGCTGCTCTGCTCCCCAAAAGGATTAATGCCATCTGCGCTTAGACCAAACCATACGCTCCTTGCATCATCTGCAAACTCCTTCCCATACTTTCTTTCGATTTTTCTCCACTGCGACCCGTCAGCGGGTACTCTCAACTTTCCGTCTTTCTTACGGTCTTCTCTGTGCCATCGCATCGCCTTGGCATACTCTTTGGTTTGGAACAAACGTTTCAACCGTGGTATTATAGGAGCATACCACATCACCTTGGCAGGAATCTTCTTCCTGGGGCGCTCGCCCTCGACATCACCAGGGTCATCGCTGCTGATCTTATAGCGCAATGCACCGCATACCGGGCAAGCGTTCAAATCCTCGTACTCACCGCGGTAGAGGATGCAATCATTAGGGCATGCATGTATCTTCTGCACCTCTAACCCTAGAGGTTAGACAACCTTCTTTGCTTCGTACGTACTCTCGGGCAATTTGTTGTCCTTTGGAAGCATATCCTTTATCATTACCAGCAACTTTCCAAATCCCTTGTCAGATACACCGTTCTCTGCCTTCCATTGCAGCAATTCCAGTGTGGTGCCCAGCTTTTTCTTGTCACCTACGCAATTCGGGTACAACAATTTTTTGTGATCCTCTAACATGCGCTGCAACTTCTTCTTCTCCAAATCACTTGCGCAGTTTCTCTTTGCATCGGCAATGGCCCGACCTAGATCATCAACGGGCTCATCTGATGCCTCTTCTTCAGCTTCTTCCCGCATTGCTGGCTCAGCTTCTTCCCACATTACTGGCTCAGCTTCTTCCCCCATTGTTGTATCATCGTATTCAGGGAACCCATGGCCAGGATAGCTGTCGTCGTCCTATTCTTCTTCATTGTCTTCCATCATAACCCCTCTTTCTCCGTGCTTGGTCCAAACATTATAGTGGGGCACGAAACCGGACTTAAACAGGTGTAAGTGAATGGTTCTTGACTTAGAGTAATTTTGACCATTCTTACAGACAGCACATGGACAAGGCATAAAACCATCCGCCCGCTTGTTTGCCTCAGCCGCAAGCAGAAAAGTTTGCACGCCATTAATGAACTCGGGAGAGCATCGGTCATCGTACATCCATTGCTAGCTCATCTTCATTACACAACACCGAATAGACCAAATTAATACAAGTTCATACATAAAGTTCATACAACACTTAAATGCAACAAACAAATAACTCTCTAGCTAAAGCATTTAAATGCAACAACAAATGCGATCAAGATCGCAACTAAGGTAACAATGGATCCAACAGCATAATGATACCAAGCCTCACTATCGATGGCATATTTTCTAATCTTTGTAATCTTCAAGCGCATTTTCTCCATCTTGATCTTGTGATCATCGACGACATCGGCAACATGCAACTCCAATTCCATCTTCTCCCCCTCAATTCTTTTCAATTTTTCTTTCAAGTACTCGTTTTCTCTTTCAACTAAATTTAACCTCTCGACAATAGGGTCGGTTGGAATTTCCGGTTCACATACCTCCTAGAAAAAATTTCTATGTCAACTTGATGGGCATAATTTGTCATAAACACGAAATGCAACTAGTTTTAAAAGAGAATATATATACCACATCCGAATCATAACAAGGATGAGGGCCGACGGGGACGGATATCAAAACCATGGCACTATATGTATAACAAACAACGTACGGGTAAGATAATTATACGAGTAACTAGCTATATATCCAAATCACACAAACATCAATTTTTATATAAAATTTCATGAACAAAGAGGCTCACCACAAGGTGGTGCCGGCGACGGGACGGTGCGGGCGGTCGACGGTGGTTACGACGGAGATTTAGAAGGCACTAAGTAAACCACACCTACATATGCAAACTAAGTGTTATTTTTGACCTCAAATTGCATATAAATCAAATACTAGCACATATATATATGTCCTCCCAAATTACTAAACTCACAAATTAATCACTATATAAAGCATTGCAAGAGTAAATCTAGCAATGAGAGATGAAAGGACAAAGTTGCTAACCTTTGTGATCATTTCAATGGATGGGGTCCTTCAAATCTTGACAAAATTTGGGCAAAATGTGTGATGAGCTCGAGAGGAAGAGGTGAAGAACAGAGAGGAGAGGGGAAAGGGGAAGAACAGAGCGAGCTCGGGTGGACGAAGGGTTTATGTAGGACGACCTTTAGTACCGGTTCGTGCCAAGAACCGGTACTGAAGGTGCTGGAGGGGGCCCAGACTGACAACATCCTGCCACCACTCTCATTAGTACCGGTTCGTGGCACGAACCGGTGCTAAAGGTTTGCCATGAACCGGTACTAATGAGAGAGGCCCGGCTAGCCGTTGGAACCGGCACTAATGTACACATTAGTGCCGGCTCAAATACAAACCGGCACTAATGTGCTTCACGTTTGACCCTTTTTTACTAGTGTTCGAGATTATATCTATTATTCGAGACGATGTAATTTGAATACTAAATTGTTTTATATTTCTTTTGGATTAGTTAAATAAAAGCTATGGCGGACAATACCGACAGAGAGGGAGAACATGCCATGTTCGATATGATATGCCATCCTCGCGGTCCAGATGATGATCAGAATGAAGAAGATTATGACGGCTCCGAATTTCTAAACAACACTGGGGAGGGTGATATGATATTCGATCGCGACGACCGAATTGATGAAGTCATGAACTATGATTATGATGATGACGAAGAAAATGTTGATCTTGAAACAACAAAGACCGGCGAGGTATATATATTTATATAAGCAGGCATCTGGTGATCATCACATGTTTTAAATGACTTGAAGATATATTAACGAATCGATCTTTCTTCTTTCAGCCATCCGGATCGAGCAAATCTTCAGGCAACATGACGAAACGAGGCCCGAACAAAATTTTGAAGGAGGGCGTAAAGTACAATATCGAGGCAATCAGACCTAATGGCGAACCATTAGCGCCTAAGAAGATTGCGGACAAGTTCGTTCGTCAGTGCGGAGTTCTTGTGAAGGACCAACTCCCGATCTCCCTTCAAGAATGGAGAGAGCCATCAAAGCTACGTCCAGATGTTACTTTTGTCGACAACAGACAAAAAGGTCTGCTTTGGGATACTCTCATGGAACATTTCACCCTACCAGATCATTTCACAGAAGCAGATGTACAGAAAGTCAATGACGCTACTCTTAGGAAGATGGCGGTTGCATTCAAGAACCACAAGAATTGTGAATGAGACAAGTACGTCAAGGGAGGAAGGAAGACTCCAGTATTCGAGGGAACACTAGAGAACCAAAGTGCTCATTGGGACGATTTCGTGAAATTCAAGGATTCGGAATTAGCTAAGGAACGGTCGAGAATAAACAAGAAGAATGCCAAAAAAAGGATAAGTTCCATAAGCTGGGGTCAGGTGGCTATGCGGTGGCAATGCCTAAGTGGGATAAGTCTAAGAAAGAGATGGAGGATGCAGGTGTCACTCCCGCTCCTCCAAGTCCACCAACGCCTGAGGCCCCTGCTCCTCCTCCAAGTCTGGCAAAGTGTCAGGCCACTCCTCCTCCAAGTCCGACACAGCGTCAGACGTCCACTCCTCCTCCAAGTCCGGCACAACTTTAGGCCACTCCTCCTCCAAGTCCGGCACAGCTTCAGGCCACTCCTCCTCGACCAACTCAGCCACGTCAGCCGTCTTCGCCGCCTAAGCAATCGTAGAAGAGACACCCCGCAGCTATGGTGCGTAGCAGTATGAGTCGAGGTAGTATAGGAAGTACAGACGGAGGCAAGCGATATAAATATGGTCCAAGCCTCGCGCCTCTTCAGCAGAGGCCCTATGACAAGTCCGAGGAGGAAAATGCAGCCATATCGAAGGCCGAGGTGGAAGCCCATTTTGAACCGAAACCGCCACCACCGCCAAGGGAGAAAGTGCCTGAGGAAACGATTGACCACTTCATTCGTATGGCTCAACCACCAGCTCCGAAGCCTGTTGACACAGACTATGAGCGCCACATCAGGAAGTTAAATCGAGCACGTCTACAGAGGGAGGCGAGCTCGAGCTCGAGCAAACAACAAGCAGCTGTCAAAAATGCGGGAAAACCGTTCCCCAGCTGGGAGAACAGGCGGCGCAATCGACCCCCTCGCTTGTTGTGCCAACAACACGTGAGAGTACGCGCGCCCAATATTATTGTGGGCAAAAAGTTTACGTTCCCGAGGTGGGCAATGTGGAAATAACGGAGGAGCATATAAGGCAGGCTGAAATTCTCAATATCACTGCTGGACAACTCCTCGATATTGAGCCCATGCCTATGCTTAGCTTACAGAGGAGGAAATAAAACGGAAATATGTCCGGGGCGAACCTTTGGTCAAGCCAGACGAGGTCAAGAAGCTCCCAACGAGAATATATGAATTGCATCAATGGTACATGGACATTACCAAGAGTTCCAATCGAGAGTCCCTCATGGTGGAAGTCAAGAAGGATCATTACTACCATGAGAAAGCTGTGGCCGTTGAGTATAATGAACTGTTTTAGTTATACAATCAAGACGCACTCGACAAATCTATCGTCAGTTGCTATTGTCTGTAAGTTATTTCTTTCTGTAATTTAAGTCTCAAGCTAGCTGTAGTGATCCTTTTGATCAATCATTACCTGTAATTATCCTCACTATATTCTTTTCTGTGGTATTATGCAGGATGAAGATGTATGAAATGAAAAAAGGTGAACGCTATGGCATTTGGTTCATTCACCCAAACACCGTTAATGAATACACATGGAAAATAGATGCATATCATGCAAAGCATGTAGAGGACAACATGCTAGAGTTCTTGAAGCGCCTCAAATACCATGAAGATATACTACTTCCTTACAACTTCCAGTGAGTCACATTGTCTTGTACTACAAATTCTCTATTTTTGCCTACTAGCTACCTACATGTTTTTGCTTACATATGCCCGCTTAATTAAGACATGCAAACGTGTGTGCATGCAGATTTCACTGGATCTTGTGTATCATTAAACTTGATGCCGGAATAGTTGAAATACTGGACTCACTACTCAAAATAAATTCTGACTATAACAACTTGTTTGGGATAGTCAACAGGTAATTTCAATCATTATTAACTATATATCTCGGCCTATTTAGTTCGTCATTTCCTGATATGAACTATTTAATAACCCCTTTATTCATTTTCTTTGTCGGCGGGCAGGGCTTGGGCAAGGTTCATCAGCGTCACTCCAGGCGAATGGAAACAAAAGTTGAAATGGTTTCGACCCAAGGTAAGTAATTAAGTAGTACTAGCTAGCTGCCATCTCTTTAATTATCTTGCTTGATTAATTATTATCTGATCAAATTCCATTCTCGTAAAGGCCCTTCAGCAGGCGCAGGGGACTGACCTGTGTGCATACTGCGTTTGCGAGAACATTCGCATGATGGCGTCCGAAAGGAGCAGATCTCAAAGACAGGAATCTGTACGTTTGTCACAACACTATTCACAATTTTTACACCATTATCGATATCTAGTCACACAACTAATACACATGCATATTGATCTCCTTCTTAATAGTTCACAGAGGTGTGGGACGAGCTCCTAGAAACGGAGCGCGTACAAGCACTTCAGGAGGAAATATGCGGATTTTTGCTCGACCAGGTCATAGATCCGAAGGGAGAATACTATTACCCGCTACAGCCCCCATGAACCACTTCCAATTGTCATATCGTTCTCCGAAGGCACCAATTAGGCTAATGCCACTGGCTCCGAAGGCAACATTGTAGGAGAAATTGTATATAGCTATCTAATTTTCTTACTAAAAAATAACAACAAATGTGACATGTTCAAAATAAACTAGTTCTATTAATTTTCTTACTAAAAATAAACTAGTTCTATAGTAAAATTTTAATTAGATCATCAAATCTCATATACCTAAATTTTCTTACTAAAAATAAACTAGTTCTATTAATTCAACTAGTTCAACTAAGCACTTACTATAAATAAAAATAAACTAGTTCTTACTAAAAATAAACTAGTTTAACTAGTTCTATTAATTTTCTTACTAATTCTATTAAACACTTACTAAAAAACAGTAAAAAAACTACATTATACAATAGTAAAAAAACTATAGTAAAAAACAGAAAAAATAGAGATGGAGGGAGGAGGCGGTGGGAGGAGGGAGGAGGAGGAGGGAGGAGAGAGGAGGAGGGAGAGGAGGGCGGTGCGATCGGAGGAGGGAGGAGGGGGTGGGAGGAGTGAGGAGAGAGGAGGGGAGGTGGCAGTGGGAGGTGGGCTACCGGAGGAGGAGGGGGGAGGAAGGAGGGGCCGCCGGAGGAGGAGGGAGGAGGATGCGGCCGGAGTAGGAGGGAGGAGGGCGCAGTGGGAGGAGTAGGGAGGGGGAGGGATGAGGGACTACCTCAATGGAGGAGGAGTAGGAGCATCCGCGGCAGCGGGCGGATGGCGGCAGCGGCGGCGGACGACAGGGGGTGCAGGGGGGAGAGTGACTGAGAGGGAGAGTGAGAGGGTCGACCGCGCGGGGTCGATAAGGTAGGGTTAGTAGCAGCGCGGGTTCAAGAAATGCGCTACTACTACGGAACATAGCAGTAGCGCTGGGTGAGGATACGCGCAACTGGTAAGTGGGGCTAGGCATGTGCGCCCAGTTCAGACTTAGCAGCAATGCGTTTCGCTAAAAATCTCTACTCCTAAATGGATAGGAGTAGCGAATTTTACTGCCACGCGCTACTACGAAGTAGCAGTAGCGCCTCATTTTGTCCAGCGCTACTGCTAAGATGCTGTGTATAAGGTTTTCCCTAGTAGTCAAGGAATCAACTTATCATATTCGGTGATCTACATGAAAGTTTTTATTATATCCCTCTTGAATACGTATCATATTAGGACCAATTTCATAACCTGTGCATATTGTCGTTACTATTTGTTAGACTCCCAAATTATATAAGTGATGCATGAGAATGCAACTATTTCTTTAAAATATATAACATAGTTGTGCTCTAAAATATATAAGTGAAGCACATAGAGTATTCAAACAAACCACGAATAAATGTGTGTCCCTCTCAAAAGATGTGTCCAGCAAAGATGATTCTAGAAAAATAAATAGAAAACAAATCGAATTCCAATATAATACACGATGCTCCAAGCAAAACTCATATCATGTGATAAATAAAAATTAGCTCCAAGTAATTTACCGATGGTTTGTGGACGAAAGAGGGGATGCCTTCTAGGGCATCCCAAAGTTTAGACGCTCGGGTATCCCTAAATATTACCTTGGGGTGCCTTGGTCATCCCCAAGCTTAGGGTATTGCCACTTCTTATTCCTTCATCCATTGCGATCTCACTCAAAACATGAAAACTTCAGCACACAAAACTCAACAGAAACCTCGTGATATCTGTTAGTATAACAATCAAATCATAAACTTTATCTACTCTTATGAACCCATTCATATTTTATTATTGCATAATACCTAATGAATTCCAACTTCTCCGTGACTTATAGCCCCCGATATATTCCATATATTCATCAAAACAACTAAACTATGCAACGAAAATAGAATTTGTCTAAAACAAAACAGTCCGTAGTAATCTGAACAATGGCTATACTTCTGGAACTCCAAAAGTTTGCAAAACCTAGGACTACGTGGGCAATTTGTTCAGTCATGTGTAAAAAAATTCAGATTAAAAGGACATTCCAGTGATTTTTAGAAATTTCTGGACTAAGCCCAAAAGTTACTGTTTTTTCACAAAATGAAATCAACTACCAGCCACACCACCCCAAAGGCTTTACTTGGCACAAACACTAACTAAACTATAAAAACACAATCTTAACAGTGGCAGAATTGTGTGAACACTAAAAAAAGTATTGGGTTGTTTCCCAACAAGCTCTTCATTTATAGCCATTAAGATAGGCTTTCAGATTTCCATGATGCTCACATGAAAGACCAGAATTGAAGCACACAAAGAGCATCATAATACATGTGACAAACACATTTATGTCTAACATACTTCCTATGCGTAGGCATTTCATAAGCAAACAAATTATCAAGACAAGAGATTTCTAGCATATGCAAATAGGAAGAACGAAGCATTAATAATTTCAACACAAAGAGAGGTAATTTAGTAACATGAAAATTTCTACAACCATATTTTCCTCTCTCATAATAATCACATGTAGGATCATACTCAAATTCAAATATATATCTATCATAAACAATATTCTCCTTATGATCCACCTGCATAATTTTTTATAAACTATCGAGATAGTTGGATTCACATTAACTAAAGTCATGACCTCTCTGAACACAGTTTTATCAATATTTTCATAAGATGGAACACTCTCCAAATATTTGGGATTCTTTTTTTCTAAAGTTGACAGAATATCAAACCCACTTTCATTATTATTGCAAACATAATTATAAATTTTATAATCATCATGAGGCTTAAATAAATTTTCAAGATCACAAGAGGCGTTATCACCCCAATCATGATCATTACAATGAGTAGTGCACATAACAAAATTATCATCACCAAGCTTGTAGCTTTGCATATCACCAGTGCAATGGACATTAATAGAATTTACATCATTGCAATGATGTTTTTCATTCAAGGAGCTATTAATTGTGGGTGCAACAACAATAATTTCATTTTTAGCATAAGGAACTATAGAAAGTTCATCTCCATAAGTATCATAAATATTGGCATCACGGCCACAAGCATAGCAAGCCTCATGTTCATCAAAAAGGGATATTTCAAGCAAATCAGGGATCATAATTATCTATAGATTCCTGCATATCATTATTCTCTTCCAAAGTAGCAGACATTCTCCCTATGAATTAACTAACATAGGCATTAGAAGCATAGCTTACATAGCAATATTTAAGTATGGCAAAAATTTCAGATTTGTAGAGTGTAGCATCATACTTTTCGATCAAAGAAGCAACTTCGTAGGCACACATAATAGCAATAAATCCATCAATTTGTTCGATATCATAGTAACTATAAACACCCTTGGCATAAGAAGATAAGATTTCATTATTATTAAACTCACATTGGTAGGAAGGTATTTTTTAGGGTTCTCAGAGCAACAAGTAAAATTATGCATTTCACAATGATTCCAAGCATAGCATAGCAAACAATTTATTTGATTCCATAAGAGTATCCCTTTTGAGACAAACAGTGACGCACAAAATAAGCATGCTCATCTAATGATTTTCCCACAACTAAACAAGTTGGGGTTTCAACACGAGCATAAATAGATCGAAGATGATCCAAGTAGAAGACTTTAAGTGGATCCATAGTCATCTTAAATTTTGGGTTTCATTTTCTGTTTTTTGAGTGTTGACATGAAGGCAATACACAAGCAAACGAGCAAACAAAAATATGTTTGTGTTTCGGTACATTGTTTTAGAAGTGGCGAAGATGGAAACTAGAGGCAAAGGCAAATAAAAATAAGAGTAAGTAGATGATATTTTGTGCGAAGGTACTTGATTGCGTTTGGATTTCCTCGAAGAAGAGAGTATGAAGCAGTACAGTAGAGATAAATATTTCCCTTAGTTAAGAACCAAGGTTATAAATCCAGTAGGATAACAACACATAACCTCGTTAGCAGTACCTGCACACACAAAGGCAAATAATTGCACCCAATCCGATTCAGGGGATTGTCAACCCCCATGGCGGTTATTTGCAAGGATCAAATCTTGTAGTGGTATATAGATGAATTAAAATAAAAAATAAAATAGAAAAAGTGCAACAAGGTATTTTTGGGGGTTAGATATGATAAAAGTAGACTCGGGGGCCATAGTTTACGCTAGAGGCCTCTCTCTCTCTGACACATAGCATACAGTGGGTAAACAAATTACTGTTGTGCAATTGATAGAAAAGCACATACTTATTGAAGGAAATATGCCCTAGAGGCAATAATAAAGTTATTATTTATTTCCTTATATCATGATAAATGTTTATTATTCATGCTAGAATTGTATTAACCGGAAACATAATACATGTGTGAATACATAGACAAACAGAGTGTCACTAGTATGCCTCTACTTGACTAGCTCATTGATCAAAGATGGTTAAGCTTCCTAGCCATTGACATGGGTTGTCATTTGATTAACGGGATCACATCATTAGGAGAATGATGTGATCGACATGACCCATTCCGTTAGCTTAGCACACGATCGTTTAGTATGTTGCTATTGCTTTCTTCATGACTTATACATGTTCCTATGACTATGAGATTATGCAACTCCCGTTTATCGGAGGAACACTTTGTGTGCTACCAAACGTCACAACATAACTGGGTGATTATAAAGGTGCTCTACAGGTGTCTCCGAAGGTATGTGTTGGGTTGGCATATTTCGAGATTAGGATTTGTCACTCCGATTGTTTGAGAGGTATCTCTGGGCCCTCTCGGTAATGCTCATTACTTAAGCCTTGCAAGCATTGCAACTAATGAGTTAGGTCTTTTTTGAATATTTACTGTGAAAAACTGTATAAACAGAATACAAGCTGTACAAACAAAGAAAAGTAAAAATAACCTAAGGATAAACAACCCTACCTATATTACAACAGAGAATTAACCCAAGCCAATAGTTTTGGTTTAATACAATCCTTCACCCTATGAGCAAGCAATGAGATGTCATGGATGAATTTACACTTCCAAGCACTGAAGGTAGCTCTCTCAGCCCTGAAGGTTCTGCCATTTCTTAAAATCCAAATGTTCCAAGCTGCTGTCAGCATGACTTCAAAGAAGAGAGGATGCCTAAAGCTGGACCTAGCATGCATGATACATTGCAAGACATCTGAGCCCCCAATCCAAGCAATGCCTAGGTAATTCCAGACCCTAGAGCTGAAGGTGCAGTTAAAGAACAGATGGATTCTATCCTCATACACCAGCTCACTGCAAATGAGATAGAAATTGTCATCTTGGCTAGAGCGCCAGTGTCTTCTAACCAACATGTCCTTGGTGTTAAGTCTGTCAAAGAATAGAAGCCACCCAAACACCTTGATCTTCATGGTACACCTACTCTGCCACAACCACTTGCAAGGATGTATTCTAGGTAGATGAGAGTGCTTGATCATGTAGAAGCTCTTGGCAGTATAATCCCCTGATTTTCCAGGCCAAATCCAGACATCAGGTATAGTTGGGTCTCTTTCTAACTGCATGATCCACCTTCCAAAATATGTAATTCAGTAGCAGCCTCATGAGAAATAGGTAGATAAAACATGGAGAAGAGATCCTGGGATTGAAGGAATTCCTGCACTGAGATCTTATCATTATTGGCAAATGAAAACAACCTAGGCAATCTCCAACATAATGGTCTAGCAGAACCCTCAATGTGCCAAGAATTTGTCGAGAACAAAACTGAATCTCGCATGTTGATGGTAACCGAGGCAATAGCAGTATAAGCCTCATGCAGCTTCAAAACATCCCTCCACCAAAAATATCCAACTTTAGCTCTTGCCTGTGGAACACCATGATCATAGTAACTGTTCCATATCAGGGTCACCCAAGGAATGTCAACCTTGTTATAGAACTTGTGGAGATGTTTGATAAGGAGGCCTTTGTTCTGGATGTTTAGGTTGATAACTCCTAAACCCCCTTTATCCTTTGGCCTGCAAACAAGATCCCATGCAGCCAGAGACTGTTTGGGAGCATCACTATTGCACCTCCAAAGGCACTGCCTAAAGATTCTGTCAAGCTGTTTGATGATCCCTGATGGAATCTGTAAACTACAGAGAAAGTATATTGGCAGAGATGTCAGGACAGAATTAAGAAGTTGCAAGCGAGAGCCTTGATTCAGCATGGAAGAACTTGCAGTTAATCTCCTCTCAAGGTTGTCAACCAGGGGCATTAGGTCAATGATCCTTGGTCTTGTTGTTCCCAACGGCAATCCCAAATAAGTAAATGGGAGTGTCCAATTTTACAACCAAGAATTGCAGCAATTCTAGAAGCCTCTTCATCACTCATATTCAAAGGGATCATTGAGGATTTAGCAAAGTTGACCTTTAAACCTGTGGACTATTGGAAGGTCAGCAGCATGTTCTTTAATGCAACAAGCTCCTCATCCTTAGTTGCGAGAAACAGAATTGTGTCATCTGCATATTGGATGATGGGAAACTCTTTGTCATGGGTTGGAATAGGCAATGATAGCGTGCCATGTGCAAGAATTTGGTTGACCACTAACTGCAACAAATCCGCTGCAATGACAAATAATAGAGGCGACAGAGGATCCCCCTGCCTGACACCACATTTGCACTTGAATTGTTTTCCGGGAATGCCATCTAACAACACAGACGAAGAACATGTGGACAACAATTGCCTTATCCAAGAAATCCATTTGGCATCAAACCCTTTATGCTGCAACATCTGAAGAATAACTTCATGCTCAATTGTGTCAAATGCCTTACATTGATTAGTCGTGTGGACTGCTTACATTGATGAATATATTCAAAACTCCAGGCGAGGCAATCTTGGATTGACCTACCCTTAAGGAACCCATACTAATTTTTGTGGATACAACGAAGGATCACCTTCTGCAACCGGTTGGTCAACAACTTTGTAAGGAATTGAAGACAGGTGTTGGTAAGAGATATTGGCCGAGAGTCATCGGGCCCCTCAGGAGCAAGGATCTTGGGGACGAGCGTAATGAGGGAACCATTGATGTTTTCCAACGAAAGCTTCCCTTCATAAAAATCACGTATCATCCGCAAGAAGTCCTTCTCAATTATAGGCCAACAACGCTTTACAAACATCCCATTAAAGCCATCCGGACCAGGTGCCCGATCCACTGGTAATTCCTTCAAAACTTTGTTTATTTCTTCATCAGAAAATGGCAAGGAGAGCTCCTCCAGCCCCGGGATGGGCTGAATTAATTGAGTCAAATCAAAGCCCATATTGAACCCTTGGGCCTGGCCCATCCTTGATTTGAACGAGGCCCAAAGAATTCCCGCCATCTGTGCATGGTCAGTCACAGGATCACTCATGCATGGAGGTTGTCTTTAGGCTGGAAATTGAATTCCTTCTCATCCGCTCCGATGCCATGGCATGAAAGAATTTTGAATTCTCCTCGCCAACCTTTATGTACCGAATGGTACACCTCTGCTTCCAATAAATATAGTGAATTTTTAACAGATGCTCATAACGAATCTTCACAATTTTCCTGAAATTGCATGTCGGCCTAGTTAAAGGTCTCACTTCCTCTAGCTGATCGAAATGCAAAATCACTTTGGAGCAATCAACAGTAAGCTTTTTGATGTATGATAACTGTTTACTCCAAAGTTTTAAATCATATCGCAGCCTCTTAAATTTCTTTGTGAGAACCGCAGAAGCAGATAGATCAGAGAATACCGGTGCATTCCAAGACTTGGTGACACAATCCAAAAACCCTGGCATGTCAAACCAGAAGTTCTTGAACCGAAAAGTCCTGGCCACAGGAATGGTAGTGTCAATGGACACCACACAGGGCACATGATCCGATGCAATTCTGGCCAGTGGGTTAACCACCGTGTTCGGATAATGAGAAATCCAATCAGCAGTAGTGAAGAACCAATCGAGCTGCTCAAGGAGGGGGGTTTGTTGCATATTGGACCAGGTGAAGCTACGACCTTTCAATGGCAATTCCAAGAGACCCAAGTGACCAATTATTTCATTGAAGAGGAAAATATCATTGACGTCACCACCCGGAAGGTTTCTGTTGTCTAAAGACCGAATAAAGTTAAAGTCACCCAGCAACAGCCAATTTTCATCGGGGGGATGTCTAGGTGATAAAGCCAGCTAACAAAATCATCCCTAGGCTGACCCTCACAAGGCCCATATACAGAGGCTAAAGTCCATTTTTCCGAGTTTTGCATCGATTTGAAGGAAACCACAACACCAAAACGCTGGATGTCAATAAGCTGACCATGAAAGATCGAGGAGTTCCAAATGACCAAAATCCCACCAGACGCTCCAACAGAAGGCGAGAACGCAAATTGATCAAACCTCCTAGGACAAAAGGATCTGATCATTCGGATATCAAAGTTCTCGCATTTAGTTTCCTGTAAACACAGTATAGAACATCTGCTTTCCTCAATCTTAGCACGTAAATCATGTTGCCTAGCCTCTGAATTCAGCCCACGCACGTTCCAGCAGAGAACATTCCAATTTCGATAATAGCAATTATCCATAAAGAAGAGCGCTGAGGAATAGTAGCAGATCCATCTGCTTAACAACATGGACAAACCATAATAAAAGTGCCAACAAAAATGACCCAGTAGTTCAGACAGACACAGAAGCAGTACGAGCTAATGCAAAACAGGCACAAAAACAAAAGTGCCCCACGTTTCATGAAGCTTCTTGGGACATCAATCATTATGCGAACCATCTTCTTCTTCAGCAGGGCGAGGAGAAGCCATAAGCTTCTCGACCGATAGCTCAGATAGGTCGATACCTAGGGCCACTCCAATTGCCTGCATTGTTGATATAGGCGTCGGAGGTGGGAGAGGAAGTTGACTCTGATCATCATCAAGACGGAGCTTCTTTGCCTTCGGGCGACGCAAGGGGGCAGACTTTGGAGGGATGGCAGAGACTGGTTTCATGCCCATCCTCTTAGCAGCACTGCGCGTCATCCTTCTGCTGGAGAAATCTAGAACTGGCTCCACAAGTGTGACAAAACGCCTGGTGCGAGGTCGTTTGCCCAACGTAGATGGAGTGGCCGAGGTAAACTGAAATTCCTCCGGAGAAACCTGTGAAGGAATGGGTGGAACTTGGGAACTGGAGCAAGGCAGATCATCAGATGGCAGCTCTTCAATAACCACCGAAGAGTTGGTTCCACGACTGGGGACACATTGGTTGTCAGACCATATCAAATACTTCTGATGCAGATCAACCGAACCAAATTTAACTTGCAGCTTCATGGCAGGAAACCCAAACAGAGGAGTTGGTATATCTCTGATGACAAACTCAGGCAGTAAAGACTTGAACGATCTCTCCCTGATCATTGCAGGTGGAAGTACTGGTCCATAAAATACCCGAACCATGCCAAGATGAATGGGATCCAAATGCACTACAGGTGGGGCTTGCAGAGGCTGCTGCACTTCAAGAATGTCCTCGTCGTGAGAAGAATCCACAGACGGGTTCAAAATCATGGAATTCTGGTCTTGGGCTGGCTGAATCTCTTCCTGCTGCTGCTGAATAGGCTGAACCTGTTCTTCCCAGGGGCCCCATCCCTCATTGTGTTGCACATTATCAGCCCACCCATGCACATCATGCTGACCTTGATTTGGACTCGGAGGAACTGCATTCCATCCAAGAGCGGGGTATGGAGGCATTGCCCAAAACGGTTGCGGCACCTCAGCTCCGGGCATCGGGTGGGGATTCCCATTCAGAGGCATAGGATCTTCATCCGCACGGATCATGGCACTAGCAAATTCTCCAGATAAAATATAACAGCCAGCAGACCATGATACCATAACATCGCCGCAATTGGCAAAATCCCTAAACATTACCGAGCGAGGGACGAGTGCATTATCCAGGAACGACGCACGGACCAAAGATCTGACTTTACGCCTGTCAGTGTTGTTCCAGTAATGAAACTGTCCAAAGGTGCCAACCATATCCGCAATGCATTGAGTGTTTCTATAATCTAGCAGGATCCGAGCTAGTGGAAGCTTGGGTGTGCGAGGCAGGGTGAACAGGCGGCGATGGTGGCGGCGGAGAAGCAGAGGATGGGGTTTTCTCCAGAGTCGTTTGGCCTCGGGAAACTGGAGAGACGGGGGAGGAAAGGAGGTCATCTTTCCTGTCTCGCTTCCCAAAACCCGGCAATGGGACTTTGGGCACCCAGATGGACAAGTCAGGCGGCTGGCCAGTGCAGTTTTTTTTAACGTGTCCCGAACGAAAACAATTACGGCAGCGGACCTGATTCGCGCATGTCTCTGACGTGTGGCGCATAGCCAAACAGTTCTGACAATCCCAATAACTCGCAGCCATATCTTCAATCATATCGTCAAAACTCTGCAAATCCAAGATAATATCTTGAGGGGAAGAAACTTTTGAGACCTTGGGTGATGGGCTGCTACTTTCGTCATCAGACAGACAGATGGGCTGGACCCTCGAGCCCATCCGGGGTGGGGAGTCCAAACCTTCCAAGGCAAAAACTAATCGACCATCCGAAGATCCAGGGTTTAAACGGGCAGGAGATAAACCCTCCGGGGAAGGCGGGACTGTTCCAAACTGTATCTCCACCTTTGCCAGCGGCGAGGTCGTCACCGGAGAAGATCGACCTGCATCCTCATGGGACGAGACATGATAACCAGCTGCTCGCACTGTGGTCACCTCATCAGTGGAGGGGCCATAGATATACCCCTTATGTGCCGGGTATTGCATGAACGTAGCGAACATAGCATGCTTTTTAGGAGTAGATTTGGGCATACGAGCACGGAGGGAGGATTTGGCCAGAGCATGTTTCATGGCCTCTAAACCAAGCCGAGCCCGTCTTTTAGAAGGGCTAACTAAAATCCATTCCTCCTGGCATTCAGATTGCCATAGGCCGAATTCATTCTTCCAATCTAGGCCACCATGAGCCCAAAGATGGAAGAAACACTTGAACTGATCACAAACAAAACTCCTCTGGTGTAGAATGAAAAAACCCACTTCCTTGCAAGAGACGTTGAATGAAAAATCTCCATGATGGAGGAAAAGATACCTTGAGATGTGAACAATATCCTCCGATGGCCGCCTCAAGAGCGAATCCCACGTTCTCCTCATCCAGCCGGAATGTGTGCCGTGCAAAGGAGACCACCATGATAAAATGGCCCGTGTCAGACGTGGGATGCACCGATCTGTTGAAGGTACGTTGGATCTCAGACACCAACTTCATCCCCGGGGAGAAATCCAATCCCAGGGAGATCGCTGCATGGACTGCCATGAAGATGACAACCAGTAGAGAGAGGAGGAGACGCCGGAGATGATGAGCCGATCAGATGGCGAAATCCACGGAGAGGTGTGGAGATCGCCGGCGGTGGTGTGTGGCTAGCGTTAGGGAGGCGGTGGAGAGGTGGGAGACTGTCATCTCTTCCACAGAGCTAGCGAGATGATGTATTATGGAACGAGTAAAGAGACTTGTCGGTAACGAGATTGAACTAGGTATTGAGATACCCACGATCGAATCTCGGGCAAGTAACATACCGATGACAAAGGGAACAATGTATGTTGTTATGCGGTCTGATCAATAAAGATCTTCGTAGAATATGTAGGAGCCAATATGAGCATCCAAGTTCCGCTATTGGTTATTGACCGGAGATGTGTCTCTGTCATGTCTACATAGTTCTCGAACCCGTAGGGTCCGCACGCTTAACGTTACGATGACAAGTTTATTATGAGTTTATGAGTTTTGATGTACCGAAGGTTGTTAGGAGTCCCGGATGTGATCACGGACATGACGAGGAGTCTTGAAATGGTCGAGACATGAAGATTGATATATTGGACGACTATATTCGGACACCGTAAGTGTTCCGGAGAAGTTTCGGATAAAACTGGAGTGCCGTAGGGTTATCGGAACCCCCGGGGGAACTAATGGGCCTCGATGGACCTTAGTGGAGAGAGAGGGGCGGCCAGGGAGGGCCGCGCTCCCCTCCCCCTCTGGTCCGAATTGGACTAGGAGACGGGGGGCGGCGCCCTCCTTTCCTTCTCCCTCTCCCTCTCCTTCCTTCCCCCTCTCTCCCTTTAGGTGGAAACCTACTAGGACTTGGAGTCCTAGTAGGATTCCCCTCTTGGGGGCGCGCCATAGAGGGCCGGCTGGCCTTCTCCTTGCTCCTTTATATACGGGGGCAGGGGGCACCCCAAAGACACAACAATTCATCATTGATCTCTTAGCCGTATGCGGTGCCCCCCTCCACCATAATCCACCTCAATAATACTGTAGCGGTGCTTAGGCGAAGCCCTGCATCGATAGAACATCAACATCGTCACCACGCCGTCGTGCTGATGAAACTCTCCCTCAACACTCGGCTAGATCGGAGTTCGAGGGACGTCATCGGGCTGAACATGTGCTGAACTCGGAGGTACCGTGCGTTCGGTACATGATCGGTCGGATCGTGAAGACATACGGCTACATCAACCGCGTTGTGCTAACACTTCCGCTTTTGGTCTACGAAGGTACGTGGACAACACTCTCCCCTCTCGTTGCTATGCATCACCATGATCTTGCATGTGCGTAGGAATTTTTTTGAAATTACTACGTTCCCCAACAGTGGCATCAGAGCCTGGTTTTATGCGTAGATGTCATATGCACGAGTAGAACACAAGTGAGTTGTGGGCGATATAAGTCATACTGCTTACCAGCATGTCATACTTTGGTTCAACGGTATTGTTGGATGAAGCGGCCTGGACCGACATTATGCGTATGCTTACGCGAGACTGGTTTTACCGCCGTGCTATGCACACAGGTGGCTGGCGGGTGTCAGTTTCTCCAACTTTAGTTGAACCGAGTGTGGCTATGCCAGGTCCTTGCGAAGGTTAAAACAACACCAACTTGACAAACTATCGTTGTGGTTTTCGATGCGTAGGTAAGAACGATTCTTGCTAAGCCCGTAGCAGCCACGTAAAACTTGCAACAACAAAGTAGAGGACGTCTAACTTGTTTTTGCAGGGCATGTTGTGATGTGATATGGTCAAGACATGATGCTAAATTTTATTGTATGAGATGATCATGTTTTGTAACCGAGTTATCGGCAACTGGCAGGAGGCATATGGTTGTTGCTTTATTGTATGCAATGCAATCGCCCTGTAATGCTTTACTTTATCACTAAGCGGTAGCGATAGTCGTAGAAGCATAAGATTGGCGAGACGACAACGATGCTACGATGGAGATCAAGGTGTCGCGCCAGTGACGATGGTGATCATGACGGTGCTTCGGAGATGCAGATCACAAGCACAAGATGATGATGGCCATATCATATCACTTATATTGATTGCATGTGATGTTTATCTTTTAGGCATCTTATCTTGCTTTGGTTGACGGTAGCATTATAAGATGATCTCTCACTAAATTTCAAGATAAAAGTGTTCTCCCTGAGTACGCACCGTTGCCAAAGTTCATCGTGCCCAGACACCATGTGATGATTGGGTGTGACAAGCTCTATGTCCATCTACAACGGGTGCAAGCCAGTTTTGCACACGCAGAATACTCGGGTTAAACTTGACGAGCCTAGCATATGCAGATATGGCCTCGGAACACTGAGACCGAAAGGTCGAGCGTGAATCATATAGTAGATATGATCAACATAGTGATGTTCACCATTGAAAGCTACTCCATTTCACGTGATGATCGGTTATGGTTTAGTTGATTTGGATCACGTGATCACTTAGAGGATTAGAGGGGTGAATTTCTAAGTGGGAGTTCCTAAGTAATATGATTAATTGAACTTAAACTTATCATGAACTTAGTACCTGATAGTATCTTGCTTGTCTATGTTTGATTGTAGATAGATGGCCCGTGCTGTTGTTCCGCTGAATTTTAATGCGTTCCTTGAGAAAGCAAAGTAGAAAGATGATGGTAGCAATTACACGGACTGGGTCCATAACTTGAGGATTATCCTCATTGCTGCACAGAAGAATTACGTCCTAGAAGCACCGCTGGGTGCCAGGCCTGCTACTGATGCAACTGATGATGTTAAGAACGTCTGGCATAGCAAAGCTGATGACTACTCGATAGTTCAATGTGCCGTGCTTTACAGCTTAGAACCGGGACTTCAACGACGTTTTGAACGTGATGCAGCATATGAGATGTTCCAGGAGTTGAAGTTAATATTTCAAGCAAATGCCCGGATTGAGAGATATGAAGTCTCCAATAAGTTCTACAACTACAAGATGGAGGAGAATAGTTCTGTCAGTGAGCATATACTCAAGATGTCTGGGTATAATAATCACTTGATTCAACTGGGAGTTAATCTTCCGGATGATAGCATCATTGATAGAATTCTCCAATCACTTCCACCTAGCTAGAAGAGCTTCGTGATGAACTATAATATGCAAGGGATGGATAAGACAATTCCCGAGCTCTCCGCAATGCTAAAAGCTGCGTAGGTAGAAATCAAGAAGGAGCATCAAGTGTTGATGGTCAACAAGACCACTAGTTTCAAGAAAAAAGGCAAAGGGAAGAAGAAGGGGAACTTCAAGAAGAACAGCAAGCAAGTTGCTACTCAGGAGAAGAAACCCTAGTATGGACCTAAGCCTGAAACTGAGTGCTTCTACAGCAAGCAGACTGGTCACTGGAAGCGGAACTGCCCCAAGTATTTGGCGGATAAGAAGGATGGCAAGGTGAACAAAGGTATATGTGATATACAGGTTATTGATGTGTACCTTACTATAGCTCGCAGTAGCACCTGGGCATTTGATACTGGTTCTGTTGCTAATATTTGCAACTCAAAACCAGGACTACGGATTAAGCGAATACTGGCAAAGGACGAGGTGACGATGCGCGTGGGAAATGGTTCCAAAGTCGATGTGATCGCGGTCGGCACGCTACCTCTACATCTACCTTCGAGATTAGTATTAGACCTAAATAATTGTTATTTGGTGTCAGCGTTGAGCATCAACATTATATCTGGATCTTGTTTGATGCGAGACGGTTATTCATTTAAATCAGAGAATAATGGTTGTTCTATTTATATGAGTAATATCTTTTATGGTCATGCACCCTTGAAGAGTGGTCTATTTTTGATGAATCACGATAGTAGTGATACACATATTCATAATGTTGAAGCCAAAAGATGCAGAGTTGATAATGATAGTGTAACTTATTTATGGCACTGCCGTTTAGGTCATATCGGTGTAAAGCACATGAAAAAACTCCATACTGATGGACTTTTGGAACCACTTGATTATGAATCACTTGGTACTTGCGAACCGTGCCTTATGGGCAAGATGACTAAAACGCCGTTCTCCGGAACTATGGAGAGAGCAACAGATTTGTTGGAAATCATACATACAGATGTATGTGGTCCGATGAATGTTGAGGCTCGTGGCGGATATCATTATTTTCTCACTTTCACAGATGATTTAAGCAGATATGGGTATATCTACTTAATGAAGCATAAGTCTGAAACATTTGAAAAGTTCAAAGAATTTCAGAGTGAAGTTGAAAATCATCGTAACAAGAAAATAAAGTTTCTATGATCTCATCGTGGAGGAGAATATTTGAGTTACGGGTTTGGTTTACATTCGAAACAATGCGGAATAGTTTCACAACTCACGCCACCCAGAACACCACAGCGTAATGGTGTGTCCGAACGTCGTAATCTTACTTTACTAGATATGGTACGATCTATGATGTCTCTTACTGATTTACAGCTATCATTTTGGGGTTATGCTTTAGAGACGGCCGCATTCACGTTAAATAGGGCTCCATCGAAATCTGTTGAGACGACGCCTTATGAACTATGGTTTGGCAAGAAACCAAAGTTGTCGTTTCTGAAAGTTTGGGTCTGCGATGCTTATGTGAAAAAGCTTCAACCGGATAAGCTCGAACCCAAATCGGAGAAATGTGTCTTCATAGGATACCCAAAGGAGACTGTTGGGTACACCTTCTATCATAGATCCGAAGGCAAAACATTCGTTGTTAAGAATGGGTCCTTTCTAGAGAAGGAGTTTCTCTCGAAAGAAGTGAGTGGGAGGAAAGTAGAACTTGATGAGGTAACAGTACCTGCTCCCTTATTGGAAAGTAGTTCATCACAGAAACCGGTTTATGTGACACCTACACCAATTAGTGAGGAAGTTAATGATGATGATCATGAAACTTCAGATCAAGTTGCTACTGAACCTCGTAGATCAACTAGAGTAAGATCCGCACCAGAGTGGTACGGTAATCCTGTTCTATAAGTCATGCTACTAGATCATGATGAACCTACGAACTATGCAGAAGCAATGGTGAGCCCAGATTCTGCAAAATGGCTTGAAGCCATGAAATCTAAGATGGGATCCATGTATGAGAACAAAGTGTGGACTTTGGTTGACTTGCCCAATGATCCGCAAGCAATTGAGAATAAATGGATCTTCAAGAAGAAGACTGACGCTGACAGTAATGTTAGTGTCTACAAAACTCGACATGTTGCGAAAGGTTTTCGACAAGTTCAAGGGATTGACTACGATGAGACCTTCTCACCCGAAGCGATGCCTAAGTATGTCCGAATCATGTTAGCAATTGCCGCATTTTATGATTATGAAATTTGGCAGATGGATGTCAAAACTGCATTCCTGAATGGATTTCTGGAAGAAGAGTTGTATATGATGCAACCGGAAGGTTTTGTCGATCCGAAGGGAGCTACCAAAGTGTGCAAGCTCCAGCGATCCATTTATGGACTGGTGCAAGCCTCTTGGAGTTGGAATAAACGCTTTGATAGCGTAATAAAAGCATTTGGTTTTGTACAGACTTTTGAAGAAGCCTGTATTTACAAGAAAGTGAGTGGGAGCTCTGTGACATTTCTGATATTATATGTGGACGACATATTACTGATTGGAAATGATATAGAATTTCTGGATAGCATAAAGGGATACTTGAATAAGAGTTTTTCAATGAAAGACCTCGGTGAAGCTGCTTACATATTAGGCATTAAGACCTATAGAGATAGATCAAGACGCTTAATTGGACTTTCACAAAGCACATACCTTGACAAAGTTTTGAAGAATTTCAAAATGGATCAAGCAAAGAAAGGGTTCTTGCATGTGTTATAAGGTGTGAAGTTGAGTAAGACTCAATGCCCGACCACTGCAGAAGATAGAGAGAAAATGAAAGATGTTCCCTATGCTTCAGCCATAGGCTCTATCATGTATGCAATGATGTGTACCAGACCTGATGTGTGCCTTGCTATAAGCCTAGCAGTGAGGTACCAAAGTAATCCAGGAGTGGATCACGGGACAGCGGTCAAGAACATCCTGAAGTACCTGAAAAGGACTAAGGATATGTTTCTCGTTTATGGAGGTGACAAAGAGCTCATCGTAAATGGTTACGTTGATGCAAGCTTTGACACTGATCCGGACGATTCTAAATCGCAAACCGGATACGTGTTTACATTGAACGGTGGAGCTGTCAGTTGGTGCAGTTCTAAACAAAGCGTCGTGGCGGGATCTACATCCGATCTAGGTGTCATACCTAGTGCATCGGGTCCAATGAAAATCTTTTGTGATAATACTGGAGCAATAGCCTTGGTGAAGGAATCCAGATTTCACAAGAGAACCAAGCACATCAAGAGACGCTTCAATTCCATCCGGGATCTAGTCCAGGAGGGAGACATAGAAATTTGCAAGATACATACGAATCTGAATGTTGCATACCCGTTGACTAAGCCTCTTCCACGAGCAAAACATGATCAGCACCAAGGCTCCATGGGTGTTAGAATCATTACTGTGTAATCTAGATTATTGACTCTAGTGCAAGTGGGAGACTGAAGGAAATATGCCCTAGAGGCAATAATAAAGTTATTACTTATTTCCTTATATCATGATAAATGTTTATTATTCATGCTATAATTGTATTAACCGGAAACATAATACATGTGTGAATACATAGACAAACAGAGTGTCACTAGTATGCCTCTACTTGACTAGCTCGTTGATCAAAGATGGTTAAGTTTCCTAGCCATTGACATGGGTTGTCATTTGATTAATGGGATCACATCATTAGGAGAATGATGTGATTGACATGACCCATTCCGTTAGCTTAGCACATGATCGTTTAGTATGTTGCTATTGCTTTCTTCATGACTTATACATGTTCCTATGACTATGAGATTATGCAACTCCCGTTTACCGGAGGAACACTTTGTGTGCTACCAAACGTCACAACGTAACTGGGTGATTAAAAAGGTGCTCTAAAGGTGTCTCTGAAGGTATTTGTTGGGTTGGCGTATTTCGAGATTAGGATTTGTCACTCTGATTGTCGGAGAGGTATCTCTGGGCCCTCTCGGTAATGCTCATCACTTAAGCCTTGCAAGCATTGCAACTAATGAGTTAGTTGCGGGATGATGTATTATGGAACGAGTAAAGATACTTGCCGGTAACGAGATTGAACTAGGTATTGAGATACCGACGATCGAATCTTTGGCAAGTAACATACCGATGACAAAGGGAACAATGTATGTTGTTATGCGGTCTGACCGATAAAGATCTTCGTAGAATATGTAGGAGCCAATATGAGCATCGAGGTTCCGCTATTGGTTATTGACCGGAGACGTGTCTCGGTCATGTCTACATAGTTCTCGAACCCGTATTGTCCGCACGCTTAACGTTACGATGACAAGTTTATTATGAGTTTATGAGTTTTGATGTACCGAAAGTTGTTCGGAGTCCTGGATGTGATCACGGACATGACGAGGAGTCTTCAAATGGTGGAGACATGAAGATTGATATATTGGACGACTATATTCGCACACCGGAAGTGTTCCGGAGAAGTTTCGGATAAAACCGGAGTGTCGGAGGGTTATCGGAACCCCCGGGGGAACTAATGGTCCTCGATGGGCCTTAGTGGAGAGAGAGAGGGGCGGCCAGGGAGGGCCGCGTGCCCCCTCCCCCTATGGTCCAAATTGGACTAGGACACGGGGGGCGGCGCCCCCCTTTCCTTCTCGCTCTCCCTCTCCTTCCTTCCCCCTCTCTCCCTTTAGGTGGAAACCTACTAGGACTTGGAGTCCTAGTAGGATTCCCCTCTTGGGGGCGCGCCATAGAGGGCCGGCCGGCCTTCCCCTTGCTCCTTTGTATACAGGGGTAGGGGGGCACTCCAAAGACACAACAATTGATCATTGATCTCTTAGCGGTGTGCGGTGCCCCCCTCCACCATAATCCACCTCGATAATACTGTAGAGGTGCTTAGGCGAAGCCTTGCATCGGTAGAACATCAACATCGTCACCACGCCGTCGTGCTGACGAAACTCTCCCTCAACACTCGGCTGGATCGGAGTTCGAGGGACGTCATCGGGCTGAATGTGTGCTGAACTCAGAGGTGTCGTGCATTCGATAGTTGATCGGTCGGATCGTGAAGACGTACGACTACATCAACCGCGTTGTCTAACGCTTCCGCTTTCGGTCTACGAGGGTACGTCGACAACACTCTCCCCTCTCGTTGCTATGCATCACCATGATCTTGCGTGTGCTTAGGAATTTTTTTGAAATTACTACGTTCCCCAACAGTTATGACGATATTCAAGGCAATGATCATGTATATAGGCATCACATCCGAGACAAGTCGACCGACTCCTACCGGCATCTACTACTATTACTCCACCCATCGACCGCTATCCATCATGCATCTAGGGTATCAAGTTAATAAAAACAGAGTAACGCCTTAAGCAAGATGACATGATGTAGACAAAGTAAAATCCAAGGAATATGAATAAACCCCGTCGTTTTATCCTTAATGGCGACAATACAAATACGTGTTCTTTCCCTTTCTATCACTGGAATGGAGCACCGCAAGATTGAACCCGTCACAAAGCACCTCTCCCATTGCAAGATAAATAAATCTAGTTGGCCAAGCCAAATAGATAGACCAGAGATAAATACAAAGCTATAACAATCATGCATAAAAGTGTTCAGAGAAGACTCAATTAATATTTATAAATAATCTGACCATAAACCCATAATTAATCGAATCCCAACAAGCACACCTCAAAAGAAGATTACATTTGATAGAACTCCAAGAAGATCGAGGAGAACATGGTATTAAAGATCAAAGATAGAGAGGAAGCCATTTAACACTATCTATGGACCCATAGGTTTGTGGTAAACTACTCATGCAGCATTAGTAGGGCAGCAAGGTTGATGAAGAAGCCCTTCGTGATCGATTCGCCCTCCGGCAGGAAAATGTCTCCAGATGGGATTGTAGAAGAACAGATACCTGTGGCAGCAAATAAAGTGTTTCGGGTGGGTCTCTATTGGTTTGGTAATATTTGATAATTTATATAGGTGGAATTAGGTCAAGAGGTGCCATGAGGGGCTTGCAACTTTGGGAGGCGCCCCCCAGGGACGCGCCTGGCGAGTTTGTCGCTCCCTCATGACTCGTCTGGTCTTCTCTCGAACCTTCTAGGGTCTCTCTTGGTTCAGAGTAAATCTTCAAAAAGTTTCGTTGCGTTTGGAATCTATTCGATACTAATTTCGTGAAAAGACAATACCAAGCAAAAAACAGCAACTGGCAGTAGGCACTAGGTTAATAGGTTAGTCGCAAAAAATGATATATAATTTCATATCAAACATCCATGATTGATACTATAATGGAAAAAATAAGAAATTATAGATACATTGGAGACGTATCATATATCACAAAACCTCCCACTACAACCAGTAGCACTCAACCATGTATTTGCCCTTTGTGAAAATTCGGTTGTGTTGTATATGTACAGAAATCACCACCATAGCTTACACCCGTGGGCCCCAGCAGAAAACTAGGGATCTATGTGGGTTATAATTTTCTTTATAAAATATCTTGAGCCCCTCAGAGGGACCTATTCACTACCTGCTATACTGATTCTATTTTGGATGAGGACAATTTCCCGGCATTAGGGGATCCCACAATGAATGCTAGGAAATAGATTGGAATGTAATAGGCATTCAGTCCTTAGATCCACGTACTAATTAAAGAATCTGAAACTAAAGTTCAGAGGGTTATAGACTTACAACACACTTCAAACAACATTCATGATGTATATACTGATTATAAAGGTGTCACTAGATCACATATTCTCATTGTTAATGCAAGATAACGAGTGGAGGTACCAAGTAAAATCACTCAAACCGCAAATTAGAGTAGGAGGGGAGAAGTTTGGTTAAGTGGAGTATAGCTTCTCAAAAGCCTCCGCGAAAATGGAGGAAAACAAATCCTCTACCAGAAAATGCAATTCAAGCTCAGATTGAGGGGGGCCAACGAAATGCTCAAGATCCAGAACCCAGCACACATGTACATACAAACATATATGCTAGGGCATCAGAACATCCGAGCTCTATATTTCTGTTGGAAATCAAATAGTCTGAAGCCATAAAGGAAATATCTACAAAGTATATACATTCTGGAGAACATATAATAGAAAGACTACAATTGTCAACATATACTTCTCCTATAAAATTGTTTATACCCTTCAAGTAGATCCAGAAGCAAAGCCAGTCAAGGAGTGCCTCAAGTGCCTTGATTGGCCAAAAATGGAAGGAAGCAATTGAGGCAGAACTGTCTCGCTCAACAAAAGAGAGGTATTTTCTTCAATGCTACTTAATCCTCATAAAGTCTTCCTTATGGGAGCAAAATGAGTTTTTGTTCAAAAAAGGAATGAAAACAATGAGCTAACGAGATACAAAATCAAGTCTTGTAGCACAAGGGCTAACGCAAAGACCTGACATTGATTATGATGATACACACCCGCATGTCATGGGTAGAGTAATGTTTATATACTTAGTATCTTTGGCAGTACAAATGAATTTATCTATGCATTTAATGGAGTAGTGAATGCATACTCATATGTGTTTCTCGATTCAGACATATAAATGAAAGTCCCTAAAGGACCTAAAATGTCGAGTCCCAAAGAAAATCACAACACATATTGTGTAAAACTACAAAAGTCACTATATGGCTTAAAACAACAGGTAGAATGCGTGATAACCAACTGAGTGGGTTCCCTATTCGGAAAGGTTACTCAAATAATTAATGATGATTGCGCTGGTGTATTTATAAAGAAGTCTTCAAATGGATTTTGCATTATCTCGGTGTACATTGATAACCTTAATATCGTTGGCAATACACCTGATATAGAAAAAGCATACAATCATCTAATGACCGAATTTCATATGAAAGATTTGGGAAAGACCAAATACTACTTGAGCGCATACCCTTAGGAATATTAGTATACCACCCAGCTTATATTCAAAAGGTTTGGAAAAAAATTCAATGTGGATAAATTGTATCCATCTAAAACACCCATGGTTCTCAAATCCCTTTATATGGATAAAGATCCTTTTAGACCTAAGATGATGATGAAGAGATATTAGGAACTGGGTTCTTGTATGTCAGTGTCATTAGTGCACTAATGTACCATGCAAATTGCGGTAGGCTTGATATTGCATTTTCGGTATATTTACTAGCTAGACATCACACTACTCCAATAAAATGTTATTGGGCAGGAGTAAAGAATATCCTTAGATATTTATATGACACAAAAGATCTTGTCTTACTCTATTAGGAAAACTAAGATATAGATGTTCGCTATCTATCTGATCCTCACCACTTGAGGTCAGAGGGAGGTTTCATAATCTTATATGGTGGAACTACTTTTTAATGAAAGTAATACAAAAGACTCTCACATCAACTTCCACTAATTCTTTCTCGCATTATTTGAAGCATCATCGCAATGTGTATGGCTTTGCAGGATGATTAACCACATTCAAACTTCATGTGGTGTTCGTTCATAGGATCACCATCTATTTTCTATGAAGATAGTGCAGCTTGCATTTCTCAAATGCAAATGGGATATATATGAAAAGTAATATCACAAACACATTTCTCCTAAAAACATTCATGTGACAAATGGAGCAATTGATATCTTGCAAACCATATCATGTGACAATCTGGAAGATTTGTTCGCAAAGTCTTACCAAATTCAACCTTCCAGAAATGTATTAATGGAATTGGTATGATATGTCTTTGAGATTTGCAAAATTCAGGGGTAAAAAACCCTAGAAATATAAACCATTAGTTATCATCTGAAAGTAAATATTGTACTCCTTTCCTGACGAATTTTTCCTTCAGTTTTCTCATACATGGTTTTTAATGAGGCAATATAAACGATACCATATCGTTTCTCCTTTTATTCTTTCCACCGAGTTTTAAGGAGTTCTCAATGGTATATCTATTACTCCTCATAATTTCGCATAGGGTTTTTGGGGGAGATTCCCAAATTATACAAATGATTCTAAATACGGATGGCGAATATACAAGATACTCTACATGATCGAATATATGAGAAGCTCTACATGATGGATAATTGTAGAAGATGTATGATCAAAGAGGGACTAGTGCTTGGAATAGATTTTACATAGGATGGTTTGCTAATTAGCATGTGCTATTTAGCCAACTGACTTTACTAAGAATAACTGCAATCCGCAGTTAGAGTTTGTCTCACACATTAGCAACTGCTCATAGCAGTTAGGATTACTCTCAAACATTAGCAACTCCTAATAGTAGTTTCCATTTTGTCTCACATTGTAGCAACCGCTACTTTTGATTAGATTATATCTTACAAGATGTAACTATCTCTGGTATCAATAGTCCAGAATCAATGAGAATCACATAGTCCAATCATTCACTTTTACTCTTCACATGCTCGAGTCATGTCCGGCATCAACGCCAGGACTGCCAATACTAGTTGTGCTCAGCATCGTGATATCGAGGAGGTCACTTGAGGAGTTCCTCAAGGTCTCCATCTCATCTAGCCATGTCCTCTGTGAGGTGATTGTCTCTGGCCGAGTGTTTTGCTATATCATTGGTCGCTTCTTGTATTCTCGATCAGTCATCGTCCCACGCGAGCGGCGCGGCCTCATTCGGAGCAACACATGTAAGCTGCCTAATCTTCATGTGCACAGTTCCTCCACCTCAGTTCCAGGCCCTTTGCTTTAGAAAAATTATCGGCAGCAAGTCTCTCGGTTTCGGTGGACATTGTGATGACGAAGGTGACGCGGATGTAGATGAAGTAAATGGTGGCGAGCAGTCGTGTAGGAGACGTTCCCAAGAAACATAATAGCCCTTCTCACATACAAGATCTCAAGGGGCGGGATTCAGGAGGCTTGCTCTCCCTTATAGCCGTGCACTGGTGGATGTGATGGGATCGCCGGTGCCAACAACAGCGAGAGGAACGACAGTAGGCGGTGTGCGTGCAGGTAGAGCAAATGTGCTTTGTTCGTCGTGACAGCTAGGGTTGGCCAACGCCTACAATATATTGGCGACCATGTGGAGAGACATGGCCCACGTTCGAGTTGGCAACGGCCAACGATTTGACTTATCAGACCATGACTCGTCTATTAAGGACTCTTCGTTCCTAACAGGCAAAAATTAAGTGCAAGCGCACGAGTGACATAGGTCAAAACTCGGCTTGGCTCATTCAATAAATACAACTTGTACGACGTAGGCAGCGGAGGAGGAGCACACGTGATCCACTTCTCTTCTCAAGCTCCAAAAACATGTGGAAGAGAATTCCTTATATGATGGCCTAACACTTCCTCCACTGGGTGGTACTAGATTTCCCGACCGCACCCCTGGTCATGACACCTATATGAGTCCTTAGAGATTTTTCTAAAATTATAAGATGGTCCTAAAGCACACCCCATATTTCAACACCCACACGGTCGCACCAACCGATCGGTGAATCCAAAGGCGCACGAGAAGATGACATAAACTAACTGTTGATTCCAATTGTATTCTTGTTTCCATCCGACCTAAATCAAGCAAAAGCACGGGATGTTGGCATGCAGGAGATAGTGCACGGTGGCGTCGAATGCACCAGCCGGTGACGCATGACCCGATTGCTTAATAAAAATATTTGCAGAGACGTGATAAAAAATTCAGTGACCTGATTTCTTTCTAAAAATATTAGCAAGGTTACTATAAAAAGGCTGATAGATGGGATCCACATGTCATAAGGTTCAAAGCTAATAGTGTTGACTTTATCACACGTCAGACCTGATGAGTGGACCAGATGTGTCATAATCACGATCAAAATTAGGACCCTCTTAGCTGGCGAACGTTTGAATGGAGAGATGAAATTTATGAACATTTTAGATGGCAAGTATAATTATACGGGTTGCTGGTTTCTTTAGAAACACATGACATATTCTTCATAGAAGGGCTTTTTTCTTCTGAAAACTACCACCGTTTCATCTCTAGATGCAACTAAGACTGTCAAGAAGGAGCATTTGCTTTCCATCCCCCTCCCAATTGACGTTCGCTAGATAACATTTCCTTCAAAGTAAGCAACAATCATCAGCGCAAAATGGTCATTTTTTAAATCAAAACCAACTTTGTGGTAGGTTTTAGGAAGATTTCAAAAAGCGATAATTTTTTGGAACCCTCGCCCGAATTGCGGTAGTTTTATTCTATTTACTCTGGATCTCCCAAGCCCCTTGTCGACTCCCCATCTACACAACTCAGAGTCGTATCGACGATTGTCAAAAAAAAAACCTAGTGTCGTATAAGTTAGCTTCAAATTGCTGGAGATGGCTACCGTGGCGCCTGACGTGGTCGCTCTTTTCCGATGACCGGCTACCACTGAGCTTAACGTGGTTGGTTGTGTTCGAGGCCATAGCCAAGATCCGGTTCAAGCCAACAACATGCTACAACCCAATAGTTGTGGCAGCCTGCTTCGCCGGCGTCGGAAGGAGAAGCAGACGGGTAGGGCAGTATAAGTTGTAGGATGGCGATAGAAGCAGTTGCGGGACTATAGCTAGCTCAAGAGGTACACCCATACAGAAAAATCAAAAAATAAATAAAAGAGGGTAATCTGTGCCACAAGTTTTGTTAAATTTCGTAAAATAAACAATTTCAGCTAAGGCCATGTTCGGTTACTAGGGATTTGATCTCCTAGCCCGGCCTTGGCACGAGGGGGTTGGGTTGATCCCACCCTGTCACCCATTCCCAGTAGCTATGGCATTCCCGGCATCAATGGTGCGATTAATTCCGCACATACGGAGGACAGGACGTCTCCCTGTCAAAACCACGAGGTATGCGGAGACTTGAGAGGGTTTCTATCCTAGTCGGGTATCACCGAATGCCCAATATGTAATCCCCAAGGTTTTGATTTTTCGTTTGTGTTTTCTTTTTGCCCCTGAATGACATTACCCGAATTTTGGCCATTTCAAAATTTCGGCAAAATCTCGGACGAAATTACAAAAACTAAATTTGAATTTTTGAACAAAAATTGACCAAAATTTGGTTGAAATTTGGCCAACATTTGACATAAATTTGAATAGAGCAAAATAATAGCAGCCCAACAACCCTCGGGAGTAAGACCTTGGATAAGCAACGGAGTAGCAACAAAGAAAGAACTGCCCTATGAATCAGGCCAACATAACGCTCACTGCCGCAGCTTTCAAGCACCACGTTGTGGTCAGAGAAGCAACTGGATGGGTTGGAGGAGGTGCGAGGCGGCCGATGAAGGAAGATCCGCGTTCACGCGCTCGCGAGTAGGCAACATGTGAACGGTCGTGTACCATCGAGATGCAGCACCTTAGCCGCCATAGGAGCTCATCTACGTTGCGCACTTTGCGCAACCAAGGAAATGATAAGTTTAGGGTTAGGGAATTGAATTTCATGGTTTTGGCCAACCATAATAGGAACCTTCCTGGCGTTGGGCCGGTACAAATAATTCAAATTGGGCCGACTTGTTTTGACTAAAAAGACATATTCCTGGCCAAGGTGAGATGGCCGAAATTCGACGAAGGTTCGATGTTTTTCGGCCGAATTTCAAAACTCTAGTAATCCCCGGCAGACCAACGGGGTATTAACCCAATAGGGGGGGGGATTAACATAACTAAGCATAAATTATCATGAACGCGAAGCTAGGATAAAAAGTGGAATTCACATTATCACAATTGCGAGCGTGTTACGCATGAACCCCAAAATCCTCCGAGGACAACATCATCAAAGAACAGAAAGCACGATTTCACAATTGCTCAATACTGATATCAATAATGGACAATAAAGCATTTGTTCAATAATATAGTAATATGATAACTGACCAGATCTTTTTACAAAGAAATAAAAGTTGCTTATCACGATCCAGTAATAACACATCTAAAAACAAGAAGCGAATCAACTAGCTATCTTGCGACATAGGAACGATGATCTCCCATCCAGGGTTTTAGGCGCGTTCACCACGGATACGGCGGGCAAGCTGGATGTCCTTGGGCATGATTGTGACGCGCTTGGCGTGGATGGCGCAGAGGTTGGTGTCCTCAAAGAGCCCAACGAGGTACGCCTCGGCGGCTTCCTGTAGGGCGAGAACGGCATGGCTCTGGAAGCGCAGGTCCGTCTTGAAGTCCTGCGCAATCTCCCGCACGAGGCGCTGGAACGGCAGCTTGCGGATGAGGAGATCGGTGCTCTTCTGGTACTTGCGGATCTCCCTCAGCGCCACCGTGCCGGGCCTGAAGCGGTGGGGCTTCTTCACGCCACCAGTGGTCGGGGCCGACTTCCTCGCCGCCTGAAAAGGAAACGGCAAGACACATTGATCGTCAGCGAAACAGCAACAGATCGGAAGAGCGAAACAGCAACTGATCAGAACAGGGGAAGAAGGAGAGAAGGGAGGCGGTGAGACGCACGATGGTGGTGGCGAGCTGCTTGCGGGGGGCCTTGCCGCCGGTAGACTTGCGAGCGGTCTGCTTCGTACGCGCCATCTCGTTTGTCAGTTCCTCCTCGACTTGCGCTGCGGTGTTTGCTGGGAACTCGAACGGCTGGGACGTGGGGTGGGGAGGCGTGGGGCGGCAACTTATATAGGTGCGGGGAAGTAGGGGAAACGTGGCCGACTCGGTTTCCTGCGACCGTTCGGGGGAAGAATAGGGTTTCGCGATTGCCCTCAGTGATCCACGTGCTCCGCGCTGATTGGTGTGGGA
The DNA here is from genome assembly GCA_032464435.1 of Aegilops umbellulata. Taxonomy (NCBI): domain Eukaryota; kingdom Viridiplantae; phylum Streptophyta; class Magnoliopsida; order Poales; family Poaceae; genus Aegilops; species Aegilops umbellulata. The sequence continues at coordinate 384,288,989 of CP136059.1, read as the reverse complement.
GCGTCAAGACACGGATCGATGACCTGGTGGTTTGATCGGGCACTTGTCTACGGAAATAGTACTACTATCTGGCTGACGTTCACAAGGACGTTTTTGCAGCGAAGTGAGTACTTCATAGTCGCCGGATCACACAGCACGAATCTTGGAGGAACATCGGTTCCCCGCCGATGTTCAGCTGTCCCCGCGGATGATGTAGTCTTGGGCGCTTTGTGATGGGCGTCTGGCGGGCAAGACCGAGATCTTCCCGCGGGCCTTCGATGCTTTGTCTTGGGGGCAGGGGTGGCTTTCAAGTGTTGTGGTGTCCTTCATGTCGTCAAGTGGAAACAGGCACGCCCTCATTCTCATCGCTGCTCTGTCACTTCTGAATCGTGCAATATTGTACTCCCTTCGTTTGGAATTACTTGTTTTGAAAATGGATGTATCTAGAACTAAAATACGTCTAGATACATCCATTTTTGCGACAAATAATTCCGAAAGGAGGGAGTAGTAATTCCCTACCACTACATTTGCCCCATTTCAGCTTTGCTGTGCCCATGTATCTTTCTGACTAATCATTGCAGCTTTAGCTTTGTACAGCTCCGAATTCAACTTTGTTGTGCGCATGTAACTTCTGAATCATGCAATTTGCCATTCCAAAAAAATGCACGAATGCCTGAAATTATGTTTGTTGTGCCCATGCATAGTTTACTAGCAAGTTTCTAGTTGTGCTCATATAGCTTCTTTTTTGTGTTCCGAATGGATAATTATGCATTTGTTTTGTGGAAAATTTTCAATTTTTTTTTGCCATGTCAATGTACTATGTTCTGTGTGAATTTTCCATCAATTTGGAGAACAAACACAAAATCTAAATGCGAATCAACCTGTGGTTGAGTTGGTTAGGTGGCCAGTGGTATCCCCAACCCACCAGGGTTCAAATCCTGGTGCTCGCATTATTCCTGAATTTATTTCAGGATTTCCGGCGATGCGCTTTCAGTGGGAGGAGACGTTCCCGTCGACGACGAGGCGCCTACGGTGACTTCGTAAATCTCAAGATGATATGCCGGCTCAGTCTCTCGGAGATGCTCATAGGGGTAGGGTGTGCGTGTGTACGTTCATAGGGGTGAGTGTATGCGCGTGTATATGAGCGCTTGTGTCTGTACTGATGCTCAAAAAAAAATCTAAGTATGCCATGACATGGTTTTTCCTACATTTTCTCCCTCAATTAGACATCGTTTCCAATTCACAGCGATGGAAAATCAGATATTTTTTGCCATGGGCTAGATATTGTAAGTAGCATGACATTTTATTATTTAAACTATGGCAATTTTATTAGCCATACCAGGGTAGTTTCATGGTACATAGCATGACACTTCTGTTATTATTTAGACCATGGCAATTTTAATGATCAGAACGTTGAATTTTTTATTAATTAGACCATGTTAGTTTATTTGTAGGTAATATGCCACTTTTATTAATTAAGACCATGGTGTTTTTTATCAACTAGACCATGGTAGTTTTACTATAGGTAGCATGGCACTCTTGTGCGTGTGTTGGATATATATGTCATTTTTGTAATTTTGTACTACTTACTCCAAATGTTATGTTTTCTGATATTTTTTTCTTTTTTTCAAATGTTTTGTTTCTTGGTCCATGGCAATTTTTGACAGAATATTTTTTTTGTATAACTTGGCACTCACACCACTATTTTTGCAGATGGCATTTTTAAGGATATCACATCTAAGCTCCCACAAATACATAATGCAGCAACAAGAAACAAAAAAAACTAGGACAAAAAAATAGACCACAAATAGAGTGGACATCAGCTTAGATGTGACATAGTTATGTCACATCTACATGTGTCCTAGACAGACCCATTTTTGAATATATCTGTAGATTGTGCACTTGCATTGTTATCTAGATCATGATATTTCCGTTGGAAAGTTTGATCTATATCATATTTTGTTTTTTATGAACAAAATGTTCGACGGACATGACATATAAACTAATGTTATAGAACATGGCACATTTTTTGTGCTTCTTTCTTGGACAAAAGTGTTCAGTATGTGTGGCATTTTTCTTAGCCTAAGTTGTTCTAGGTGCATGTCAATTTCATTAGTTAGGCATTGGTAGTTTAGTTTCTAGGTGTAATATCAGTTCTTATTTGTTCAAATCATGGCAATTATATTAAACAGATCACCACAATTCTTTTTTAGCTAGTATACGGTAGTATTTTTCTTGTGGGTAGCACACTTTTTATTAAGTAGAACATGGTTGTTTTTAACAACATGACATTTTAATTTTTGCGAGCATGACATTTTTTATTAATAGCATGTTATTTTTATTTTAAATGTTATTGCATTTTTTTTGTAGAGCATGGCATTTTTATTTTAAAGAGCATCACACTTTTTTGCAGAGCATGAAATTTCTACTATAAATAACATGAATTTATCTTATAGAGCATGTCATATTTTAATTTAATAGCATGATATTTTTATTATAAAAAGGATATCAATATTTTTGTACAATCATGAAGTTTTTATTTTAAAGAGTATGTCATTTTTATTATAAAGAGGATGACATTTTTTCACCATATGATGGTAAATTTCTTTTTATTTGGCATTTCTTAAATTTACAATAACTGGAAATTTTGTTCAGGCGTTCAGTTATTTTTACTCCTCCGATCTAAAATATGTTCCCTGGTTGTAGTTCAAATTTGAACTAGCACCACGGCACTTTATTCCGCTATACATATAGATGGTCACATGGCAGTTTTTTCAAAGATTTTTTTCTTTTTTCAATAAGAGTGAGATGGCAGTACATATTTTTTCTTCTAAATTTATCTTGTTAATTATTTTTTGATTTTCTGTAATTTGTCTTTTTGGGGATGTACAACACCTGATCAATTTGAATCGTGGCAGCATTTTTGTCAAGTACATCATGGCATTTTTTGTGTTGTTCCGAGCATTAAGATGATGTCCATATCTTTTCACAAAAAAATAAATAAAAGGATGATGCCAATATCAGTTTTTAAGTTGTGGCGAAAATTGGGCTTTATTTTGGCCCATCTGGGCTACGCAGACGTGCATGGAAAGCGAGGGGTTCGCTGGGAGGGGTTATTCCTAATGAACGATTTCGTTCCCTCGACGAATCGTTCCCAGGGAACAAATCGTTCGTACTGGGATCACCCGGGGGAACGATCGCCAGTTATTAGCGTCCCTCATCTATTGAATGTTCTATGTTAATTAACTTTTCATTTAGAAACGGTCAACGTATCATTGCTCTCATAGCTAGAGGCTGTTGAGAGTCTCGTCCATGGCACACCCGTTCCAAAGTAATTGAAGTTTTAAGTTTGTCCGGTAACTCTAGCCTGAACTTTTTTTTAGAAAAAGGAGGAGGACCTCCGGCCTCTGCATCTGAGCGATGCATGCAGTCACTTTATTAATTATTCACAAAGACCTTACAAAGAAATACAACAGTAAATCTGAAACCATTATCTAGACGACGACTGTCGCTACTCCTATCCAGTTGATGCAGAGATGCTGATAGTCTGGGTGTAATACCAAACAGACGTCACAGCCAAACCTAATAGCCAAACTCTAGCCTGAACCTTATTGGTGATTAACTTTCAAAACCTCTTATGTTAAGCAGCCGCCCACAATTCAGAAGTGAAACCGGGCAGGCCGCCTCCTCAACCCCATCGGTTACTCCGGTCAACGCTATGCCGTCTCAGACGACCCAGGCGCTGCCACCCGGGCCAAGGAAGTGGCTTGGGACGAAGGGCGTGGTGCCTGTCGGCGTTCTGGGAACGGGGGTCCCCAGACTTGCCTGCCTGCGGCCTGCGGCGAGGCCCAAATGGGGGCCCATCGTAGCCCATCTTCATCACCACAAGGTTTAAGACCCTCGCGAGGGGCCAAGCCTCGTGAGGCGGACGACATGGCGCTTCCTCAAGCACGGCCTCCTTAGGCTGGCTCGCGAGGAGGCGGAGAGATCAAGGCGGGTACCTCATGAGGTGCCCATGACGCAAGCCATGACGACCAAGGGCGCCAGGCGGGCGCCAGCCCGCGCAGCGTCCCCCTTTCCTCTTTGGTGCAAAGGGGGCAAGCGCAGGCGAGGGGATCAAGCAAAGGCACCCGTTTCGGTGCAACGAAACCAAGACCAGTCCAACGGTGGGAAGGGGGTCACCATGGAGCCCAGGACGGCGTCACCACAGGGCCTTTGGCAGGCGAAGACCAACTTTAGTCAGGATAAGTGTACCAGATGTTCCCCTTCAAATTGGCCAATTGTTGGCGCCCTTCCCGCTCAATATTTGGGAAGAGGCTCAGGGCCTTTGCCTATAAATAGGACTAGCCACCCACAGGGTAGCTGATCGAATCCAGCATCTAGAGAAAGAGAGAAGGGCGATCGAACTCCCCCTAGCAGTTCATCCCCTAGCTAAGAACTGACCCGCGCGAGGTCGTTCTTCCTTGTACTGTTCTTCCTCATCAGCCCAAGAGGCAATCCACCCACCACAAACTAGAGTAGGGTATTACACCACAATGGTGGCCCGAACTAGTATAAACCTTGTGTCTCTTGTGTTGTTCTTGCAGTAGTTAGATCCTACGAGACGGAGATGTAGAGGGCACGATCTCCGCGCGCACCCCAGAGTTCGAACCTTAAGGGTCTGCCGGAACCCGTGATCCGACATTTGGCGCGCCAGGTAGGGGTGCGCCGGAATCTGCCTTCCACCGCTCCGCTCTCCTTCGACCGCCGCACCCATGTATGGCGCACGTCGAGCTCGCGTCACGCCAGCGACCCTCGCTGGTGGACGTCCTCGCCGTCCCCCTTCGCACGCCGTCAACACCACCACCGGCCCAGCGGGAGGCGAGCAGCAAGCACCACCCCGGCGCCTGTCTATGCGACCGGGCTGCCGCACCACAACGTCGACGCTCCCGGTCATCGCGGCCCTCCTGGGCGGCTCGCAGACGCCACCAACGAGCCGCCACGTCAAGCCGTTTGCCCGCCACATCGGCGTCGTGTCCGCACGGCAGGGGGCTCCCACGGACCGGGCGGCGCGCGAGGTTGGCCTGACCTTCAGCTCGGAGGACCACCCCGCTAACATGGCCGGCTCGGGCGCGCTCCCCCTGTTGTGCACCCCCACCATCTGCCAGGTGGCCGTCACCAGAACCCTCGTCGATGGCGGCGCGGGCCTCAGCGTGCTTTCGGTCGAGACCTTCAACCTCCTCCGCATACCCCGGGAGCGGCTGCAACCCAGCCGATCCTTCTCAGGCGTCGGGGGCGGGTCGTCCGACTCCCTGGGACAGATTCGGCTCCCGGTAACCTTCGGCACCTACGACAACTTCCGCACGGAGATGGTCGACTTCGACATCGCCCCCATCGGCCTCCCTTACAACGCCATCCTCGGCTACCCGGCACTGGCTCAGTTCATGGCCGCCACGCACCTGGTGTACGACCTCATGAAGATGCCCGGGAGCAACGGTACCCTCACCGTGCACGGAGACACCGGGGACGCCCCTGCGAGTACTCAAGCTCGCCTTCAAGACGGCGGCATCGGCTCAGCCCACCGACGGGGGGACCCCTGAGCCCAGGGGGGCTGCGCCTACCAAGAAGAAGCAGTTGTTCACTCAGGACAAGGCAGAAACCAAGCAGATACCCGTCGACGAGGACGGGTCCTCCAGCGCCACTTTCACCATTGGCGCCAACCTAGGGCCTGAGCAGGAGGAGGCCCTGGTCAAGTTCCTGCGTGCAAACAAGAAAGTGTTTGCTTGGGAGCCCGTCAGTTGGCAGGGATCCCTAGGGACGTCATCGAGCACCACCTCAACGTGTGCCCGAATGTGCGCCCCGTGAAGCAGAAGGTCAGGCGGCAGTCCGCAGAGAAGCAGGCCTTCATCTTCCAAGAGACCCGCAAGTTAGAAGCCGCTGGAGTCATTCGCGAGGTCCGGTGCCCAGATTGGTTGGCCAACCCTGTTGTTGTGCCCAAGAAAGGGGGAAAGGAACGCATGTGTGTCGACTTCACCAACCTCAACAAGGCATGCCCGCAAGACCCATTCCCGCTCCCTCGCATCGACCAGATCGTCGATTCCACCGCCGAGTGCGACCTGTTGTGCTTTTTGGATGCCTTCTCCGGATATCACCAGATCAAGATGGCGATAGAAGACGTCAAGAAGACCGCCTTCTTGACCCCGTGCGGGGTATACTGCTATACATGCATGCCATTTGGACTACGCAACGTAGGGGCAACCTTTCAGCGGCTGATGCACATCACCTTGGGCCCGCAGCTCGGGAAGAATGTTGAAGCATACGCCGATGACATCGTGGTGAAATCTCGAGAGGCCAGGACCCTTATACAAGACCTGGAGGAGACCTTCGCGAGCCTCGACGCAGTGAACCTACGGCTCAACCCGGAGAAATGTGTGTTTGGTGTCCCCTCGGGCAAGCTCTTGGGATTCCTCGTATCTCATCGCGGCATCGAGGCCAACCCCGAGAAAGTCAAGGCGGTCGAGGACATGAGTCCGCCGAAGACCCTCAGAGAAATGCAGAAACTCACTGGGCGTGTGACCGCACTAGGACGCTTCATCTCCAAGTTGGGGGAACGAGCGCTGCCTTTCTTTTAGCTGATGAAGAAAAAGGGGCCCTTTGAATGGACTGAAGAGGCAGATAAGGCATTTCAAGATCTCAAGAGGTACCTAACCAGTCCCCCGGTCATGGTGGCTCCGCGCCCTCAGGAGCCTCTACTGCTTTACCTAGCTGCCACTCCCTACTCTGCCAGCGCAGCACTGGTGGCGGTTAGGGAGGAGCGCCAGGCCAAGACCATGGCGGCAGCCCGAGGCCAGACGAGACGGAAAAAGGGAAAGCTCGAGGAAGCCGAAACTACAGATGGAGAGAGTCAGCTGCCGAGGGACGCACCAGAGGCAGAAGAGGTGGCATATCCGTATGGCTCGCCTCCCGAGGCCGCAGCATCTCGTGAGGTGCCTTCACCTCCCGAGCGCGCCGCGACCCGAGATGCCCTCAGCCTTGTTGAACACCCGGTCTACTTCGTTAGCACGGTGCTACGGGACGCGAGGGCACGATACCCGATGCCTCAGAAGCTCCTCCTCGCGCTGCTGGTCACCTCGCGCAAGCTGCGTCACTACTTCCAAGCTCACCCGATCAAGGTCGTCTCATCGTACCCCCTGGAGAGGGTGCTCAGAAGCCCTAACTCAGCCGGAAGGGTCGCTGAGTGTAACATAGAGTTGCAAGCGTTTCAGCTTGAGTTCAGCACCACTAGGGTCATCAAAGGAGCAGCATTGGCGGATTTCGTGGCGGAATGGACAGAGGCGCCAGGCCTCAAGGGCAACGAGGATCGTTCCCTCTCCCCAGGGAGCGAGGCGGCAGAAGGATGGGTCATGTACTTTGACGGGGCATTCTCCAGGCACGGCGAGGGGGCTGGTGCGGTGCTGATATCACCCACTCAGGATGTAACGCCCTCGATGCGGCTATATCTCCCACGTGTCGAAGCACGACTTAGAGGCATAACCGGAAAGGTATGGATTCAACATTTGACTTCGAAGCAACTCGAATACCACAAAATAAAACAAAAACAAAGGATTGGCTTGCAGAATAAGCCGGAACAAATGCATATGATAGAGATTTACCCAATCCCATATCATGCATCTGTCGGAAAGATATTCTAGGAGCTACTTGAATTCCTACCTATAAACTCCCGAAACTTTCTGGTTATGCAATCAGGTGTTGGGGATACAGGGGACACAAAATATATCACCCAAACTAACAATACCTAGATCCAGCTGTATCCATCCTTCAACACATAACCAAGAAACCTTCGGAAATCGTCTACCTCAACCTTCGAAAAGCATCCGTTATACGAGTTATGGCAATACTCCCGCACTCGCCTCAGTACTGGGCTATCAGGGTTATCTCACCAACAACTGTACAAAAGAGATTTTCGATGTCGGCGTACTAAACTCAGGTATTCCAGAACTGCAACGATAAAATTATGACGACAACACCTCGGAGCTCAACTCCCCGGGACACCTCCACTAAAACCCCTGCTGACGGGAGGCAACCAAGACAATATTGTCATCATAAAACCATCGGAACGATTCTAAGATACCCGCGTGATCCTAAAAAAAATTTAGTGAAATTTGAGAAGAGAAGAGTCAAAACTCTACGTCAGGATGCCTTACCAGAGCGATGAGGAGACTGGGAAGTAAAAAGAATTCCTAACTCTCCGATATATAATTCCTAAATGACTCAAAACATTTTTTTCTAGACACAACTCGGCCGCTAAAAACGATCAATCAGTGGGGGCTCCTAAGGTCGGGGATGGCTCTGATTACCAACTTGTAACGCCCTCGATGCGGCTATATCTCCCACGTGTCGAAGCACGACTTAGAGGCATAACCGCATTGAAAGCAATGTCGCAAGTGAGGTAATCTTCACACAACCCATGTAATGCATAAGGGAAAAGATACATAGTTGGCTTACAATCGCCACTTCACACAAATACATGAATAAAACATTACATCATACAGTTACAATCAGGGCCCGACTACGGAGCCAAAATAAAAGAAGAAACCCCAAAAGCGACAAAGGTCCACGATCGACCCCAACCGGGCTCCACTACTGATCGACTAGAACAAAACAACATAAAGGACATGATCTTCATCGAGCTCCTCCTTTGAGCTCGAGTGCGTCACCTGCACGATTTCATCGGCACCTGCAAACTGGTTTTGGAAGTATCTGTGAGTCACGGGGACTCAACAATCTCACACCCGCGAGATCAAGACTATTTAAGCTTATAGGTAGGGTAAAAGGTATGAGATGGAGCTGCAGCAAGCGACTAGCATATATGGTGGCTAACATACGCAAATGAGAGCGAGAAGAGAAGGCAAAGCACGGTCGAACAACTATGATCAAAAAGTGATCCTGAACTACTTACGTCAAACATAACTCCAACAACCGTGTTCACTTCCCGGACCCCGCCGAGAAGAGACCATCACGGTTACACACGCGGTTGGTGTATTTTAGTTAAGATCAACTTCGGGTTTTCTACAACCGGACATTAACAAATTCCCATCTGCCACATAACCGCGGGCACGGCTTTCGAAAGTTCAAACACTGCAGGGGTGTCCCAACTTAGCCCATGATAAGCTCTCGCGATCAACGAAGGATATTCCTTCTCCCCGGGAAGAGCCGATGAGTCTCGGAATCCCGGCTACAAGACATTTCGACAGCAATAAAACAAGTCCAGGAAAGCCGCCCGATGCGCCGACATCCTGATAGGAGCTGCACATATCTCGTTCTCAGGGCAACACCGGATGAGCAGTCCGTACAGCTAAAACCAAGTCTCAAGTTTCCCTGAGGGGGCGCTGCAAAGGGCTCTAGTTCGGACCAACACTTAGACAAGCATTGGCCCGGGGGGGGGGGGGGGGCTGAAATAAAGATGACCCTCGGGATGCGCGACTCCCAAGGGAAAAAATAATAGGCTGAGGCAAATGGTAAAACCAATGTTGGGCCTTGCTGGAGAAGTCTTATTCAAAGCGAACTGTCAAGGGGGTCCCATAAATCACCCGACCGCGTTAGGGACGCAAAATCCGGGAACATAATACCGATATGACGGAAACTAGGGCGGCAAGAGTGGAACAAAACACCAGGCATAAGGCCGAGCCTTCCACCCTTTACCAAGTATATAGATGCATTAATTAAATAAGAGATATTGTGATATCCCAGCAAGTAAACATGTTCCAACAAGGAACAACATCTCCATGTTCCAACAAGGAACAAACTTCATCTTCACCTGCAACTAGCAACGCTATAAGAGGGGCTTAGCAAAAGCGGTAACATAGCCAAACAACGGTTTCCTAGGACAAGGTGGGTTAGAGGCTTGGTTTAACAATATGGGAGGCATGATAAGCAAGTGGTAGGTATCGCAACATAGGCATAGCAAAAGAGCGAGCAACTAGCAAGCAAAAATAAAAGTGATTTCGAGGATATGGTCATCTTGCCTGAGATCCCGCAAGGAAGAAGAACGAGTCCATGATGAAGACAAACGGGCGTAGATGAACGGATCCTCACAATCGCAACTCATAGATCACAAAAATACATGGCATAAATCTCTGGAAATATGGCATGGCATATTACAAAACTCATGTAGGACTCAACTTCATAGGGGGCACAACTCAATCATGGCAAAAATGACAAAAGTGCATGTTCTGATAAGAATCAGAAACTAACATCACATAGCCCTCTTCTAACAGCATTTCGGGCATCAAGATGACCTCAAATGAAAATGATGCAATGGAATGGAATGATGTACTCATCGACGCGAACAATTTGACATATTACACGCATGAAACGGAGCAGTATGCACATAGTTATGAAGCGATGAACATGGCATAATATGCAACAATATTCGGGACTTAGCAGGAAAAAAAAACACATGTGAGCGAAGAATAGTAAAAGTCGCTCGGGGCGGAGGATAGATGCAGGCTCACCATGGACCCTTGGGCCGGATCGGAGTGGGTTGAGGGGGAGGCGGAGCTGGGCCTGGATCTGTGCCTCGGAGGCCGAGGCCCACGTGGCGGCGCCGGACAACGGTGATCGGGGCGAGCCCGCTCCCGAGCGGAACGAATGCGGCGGCGGAACTCGGTGCCGCTCCGGCGAGCCCAGGACGAGGCGGGGCGACCGGATCCAGGAGAGGAGGCGCGGGCACGGGCCGCGGGCGACCTCGGACAGCGCGGTGGACGACGAGGCGGAGGCGGGAGGTGGTGCCCTAGGCGGCGGGGAGCACGACGGGTCGCGGCGGCCGGCGGGCGGAGGCGGCGCGGGGCGCGCCCGCGGGCGGCGGGGAAGAGCCTCGGGCGCGCGGGGGCGGCGGCGCCGAACCGGGCCCGCGGGGGCCGGCGATGGGCTCGGCGGGCTTCGGCGTCGGCGGGCGCGAGGAGCCACGTGGTGTGCTCCTATTGGTGCGGGCGCGGCGGCGTAGTTGTCCGGCGGCGCGCGGACATGTCCGGCGGCCGAGAGGGAGGTAGCTAGGGTTTCGGGACCCGAATTTTCGGAGGGGATCACATATTTATAGGTAGAGGGGGCTAGGAAGCTCGAAATGGAGAGCGGTTTTCGGCCACGCGATCGTGATCGAACGACCGAGATGATGAAAGTGACTTAGGTGGGTTTTGGGCCACTTAGAAAGGGGTGTTGGGCTGCACCAACAGAGGCCTTCACGGTTACCCGGTTAACCGTTGGAGTATCAAACGACCTCCGAATGACCCGAAACTTGACAGACGGTCTACCGGTGCTATACCAAGGCCGCTTGGCAAACCTCGGTCCATTCCGAGATCGTTTAACACCCGCACATGAAAAGAGGTAAAAGGGGACACCGGGGAACATAGGAGCGCCGGATTGCAAAACGGACAACGGGGAAAATGCTCGGATTCATAAGACGAACACATATGCGAATGCGATGCACATGATGACATGATATGAAATGCAGATGATGACAAGGCAAAGTGCAACACGTGAGCACATGACATGGCAATGACGACGAATAACTGACAGACACCTGGCGCATCAGATCCGGGGCGCGACAACACTCCACCACTACGAGAGGATCTCGTCCCAAGATCTAGAAATGGCACCGGAGGGGAAAACGGAAGAGAAAGAGAAGAGGTAAAACTAAGTTGCTTCTTTGACAAAAGAGTGAAACCACGAACCTTAGAGGTTGAACAAACTGAAAGAAAGAATACAATGGAGATGAACGAGATTGCAACCACTCTTGGTAGCAAAGAGGAACAAGGACCATTACGAGAACCTTGTAGGTTGAAAAGAGAAGAAAACTTGATGAGATGAAAGATATTGAAGAGATGATACAACACTCTAAATGGGTAAGCAAGAAAAAGAAGATGATCTTGACAAAACAAGAAGATGGTTCGAAGAGAGCAAAATCACAATGCCTTCGGGACAAATAAAAGAGTGGAATCAAGAGACCAGAAAAGAGAACAACAACTTCTATCACAATTGAATTTGAAAGATCCTCCTTAAAAAAGAAGGATTGAACGGAATTGTTGGAAAACCAACAACGAAACGAAAAAGCTTGTAGTGGGCTTATGGCAAATATCTCAAAATGATGAGGTGACAAACGGCCACTAATGGAAAACATTGATTTGATTGAGAGCACCGACGAGATGAAAAACTTCTTCACCGAGATGATAGAGAGATGACTTGGAACATTGATAAGCACCACAAATAGCAACATTCCCAATGGAAGGCTTTAGGTGAAATATAACCCAAGATAACTCCAATGGAGAGATTGATGGATTTAAAATACCTCATTCTTGACAACATGTGAGTCATGAGACATGAATTCCAATTATCAAGAATGACATAATACCACCTCGAATGATACGGTTGAAAGGATTGCACTTTAAAATGCAAGATAAAGAATACTTGAGCTCCTCTGAAAAGAATCTCGATGAACACTTCGAGAAGGAATTAAATCCTTTGTGAATCATCATGTAGCCTCCATAAAGACCTCCGGTAAAAAAAGGATGATCAGATGAAATGAAGGGTGAAAAGAATAAGGTTGAAACCTTGCAATGATTAGATGGATCTCCGTGGTGATATAATTGTGAGAGCTTGGAACTCCGAGGAAGATAAGGTGAAACAATTGAAATCAAGAATTTGAAGAACCTCCGGAATAGGGAATTGAGTTAACTCGATGAAACAAGAATAAGAATTACATTATGCTCATCCTTCAACAATTAAATTGATGACAAGCAATGGATTTGACGTACTACTTATTCTCGTAGAAAGGATCAATCGAGATATAGCACAAACTTGGGAATGTCTTCAACGAACAACCGGTAGGATTGGAAAGAAAGGATGAATCTATAAGATAACAAAGGAAGAAGGATCTTGAACGAACCACCGTAAGAATTTAAAATGGACGAAGAAACTTGAGAGAATTTAGATATAAATGAACACAGAGATCATGAACGGATTAGAGGATATTTGAACGATGCACCGGTATGATTTGGAGAACGAGAGATGAAAGCTTGAATGAGTAATATTGAGATGATGGGCTCCGGAGAATCAAAATGAAAAGACTCCTGAAATGCTCCGGATGGGTGAAAAGAATTCTCACAATCGAAAACAATTATGAGATGATGGCATAACGCTAGAACCATGAATCTTGAAGAGAATGGGGCAAGATTTAAGAGAAACTCTTCTTCGGTCTCCAAATGTTGAGAATGATGATGAGAACCACCAAGAATTGTTGAGGCACTCCGGAATGAGAATTAGAAAGGTTGAACCAATGATGAAAAGAATTTAAGGATCTTAGAGAAAGACATTTGAATGATGATAATTCATTCTTACATCAAACTTCGAAAAGAATTTGAGAATAACTCCGGAAAAATTAGAAGAGTCAGGTAAGATCCTGGGAAAAGACCTGTGGGTTAGGGCCCCCTCAAAAGAATGGTTGAACGATTCCTTGAAAAAGAGAGATTGCACCAGTTGAATTAAATGGCTAGAATGAGATAACAACCTGAACTGATCTTGAAAGACAAGACGAGCCTTCTGAGATATCTTCAGCACTCCCGAACAAATGAATAGCGAGAAGTGAATTATTATGAGGTGCACCGGTATGAGAGGTATTGAAACGAGGAAAAGATGTGATCACCATCGAAAGATTGCATTGAACACACCGGGGAGGATAAAAGAACAAATAATTATAAACTTGAGGCTCCGTTAGCATCTTCATGAGAAACACCGGGTAAGAACATGAAGGAGAAGAATGGAGAGGCTTCACATCAATAAAATGGATACTTGATCAAGAAATCGGCGTCCTTGAAGAAATAAGGGTGGGAGGGCGGGAAAAACAAAGACCACTTGGAATGGATGAAGCAAACACCGTTGCAAAGAACTGATAATTGATCTTGCGAATGTTGAAGTGATCGGATCCACTTGAAGAGAGACACACCGGTTGAAAAGGATTGGCATGATAATCTTGATGATCAAGAAGGATAAGTATTCACATAGAAATATGAGAACACCGTTTAGGAAAGGTATGGATTCAACATTTGACTTCGAAGCAACTCGAATACCACAAAACAAAACAAAAACAAAGGATTGGCTTGCAGAATAAGCCGGAAAAAATGCATATGATAGAGATTTACCCAATCCCATATCATGCATCTGTCGGAAAGATATTCTAGGAGCTACTTGAATTCCCACCTATAAACTCCTGAAACTTTCAGGTTATGCAATCAGGTGTTGGGGATACAGGGGACACAAAATATATCACCCAAACTAACAATACCAAGATCCAGCTGTATCCATCCTTCAACACATAACCAAGAAACCTTCGGAAATCGTCTACCTCAACCTTCGAAAAGCATCCATTATACGAGTTATGGCAATACTCCCGCACTCGCCTCAGTACTGGGCTATCAGGGTTATCTCACCAACAACTGTACAAAAGAGATTTTCAATGTCGGCGTACTAAACTCAGGTATTCCAGAACTGCAACGATAAAATTATGACGACAACACCTCGGAGATCAACTCCCCGGGACACCTCCACTAAAACCCCTGCTGACGGGAGGCAACCAAGACAATGCTGCCATCATAAAACCATCGGAACGATTCTAAGATACCCGCGTGATCCTAAAAAATTTTTAGTGAAATTTGAGAAGAGAAGAGTCAAAACTCTACGTCAGGATGCCTTACCAGTGCGATGAGGAGACTGGGAAGTAAAAAGAATTCCTAACTCTCCGATATATAATTCCTAAATGACTCAAAACATTTTTTTTCTAGACACAACTCGGCCGCTAAAAACGATCAATCAGTGGGGGCTCCTAAGGTCGGGGATGGCTCTGATTACCAACTTGTAACGCCCTCGATGCGGCTATATCTCCCACGTGTCGAAGCACGACTTAGAGGCATAACCGCATTGAAAGCAATGTCGCAAGTGAGGTAATCTTCACACAACCCATGTAATGCATAAGGGAAAAGATACATAGTTGGCTTACAATCGCCACTTCACACAAATACATGAATAAAACATTACATCATACAGTTACAATCAGGGCCCGACTACGGAGCCAAAATAAAAGAAGAAACCCCAAAAGCGACAAAGGTCCACGATCGACCCCAACCGGGCTCCACTACTGATCGACTAGAACAAAACAACATAAAGGACATGATCTTCATCGAGCTCCTCCTTTGAGCTCGAGTGCGTCACCTGCACGATTTCATCGGCACCTGCAAACTGGTTTTGGAAGTATCTGTGAGTCACGGGGACTCAACAATCTCACACCCGCGAGATCAAGATTATTTAAGCTTATAGGTAGGGTAAAAGGTATGAGATGGAGCTGCAGCAAGCGACTAGCATATATGGTGGCTAACATACGCAAATGAGAGCGAGAAGAGAAGGCAAAGCACGGTCGAACAACTATGATCAAAAAGTGATCCTGAACTACTTACGTCAAACATAACTCCAACAACCGTGTTCACTTCCTGGACCCCGCCGAGAAGAGACCATCACGGTTACACACGCGGTTGGTGTATTTTAGTTAAGATCAACTTCGGGTTTTCTACAACCGGACATTAACAAATTCCCATCTGCCACATAACCGCGGGCACGGCTTTCGAAAGTTCAAACCCTGCAGGGGTGTCCCAACTTAGCCCATGATAAGCTCTCGCGATCAACGAAGGATATTCCTTCTCCCCGGGAAGACCCGATGAGTCTCGGAATCCCGGCTACAAGACATTTCGACAGCAATAAAACAAGTCCAGGAAAGCCGCCCGATGCGCCGGCATCCTGATAGGAGCTGCACATATCTCGTTCTCAGGGCAACACCGGATGAGCAGTCCGTACAGCTAAAACCAAGTCTCAAGTTTCCCTGAGGGGGCGCTGCAAAGGGCTCTAGTTCGGACCAACACTTAGACAAGCATTGGCCCGGGGGGGTGGGGGTGAAATAAAGATGACCCTCGGGATGCGCGACTCCCAAGGGAAAAAATAATAGGCTGAGGCAAATGGTAAAACCAATGTTGGGCCTTGCTGGAAAAGTCTTATTCAAAGCGAACTGTCAAGGGGGTCCCATAAATCACCCGACCGCGTTAGGGACGCAAAATCCGGGAACATAATACCGATATGACAGAAACTAGGGCGGCAAGAGTGGAACAAAACACCAGGCATAAGGCCGAGCCTTCCACCCTTTACCAAGTATATAGATGCATTAATTAAATAAGAGATATTGTGATATCCCAACAAGTAAACATGTTCCAACAAGGAACAACATCTCCATGTTCCAACAAGGAACAAACTTCATCTTCACCTACAACTAGCAACGCTATAAGAGGGGCTGAGCAAAAGCGGTAATATAGCCAAACAACGGTTTGCTAGGACAAGGTGGGTTAGAGGCTTGGTTTAACAATATGGGAGGCATGGTAAGCAAGTTGTAGGTATCGCAGCATAGGCATAGCAAAAGAGCGAGCTACTAGCAAGCAAAGATAGAAGTGATTTCGAGGGTATGGTCATCTTGCCTGAGATCCCGCAAGGAAGAAGAACGAGTCCATGATGAAGACAAACGGGCGTAGACGAACGGATCCTCACAATCGCAACGCTATCGGAACTAACCCGAAGAAGCAACACCGGAAAGAAGCAAACAACAAAGTAAACAACCACCACATAAACATGGCATGAAATGCGAGATGTGGTATGCAATGCATATGCATGCTTCGGAAGGGAAAAGATGAACAAGGCATAATCTTGGCAAACCAAGTATGCCACTGGAAAGGTGAGGTGATTTCGGTTGAAAACGATATAAAGATCACCGGAATCGGATGCACGGTTTGAAAATCGCAAGCAAAACAAGAATGACAAGATTCTGCCATTAACAGCATGATGCTACTTAGCAAGCAAAAAGAAATTAAGCTACTGCACCCAAACTTACCAAACAAAGCATATGACAGTGAACTACTCAAGATGCTTGACAAAAGATGAACACTGAGCTACGGCTAAAACACAACACATCAGGTTCAAACAAGCATGGCAAAAGTGCATAATATAAAAGGTTCACAGACTTAGTGAAAATAACAACATAGCAGAAACTAACATCAGGATGACATGCTTAGAGCAATGAAACAACATGCTATAGGAACATGACATAGCAAAATAAGGCTTGGAACGAATCTACTCAAAGCACTTAACAAAAGTCCCTTACTGACCATAAGCCCAAAAAGGATCAGAAGATATAATAACACCCATGTCAATTATGCAAGTTTCGTTACAGGTTTCAGACTTAGCAGAAAACTGGACATGTCAAGAACAGATAACGAGTAGGCATGTTCGAGAGCTCGATGCACTCACTACAGAGCATTGCATGATAAACTAAGAATACATCCATCAAGAAGACATGGAATAGAAGCTATACATGGCAATAATAACATCATAGCATGCAAGGATCAACTACAACAAGCTTGGCAAAATCGAATAACATGTAAACAATCTGCCAGTAACATTTTATAGCAAAAGTAGAGCTCGATTGACTCAAGCTATGGCACTCCATAAATACAAACAAAGGCACGGATGGATAGAGCAAATCCATATACTCAAAACACTCTTACTGATCTTACTCAAAAGAGGCATGGATCTCTCTGAAACAACATGAACACATGGCATGAAAATAACAGCAGACAGGAACACAAGTCTCTGAAATCAGCAACATTAAGTACCCTAGTTTGCATGCTTGTGCTAGTCACCACATAGATCACAAAAATACATGGCATAAATCTTTGGAAATATGGCGTCTCATATTACAAAACTCATGTAGGACTCAACTTCATACGGGGCACAAATCAATCATGGCAAAAATGATAAAAGTGCATGTTCTGATAAGAATCAGAAACTAACATCACATAGCCCTCTTCTAACAGCATTTCGGGCATCAAGATAACCTCAAATGAAAATGATGCAATGGAATGAAATGATGTACTCATCGAGGCGAACAATTTGACATATTACACGCATGAAACGGAGCAGTATGTACATAGTTATGAAGCGATGAACATGGCATAATATGCAACAATATTCGGGACTTGGCAGAAAAAAAAACACATGTGAGCGAAGAATAGTAAAAGTCGCTCGGGGCGGAGGATAGATGCAGGCTCACCATGGACCCTTGGGCCGGATCGGAGTGGGTTGAGGGGGAGGCGGAGCTGGGCCTGGATCTGGGCCTCGGAGGCCGAGGCCCACGTGGCGGCGTCAGACAAAGGTGAGCGGGGCGAGCCCGCTCCCGAGTGGAACGACGGCGGCGGCGGAGCTCGGCGCCGCTCCGGCGAGCCCGGGACGAGGCGGGGCGACCGGATCCAGGAGAGGAGGCGCGGGCACGGGCCGCGGGCGACCTCGGACAGCGCGGTGGACGACGATGCGGAGGCGGGAGGTGGTGCCCGAGGCGGCGGGGAGGACGACAGGTCGCGGCGGCCGGCGGGCGGAGGCGGCGCGGGCGCGCCCGCGGGCGGCGGGGAAGAGCCTCGGGCGCGCGGGGGCGGCGGCGCCGAACCGGGCCCGCGGGGGCCGGCGATGGGGTCGGCGGGCTTCGGCGTCGGCGGGCGCGAGGAGCCACGTGGCGCGCTCCTAATGGCGCGGGCGCAGCGGCGGAGTTGTCCGGCGGCGCGCGGACATGTCCGGCGGCCGAGAGGGAGGTAGCTAGGGTTTCGGGACCCGAATTTTCGGAGGGGATCACATATTTATAGGTAGAGGGGGCTAGGAAGCTCCAAATGGAGAGCGGTTTTCGGCCACGCGATCGTGATCGAACGACCGAGATGATGAAAGTGACTTAGGTGGGTTTTGGGCCACTTAGAAAGGGGTGTTGGGCTGCACCAACAGAGGCCTTCACGGTTACCCGGTTAACCGTTGGAGTATCAAACGACCTCCGAATGACCCGAAACTTGACAGGCGGTCTACCGGTGCTATACCAAGGCCGCTTGGCAAACCTCGGGCCATTCCGAGATCATTTAACACCCGCACATGAAAAGAGGTAAAAGGGGACGCCGGGGAACATAGGAGCGCCGGATTGCAAAACGGACAACGGGGAAAATGCTCGGATTCATAAGACGAACACGTATGCGAATGCGATGCACATGATGACATGATATGAAATGCAGATGATGACAAGGCAAAGTGCAACACGTGAGCACATGACATGGCAACGACGATGAATAACTGACGGACACCTGGCGCATCAGATCCGGGGCGCCACAACACTCCACCACTACGAGAGGATCTCGTATCGAGATCTAGAAATGGCACCGGAGGGGAAAACGGAAGAGAAAGAGAAGAGGTAAAACTAAGTTGCTTCTTTGACAAAAGAGTGAAACCACGAACCTTAGAGGTTGAACAAACTGAAAGAAAGAATACAATGGAGATGAACGAGATTGCAACCACTCTTGTTAGCAAAGAGGAACAAGGACCATTACGAGAACCTTGTAGGTTGAAAAGAGAAGAAAACTTGATGAGATGAAAGATATTGAAGAGATGATACAACACTCTAAATGGGTAAGCAAGAAAAAGAAGATGATCTTGACAAAACAAGAAGATGGTTCGAAGAGAGCAAAATCACATTGCCTTCGGGACAAATGAAAGAGTGGAATCAAGAGACCAGAAAAGAGAACAACAACTTCTATCACAATTGAATTTGAAAGATCCTCCTTAAAAAAGAAGGATTGAACGGAATTGTTGGAAAACCAACAACGAAACGAAAAAGCTTGTAGTGGGCTTATGGCAAATATCTCAAAATGATGAGGTGACAACCGGCCACTAATGGAAAACATTGATTTGATTGAGAGCACCGACGAGATGAAAAACTTCTTCACCGAGATGATAGAGAGATGACTTGGAACATTGATAAGCACCACAAATAGCAACATTCCCAATGGAAGGCTTTAGGTGAAATATAACCCAAGATAACTCCAATGAAGAGATTGATGGATTTAAAATACCTCATTCTTGACAACATGTGAGTCATGAGACATGAATTCCAATTATCAAGAATGACATAATACCACCTCGAATGATACGGTTGAAAGGATTGCACTTTAAAATGCAAGATAAAGAATACTTGAGCTCCTCTGAAAAGAATCTCGATGAACACTTCGAGAAGGAATTAAATCCTTTGTGAATCATCATGTAGCCTCCATAAAGACCTACAGTAAAAAAAGGATGATCAGATCAAATGAAGGGTGAAAAGAATAAGGTTGAAACCTTGCAATGATTAGATGGATCTCTGTGGTGATATAATTGTGAGAGCTTGGAACTCCGAGGAAGATAAGGTGAAACAATTGAAATCAAGAATTTGAAGAACCTCCGGAATAGGGAATTGAGTTAACTCGATGAAACAAGAATAAGAATTACATTATGCTCATCCTTCACCAATTAAATTGATGACAAGCAATGGATTTGACATACTACTTATTCTCGTAGAAAGGATCAAGAGAGATATAGCACAAACTTGGGAATGTCTTCAACGAACCACCGGTAGGATTGGAAAGAAAGGATGAATCTATAAGATAACAAAGGAAGAAGGATCTTGAACGAACCACCGTAAGAATTTAAAATGGACGAAGAAACTTGAGAGAATTTAGATATAAATGAACGCAGAGATCATGAACTGATTAGAGGATATTTGAGCGATGCACCGGTATGATTTGGAGAACGAGAGATGAAAGCTTGAATGAGTAATATTGAGATGATGGGCTCCGGAGAATCAAAATGAAAAGACTCCTGAAATGCTCCAGATGGGTGAAAAGAATTCTCACAATCGAAAACAATTATGAGATGATGGCATAACGCTAGAACCATGAATCTTGAAGAGAATGGGGCAAGATTTAAGAGAAACTCTTCTTCGGTCTCCAAATGTTGAGAACGATGATGAGAACCACCAAGAATTGTTGAGGCACTCCGGAATGAGAATTGGAAAGGTTGAACCAATGATGAAAAGAATTTAAGGATCTTAGAGAAAGACATTTGACTGATGATAATTCATCCTTACATCAAACTTCGAAAAGAATTTGAGAATAACTCCGGAAAAATTAGAAGAGTCAGGTAAGATCCTGGGAAAAGACCTGTGGGTTAGGGCCCACTCAAAAGAATGGTTGAACGATTCCTTGAAAAAGAGAGATTGCACCGGTTGAATTAAATGGCTAGAATGAGATAACAACCTGAACTGATCTTGAAAGACAAGATGAGCCTTCTGAGATATCTTCAGCACTCCCGAACAAATGAATAGCGAGAAGTGAATTATTATGAGGTGCACCGGTATGAGAGGTATTGAAACGAGGAAAAGATGTGATCACCATCGAAAGATTGCATTGAACACATCGGGGAGGATAAAAGAACAAATAATTATAAACTTGAGGCTCCGTTAGCATCTTCATGAGAAACACCGGGTAAGAACATGAAGGAGAAGAATGGAGAGGCTTCACATCAATAAAATGGATACTTGATCAAGAAATCGGCGTCCTTGAAGAAATAAGGATGGGAGGGCGGGAAAAACAAAGACCACTTGGAACGGATGAAGCAAACACCGTTGCAAAGAACTGATAATTGATCTTGCGAATGTTGAAGTGATCGGATCCACTTGAAGAGAGACACACCGGTTGAAAAGGATTGGCATGATAATCTTGATGATCAAGAAGGATAAGTATTCACATAGAAATATGAGAACACCGTTTAGGAAAGGTATGGATTCAACATTTGACTTCGAAGCAACTCGAATACCACAAAACAAAACAAAAACAAAGGATTGGCTTGCAGAATAAGCCGGAACAAATGCATATGATAGAGATTTACCCAATCCCATATCATGCATCTGTCGGAAAGATATTCTAGGAGCTACTTGGATTCCCACCTATAAACTCCCGAAACTTTCTGGTTATGCAATCAGGTGTTGGGGATACAGGGGACACAAAATATATCACCCAAACTAACAATACCTAGATCCAGCTGTATCCATCCTTCAACACATAACCAAGAAACCTTCGGAAATCGTCTACCTCAACCTTCGAAAAGCATCCGTTATACGAGTTATGGCAATACTCCCGCACTCGCCTCAGTACTGGGCTATCAGGGTTATCTCACCAACAACTGTACAAAAGAGATTTTCGATGTCGGCGTACTAAACTCAGGTATTCCAGAACTGCAACGATAAAATTATGACGACAACACCTCGGAGCTCAACTCCCCGGGATACCTCCACTAAAACCCCTGCTGACGGGAGGCAACCAAGACAATGTTGTCATCATAAAACCATCGGAACGATTCTAAGATACCCGCGTGATCCTAAAAAAAATTTAGTGAAATTTGAGAAGAGAAGAGTCAAAACTCTACGTCAGGATGCCTTACCAGAGCGATGAGGAGACTGGGAAGTAAAAAGAATTCCTAACTCTCCGATATATAATTCCTAAATGACTGAAAACATTTTTTTTCTAGACACAACTCTGCCGCTAAAAACGATCAATCAGTGGGGGCTCCTAAGGTCGGGGATGGCTCTGATTACCAACTTGTAACGCCCTCGATGCGGCTATATCTCCCACGTGTCGAAGCACGACTTAGAGGCATAACCGCATTGAAAGCAATGTCGCAAGTGAGGTAATCTTCACACAACCCATGTAATGCATAAGGGAAAAGATACATAGTTGGCTTACAATCGCCACTTCACACAAATACATGAATAAAACATTACATCATACAGTTACAATCAGGGTCCGACTACGAAGCCAAAATAAAAGAAGAAACCCCAAAAGCGACAAAGGTCCACGATCGACCCCAACTGGGCTCCACTACTGATCGACTAGAACAAAACAACATAAAGGACAAGATCTTCATCGAGCTCCTCCTTTGAGCTCGAGTGCGTCACCTGCACGGTTTCATCGGCACCTGCAAACTGGTTTTGGAAGTATCTGTGAGTCACGGGGACTCAGCAATCTCACACCCGCGAGATCAAGACTATTTAAGCTTATAGGTAGGGTAAAAGGTATGAGATGGAGCTGCAGCAAGCGACTAGCATATATGGTGGCTAACATACGCAAATGAGAGCGAGAAGAGAAGGCAAAGCACGGTCGAACAACTATGATCAAAAAGTGATCCTGAACTACTTACGTCAAACATAACTCCAACAACCGTGTTCACTGCCCGGACCCCGCCGAGAAGAGACCATCACGGTTACACACGCGGTTGGTGTATTTTAGTTAAGATCAACTTCGGGTTTTCTACAACCGGACATTAACAAATTCCCATCTGCCACATCACCGCGGGCACGGCTTTCGAAAGTTCAAACCCTGCAGGGGTGTCCCATCTTAGCCCATGATAAGCTCTCGCGATCAACGAAGGATATTCCTTCTCCCCGGGAAGACCCGATGAGTCTCGGAATCCCGGCTACAAGACATTTCGACAGCAATAAAACAAGTCCAGCAAAGCCGCCCGATGCGCCGACATCCTGATAGGAGGTGCACATATCTCGTTCTCAGCGCAACACCGGATGAGCAGTCCGTACAGCTAAAACCAAGCCTCAAGTTTCCCTGAGGGGGCGCTGCAAAGGGCTCTAGTTCGGACCAACACTTAGACAAGTATTGGCCCGGGGGGGGGGCTTAAATAAAGATGACCCTCGGGATGCGCGACTCCCAAGGGAAAAAATAATAGGCTGAGGCAAATGGTAAAAGCAATGTTGGGCCTTGCTGGAGAAGTCTTATTCAAAGCGAACTGTCAAGGGGGTCCCATAAATCACCCGACCGCGTTAGGGACGCAAAATCCGGGAACATAATACCGATATGACGGAAACTAGGGCGGCAAGAGTGGAACAAAACACCAGGCATAAGGCCGAGCCTTCCACCCTTTACCAAGTATATAGATGCATTAATTAAATAAGAGATATTGTGATATCCCAGCAAGTAAACATGTTCCAACAAGGAACAACATCTCCATGTTCCAACAAGGAACAAACTTCATCTTCACCTGCAACTAGCAACGCTATAAGAGGGGCTTAGCAAAAGCGGTAACATAGCCAAACAACGGTTCCCTAGGACAAGGTGGGTTAGAGGCTTGGTTTAACAATATGGGAGGCATGATAAGCAAGTGGTAGGTATCGCAACATAGGCATAGCAAAAGAGCGAGCAACTAGCAAGCAAAGATAAAAGTGATTTCGAGGATATGGTCATCTTGCCTGAGATCCCGCAAGGAAGAAGAACGAGTCCATGATGAAGACAAACGGGCGTAGATGAACGGATCCTCACAATCGCAACGCTATCAGAACTAACCCGAAGAAGCAACACCGGAAAGAAGCAAACAACAAAGTAAACAACCACCACATAAACATGGCATGAAATGCAAGATGTGGTATGCAATGCATATGCATGCTTCGGAAGGGAAAAGATGAACAAGGCATAATCTTGGAAAACCAAGTATGCCACTGGAAAGGTGAGGTGATTTCGTTTGAAAACGATATAAAGATCACCGGAATCGGATGCACGGTTTGCAAATCGCAAGCAAAACAAGAATGACAAGATTCTGCCATTAACAGCATGATGCTACTTAGCAAGCAAAAAGAAATTAAGCTACTGCGCCTAAACGTACCAACAAAGCATATGAAAGTGAACTACTCAAGATGCTTGACAAAAGATGAACACTGAGCTACGGCTAAAACACACCACATCAGGTTCAAACAAGCATGGCAAAAGTGCATAATATAAAAGGTTCACAGACTTAGTGAAAATAACAACATAGCAGAAACAAACATCAGGATGACATGCTTAGAGCAATGAAACAACATGCTATAAGAACAGGACGTAGCAAAATAAGGAATGGAACGAATCTACTCAAAGCACTTAACAAAAGTCCCTTACTGGCCATAAGCCCAAAAAGGATCAGAAGATATAATAACACCCATGTCAATTATGCAAGTTTCGTTACAGGTTTCAGACTTAGCAAAAAACTGGACATGTCAAGAATAGATAACGAGTAGGCATGTTCGAGAGCTCGATGCACTCACTACAGAGCATTGAATGATAAACTAAGCATACATCCATCAAGAAGACATGGCATAGAAGCTATACATGGCAATAATAACATCATAGCATGCAAGGATCAACTACAACAAGCTTGGCAAAATCGAATAACATGTAAACAATCTGCCAGTAACATTTTATAGCAAAAGTAGAGCTCGATTCACTCAAGCTATGGCACTCCATAAATACAAACAAAGGCACGGATGGATAGAGAAAATCCATATACTCAAAACACTCTTAATGATCTTGCTCAAAAGAGGCATGGATCTCTCTGAAACAACATGAACACATGGCATGAAAATAACAGCAGGCAGGAACACAAGTCTCTGAAATCAGCAACATTAAGTACCCTAATTTGCATGCTTGTGCTAGTCACCACATAGATCACAAAAATACATGGCATAAATCTATGGAAAGATAGCGTGGCATATTACAAAACTCATGTAGGACTCAACTTCATAGGGGGCACACATCAATCATGGCAAAAATGACAAAAGTGCATGTTTTGATAAGAATCAGAAACTAACATCACATAGCCCTCTTCTAACAGCATTTTGGGCATCAAGATGACCTCAAATGAAAATGACGCAATGGAATGAAGTGATGTACTCATCGAGGCGAACAATTTGACATATTACACGCATGAAACGGAGCAGTATGAACATAGTTATGAAGCGATGAACATGGCATAATATGCAACAATATTCGGGACTTAGCAGAAAAAAAACACATGTGAGCGAAGAATAGTAAAAGTCGCTCGGGGCGGAGGATAGATGCAGGCTCACCATGGACCCTTGGGCCGGATCGGAGTGGGTTGAGGGGGAGGCGGAGCTGGGCCTGGATCTGGGCCTCGAAGGCCGAGGCCCACGTGGCGGCGCCGGACAACGGTGAGCGGGGCGAGCCCGCTCCCGAGCGGAACGACGGCGGCGGCGGAGCTCGGCGCCGCTCCGGCGAGCCCGGGACGAGGTGGGGCGACCGGATCCAGGAGAGGAGGCGCGGGCACGGGCCGCGGGCGACCTCGGACAGCGCGGTGGACGACGAGGCGGAAGCGGGAGGTGGTGCCCGAGGCGGCGGGGAGCACGACGGGTCGCGGCGGCCGGCGGGCGGAGGCGGCGCGGGGCGCGCCCGCGGGCGGCGGGGAAGAGCCTTGGGCGCGCGGGGGCGGCGGCGCCGAACCGGGCCCGCGGGGGCCGGCGATGGGCTCGGCGGGCTTCGGAGTCGGCGGGCGCGAGGAGCCACGTGGCGCGCTCCTAATGGCGCGGGCGCGGCGGCGGAGTTGTCCGGCGGCGCGCGGACATGTCCGGCGGCCGAGAGGGAGGTAGCTAGGGTTTCGGGACCCGAATTTTCGGAGGGGATCACATATTTATAGGTAGAGGGGGCTAGGAAGCTCCAAATGGAGAGCGGTTTTCGGCCACGCGATCGTGATCGAACGACCGAGATGACGAAAGTGACTTAGGTGGGTTTTGGGCCACTTAGAAAGGGGTGTTGGGCTGCACCAACAGAGGCCTTCGCGGTTACCCGGTTAACCGTTGGAGTATCAAACGACCTCCGAATGACCCGAAACTTGACAGGCGGTCTACCGGTGCTATACCAAGGCCGCTTGGCAAACCTCGGTCCATTCCGAGATCGTTTAACACCCGCACATGAAAAGAGGTAAAAGGGGACGCCGGGGAACATAGGAGCGCCCGATTGCAAAACGGACAACGGGGAAAATGCTCGGATTCATAAGACGAACACGTATGCGAATGCGATGCACATGATGACATGATATGAAATGCAGATGATGACAAGGCAAAGTGCAACACGTGAGCACATGACATGGCAACGACGACGAATAACTGACGGACACCTGGCGCATCAGATCCGGGGCGCCTCAACACTCCACCACTACGAGAGGATCTCGTCCCGAGATCTAGAAATGGCACCGGTGGGGAAAACGGAAGAGAAAGAGAAGAGGTAAAACTAAGTTGCTTCTTTGACAAAAGAGTGAAACCACGAACCTTAGAGGTTGAACAAACTGAAAGAAAGAATACAATGGAGATGAACGAGATTGCAACCACTCTTGTTAGCAAAGAGGAACAAGGACCATTACGAGAACCTTGTAGGTTGAAAAGAGAAGAAAACTTGATGAGATGAAAGATATTGAAGAGATGATACAACACTCTAAATGGGTAAGCAAGAAAAAGAAGATGATCTTGACAAAACAAGAAGATGGTTCGAAGAGAGCAAAATCACAATGCCTCCGGGACAAATGAAAGAGTGGAATCCAGAGACCAGAGAAGAGAACAACAACTTCTATCACAATTGAATTTGAAAGAGCCTCCTTAAAAAAGAAGGATTGAACGGAATTGTTGGAAAACCAACAACGAAACGAAAAAGCTTGTAGTGGGCTTATGGCAAATATCTCAAAATGATGAGGTGACAACCGGCCACTAATGGAAAACATTGATTTGATTGAGAGCACCGACGAGATGAAAAACTTCTTCACCGAGATGATAGAGAGATGACTTGGAACATTGATAAGCACCACAAATAGCAACATTCCCAATGGAAGGCTTTAGGTGAAATATAACCCAAGATAACTCCAATGAAGAGATTGATGGATTTAAAATACCTCATTCTTGACAACATGTGAGTCATGAGACATGAATTCCAATTATCAAGAATGACATAATACCACCTCGAATGATACGGTTGAAAGGATTGCACTTTAAAATGCAAGATAAAGAATACTTGAGCTCCTCTAAAAAGAATCTCGATGAACACTTCGAGAAGGAATTAAATCCTTTGTGAATCATCATGTAGCCTCCATAAAGACCTCCGGTAAAAAAAGGATGATATGATGAAATGAAGGGTGAAAAGAATAAGGTTGAAACCTTGCAATGATTAGATGGATCTCCGTGGTGATATAATTGTGAGAGCTTGGAACTCCGAGGAAGATAAGGTGAAACAATTGAAATCAAGAATTTGAAGAACCTCCGGAATAGGGAATTGAGTTAACTCGATGAAACAAGAATAAGAATTACATTATGCTCATCCTTCACCAATTAAATTGATGACAAGCAATGGATTTGACATACTACTTATTCTCGTAGAAAGGATCAAGAGAGATATAGCACAAACTTGGGAATGTCTTAAACGAACCACCGGTAGGATTGGAAAGAAAGGATGAATCTATAAGATAACAAAGGAAGAAGGATCTTGAACGAACCACCGTAAGAATTTAAAATGGACGAAGAAACTTGAGAGAATTTAGATATAAATGAACGCAGAGATCATGAACTGATTAGAGGATATTTGAACGATGCACCGGTATGATTTGGAGAACGAGAGCTGAAAGCTTGAATGAGTAATATTGAGATGATGGGCTCCGGAGAATCAAAATGAAAAGACTCCTGAAATGCTCCGGATGGGTGAAAAGAATTCTCACAATCGAAAACAATTATGAGATGATGGCATAACGCTAGAACCATGAATCTTGAAGAGAATGGGGCAAGATTTAAGAGAAACTCTTCTTCGGTCTCCAAATGTTGAGAACGATGATGAGAACCACCAAGAATTGTTAAGGCACTCCGGAATGAGAATTGGAAAGGTTGAACCAATGATGAAAAGAATTTAAGGATCTTAGAGAAAGACATTTGACTGATGATAATTCATTCTTACATCAAACTTCGAAAAGAATTTGAGAATAACTCCGGAAAAATTAGAAGAGTCAGGTAAGATCCTGGGAAAAGACCTGTGGGTTAGGGCCCACTCAAAAGAATGGTTGAACGATTCCTTGAAAAAGAGAGATTGCACCGGTTGAATTAAATGGCTAGAATGAGATAACAACCTGAACTGATCTTGAAAGACAAGACGAGCCTTCTGAGATATCTTCAGCACTCCCGAACAAATGAATAGCGAGAAGTGAATTATTATGAGGTGCACCGGTATGAGAGGTATTGAAACGAGGAAAAGATGTGATCACCATCGAAAGATTGCATTGAACACATCGGGGAGGATAAAAGAACAAATAATTATAAACTGTAGGCTCCGTTAGCATCTTCATGAGAAACACCGGGTAAGAACATGAAGGAGAAGAATGGAGAGGCTTCACATCAATAAAATGGATAGTTGATCAAGAAATCGGCGTCCTTGAAGAAATAAGGGTGGAGGGCGGGAAAAACAAAGACCACTTGGAACGGATGAAGCAAACACCGTTGCAAAGAACTGATAATTGATCTTGCGAATGTTGAAGTGATCGGATCCACTTGAAGAGAGACACACCGGTTGAAAAGGATTGGCATGATAATCTTGATGATCAAGAAGGATAAGTATTCACATAGAAATATGAGAACACCGTTTAGGAAAGGTATGGATTCAACATTTGACTTCGAAGCAACTCGAATACCACAAAACAAAACAAAAACAAAGGATTGGCTTGCAGAATAAGCCGGAACAAATGCATATGATAGAGATTTACCCAATTCCATATCATGCATCTGTCGGAAAGATATTCTAGGAGCTACTTGAATTCCCACCTATAAACTCCCGAAACTTTCTGGTTATGCAATCAGGTGTTGGGGATACAGGGGACACAAAATATATCACCCAAACTAACAATACCTAGATCCAGCTGTATCCATCCTTCAACACATAACCAAGAAACCTTCGAAAATCGTCTACCTCAACCTTCGAAAAGCATCGGTTATACGAGTTATGGCAATACTCCCGCACTCGCCTCAGTACTGGGCTGTCAGGGTTATCTCACCAACAACTGTACAAAAGAGATTTTCGATGTCGGCGTACTAAACTCAGGTATTCCAGAACTGCAACGATAAAATTATGACGACAACACCTCGGAGCTCAACTCCCCGGGACACCTCCACTAAAACCCCTGCTGACGGGAGGCAACCAAGACAATGTTGTCATCATAAAACCATCGGAACGATTCTAAGATACCCGCGTGATCCTAAAAAAAATTTAGTGAAATTTGAGAAGAGAAGAGTCAAAACTCTATGACAGGATGCCTTACCAGAGCGATGAGGAGACTGGGAAGTAAAAAGAATTCCTAACTCTCCGATATATAATTCCTAAATGACTCAAAACATTTTTTTTCTAGACACAACTCGGCCGCTAAAAACGATCAATCAGTGGGGGCTCCTAAGGTCGGGGATGGCTCTGATTACCAACTTGTAACACCCTCGATGCGGCTATATCTCCCACGTGTCGAAGCACGACTTAGAGGCATAACCGCATTGAAAGCAATGTCGCAAGTGAGGTAATCTTCACACAACCCATGTAATGAATAACGGGAAAGATACATAGTTGGCTTACAATCGCCACTTCACACAAATACATGAATAAAACATTACATCATACAGTTACAATCAGGGCCCGACTATGGAGCCAAAATAAAAGAAGAAACCCCAAAAGCGACAAAGGTCCACGATCGACCCCAACTAGGCTCCACTACTGATCGACTAGAACAAAACAGCATAAAGGACAAGATCTTCATCGAGCTCCTCCTTTGAGCTTGAGTGCGTCACCTGCACGGTTTCATCGGCACCTGCAAACTGGTTTTGGAAGTATCTGTGAGTCACGGGGACTCAGCAATCTCACACCCGCGAGATCAAGACTATTTAAGCTTATAGGTAGGGTAAAAGGTATGAGATGGAGCTGCAGCAAGCGACTAGCATATATGGTGGCTAACATACGCAAATGTGAGCGAGAAGAGAAGGCAAAGCACGGTCGAACAACTATGATCAAAAAGTGATCCTGAACTACTTACGTCAAACATAACTCCAACAACCGTGTTCACTTCCCGGACCCCGCCGAGAAGAGGCCATCACGGTTACACACGCGGTTGTTGTATTATAGTTAAGATCAACTTTGGGTTTTCTACAACCGGACATTAACAAATTCCCATCTGCCACATAACCGCGGGCACGGCTTTCGAAAGTTCAAACCCTGCAGGGGTGTCCCAACTTAGCCCATGATAAGCTCTCGCGATCAACGAAGGATATTCCTTCTCCCCGGGAAGACCCAATGAGTCTCGGAATCTCGGCTACAAGACATTTCGACAGCAATAAAACAAGTCCAGCAAAGCCGCCCGATGCGCCGACATCCTGATAGGAGCTGCACATATCTCGTTCTCAGGGCAACACCGGATGAGCAGTCCGTACAGCTAAAACCAAGTCTCAAGTTTCCCTGAGGGGGCGCTGCAAAGGGCTCTAGTTCGGACCAACACTTAGACAAGCATTGGCCCGGTGGGGGGGGGCTGAAATAAAGATGACCCTCGGGATGCGCGACTCCCAAGGGAAAAAATAATAGGCTGAGGCAAATGGTAAAACCAATGTTGGGCCTTGCTGGAAAAGTCTTATTCAAAGCAAACTGTCAAGGGGGTCCCATAAATCACCCGACCACGTTAGGGACGCAAAATCCGGGAACATAATACCGATATGACGGAAACTAGGGCGGCAAGAGTGGAACAAAACACCAGGCATAAGGCCGAGCCTTCCACCCTTTACCAAGTATATAGATGCATTAATTAAATAAGAGATATTGTGATATCCCAACAAGTAAACATGTTCCAACAAGGAACAACATCTCCATGTTCCAACAAGGAACAAACTTCATCTTCACCTGCAACTAGCAACGCTATAAGAGGGGCTGAGCAAAAGCGGTAACATAGCCAAACAACGGTTTGCTAGGACAAGGTGGGTTAGAGGCTTGGTTTAACAATATGGGAGGCATGATAAGCAAGTGGTCGGTATCGCAGCATAGGCATAGCAAAAAAAGCGAGCAACTAGCAAGCAAAGATAGAAGTGATTTCGAGGGTATGGTCATCTTGCCTGAGATCCCGCAAGGAAGAAGAATGAGTCCATGATGAAGACAAACGGGCGTAGACGAACGGATCCTCACAATCGCAACGCTATCGGAACTAACCCGAAGAAGCAACACCGGAAAGAAGCAAACAACAAAGTAAACAACCACCACATAAACATGGCATGAAATGCGAGATGTGGTATGCAATGCATATGCATGCTTCGGAAGGGAAAAGATGAACAAGTCATAATCTTTGCAAACCAAGTATGCCACTAGAAAGGTGAGGTGATTTCGGTTGAAATCGATATAAAGATCACCGGAATCGGATGCACGGTTCGCAAATCGCAAGCAAAACAAGAATGACAAGATTCTGCCATTAACAGCATGATGCTACATAGCAAGCAAAAAGAAATTAAGCTACTGCACCCAAACGTACCAAAAAAGCATATGATAGAGAACTACTCAAGATTCTTGACAAAAGATGGACACTGAGCTATGGCTAAAACACACCACAACAGGTTCAAACAAGCATGACAAAAGTGCATAATATAACAGGTTCACACACTTAGTGAAAATAACAACATAGCAGAAACTAACATCAGGATGACATGTTTAGAGCAATGAAACTACATGCTATAAGAACAGGACGTAGCAA
Source organism: Aegilops umbellulata (assembly GCA_032464435.1). NCBI lineage: Eukaryota > Viridiplantae > Streptophyta > Magnoliopsida > Poales > Poaceae > Aegilops > Aegilops umbellulata. Next base: position 384,256,493 of record CP136059.1, on the reverse strand, counting down.
AATAAGGAATGGAACGAATCTACTCAAAGCACTTAACAAAAGTCCCTTACTGACCATAAGCCCAAAAAGGATCAGAAGATATAATAACACCGATGTCAATTAAGCAAGTTTCGTTACAGGTTTCAGACTTAGCAGAAAACTGGACATGTCAAGAACAGATAACGAGTAGGCATGTTCGAGAGCTCTATGCACTCACTACAGAGTATTGCATGATAAACTAAGCATACATCCATCAAGAAGACATGGCATAGAAGCTATACATGCCAAGAATAACATCATAGCATGCAAGGATCAACTACAACAAGCTTGGCAAAATCGAATAACATGTAAACAATCTGCCAGTAACATTTTATAGCAAAAGTAGAGCTCGATTGACTCAAGCTATGGCACTCCATAAATACAAACAAAGGCATGGATGGATATAGCAAATCCATATACTCAAAACACTCTTACTGATCTTGCTCAAAAGAGGCATGGATCTCTCTGAAACAACATGAACACATGGCATGAAAATAACAGGAGGCAGGGACTTTGTGAAATTAAGTACCCTACTTTGCATGCTTGTGCTAGTCACCACATAGATCACAAAAATACATGGCATAAGTCTCTGGAAAGATGGCATGGCATATTACAAAACTCATGTAGGACTCAACTTCATAGGGGGCACAAATCAATCATGGCAAAAATGATAAAAGTGCATGTTCTGATAAGAATCAGAAACTAACATCACATAGCCATCTTCTAACAGCATTTCGGGCATCAAGATGACCTCAAATGAAAATGATGCAATGGAATGAAATGATGTACTCATCGAGGCGAACAATCTAAAATATTACACGCATGAAACGGAGCAGTATGAACATAGTTATGAAGCGATGAACATGGCATAATATGCAACAATATTCGGGACTTAGCAGAAAAAAAAAACACATGTGAGCGAAGAATAGTAAAAGTCGCTCGGGGCGGAGGATAGATGCAGGCTCACCATGGACCCTTGGGCCGGATCGGAGTGGGTTGAGGGGGAGGCGGAGCTGGGCCTGGATCTGGGCCTCGGAGGCCGAGGCCCACGTGGCGGCGCCGGACAACGGTGAGCGGGGCGAGCCCGCTCCCAAGCGGAACGACCGCGACGGCGGAGCTCGGCGCCGCTCCGGCGAGCCCGGGACGAGGCGGGGCGACCGGATCCAGGAGAGGAGGCGCGGGCACGGGCCGCGGGCGACCTCGGACAGCGCGGTGGACGACGAGGCGGAGGCGGGAGGTGGTGCCCGAGGCGGCGGGGAGCACGACGGGTCGCGGCGGCCGGCGGGCGGAGGCGGCGCGGGGCGCGCCCGCGGGCGGCGGGGAAGAGCCTCGGGCGCGCGGGGGCGGCGGCGCCGAACCGGGCCCGCGGGGGCCGGCGATGGGCTCGGCGGGCTTCGGCGGCGGAGGGCGCGAGGAGCTACGTGGCGCGCTCCTATTGGCGCAGGCGCGGCGGCGGAGTTGTCCGGCGGCGCGCGGACATGTCCGGCGGCCGAGAGGGAGGTAGCTAGGGTTTCGGGACCCGAATTTTCGGAGGGGATCACATATTTATAGGTAGAGGGGGCTAGGAAACTCCAAATGGAGAGCGGTTTTCGGCCACGCGATCGTGATCGAACGACCGAGATGATGAAAGTGACTTAGCTGGGTTTTGGGCCACTTAGAAAGGGGTGTTGGGCTGCACCAACAGAGGCCTTCACGGTTACCCGGTTAACCGTTGGAGTATCAAACGACCTCCGAATGACCCGAAACTTGACAGGCGGTCTACCGGTGCTATACCAAGGCCGCTTGGCAAACCTCGGTCCATTCCGAGATCATTTAACACCCGCACATGAAAAGAGGTAAAAGGGGACGCCGGGGAACATAGGAGCGCCGGATGGCAAAACGGACAACGGAGAAAATGCTCGGATTCATAAGACGAACACGTATGCGAATGCGATGCACATGATGACATGATATGAAATGCAGATGATGACAAGGAAAAGTGGAAAACGCGAGCACATGACATGGCAACGACGACGAATAACTGACGGACACCTGGCGCATCAGATCCGGGGCGCTACACAGGATAAGCTTTGCTATGCAGTACAACTCTGTTTCGAGCAAGGAGAAAAGGTCTCCAACAACATAGCAGAATATGAGGGACTGATAGCCGGGTTGAAGGCCGCAGCGGTCCTGGGAGTGAAGCGCCTCACAGTCAAGGGCGACTCGCAGCTCCTAGTCAACTTCTCCAATAAGGTGTACGAGCCGAAGGACGAGCATATGGAGGCCTACCTAGCAGAGGTCCGCAGGATGGAAAGGCAGTTCTGGGGCCTGGAGCTGAAGCATGTGCCCCGTGGCACAAACCAGGAAGCCGACGACATAGCCGGACGGGCGTCCAGGCGGCTGCCGCAGAAGCCCGGCGTCTCCGAAGAGCGGCTCTTCAAACCTTCGGCGCAGCCAACGCTGTCAAGCATGGCTCAGCCTCGAGAGGAGCTCCCTCAGCCGCCAGCCTCGGGAGCCCCGGCTTGCGGACCGCCCTCAGGAGCACGTTTGCTCCTGACGATGGAACCTCAGGAGAAGCGCTGGATCGCCGAGCTCCGAGATTACCTAACACGTGGGGCCCTGCCAGAGAAGGAGGAGGAAGTGGAACGTGTGGCGCGGCAGGCCACAGCGTACTGCATCAGAGACGGAGAACTCTACCGGAAGCGACCCAACGACGTATCTCTGCGCTGCATCTCCAGGGAGCAAGGAAGGGAACTACTGGGGGACATACACGGCAGGGACTGCGGACACCACTCATCCTCACGAACCCTTGTCGGCAAAGCATTCCGTAGTGGGTTCTATTGGCCCACCGCGCTCAACGACGCAATCGAGTTAGTAAAGGCTTGCGAGGCCTGCCAGTTCCATTCCAAGCAGATCCATCAACCAGCGGGGAGCCTGCAGACTATACCCCTCTCGTGGCCATTCGCAGTTTGGGGGTTGGACATTCTGGGCCCGTTCCCTCGGGCGCCAGGGGGCTACCGTTACCTCTACGTCGCCATTGACAAGTTCACCAAGTGGGCAGAGGTGGAGGCTGTCTGTACCATCCCCGCAGGCTCCGCAGTCAAGTTCATCAGGGGTATCGTGAGCCGGTTCGGGGTGCCGAACCGCATCATCATAGACAACGGTTCGCAGTTCACCAGTAATCTCTTCAAAACATACTGTGCTAATCTTGGAACGCAGGTATGCTACGCTTCGGTGGCACACCGGCGAAGCAATGGGCAAGCCGAGTGAGCCAACGCGGAGGTCCTGAGAGGCCTCAAGACCAGGACGTTCAAGAAGAAGCTGGAGGCCTGCGGCAGGGGTTGGTACGACGAGCTCCAATCCGTGTTGTGGTCCATCCGCACAACCGCGACCAAACCAACCGGGGAAACCCCGTTCTTCCTGGTCTATGGAGCTAATGCAGTCCTTCCTCATGAGGTCAGGCATCGCTCCACGCGGGTCCTGGCGTTCGACGAGGGGCAGCAGGACGCCATGCGGGGGATGGACCTCGTGCTGGGGGAGGAACACCGCTGGGAGGCCGCGCTGCGAGCGGCAAGGTACCAGTAGGCGCTACGACGATATCACTGCCGCAACATCCGCCCCAGGACCCTCGAGGTAGGAGACCTCATGCTCAGGCGGGTCCTTTCCAGGGAAGGGCTGCACAAGCTCTCTCCCATGTGGGAAGGCCCGTTCAAGGTTGTTCATGTTTCCAGGCCTGGCTCCGTGCGCTTGGAGACTCAAGAGCGGGAGCCGATCCAGTACGCGTGGAACATCCAGCACCTCCGGAGGTTTTACCCCTAAAAGGCCCTGAGCCTGTGAAGAAGGCGAACGCCTGTGAAGATCGCCTCTTTTTGGAAAAGGCCCTGAGCCTGTGAAGAAGGCGAACGCCTGTGAAGATCGCCTCTTTTTGGAAAAGGCCCTGAGCCTGTGAAGAAGGCGAACGCCTGTAAAGATCGCCTCTTTTTGGAAAAGGCCCTGAGCCTGTGAAGAAGGCGAACGCCTGTGAAGATCGCCTCTTTTTGGAAAAGGCCCTGAGCCTGTGAAGAAGGCGAACGCCCGTGAAGACCGCCTCTTTTTGGAAAAGGCCCTGCGCCTGTGAAGAAGGCGAACGCCTGTGAAGATCGCCTCTTTTTGGAAAAGGCCCAGAGCCTGTGAAGAAGGCGAATGCCTGTGAAGCTCATTACCTCGAAGGGAAATGGCCCAGAGCCTGTGAAGAAGGCCAATGCCTGTGAAGCTCACCGCCCCGTGACACTCTCACGTAATAATGAGTGGGGTTGTACACGCCCCGGAGTCTCAGGAGCGCCGGCCTCAGGCCCTGGGGCTCCCTCCCACGCCCAGTGGCAGCACTTAGCTCCGCGCTGGCGAGAAGACGTCGAAGACTAGACTAGGTGCCGGACGCGGCTTTTTCATTTGCTTTCCACATTTGGTGTATTTTACTTGCATTTGAAGTCCTATCGAAATTATCGCCGTTGTTGATTTGTGGTTTGTCGATTTTCGCTCCTCGTTCTGATTTTTTCTCATGAAAGGCCTCGCGAGGGATGGGAGACGAACGCCCTCGCGAGCGTTTCTACTCTAGCCGCTTAAAGGTTTCACGGCCCGGGCTCTCAACAGGAGCACCCCTCTGGTCTGTGCCCCTCGGGCACCGCGACATGCGCACAGGGCCTGGGTCGGTCGCCCCCCGGCTGGGGCCGTAAACTACCTACGCGAGGGCAAATAGTGGAAAAGCGCAACAACAAAATCAAGGAAATGGCTACAACGGTAATGATTCTCAACACGCCCCCACAGGGCTCCATACCGCTGTTTTGTCTTACACAGGGAACAAAAGGAAAAGGAAAGGGCGAGCCCGGCGCGGCCCGCCTCGCATCGGCCTGCAGAGGCGACACCGGATGCCTCCGGAGCTCAGGCGGACCCCCCCTCGCGCTTCACCGGAGCGCGGTGACGGGCGGATGAACAGCCACCCCCAAGCAAGCGCGGCGGCGAGGGGGCTGGCTGCGGCCACCACTGGAGGAGCCGCCTGAAGGGGAGTAGGCGAAGCTTGGGGAACCTCGGGCGCCGCCAGCAGAGTGGGCGCTGTCTCCTCCATTGTCGTCCTCAGGGCAGCATCTGGCGCGGCGACCATCTTCCCCAAACACCCTCACGTAGAGGGTGTTGTCGCCGTCGAACTTGAAGTGCAGGGTGCACCGCTAGCCCAGGCCGCGCGCGCGGGCAAACGTTTGCCAGCCGCGGGTCAGGGCCCCATTCCCAGAAGGGGAGACCTCGAGCGAAACCCAAGAGGCCCTACTGCAGCAGCCGTCAGCCTGGAGCCAGAAGCCGCACCGGGCGCTGGCCGGCAGCTCGCTGACGAAGAAGCGAGGGAGCTGGAGCCAGATGCTGGTCGGGTCTGCCGACCACATGACGAACTCCGGCAGCACCTCCGCCGAGCGAAAGCGCGGCCTGGGAGGCCGCGCGACCACAGCCTGCCTCCCCATGGCAGCCGAGCGCTCACCACCACGCGGAGAATCACCCCTGTGCCCACGGGGAGCCACCGCGGGGACCGCGGGATGCTTGCGGGGACGACCCCGGCCGCGCTTGGCCGGAGGGGAGTCGGGCCCCGCCCGACTAGCCTTCCCCTTCTCCGCAGCTGAGAACCTCTTCGGAGCCATGCGAGCTGCGGCGGCAAAGGAGATGAAGAAGAAGAGAAGCGGGAAGGGATGGACTGGCGGAGCTTGTGCGGCCTTGCACTTATAGCCGGAAGAGGCCAACCGTCGAGCACCACGATCACAGGTAATAATGACCCGTATCTATGCATGCAAGGACTAGTCAAGTCACACAGCTGCCAAGGCGACGTGGGGAAGTGGAGACGCCCACGTCCTGTCAAACTGCCACGCGGCGCCCAAGGCCGCAGGCTGTTAGGGCCCGCGGCGCTTCGCCCTTGCCTTTTCGCCTCTCGGCACGGCCAAGTCCGCGCGCGCCTTGGTCCCGGGGGCTACTGTCGGCGTTCTGGAAACGGGGGTCCCCAGACTTGCGTGCCTACGGCCTGCGGCGTGGCCAAAATGGGGGCCCATCGTAGCCCATCTTCATCAGCACAAGGTTCAAGACCCTCGCGAGGGGCCAAGCCTCGTGAGGCGGATGACATGGCGCTTCCTCAAGCACGGCCTCCTTAGGCTGGCTCGCGAGGAGGCGGAGAGATCAAGGCGGGTACCTCACGAGGTGCCCATGACGCAAACCATGACGACCAAGGGCGCCAGGCGGGCGCCAGCCCGCGCAGCGTCCCCCTTTCTTGTTTGGTGCAAAGGCGAGGGGATCAAGCAAAGGCACCCGTTTCGGTGCAACGAGACCAAGACCAGTCCAATGGTGGGAAGGAGGTCACCATGTAGCCCAGGACGGCGTCACCACAGGGCCTTTGGCAGGCGAAGACCAACTTTAGTCAGAATAAGTGTACCAGATGTTCCCCTTCAAATTGACCAATTGTTGGCGCCCTTCCCGCTCAATATTTGGTAACAGGCCCAGGGCCTTTGCCTATAAATAGGACTAGCCACCCACAGGGTAGAGGATCGAATCCAGCATCTAGAGAAAGAGAGAAGGGCGATCGAACTCCCCCTAGCAGTTCATCCCCTAGCTAAGAACTGACTCTCGCGAGGTCGTTCTTCCTTGTATTGTTCTTCCTCATCAGCCCAAGAGGCAATCCACCCACCACAAACTAGAGTAGGGTATTACCCGAACTAGTATAAACCTTGTGTCTCTTGTGTTGTTCTTGCAGTAGTTAGATCCTACGAGACGGAAAGGTAGAGGGCACGATCTCCGTGCACACCCCAGAGTTCGAACCTTAAGGGTCTGACGGAACCCGTGATCCGACAGTGCCGACCCCCCTGACATCAACAAAGGCCTGCAGCAAGGCCGTGCTGGCCTCGAAAATGACCGGTCGCCCTGTTCTTGCTTGGGCTGATGTCAAGTGGACGAGGAGTCGACCATTACAGTATATGGCCAACTTCAGCCTATACTATATGTTGGGTATCCTCGATACCTGCGTCCCACTGAGAAAAGGTTCTTCTAGAAGATGGGTACCACCGTAAGAATCATTGTTCATTACGAAATCCTTCAGAGAAATAAAATCGGAGCATTAAGTCCAGTGCACATATTTTTGCAGTCTTGGCCATATTTATTTGTTCATTCTGAGCAGTAGGTGACTTCTCAATTTCAGTTATATAGAGCACGTGTACTAAGCTCAAAACTTTGTACGAAGATACGCAAATAGGTGACAACATTGCCTGTGAGCTCTCTGGCCCTTGTGTCAGCACGGCTCCAAATTTTGATGCAGACTTTGAACAATGCCAGTATGTTTGCTGAAAACTCATGTAAGCTTAGTCAAGAGCAATCTGTATCATGGAACTCCCTTTGTGCATGCATATCAAGTAATAAAATGTAGGTGGTTTGCAGATCTTGAAGTACAAATGCACAATGCTACAACAGTGTATTGACACCACTAGAACACCTTTTGATTGACACTACTTATGCAGCTGCCCACCATCCTAGTTGATACACATCCATAAGGCCTCTTATCTTTATTCTAGTTTCATAGCAACATATCATTCATACTGTACTTAGAACATAAGCCCAAGATTGAAATATTCTAATCAGTAATCACTGAAAAAATAGCGTGACATAGTGTGCCGAGAATTATCTTGCTAAATAAATCAGTGTACAATATCTTGCTAATAGCACGCAATAGCGAGATATAGCACGCGAATAGCGTATTTTAAGGCCAATGCTATTTTGCTATAGCATGCTATTTTTTCCTTGATTTTTTTTGCCTTATCTAACATTTTTAAGAAGTTGCTCCCCACTTCTACCTATTCTCTCAACATGCACATTATCCACATCATCTAACAGTTTTAAGAAGTTGCTCCCCACTTCTACCTATTCTCTCAACATGCACATTATCCACATCATCTCTATGCCACACCATCAATCAGTTTGCTAAATCAGACAATCACTCCACATCAGCAGCCCAGCCACACCAGCAACTATCTCCTTGCATGCATTCGCATTCAGTTACCAAACACAAGCATGCATGCAATCAATTAGCACGGCCTTCCACCTTTGAAAACATGTCACGTTCCAAAAAAATCGTGTGCGTACGCCCTTTCAGTTCCGTGCTGACCCACAATTAGCATATTATTAGAAGGAAACCGCAAAGCCTACCTTTGAAAAAATGGAATGCTCCAAAAAAAATCCCTGTGACCACCATGCAGCCTGATGGAAGCAATAAAGAAAGGAAACTATTGGACATGATGTAAAAAATGGAAACTCATGGAGGCGCGATCTTCTCTCCTTCACATTCCAATATCACACAGTAATCTCTTCCCCTTCCTAGCATCTTCTTTTGCCCTTCCAATGGTACAAGTATCGAATCTCCATAAGATGAATCCCTTCAGGATCCCTGTCCTCTCAATTGTCGCAAACAAAATAATCCTTCTCCATTGCCCAACGTGCAGTAGCCATCGCCTCGCCATCGATCCACCAGTTATCTTCTTGCTTACTATGGCCTGCCGACGACATTGATGTAATGGTTAATATTTGGTGGATTCTATCAGCTGCAATTTGGAATATCGCCATGATTTAGTTTATGTGTTTTTAGTTTGGTAAGATCAACGATTTTCAAGATTGAATAGAAATCTCCCTCTGTCTGTATACAAGTTTTTCTACTGTGAAAACAGTGAGTTGGGCTCCAAAGATAGGCATATATCAGTACAAGTTTTCCTATAGATCCGTGCTTGCTTCTCCTATGTCCTGTAATCTTTGGAATATGGTAAGTACTCCATACTTCCTATTCTTTTTGGCCCATTTTAGTTTCTTTTATCAGACTTAACTGTAGCCTCGGGTACGACTGAATAAATTAGATGTTCATTTTGATGGTCCTGCTGCTTGCATCTATATCTTCACAGGCAACCGCGTAGAATGTGTTTGTTTTCCACTGATTAGATATCATAAAATCAAGGCGGCATGTTTAGATTTTAGTGTATATTGGATTACTCCCTGTGCATATGAGAATTGCAAACTGCGGGGATGCTCATGTAGATCATGCCGAGCGAGGCAGGTAAAATAGTTTTTATCTATTTAAAGAAACATATATGTCTACCTATTACATTATCCTTTTGGGTGGAGGCAACACTTTCTTGTTTCGTAGGTTGGGATGGTTGCCCTCCACTGTACTGTAGAAGGCCTAGAGGCAACAGAAATGATAGATTTTGGTCAGTTCTGATAGGCAATGCGCCATAGCTGACCTAATATTCTATTCATTTTGTTGCGTACTATTCTCAACTAATATATTACTGCTTTCTAGAAGGTACTAAAATGTCTGTCATATGATTAATCGTACATGGTATTTTAGGAACTGGAAAAGTTGTGTTTCAAATACCAAAGGTCCATTTATCACAGGAAAGTTATTTTTCTGTCACAACAGATCCTTGTAGAATTGACAATTGATCTTTGATTAATATACTTCTGCCTAAGGTTTGTTGGTTCCTATGGTACGTACTGTTTCTTGCTTAATGATTTTCCTATCTGCCCTAGCACAATACAATAAGTAAATTTTACATTGATGACCCATCAATGGATGCACAATTTTGTCATTATTTTCAGGCCAGTTTGATTTTGACAACTACAAACAATATTTCTTTGCGAAGTCGCTTAATTCTTCCGGTGACAAAGACTGAATTCTACATCAAGGAGCAAGAAAAATATATTTATGGAGTTGTTACATCGGTTTTAATCGGATGCTGCCTTTAGTGGAAAAAACAAGTAATTGATGTTTGTTTAATATGTATCTCAGCTGATCGGAAACAAATAGTAACTTTGAATTCTCTATACAGGCGCCTCTGCCATTCGTCGCCTTCTATTTTCATGCACTATATAGTTATATCGAACATGCATCTCTATAGTCGATAATTTTTTACCACACTAGCATAACATCTGTAGTTAAACTATTTATACAAAATATCAAGTATCATTTTTTATTTTCTATACATCTAAATTTTTATTAACTTATTTTTCCGCTGCAACGCGCGGAATATTATCTAGTTCTCCATGTTCCAGAGCAGATTTGCTTGCGTAGCTCAGATCAGTCTGCTAGATCTTCACACGTGTCATGAAATACTGTGAACCACGGACTGGTTTGGCATCCTGTGTTAGGAGAGGATGCGCGTCCGGGCGCCGGTGCGTGGCCGTGGCGAGTGTACTCTCCGAGCCGGCCGAGCCTCTGGGCGGCAGTTCCTGCATGCGTGGTGCGCGAGCGCTGCGTCTCCTGCAGCCTACAAAGCCGGCCACTTCCAGATTGTTAGTAGCGTGCATGTAGCTAGGGATTAGCTACGTAGTTAGTGCATGGGTTCGTGGCCGATTTGGGCGGCTGGGCTGTGCGTGCCTCTGCGTATTAAAGTGGCCACGGTGCTGGTGTGTAAAGTAGCCAGAGAAGAGAGATGTAGCCTCTCGGAGTGTATGTGTGCTCGCCGTGGGGTGGTGTGTGTGTGCCTCTAGTTGGTGCTTGAGGTAAGTGAAAGCTGTTCGTGCGGCTGTGGCGTTCGTGCGCCGGAAAATCTTTCATGTGTCCACTATCTCCTTTCTTCCTCCTTCTTCTTCTTCGTTGTGGCAGAGTGAGAGCGATAGCGAGGTGCAGAGGGAGAGCGAGAGGCAGGCCGCGGTAACAACAATTGGTATTCAGAGCCAAGTTCAAGGGGCAGCCGTGGCGCGCGGCGGCGTCCGCGGAGCGTGCAGCGGACATGGAGGCTGTGGCGCGCAGAGAGCGCAGTGGGGCGAGGCATGGAGACGCGGCACGGCGGCGCACGGAGACGCGGCATGGAGGCGCACGGAGCTGCCGGTTTCGGCAACGGCAGCGAGTGGCGCTCGACGGGGCGCAACACGGCGGTAGCTGCATCGGCGGCAATGCGCGACAGCAGCCAGCGAGGTGGCCGCATTGCACGACATCTGCGGCAGCTCGTGTTGGAAGCACACGGTGGCGTCAGACGGCAGCAACCATGGTGACGAGCTTGTCGCATTGGGTGCGTGTATGGGCGCGCGCCGGGCACGCTGGGCGCGTCGGGTCCACGGCGGGTCGTGCATGTGGTGTGCACAGGCGTGTCTGTGCACAAGTGCAGCTTGTGTGCGTTCTGTTGGCGAGATCGGGCGGAGCGCGGAGTTGGTGCTAGGCGGGCTCGCACGACCCGGACGTGTGTGTGGATGTCGCAGGAGTGGGCAGAGCGGGCCGGACTACGCGCTCGGCGTGGACTGAGGTGTAGGGTACGTACGCCTGGTGCGCCCAAGGGTTATTATATAATAACCCCGCGTATGCGTTGTAACAGGTGTGGCTCGAGTTCGTGCTTCAGGATATCGGCCGTAGTTGCGTCCGGTGGTGTCAGTGCACCGGGAAGAGAAGCTGCGGCGTGTGTCGCTGGCGGAGAAGGAGCTCGACGTGTGTCGCCGGAATCGTGACGGAGCACGATGCGGCCGGCGTCGGTGCGCCAGGTCGGGTCCGCGGGCTGGGTCACGGCCGCGACTACAACAATGACAGGAGCTGCAACAACTCCGGCGATGGCGAGGTTGTGGCTTAGGGCGAGAATGTTAGGACTAAGCCAGGCAACCGTGGTACTCAGCATGCGCGTCCAGACGCCGGTGCGTGGCCGTGGCGAGTGTAGTCTCCGAGCCGGCTGAGTCTCTGTGCGGCAGTTCCTGCATGCGTGGTGCGTGGGCGCTGCGTCTCCGGCAGCCTACAAAGCCTGCCACGTCCAGGTGGTTAGTAGTGTGCATGTAGCTAGGGATTAGGTAGGTAGTTAGAGCATGGGTTAGTGGCTGATCTGGGTGGCTGGGCTGTGCGTGCCTCTGCGTATTAAAGTGGCCACGATGCTGGTGTGTAGAGTAGCCAGAGAAGAGAGATGTAGCCTCTCGGAGTGTATGTGTGCTCACCGTGAGGTGATGTATGTGCCTCAAGTTCGTGCTCGAGGGAAGTGCAAGTTGTTCGTGCGGCTGTGGTGTTCGTGCGCCGGAAAATCTTGCCTGTGTCCATTGTCTCCTTTCTTCCTCCTCCTTCTTCTTCGTTGTGGCAGAGTGAGAGCGAGAGGGAGGTGCAGAGAGAGAGAGAGAGAGAGAGAGAGAGAGAGAGAGAGAGAGAGAGAGAGAGAGAGAGAGAGAGAGAGAGAGAGAGAGAGAGAGAGAGAGAGAGAGAGAGAGAGAGAGAGAGAGAGAGGCCGCGGCAACAACATCCTGATAAGTGATACCTTCCATTCTCACATTTAGAAACATTATAACTAAGCGTTTTTCCAGCCCTCCCAGACCATTAGCAATAGTAGCCATCCGATCCTTAATTAGGTCATTTTTGGCCGTACGAGTGTCCCTTGATCCCAAATTCACTCCCTCTGATCGCTACTCCCTCCTTTTTGGTTTATAGGGCTCAAATCTAAAATCTCATCTACCAAGACAGACGATGAGTGAAGGAATATATCTCGTACTTTACGAAACTACTCAAATTAAACTAATGCATTAATGTGGATTAATTACACTGCATGCATGCTTGGCAATAGATGGGTAGAAACATTTCATGCGTTGGTGAGTTCATTTTTAATTATTATATGCAAAGATTTAATGCTCCTCGGAATCTCAATAGGAGATGGAGATGAGCCCTTTAAATCAGGAAAACGAAAAGTTTGAGATAAGACTTATAAACCGGAAAGGAGGGAGTACCAACGAGCGCTCACCTGGTTTTTGGGCTTTTGGTATTAAATTGGACCTTTCTCTGTATACTGGGTCTGTTTCACCGAGAGAGCCCAATTACCGGTTGTTGTGCAAGACCATCAGGTGCCGGTCCTTTATTTACCCTCGAAAAAAAGAAAACAAGGTTACGGTCGAGGCCGGTCCTTGTCCAGCGAGATCGTGCGGCTCCGACCTCCCAGACCGCACATCCATACAAAGGGAAGCGACTGTTCGGTGAAGCAGACCTAGGGATGAAATTCGGAGTAGCGAGATTGACGGAAGCAATCAATCGTCAGTTTGTGGAATCATTCATCGCGGCTGAAGTGCGCCACTCGTGGGCGGAAATTAATAGAGGTGTGCGTTTCTATTTTTCAAATATGTAATACAGGCGCCTGTATATACTTCGTCACCCGGCACTCTCGGCTCTCCCGGAACCGGCGTCTCCCTGCTGCTTGCCTTCTCCTGACCCAGCCGACTGTCTCTCTCCTCCGCCTGCTGGTTTTGGATTGCTTCCGGGGTATCGGGATCTGTGCGGCGGCGATGATTAGGGAAGGAGAAGGGGTAACCACTGGACCACCATCCTCGCTCTGTGCCTGAAGCCAAGCACCGCGGAAACCATCATTGAGGCAACAACAAGGTGTGACGGTTGTGCCTGCTACCTTTTGTTCACTGCTGTCTCTACTCCTGTTACCGAGCACCTCGCTCACGCCCCCTCTGTACACCCCTTAATTTCCTAACTTAATCATTTCCTTTCAGTTGCTGGTTCTGGCATTGACGACGAGGAATAAGTGGACATGTTCTCTAACCTTCTCATCTAATATCTGGGCATACAAACTTTGCCATGTAGAGTACCTTTTCCATCAGGATGCATTTTTTTAGTACTCTTTCAAATTACAGTTCCCTTGGTGCAGCTTCGGCCATGCACTCCAGCCACTAGAGGTCTCCATGATTGATATTCCCTGATTTTTCCCTGCCTGCATGCTATGGTGCAGAATATGCTATGTTTTTGGAATGGAAATTGTTTGCTTTCAGCCGGATGAAAACGCGCTGGCGTAAACCGCTCGCTGCGAGCGCCACGCGTCCTGCTGGGGCGCGCCCACGTTCTGGGTTACCGTCTCGTCTCTTCCATCGAACTCGCTCGATCCCCTTTTCTGTCTCACCCCCACCGCTCGCTCTCTGCTCTAGCCGCCACCACCGCGCGCTCTCTGCTCTCCACCGAAGCGCTCCAAGCGACGGCGGCAAGCTCCAAATCGGATGCTGCCTCCCAATCTCCAAACGCGCCACTGCCCCCAAGCTTCAATGCGACGCTGCCCAAAGCCCCAAACCCACGCGCTCGTGCTGCGTTGCAGCGCTCGTTGGCGACGCGCGGTGGGCGTTTGCCGGTGGCTGCCAGCGCTATGACACAGCCCTCGTCGGCGCTGCCGTTGCTGCGGTGCAGCACTGACGCCGCTACACAGAGGGACAGGGGCGGCGATGCAGCTATCTCCGGCGCTGCAAGGAGCTGCGATGCGGCGCTCGTCGGGGTTGCAGTAGAATTTTATTGGGCGGCGTCGGTATTGCTTTGGAGCTTCGCCGCGCGCGCATTGGGCTGCAATGAAGGGCCGCCGCGGTCGTTAATTAGGTTGCATTGGAGCTCCGCCGTTGCTCCATTGGAGCGCCAACGGTGCTGCGTTGGAGCTTTGCCGGCGCCGGCGGTGCTGCGTTGCAACTTTTTCTCGGCGCCGGGGGGTTGCAATGGAGCTTTGCTGTGGTTGTCATCCGGGCTGCGATCGATCTTGCCATGGACAGCGCCAAAGGTTCCCGGGGCTGCTGCCAAATCGTACGGCCACCAGTGCCATATCCGACGGTTGGTTAGACGGATGATTTCGCTAGCATCCGCCGCGCAGCATATGAAATTGGTTGAATTTTTTATTTGATTTGACTATCCATGTATATGACTATATATAGTTGAGTAATTGGTCTCCAATTATTCAATGTTCCAGTCCACCTAATACTAATTTTTCTGTTATTTCTATTTGTAATGTTGAATTTTGATTTGAGATTATAAGAATACAACTGATGGATGATTATGTGTCTTTTGTAATTTCTCACCACTATGAGGCTCCCTTGGGTTAGAGATAAAATTAAATAATAACATTGCTCTATAATGTGAGGTAAGTCAAAGAAAAGTATTTTTTTATGTACGTTTTGAATAGTGCTTCATCATTTCATTAGCATCACAACATATTTTTCTTGTTGAGGATTGCTTCTGTGCTTTCTAATGGAGCGCTTGTCCTAATTTGTAGTTAGGCCCTGCAAAGGAAAAATAGTAATGTTTTTAATGGTTAGATGCTACAGTGTTGGTGAAAGTAATGAAAGCAAAATACCTGTTTTATTTAGTTAAGTTGATGATTCAAACAAAGCCAAACACCTTGTAATTACGTTCATGGAACAGGTTGTTGAATCAGTACTCACTGTTACACTTCAAATTCATTTGTGTCCTGCAACAGTTCTTATTTGCGAAGTTTAGTATGATCATCCACCATGTCCTCTTGTTCAAACATACTAATATTTATTCAGGGGAGACAGACAAATCACAGGGAGAGAGGGGCAGAAATATGTTGGTGCTCCTGGGAGCGCGTGCTCCTTTACACGAAAAATATATTTTAAAGTACGAAAAAATTTCAAACAAAAATTTGGCACATACATATCGACATTATATGTGTGCACGTCAAGTTTCGGAGAAAACCGACACTTGACGTGGCTTGTGTAAAAAAGACAAAAGGATATCTTGTGAAAAGCATTTTTTAACACCGGATTTTTTTTCATTTTCACATCCGACAATAAGTTGTCGATTTTTCGCGAAACAAATTTGTGAGTATGTACAATATCGAGATGTACATCCCAAGTTTTGGTTGAATTTTGTTGACATTTCAAAATATGTTTAAAACACATTTCGAAAACCAGAAGCGCGTGCTCCCATGTGCCAAAACGCCGCTCTCGAGAGAGGGGAGGCTTCTCCTTGCTGAGAGACGTGAGTTCAGACTCACCAAAAATTCTGTGCAAATATTTATTCTCGATATTTAATTATTTATTGTTTTTATAGCTAATATGTAATCATGTTTTCACATCTCATGGTACAGAATTATTTCCATGGAAGGACCATGTGTTATTTATACCTCATTTTGTGTTGTACATATTATTGCAGTGGAACCACCAGATATATCGGATACACATTATTTGGATATACAAACTAATATAACAAGGCATACACATTAATTTTTCCTAAAGTTCAATAAGAACCCACTGGGCTGGCAACGCACGTTCCTTTCCCATTTGATTAACTCCATATATACTTGCAATGTATTAGATATAACCCGTGTTTCAAAGTAAGGTGCTTAGATTGCCATCCAGATGAAGAGGTTGTGAATTTTCAATGCTATAAATTTAAATTTTTCGTGGAAGGTGCTTAGTACAATGCATTTATTTTTTATGGGATGAGTGTCAATCTGAGGTTTCACAGGCCACATGTTAAGCATTCTTCTAATACTTCAGGTTATACTATTTTTACACACAACTATGTACGTATTTGAATGGAAGCAAATACAAACTTTCTTACTTGCACAACTGGTTAATGTCTCTAAATTGATGATGTGTATGGTGTTTGTCGATTGTAGTACACAGTTGCCAATGAGTGTTGACCACAAATTAACATAGTGTGCGTATAATGTCAGATAAACGTAGTGCTAGCCAAACGAGCTACCTATTATGAATTTTTGAAACCCATTTCCTTCCCCGAATATGTAGATTATTGGAAATCATTTTCTGGATATTTTAGAGCTCGATTTCAGGTTCTCTACATGTGCCAGATCTCCACTTGGAATACAGTTGGTGTGCTTCTTGTTTGGAAATGGATGCTATCTTTCTCTATGCTTTTACACTTGAAACATGGTAATTGTAATTGTTCAGATTATATTAAATGGATGCTATCATATGCCACTTTTGTGCTAGAGATAGCTTTCTGGGAACGAAAGAATGTTTTATCTTCCTGGAAGAAAAAAGTGCACATGTTAGAAATATCAAGGTGCTTCTTGCTCTGAATGAGATAATCCTTCCCACATTTTGAAAACCTTCATGTACTATCACTAGCTGGATGTATGATGTTCTTCCACAAATTGGTTTTTTTCTGATTCCGCACATCGATATAGAAGACTATGATATTTAACTTTCATGTTTTGTATGACCATATATGTGCAAAATTTAATATCAATTTATTGTCAAAATAGACGGGCGTGGCAACGCGCACCATCATTGATCTAGTTGTTCCTATAATACTGAAGTAGAAAGTTCGAAACCATCAATCATCCTGAGCCATATTACTTTTCTGCTGCTTGAGTGTACGATCGGCCGAAGAGTTTGAGATTCACATGTATATATAGCCTATCTTAAAATTGTTTGTTACATCCGCTTTTATCTCTGCACGACTGCATAATACTCTTGTGCTCATTATACAGTTTTAATTTGCCCACTGCAGTGGCGCTGGCAGCTTCACCTTTCAGTGTCACTGTGTGGGAGGTGGCGAAGAGATTGCACTGCTAAGAACCATGTAGCCGGAGGAGTACACAAAGGAAGGACAACCATAGTTAAGACAAGACATGTGTGAGTATCGCGTACACAAGCAACACGATACACAAGCAACACAAGCAACTCGATACACAAGCAGCAGGCTGTTGTCGGGCAAGCGGTGGCTTAGTTGCAGCGATTAATCTGTCTGAAGTTGGCCAGATGCGAGTTAAGAACACGGTTCTCGATTATTTCTAGTACCTTTATGGCGACGTTTTCGTGTAAATTTAGCAGGGCTTGTGGAAAGACAACATTGTAGTTATCCAGATTCCAGAGTAAATAAGAACTAGATTGTTGTGTGTAAGAAAGCACAAAGTAAACTATCCAGTTTCGTCTCCAGAATGGTGTCACGTTCATCACGAGATATTATATATGTGTCACTTTGTACATACTCCCTCCAATCCATAAATCAGCAACAATTAATAATAAGGATCTGTAGGAGTACTATTTATTGTGCGCTTAGCCTTAAGATGTGAATAAGCTTTTTTCTTTTCTTTGAGAAACAGGATTACCCCCGGTATATGTATCGATTGATGCACAACGTTAGATGTGAATATGCCTGATGCAAAGAATGATGGGTATTTCAAAATTCACAGATCTTACATAGCTAGGTTTGTTTAGGCCTTGCGTCTTATTTAGACGGAAGTGAAACCTGCAACCCTAATTTCTCACATGCACAAGTAGTTTCTTATTCAACACTATGGGTTGCTAAGTGAATATTCATGGTTCCATTGCTCAAGCACGAATTAACAAGATGAATCCTTCATGGAACCAAAGATCAAATTCTTCATGTTCCTCTTGTTCCAAAATAGACTTGGAAGTCCTGACCACAAACCATCTTCGAGCAAGGAACTGGAAGCATATTATTTCTGTGCTTCAGGAACTGTGGTTCTCATGTAATTTCTTCAATAAAACTTTTGTTCTCTAACTTTCTAATTCGATTAATAAGCCCTTTGACATATTATTTGCAAAGAGCTTGGCAGCATGCCCATGTGGTTCAACTTGAGTTACCACTAGAGTTCGAAAATCCTAAGACTGCGCTTCAGTACACTTCTTTCCCCCATGCAGTAAAGTAGTGAAGGTGAGTCTCTACAATAATGGCTCTGCGTGCTTAAGGCTAGCCAGTAGGTTTGATGTGATGCACAGGTGAACAACAATGAATTAATCGAAGATTGTTAGAGGTAACAAAACTTGTCTGTACCCAGTTTTAGAATTAATCGAAGATTGCTACAGAAATCATAGTAGGTTGCTGAGTTTCGTTAGATCAAAACAGTGATCAATTTGAGTTTGGAGAGCTTTCGTTTGTTTTGCCCGCATGGGCGTGTCTATACCTACCTATACTAATTACAGACTCCCAAGAAATTACCATGTTAATTAGATTTTACGGACCGTTCATCTGGTGGGGTCGAGTTATAACGGTGTAGATCTATCCCAAAAAAAACCATGTTAAGAAAAAAAAAACTAGGTGTAGATCTATCCCGAAAAATCCCATGTTAAGAAAAAAAACTAAAAGTATGAGCCATTAGATGAGGTATATGCCTCTTTCCTCACGATCAAACAAATATAAAAATCCCACGTTAAGAAAAAAAAAACTAGGTGTAGATCTAGCCCAAAAAATCCCACGTTAAGAAAAAAAAACTATAAGTATGAGCCATTAGATGAGGTAGATGCCTCTTTCCTCACGATCAAACAAACAGAACTAATCTCCCGTTCCAGAAAGGCTCCTAAACCCTCACGTTCCCTCTTCTCTGCATCCCCATCAATCCCTTCCTCCGTCGCCGCACCACAACCTAGAAATCATCATGTTTCCTCATCTCCACCTCCCCGTCAACCTCTTCCCCTGCCACACCAGACAACACAGCCTACTTCAGCGACCTCTATCCTCTCTAGGTCTGAAACGCTTGGCCTCTGGACAACTAAGCCGCTCTAGGAATCCTAAGGCTCCCTCACCTCTGCGCACCTCTATCGTCCCCAAACATCTGAACAGACTTTGTGGACAGCTATTGCTTTGGAGGAGTTCAGTCGTGCCATGGTGTTCGTACTCCAATAAGCGTGGTTGTTCTCCACCTCTGGGTAGCATGCGTCATGCCTTTGAGATTAAGTAAATACAAAGGGTGGATATCGGACTGCTTGGTAAGTGTCCACTAATCTGCTCTAAGTTCTGCTACATATTCTTTTCTGAGAGCCACTTTGTTGTCACCCTACAAGGTTGATATGCCATGCAAACTTTGATCCCATTTATTGGAAAATAGTTTTATTTTGCCAACTAATTTTACTTTGATCACTGATGTAGTAATCGCAACAATGCTAAAGTACATACTGATTAAACGTTTATATGTTTTGAGTTATAGAAGATTTGATATCAGCAATATAACACTTAGTGTTTCTTTGAAATCATTTTTTTGAAAAGATATAGATGAAAATAGGTTATGATCTGCAGGTTATGGCCAGCTTTGTTATCATAGTATTGCACAATCCTAACACGTGAGGTAAGAGCACTTCACACAATTCTCATGTTGATGATATATGTAAAGATGTACATGGCAGTATCTCTGTGTGGGAAGGTTGCATATGTTCAGACCTGATGAGTTCGCTCATATTGTTGCATGGTGTACTATTAACTTGCTTTCTTTCCTATATTCAACGACATATAGCCTTTGTTTTAAGCGAGGGGAGGCCCCCACCTTCAGAATGAAATTGAAAAGCGCACAAGATTAACGCTTGCGATCAAGAGTTCTTACAAACCAGAGAACTGAGAGAGCATGGGGAGAATTTGATACACACAGGTAGGGAGAGCGGATAGCAGATGTAAAGAATAAAAGATTTCATCTTGGCCGATCATCTATCTACATGTTAATTGAGTGCAGTTAACCTTTCGATACCCTGTGCGCCCAGATTTTGATCAAAGTCACACATTGTTTCATGACTATCACTTGAGGTATAGTAATGTTATAGAAGAAATTTCGATTTCCCGGAAAGCCAAATGGACCAGAGAGCAGCAATAGCAATCAGCTCCCTGGACATATAGATTGTTGTTTTATTATCAGTGTTATTTTAGTATGTTTTTCCTTTTCAGACATTTATTACCAAACTGCTGTTATGTGCTTCACGGATAAGACCTACTAATTAATTTCTATTTAGCTTCCAGTCTATTGTAGTTCTGGGCATACCAAAATATTAGTACTGGGTGAGTCCTTGTGAACAGATTTAATAATAGGTATATCATAATCCTGTAGTGTTGTACATTCTTTTAAGGCAGTTTCTTTTCACAGGTTGCCCTTCAAGATTTTGTTATGATACAAATAATGGCCTCTCTCTCAAGATCTTTCTGTGGATCTTTAGTTAATGATCACCGATCAAATTGTTTCAGCTTCTTAAAATCATGAGGTTGTATATAAAACTTGAAATGATGTGTGCCATAGCTGCCTTCTTAGTTTTATTACCGTCGTTGACTTCTTCTCTGCAGAATTTTTATTATATTTGACATACTTCTTAAGATGTCAAACAAAGAAAGAACCATCCTTATGCATTTGTAGTAAGACGGTAATATTCTTAGCAAGTTGATTTTTCTGTTGTGTAGTGAGTTTTTAGGTCATTTGTAGACTGAAAATAAGCTGATGATGATGTTGCATCAGAGTGCCTATTCGAGTCCAAGATTATGATTGTGTTCATTACTGGGAGACGTACTGCATAATATTAGTATTATATTTATAAGAAATAGATAATATTGCCAAATTATTTTTTTGACCTCTCAATTATGACACACTATGTCAATTGTATTTTTGTTGGAAACTAGTAGAAAAGGGGGCAACGGTCCAGGGCAATATTCACATTAGTCCCGGTTCAATCCAGAACCGGGACTAATATGAGCATTGGTCCCGGTTCGTGCGGCTAAGGCATTAGTCCCGGTTCACCTGAGCCCTTTAGTCCCGGTTTAAGACACGAACCGGGACTAAAGGGTGCGATGACCTTTAGTCCCGATTCGTGCCTCAAACCGGGACTAAAGATTAGACCTTTAGTCCCGGTTTGAGGCACGAACCGGGACTAATTGGGTTGAGACCTTTAGTCCCGGTTTGAGGCACGAACCGGGACTAATGGGGTTGAGACCTTTAGTCCCGGTTCGTGCCACGAACCGGTACTAAAGGTCCCATTTTCAAACTCTACCCCCCCTCCCCGGATCGCCTTTTCAGCTTAAAAAAAATAAAAGAAAATGATGGAAATGTCAAAAAATAAAAGAAAATAAGTTTCCCATGTGATATGTGGTCAAGTTGTTGGGAAAATTTGCAAATGTGAATTTTGACTTTATTTGCAAAGTCTCTCTAAAATTTGTAAAAATGGGCATAACTTTTGCATACTAACTCGGATGAAAAAGTTTTTTATATGAAAAATCATCTACTCGAAAAGGTACATCCGAATTTAAGTGGGGGAACCCCGTTAAACATTTTCAAAATCCTCAAAAACCTAACAGAAAAAAAGTTACGGGGCTTTTAAGATCTAGAATGGAAAAAATCGAAAAAAATTCAAACACTGGGCAAACTGTGGTCAAACAATGGTCAAACTAATTATTCTAGAATATTAGTGTTACTAAATAATAATTTCAGTTATTTCAAATTTGGTCAAATCTGGTCAAACTGTGATCAAACTGTGGTCAAACAATGGTCAAACTAATTATTCAAGAAATATTAGTGTTACTAAATAATTATTGTTTTTTAAAACAATAGTTTCAAACTAAAACAGTGAAATGTGTCACTTCATGCTCAAGCAAAATTCCTGAAGGTTAATAGGATTGACATCTTACTGATGTCAGGAAAACAACAAGTGCAGACTTGGAGCAAGGGAGAATAAAACCCGGAAGTTAAGCGTGCTCAGACTGGGGGAGTGGAAGGATGGGTGACCGTTCGGGAAGTTAGACGATTTGGAATGATGAGGAGTGATTAGAGGATAAATTGAGAAGTGTTGAGGGGTGGTGATTACAGACTGGAGGTTAAAATAATTCAGAAATTTGAAAATAAAAATATTCAAAAAAAAATCGAATTTTTTTTCAAAAAAAATATCTTAAAATTTCCTTTAGTCCCGGTTGGTGTTACCAACCGGGACTAAAGGTGGAGCTCCACGTGGCCGCGCCCTTTAGTCCCGGTTCTGGATTGAACCGGGACTAAAGGGCCAGGGCATTAGTACCGACCCTTTAGTCCCGGTTCATGAACCGAGACTAAAGGCCCTCACCAACCGGGACAATAGGCCCCTTTTCTACTAGTGGGATGTTGAAGATGTCATCTAAAATGGGTTTGAACATCTTTCTGCTCATTCCAAATGTATGCAGGCTACTTGAGAAACTCTATAAGAAATCTGCAATGAAGCTCGGGTCTTGGTTGACGGGTTGGATACTTGGAAGAGGATACCTATGAAAAACTAAATACAAAAATAGCGAGTAGTATATAATAACCGCGACTTTACATGTTTGCAGTCGCAAGACAAACGCACCAAAGAGCAGCAATAGCAATCAGCACCCAAGACTTATAGCCTGTTGTTTTATTCAGTAGTATGTTAGTACGATTTTGCTTACATGTCATTTATTACCAAGTTGCAGTTATGTTCTTCAAGGATAAGACCGACTAATTAATTGTAATTTTACCTTCCTGTCTATTGTATCCGGGCTTACTTAAGTATTAGTACGGCATGATTCCTTCATCAGCTGATTTAATCGTAGGTATATCATAATCCTGTAGTGCTGTAAATTGTCTTTATGGCAGTCTCTTTTCACAGGTTGCCCTTCAAAATTTTGTAATAATAGATAATTTCCTCTCTCTGAAGACCTTTAGTTAATGATCACTGGTCATATTGGTTTAGTATTTCAAAATCATGAGGTTGTATATAAGACAACTGAATATAATGGGTAACATAGTTTTCTTCTTAGTTAGCATCCCCGTCTTCTTTTCTGCAGACTTTTGATTATATTCAACATACTTCTTCAGATGCTCAACAAAGAAAGAACCACCCTTATGCACTTGGAGTAACTCAGTCATAATCTTAGCAACTTGATTGGTCTGTTGTGTAGTAAGATTTTAGGTGATTTGAAGACTGAAAAGAGGCTGATGATGATGTTGCTTCATAGTGCCTTTTCGAGACCTAGATAATTATTGTGCTCATAATTGGGACATGTACAGCATGATAAATGTATTACAGTTATAAAAATAGATAATATTGCCAACTCTTTCTTTTACCCCCTAAAAATTATGAAAGATTGGTTTTTTATGGATGCTAAAGATGTCTTCTAAGAGGGGTTTGAGAGTCAAAAGTATACAAGCTACTTGAGAAACTAGATAAGAAGTCAGATTTGAACCTTGGGTCTTGGTTGGCGGGCTTGAGACATGTAAGAGGATACCTATGAATAACTTAATACAAAAACAGCGAGTAGTACATAATGGCTGTGACTTTACATGTTTGCAATATCTTCCATTTTTCAGTCGTATGAGTCCATTAGTTACAAATGTGTAGTACGGACAAATTTAGCTATCTACATGTGTGGATGATCTCATTTGTATTGTAGAAAAACTTGATATATCAAGTGAGGTATATGTGCTCAAAAACACATGCCATCAAACGTTCTCATGTTATGGCTTCACCTTTTTTGTAAAAGTTTAAATATTAATGCAATTTCAGTGTTCCTTTCAAATCTTAGTATGATCATCTGGTTAAAAGACTTCTGTTGGCTTTATTTTGCATCTTAATGATTCAATTATTTTTCGTATAACTTCACTGAGCTCTATTGTCCATGTTGCCAACGACAAATATGGGTTGCATTGTTTGAAACGCGTTTGAAAGAGAGAGGAGGCTGCAGTATGTTGTCCAGTCAAGAATGATTTCCAAAAGTTTTATTTATTGACTACTAATTTGTTCTGATGGTATTACTTATTTTTTCATCTAAAGTAGTAAGTAACTGATTGATGACTAAAGTTAAGGCTAGCCATACACTGGATTAGTAGCAACTGACATATGGTCTAAATCTTCATCATCATTTTAATCCTACAAACTGTAAAGGAATGCATTTTACATAATAACATTTAAATGTTGAATACCCTAATTTATCGATATTTCAATTTATGAATATATTTTTATCCAAAAATACTATTAATACTTATATATTTACATGTTTAAAAAATGACTAGCCCGTGCAAGTGCACGGGTTGACGACTAGTATATCTAATTCTACCCCTCAGCCTGTGTAATGATGCATCGGTTTGATCACTAGCACTAGAGTAAAGTAGTCGGTGGATAGTTTGTGCCTGTAGAAATTAGTTGCATGACATGTATTATATCTGTGCGAGATGCGGAAACGTCTTAGCCTCGGTGTGAGGGGACGTGTTGCATGTTATTGGCAGGGGCGTAATCCCCCGGAAGCGCATACAACGATAGTTAAGATATTACAGGAGACTTGGAGGAGAAGGGATAAGAAGATAGAGTAGGTTACAAGAGAATATTTGAACTAACTATCTAGTCTATCTCTATCTCTAGATGCGGCCGGTATGGCACAAGTCTCCTCCTTCTGGTAACATGACATGATGTGTTTAACACCCTCCCTTAATCACAACTTCATCAAGTTGAGATTATGTTTGAAGTCTTCAAAGCTTCTTGTAGGTAATGGTTTTGTGAATCCATCTGCAATTTGATCTCTGGAATGCACAAACCAAATCTGAAGTTGCTTCTTGACAGCCCTTTCTCTCACAAAGTGGAAGTCTATCTCAATATGTTTTGTTCTGGTATGAAAAACCGGATTAGCAGATAAATATGTAGCACCCAAGTTATCACACCACAAACAAGGAACTTGAGTACTCCTGACACCAAGTTCCTTTAACATAGATTGTACCCATATAACCTCAGCTGTGGCATTTGCCAGTGCCTTATACTCTGCCTCTGTGCTGGACCAGGAAACAATGGCTTGTTTTCTTGCACACCATGATATTAAGTTTGAGCCAAAGAAAATTGCAAAGCCACCAGTGGATCTTCTATCATCCAGAAAACCTGCCCGGTCAGAGTCTGAAAAAGCACTTACAAGTGTAGAGGATGACTTGCTGAAATTCAAACCAATGTTGGCAGTATTCTTGACATAGCGAACAATACGTTTGGCAGCAGTCCAATGAACTGTAGTGGGTGCATGAAGAAACTGACAGACTTTGTTGACAGCAAATGAGATATCAGGTCTAGTAAGTGTAAGATATTGGAGTGCTCCTACTATACTTATATACTTTGTACTATCATCTTTGCTTAAGAGTTGTCCTTCTATGAGAGATAATTTTTCTGAACTTGACATAGGAGTGGGTGAGGGCTTACAACCTTGTAGACCTGCCTTTTTTACCATATCTACTGCATACTTTTCCTGAGAGAGATGAAGTCCATCCTCATGCTTCTTCACCTCAATCCCTAGAAAATAATGCAAGTCTCCAAGATCCTTGAGACCAAACTCTGTACTGAGATCTTTCAAGAGCCCTGTGACAGCCTCATCTAATGAGCTTGTAACAATGATATCATCAACGTATATGAGTACAAATATGTATGTGTTATACTTGTTGTAAATGAACTGTGAGGTGTCAGACTTAGAAGGAACAAAACCGAGTTGTTGCTTCTTGTGACTGAGATGTGAATACCATGCCCTTGGAGCTTGCTTCAACCCATACAATGATTTGTCAAGTTTGCATCTGTAAGAAGGAACATTTTTGTTCACAAACCCAGGAGGTTGCTTCATGTACACTTCCTCTTTCAGAACACCATGGAGAAAAAACGCATTCTGTACATCTAGTTCCCTGAGACTCTAGCCCCTAGAAACAGCAATAGACAAAACAAGACAAATAGTGACAGCTTTTACAACAGGACTAAACGTGTCCTCGTAGTCTATACCATACCATTGTTTGAATCCGATCTAGCTTTGTACCGATCAATGGTTCCATCTGACTTTCTTTTAATTCTAAAAACCCACTTGCAGTCAATGAGATTTTTACCTTGCTTTGGAGGAACCAAATGCCATGTTTTGTTCTTCTGTAGTGCCACAAATTCTTCATTCATGACCTTTTTCCACTTTTCATCACTCAAAGCTTCCTCAAGAGTGTGAGGTTCACTAGGTTCACCTGTAGAACATACCATGCCATATTTTGTAATATGCTTGTAGTTAATAGGTTTTGTTACCCCTTTTTGCAGTCGTGCGTGACGCGGAGATGTTGTGGCTGTTGTTTCTGCCGCAGAAAATCCTATGGCAGAAGCTGGGACAGTTGCAACCGCCGAATCCACCCGAGCCAGATCTTCTAAGGCAGATGAGGTCGTGGGCGAGGACACATGCGTTATGGCCGGCACAGAGGATCCCGCTCGGCACGCCCCATCATTGGGGCAGGGTGGTGTGGACAGCATATCAGCACGGGATCCCGGGCCGGTCAGACCTGCAGCTGTCGGGTGGCGCAGGTTCCGCCGTTTATAGCAGATCGGCTGGGCCGGAAACCGAGCCGCCGAGGGCCCAGTGGCGCCACCCCACCTGTCATCTCCTGATTGGTGCAGAGCGAAGGAGGTGTGTTCCCCAACCACAGCGCGCCGCGTGGCCGGCTCGACGTAGCTGTCAGCGCGCGTTGGCCCGCGACTGATCGCGCATGATTCGGCTGGCGCGGAATCTGAGGGAGATCCGCCTGACTTGCCTATCGCGTCTGAGCGCTCCAATCCCAAGGGCGATGCTGTGCCTGGCTGGCCGGATCCCGAGGGGGATTTGTTCCCCTCGCCTAGACACGTAAAATATGGCCCTGTGGGGCGCGTTTCTTCATCGTTTTGACTGCCGTTTCTTTCCCTGCTTTCTCCTGCATCATCATCATGCTCATATGTGGTATTAAGAGGGTCAGTCAACACTTGATCATTACAATTATCACCCCCGTGATCAAAACCAGTGAGATGAGAAGGAAGAAGTAGGATTTCTTTGCGAAGGAGTGCACCCGCATTGGGGTGAAGGTGAGCAAAAGGAAACTTGGTCTCGTCAAACACGACATCACGTGAAATATACACACGACCAGAGAAGACATCAAGACATTTGACACCCTTGTGTTGAGTACTATACTCTAGAAAGACACATTGTTTTGATCGAAACATTAATTTTCGATTGTTGTATGGACGAAGGTTAGGCCAACACGCACACCCAAAGACATGAATGAGCTTGTAGTCTGGTTTGGTGTGAAGAAGTCTTTTCATGGGAGTTTCGTTCTTGATGACACGACTAGGAAGCATATTGATGATGTGAACGGCAGTGAGAAAAGCTTCATCCCAAAACTTAAGAGGCATGGAGATCGCACCCCTGCCTATATCGATCGGGCTTAAGGCTACTGCCCAGTGCTTGATTGAATTAGGTCAAGACGAGCGAGCAAAACTCATCGCTAGTGCTAATGTTTAGATCGCGGCTGCCCTGATGTTTGCACCACGACAGAGGCTTGAACTGCCACGACCTAGTGCTGAACCCGTCGACATGGTGGCTACTTGGATGCCCCCAGTTGGTCCCTACTGCCAGTTCCACTTGCTTTTCTTCAGGTATTTTGTCATCCTGAGTCAAGATGGCAACGGGGACGAAACCCATCGGATTTTGCCTTCCCAAACCCATCCCCATGAGAAAATCCTAAACCCGTCCCCGTCCCCATCACCGTGTGCAGGTCTAGTTTTCTGCCCGTCCTCTAAACCCATCGGGTTTCGGGGAACCCACGATAAAATCAAAATATTTAAACAAACATAGTGGCGACAAAGAATAACATTTCAGCAGCAAAACAAGCACATTTCAGCAGTATAACTTGAGTAAATTTCAACAAAAAACAATAGTAGATGGTTCAACAGCTATATAAGTTCTGAAATAGAACTTATAGTTCACAAATCACTTTAAAGATGGAATCATCATGGCATCTTTCACATGTCCAAGCCTCCAAACGACCATCTTCAAATCTTCCAACGCCAAATCAAAGTGCCAAGTCCTAGGAAGATCCAAACTCGCTCAAGCTAAAGTTAAACATGAGAAAAATATGCAGATTAGTATATGAAATTTGCATGTACCTGTACTTCACCTGCATTCCCTCTTGAATGTCTTGAAGACAACTCCAAAAGCTTTGTCCTTATTCATTATCAGCATATATAAGAATCAAATAAGGAGAGGGGCGTTTTGGTGGATGAGCTGCATGGAGGCCGGTAGCTGCGGCGGTCGTTCTGGCGTTGCAATGCGTGGCCTCTGTTCCTTTTTCTATTTACCGTTTCTATCTGGTATAAATACAGCAGTGCTGCCCACTCCTGTTCCCGTTTTGTACATGGTCCTACGATTGTTGTACTGCCGCGCATGCACAAGATGTTCTGCTAGTGCTACTTTGAATTTGGCCCACCTCGCGGGCTGGCGAGGTTGGTTGGTGAGAAAAATAAATGTGCGGTTGCTGCGTCCACTCGGCGACGGCGTCAACCACTAAGTGGTGACTGTTCGTGTTTGGCCAGTCGACCAGAAAGCGGACGGCACCAGGCCGAGGGCAGCGCTGCTTCTCGCCATGGACGACATGGAGTTCATCTTCGAGGAATCTGCATCAGGGTAATATTCCTAGAATCTCGCCCAAGTTCTCGATGCGGGATGTGATTTTTTGAGCTAGAAATCTATCTATTGGAGTTTCCGTTGAGCTATTCCCCAAACAATTAGATCTGGCCGGCTCCCGTTTGCCTATGCAGGTTGGTGCCGCGGGCGGCCAGCGGAGTTTTCTTAAGTGGTCTAGTTGCCGACGACCAACTGGCTGAAGGCGGCACTAGTGGAACAGAGGATGCGGAGGAGGACTTGATTTCTTCTCTGCCCATGGGTCAAGCTGGAGGCGACATGGATTGTGAAGGCAGCGAAGGTGCTGGTATGTGGGGCTGCGCATCGTATAATCTTAGCGACGAAGGGGAGGGCGATTCCTGCGAGACAGGCCGTGCAAATACAGTCCCTGATGCCATGGGCCAAGATGCAGACGAAGATGGCGTGGGAGTGTCAAACGCAAAACAATCTTCTTGGACCAGGAGGTGACTTCTCTGTTTATCACCCGCCTTGAGGCTGTTTTGGATAACTTTCGATTTAATTTCTGCTCAGCTATATGCATCATCACCTTTTGCTCATAGTTTGGTTGCACAAGCGCTGTTCGTCTGGCCGATTTTGAATTTTGTGAACGGTTCACCATGTTGAAAATTAGTAGGAAAAACATGAGCATTGGAAATCGTTTATGAGAGGGTTACCTGTGTTGTACTGGCACATGAGCGAGCAGACACAACAGGGGCAAAATCATAATCAGAGTAAGGAATAAGACCATTTTTCGAGACATGTCTGATGCCCTTGGATCACAAAAAATAACGCTGATCTAACACACCTAAGAAAATGATGATGCTATCTGCCGGTTTCTGTTTTGTTCGAAATGAAATTTTTCTGAATCTGGTACTGCTACTAGCATAGCGACACACGTATGCCTAGTAAATTATATCAACAAAAATTATTGATTCTGCTATGCATGCAACCAGGTTGTGTGGGCAGTGTGCCCATGTACAACACTTTATTTTGTGTCCTTCAGTGGATTTAATCCGCTGATGAGTTTGGTGTGTCATTTTTTCGCAGGGTTAGAGTTGGAAAAGCTAAGGATGAGAGGGAGCCTAGCGCTTCAAGGATGCCTGCCCTTGAAGCTTCTATCCGTCCATTTGTTGATAAAAAGTCTCAAAATGTTGTCAATTCATCGATTGGAACTAGTTTTGATTCCATTGAAGAGGGCTACGAGTTTTGCAATCTTCATTCATGGGAGGTTGGTTTTGGGGTGCGCTATGCAAAAAGCCGTTTGAATGTACACATGAAGAAGTGCATGCTGGAGATAGTTTGTGCCTGTGCGGTGAGTCAATAACATAACATCATTTTCCTATTACATTTTGGGGTTTTCTTTTTTAGCTTCATTTCATTTTTTTTGTTTAAAGCCATGCAAAGAAAATGTGGGTATTAATTTACAATTTTTTCATCCTCTGATTTGCATGCGCGCTTGTCTCCTGCAGGGTAAGCCATTGCAAGCCAACAGTAGGTTGACGAGGTGTGGTTGCAATGCCATGATACGACTGCTGAGGTCAGACGATGGTGGATGGTATGTATGCGAGCACAGGGCTGACCACAACCATGATTTATCTCTTAATTGTGGAGAGAAATTGCACTGGAAGTCGCACCGACACATAGATAGCTATACAAGGGACCTGGTTAAGCAATTTAGAGAAAATAATATCAGCATTAGCAAGGTTTACAGTGTCGTGGGTAGTTTCTTTGGCACGATAAAGGTTTACAGTGTCCAGTCAAGGGAAAAGTGGTGCAAGAATGAGCTTGTCATCTCCGTGAGTGAGACAGCCGATTAGTTCATTTGCGAGTGTGGAACAATTTGAGCACTATGGAATGATTTGCAGGCTTGCAACCATGTGCTTAAGGTGCGTGACGCATATACTCTCCGGTTTCTATAAACCATTTTCTGTGCGGGCTCCCCTACAAAAACATATGCTGCTGGTGAGGTCATGAAACTGACATTTTCTGGTTGCTGTTTCGCCAGGTCATGATACACGTAAAACTGCACGAGCTCCTGCCGAAACATGTGGTCAAGTGATGGACTAGAGATGCAAGGGATATACTACCGCCGGAGTATTTGCGCTACCAGAAGGACCATGGGCCACTGAAGTACTCGTCTCGTCGGCACAACACTTGATAATTGTTGGCACTGGATGTGGTTAAGTTAGGTGACAACAATGTGGAAGCACATGTACTAGCAATGGAGAAGATGTGAGATGTGAAAGTGCTGCTCGAGCAAGTTACCGCCGTGCGGGATGGGCTTGGTTTGTTTGATAGAGAGCTGGCTGCAAATTCAGCAGGCTCTGGGGTTGGGAACACGCAGCATTTTGGGAGAGCTGAGTCTGAGCACAGCATCTCACAAGGACCAGATATGTTTCCAGCATCGTCCAAGAAACGGCCGGCTGGGCGTCCAACAACCAGCCGTGACAAGGCTCCATATGAACAACCATCAAAGAGGAGCAGATTCTGTTCTATATGTAGAATTCAGGGGCACAAGAGCACAACGCGCCCTGCCAGAGGGGATGTGTCAAAGGCACCTAGGAAATCTCCTCACTGCTCAAAATGTGGGTTGACAGAGCACAGGAAGAACACATGCAGCAACCCGCCTAAGGTCTGAAAAAAAATCTGGATTTTATTGTCTGTTTTAGCAATCGTATGGATTTGTCTGTGTGTCACCTTGTTATAAGAACCGGTATGTTAGTTGCGTAAAACATCATGAGATGGTAATGTGTGCAACTGAGCATTTCTGTGTCGTCTGGTTCATCACATTATTGAATTTGCCTCAAGATTTATGTTGGATATGCTCGTGTGGTGTTGTGGGTGAAGAAAATTTATTTCAATGGGCGATTTATGCTTGGCATAAGAAAAATAGAAGCCCGTGATGAACATGAGAGCGTTAGCGTGCCCATGTTCATGAGCATCTGTGAGAGAGGCTGGCACTGCAGGGCCATGATGGGGAAGTGGATCGCATGTCTAACCAGCGTGTCAGTGAGCCGTGGACGACATGGGATGCTACTGTAGGAAAATACAGAATACGGGATTGGGGTTAAAGCTGCTGGCATGAATACATGACATAAATGCGTCGCTGCAGCGTCTCGCTGTGATTACTGACGACCCTGATAGCGAGCTGCATGGAGCTCGTCCTCCAGACAGCATTTTCGAGTAATGAACATCTTATGAAACATTGCAGCAAGATAATGATAAACTTTATGATGATATGTAAGGAAAGACACACCTTTATATTTGTTTCTTATCCAATCTTGTGAACACATCAAGGCCTCTAAGATTTCGGGGGTAAGATGACTACGGTGGTAAAAAAAATAATGTAATTTCGCAGGTATTGCCGGGTTTCGGGTTCGGAGACTACTGAAACGGGTGTAAACTCAAGAAACGTGTCGGGTTGTATAATATGCCCCACAACAGCCCTGCGGGGATGAAAAGATGCCCATCCCCGTCCCCTAATAGGGTAAAAACCCACGGGGATGCGGGTTTCGGGGCCCCATTGCCATCTTGAATCCTGAGGCCTACCATTCCAAAACTATTCTAAAAACCTCTATGTTCTATCTGAACCATCTAAAGAGCCAGAATCATCGAATTGCACAAGGCTATTACGAGTCTGCAATATATATGCAGACATCACCAACCTCCTGTCTTTCGATCCATAAGCCATTTTATGGCGGCCGGATCCAACCTGCGGTCCTCCCTCCGTGTGGATATGGATGGGATTGATCTTAACCACGAGTAAAAAGTACAGAGCTAGAACGTTCTCATAGTTTGTCTGCACTAAATTTTAGACCGACTATGACGTTCTATTTGCTTAACATAAGCTACTGTCATCTTGTGAATATACTGTTAATTTCCAAAGAGCTTGGCAAAATGACCGTAGCTTATGTTAAGCAAATAGAACGTCATATACGGGGTCTGGGGCACAATCCGGTCAGACGCACT
Source organism: Aegilops umbellulata (assembly GCA_032464435.1). NCBI lineage: Eukaryota > Viridiplantae > Streptophyta > Magnoliopsida > Poales > Poaceae > Aegilops > Aegilops umbellulata. Next base: position 384,223,618 of record CP136059.1, on the reverse strand, counting down.
CGTGTGTCGTCGCCGCCATCTTTCACATGTCTTTAAATCATATTGAAGCATCTGCCTTAATGGTGGTGTGTGCGTCATAAACTCATAATGATCTAGATGCTACATTTGTTTGTCTAAAATAAAGGAAAGCAGTGGCTAGACCCAGGATTGCTGCACCACCCACCTATCCGGCCGTTCGAAATCCTAGAGATGTGTGCGCTGGCTTGTTGCATGGCAGAACTTTTTCAGACCATTTGTTCTGATTACCTGTCTTATTTTCTATGCCCACATGAACACCGGAAGATTCCCTGCACATCTCTCTCTTCTATCCCCGGTTTTACCACTCTCACACAAGCACTCTCTTTTGCATGCCCTCTCTCTCACATGCTGCACTCTTTCACCTAAAAAACAAAAACCTCTCTCTGACACGCAAGTTCTCTCTCTCTCTCTTGTTTAAAAAAATGGAGTAGAAAACGTAGAGTATGCATGTCTATGATGGACTCTTTCTCTCACTTTTTTAGAAAAATACTCCCGTCAATCTCTCTCACTTGTCTCTGACAAGTTCTCTCTCCCGAATTTCTCACTGGCAAGTTCTCTATCGGTAAAAAAATCTGCATGCATTCTCTGTAGTTTTATGTGGTCTGTGTGCTACCCCACCTTTTTGTGTCTCAAGTCTGCAACAACTGTAGGGCATAGTCAAGACAGAACACATAGGACAAACAGTGCACTGTTCCCTCTGTTAATTACAACTTAATCTCTGACGCATCAGTTGTTCTTGGAACAGATCTCGAGGAAAGCAGTACAACATGGACGGGCTAGATAAGAGGGTGCAGCGTGGGTGCAGCAAACCTGGGTATAGAAAATCCACTCTCATAAATAAATCGATATATTTCTACTCTAAACTAATTTTTACTGCAAGGTCTTAATTAAGTTAGATCCTTTCTGTCAGTATACAATTATTTTTATTGGGATTACTTTAGCATCATTTACCTATCTAACAATTTTTTTTAAGTTTGTTCTTGTTGAGCAACACCTATCTGATAGCTGGCCCATATGATCCCAAGTAAAGCAAAGCCTACAAGGCCCACAATTTGGCATATCTACTGATCAAGAGAGCAACTAACTAAGTGTAACCCTTGTAGGAGCCCCTCAATCCTTTTGGTGTGCTGAGAGCACGCCATGTGGGCCTTCCACGTGTAGCGAGCTGGGCACTTCCTTGGGATTTTGTTTTGTTTATTTTTTATTTTCCTGTATGCACTTTTGGGTTTTAGATGATTTTCTTTTGGGGTTTTTTTCAGTTTTTGGCTTTTGCTAGGTTTTCCCTAAGTTTAGACACCCAAAAAATGCGCAAAAATAAATACATTTTTCTTTTTTTTGTTCTTCCGCGAGAGGCACAATTAACTTCTTGTGGAAGCACAGATTTGCTTCCGCGAGAGTGCATTTCAAAAAAGGAAAAAAAGCTGCTTCAGCGAGAGGCATATATTTACTTCTCATGGAGACATTGCTTTCGTGATCTGTGCCTCTCGAAAAAGAAAATGCATTTTTTTCCCTCTATGAGAGGTACATATTTACTTCTCGCGGAGACACAGATTTGCTTTCGTGAGAGGTACAGCCGTGCCTCTCGAAAAATGCTCTCACAGATTTTGAGAACAAGGTTGGACCGATAAAGCCAGAATTCAAAAAGAAAAACAGCTTGGGCTTGGCACTCTTCGCCCACAACACAACATTGTGTTGCATGCAACAACAAACTGAGAGAAGTCACGCGTCTACCTACTACGTCATGAACCACATGGTTGATTGCATGCAGAAACATACAACCTTCAGAAGCAAGGATGACGTCACCAACTAGGGGAAAACACCTTGCCATTCTCAAACCAGATGATATTCGAGTTGAGTTTAGACGAATGCAGAGCACCCTTGCAACCATCATCAACAACAATGCTGCCAACAGGAAGGGGATGTACTACGATGACTCACAAGAACACCTCGAGAAGCGGTGGGATAGGCAGCATGGAGCGATGGCAAAGCGACTTCAAATCTCAACTGGGTAGCCCTTACCGTATCTTTTGTGCCAGTCGGAACTTAAGCAATTAAGTCTATAACGTTACAACTTGTTGCATGTATCGAGACTTGATTAATCTAGCGTGACAAGAAACTGAGCCCTTTGGCTCAAAGATGCTGCCGTGGGCGAAAAATTAGCCCTTTGCTGTTTCATAAATGTTTCCATAATTTGCTATGTAATCTTCCTATATAGGTTGGATTCATGTAAAATGTATTACATAATAACATTCAATATTTAATTGCATAATACCTATTATTTCTGTATGTATGAAATTAGCAAATGTTGTAACCAGAAACACCGTCGTCGCAGTATTTCTGTTATCCCTGCAAAACAGGCTAGTTGTGTTTGCTATTAGCAACACGATGCTAATTTAATCACAAACTAGAAGCCTTCACATAAATCGCACACTGGGGCTAGCTCTGACATCACTGGCATTTAAACAAACCAAACGTCGCTAGTGCTATACAACCCGGCAGCGTCACGAGAGACAGCACACTACTAGTTAGTAGCACAGTAGTCGCGTGTGGCCCACACGCTGCTAGCGGCAAAGCACTAGCCGCATGCATGACACACGTTGCTACTGTTATGCTTAGTCTAATCTCATGCTAGCAACGTAGTTTTTGGTTTTCTGTTTGTAATAATGTGTGCATGCGGGATGATGTGACCCGGTCATGCACGTAGCTAGGTGGTGGCTCAAGTGCCGTTGCATGCACTGACCACTTCTCCTCCTCCCTTCCGTTTTCTTCTCCTGGTGGGCGCATGCGCTGTGAGTCGTGGTCGTGGGATGGCGCGGCCATCGCGGATCATGGCGCGCCCGCCGGGAGGTAGCTAGCTAGGTTGTTGCAACAGATAAAGAGAGGAATGGAAAACAGAAAAGCTGCGAAGTTGAGGCGGCACAAAAACTGACTCTCTCTCTCTCTCGCGTTCGTGTTCATAGCTCTCGCTCTCTCCCTTTCACTACTCGATCGCGTGTGTTGGCAACGACAATTGGCATCAGAGCCTGGTGTTCGATCCTGCTCCGGTGGCCGGCGGTGTGTGATCCGCGGCGGCGTATATATCGGGCGACGAGTCAGACGGGAAGAGCAAGGGCGGCGTGAGATCGCCAACGCAGTCACCTTCGTCTAAGGCGCCGGTCGCGCGCCTCACTGGCGGCAGCAGCGGCGAGTTCCGCGTGGTGGAGCGCGTCGTGCGTGAGGAACAAGGGGCGTCGATGATGCTCACCCGCACCAACTACCAGGAGTGGGCGCTTGTGATGCAGGTCAAGCTGCAAGTCGCCCGCGTCTGGACCACGGTGATCGAAGACGGCGCCGACGAGAACGACGACCGGCGCGCGTTCCAGATCATCCTCACCGGCGTGCCGCCAGAGATGATCCGGGTTCTGGCCGCCAAGGACTCGGCTAAGAAGGCCTGGGAGACAATCAAGACTCTCCGCATGGGCAGCGAGCGCGGGCGCGAGGCCAAGGCACAAGTACGTCGCCGGGAATTTGAAGATCTCCGCTTCAAGGAAGGCGAATCTGTCGAAGACTTCGCGCTGCGGCTCTCCGGCCTCGTCGCCGACCTCGAGCTGTATGGCGACCCGGTGACGGAGCACAAGGCCGTCCAGAAGTTCCTGCGTGTCGTGCCACGGAAGTATCGGCAGATGGCGATGGCGATCGAGTCCCTCATCGACCTCAAAACCATGACCATCGAAGAGCTTACCGGGCGCCTGTCGGCGTGTGAAGATCACTACGATCTGGACAACACGGCGCAGTCTGGTACGCGCCTCATGTACAGCTCTGCAGAGTGGGACGCGCGCGAGCGGCAGCTCGGCTCCGGCGGATCGCCATCAGGAGGCAACCACAACAAAAACAAGTCGCCCGGGAAGAACAAGTTCCAGGGCGGCGGCAAGTCGACACCGCCGAGTGCGGGCGCGAGCGGATCCGGCGGCTCAGGCAGAAAGAAGAAAGGCAAATGCCACTACTGCAACAAGCCGGGCCACTGGAAGAAGGAGTGTCGCTCCAGGATCAAGGATGAGGAGCAGAAAGGCAAGCAGGAGCAGGCGAACCTTGCCCAAGTCGACGCAGAGCATGATCAGGGCCTGTACATGGCCGTGGTCACCACTGTGGACACCAGACAGCTCGCGGCGCCCCAGCACGTGTACCTCAACGAGGAGAAGGTCATGCCCGTCCCCTCGCCGGACGGGGTGTGGTTCTTCGACACCGGGGCTAGCAGCCAGATGACGGGCGATCGGCACGTATTCTCCTCGCTTGACGAGAAAGTGCACGGCTCTGTGAGGTTCGGCGACGGCTCGGTCGTGGCCATCCGCGGGTGCGGCAGCGTGGTCTTTCGCTGTCAGGGCGGCGAGCAGCGCGCACTCACCGGCGTCTTCTTCATCCCCAGCCTGCGGACGAACATCGTCTCCGTGGGACAACTGGACGAGGCCGGCTGCATCATCAACATCGCTGACGGCGTCATGGCCGTCCTGGACCCGGCGCGGCGCGTGCTGGCGCGCATCAAGCGCTCTGGAAATTGCCTGTACACCGGAGTGCTCACCATTGACGCACCGGCGTGTCTGATGGCGCAGGGCGACCGCCCAACATGGAGATGGCATGCCCGCATGGGGCATCTCCACTTCTGTGCGCTCCGGACCATGTCCACTTCCGTGATCGATCGCGTGGCGGAATACTGTGACTGTGACGGCTACGCTCTGGGAAAGCAGCATCGAGCACCGTTCCCTCAGGCCACGGCGTACCGAGCCGAGAGCGGTCTAGAGCTCGTGCACACGGACTTGTGCGGGCCGATCACTCCAAAAACTCCGGGAGGTAACAAGTATTTCCTGCTTGTCGTAGATGATTACAGTCGCTACATATGGCTAGAGCTCCTAAGGCCCAAAGATTAGGCATACTCCCGCTTCAAGAAAATCAAAGTGATGGCCGAGGCTGACGGCAACTGCAAGCTGCACGCGTTCAGGTCAGACCGCGGCGGCGAATTCAACTCGATCGAGTTCAGAGAGTACTGCGAGCAGAGCGGCATCAAGCACTTCACCACTGCCCCGTACATGCCACAGCAAAACGGCGTTGGCGAACGCCGAAATCAGATAGTGGTGGAGATGGCCCGGTGCATGATGAAGAGCATGGGGACGCCAGCATTCTTCTGGGCAGAGGCGGTGAGAACGGCGGTATATCTGCTAAACCACTCGCCCACCAGAAGCTTGGAGGGTGTCACGCCCTATGAGGCGTGGCACGGCCGTAAGCCCAATGTGCAACACCTGCGCCCGTTCGGGTGCACGGTTCACGTGAAACGCGTCGGCACCAGCATCACCAAGCTCAGTGATCGATCGACACCTATGGTGTTTGTCGCTATGAGGAGGGCTCCAAGGCGTACCGAGCGTATGATCCAGCAACCAAGAAAGTCCAGGTAACACGCGATGTCATTTTTTAGGAGAACAGGCCTTGGGTGTGGAGCGCTCAGGACACGAGCGCGGTCACCACCGCACCAGCGACTTTCACTGTGGTCTACACCACGGAGAACGGCGTCCAGGAGGTGGATAGCGGGTCGTCCACCCCGCCGGTCATGCCACAGCCAGCGGCGACACCCTCTACACCAGCCTTGGGGACGCCGCGATCGGCTGTAGTCGCCACGCCGGTGGTGAGCACGCCGGACTCGTCGCAGTCCGGGCCAGCGACGCCCGCGGACTCGTCAGTCGGTGAGGGCACGCCTCCATCACATGACTCTAGGCACGATGTGCCCACGGGGCAGCCAGTGCGCTATCGGAGCTTCACCAGCGTACTTGAGGAAACTGAAGACCAGGCGGTGCGCGAGCAGTTCGAGCGCTGCCTACTCGTGCGCTGCCTGTTCAGCGCCGAGGAGCCACGTAACGTGGATGAGGCGCTTGCTAGCAGGGCGTGGAAGGGCGCCATGGATGTCGAGATGCAGTCCATCATCGACAACAAGACTTGGGAGCTCACTCAGCTGCCTGCTGGACACAAAGCGATTGGACTAAAGTGGGTTTATCGTGTCAAGCGCGATCCAGCGGGCAACGTCGTCAAGCACAAAGCTCGCCTCGTCGCAAAGGGGTATGTACAGCGTCAGGGGGTGGATTTTGAGGAAGTATTCGCTCCCGTAGCCTGCATGGAGACAGTACGCCTGCTGTTAGCTCTTGCTGCACATTCAGGATGGGAGGTCCATCACATGGACGTAAAATCGGCTTTTCTGAAGGGAGATCTCACAGAGGAGGTATACGTCACTCAGCCGCCGGGTTATGAGGTTGAGGGCAAGGAAGGAAGTGTGCTGCGCCTCCATAAGGCGTTGTATGGTCTGCATGAAGCCCCGCGAGCCTGGTACGCAAAGCTGGATGAGTCTCTGTCTGCTCTTGGTTTTGCCCGCAGTCCACTTGAGCATGCAGTCTATCGATGAGGCAATGCTGATTCATATCTGCTAGTGGGAGTTTATGTAGATGATCTGATCATTACTGGCACTGACCCGGCAGGCATAGCCTCATTCAAGCAGCAGATGCAGCAACTCTTCAAGATGAGTGATCTGGGCAAGATGAGCTACTACTTGGGCATAGAGGTGGAGCAGAACAGCGGCGGCATCACACTCTGTCAGAAAAGCTATGCTGAGAAAATACTGGAGATCGCAAACATGGCAGGTTGTAACAGCTGCCACACGCCCATGGAATGTCGACTCAAGTTGAAGAAGGAGGACGACGGTGAGCCTTTCGACGCCACTCTGTATCGCAGGGTGATTGGAAGCCTGCGCTATCTGGTGAACACACGGCCTGACATAGCACACTCTGTCGGGATCGTCAGCCGGTTCATGGAGAAGCCTAGTACACATCACTGGGCCGCTGTCAAGCAGATATTGAGGTATGTGAAGGGCACCAAGCACTATGGATGCAGCTACAAGAGAGGACAGGGTGTAGCGAAACTGCTCGGGTTCAGCGACAGTGATCACGCCGGCGATGTCGGCGATCGCAAGAGCACCTCCGGGCATGTTTTCTATATTGGCAAGAACCTGATCACCTGGAGCTCTCAGAAGCAGAAGATAGTTGTGCTTTCTTCATGTGAGGCGGAATATGTGGCCATTACAGCAGCGACCTGCCAAGGGTTGTGGTTGAGCAGACTGTTGGGAGATGTAAGTGGAATTGCTCCCGCATGGTTCAAGCTCCAAGTGGACAACAAATCTGCTATAGCGTTAAGCAAGAATCCAGTACACCATGATCGCAGCAAACACATTGATGTGAAGTTCCATTTTGTGAGAGATTGTATGGAAAAGGATCAAGTGGAGATCGATCATGTGGGCGCGCAAGATCAACTGGCCGATGCTCCGACAAAAGCTCTCGGACGAGTTCATTTCATTGAGATGAGACAGAGGCTTGGAGTGATCGGTTTGGAGCAGTGAGATTAGGGGGTGAAATGTTATGCTTAGTCTAATCTCATGCTAGCAAGGTAGTTTTTAGTTTTCTGTTTGTAATAATGTGTGCATGCGAGATGATGTGACCCGGTCATGCACGTAGCTAGGTGGTAGCTCAAGTGCCGTTGCATGCACTGACCACTTCTCCTCCTCCCTTCCATTTTCTTCTCCTGGTGGGCGCATGCGCTGTGAGTCATGGTTGTGGGATGGCGCGGCCATCGCGGATCATGGCGCGCCCGCCGGGAGGTAGCTAGCTAGGTTGTTGCAACAGATAAAGAGAGGAATGGAAAACAGAAAAGCTGCGAAGTTGAGGCGGCACAAAAACTGACTCTCTCTCTCGCGTTCGTGTTCATAGCTCTCGCTCTCTCCCTTTCACTACTCGATCGCGTGTGTTGGCAACGACATCTACCCTTACCTTACCAGCAGGGTCACACCGGCGGCGGCCACTCAGAATGCGGCTGGTGGGCCACCCGCACGCGGCTAGTAGGGGGTTCCTGCACTAGTGTGTGAAAATCCCTAAGAGCATCTCTTAACTGGTAAACATTGTTGAAGCACAATCCTTAAACAACTGCTCATGTGAATCAGGCGGGGTGTCACCATACCATATCTGAGAATTGATCATTTTGGTCTTTGTCCTCATTCCACTAGGTAGTTTGTATGCTCCTTCAGTTTCATCTTTTTCATCACTGGTGTCAAAATCACTACGAAAACAGAAATCATCCACTTCAGGCACCCAATCTGGTTTTTTCCTTTTGATAGGCCCATGGTGGCATCTACTGGTGGACTAGGATTTCTCACTGGCTCCTGTTTCTGTACCATTGATGTATATTCTATTGAAGCTTCCTCTTCAGAGGAAGTGGAAAGTATTACTTACACGTGTTTACCATCTAAATCTAACCGCGCTTCATCAGAACAAAACTCAGACACATTGGCACTAGTAGAAAACCGGCCTTTTGTCCCGGTTCATAAGGGCCTTTAGTCCCGGTTCCTGAACCGGGACTAAAGGGTCGTTACTAATACCCTCACCCTTTAGTCCCGGTTCAAACCAGAACCGGGACAGATGGGCCTCCACGTGGCCGCTGCCGGCAGCCCAGGAAGGGGGGCCTTTGGTCCCGGTTTATGACATAAACCGGGACCAAAAGGGTTCCACGCGTCAGCAGGAGGTTTTTCTTTTTTTTAAAAAAAAAGTGGCTGTTTTAGGGGTTTAGGGGGTTATTTTTAGGTTGTTATTAGCTAGCTAACAGAGAGAAGTGTGCTCTCTTATATGTAGTCCTTGGTTTACCTACGCTACTGCTATGTTCATTTCACCCGCAGATATATATATAATAACTCATGCATGCTCGCATCGTACATCATCATATATAATAACAAGTCCTGCTAATTAATCAAGCATCATCATACAACTTCTACTCGTTATTAATAATAAGTCATACGATCATCATCATCATAGTCATCGAACCCAACCCTACATAATTGTTCTTAGCACATGATCATCAGTATCAGGTAGGATCGGACCTAAACACCCTTAAGGTAAAATAGCATAAAACAGTATAGACCCTGACTCTCCATTATGAAGAATGGAGATCATCCTGTCTCCAATTCTTGCGCCTCACTTCCTTTTGCTTCCAAGAAGCTCCTTACGACTGTCCATACATTTTTTCCATCCATTGATTGTCATGTCTCCACTTGTTTTAGAAATCCGGTATGGACAGTTGAGATTCGTAGGATGACCTGGATATATGTTCAAAACACGATGGCTGCCGCCATTCTGATACATCAAATGAGGCACACAATCCTCTGGGATTCTCTGTTGAAAAACATAGTAATAACTTCGTAGTTAGCAATGATGTACTAGTTTTATAAGTATGCAAAAAGATGCACGGATGTCGTAATAGTAAAAAAAACTTACCAATGTATCTCCATGGTAGTTACCGTAGTTCAACACGTGCACTAGTGGCACGTATTGACCATAATGTTGAGGAGTTCGATTGTAGATATTGTAATTCTCAATATCATTACAAAATCCACCCAGATGAGCTTTCTGCTTGTAAGTTAACTCAGAGCCATCGGTGTAGTAAGTTCTATCTACGATCTTCTGCACATTCTTTGATACTTCAAAATAAGCTGTCAATGCAAATAAGCTGTCAATTATTTTAAAATGAACAATATAAGTTCTATTAATAATTAACTATGTTTGAGAAACTCACATAGCGGTAGAACTGGAGGAGTATCAACAAGGACCCAATTTTTGCAACGAAAATGGGTTACGCTCTCAGCATTATACAACTTTACTTCAAAATCCACATCATGATGGGTCCTTAGGTGAATTTTCTTCGTTTCAAAATTTTCATGGTCTTCAAAATCCATCCTCTCCAAGACATAGCGTCTTGCATGGCATGGGATCAACTATACTCGAATTGTAAAAGATGAAACTTACACGTTGAAATAGTTGAAGTCATGCTTAATTATGAAAAAAAAACACTTGTCGTCGTTGCGTACCGTTTCAACTTCGAAGGTCTCCTCGAGCTTAATGCTGAAGCGCCAACCATCGTCCAGGTGAGGCCTGTCGCACTCACCTCGATCGTCGTGGCACCAGTCGCACTCCCCCGGGAGACTTTCGTTGTCCGATGATGACATTTCCTATACGTTCATATTTCAAAGACTAAATTAGATCATTATTATTTAACTAATCATATGCATATGCCTTGCATATAGTGCTCTCATTTGAGCATTCAATAAGAAAAATCAAATCGCAAAATAAAGTAGTATTCAAATTAGGATGCCTTCAATTATAAGAAAAACTACATCATCTCCATGTGTCTGTACATCGAATATTATCACTAATACACGTCGAATACTGTTTATCATACATATCGCCAGTATAACTAGAACCGTAGCGCCCGACGGGTATCGGCGCAGGCGGTGGACACCCAAAGGGAAGGAACCATCACAGGATCATAGCTCCAGTGAGATCCCTGAAGAACCTGCCAGGTATTCTCGAACCTGCCCTCCAACGCAACCATGTAGCGACGGACGTGCTCGTCCTCCTCGCTGACACGGTGACGTACCACCTCCGCGGTATTCGGAAGCCTCGGCACCGTCAGTGGCCCACGCGACCGCCACCAAACAAGGATCGAGTCAACGACGGGCTGTCTCCTCACCAAGCTACGCCCCCGGAAGGTAGCGCCTCCCAGTACCACCCCGGCAGAGCCCAGTCCCGGACATGGCCCATCTTGTCAAGCAGGTGTCGTCCTCCGCCGACTCGACGACGAGGATGCGGGATAGGCATCGTCCACGTTGATGCGGGAATAATTGCTTTAACTAAAAAAATAAACTAGTTCTATTAATTTTCTTGCTAAAAATAAACTACTTCAACTAGTTCAACTACTAAGCACTTACTATAAATAGAATAATGTAGTACTTACTCAAAATAAACAAGTTGCCCTCTAACTAAGTCCATTAAACACTTTCTATGTAGTACTAATTACTAAAAGTTACCGGGGAGGGGGGGTATATCGACAACGACATACCTGATAACAAAAATAAGAAGAGGAAGAAGAAGAAAAAAAGAGGAGAAGAAGAAATAAATAAGAAGATGAAAAAGAAGAAAAAAAGAGGAGAAGAAGAAGGAATAATAGAGGAGAAGAAGAAGAATATCTGTTATTCCTCTCCTCTTCTTCTTATTCTTCTTCTTCTCCTCCTTCTTCCTCTTCTTATTTTCCTTTCTCTCCTTCTTTTTCTTCTAAATATGAACATAATAAAAATTCTATGAATAAAATTACAACAAAAAAATTCTTAAAAATTCTATGAAAAAATTGACAAATTGTTTGCATATATATGAACACACAAACTTTTGCATATGCAACAATAATATCACCAACAGTAAAAAGTTCTAACTTTTGCATCTAAACTATACATCTAAATTAACTAGACCAATTCAATTAACTATACATCTAAACTGCGCATCTAAATTAACTACACACTAAATTAACAACTCAATTAACTCTACATCCTATAAATTACGCATCTAAATTAACCTACACGCTAAATTAGGAAATTACGCAATCTAGTGAGGCCGGCGACGATCGACGAGGAGGCCGGCGACGGTGAGGGGCGCGGCGACGGTGAGGGGCGCGACAACGGCGACGGTGAGGGGCGCGGTGACTGCGACGATGAGAGGCGCGGAGACGGCGACGGTGAGGGGCACGGCGACGGCGAGGGGCGCGGCGACGATCGACGAGGAGGCCGGCGACGGTGAGGGGCGCGGCGACGGCGACGGTGAGGGGCGCGGAGACGGCGACGGTGAGGGGCGCGACGCGACGGGCGGATGAGGAAGGCAGGGGGCGGCGACAATGACGGTGAGGGGCAAGGCGTCGGCGGCGAGGAGGCAGGGGGGCACGGGGCGGCGACGGCATCTGCGGCCGCGCGGGACGGCGTCGGAGGCAGGGCGACGGCGAGGCGCAGCCTGGCGTCGTCGTCGGGCGGGGCGAAGAACGAAATGAATCGAAATTTTCACAAGTGCTACTTATATAGACGAAGAATTGGTCCCGGTTCGTGACAGAAACCGGGACTAATGCCCCCTTTAGTCCCGGTTGGTGCCACCCGGTTGGTGGCACCAACCGGGACTAAAGAGGGGCATTGGTCCCGGTTGGTGACATGATCCGGGACCAATGCCCCCCTTTGGTCCCGGTTCGTCCCATCAACCGGGACCAATGGCCTTGTGCTGCCCCGCGCACAAAAGTTTAGTCCCACCTCGCTAGTTGAGAGGGCACGGGAGTGGTTTATAAGCGCTGTTGCGCCCACCCTCTCGAGCTCCTCTCAATTGCAGGCTTTCGGGCCTAATCTGTCACTGCAATGCCTGTGGGCCTACTGGGCCTGCTACGGGCCTGAATCCTGGCCTATGGTTGGGTTTATTGTCATATTTAGGCCGTGGTGGCCCAGTTGGTGGCATTTTTTTCTTTTTTTCTATTTACTTTTTCATTTCTACTAAGAACTAAATACATATAATTTGAATTCTTTGAAATTTGTGTGAATCTCTAGTTTGTGACTAAAATTACTAGTGCCATTAGTTTTCAAATTAGAATAGTTATAATTTGAATTCTTTAAAATTTGTGTGAATCTCAAGTTTGTGATTAACTTTACTAGTGCCATTAGTTTTTCGTTTCTACTTAGAACTAAATACTTATAGATTTTTAGTGATTTCTTTTTTCTTTTAGGTCACAAAAATTATAGACTTTCTGTTAGTGCCATTAGCTTTAAAATTTGAATAGTTTAAATTTGAATTTTTTAAAATTTGTGTGAATCACTAGTTTATGAATCACTAGTTTACTAAATTTGTGTGAAAACACTTTGTGTATTATATTTACTATGTACAATCTTTCTGCACAGAGATACCAAAAATTATAAACTTTCTGTTATTGATTCTAGTTTTCAAATTAGAATAGTTATAATTTGAATTCTTTGAAATTTGTGTGAATCTCAAGTTTGTGATTAACTTTACTAGTGGCATTAGTTTTTCGTTTCTACTTAGAACTAAATACTTATAGTTTTTTAGTGATTTCTTTTTTCTTTTAGGTCACAAAAATTATAAACTTTCTGTTAGTGCCATTAGCTTTAAAATTTCAATAGTTTAAATTTGATTTTTTTAAAATTTGTGTGAATCACTAGTTTATGAATCACTAATTTACTAAATTTGTGTGAAAACACTTTGTGTATTATATTTACTATGTACAATCTTTCTGCACAGAGATACCAAAAATTATAAACTTTCTGTTAGTGATTCTAGTTTTCAAATTAGAATAGTTATAATTTGAATTCTTTGAAATTTGTGTGAATCTCATGTTTGTGATTAACTTTACTAGTGCCATTAGTTTTCAGTTTCTACTTAGAACTAAATATTTATAGTTTTTTAGTGATTTCTTTTTTATTTTAGGTCACAAAAATTATAAACTTTCTGTTAGTGCCATTTGCTTTAAAATTTGAATAGTTTAAATTTGAATTTTTTAAAATTTGTGTGAATCACTAGTTTACTAAATTTGTGTGAAAACACTTTGTGTATTATATTTACTATGTACAATTTTTCTGCACAGAGATACCAAAAATTATAAACTTTCTGTTAGTGATTCTAGTTTTCAAATTAGAATAGTTATAATTTAAATTCTTTGAAATTTGTGTGAATCTCATGTTTGTGATTAACTTTCCTAGTGCCATTAGTTTTTCGTTTCTACTTAGAACTAAATATTTATAATTTTTTAGTGATTTCTTTTTTCTTTTAGGTCACAAAAATTATAAACTTTCTGTTAGTGCAATTAGCTTTAAAATTTGAATAGTTTAAATTTGAATTTTTTAAAATTTGTGTGAATCACTAGTTTATGAATCACTAGTTTACTAAATTTGTGTGAAAACACTTTGTGTATTATATTTACTATGTACAATCTTTCTGCACAGAGATACCAAAAATTATAAACTTTTTGTTAGTGATTCTAGTTTTCAAATTAGAATAGTTATAATTTGAATTCTTTGAAATTTGTGTGAATCTCATGTTTGTGATTAAAATTACTTAAAAAATGAACATAGATGCGCCTATAGAGAAAATTCAACCTAAATTCCTAATCAATTTCCATGAATTTCATAGAAATTCATTATGAATTCAGGTCAAATTTCCTGTATAGGGGCATCTATTTTCATTTTGAGAGGAGCTCAACAATGCATATAGGGACGGGCTTATAAACCAGTGTGGGCGCCCTTCGGTTGGTGAGGTAGGACTAAACTGTGAATCGCAATGAGGGGACCATTTAGTCCCGGTTAGTGGCATGAACCGGGACTAAAGGGGTGCCTTTGGTCGCGGTTCAGGCCACCAACCGGGACCAATGGTGGTGGGCCAGGAGCCAGGCCCATTGGTCCTGGTTCGTCCCACCAACCGGGACCAAAAGGTCCAGACGAACCGGGACCAATGGCCCATGTGGCCCGGCCGGCCCCCTAGGCTCACGAACCGGGACCATTGCCCCCATTGGTCCCGGTTCTTGACTGAACCGGGACTGATGAGGACATCGATACCATTGTTACACCCACAGCCCCTGCTGCTTTACATACTGGACCAATTACTAGAGCTCGCGCACGCCAATTGAATTATCAGGTACTTTCGTTTCTTGGTAATGATTCTAATGTTCATGAGAATATGATGCTGCCTAAATTGGATATATTTGTTTTGCTTACAAATGAAGGGCCTAGCTTGGAGAAGGATGATCATTGGAGAAAGAACAAGCATGGAGTTGATGGCATGCGCAAGGGAGACAAGAACAGAGTTTCAAGTGATGATTTCAGGACTTTGAAGCCACCATAATGAGTGCATGAAGCCTTGGACGAAATATACAAGATGCCACTTCATAATTTTCGTCCAGAGGCTATTCTAGGTGCTGCGTCACCTTCTTTTTGGGCCAGACCCATGTAATTTTGAAATACTTCACTATAGGCTGTTTTTAGAGTCCGTATGTGTGGGGAAACAAGAGTTAGGGTGGGTTTCGGACCCCTCCTCCAAGGGCCACGAAATTCCCCCCTCTTCCTCCATATATACAGCCCCTAGGGTATCGTTTAGACTTTGGGTTTTGTTTAGATCAAAAGTTCGCCATAGCTGCAACTTCGCGTACTTCGTTTGTGTTCGACGACCAGACCAATGCGTCACAGAACCCCACCTTCATTAATAAAGCTTTCCTCTTATATTCGCAATATCCAGATTGCAATCTTAGTTTCTTGCTTGTTCTTCGTTTGCTCGCAGGAAACAGGCCCTCGTGGTCAGGTTGATCATGCTCCGGCGTGGTCAATAACCCTCGGAAGTTGGTTTAGCGATTGCTAAGGCGCGACGTCTCGCACGTTCGTAGTCGGATCGTCAAGGTCGACTCCCACAGAAATGATAGCCACCATCTCATCGAAACATCGGGACACCTTTGCCTCTATCAAGTGGTATCAGATTTCCAGGTTGCTCGGCGAGATTTTACAGTTTTTCATAGATTAGATCGAGTCTGTTCTTCATACCTACAGTCCATGAAAAAGCCACAAAAAAAATTAGGGTTAGTTCATCATATCCGAGCCAATATGAGCCTTTGCATACTCTTTTTAGGGTTTTTGCTTTGTTGAATTTGCGGTTGCATCGTCGTGTCAAGTTGCTGGTCTTAGAGTCTAGTGTTTTAGAGTTTCGAGTTCTGGTCATAAGTTGTCACACCGCCGCCGCACCATCATCATCGTCTTGCCATCTACCACCATCGCTTATCCGCCACCGCTCTGAATCCGCATCCATATATCCACCACCAATCCGAGTTCTTCTCACATTAGGTTTGTTTTCGAGATCCATCTCAATTCCGATTCGTGTTTCTTTGCCTGCGTAGGTCTCGGAAAAAAAATTCGGCCAAAATTTCTATTTTTAGGCCAAAATGTCGGCGACCGAAAATATTTTTTCCCTATCCTATTTTTTAGGTTGTTCTGAGTCTTTTGAGACACTCGCCATCATAGTGATTTTTTGTCGCACTTTTTCATCGTCGCTGCCCTGATTTCCGAAAAAAAAATTGTCAAAAAATTTCATACCCATCGTGTCAGTTTGACCTGGGAAGAGTTTTGAGACACTCGCCATTATAGTGATTTTTCGCAAAAAGAAAAGAGGAGCGCAAAAAAAAGAGCGCAAAAAAAATCAGAGCGAAAAAAAAAATTCTAGAGTGTGCTTTTCCATTGTTTCCGTGCAGCGCCGTGATATTGTTAGTGTTCTAGGCTCGCGTCTCTAGCACAGTCTAGCCTAGGACCAGCACAGTACCGTCGTTGAGCGTTTATTCAACTTTGCATCTCTGAATTGATTATTGCTGACCCTTTTTGCTACCATACTATTAGCCTTCCCGGCTCCACATACATCTACGTCGTGCGTTTGACTTACCCTGGCAATCGCTCTATCCAAGCTTTTGAGAGTTTTGACTACAACGGTTGCCGATCACCGCCTGCTGCTGGGTAAGAACTGGTAAGAATTTGAGATTTGCTTGACGGATTTGTGACACCCGCCACCACCACCACTTGTTAGTAGTCTGTAGGATCATATTCTTGTGTGTTTCTATTGCTGCTAACCATGCCAGGATCACAAGCCGACGAGACTGACTGGGAGAACTTGACGAACAAGGAGCTTCATGATAAGTTTCAGCAAATGATGAGTGGACAGGTGCAAGATGTGCTAAACAGATTTGAAGAGGCCATGGAGAAGATAAATGGCATGGAGAAGACGTTCGAAACAAAGCTCGATAACAAGTCTAATGAATTGCTCACGCGTCTTCCACCACCGGCTGCACCTAACGCACCTCTACAACAACAACAACGACTACCTCCACATCGCGAAACAGCCCTCCGCCGAGCGACCCGTGTTCCTCTTGCGCTTGGCCAACCTGTTGGTGCTGCTGTTGATACTTCTGTGGCTCCTGCTGCTGATGCGGAGGAGGATGATTATGTTGGATATTACGAGGATGAGGTTGATCAAAATCAGAACTATGTGCAGCCATCAGCACCACAACCACCAGGTCGTCCCCATGCAAATAATGGCAACGTTAGGGCTCCCCCTCAGGTACGAGATCATGGCCATCTCCCTAAACTGAAATTGAATATTCCACCATTTGAGGGTAGATATGTTCCTGATATATATCTTACTTGGGAGTTAGAAACTGAACAACGATTTACATGTTTACAATATCCTGAGGAGAGACGTGTTCCTGCTGCTGTTTGTGCTTTCACTAGCTTTGCATGTGTTTGGTGGTCTGAACATTGTAGATTATATCCTGTTCCAGCTACTTGGGCTGCTTTGAAAACTGCTATGCGTACTCGTTGGGTTCCACCATATTATCAACGTGAATTACTTCAAAAATTGCAGCGCTTAAGACAAGGAAAAATTCGGTAGAAGAATATTATCAGGAATTACAAACTGGCTTGATTAGATGTGGTATTGTTGAGGAGACACTGGTAGAAAAAGAGGCTTCCATACGCCCCCATTAGTCCCCAAAACAATCGAACCGCGACCAAAGGGGTCTTTAGTCGCGGTTCGGGAGAAGACCCGCGACCAACTATCTGGGCTCAGCGCGCTCGGTCGACAGCTGGCGGACGGGAGGGGCTTTAGTCTCGGTTGGCCTGGCCAACCGGGACTAAAGGCCCCCGAAGGCCTTTAGTCACGGTTGGCCAGGCCAACCGGGACTAAAGGCCCATCCAGCTGGCGGACGGGAGGGGCTTTAGTCCCGGTTGGCCTGGCCAACCGCGACTAAAGGCCCATCCCTATATATAGGTCTCAGCTCACTTCACTTCACTCAGCTCACTTCACAATTTTCAGAAGGTGGTGGTGGGTCTGCTTTTGGTTTCTCCTATGCACACAAGGTGTTTGATGAAATGCCCGAGAGCCTGAAACAAACATGATATGAAGTGTCCGAGCCACACCTGAGCTTTCTCATTTATTTTTCCTCCGCGATCGCGGTTAGCAACTTGAACCTTTCATGTGTCATTGATAAAATACGCATGTGTGTAGTTCATTGTTTAATTTGTATTATTTCTAGCTAGTTAGTTTAACAAATGCATGATGGTTAATTATATACTTTATATAATAATAATGCAGATGAATCGGCAATGGATGTATGGTCCCCGACTCTCCGGCGAGTTCACTACGGGTTTGAAAGATTTCCTCGTAGTGGCAAATGCGAACAAGCAGCAAGGTTTTATTATCTGTCCATGTGCTGTCTGTAAGAATCAGAAGGGTTACTCCTCCTCAAGAGACGTTCACATGCACCTGCTTCGGCATGGTTTGATGCCAAGCTATAATTGTTGGACCAAGCATGGAGAAAGAGGGGTTAGAATGGAAGAAGATGAAGAAGGGGATGATATCGATGACAACTATCATGATCATTTCGGTGATACTTTCATGGAGGATGATGCTGAAGGTGGGGAAGGGTTAGGTGAAGGTGAAGAAGAGGCAGATGATGAGCCCGCTGATGATCTTGGTCGGACCATTGCTGATGCACGGAGACGCTGCGAAACTGACAAGGAGAGGGAGAATTTGGATCGCATGTTAGAGGATCACAAAAATTCGTTGTATCCAGGATGCGATAATAGTCTGAAAAAGCTGGGCTGCACACTGGATTTGCTAAAATGGAAGGCACAGGAAGGTGTAGGTGACTCATTAGTTGAAAATTTGCTGAAAATGTTGAAGAATATGTTCCGAAGAATAACGAGTTGCCCGCCAGTACGTACGAAGCAAAGAAGGTTGTCTGCCCTCTAGGTTTAGAGGTTCTGAAGATACATGCATGCATTAATGACTGCATCCTCTACCGCGGTGAATAAGAGAATTTGAATGAATGCCCTGTATGCACTGCATTGCGTTATAAGATCAGAGGCGATGACCCTGGTGACGATGTTGAGGGCGAGAAACCCAGGAAGAGGGTTCCCGCCAAGGTGATGTGGTATGCTCCTATAATACCACGGTTGAAACGTCTGTTCATGAACAAAAAGCATGCCAAGTCGTTGCGATGGCACAAAGAGGACCGTAAGTCCGACGGGGAGTTGAGACACACCGCTGATGGAACGCAATGGAGAAAGATCGACAGAGTTTTCAAAGATTTTGCAGCTGACGCAAGGAACATAAGATTTGGTCTAAATACTAATGGCATTAATCCTTTTGGCGAGCAGAGCTCCAGCCATAGCACCTGGCCCGTGACTCTATGCATCTACAACCTTCCTCCTTGGTTGTGCATGAAGCGGAAGTTCATTATGATGCCAATTCTCATCCAAGGCCCTAAGCAACCCGGCAACGACATCGATGTGTACCTAAGGCCATTAGTTGAAGAACTTTTACAGTTGTGGGCCAGACCTGGTGTACGTGTCTGGGATGAGCACAAAGGAGAGGAATTTGACCTACGAGTGTTGCTTTTTGTAACCATCAACGATTGGCCTGCTCTCAGTAACCTTTCGGGACAGACAAATAAGGGATACAATGCATGCACGCACTGCTTACATGAGACTGAAAGTGTACGTTTGGTTAATTGTAAGAAGAACGTGTACCTGGGTCATCGTCGATTTCTTCCCCGAAATCATAACGTAAGAAAGAAAGGCAAGCATTTCAACGGGAAGGCAGATCACCGGCCGAAGCCTGCGGAACGTACTGGTGCTGAGATATTTGATATGGTCAAGGATTTGAAAGTCATCTTTGGAAAGGGTCCTGGCGGACAATCAGTTCCGCGGGGAGTTGACGGGCACGCACCCATGTGGAAGAAGAAATCTATATTTTGGGAGCTAGAATATTGGAAAGTCCTAGATGTCCGCTCTGCAATCGACGTGATGCATGTTACGAAGAATATTTGCGTGGACCTGCTAAGCTTCTTGGGCGTGTATGGGAAGACAAATGATACAAAGGAAGCACGGCAGGACCAGCAACTTTTGAAAGACCCAGATGACCGGCATCCGGAATGGTTTCAAGGTCGTGCTAGCTACGCTCTTACCAAAGAAGAGAAGGTCATTTTTTTTTGAATGCCTGAGCAGTATGAAGGTCCCGTCTGGCTTCTCGTCGAATATAAAGGGAATACTAAACATGTCGGAGAAAAAGTTCCAAAACCTGAAGTCTCACTACTGCCACGTGATTATGACGCAATTGCTTCCGATTGCTTTGAGGGGGCTCCTACCGGAAAATGTTCGAGTAGCCATTGTGAAGCTATGTGCATTCCTCAATGCAATCTCTCAGAAGGTAATCAATCCAGAAGATCTACCACGGTTACAGAACGATGTGGTCCAATGCCTTGTCAGTTTCGAGTTGGTGTTCCCACCATCCTTCTTCGATATTATGACGCACCTCCTGGTCCACCTAGTCGAAGAGATTTCCATTCTCGGTCCTGTATTTCTACACAATATGTTCCCCTTTGAGAGGTTCATGGGAGTATTAAAGAAATATGTTCGTAACCGTGCTAGGCTAGAAGGAAGCATCGTCAAGGGCTATGGAAATGAGGAGGTAATTGAGTTCTGTATTGACTATGTTCCTGACCTTAAGCCGATTGGTATTCCTCAATCGCGGCACGAGGGGAGACTAAGTGGAAAAGGCAAGATCGGAAGGGAATCCACGATATGTATGGACGGTCATTCTATGACTAAAGCACACCACACAGTTCTGCAAAAACAGAAGAAAAAAGGAAAAACAGAAGAAAGAAAGCGCCAGTTCTACCACAGACCCTTTAGTCCCGGTTGGGGAGGCGGACCGCGACTAAAGGGTACCCTTTAGTCGCGGTTGTTGTCCCCAACCGCGACTAAAGGGTCTTTCTGCGCGGGAACGAAAGCGGCGCCAAAACCCTTTAGTCCCGGTTGGGGAGGCGGACCGCGACTAAAGGGTACCTTTAGTCGCGGTCCGCCTCCCCAACCGCGACTAAAGGTGCGTCTATAAATACTGCACTTAGCAGTTTTGCCACTTCCCATTCTCCTCTCTCTCGACGCCGAAGCGCTGCCCCGACGCCGATCGACGCCGACGCCGAAGCCGAAGCCCTGCCCCGACGCCGACGCCGAAGCCCTGCCCCGACGCCGAAGCCCTGCGCGCCGCCGCCCCTGTCCCCAGTGAGCGCCGCCTCCGCCCGTGCCTGCCCTTGCCCGCCGCCCGTGCCCTGCGCCCTTGCCCGCCGCCCGCCGCCCGACGCCCCGACGCCCTGCCGCCCGCCGCCCGCCGACCGCTGGCCCTGCCTGCCGTCCTCCACGCGCCGGCAGAAGAAGAAGAAATAAGAAGAAAAAGGAAGAAGAAGAAGAAAGAACAAGGAAAAAGGAAGAAGAAGAAAGAAGGAAGAAGAAAACAAAAGAAAAACAGATGAAAACAAGAAAAAGGAAGAAAAAAGGAAAAAGGAAGAAAAAAAAGAAAAAGAAAGAAAACAACAGAAGAAAAACAAAGGAAGAAGAAAAAAAGAAAGAAGAAAAAAAAGGAAAACACAAGAAAAGCAAACAGAAGAAAAAAACAAAAGAAAACAAAAAAACAGAAGAAAAACAAAGGAAGAAGAAAAAAACAAAAGAAAACAAAAAGAAAGAAGAAAGGAAGAAGAAAAAAAGAAGAAGAAAGGAAGAAGAAAGGAAGAAGAAGAAAGAAAGAAAAAAGAAAAAGGAAGAAGAAGAAAGAAAGAAGAAAGGAAGAAGAAGAAAGGAAGAAGAAGAAAGAAAGAAGAAGAAAGGAAAGAGGAAGAAGAAGAAAGGAATAAGAAGAAAGAGGAAGAAGAATAAAAAAAGAATTTTTACTTAAAGAATCTTATTTTTTAATTCCTCCTCCTCTATGTCCCCTTAATCTTATTTTTAATTCCTTTATACTTAAAGAATTTTTACTACATGCAGGAGTGACATATGGCGGACGATAGAACCCAGCCCCTTAGGGATCCGGAGGCTGAACGTTATTTAATGGGCATCATCAACGACGAGATTCCTTATGTGCCGGGCTCAGAATATGAGCAACAAGAGGATGTAGTCTCTTCTTATGTGAACCTTGACGGTGGAACAGAGATTGTCGATGATCAAGAAGGTGAAGGAACGGACATTGTCGACGGAGGTCAACCGTCAACAACCGACGATCTCGAATTGCAAGTAGCAACCACCTCCGGCGAGGTATATATATATACATTGAGAGCCTCTCGTGATACAAACTTACTGAAATGTGAATACATATGTATTAACGCGCGCGACTCTCTTTCTTTTTTTAGCCCTCCGGATCGAGTACGACAAAGCGTGGCAAATCCAAGGCGATGAAAACAGGAGAAACATATGCCATTGAGTTTGTCAGTGAAACCGGCAAGCCCCTACAGCACACCTCAAAGTTTATCAACCAATGCGGAGTCGTTGTTAGAGACAATGTCCCGATCACCGTCCAGGAATGGAAGGAGCCAAAGAATTGCTGGAGAAAGCTTATGGAACATTTCATTCTACCTCCGGAATACAACAAAGTCGATGAATGAATTCGGTAACGAGGTTCTGGGTGGACGTCAGAGGAGGAGGCTAGTTAAAGAGTTCGCTCTTCAGAAGATGGGCGAAGCATTCCGGAACTTCAAGAAAAATTTAACCCGTGACTATGCCAACAAGGGCAAGACTCCGGATTTCAATGGACAACATGAGAAACTGAAAGATGATTGGCCAGAATTTGTGAGGCAAAAGCAATCGGAGCATTTCAAGGAAATATCGAAAAAAATAAGGATAATGCGAGTAAGAAAAAGTTCCATCATATTATGGGGCCAGGAGGATACCGCCTTTCGGAGCCTAGGTGGCAGAAGATGGAGGAGGACCTGAGGGTGCGAGGAATCCCTCTAGGTACAGAGGGATGGGACCCAAGGGCCAAAAGCTGGTGGTACGGGCATGGGGGATTGCTAGACCCGGAGACAGGGGTGTGTGTTCACCGGCAGAGACAGTTTGCTCCCACCCAAGCCCTTATTGACGCAATGACCCAAGCTCAAGAGGGCTTGATCAAGTTCAACAGAGAGAAAGACGCACTGACAACAACCCTCGGGAATGATGAACATGGAGGACGTGTACGAGGCAAAGGCAAAGTTCCGTGGAAAGTAGGGTTTTCCCAGGACAATGACCCGTACTGTTACAGAAGCCGTAAGAGAAAGACGGACCGGGATGCAGATCTTATGACGAAGTTTGCATCGGAACTCCATGAGTTGAAGCAGACCGTGCATGAACTAGTGAAAGAAAAATCGGCTGCAGGGTCGCATGAAGATCATGAAGCGGATCGCGGAAGCCAGCAGCGGAGAAGCAGCGTGGCTTCCACGGATGCCCCGCCTGGTGCTAGTGCACCGATGATCGAGATTCGTGCACCGGAGCCTCACTACCCCGTGGATGATGTAAAGGAGATGAAAGAATGTGATCTGCATTATCCCGTGGGGAACGTTTCCACGAAGGTAGCTAGCGGCAGTGCTTTACCCTGTACACCTGGAGCACTCCACCACAACAACCCCATTGCATATGGCTATGCTCGTGTCACGGTGGAAGACATAGTCCAAGGGTTTGAGGACCTGGAGATTGACAAACCTACACCCGAAGGGGAGAGAAGACTTGGAGATGTCAAGCGCCAGTTCATTCTATGGAAAAAGAAGTACATAGTGTTTCCAGGCGAGGCGCCAAGGCTAGCAAGTCCACCCCCCTCCGATGGTGGTGGTGGTGGTGGCGGTGGTGGCGGTGGTGGCGGTGGTGGTGGTCGTGGTGGTTGACCTACACCTCCTTCACGCCATTCGACGTCGTCCCCCGATCCACAACCTCCGGCGGGTACGACGCCCCCCAATCCTCCTCCGGCAGGTACGACGCCCCCCAATCCACCTCCAGCGAAGAAGCAGAAGCAGGCGGACGGCAAGGAAACCCGCTCCTGGACTATTAACCCGGACCCTTATGTACCTAAGACCACAAGGGTACCGGAGCCATCACTGAAGCCTCTCCTCCCAAGGCCTGGGGAACTTAGTGAAGCTGAAACCAAATTGGCCGCGTCTGCTGATTATGAGAATTGGAAGGCGGATATGAAGGCGAAAAAAGAGCCTGAGCCCAAGGAAGTATTCACTGAGAAGCAAAAGAAGTGGGCTAAGGATTTTTTTGACGACACCGTCCCAAGCCGAGCTGAATATGCCTGACGACTATGGACATGAACTTCGTAGGCAAGCAAAAATATTGAAGGAGGAGAAAGAAGAAAGTAAAAAAAGCGGGAAACAAGTTGACCAGCTCGGGATGCAGAAGAAACAATCGATCCCCCCGCTCATAGTGAAAGCCGGTCCGGAAGAGGACCCCGAGATCATAGCAGCTGCGGCAGCACTTGGATTGACTGTAGCGGGTGCCATGAAACAAGCGTCCGAGATGGGTTTGACTCTTCGTGCCTTCTTAGGCCTTGAGGATGCGCCAGTATGTGAGATAGCATTACAATATGTGCAGAATGGGCCTCTCGTCGAGCCTGCGCAGGAAAAGAGTCTACCACCACAAATGCGAAATCTGCTACGTTGGTACAAGCAATTCATAACATGGGCCGACAAAGAATATGTTTATGCGGACGTTACAGATGAGCATCACACCAAACGGTACTCTGTAGAAGTTCATATGAGTGAATTGTTCCAGCTGTTCAATCTGCGCGACCTCGACAAAAATCTATGCTGAGTTGCTACGTTCTGTAAGTGATTTATTTCTACCTCATCTCGTTCTTCATTGCGTGCACTATATATATATATATATATATATTGCCCTAACTATATTGTTGCGTACGCTATTATGCAGATTGAAGATTTGGGAATGCAAAATAAGAAACATCCATGATGTTGGGTTCATTGACCCACATATCGTTAATGGACATGTGTTACAACATCACCCCGAAGACGTGGAGAAAGACCTGTACAAGTTTCTTAGAAAGCATCAACTCAAAAGTCATATTCTATTTCCTTACCATTTTGGGTGAGTGTTTCTCTCTTGTGCCCATTCTCTTTTGTTTACTCCATGCATGGTATGTCTAATCGATGAGTTATGCATGACTGTGCATGTAACGTGTCCGCAGGTTCCACTGGATTCTGCTAAATATTGAACTTCACACCTCCAGAGTTCTAATCATGGACTCTATGGATTCGGATCCAAAGCGTTGGGCCGACATGAGAAAAATGCTGCAAAAGTAATTATTTTCAATCATTTGAGCTCTATATCGATCGGTCTCTTTCGTTCATTTCCTAATATCAAGTAACTAATAACTCCCTTATTCATTTAATTTTCTTTGCCCTGTAGGGTTTGGAGACGGTTCTCAGAAGAAATTGTCGGTGAATTCAAACATGAGCTAGATTTCAGAAGGTTAGTTAATGTGGATAAGCAGCCACCAGGGACCAATCTATGTGGATACTATGTTTGTGAGAACATCCGGAGACACACCACTGAGCGGAAGGCATCAGATAGCGTGCGGAACGCGACGGATAACTTGCGGAGGAGGCTTAGTCCAGAAGCTCGCTTCCGACCAATTCAATAAGAATTAGCAGGATTTTTCATGAGGGAAGTCATCAATCCTAAAGGAGAACACTATACCGAGGACGAAGAAATTTATATGCATACCCGAGATTGAAACTTGTTCGAAGTTGTATATGGTTATCCATCCTAATTGTGTATGGAAACTTGTTTGAAGTTGTATATGGTCACCCGAGATTGAATATATATTATATATTCCTCTTGAATTCTTCTTGTTTGAAATTTCATATGCATGTATATAGTAGCGTAGAATATGTGTACTGAAACTTCATCAAAAATAAAATAAAACACAAAATAAAATATAAAACAAATAAAACACTACAAATTAAAAAGAAACCAGGTTTAGGGGGGCTGAAACCCTAAACCTGCGGAGGAGGCCTTTAGTCCCGGTTGGCCACGAGAACCGGGACTAAAGGTCCTCCGCCCCGACGGACCACGGGCGCCCACGTGGACGGGCCTTTAGTCCCGGTCAGCCACAAGAACCGGGACTAAAGCCTTTAGTCGCGGTCCGTAAGAGGCGCGACTAAAGGGGGGGAGGGTCTTTAGTCGCGCATATTTAGTCCCGATTGCACAGCCGGGACTAAAGGCTATTGCGAACCGGGACTAAAGGGCTTTTTTCTACCAGTGAGAATGAAGCTATGCTTGCACGTTTTCTGGGTGGATTAAATAGAGAGATTCAGACCATTCTAGACTATAAGGATTATAATAATATCACTCGTTTATTCCATCTTGCTTGTAAAGCTGAACGTGAAGTGCAGGATCGACAGGCATTGGCGCGAACTAATTTTTCTGCAGGTCGACCTTCATCATGGACACCACGTGCATCATCTACTTCCACACGTTCTGCTACACCGGCACCTCCGTCGGCTGCCACCTCCAACCGTGATACAGTAAAGCAGCCACAATCACCACTATCTGCCAAGAGCACACCTTCTGGGCCTGCGAAGAGCTCTTCTTCATCCATGGCATCAACAGGGCAAACACATGATATTATTTATTGACGTTGCAAGGGTGGAGGTCATTATGCGAGAGAATGCCCATCTAAGCGTGTGATGATTGTTACTGAGGATAGTGGGTATGAGTCCGCTAGTGACTATGATGAGGAGACTTTGGCTCTTATTACACATGAAGAACACCGTGGAGATGATTCTGATCATGAGACGCAATACACGGATGCTGAAGATGCTGACAGGTATGAATGTTTAGTTGCTCAACATGTTTTGAGTGTGCAGGTTACACAAGCTGAGCAAAATCAGAGGCATAATTTGTTCCATACAAAGGGAGTTGTGAAGGAACGTTCTATTCGCGTCATCATAGATGGAGGGAGCTGCAACAACTTGGCTAGCATGGAGATGGTGGAGAAGCTTTCTCTCACCACAAGACCACATCCACATCCTTACTACATCCAATGGTTCAACAACAGCGTCAAGGTTAAGGTAACACGCACTGTTCGTGTGCATTTTAGTATCTCTACATATGCTGATTATGTTGATTGTGATGTGGTACCTATGCAAGCATGTTCCTTATTACTTGGTAGACCATGGCAATTTGATAAAAATTCTGTACACCATGGTAGAAATAATCAGTATACTCTTGGTCATAAGGATAAAAATATTACTTTGCTTCCTATGACTCCTGATTCCATTTTGAAAGATGATATTAATAGAGCTAATAAAGCAAAACAGGAGAAAAATAAGAGTGAAAATCAGATTGTGGCAAAAGAATTTGAGCAACAAATGAAGCCTAATAATAAACCATCTAATGTTGCTTCTGAAACTAAACTGAAAAGTGCATGTTTACTTGCCACCAAATCTGATATTGATGAGATAGATTCTAGCAAATCTGTTTGCTATGCTTTTGTGTGCAAAGAGGCATTATTTTCATTCGAGGACGTGCCTTCCTCTTTGCCCCCTGCTGTCACTAACATTTTACAGGAGTTCGCTGACGTCTTCCCACAAGACGTGCCACCGGGATTACCACCTATTCGAGGGATTGAGTATCAAATTGACTTAATTCCCGGTGCATCGCTACCCAACCATGCACCATACCGTACCAATCCAGAGGAGACGAAGGAGATTATGCGTCAAGTACAGGAGCTGCTCGACAAAGGTTATATACGCGAATCTCTTAGTCCTTATGCTATTCCTATTATACTAGTGCCTAAAAAGGATGGTACGTCGCGCATGTGTGTTGATTGTAGAGTCATTAATAATATTACTATTCGTTATCGTCATCCTATTCCTAGGCTAGATAATATGCTTGATGAATTGAGTGGATCTACAATATTCTCCAAAGTTGATTTGCGTAGTGGATACCATCAAATTCGTATGAAATTGGGAGATGAATGGAAAATAGCATTTAAAACTAAGTTTGGTTTATATGAGTGGTTAGTCATGCCTTTTGGGTTAACTAATGCACCTACTACTTTCATGAGACTAATGAACGAAGTTTTACGTGCTTTCATTGGACGATTTGTGGTAGTCTATTTTGATGATATACTGATTTATAGCAAATCTTTGGAAGAACATTTGGAACATTTACGTGCTGTTTTTAATGCTCTACGTGATGCACGTTTGTTTGGTAACCTTGGTAAGTGCACCTTTTGCACCGACCGAGTATCTTTTCTTGGCTATGTTGTTACTCCACAGGGAATTGAGTTGATAAAGCCAAGATTGAAGCTATTGAGAGTTGGCCGCAGCCCAAAACGGTCACACAAGTGAGGAGTTTCCTTGGCCTCGCTGGATTCTATAGGCGTTTTGTGAGAGATTTCAGCACCATTGCTGCACCTCTCAACGAGCTTACAAAGAAGGATGTGCCTTTTGTTTGGGGTACCGCACAGGAAGAAACCTTCACGGTATTGAAAGATAAGTTGACACATGCTCCTTTACTCCAACTTCCTGATTTTAATAAGACTTTTGAGCTTGAATGTGATGCTAGTGGAATTGGATTAGGAGGTGTGTTATTACAAGATGGCAGACCTGTTGCATACTTTTCTGAAAAATTGAGTGGGCCTAGTCTGAACTATTCTACTTATGATAAAGAATTATATGCTCTTGTTCGGACCTTAGAAACATGGCAATATTATTTATGGCCTAAAGAATATTTTATACATTCTGATCACGAATCTTTGAAACACATTAAAAGTCAAGCTAAACTGAAGCGTAAATGGGTTGAATTCATTGAGACTTTCCCTTATGTTATTAAATACAAGAAGCGTAAAGAAAATGTTATTGCTGATGCATTGTCTCGTCGTTATACTATGCTTTCACAACTTGACTTTAAAATATTTGGTTTCGAGACCATCAAAGATCAATATGTGCATGATGCTGAATTTAAAGATGTGTTGCAGAATTGTAAAGAAGGAAGAAGATGCAACAAGTTCGTCGTTAACGATGGATTTGTGTTTCGTGCTAACAAGCTATGCATTCCAGCTAGCTCTGTTCGTCTTTTGTTGTTGCAGGAGGCGCATGGAGGAGGACTAATGGGACACTTTGGCGTGAAGAAGATGGAGGATATACTTGCTACACATTTCTTTTGGCCAAAGATGAGACGGGATGTTGAGCGTTTTGTTGCTCGCTGCACTACATGTCAAAAAGCTAAGTCACGATTCGATCCTCATGGTTTATATATGCCTTTGCCTGTACCTAGTGTTCCTTGGGAGGATATATCTATGGACTTTGTTTTAGGTTTACCTCGAACAAAGAAGGGGAGGGATAGTATATTTGTTGTCGTGGATAGATTCTCAAAAATGGCACACTTTATACCATGTCATAAAAGCCATGATGCTGTTAATGTTGCTGATTTGTTCTTTCGTGAAATTATTCGCTTGCATGGTGTGCCAAATACTATTGTTTCAGATCGTGATACTAAATTTCTTAGCCACTTTTGGAGATGTTTATGGGCTAAGTTGGGGACTAAACTGCTTTTTAGTACTACTTGTCACCCCATGGACAAACTGAAGTAGTCAATAGAACATTGTCTACTATGCTTAGGGCTGTTTTGAAGAATAATAAGAAAATGTGGGAAGAATGCTTGCCTCATATTGAATTTTCTTATAATCGTTCATTGCATTCTACTACTAAGATGTGCCCTTTTGAAATTGTGTATGGTTTCCTACCTCATGCACCTATTGATTTGTTGCCTCTTCCATCTTCGGAGAAGGTTAATTTTGATGCTAAAGAACGTGCTGAATTGATTTTAAAAATGCATGAGTTAACTAAGGAAAATATTGAGCGTATGAATGCTAAATATAAACTTGCTGGAGATAAGGGTAGAAAACATGTTGTGTTTGCACCTGGAGATCTTGTTTGGTTACATTTGCGTAAGGATAGATTTCCTAATTTGCGCAAATCAAAGCTAATGCCACGTGCTGATGGTCCTTTTAAGGTGTTAGAGAAAATAAATGATAATGCATGTAAACTTGAGTTGCCTGCAGATTTTGGGGTTAGTCCCACTTTTAACATTGCAGATTTGAAGCCTTATTTGGGTGAGGAAGATGAGCTTCCGTCGAGGACGACTTAATTTCAAGAAGGGGAGGATGATGAGGACATCAATACCATTGTTACACCCACAGCCCCTGCTGCTATACATACTGGACCAATTACTAGAGCTCGCGCACGCCAATTGAATTATCAGGTACTTTTGTTTCTTGGTAATGATTCTAATGTTCATGAGAATATGATGCTGCCTAAATTGGATACATTTGTTTTGCTTACAAATGAAGGGCCTAGCTTGGAGAAGGATGATCATTGGAGCAAGAACAAGCATGGAGTTGATGGCATGCGCAAGGGAGACAAGAATAGAGTTTCAAGTGATGATTTCAGGACTTTGAAGCCACCATAATGAGTGCATGAAGCCTTGGACGAAATATACAAGATGCCACTTCATAATTTTCGTCCAGAGGCTATTCTAGGTGCTGCGTCACCTTCTTTTTGGGCCACGCCCATGTAATTTTGAAATACTTCAATATAGGCTGTTTTTAGAGTCCGTATGTGTGGGGAAACAAGAGTTAGGGTGGGTTTCGTACCCCTCCTCCAAGGGCCACGAAATTCCCCCCTCTTCCTCCATATATACAGCCCCTAGGGCATCGTTTAGACTTTGGGTTTTGTTTAGATCAAAAGTTCGCCATAGCTGCAACTTCGCGTACTTCGTTTGTGTTCAACGACCAGACCAAGGCGTCACAGAACCCCACCTTCATTAATAAAGCTTTCCTCTTATATTCGCAGTATCCATATTGCAATCTTAGTTTTTTGCTTGTTCTTCGTTTGCTCGCAGGAAACAGGCCCTCGTGGTCAGGTTGATCGTGCTCCGGCGTGGTCAATAACCCTCAGAAGTTGGTTTAGCGATTGCTAAGGCGCGACGTCTCGCACGTTCGTAGTCGGATCATCAAGGTCGACTCCCACAGAAACGATAGCCACCATCTCATCGAAACATCGGGACACCTTTGCCTCTATCAGGGACTAATGGGCTGCCCCGGCCTGGACCATAGCCCCCTTTTCTACTAGTGTGGTGTCCCCTTCAAAATGCCTAACGTCGGCTTCTCTCTGGATACTTCTCTTCACAAGCTCACCCTTTCTTCCTTTCTTTCTCTTGTCCACCTCAGTGTCCTCCTCTGCCCTCTTCCAAGTGTAACTTTGTTGTGTGTTAATGCAATGTTCAGCAAACAGGCTATCTATATCTCCATCTCCTAGGCATTACTCATCGGCTCTGACCACTATTATGTTCAAAAGCTTTGCATTCTCAAATAGGATCAACATCTGCTGCATATCATCTTCACTACCTATACGCTCTACACCTTCTAATCCCTTCTCGTCATCCTTACCATAGTACATCTAATCTTCTGCTCCACAACCCTCACTCCTAATCACGGAGACCATAGTCAAAAAAGATATGTCTGACTAGTAAGTTTTTCTAACCACAACATCTCTCCCTTGGAAATGAGACCTGGTTTCCCGCAGTGGGTCATCCAAACTACAAACATAAATAGAATTCTAATTCAATTTCGAGCACAATATTGCTATAATTTTCACTTTACAATGTTCCGGTCTCTTACATTTTAAACTTTTTAGTTTACAATTTTCAGTGCAATATTACAAATCTTCGAGTTATGACAGTTTCGTGAAGACACGATATCAAATTGGAAACTTGTGTTTTTGTAAAATGCAGATACATTACTGAAACATGGTGCATTCTAACATAAATATTCAGGTCTATGACAGTTTGGATGCAGTTCGTCATACAGACTCTAAAAGTAGTTGCAATTACATATCATTCAACTGTATAACTAACCTAAATATCCTTCTAATTAACAAAAGACAAGATAAGATCTTACAATACCTCTCGCCGCCGGCAGGACAAGCAAGCTTGCGCCGGGCTCTAGGTGCTCTAGGTGTACTTCGTGTCATCAAAGGTAGAGGAGCCGCCGGCGACCATACCGGCTTCTGGGATAAGGTGAGCTTAGCAGTAGCGCAGGGTAAGCAGCTTGCGCTACTCTAAGTCCAGCTTCCTAGTCCTGTAACCAGCGCTGCTGCTAAATTAGGACCATCAGCTCGCCCGTGTAAGAGTAGTGGCAGCGTGGGCTCAATACCCCCGCTACTACTGTCTCGACCTAGCGGTACCCTGGGGGCCCACTTGCCAGCAGCGCATGTTGTGGAAGCCCACGCTACTACTACCCTGTGCCTGTAGAGCGTTTGCATGCCTGCGCTACTGCTACTTAACATCATCGCCGGTCACTTACCCATCGCTAATGCTAGGCTTCTACCTAGAAGGTATTTCATAGTAGTGTTTAGTGAAACCCGTTTCCACATATGACAATGTGTGCTCTCCAGTCGTCCTCATCTACTGGTGCATTTTTATGTGTGGAGAAGTGGATATCTCCCGCCTGAACTTTGGGATTCTCTCCCTAATACCTAAAGTGCAGGGCGTGGATAACACTAGGCAATTTAGACCTATTGCGCTGATCAACGTGCCTTTTAAAATCTGCTCTAAAGCCTGTTCCACGCGCCTGACTCCGGTCACTCATCGCATTATTAGTAGACACGAGTCCGTGTTCATTAGAGGTCGCAATATTCTGGAGGGGTCCCTCTCCCTTCTCGAGATCGTCCACATGCTCAAACATTCGCGACAACCAGCGATTATACTAAAACTTGACTTTCAAAATGCGTACAACCGTGTTAACTGGGAATTCCTTAGACATGACATCTTGGGAAGAGGATTCTCGTCTGTATGGGTCGACCGCATGATGCAATTGGCCTTGGGGGGCCAAACGACAATTGTGGTAAACGGTGAGGTACGCCACTACTTTCGGAACAAGCAGGGACTGCGTCAAGGCGACCCAGCTTCCTCGCTGTTGTTCAACTTTGTGGCCGATACCCTTGCCGCAATGTTGGATAGAGCTCGAGCGGCTGGCCACCTAAGGGGTGTGGCCAACCAATTGATTCCGGGAGGGGTCTCCCACCTACAGTATGCAGATGATGCGCTGCTGCTGTTCGAGCCAGACAGGCATAGCATAGCTACGGTCAAAGCTATCCTGTTGAGCTTCGAGCTTATGTCCAGTCTTAAAATCAACTTCCACAAATGTGAAGTGATTCCCATGAGGATGGGGGCCGAGGAGGGTCAGGAAGTGGCAGGTCTGCTCAACAGCAAATTGGTCTCTCTCCCATTTCAATACCTAGGGCTCCCAATAGGGAATCGGGCTCCCACCATTCAGGACTGGGTCCCCCCTTTGCAGCACGGTAGCTGGCCGGGTGCGGCCGTGGAGAGGTCGATTCATGTCGTCGGGAGCGCGACTAATCCTAACCAACTCTATCCTATCCTTGATACCCATGTTTATGATGGGCCTGTTTCTGTTGGCTGACGGTGTGCACTCCAAGCTCGACACTCCTCGGTCCTGGTTCTTTTGGAAAGGAGCCGGCCCCAAAGGAAAGTACCACCTGGTCAAATGGACGGTCGTGTGCCGTCCCAAGTGCCAGGAGGGGCTTGGGGTGATGAATTGCATACTGATGAATGTGGCGCTTATGTGCAAATCGATCTAGAAGTTGTCCCATAGGGAAACAGGGCTTTGAGCCGACACTACACCACAACACTTGATTGAGGGCGGTTAACCGCCAGGAGAAAAACCTATCTAAGGGCAAACTATCTGCCGGGACATCAGTTTCTGCCGCTAAAATCACATTAGGGCAGATGAACTGCCGGGAGAACTTGAGCAACATAGGCACTGTAACTGCCGGTACACTTTATGGCCCAAAAACTGCCGGGAGAACTAAATTTCGGCCCATAGTCTGCCGGAGACCGCCTTTGACGCGAGACCCAAAAGTCCGCCCTAATCACGTGCCAACGAGAAAAAAGAAGCGCGCGACGTTGGCGAAATTTTAGGCCCAAGAAGAAATACACGTGCTAGCCCTCCTGCTCCACCAGACCGCATAACCCTAAAAAAATATCAGACCGCATCTCCGCGCCCAAATCCACGCCCTATCCCCTCCACCAGACCGCCGCCGCCGCCAAACCTTCCCACTGCTGCTGCGCGCTGCCGTCCCAAATCTTTGCACCGCCGTCGTGCGCTGCCGCCCCCAAAGCTTCCCACCGCCGCCGCGCGGCCACCTTCCACTCAGTCCACCGCCGGCGTAGCTCCTCATCACCGCAACCCCTCTGCCGTCCACAAATCGAGACCCTCCACAGGACTGCAAGGCCTCCGCCCCCAACCATCCCACCATCAACGGCAGCTCTCCAAACAAGCACTTCCGCCGTTGCCCTCCATCACGGCAGCCCCTCCGCCCCTCCGCCGCCCACAACAACCAACCCACTGCTGCCGACCACTAATGTCGTCGCCCCACTCCATAGCGGCGCCGCCGAGCACCCGATTGACACGGAGCAGCACCGTCATCGCCGATCCACCCCACCAGCAGCCACCATCCTCGCCGCCAACCTACTCGCGCACTTAATCCTCAAGCAGGCCTCCCGGGAAGTTTCACCGAGCACCAAGCCGCGGGTTCACCTCCTCCACACGCGCCCCCGAAGCAGCAAGTCATCAACCCTCTCCTCAACATCCTTTCTGTGGACTTCACCGCCTCCTATACTTCATTTGACAGGTGAGATGTTGCAATTTTTGTACCCTTTTTTGTTGTGAATGCGCCCTCCTGTACTTCAGCACTGAACTATTCCGGCAGTTAGAAGAAATCAACAATTTGTTATTGCTTTGATATGATAACAGCGAAAAACCATGAACCAGACAGGTTTGAAGGTTGTTTGGTTGTCTAAAAACAATCACTAGTACAGTTAGTATCCCTTTACATCAAAGGACAGGTACTGTTGGTGATTAACAAGTGCATAACGCAATTAAATTCGTTGACACTTGATTGTTTAGTTGAGCTTTGGAGGTCATTTTAATTTGAGATGAAACAAAGCTAATTGTTTTAAGTGTTTGTTTGTTTAGTTGATGCACCTACTACCATCTTTGTTTGTGTTTTGTGATATACCATTTGTGGACAGAATAGGTGCTATGCTTTTATGATATAGATGATGACATTCTTACTGCTATTTTGGTTATTGTATTTTCTGAAATGACATGTTTCAGTTAATTATATTCTGTTGTGTGATGGCATTCCTTCACCGTATTGTATTTCTTGTTGCATGTACTAGATACGGACGATATGTGTTTTGTTACTAGATTTTCATTCCTTTATAGAAGTATTCTTTCTTTCTCATGTTAGGCAATCTTTGTGAAATTGGTGAAGAATGGACAAGAGTTGGATGGGGATTACGATGAGATGCTCAATCTTAGTGACCATGATTACGTTTAACCTGATGATGTTCAAGAGGAGATCGACCTAGATGATTACGATGAGATGCTCGAGTTCTTAGGTCCCAAACGACTAGAGATGTTGATGACATGCCAAGTTACAACATTGAAGAGCATGAAGGTGCGTAGCTCTAAAATCTATGTATATAGACTATTAGTTAAATGGATGATAGCCTAGTAACTATTTTCCATGTTTAGACCATGAGTTGGATCAAGAAACGAAGGGGAAGAAGGGGGAAAAAGCACTAGAATGCATAATGTGTATGATTTCTTGTATAACTTGCCCCTTTATCTCTCGATGACTTGTAGTATAACTTTCCCCCTTTATCTAATACATCACCCCTACACTCTCCATTTACACTTGCTTGAAAGTAGATGTACTATGTTGTGGATGACAAGATGAAGGATTGGGTAATGGGAAGCGCTCGCATGGCCATACAAGCATGCGAGCTTTTGTTCTTATGATTGAATTTAACAATTACTATCATGGTTGATTGCTTAAGAAGCTTTCGTTCTATGTATGCAATTGGAAGTGGACAAGTCCATGACGAAAGCATGACGAAAGCATGACATTTAGAAGAGTTTTATTTATGCCGACGAGTTAAAAACTGAAGCATGTGAAAGTCTTTAATGTGCTAATTTGAAATCTGAAATGAGAGCTCCATTTTGAGTTTTCTATTTGTTGCAGATTTCCCTACAAGGTTGATGGAGCTTTGGAAGATCTTCAATCTACTAAAGAGTTGGGAGATTTGGAAGATCTTCAAGCTAGTGAAGATTTGATAGACCTATAATTAAGTTTGTAGAGTGATTATGACACTTGCTCTGCTCATTTTGCTGGTTGTTAAGCCAGTATATGCTCATTTTGCTTGTGTGGCACCCTAGAAACATATGTACTCCTTTTGTGGCACACATTAAGAAACGTGATGTATTGTACCTTTTGTGGCGCGACCAGGCTATACATATGGTCGTTATGTTAATTTATCGAAGCATCTTTAAGGTTCTGGGTGAGGGCTACATAATACTCTGATTGAAGTGTATGGATGAGACATGTTACTTTGAGTGAAATGTATGTATAAATCATGTGATATGTACTAATGGTTTGAATAGAATGAATGGATATTACATAAGGGATGCCAAAAAAATAGGAAGTGAAATCTATGTGCTGGCGTAAGAACTGCCAAGAAAATGAGCTTCTACAGGAAGCAAGACTGCCGGTAATTGATGTTAGACCACTAGTAGAAAAGGGGGCAACGGTCCAGGCCGGGTCAGCCCATTAGTCCCGGTTCAATCTAGAACCGGGACCAATGGGGGCATTGGACCCGGTTCGTGAGCCCAGGGGGCTGGCCGGGCCACGTGGGCCATTGGTCCCGGTTCGTCTGGACCTTTTGGTCCCGGTTGGTGGGACGAATCGGGACCAATGGGCCTGGCTCCTGGTCCACCACCATTGGTCCCGGTTGGTGGCCTGAACCGGGACCAAAGGCTCCCCTTTAGTCCCGGTTCATTCCACGAACCGAGACCAATAGTGCTGCCTATATATACCCCTCGCCCGCGAGCAGAGCACTCCAGTGCTCTGTTTTTCTCTGGCAGGAGAGGGGAGGGGTTTGTGGTGCTCTAGCTCACCTCCTATGCACATGAGGTGTTCGATGAAATGCCCGAGCCACAGTAGTTAAGCTTTCTCCTCTCGAAGCTCGACCCCAAAGCTCCATTTTCCTCGAGATTTGTCTAGATTTAGCGGTCCGTCATGCCCCACCCCCGTCTTCACCACCGTCGATCACCCGCGCCGATCTCATCACCGACACCACCGTGGTGAGCCTCTTGTTCTTATCTTCTTTCTGAAAGGAAAAATATTGTTACTTGTATGTTTACATAGATACTTGTATCATTTTCTTACTTTTATTATTGCATCTTATATAGTGCGATGGTTTTGGTATCCGCCCCCGTCGGCCCTCGTCCTGTCTATGATTCGGATCTAGTATATATATTATCTTTATAACTATTGGTTCATTTATTGTTTATGAAAATTATGCGGACCAACGTGACATAGATTTTATTTATCTAGGATGTATGTGAACCGGAAATTCCAACCGACCCTATTGTCGAGAGGTTAAATTTAGTTGAATAAGAAAACAATTTCTTGAAGGAAAAAATAAAAAAAATTGAGGAGGAGAAGATGATATTGGAGTTGCATGTTGCGGATGTCGTCGATGATCACAAGATCAAGATGGATGCAATGCGCTTGAAGATTAGAAAGATTAGAAAATATGCCATTCATACCGAGGCTTGGTATCATTATGTTGTTGGATCAATTGTTTCCTTTGTTGCGATTATGATCGCCTTTGTTTTCGCATTTAAATGTTTTACATAGTATCAATGTATGGTTTAATTATTTAGATGCTCTGGAGAGCTATATGTTGTTAGATGAGAACTATGTATGTACTTTGGTTTTAATGTGATGATGAACTTCTATTAATTTGGACACTTAATTATATATAATGCACGCAGATGAACCGGCAATGGATGTACGGTGACAGACACACCTCCGAGTACATTAAGGGCGTGCATGAGTTTCTCGATGCGGCTGAGGCAACAAGCAGAATGGTTTTATGTGTTGTCCATGCCCTGATTGTGGGAATACGAAGTCTTACTCTGACCGGAAAATCCTTCACACCCACCTGCTTTACAAGGGTTTCATGCCACACTATAATGTTTGGACGAGGCACAGAGAAATAGGGGTTATGATGGAAGACGACGAAGAAGAAGAGTACGATCACAACTACGTGCCCCCTGAATACCGTGATGCTGCAATGGGGGGAGCTGGTGAAGATCAACAGGAACCAGACGGAACCAGACGATGTGCCCAATGATGCTGCAACGGGTGAAGCTGCTGAAGATCAAGAGGAACCAGACGATGTGCCCGATGATGATGATCTCCGCCGGTTCATTGTCGATGCAAGGACGCAATGCAAAAGTCAAAAGGAGAAGCTGAAGTTCGATCGCATGTTAGAGGATCACAAAAAAGGGTTGTAACCCAATTGCGAAG
The DNA here is from genome assembly GCA_032464435.1 of Aegilops umbellulata. Classification (NCBI taxonomy): domain Eukaryota; kingdom Viridiplantae; phylum Streptophyta; class Magnoliopsida; order Poales; family Poaceae; genus Aegilops; species Aegilops umbellulata. Next base: position 384,185,365 of record CP136059.1, on the reverse strand, counting down.
ATGGCACCACAAAGCTCGGTACCGTACTGGAATTGTTGCAGTGGAAGGCAGAGAATGCTGTGCCTGACAAAGGATTTGAGAAGCTACTGAAAATATTGAAGAAGAAGCTTCCAAAGGATAACAAATTGCTTGACAGTACATACGCAGCAAAGAAGGTTGTATGCCCTCTCGGATTGGAGGTGGAGAAGATACATGCATGCCCTAATTACTGCATCCTATACCGATGTGCATACAAGGATCTGAACGCATGCCCGGTATGCGGTGCATTGCGGTATAAGATCAGACGAGATGACCCTGGTGATGTTCACGGCGAGCCCCGCAGGAAGAGGGTTCCTGCGAAGGTGATGTGGTATGCTCCTATAATACCACGGTTGAAACATCTATTCAGAAACGGAAAGCATGCCAAGTCGATGTGATGGCACAGTGAGGACCGTAAGAAAGACGGGAAGTTGTGAGCACCCACTGACGGGTCGCAGTGGAGAAAAATCGTGAGAAAGTACTGGGTTGAGTTTGCAAAGGACCCAAGGAACGTATGGTTTGCTTTAAGCGCGGATGGCATTAATCCTTTCGGGGAGCAGAGCAGCAATCACAACACCTGGCCTGTGACTCTATGTATGTATAACCTTCCTCCTTGGATGTGCATGAAGCGGAAGTTCATTATGATGCCAGTTCTCATCCAAGGCCCTAAGCAACCCGGCAACGACATTGATGTCTACCTAAGGCCATTAGTTGAAGAACTTTTACAGCTGTGGAATGGAAACCGTGTGCGTACGTGGGATGAGCACAGACAAGAGGAATTTAACCTAAAGACGTTGTTGTTCGTGACCATCAACGATTGGCCCGCTCTCAGTAACCTTTCAGGACAGACAAACAAAGGATACCACGCATGCACACACTGTTTAGATGACACTGAAAGTATATACCTAGACAAATGCAGGAAGAATGTGTACCTGGGCCATCGTCGATTTCTTCCGACCAACCATCAATGTCGAAAGAAAGGCAAGCATTTCAAAGGCGAGGCAGATCACCTGAAGAAGCCCGCCATGCGTACCGGTGATCACGTACTTGCTATGGTCAATGATTTACACGTAATCTTTGGAAAGGGTCCCGGCGCACTAGCTGTTCCGAATGATGCTGAGGGACACGCACCCATGTGGAAGAAGAAATCTATATTTTGGGACCTAGAGGTCCGCTCTTCAATCGACATGATGCACGTGACGAAGAACCTTTGCGTGAACCTGCTAGGCTTCTTGGGCGTGTATGGAAAGACAAAAGATACACCTGAGGCACGGGAGGACCTGCAATGTTTGCACGAAAAAGACGGCATGCCTCCGAAGCAGTATGAAGGTCCTGCCAGCTACGCTCTTACGAAAGAAGAGAAAGAAATCTTCTTTGAATGCCTGCTCAGTATGAAGGTCCCGACTGGCTTCTCGTCGAATATAAAGGGAATAATTAATATCCCAGAGAAAAAGTTCCAGAACCTAAAGTCTCATGACTGGCACGTGATTATGACGCAACTGCTTCTAGTTGCACTGAGGGGGCTTCTACCGGAAAATGTCCGATTAGCCATTGTGAAGCTATGTGCATTCCTCAATGCAATCTCTCAGAAGGTGATCGATCCAGAAATCGTACCAAGGCTAAGGAGTGATGTGGCGTAATGTCTTGTCAGTTTCGAGCTGGTGTTCCCACCATCCTTCTTCAATATCATGACGCATGTCCTAGTTCATCTAGTCGACGAGATTGTCATTCTGGGGCCCGTATTTCTACACAATATGTTCCCCTTTGAGAGGTTCATGGGAGTCCTAAAGAAATATGTCCATAACCGCGCTAGGACAGAACGAAGCATCTCCATGGGCCATCAAACAGAGGATGTCATCGGGTTTTGTGTTGACTTCATTCCTGGCCTTAAGAAGATAGGTCTCCCTAAATCGCGGTATGAGGGGAGACTGACTGGAAAAGGCACGCTAGGAATGGACTCAATAATATGAAGGGATGGGCATTCTTGGTCTCAAGCACACTACACAGTTCTACATAACTCTACCTTGGTGACCCCGTATGTCGATGAACACAAGAACAGTCTGCGCTCCAAACACCCGGAGCAGTGCGACCACTGGATTACATGTGAACACATTAGGACTTTCAACAGTTGGTTGGAAGCACGTCTCAGAGGTGACAACACTGTTTGTGATGAGTTGTACTTGTTGTCCAGGGGACCATCTTTGACTGTATTGAATTACAAAGGATACGAGATAAATGGGAATACATTTTACACGATTGACCAAGATCAAAAGAGCACCAACCAAAACAGCGGTGTCCGCTTTGATGCAACAACCGAGAAGGGAAAGGACACATATTATGGTTACATAGTGGACATATGGGAACTTGACTACGGACAAGATTTTACGGTCCCTTTGTTTAAGTGCAAATGGGTCAATCTGTCAGGAGGCGGGGTACATGTAGACCCACAGTACGGAATGACAACAGTCGATCTGAAAAATCTTGGGTACACTGACGAACCGTTCGTCCTAGCCAATGATGTGGCACAGGTTATCTATGTGAAGGACATGTCTACCAGACCGAGAAAAAGAAAAGATAAGGAAACGAATACATCATACGATGAGCCAAAGCGCCACATAGTTCTTTCAGGAAAAAGGGACATCCTGGGAGTGGAGGGCAAGACAGACAAGTCTGAAGATTATGAAAGGTTTCATGAAATTCCTCCCTTCAATATCAAGGCTGACCCAAGCATCCTGATAAACGATGAAGATTATCCATGGTTACGGCGCAATAAGCAAATGACACAAGCGAAGAAAAAGTAAAGACTTTCTCCCGCAACTATTATGATGATACCATGCCAAATTTGTAACAGACGAGTATGCTATGCCAACTTTTTCAGAGTTCATTTGAAAACTATGAATTTAGGTCGAATTTTCTCTATAGGTGCATCTATGTTCATTTTTTTAGTAAAGTTAATCACAAACTTGTGATTCACACAAATTTCAAAGAATTTAAATTTTAACTATTCAAAATTGAAAACTAATGGCACTAACAGAAAGTTTATATTTTTTCTAAAACTAATGGCACTAACAGAAAGTTTATAATTTTGCTGACCTAAAAGCAAAAAGAATTAAAAAATAAAGCAAGAAACAAAATAAAATAAATAAAGCAACAAAGAAAACAAAAAAATTAAAAAAGTGTTTTCAAATTTGAGAACTAATGGCACTAACAGAAAGTTTATAATATTTCTAAAACTAAAAGCTAAAAGAATTAAAAAATAAAGCAAGAAACAAAAGAAAATAAATAATGCAGAAAACAAAACAAAAAACTGGAAAAAAAATTAAATATAGCAACAAAAAGTATTTTGTTGTAAGTAGAAACAAAAAAAACTAAAAAACATAAAAAGTGCCACCTACTGGGCACCCACGGCGTGAATACGACTAGAAACCCTACCATGGGCCAGGATTCAGGCCCGCGGGAGGCCCAGTAGGCCCGCAGGCATAGATTGCACGGTTAGGCCCGAAAGCCTCCTTTAGAGAGGAGCTCGAGAGGGAGGGCGCACCGCACCTTATAAACAGGTGCGGCTCCCTCTCAACTAGCGAGGTGGGACTAAACATTTGGGCGCAGGGCAGCACAACGCCTTTGGTCCCGGTTGGTGGCACCAACCGGGACTAAAGGGGTGCATTGGTCCCGGTTCGTGGCACAAACCGGGACTAATGCCCCCCCCCCCTTAGTCCCGGTATGTGCCACGAACCGGGACCAAAGCCTTTTCTATATAAGCAAACACTTAGCAGTTTTCGACCAAATCACGCACTTCTCCCCCGACGCCCCCTGCTCCTCCTCGTCGCCGTCGCCGCCCGACGCCCCTGCTCCTCCTCGTCGCCATCGGCACCGACACCGTCAGGCTGCTCGCCTTCGCCGTCGCTGCCGCCACCGACGCCGTCAGGCTGATCGCCTTCGCCGTCGTCGCCGCCCCCTGTGAGCACAGCCCTCCCGTCCCGCGCCCCTGCGCGACCGCCGCGCCGCAGCCCCTGCCCTGCGAGGCTGCCGTGCGCCGCCCCTGCCCTGCGCTGGCGCCGCGCGACGCCCAGCCGCCCCTGCCCTGCCCCGCCGGCGCCACCGCTGCTGCCAGGCCCCTCTGCCCCGCCGGCGCCAACAATTTTTTTTATTAGTTTAATTTTTTTCATATATATATAATGTATGTGTATGTATGTGGCTATATGTTTCTGTTCATATGTTGCAATATGTTTTTTTATTTTTATTAGTTTTTTTGTTCATATGTGATGTATATGTGTATGTGGCTATAATGTATATGTGTATGTGATGTATGTGGCTAGAATTTGCTAAATATATATGTTAAAACTGATTTTTGTTCATAGAAAGTTTTTTGTTCATATATAGAAAGTTACAATTTTAGAAAAGTTTTATATATGCAAAAGTTACAATTTTAGAAAAAGAAGGATAGGAAAGAAAAAAATAAGAAGAGGAAAGAAAGAAGAAGAGGAGAGGAAAATAAGAGGAGAAATAAATAAGAAGAAGAAAAAAGAAGAAAAAGAAGAGGAGAAGAAGAAAGGAATAGTGGAGAGGAAGAGAAAATAGAAGAAAAAAGAAGAAAAAGAAGAGGAGAAGAAGAAAGGAATAGTGGAGAGGAAGAGAAAATAGAATAAAAGAAGAAAAAGAAGAGGAGAAGAAGAAAGGAATAGTGGAGAGGAAGAGAAAATCGAATATGTCTATTTTCTCTTCCTCTCCACTATTCCTTTCTTCTTCTCCTCTTCTTTTTCTTATTTTTTCTTCTTCCATCTTCTCCTCTTTTTTTTCTTCTTTTTTTTTTCTTCTTCTTCTTAATTTTTATCGGGAACGAGGGTGTCGAGGATCGCCGTGGGGTCGAGGGTCGGGAACTAGGGTCGAGGGTCGTTAAGGGGTCAAGGGTTGAGGGTTTCAGGGTCGAGGGTTCGAGGGTTCTATAGGGTCTAGGGATCGAGGGTCGAGGGTTCCAGGGTCGTCTAGGGGTCGAGGGTTCCAGGGTCGTCGAGGGTTCGAGGGGTCGAGGATCGCTCGACACTAGGCAACCTCCCGACCCCTCGGCGATCCTCTCGAACATGAGAGGACGAAGAGGATAAAAAGAGAAGAGGAAGAAGAAAAAAAAGAGGAGAAGAAAGAATAGAGGAGTTCTTCGTTTAATATATATGATTCCTTACTATGATTAGCTAGCTAGTTCTACGTTTGCCACTAATATATCCATTTGTCATGTTTGAATAATAATTGCCATGTTGTAAATATTTGTAGAAACTATGGACACCGCCCGAGACGAAGCAAACGAAGCGATGTTGAGGGACATAATTGCACAAGGAAGTGATGTCATCTCGTTGTTTCTCAACGACACCGATGGTCTAGAAGGAGAGGGTGAAGAAGCTGGCTCCGGTGACCTAATGCCGGTGCAAGAAGGAGACCGTGATGACGGCTCCGGTGACCGAACCGAGTCCGGCCAGGTATATATATTAGTTAAGCCTGTGCTGACTAGCTAATTGATGCATTCATTGTTTTGGTATGTACACATATTAATTAAGTCTTTGTTCTTTTTTCTTGCCCTCCGGATCAAGCACAACTGAGGTAAAGAGACGAGGCCCGAAGAAAAGTTGAGCTCGGATGAAAGGTTTGAGATCATAGCAATCGCGCCCGACGGCCAACCTATTGAACCCATCCGAACAAAGAAGGCATTTGTTGCTCAGTGCGGGGTTCTGGTTAGGGACAATATCCCGATCAGCATCCAGCAATGGTTTAAGCCGGCTACAGAAGACCCTGAGGTGTCTTACGTCAATGATATGCAGAAAAATGATTTTGGACTGAGCTGAAGACAAATTTCACCCTACCGCTAGAGGGTGATCCGGAGAAGCCAGTTAAAGAGCAATTAATCAAGTCTTTTGCTCTTAAGAGGATGGAAGACCTATTCAGGAGGTGGAAGAAAGACCTGAATAGGTTTGTCGAGAAAAAAGAGACACCAGAATTCAAGGGCATATATGAGAAGATCAAAGATGATTGGCCTGTATTTGTGGCCCACAAGACATTGGAAAAGAGTAAGAAGATGTCGGCGACAAACAAGAAAAATGCTGCGAAGAAGAAGCTTCACCATCGCACGGGGTCAGGTGGCTACCTCGTAGCCCGGCCTAAGTGGGCCAAGGCTGAGAATGATCTGTTTGATAAAGGGATCGAACCAGAGACAATGAGCTGCCAGACCGTTGCCGGACTTGGTTCTTCGGGGCTGGCGGAACCTTGGACCCTTCAACAGGGAAGTGCATTTGGACGGACTAGCAACTTGACATACCCTTGAAGAAGCTTCGGTACTATATCAATGCAGCGCAGCAAGGAACGCTCCTTCCAGACAGAGAGAACAACGAGCTCACAAAGGCCCTCGGGAATCCTGAGCACCCTGGACGGACACGAGGCACTCCAGGCTCCATTCCGTGGAAGGCTGGGCTTCCGGACGCAGGCGGTTACAAAAGCCAGGAGAGGAGGAAGAAAGTGCAGCAGTCCGAACTGCAGGCGCTTAAAGCAAGGGTACTCGGGATAGAGGAACGAGAAGCAAATCGCAGCAAACGAACTGCCGAAGCTTCCCCTGAAGCTACCCCACCATCTCAGTGGAGAAGCAGCGTGGCTTCCACCAAGCTATTTCAGCCAGAGCTTGTCTTGACGGCTCCTGCCAGCTATCCCGTGGATGCTATCACGGAGGCTCAAAATTGCCACCTTATGACGCAATGGATGAATATGAAGGTCAAGGTGGCTGTTGGCTCTGTTTTTCCTAATGAACCCGGCGCAACTTTTCACTGCCGGGCGATTCCAGAAGGATATGCTAAGGTGATGGTGGATGAAATAACGGAGGGATTTGAGGACCTCCCGCTTGACCATCCTACCAAAGAAGGGGAGACCCGGCTGGGTTCTGCTCTGAAGACTCCATGCCTATGGCGGAAGGAGCTCATCAACCTTCCAAACTGGACACCTCCGCCTCCTCCTCCTCCTCCGGCGAGTCAGGGCACTCCTCCTCCTCCACCGCCTCCTCCTCCGGCGAGTGACGATCAGGGCCCTCGGTCGGCTCCTACTCCGACGCGTGGCGGCACTCCGCCTCCTTCTCCGCCTGCGCCGGCGCGCCCGAGCAGCCAGCCTACTCCTTCTCCGCCTCGTCAGCAAGGGCGGAAGAGACCCGCCGCCGCTCCGGCAGCTGCTCCGGCGCGTCGTAGTCCTTCTCCTCCGCCTCGTAAGCAAGTCAAGAAGACTGCCGCTCCGTCTAATCTGCCGGCGTCTAGCAGTACAGCCAGAGGCGGGAGGACATACGGATTCGGTCCTTCTCTGAAGACTCCAGGGAAGTTACCATACGAGATGAGCCCGGAGGAGAACGCGAAGATCGCGTGAACCGAAGCGAAGGAATGGTTTCAAGGGTTGAAAGCAAAGAGACATCCACCTCCGGAGAAAAAGGTAGATCCGGTGAAAGCGAAGCACACTCTGGCTGCCCTGGCAAAACCACCCAAGTCTCCGCCGAAAGGCAACTATGAGCGCATTATTGAAAAGACATGGGCCGAAGCGGAGCGGTCGGGAAATACAGTCAGTGATCAAAGGTTGAAAGAATGGTGAGTAGCTGGGAAACAAATTGCCCAGCTCGGCGAACAACGGAATCAATCGTGCCCCCCGCTCAAGGTGCCTAGCGTCGATCCGAGGATGGTGCCCGGTTATAACAATCTTGACGATTACCTGCCCGACGATGTAAATTATGATTTCCTGGACGTGCAGATACACAGATACGAGTACGGGAAGCCTCTCGTCAAAGATGAAAGATCTCTATCAACGATGATGCGAAGATTGCATGATTGGTACTTGAAAATGTGCAGAAAGTCTGGGGGAGGAGTACTTTGTATGCGAGAGTTAAGCCGGAGCATGACCTCGTTGGAATTGAACTGTTGGCTATTCCATTTGAGGAGTTCTATCAGTTTTTCAATCAATTGGCCCTCGATAAAACAACGGTCACCTACTACTGTCTGTAAGTACTACTACTTCTGTCATTATGTCTCTCTATATAGCTCAGCTCTTTCATTGCATGTATTTATAATTATCCTCACTATATTATGCAGATTGAAGATCGCCGAATTGAAGAAAAGACAAATCGGTGATATTGGGTTCGTTAACACATATCTCATAGATGCAGTTCAGGTTAAACATCATGCCGCAGAAACCGAGGCCAGCTTGCTACAAGCATTCAAAATAAATGAACACAAAGATATAATACTATTTTCTTACAACTTCAAGTGAGTGTTGTCTTGTGCATATTCGGTTTCCCTTATTTATTAGTCCAGGTTATAGTAATGTAATTGATGAGTTATGCATGCGTGCGCAGTTTCCACTATATTCTCCTGGAGATTAGGCTTGAGCAGGGAGTAGTAACTGTCTTGGACTCGTGACGAAAAGATCCCCAGGAGTATGCGGACATGACTACAATCCTGCAGAAGTAAGTTAAATCGATCATTATCCACCATATCAGCAAATTTTTCATTTCCTGATATCAAGTAATTGTTTTCTTTTGTCTGGCAGGGTTTGAAGAAAATTCACCACAAAATCCCCGGGACTTCCGAAGGAGCTGGAATTTAGATACCCGAAAGTAAGTACTATAGTACCATGTTCTGCGCGTCTCCTAGCTATTGATTCAAGCGCTAGTTTCATCAATACCATTTGGCATTCTTTCTTATCTGTTTGATTGACCTCTATTTCTTGTAAAGTGGTTGTGGCAAGCAAGGGAATGATTTCTGTGGATACTACGTTTGCGAGTCCATCCGCCACACGACCTGTGAGCGGGGCGGGTACTCTGACCAACAATATGAAGTGCGTAAGAAATAATACTCACAATTTTTGTTTATTACCATCATTTGTGTTGAGTTTCATTCATTCTTATATATATGTATTGACCCCCTTCTTCAAATTAGATGTTTCGGCAGCGGGATGAACTCCTCGAACCAGATCGCATGCGAGCAATTCAATAGTAATTGGCGGCATTCTTTCTTGACCACGTGATCGCTGAAGACGGAGAATACCATGCGTCCATAATTTAGGAGATTATATTTGTAAAAGATAATTATTTTATATATGTAGCCGGTAGTGTCGGACGATAGATATACGAGAACTTGTTGTTCGACCAATCTCTCGGAGAAGGAGAGGTGGTCGATATCACTTCTCTCTGTATGCATATATGTTAATGACGATCTTCTGTTTTCTTCGTTTGCTTACTAGCTAGTTAGCGTGCCTAGTCCTCTCTATACGTATGTATATGTAGCGTCGACCAAGCACGGACATAAGAGAGGACACTTCTATCTATTAATTAGCTATCTAACACAATATATGAAATACCTAAATTAACCCCCCAAAACTCCCAACCCCCCCCCCTTTAAAAAAAAAACAAAAACCCCAGCCACAGAAATGCTGACGCGTGGAGGTATATTGGTCCCGGTTGGTGCCACCAACTGGGACCAAAGGCCCCCCTGCCTGGGCTCGGCACACACGCCACGTGGAGGCCCATCTGTCCCGGTTCTGGTTTGAACCGGGACTAAAGGGTGAGGGCATTAGTAACGACCCTTTAGTCCCGGTTCAGGAACCGGGACAAAAGGCCCTTACGAACCGGGACAATAGGTCCGTTTTCTACTAGTGGACGTGCCTTGACCAAACTGCCGGGAGAAAGTGGACTGTCGGCAAATAGATGGGCACCGGCAATGCAACTGCCGGGAAAAATTTATCTGCCGGGAGAAGTAATCCCCAGCAGCCGTTATCGTGGCGGTTCTATCTGCTGGGAGAAAACATGTCCCGGCAGTTTGTCTGCCCTATAAAGTGCTTTCTCCCGGCAGTTTTTTTGTCCCTACATCAGTATTGTGGTGTAGTGCGACCTACTCAGGGCCAAGTACTTCCCACCGGGCAATTTTTTTGCGGCCACGGGGAGGGGGTCTCCCTTCTGGAACTCTTTTCAAGAGCTTAAACCAATCTTCGCCATGGGGGCGAAGTTTTTGGTCAAAGACGGGCGCTCAGCACGTTTCTGGTTGGACCTCAGGATTGGCGACCAACCTCTCTAGTCCAGATTCGGAGACCTGTTCAATGTAGCATTTGATCCAAGTATCTTTGTGGCTCAAGCTATGGCCGAGTCCCCGTCGGTGCTGATGTTTCACCGCGAACTCACTTGCCCGGAGATGACAAGTTTGGGAATCTTTTTGACTCTTGTTGAGGGGGTGGAGTTACACTACAAGAAATATGTCAACTTATGACCTTCTGTTAGTGACCCTCGAAGAATTGGTCATAAATTTATGACCCTTTCAGACCAATTGGTCAAAAGCTGTTCGGGGGGCTCCAAACCCTAAACCATTGCGACCATTTTGGTCAGAAAGGTCGTAATTTCCTCACACGAAAAGGTCATAAAGCAAACATCGCTAGTCCGCTGCCTTATTTCAAGTTGTTAACGACCAATATAGATGGTCACAGCCTTGTAAATAGTGGTGGGTTGCTATGACTAGGCGCCACCTCATCAGTTTTGCCTATGTGGCATGTCCATGTGGCAGTTTTTGCCCTAGGTTGTGAAACAACCTATATTTCTGTCATTCCCAAAATTCCCAAAAAAATCTCATAAATTCTTTGGGTCATATCTTCGTCAAATATGTAAAAACCTTCCTTGCCTAGTTCAAAAATAATTCAAAAATATTCATTTTCCTATTCTGTTCAGAGTAACAGTTTGTGAAGGAAGTACCACTTTGGCATGTCCAAATAGTACCCATTTTCTACAGTGCTTTCCTATGCCCAAATAACCATCCTCCACCAAATGCCAGCTCAATCCATTCATTATTTTGAGTCGAGCTTCAACATTCGTATTTATGTCCAGTGTGGTGGTTTGCAAAGCAAGTACCAGCTAGGCTCCTCCTTTTGAGCTGAAAATTTGTGAAGACAGTCTTCTTAGTAACTGATCATCCTCAGCCAAAACTCACGCCCATTAGCCATGTACATTTCCTGTACCGCTAATCAAACACTTGGCTGCTAATTCATGTTTGAGCACCGATCGGTCTCCTCGTGAGAATCTTATGTTGTAATTTTCTTCCTAGCACCTACATGGGGAGTGCCCAACCCACTAGACATGTCTAGGCCACCCAGAACACACGGCAGCGCCACGGTCACGCGATGACCACGCGGCGGGCATGCGAGCTTACGTGCTCTAGAGTTGGGGCCCTCGGCCACTATCCAAACCTCGATGTCTCTCCATCAAACCATGTATTTCTGATTAAATAGATACTTATGTACCTGGAAATGATTTTTGAAAAAAATAAAGAGCAAACTATGACGCAGCTGCAGTTCAAATTTGACCCGCTTCCACCTGAATCGACGGGAATTTGTCTTTTTCACCAGAGGTGGATCAAAAATTTTGACACCCAACCATTTTGTCAATTATGCATTAAATATGTCCTGGTATTTTATAAAAATGATTTGGTCCAATTTTGCAACCATTATTTTGGAGGTCCTTCACAAAAAAACCTCCTTTTGGGCACTCGAAAAATAGAAAATGGTTTTTTCGTTCAAAGAAAATAAAAACTTGCTTAGGCAACATTGTTTGCCATTCCAATATGCACCCTTGTGCACAATATGAGATCATTTGAACAAACTATGCCATGAATGTGGCCATAAGATTGATCATTTGGCTTGAAAGCCATGAATCTTCAGACATTATAGCTCGTTTCTGAAAACACTTTTTTATAATAATTACCGTATTACAAGTTTGTTATTTTTCCTGGGAACTTGGCCACATATAATGACACAATGCGAAGGTTTCCCAATTTTTTGATTTTTTTTGAATTTTTTATGCCCGTTTCAAAATGCGGTCAAAACGGTGGGAATGACCGTTCCTAGCTAGTGGTTGAATCTTGGAAAATTTTTGGTGTTTCTCTGATTAAATAGATACTTATGTACCTAGAAATGATTTTTGGAAAAAATAAATATTAAACTATGAGGCAGCTGCAGTTCAAATTTGACCCGCTTCCAGCTGAATCGGCGGAAATTTGTCTTTTTCACGAGAGGTGGATCAAAACTTTTTACACCCAACCATTTGGTCAATTGTGCATTAAATATGGCCTAGTATTTTATAAAAATGATTTGGTCCAATTTTGCAACAATTATTTGGGAGGTCCTTCACAAAAAAACCTCCTGTTGGGCACTTGAAAAAGGGAAAATGGTTTTTTCGTCCAAAGAAAATGAAAACTTCCTTAGGCAACATTATTTGCCATTCCAATATGCACCCTTGTGAACAATATGAGATCATTTGAACAAACTATGCCATGAATGTGGCCATAAGATTTATCATTTGGCTTGAAAACCCTGAATCTTCACGCGTGATAGCTCATTTCTGAGAACACTTTTTTAAAATAATTTCCGTATTACAAGTTTATTATTTTTTCTGGAAACTTGGTCACATATAATGACACAATGCGAATGTTTCCCATTTTTTTGATTTTTTTTGAATTTTTTATGCCTGTTTCAAAATGCAGTCAAAACGGCGGGCTTGACCGTTCCTAGCTAGTGGTTGAATCTTGCAAAACTTTTGATGTTCCTCTGATTAAATAGATACTTATGTACCTAGAAATGATTTTTGAAAAAAATAAAAAGCAAACTATGAGGCAGCTCCAGTTCAAATTTGACCCGCTTGCAGCTGAATCGGCAGAAATTTGTATTTTTCACGAGAGGTGGATCAAAAACATTTACACCCAACCATTTTGTGAATTGTGCATTAAATATGGCCTAGTATTTTATAAAAATGATTTGGTCCAATTTTGCAACAATTATTTGGTAGTTCCTTCATAAAAAAACCTCCTTTCGGGCACCCGGAAAATGGAAAATGTATTTTCCGTGCAAATAAAATGAAAACTTCCTTAGGCAACATTGTTTGGAATTCCAAGATGCACCCTTGTGCACAATATGAGATCATTTGAACAAACTATGCCATGAATGTGGCCATAAGAGTGATCATTTGGCTTGAAAGCCATGAATCTTCACGCATGGTAGCTCATTTCTGAGAACACTTTTTAAAATAATTACCGTATTACAAGTTTATTATTTTTTCTGGTAACTTGGTTTCATATGATGACACAACGCGAAGGTTTTGCATTTTTTTGATTTTTTTTGAATTTGTTATGCCCGTTTCAAAATGCGGTCGAAATGGCGGGCATGACCGTTCATAGCTAGGGGTTGAATATTGCCAAAATTTTGTTGGATCTCTGATTAAATAGATACTTCTTTACCTAGAAATGATTTTTGTAAAAAATCATGAGCAGACTATGAGGCACCTCTAGTTCAAATTTGACCCGCTTCCAGCTGAATCAGCATAGTTTTGTCTTTTTCACGAGAGGTGGATTGAAACCTTTTGGCACCCAACCATTTGGTAAATTATGCATTGAATATGGAGTAATATTTTATATAAATAATTTCGTCCAATTTTGCAACAAATTTTTGGTGTGTCATTCACAAAAAAAACTCATTTTGGACACTCAAAAAATGGAAAACAAAATTTTTGTGCAAAGAAAATGAAAAATTCCTTAGTCAACATTGTTTGTCATTCAAGATACAAACTTGTGCACAATGTGAGACCATTTTTTTTATTTTTTCATGTATAAAGTAGAAGAAAAACAAAAGAAAATACACAAATCACATATACTCTATTCCCATTGGTGGAGTTGGTTTGACACGGATTGATGACATGGCGCCCATCCATCCATCCATCTTCCCACATCCATCCATCCATTTATCTATAGTGAACAAAAAAGAAAAAAAATGAAAAGGGGAAACCACAGATCCATCCCTCGTCTCGTCTCCCACCCACCCCCGATCCCATCCCTCCCAAACCCTAACCCGCACCCGCACTCCTCCTTCCTCGGCTCCTCGCCGCCGCCACCTCCTCCCCGTCCCGCAGCGGCGCCCACCGCGTCACCTGCCAGCCGCCCTCGCGGGTGGCTGCGTCCACGGCGACGACGGAGGCCGCGGTCGGTCGTCTCCCTATCCGCATATCTCCCTAACGCCAGACCCAATCCGCCGCCGTCCTCTTCTCCAGTCGCACCGGCGACCTCCAACCTCATCGCCTGCATCCCCTCCCCTTTCCTCCTAGATCGACTCGAGCTGCTCATGTCGTGGCCAGATCTGGTAGGAACTCCCTCCCTCCCACCTCGCTCCGCATCCCGATAGTGATGGCGCAGTCCGGCAACAGCGACGCCGATCCAATCAGCACCCAGCCCGCGGCGGTAAGGGATCTCGTCCCGAGATTTGTTTTCGGGTTTTATTAATTTCCTTGTGTTTTGGGGCTGATCTGTGGTTTGTTGGCGCGCGCAGGAGGAGGTGACGGTGGAGAGGACGCCCGAGGAGGAGGTGGCCAGGCTGAGGTACCTCGAGTTCGTGCAGCAGGCGGCGGCGCAGGCGGTCGTGCTGGCGGCCACGGCCTACGCCAACGCCAAGCAGGGCGCCGGCCCGCTCCGCCCCGGCATCGACCACGTCGAGGGGACGGTCAAGGCCGTCGTCGGCCCCGTCTACGACCGCTACCACGCCGTGCCGCTCGATCTCCTCAAGTTCCTCGACCGCAAGGTGAGAACGATTGAGAAACTCAACTTGATTTCTTAGTTGTATGCAAGGATTGATTATCTGATCCAGTTCCTGGTTGTCACTTTTCGCCATGGGAGTACCTACTTGTTCTCTGCTCCTGATTTCACATCGCATCTGCATAGTGCTATAAGTCATTATGCCGATGAAACGGCTTGTCTGATCTTATGGTGGATTGGTTTGTTCTGCTAATCTAGTTTGTGAAGTAGTACGGATGATGTCCTAATAGTTTTGATACCTAGAAGTCAAGGTGTTTCCCCATCTGTTGATCACAAACCATCTCTGAACACCAGAGAAACCGACTTGTTAGGCACTAATTATAATTTGTTGTTGGCAGCTGTCTGCTTCATTTTCTATCTGTATATTGTTGGATTGTACTAGAATTTAGTTGGCACGGGGCAAAATTTAGTTGATGTTAATTGAGCTTCTCATATTTTGCTTGCATCTATCTGGAAAATCAAAATGGATTGGCTGCAACTCTCCCATCAATTAATTTATGCATGTGGTTGCGTGAGAGATATCCTGTTACGAAACAAATATCATAATAATATGGCCATTTGAGTTTAATTGTGGCTTGTTCTTGCAACTGATT
Organism: Aegilops umbellulata; assembly: GCA_032464435.1. Taxonomy (NCBI): domain Eukaryota; kingdom Viridiplantae; phylum Streptophyta; class Magnoliopsida; order Poales; family Poaceae; genus Aegilops; species Aegilops umbellulata. The sequence continues at coordinate 384,170,136 of CP136059.1, read as the reverse complement.
TATTGGTCAGTGTGAGGCAAGCATTATGCAGTGTCAACTGTTCATTCATTTACTGATTCGAGTTTAATAAAATGTCGGCAGGAAGAAGCTGCTGCTGCAGGTTTATGGCACTTGCAGGGACAACACAAATTCCATCTATTTTTTTGTTCTTTGTTTTGATTGATGTGCGTTCATTACCAATTCCTTAGGATGATTTGTGTTCCTCATGGCGATTAGTCTCGGACGCTACAAGCTATTCTCTGTTGTGTGGTATATCCTGATTGGTGGCATTCTATGTGCCAACTTATCCTGGAAACGACACATACATTCATATGCAGTCCTCTGTTATTTTTCTTTTCTCTGTGTTAAATGATCTAAATGTGCGGATCAAATGATCTCATAGTTTGAATGCACCATAGTTTTGCATAACCTCGGTACATTTACATAACTTTTTAGTTGTTTGATCAATGTGATCTTGCCAACTACTTGACTTATACAATTAATATGTTCTTTGGAGTGACTACTCAACTAGTCTTTTTACTTTATCTAAAATCCATGTACCAGTTTCGAGAGCAAACTGGTTGCCGAGGGTTGTATGCCATTCAGCAGGATTTTTTTTGTCTCCGAAATTCCATGAGTTATTAAAAGGTTGTAAATGGCATCTCAATTTTTCACGGTTTGTACTAGTTATCTTCCCTGTTATGCAGTTCTGTTTTTCCAAAAATCACAGTACAAGTTGAAGCTTATCATCCTGATATTGTCAACTTAGCCTGTTTGTTATTCTTGGTTCTTTTTATTGTCAGCTTAGCCTGTTTGTTATCCTCAAGTACTAATGACAGCTTAGTCTGTTGCTATTGGTAGAACTGCTGATGTAGTCTAGGTGTAGCCGCAACTGCTGTGTCTTGGTAGGTAATTGGTATCATGTCCATGTTGTTGTTGCATGTGTAATTAATAAATGGCAGAAATAACACCTGCTTGGAATCTCCCGGTCCTGGCGCGTGTGATCTGACTGGGTTGCGTTGGTGTGTGGTTGCAGGACAAGGTGGTGAACCTGTTGTTCGAGAAGAGGCCGAAGTTTTGGCATCGGTGGAGGCCGAAGAGGATCTGCAAGGATCTCAGCAGCATCGGCGACACTGGTATGCTGAATACCAGTTTCCTGTAAAAGAAATCTGCTGCACTTGTCGTCTCTGTTTCCTGTAAAAGAAATATGTTGAATACCAGTTCCTACCAGTCTGACGGCGGCTTGTGTGCGTTGCAGTTATTATCTCTGTCACCAAGGAGGGTGTCAAGTTCTCCACTGCTGCAGACATTGGAACAGCAAACACCATACTTCATACTGATAGTTAAGAACCCAACTGATTTGTTCTCAATCTGATTGCTTGCTGGTTACTCAGTTTTTATATCTGGACAGTGTTGTAATACACTATTGTGTCCCTATGATGTAAAAGTTATGGTATGAATAGCTTTATATTAGGATCTTCTTGAGTCTCTATGATGTTCTCTCTTAGTATCATGTCATGAGCTGTGAGTCGTGCATATATAACTGAGCTATATAAGACCAGCAAGTTTTTTTGCCAATTAGCTTTTCGTGTGCATGCTCTTAATCCCCATAGCACTAAGAGAGGACCTTGCTGATTCCCATATTACTAATTTCTGTATCAAACATTATTATTTTGTATCTATGTGCTAGCTCTGTCAAATGTAATCAACCTGCCTATGTTCCATTTTGCTATTTGTACTTGGATAGAAAAGCTAAAATCTGTATAGTGCTTTGTGTGTAATACCAAGTTGTTCCTGTTATTTACAAACTGTTGTTCTTATACATTGATCCACAACACCTTACATTACACATTTGAAATTAATTAAAATACATCTAAACACAGTGCTTCAACTCAGATTTATCCTATGATTATACCTCAGACATTAGTTTGTTTTTATGCTTTTGTTTCCCACAGTGCTTCAAGCTTGTTTATTAACTCGATTTGTTGTTATTCTGTTTAACAGGAGACTGCAGCAGAAGCAGAGAAGACCGATGCTACACCAATCCAAGAGTAGCTAGCTTTAATTAACTTGGCAGAGCGTTTTATTTTTCAATCGCAATATTTGTGATTGTGTGGAATATTGTATGGTTATGTACGTGAAGTTTTAAGTTCCTCGGCATGCAATATTTGTAGGTTAAACTGGTTGTTGTGAAGTGAACGAGTGTTTGGAGTTTCACATGTTCTGTTCTGTACAGAATATATTGTAATAAACCTATTTTGGTTGTTATTTGAAGATTTTCATATTCTTTTCTTCTTTTTGTTTGATATATACTGCTTAAAAAGCGATGTGGATCCACTGCCAGGAAAAATCTAACAATTGGGACCCATCTAAAAACTGGACCACAAAAAACCCTCGAAAATAAAAATGAAATGGACCGCAAAAGGCCATGCCTAGAAAATAAAAAGGCCAAATTGTTGGGCCAGGCCCATGTAGCTAGAGAAAATTAATAGAGAAAATATACAGTAAAAAGGCCGAATTGTTGGGCTAGGCACATGTAGAAAATCGAATTGGACTGGGCTGAATCTTGTGCCACGTCAGATTGCCACGCTGGATGCCTACGTGGCCTGGGGGAGGCTGCTAGTGACCAAAACGCCACAGTAGGCTTATTTTGGTCGTAAACGTCTTCGACCATTCCAGAAGAAAGGTCGCTATAGTCAGTTTATGACGGCCAGCTTTTGACCTTCTGTTTTTGGTCACAAAAAGGTCGCAAATGGAAATTTGTGACCTTTCAGTGACCAATAGTGGTGGTCACAAGTTGACATATTTCTTTTAGTGTTAACCCACGGCCCGGACGTTGTGTCGTGGTACCTCAAAACCTCTGGCAAGTTCTCCGTAGACTCCCTTTACCGAGCTCTTGCTAGGGGCCCCCATCGCCAGGTGGCTTCCGGGGTATGGAAAGCTCGGCTGCCCCTCAAGATTAAGGTATTTTTGTGGCATCTATGTCGTGACAAACTCCCCACGTCCGTCAACATAGCCAAACGCAACGGTCCGGCCAGCAGAGCCTTGTGCAGTCTGCGGGGAGCCTGAGACCGCCAACCATGTTTTTTCCATTGCTACCTGGCCCGGTTTGCGTGGAGTGCGGTCCACGAGGCCGCTGGCTGGGATTGGGATCCTAGATCTAGTTCTGAGATGTGTGCTCTCTTGTCGTCGGTTAGTGGTACCGCTCGACGTGTCATATGGTGTTGCGTGGAGGCGTTACTCTAGGCACTTTGGCATATTAGGAACAAACTTACTATTGAGGGATCCTTCCCCTCTCATCCTACTGATGTGGTTTTCAAATGTGTAATCTTCTTGCAGAAGTGGGCGCCGTTGGGAAGGCGCCAAGACGCTGATCTCCTGCAGCTCGCTCTTGCTCATCTCCGTCATGTCTATGCTTTGGCAAGAGCTCCTGCGCCGCCTCCATAGGGATGTGAGGCACCTTTTGGCATCATGACGGCGAGCCTGTGTGCTCTGTTTCAGCCAGCTACGGCTTGTAATCCAAAACTTGTCCCCCTCTCCTCAGTAAGACTTTATTCTCGTGTACCCGGCCTGTTGTGGGCTTTATTCAGTTAAAGCCAGACGCCCCTAGCGTCTTCATTCTAAAAAAATCTACTGGTGCATCGGAAGCAAATAAAAAAATCAAAGCATTCCTGAAGGAAGCAGCAATAAATGGAATGAAAGTACCTGACGTGATTTACGAGATTAGTTGCCAGAAAATAAACCGCAATTGATGTTAGCCATAATTTTGATCTAGAAATTAGCTGCATGCATTTAGCTCACGTGGTGCGGATCGTGGACTTGGCGGGCGTTGCGTCGTGCTGCTGGGTTGTGGGATGCATGCGTGCTGTAGTTAGTGCAGAGCAAAAAAAAAGGATCAAGCCGTTGTGTGGCTTGACCGGCGAGTTTGCATGCTAGGTTGGTAGTTAGTGCATGGGGTTAGTGGCCGATCTGGGCGGCTGGGCTGTGCGTGAGTCTGCGTATTATAATGGCCGCGGTGCTGCTATGTAGAGTATAGCCAGAGAGAGAGATGTCGCCTCTCGGAGTGTATGTGTGCTCGCCGGGGGGTGGTGTGTGTGTGGCTCGAGTTCGTGCTCGGGGAAAAGATCGCCGTTGTTGCGGCAGGGCGTACGTGCGCTAGAAACTCCACCGTGTCCTCTGTGTTCTCTGTTTCTTCTTCTTCTTTTGTCGTGCGAGCGCAGCAAGAGAGAGAGAGAGAGCCAAGCGAGAGCTCAGGTGACGAGGAGAGCTAGGGCTAGACAACAACAATTGGTATCAGAGCTGGTTCATCTTTGGTGTCGTCCCCTTGCCGGAGGCATGCCGGCAGTGGCGGCGTTCGCCGGCGGCTGCGCGGTGAAGCTTCGAGCCGTGTGTTGGCTTGTGGAGGTGCGCGGCGCTGCGGCTGCCATGGCGGACGCGCAGGCGGCGCGCAGTGAGTCCGCGGCGTCTTGTGCAGTCGGACTCGTCGGGCGTGTCGGCTGCGCGGGACGTGTGGGACGCACTGGCGTGGTTGGGCTCGTTGGGCGCGTCGGGTGCGCGCGGGACGGGCGGGGCGTAGAGGGACGCCAGGCGTGTGTCGCCCGCGGAGAAGGAGCTCGACGTGTGTCGCCGGAGTCATGACAGAGCACGGTGCGACCGGCGTCGGTGTGCCAGGTCTGGTCAGCGGGCTGGGTCACGGCCGTGACGACGACAATGACGCGAGCTGCATCAACTCTGACGACGACGGGCACACGGCACGTCGCAGCAAGCGCGGAGGCGCGTGATGACGTGAGCGAAGGCGTTCAAGAATTAAGACGACGGTCGACGGCAAGGCGTGTCAAGATTAAGAGGTGATTGTTAGCCATAATCTTGATCTAGAAATTAGCTGCATGCATTTAGTTCACGTGGTGCAGATCGTGGACTCGGCGGGCGTTGCGTCGTGCCGCTGGGTGGTGGGCTGCATGCGTGCTGTAGTGAGTGCGGAGCAAAAAAAAGATCAAGCCGTTGTGTGGCTTGACCGGCGAGTTTGCATGCTAGCTAGGTAGTTAGTGTAAGGGTTAGTGGCCGATCTGGGCGGCTAGGCTGTGCGTGAGTCTGCGTATTAAAATGGCCGCAGTGCTGCTGTATAGAGTAGCCAGAGAGATGTAGCCTCTTGGAGTGTATGTGTGCTCGCTGTAGGGTGGTGTGTGTGGCTTGATGTCGTGCTCGGGGAAAAGATCATCATTGTTGCGGCGGGGCGTACGTGCGGCGGAAACTCCACCGTGTCATCTCTGTTCTCCGTTTCATCTTCTTCTTCTGTCGTGCGAGCGCAGCACAAGAGAGAGAGAGAGCCAAGCGAGAGCTCAGGTGAGGAGGAGAGCTAGGGCTAGACAACAACAATTGATTCTAATATCTGCCTGCAAACATTAGAAATTAATTCTAAATCCCTGCATGCGACCGATCAGACGCTACTGAAAAATCAATCCGACGCTGGCGGACTAGTCTGATGGAAAGCTACTACTGATCCCTAGTGGTTCCCAATTTCTAATTGCATCATTCTCAATGATCCAGCACAGTTGCTTGCGTAGCCCAGATCAGTTTGCTAGGACTTCACATCTGTCATGAAATACTGTGTAACACGGAGTGGTTTGGCATCCTGATACCTTCCATTCTCATATTGATCGTATGAAGCATGTCTTTCTTGTTTGCATAATATTGAAGCAGAAAATTCAAAACCATCAAAATCCTGACTCAACTTAGTTTTCTGCTGCTGAATAGAGTATCCACCGAAGAGTTTGATATTCGCAGGTATATATATAGCCTATCCTAGAATTGTTTGTTACATCCGCTTTTATCTCCCCAGGACTGCACAATACTTGTGCTCATTATACAGTTTTAATTGCCCACTGCAGTGGCATTGGCAGCCTCGCCTTTCAATGTCACTATGTGGGTGGTGGCCAAGAGATTGCTCTGCTAAGAATCATGTGGCCGGAGGAGTACACAAAGGTAAGGACAACGATAGTTAAGACAAGACACGTGTGAGTATCGCGTACACAAGCAACAGGCTGTTGTCGGGCAAGCGGTGGCTTAGTTTCAGCGATTGTTCTAGCTGAAGTTGCCCAGATGTGAGTCAAGAACACGGTTCTCAATTATTTTTAGTACTTTATGGCAACGTTTTCGTGTAAATTTAGCAGGGTTTGTGGATAGACAACGTTGTGGTTATCCAGATTCGAGAGGAAATAACAGTTAGATTGTTGTGTGTAAGAAAGCACAAAGTAAACTATCCAGTTTCGTCTCCAGAATGGTGTCACATTCAACATTAGATACTATGTTTCACTTTGTACATACCCCCTTCCATCAATACTAATTGTCGCTAATTTATTATGTACTAAATCAGTGACAATTAATATGGACAATTATGCCCTAAAATGTGAATAAGCTTTTTTCTTTTCTTTCAGAAACAGGATTACACACGGTATATGTATCGATTGATGCATATAGCGTTAGATGTGAACAAGCCTGATCCAAAGAACGATGGGTATGTGAAGATTCACAGATCTTACATAGGTTGGTTTAGGCCTCGCGTCCTATTTCGATGGAAGTGGAACCTGCAATCCTAATTTCTCGCATGCACAAATAGTTTCTATTTAACCCTATGAATTGCTAAGTGCATATTCATGGTTCCATTGCTCAACCACGAATTAGCAAGATGAATCCTTCATGGAACCAAAGATCAAATTCTTCATGTGCCTCTTGTTCCAAAATAAACTTGTAAGTCCTGACCACAAAGCATTGTCGAGCAAGGAACTGGAAACATATTATTTGCGTGCTTCAGGAACTGTGATTCGCATGTAATTTCGTCAACAAAAATTTTGATCTCTTACTTTCTAATTCGATAAATAAGCCCTTGGACATATTATTTGCAAAGAGCTTGGCAGCATGCTCATGTGGTTAAATTTGAGTTCCACTAGTGTTCGAAAATTATAAGAGTGCTTCAGCAGACTTCCACCCCCATGCAGTAAGCAGTGAAGGTGAGTGTCTACAGTTTATCTGCGTATACGCAAGGCTAACAAGTAGGTTGATGTGATGCATAAGGTGAACAACGATGTATTAATAGAAGATTTTTGGAGGTAACAAAACTTCCCCGTGCTCAATTTGGGAATGGGTTGATTATTTGCTAAAGAAATCCTAGTAGATTTAGGTTCCTGAGTTTGGTTAGGTCTAAATAGTGATCAACCACTGGTAGAAAAAGAGGCTTCCGTCCAGCCCCATAAGTCGCGGAACTGCAGGAACCGCGACTAATGAAGCATTTAGTCCCGGTTCGGCAGACGAACCGCGACCAAATGCCTGCGCCCAGGGCGCTCGGTGGCCAGCTGGTGCACGTGAGGGGCTTTAGTCGCGGTTGGCCAGGCCAACCGCGACTAAAGGTGCCCAAAGGCCTTTAGTCGCGGTTGGCCAGGCCAACCGCGACTAAAGCTCCTCCCCTATATATACCAGTTCAGCGCACTCACTTAGCCATTTGGTGCCACTTTTCTTCACAAGCTTCACAAGGGGGTGTAGGTTTGCTTTTGGTTCCTCTTATGCACACAAGGTGTTTGATGAAATGCCCCAAGAGCCACACTTGAGGTTCCTCATTCATTTTTTTCCTCCTCGATCGCGGTTAGCAACTTGAACCTTTCATGCATGTGTGTCATTGATAAAATATGCATGTGTGTTGTTCATTGTTTAATTTCTATTGTTTATAGCTAGTTAGTTTAACAAATGCATGATGGTTAATTATATATTTTATATTATAATAATGCAGATGAATCGGCAATGGATGTACGGTAACCGACTCTCCCGCGAGTTCACTACGGGTTTGAAAGATTTCCTCGTAGTGGCTAATGCGAACAAGCAGAAGGGTTTTGTTATCTGTCCATGTGTTGACTGTAAGAATCAGAAGGGTTACTCTTCCTCAAGAGAAGTTCACCTGCACCTGCTTCGGCACGGTTTCATGCCAAGCTATAATTGTTGGACCAAGCATGGAAAAAGAGGGGTTATAATGGAAGAAGATGAAGAAGGGGATGATTTCATCGATGAAAGCTATCTTGCTGATTTTGGTGATACTTTCATGGAGGATGCTGAAGGTGAAGGGGAAGGTGAAGGGGAAGGTGAAGGGGAAGGTGAAGGTGAAGAAGAGGCACGTGATGAGACCGTTGATGATCTTGGTCGGACCATTGCTGATGCACGGAGACGCTGCGAAACTGAAAAGGAGAGGGAGAATTTGGATCGCATGTTAGAGGATCACAGAAAGTCGTTGTACCCCGGATGCGATGATGGTCTGAAAAAGCTGGGCTGCACACTGGATTTGCTGAAATGGAAGGCACAGGCAGGTGTAGCTGACTCGGCATTTGAAAACTTGCTGAAAATGTTGAAGAATATGTTTCCAAAGAATAACGAGTTGCCCGCCAGTACGTACGAAGCAAAGAAGGTTGTCTGCCCTCTAGGTTTAGAGGTTCTGAAGATACATGCATGCATCAACGACTGCATCCTCTACCGCGGTGAATACGAGAATTTGAATGAATGCCCGGTATGCACTGCATTGCGTTATAAGATCAGAGGCGATGACCCTGGTGACGATGTTGAGGGCCAGAAACCCAGGAAGAGGGTTCCCGCCAAGGTGATGTGGTATGCTCCTATAATACCACGGTTGAAACGTCTGTTCAGGAACAAAGAGCATGCCAAGTTGTTGCGATGGCACAAAGAGGACCGTAAGTCGGACGGGGAGTTGAGACACACCGCAGATGGAACGCAATGGAGAAAGATCGACAGAGAGTTCAAAGATTTTGCAGCTGACGCAAGGAACATAAGATTTGGTCTAAGTACAGATGGCATGAATCCTTTTGGCGAGCAGAGCTCCAGCCATAGCACCTGGCCCGTGACTCTATGCATCTACAACCTTCCTCCTTGGTTGTGCATGAAGCGGAAGTTCATTATGATGCCAGTGCTCATCCAAGGTCCTAAGCAACCCGGCAACGACATCGATGTGTACCTAAGGCCATTAGTTGATGAACTTTTACAGCTGTGGGGCAGACCTGGTGTCCGTGTGTGGGATGAGCACAAACAAGAGGAATTTGACCTACGAGCGTTGCTTTTCGTAACCATCAACGATTGGCCTGCTCTTAGTAACCTTTCGGGACTGTCAAATAAAGGATACAATGCATGCACGCACTGCTTACATGAGACTGAAAGTGTACATTTGCCAAATTGTAAGAAGAACGTGTACCTTGGGCATCGTCGATTTCTTCCGAAAATTCATCCAGTAAGAAAGAAAGGCAAGCATTACAACGGCAAGGCAGATCACCGGCCGAAGCCTGCAGAACGCACTGGTGCTGAGGTATTTGATATGGTCAAGGATTTGAAAGTCATCTTTGGAAAGGGTCCTGGCGGACAATCAGTTCCGAAGGGAGCTGACGGGCACGCAGCCATGTGGAAGAAGAAATCTATATTCTGGGAGCTAGAATATTGGAAAGTCCTAGAAGTCCGCTCTGCAATCGACGTGATGCACGTTACGAAGAATATTTGCGTGAACCTCCTAAGCTTCTTGGGCGTGTATGGGAAGACAAATGATACAAAGGAAGCACGGCAGGACCAGCAACGTTTGAAAGACCCTTATGACCGGCATCCGGAATGGTTTCAAGGTCGTGCCAGCTACGCTCTGACCAAAGAAGAGAAGGTCATCTTTTTTGAATGCCTGAGCAGTATGAAGGTCCCGTATGGATTCTCGTCCAATATAAAGGGAATAATAAACATGGCGGAGAAAAAGTTCCAAAACCTGAAGTCTCACGACTGCCACGTGATTATGACGCAATTGCTTCCGATTGCTTTGAGGGGGCTCCTGCCGGAAAATGTTCGAGTAGCCATTGTGAAGCTATGTGCATTCCTCAATGCAATCTCTCAGAAGGTAATCAATCCAGAAGATCTACCACGGTTACAGAACGATGTGGTCCAATGTCTTGTCAATTTCGAGTTGGTGTTCCCGCCATCCTTCTTCAATATTATGACGCACCTCCTGGTTCACCTAGTCGAAGAGATTTTCATTCTCGGTCCTGTATTTCTACACAATATGTTCCCCTTCGAGAGGTTCATGGGAGTATTAAAGAAATATGTTCGTAACCGTGCTAGGCCAGAAGGAAGCATCGCCAAGGGCTATGGAAATGAGGAGGTAATTGAGTTTTGTGTTGACTTTGTTCCTGACCTTAAGCCGATTGGCCTTCCTCGATCGCGGCACGAGGGGAGACTAAGTGGAAAAGGCACGATCGGAAGGAAATCAACGATATGTATGGACGGCCATTCTCTGACTGAAGCACACCACACTGTACTGACCAATTCCAGCTTGGTGGCTCCGTACTTTGAGAAACACAAGAATATTTTACGCTCGGACAACCCGGGGAAGCCTGAATCCTGGATTAGGAAGGCCCACATGGAGACTTTCGGCAGTTGGTTGAGAAAACATTTAATGAATGACAATGATGTTGTAGATCAGCTGTACATGTTGGCCAAGACACCATCTTCGACTATAACGACTTTCCAAGGGTACGAGATAAATGGGAATACATTTTACACGATCGCCCAAGATAAAAAGAGCACCAACCAAAACAGTGGTGTCCGCTTTGATGCAGCAACCGAGAATGGGCAAAAGGTCACATATTATGGTTACATAGAGGAGATATGGGAACTTGACTATGGACCCTCCTTTAACGTCCCTTTGTTCCGGTGCAAATGGTTCAAGCTAACAGGAGGTGGGGTAAAGGTGGACCAGCAATACGGAATGACAATGGTGGATTTCAACAATCTTGGTTACCTTGACGAACCATTCGTCCTAGCGAAAGATGTCGCTCAGGTTTTTACTACATGTTTTCAGGACTGACATAATGGCGGACGATAGAGCTGACCCGATTATGGACAACTATGATCCGGACGGTGAAGCACATATGTTCGGCATCATAAACGGCGATATTCAATATGTGCCGACCGGACAAGAAGAAGATGATGTCTCTTCTTATCTGAACCTTGACGGTGAAGATGAAGGGCGCCGTCAGCAAGATGATGCCGAACAAACGTCGATAAACGACGATCTTCAAATGGAAGTAGCAACCACCTCCGGCGCCGAGGTATATATATACATTGAGCCTCTGGTGATACAAACTAACTGATTTGAATAAATATGTGTGTACTAACGGGCGCGACTCTCTTTCTTATTTTAGCCCTCGGCCGGATCGTCGAAACAATCGAGTACGTCGTCAAAGCGTGGCGCAACCAAGACGATGAAACAAGGGGAAACATGCACCATCGAGGTTGTCGACAGTGCAACCGGCAGGCCGCTGGAGCCCCGCAAGAACGCCATCAAGTTTGTCAGCCAATGCGGAGCCGTTGTTAGAGACAACGTCTCGATCACCGTCCAAGAGTGGAATGAGCCAAAGAAGGCACGAATTGCTGGTTTCACTTTTGTCGATAAGAGAACAAAAAAAGATTGCTTCAAGAAGCTTATGGAACATTTCGTTCTACCTCCGGAATACAACAAATTCGATGAGGAGGGTAACAAGATTGAGGAAAACAAGGAGAGGAGGAGGCTAGTCAAACAGTTCGCTCTTCATAAGATGGCCGACGCATTCCGGAAATTCAAGCAAAATCTAAACCATGACTTTGTCAAGCAGAACAAGACTCCGGATTTCAAAGGACAATATGAGAAACTGAAACATGATTGGCCAGAATTTGTGAAGCAAAAGAAATCGGAGCAGTTCATTCAAATATCAAAAATAAATAAGGAAAATGCGGCTAAGAAGGAGTACAATCATATTATGGGGCCAGGAGGGTATCGCCTTTGGCAGCCTAGGTTGGCGAAGATGGAGAACGAGCTGAGGGCGCGAGGAATCCGTCCAGGTACGGAGGGATGGGACCCAAGGGCCAAAAGCTGGTGGTACGGGCATGGGGGAACGCTGAACCCGGAGACAGGGGAGTGTGTTTACCAGGGCAAAATAATGAAACCCACCCAAGCCCTTATTGACGCAATGAGGGATGCTCAAGAGGGGAAGATCAAGTTCAACAGAGAGAACGACGCACTGACAAAAGCCCTCGGGAATCCTGAACACGGAGGACGTGTACGAGGCATGGGGCACATTCCGTGGAAAATAGGGTTCCCCCAGAACGATGACCCGTACGGTTACAGAAGCCGTAAGAGAAAGATGGATCGGGAAGCAGATGTTGTGGCGCGGTTGGCATCGGAAATGGATGTGAAGAAGAAACCCGTGAGTGTACTAGTAGCCGAAAGAGATGCAGCTTGGGCGCAGCATGAAGATCATCCAGCGGATCTCGATAGCCAGCAGCGGAGAAGCAGCGTGGCTTCCACGGAGGCCCCACCGGCTGGTGCAGATGCACCGACGATCGAAATTACTGCACCGGAGCCTCTGGTGGTCGAAATTACTGCACCGGAGCCTCCTCGCTACCCCGTGGACGATATAAAGGAGAGGAAAGAATGTCATCTGTATTATCCTATCGGGAACATGTCCATGAAGGTAGCCATCGGCAGTGCTTTACCATGTTTACCTGGAGCACTCCACCACAACAACCCCATTCAAGATGGCTATGCTCGTGTCACGGTGGAGGACATAGTCCAAGGGTTTGAGGACCTGGAGATTGACATTGCTACACCTGAAGGGGAGAAAAGACTTGGAGATGTCAAGCGCCATTTCATTCTATGGCAAAAGAAGTTTATCAAGTTTCCAGGCGAGGCGCCAAGGACAACAAGTCCACCCCCCTACGGTGGTGGTGGTGGCGGTGGCGGCGGCGGCGGTGGTGGTGGTGGTGGCGGTTCACCTACACCTCCGTCACGTCAGCCGACGCCTCCCAGTCCACAACGTCCGGCGGGTGATCAGACGCCGCCCCCCAGTCCTCGTCCGGCGGGTGATCAGACGCCGCCCCCCAATCCACCTCCGGCAAAGAAGCAGAAGCAGTCCTGGATTATTAACCCGGACCCTTATGTACCTAAGACCACAAAGGTACCGGAGCCATCACTGAAGCCTCTCCCCACAAGGCCTTGGGAACGTAGTGCCGAGGAAACTGCCGCGGCCGCGGCTGCTGATCTTGAGAAATGGAAGGCGGACTGCAAGAAGAAAAGAGAGCCCGAGCCCAAGCCAGTATTTTCTGATGAGCAAAAGAAGTGGGCTAAGTCATTTTTGAGCACACCGTCCCAAGCCGCGAAGAATCTGCCTGAGGACTATGCACGTGAACTTCGTAGGCAGGCACTCATGTTGAAGGAGAAGAAAGGGCGGGCGGATGACCCCGATCCGGAACAAAGTAAACGAGTTGCCCAGCTCGGGGAACAAAGTAAACAATCAATTGCCCCGCTTATAGTGAAAGCCGCCGGTCCGGATGACCCCGATATCATAGCAGCTGCGGCAGCACTTGGATTGACTGCAACGAGTGCCAGAGAACAAGCGGCCAACTTAGGTATTACTCTTTGTGAACTGTTAGGCCTTGATGAGGCGCCAGTGAAGGAGGTAGTAATTACATATGTGAAGAATGGGCCTCTCGTCGAGCCTGCGCAGGAACAGGATCTACCTCCACAAATAAAAAGGTCTGCTGAAATGGTACAAGGGTTACATAAAAAATAAAAACGCCAACGAATATATTTATGCGGAAGTTAGACATGAGCATCACTTCAAACATTACTATGTACAAATTCATCTGAGTGAATTGTTCCAGCTTTTCAATCTGCGCGAGCTCGACAAATCTATCATCAGTTGCTACGTTCTGTAAGTGATTTATTTCTACTCCATCTCGTTCATATTGCCTGCACTATATATATGTCCTAACTATATTGTTGTGTCCGCTATTATACATGCAGAATGAAGATTAAGGAATGCAGAGTAAGGAACATCCATGATGTTGGGTTCATTAACCCACACATCGTTAATGGATATGTGTTGCGGCATCACCCCGACGACATGGAGGCAGACCTGTGGCAGTTTCTTACAAAGCAGGAACTCAAAAGTGATATTCTATTTCCTTACCATTTTGGGTGAGTGTTTCTGTCTTGAGCACATTCTCTTTTGTTTACTCCATGCATGGTATGTGGCCGGCTAATCGATGAGTTATGCATGACGTACTGTGCATGTATCGTGTCCGCAGGTTCCACTGGATTCTGCTAGTAATTAAAGTTGACACCTCAGAATGTCTCGTCCACGACTCTCTGAATATGGATCCAAAGCTTTGGGGCGACCTGAGAAAAATGATGCAGAAGTAATTATTTTCATTCATTTGCGCTCTATATCGATCGGCCTATTTCGTTCATTTCCTAATATCAAGTATCTAATAACTCTCTTGTTCATTTAATTTTCTTTGCCTCGTAGGGTTTGGAGACGGTTCGTAGATACAAAGGTCGGTGAATTCAAAAAAGAGCTAGAATTCAAAAAGTCAAAGGCTAAGAATGCTGGGGATATTCAGCCAGCGGGGACCAATCTATGTGGATACTATGTCTGTGAGATGATCCGGAGATACACCTCTGAGCGGGTTCTGAGTGATACCAATGCTCAGAGGAATAACCTCCGGATGATGCTTAGTCCAGAAGCTCGCTTCCGACCACTTCAAGAGAAACTAGCTGGATGGTTCAGGAGGGAAGTCCTCCATCCTAAAGGAGAACACCATTACGAGGACGTAGAACTTTATATGCCTTAAATTATGTATGGAAACTTGTTCAAAATTGTATATGGTCATCCGATGATATTTAATATATACTGTATATTCCTCTTGAATTCTTTTTGGTTCTAATTTCAAATTTGTTTGAAATTGTACAATCATATGCATGTATGTAGTAGCGTAGAATATGTGAAACTCCTTCAAAATTAAAATAAAGCATAAAAGAAGTAAAACAATACAAATTAAACAGAAAACAGGTTTAGGGGGGGGCAGGTTTAGGGGGGGGGGGCTAAAACCCTAAACCTGCGGCGGTCTTTAGTCGCGGTTGGCCATAAGAACCGCGACTAAAAGTCCTCCGCCCCGGCGGCCACCTGGCGCCCACGTGGACGGGCCTTTAGTCGCGGTTCTTAAGCAACCGCGACTAAAGGGTGGAGCCTTTAGTCCCGCCTGTTTGGTCGCGGTTGCGCAACCGCGACTAATGGCAATTGCGAACCGCGACCAAAGGCCCTTTTTCCACCAGTGAACTCTGCCATGTTATCAGGTTTTGAGTATTTTTGATTTTTCAACTGAGTAGGCGTGTATATTTAATTCCACACATCAGGTTGTGTAATTATGCGTTGAGTTGCTCACTTGTACCATGCCAGAGTAGAGTAGTCGATCGATAGTTCGTGCCTATAAGAATTAGTTGCATGACATGTATTATATCGATCGGGCTTAAGGCTACTGCCCGTGCTTGATTGTATTAGGACAAGACGAGCGACAGCGAAACTCGTTGCTAGTGCTAATGTTCAGATCGCAGCTGTCTTGGTGTTTGCACCGCAACAGAGGCTTTAAACTGCCAGAACCTCGCGCTCAACCCGTCGCCGTGCTACTACCTCCACCACCGCTTTTCGTACCGACGCGCATGGTGGCACTTGGATGTCCCCAGTAGCTCCCTTCTCTTAGTTCCACTTGTTTTTCTACACGTATTTTGTTATCCTGAGGCCTAACATTCCTAAACTATTCTACAAAAGAAAAATCTCTGTTACTATCTGAACCATCTAAGGAGCTAGTGAATTAAAAAGAGAGAGAGAACTGAGAACCAGAATGACAGAATTGCACAAAGCTGCTACGAGTCTGCTATATAAGCCATTTTATAGGGGCCGGATCCAGCCTGCGGTCTTCCCTCCGTATGGATATGGATGAGATTGATCTTAACCACGAGTAACAAGTACAGAGCTCTAACTTTAACATAGTTTGTCTGCACTAAATTTTCGACCTACCTTGATGTTCACTTTGTTTAAGATGCTACGATTTTACATTTTACTGAACTTGAGATTATTAGTAAGGAAAATGACCTAGGAGTCTCACTAGGTTCTAATGGGAAGGAAGTTGCAAATTCCGTTAATGACTTGTTAGACTTAGAAGCCGAACGGGCATCTGAGATTATTCATAATATGGCGGCTGTACGACCTATGAATGACGAGGAGGTTAACAACTTAGGGATAATGGCCCTGGAGAGTTTTTGTAATGATCTCCGGCCTACTTCGGAAGCCGAAGGTGAGGTAGAAGGGTCAGAGCCGGAGGGAATTGTAGAGGCTTTAACTTTTGAGTCGGAGGGTCCGGATCCCTCCGGTCTTAATGGGGTACAGATAGTGTTGGATAAACCAAAGCCTTTCTGGAAGAGGAAGGTATATCCTACATCGACCGTAGGTAGAAGCGCTAGGGTGAAGTTTAAGAAAAAATTCCATGATGACTTATGAAAGGAATTTTCTGGAATAGCAGAGGTTGAGCAGACTTGGCTAAAACAAGATTCCTTGCAGAAACATCATTAGAACATAAACTTGATTTTATTGTACTTCTTGAAACGGGAAGGGATAATTTCACCTCACAGTTCCTCCGAAATTTGGCTGGCGGAATTGATTTTGATTGGCATGTTTTACCTCCTAGAGGAAGATCCGTTCGGATTTTGTTGGGGGTTAAGTGTGAAACTTTAGAGGTGATAAATGTGGTTCAGGGTGAGTTTGCGGTCAAATTTCGGGTGAGGTCAAAGGTGGATGGTTTCCGATGGTCTCTGGTAGCTGTATCTGGAGCAGCCCAACCCGAACTTAAGCCTGACTTCCTTGCAGATCTGGTTAGGACCTCTGGGGATCAAAGACTCCCGATTCTAGTTGGAGGAGATTTTAATATAATCCAAAGAAGAGAAGAGAAGAATAATGACAATTTCGATAGCCGTTGGTCCTTAATGTTCAAGATGATAATTGAGAGTCTCAATCTCAGGGAGATTGAACTAACGGGTAGACAATACGCATGGGCCAACTCGTTACCTACTCCAACTTACAAAAAGCTGGACAGAGTACTAGCTAGTGTGGAATGGGAACAGAGATGCAGAGAGCGATCTCTGATCACGCTCCCTTGCTATTAGCCTCAGGGGATGCAACACATATTTGGAACAGAAACAATTTCTCTTTCGAACTAAGTTGGTTTGAAAAAGAAAACTTTATTGCCATTGTAGCAAGAGAATAGGCGAAGCCTGTTAGTGGGCGCTCTCATTTAGAAAGATGGCAAAATAAGATTAGACATCTCAGAGAATTTCTAAGGGGTTGGGCGAGAAATGAAAGTTGGATTTACAAACAAGAGAAAGAAAGACTGATACAACTGATCGAGGCTTTAGATCTTAAAGCAAAATCGAACTTGCTCGATGTCTTCTTAGAGAATAAGAAATGAAATGGGCCTTGCGTGCTAAAGTGCTTAAGGTCGTCCATGGGGATGACAATACGCAATTCTTCCTTATAATTGTAAGTGGTAAACATAGGAAGAAGAAGATAATTCAGCTTGAGCAGGATGAAGGGACTATCGTAGGTCACGAAAACCTCAAGTCATATATTTTCAACTACTATTAACAACTTTTTGGGTCTCTGGTAGATAACGCCGTGACCTTAGATGAGTCTTTTATAGAGGATATTCCTCAACTTCGGTCAGATGAAAATGAGATCTTATCTGCACCGTTACTGAGAAAGTGGTTTTCGATGCAATCGCCCAAATGAAACCGAATAAAGCATCGGGACCAGATGGATTCCCTGCACAGAATGTTGGCATATTATAAAAAATGATCTATTGCCTATGTTTCAAGATTTTTTCAATGGGCGCCTAGAACTTTTCCATCTTAACTTTGATCTGATAACATTGTTGCTGAAGAAAGTGGAAGCAATTCGCATCGAGCAGTTTAGACCGATATGCCTTTTAAATGTAAGTTTCAAAATATTCACGAAAGTGTGTACTAATAGACTGACACAGGTCGCCCACTCTGTGGTGCAACCGAGTCAGACGACATTCATGCCGGGATGACATATCCTAGAAGGGGTGGTGTCTTACATGAAACTCTCCACAAAATCCACTCAAAAAACTAGATGGAGTTATCTTCAAAGTAGATTTTGAAAAGGCATACGATAAAGTCAAGTGGCCTTTCCTTCAGCAGGCAAAGCGCATGAAGGCTTTTAATGAGACATGGAGGAATCAGGTGGATTCCCTAATCCAAAAGGGTAGTGTCGGAATTAAGGTTAATGATGATATCGAGCACTACTTTGAGACTCATAAGGGCTTGAGACAAGGTGATTCGATGTCTCTGCTCCTTTTCAATATAGTAGCCGATATGCTAACCATTCTAATAGGAATGGCCGAACAGAGCGGCCAGGTAGGTGGATTAGTACCTCATCTCGTTGATGGCGGAGTTCCCATCCTACAATACGCCGATGATACTATTCTTTTCATGGAACAAGGCCCGAAACATGAAACTGGTGCTATGTCTTTTTGAACAATTGTCCGGATTTAAAATTAATTTCCATAAGAGCGAACTGTTCTGCTTTTGGAGAGCCAAAAAGGAACAAGAGGCATATAAATAATTGTTTGGATGTGAATTGGGATCTCTGCCTTTTAGTTATTTGGGCATACCCATTCATCATCGAAAACTGACTAATAAAGAATGGAAATCCATCAAGGATCGATTTGAAAAAAAACACTAAGCTGCTGGAAGGGCAAGCTAATGTCTTATGTTGGTCGCTTAGTTCTTATTAATACAGTATTAACTAGTATGTCGATGTTCCTGTTATCATTCTTTGAAGTACGTAAGGGGGTACGAAAGAGACTTGATTTTTATCAATCTAGATTTTTCTGGCAGTCAGATGATGTAAATAAGAAATACCGCTTTGCTAGGTTGGATATCATTTGCACACCCAAGGATAAGGGTGCTCTTGGTATTGAGAACCTAGAGATTAAAAATAAATGCCTGATGAGTAAATGGTTATATAGGTTATCAGTAGAAGATGATGGTATGTGGGCTAAGATACTATTAAACAAATATTTACATTCAAAAACCCAGGCCCAAGTTACCGCAAGACCTACAGATTCACCTTTCTGGTAGGGACTTATGAGAATGAAAGATGTGTTCTTTCGTAGGGCCAAATTCTGTGTTGGCAATGGGTTGACAATAAGATCTTGGGAGGATACGTGGCTAGGGGATGAGCCTCTAGCACTAGAGTACCCCACCTTATATATTGTACAACGTAAGGAAGATTACGTGGCCAACATTTTATAGGAGGTGCCCTTAAATATACAGTTTAGGAGATCTTTAGTCGGGGAACGTTGGAATTCCTGGCTACACTTGGTTAGGCGGTTGATGGAAGTTCAACTATCTAACCAACCTGATTCCTTCAACTGCAAAACTAACTGGAAACGGTGTGTTTACGGTAAAATCTATGTATATGGATCTAATTAATTCTGGCCCAATCCCAAGATCCCTACATATTTGAAAAGTGAAGGTTCCCTTACGTATTAAAATTTTCATGTGGTTCGTCCACAAGCAAGTGATCCTCACCAAATTTTTATCGATCTAGATTTTTCATGTGGTTGGTAGCTCACATGATGTTTTTGTGTTCATGATGAAACAATACAACACTTACTCATAGAAAGTCCCCTCGCGAGATTACTTTGCCGAACGATTCATATAGCCTTTAACATTAATCCACCAACTAGCATCGAAGGTTTATTTGGGACCTAGCTTGCTGGAATCGATCTACTTACAGCGTCTCGTATTCGGATTGGAATATGCGTGCTTATTTGGGCTACATGGAACTGCATAAATGATATGACCTTTTAACAGACAACATTCTCTAACATTCTTGCAGGTCATCTTGAGAGCTACTGCTTGGATCCGTATGTGGTCCTTACTCACTCTTATGGAGTCCAGGGAGCCTTTGGTTACTGAGTGCACCCACTGGAAGATGCAAACACGGGATATATTCAACCGGTTTGAATGACAGTCTCTTAATAGAATAGGCGTTTAGTGTTCTATTCTGTTGTTCTTGCTGGTTGTGGCTTTGAGTGCTTATTTTTATTTCCGCTCCTCTTGCGAGCTGTAGTGGAAATAAGACCTTGTTTATTTCGAACCTCGTTTTTAATAATATGGCTGAAGGCATCTTTCAGATGCAGAGGCCGGGGGTAAGCCTCCTTCTTGAAAAAAAATATAATCTTGTTTAAGATGGTAAGTATCGCATGGTCATAATTAAGTCAAAACATTTCTGTAATTATAACATTATTTTTGTTGGGATTACATTAGCATCATTGGCCTATTTGATACGTTTTCTTTTCCTTTTGAGCAACACCTATCTGGTTTTTTTAAGTGACGCATATTTTTTGTGTGATCTATATGATCCCCAAGTGAAAGCAAATCCTAGAAGGCCCACAGTTTGGCGTCTGGCCTGAAGAATTTTCTTTTCATGTCGATTCTGGGCTGGGCCATCTTGGTGTTTTTTCTTTTCGTTCGCTCGATCAATCTTGTGCTGCTTGTTGTTTGGTCTGGTTTTTTTTTTGTTCTTTGTGTTTCATGGTTTTCTTTAGTTTTTTTTCTCTTTGCTTTTTTCAGCGGACTTCTCCATTTCATTCCTGGTTTTCAGTGTTTTCGTTTCTGTTCTTTGATTTCTATGATTTCTTCATTTCTTTTGTTTCTTTATCGAGTGCCTTTTTCCTTTTTTTTTCTTTTTTTCTTTGCTTTTATTTATTTGTTTCTTTCTTTATTGGCTTCATTCTTTTTATTGGCCTCCTTTTTATTTTTCTTCATTTTTCGTCGGTTATTTTTCTCTCCTTTTTCTTTGCTTATTTCTCGTTTTCGTACTTTTTCGTTGGCTTCCTATTTTTTTCTGGTTTTCATTGCCTTTCTTTGTCTCTCTTTGTTTCTTTGTCAGTTTTCATGAGTTACTTTTTTATTCAATAATGTTCACTTCTTCAGTATACAATGTACACTTTTAGTGTATACAATGTACACTTTTAGTGTACACATGAAACACTTTTAAATACATGATGTACTTTTTTCTTCCTAAATACATGTTTCCAACACTTTTCGAAATACATGGTCAAGATTTTCTAAAATACACGGTGAACGTTTTTTAACACCAATAATTTTTTTTAATATACATAACAAACATTTTTATATACACATTTAATATTTAAAAAAAATATTTTGGAGATGTAATTTGATTTTCTGTATGATGTACATTTCCGTATACAGTAGGAACATTTCTTTATACAAGTTTAACATTTTGCAAACACATGACTAATATTTCTTTAAATATATGTTTTGTGGTGTAATTTTTTTCGTATACAGTAGGAACTTTTTTTATACTCGATAAACATTTTGAAATACAGATTATGTTCTGATATCCATCATTTTTCCGGCCATATGTTCTGATTATAAATTTTCATATACATTAGAAACATTTTCCTTATATATATATATATATATATATATATATATATATATATATATATATATTTCATTTTTCAATTACATGTACATTTTTTTAGATGTATATTTGATGTCTAAAATTTTCATACATGTTGTACATTTTTTTACATAAGAAATTTTCTTACTTATACACTTTAACATTTTGCAAGTACATTATTTAATACTTTAATTTAAATATGTAATTTTAAAACATAGAGGGACAATCCCATGCCGTGATGGCTCGCGCGTGAGGGTGATGCGCCGGGCTCTTGAAACGTCGTTGTCGTGTGTCACGCGGTAAGCGAGACATAGGCCCGCCCTCTGCTTATTACTAGATTTCAATAGGTCTATATCACGCAGTTGGCCTGGGGGGGAATGTATCTGGTGCACCGGGGCAATTGGTGCTACCGGTGCACCGATCCCCCGTTACACATTAAAAAATGTTCAAAAAAATCCGTAAAAAAATTAGTGCATTGCCACAACATCAATGTAAGATGTCACAAAAATTTGAATCAAAATTTGAAACATTGCTCAAGATACAAAAATGACAAATTTGACACTGAATAGTACATAACACAAGTTGGGCTTCAATTTTGGCCCATCAGCACATTGATGTCAAATTTGTCATTATTGTATCTTGAGCAATGTTTCGAATTTTGATTCAAATTTTTGTGACAACTTACATAGATGTTGTGTCAATGCAATAAATTTTTGTTGGATTTTTTCGAACATTTTTGAATGTGCAACGGAGTCCGGTGCACCGGTAGCACCAATTGCCCCGGTGCACCGGATACGTTCCCGGCCTGGCCCACCAGCAATTCGTGAGCTCCTATCACCTTCTGCACTCCATACGAGAAATCCTTTTAGGCGATCCATGTGTCAATGGGGGCAACTAGTAAGGGCATCCTTTGCGGGTGCTCCGAAAGAGTCATTTGAGTTGAGAGCGCGTCAAATGGTGTGTTCAACCGTAGCCACGTGCCACATGTTGGGCATTTTCCTATATGCATTTTCAGGTTTATATGATTTCGTCTTTTCTGGTTTTTTCAGTTTTCTCAATACTTTTGAGAAAAAATCGTGCCTTTTTTTGTGCTACCAGGAGAAACAGAAATTTAATTTCCTTGGAGGCACAAATTTGCTTCCGCGAGAAGCATAATTGTGCCTTTCAGAAAAGGAAAAAATTATGTTTTTTTGCTTCGATGAGAAGAAAATATTAGCTTCTCGTGGAGGCTCGGATTTGCTTCCACGAGAAGCACAATTGTGTCTCTCAAGAAATGAAAAAAAAGTTGTTTCCACGAGTAGCACAATTTTGCTTCTCATAAAGGCATAGATTTGCTTCCCCTAGAAGCACATCTGCTCCTCTCAAAAAGGGGAAATATTTTTTTCTTTCACAGGAAGTATAGTTTGCTCCGCATGGAGGCAGATATTTGGTTTCGGGAGAGGCTTCGTGAAAAAAAATGTGTATCTTTGGATCCACAAGAAGCTCAAATTTGCTTCTCATCTCTACTACTTAAAAAACAATGTAAGGTTCTCATTTCACCTTTTTTTCCCATCACCCCTTCGTCCAGCCTTCCATGTATATGATAATCAATCACCTTAATTTACTTACTCCACTTTAATTTACTTACCAAACTTCTAATCAAAATATAAGATAATTCACGGTCAGAATTTGATGAAGATTTATTTACACACATGCGTTATTATTATTATTATTATTATTATTATTATTATTATTATTATTATTAGTATTAGTATTAGTATTATTATTATTTTGAACATAGTACATATGCAAACGCTCATATACACGCGCATACACTCACCCTTATGAACGCACACACGCACACCCTACCCCTATGAGCACATCCGAAAGACTGAGCGGGCATATCATCTTGAAATTTATGAGTCACCGTAGGCACCTCGTCATCGACGGGAACGTCTCCTCCCATTGAATGCGCATCGCCCGAAATTCTGAAATAAATTCAGGAATAAATGCTAGCATCAGGACTTGATCCCTCGTGGGCTGGGGATACCACAGTTCCTCTAACCATCCAACCACAGGTTGGTTCGCCAAACGTGTTATTATTGACAGGTAAACATACTAGAATATTTATATCTCATTGCAACACACGTGCATTGTTCTAGTGTAGGTATAAATTTGCTTCCGCGCCCTCTAAAAAAAGGAAAAGGTAGAAAAAACATGCCTCCTGCTCCGTAAATTTTCTTCCGGTTTTTTTGCTAAAAAAAGTTCATCAAAACTAATTAACACGTGATCTAATTTAGAAGATCTCGATGTGAGAAATCCTGCTGTGGAAACAACCCGGATTAGGATTAAGAGGTAAAATATTTCCAATAAACAAATCTACAAAAAAACAAGGTTGGAAAAAGTGGCGCACATGCAACGCATCAATTGTCACTACGTGAGAAGATGGGAGTGGGTTTACAAGGAGTATCCCTTAATTAGTGATTTCACAAATATTGTTGTTTCCATACACAACATTCACTAGCTAAGTAGTTGGGTGGGCCCATGTATACCGAACGATGATTGAGCTGCCCCACCCGACTTCTGAAGATTCAGGAAAGTATCACACCTTTTTTTCTGTTTTCTCTGGGTTTTCAATTTCATTTTTAGGTTTTTGTTATTTACTCTGCATTTACTCTGCATTTTCCATTTTTTTGTTTAAATTTTTTAATTAAAATACGTTTAAAATATATGAACTAATTTTGAACCAGTGAATTTTATTCCGAATTTACGAGCACTTTTCAAATCCGTGAATCTTTTTTTAAATCTACGAGCTTTTTCTCAAAAACCACAAACTTCTTTCAAATTCACGAACTTCTCCAAACACATGAACTATTTCTAAAATCCTTGAACCTTTTTCAAAAGAGCGCTATCCAGATTTTTCTGTTGAACCAGTGAGTGCGCCACGGGCCACACGACCAGGGAACCAGGATGACATTGATAGGTGTACCTGAAATATAGTACTTAATTCTTTGCCCATTGATCACCTTCGGATTATTAGTGCCTTCAACATTATTGATATTAATGGCTCCAGAGCGATAAATTTTTTCGATGATATATGGTCCTTCCCATTTGGAGAGAAGTTTCGCTACAAAAAAATGTAAAACAAGAATTGTACAATAGAACGTATTCACCATTTTGAATTCTCACTTTTGGATTCTTTTGTCATGCCATCTTTTGACTTTTCCTTTGAATAGTTTGACATTTTCATAAGCTTGGGTTCTCCATTCATCCTGTGAGCTAATATCAAATAATTTCTTTTCACCGGTAAGTTTAAAATCATAATTGAGTTCTTTGATTGGCCAAAATACTTTATGTTCTAACTCAAGAGGCAAGTGAGAAGATTTTTCATAAATCATTTTGTATGGAGATATACCCATAGGGGGTTTTATAAGTTGTTCTATCGGCCCAAATTGCATCATTAAATTTCTTAGACCAATTCTTTCGGGGCCCATTGACATATTTTTGTACTATTAATTTTATTTCTCTATTGCTAAATTCAACTTGACCACTATATTGAGGATGATAAGGTGATGCAATTCTATGATTGACATCATATTTAGAAAGCAATTTTCGGAAAGCACCATGAATAAAATATGAACCTCCGTTAGTTATTAAATATCTAGAGACTTCAAACCTCGGGAAGATAACTTCTTTAAGCATTTTAATGGAGGTGTTATGATCAGCACTGCTAGTTGGAATAGCTTCTACCCACTTAGTGACAAAATCAATAGCCACCAAAATATGTGTATACCCGTTAAAGGAAGAAAAATGTCCCATATAATCAAAGCCCCAAACATTAAATGGTTCAATAACAATGAATAATTCATAGGCATTTCCTGACATTTATCAATATTACCGACTCTTTGGCATTCATCACAAGACAGAAAAACTTACGAGCATCTTTGGAGAGAGTAGGCCAAAAAATCAGATTGTAATACCTTATGCGCAATTCTATCTCCCACATGATGCCCTCCATAAGCTTTGGAGTGACATTTCCGTAGAATTTGTTCATGTTCATGCTCAGGTATAAAACGTCAAATTCATGAACACTTTTCACATCCATGAACTATTTTTCAAATCTGCACCTTTTCTCTCAAAATACATTAACTTTTTTCAAATTCACGAACACTTTTAGAATCCGTCAACTTTTTTCAAATACCTGAACTTTTTCTCAAAACCCCCAAACTTTTTAAAAATTCTTGAACACTTTTCCAAATCTGTGTACCTTTTTCCAAATCCATGAACATTTTAAAATTCACGAGTTTCTTTTTCAAATCGACAAACTTTTCCAAAGTCATGAACTATTTCTAAAATCCTTGAACCTTTTTCAAAAGAGCGTATCTTGTTTTTTTTGCTGAAACCAGTAACTGTGCAACATGCCTCATGACCAGGGAGCCATGATGACTGAACGATCACCAGTAATGGTTTTCTTGAATCCACAAGCGGGACAACCGAGCGAATGAGCCTGGCGACCACAGGAGGTGACAAGTGAAGCGTTCATGGGTCTTGGCCCAACTATCGTGCGCAGGGCCAATGCAAATTCCCCGGGCCTGAAGCGCTAGGTAGGAGCTCTCACAATTCACTTGCTCCTCTTCACTCAAATTATTATTTTCTGCCGCTCGCTGTGAAAACACTCAGTTGTAGAAACCTTCTCTCGAAAAAAAAACTCAGTTGTAGAAACCAGAAGCCTATCTTAAGAAAACCAGCTATTAGGTTGTTATCAGATTTAGAAAAAAAATCACGAGTTGTGAAAATGTCCACGGAGTAATTAAAAACTTTTCATGATGTTTTTCAAAAATTTAAAAAATTATATAGAAAATATTCATGAATTTTCTAAAATAGTGGTGTTTTAAAAATCGTAATAGCAAAAATGTTCAAGAGTTCCTTATAATTTTCAAAAATTTATTTTTTCATAATATTTAGAAAAGGTTCATGTATTTCAAAATGTTCATAAATCTCTACTATTAAGGGGAAATATGCAGACTAGATGCGTACATCGTTCGTTCGTCTGCGCCCTCCCCTTCCAGGTTTTGTCACATGTAGATCGTTGCGTTCCCTAAATAACTTTTGTCAAGAATGACTCGCCTTTCTAATCTCCCCAAAATCCTCGTGCTCCTCTCCATCTTGTTGCTCTCTTCCCTCAAATGCTCACTACTCGGTTTCCAGGATGCCAACAACTACCAACTCCGGCCGCCGTCTGTCAAGACGCCTGAGGAAAATACGACTCCACATCATCCTTCCTTCCACCACTCACTCGCTGACCAGATCCCTCGCATGACTTGCCATATCCACGTCACTCATATGTCTCCAACGTATCTATAATTTTTTATTGTTCCAGGCTATTATATATTCTGTTTTAGATGTTTAATGGGCTTATTTATACACTTCTATACTATTTTTGGGACTAACCTATTAACCGGAGGCCCAGCCCAAATTGCTGTTTTTTTTGCCTATTTTAGAGTTTCGCAGAAAAAGAATATCAAAGGGAATGAAACCTTCGGGAACATGATTTTTGGAACAACCGAGATCCAGAGGGCTTGGAGTGGATGTCAAGTAACAGACGAGGAGAACACAAGGTAAGGGGCGCGCCTACCCCCCCCCCAGGCGCGCCCTCCACCCTCGTGGGCCCCTCGTGGCTCCACCGACCTACTTCTTCCTTCTATATATACCTTCGTACCCCCAAACCACCAGCGGCATCCACGAAAACCTAGTTCCACTGCCGCAACCTTCTGTACCCGTGAGATCCCATCTTGGGGCCTTTTCCGGCGTCTTGCCGGAGGGGGCATTGATCACGGAGGGATTCTACATCAATACCATAGCCTCTCCGATGATGTGTGAGTAGTTTACCTCGGACCTTCGGGTCCATAGTTATTAGCTATATAGATGGCTTCTTCTCTCTCTTTGGATCTCCATACAAAGTTCTCCTCGATTCTCTTGGAGTTATATTCGATGTAATCTTCTTTTGCGGTGTGTTTGTTGGGACCGATGAATTGTGGGTTTATGATCCAGATTATCTATGAATAATATTTGAATCTCCTCTGAATTCTTTTATGTATGATTGGTTATCTTTGCAAGTCTCTTCGAATTATCAGTTTGGTTTGGTCTACTAGATTGATCTTTCTTGCAATGGGAGAAGTGCTTAGCTTTGGGTTCAATCTTGTGGTGTCCTTTCCCAGTGACAGGAGGTGTAGCAAGGCACGTATTGTATTGTTGCCATCGAGGATAAAAAGATGGGGTTTATATCATATTGCATGAGTTTATCCCTCTACATCATGTCATCATACTTAAAGCATTAATCTGTTCTTATGAACTTAATACTCTAGATGCATGCTGGATAGCAGTCGATGTGTGGAGTAATAGTAGTAGATGCAGAATCGTTCCGGTCTACTTGTCACCGACGTGATGCCTATATACATGATCATACCTATATATTCTCATAACTATGCTCAATTCTATCAATTACTCGACAGTAATTTGTTCACCCATCGTAATACTTATGCTATCTTGAGAGAAGCCACTAGTGAAACCTATGGCCCCCGGGTCTATTTTCCATCATATTAATCTTCCAACACTTAGCTATTTCTATTGCCCTTTATTTTACTTTGCATCTTTATTTCTCTTTATCATAAAAATACAAAAATATTACCTTATCATATCTATCAGATCTTACTCTCGTAAGTGACCGTGAAGAGATTGATAACCCCTTTATCGCGTTGGTTACGAGGTTCTTATTTGTTTGTGTAGGTGCAAGGGACTCGAGCGTAGCCTCCTACTGAATTGATACCTTGGTTCTCAAAAACTGAGGGAAATATTTATGCTACTTTGCTGCATCACCCTTTCCTCTTTAAGGGAAAACCAACGCAGTGCTCAAGAGGTAGAAAGAAGGATTTCTGGCGCCGTTGCCGGGGAGTCTACGCAAAAGTCAACATACCAAGTACCCATCACAAACCCTTATCCCTCGCATTACATTATTTGCCATTTGCCTCTCGTTTTCCTCTCCCCCTCTCCATCCTTGCCGTTTTATTCGCCCTCTCTTTTCCGTTCGCCTCTTCCTCGCTCGCTTCTTGTTTGCTTGTGTGTTGGATTGCTTGCTTGTCACGATGGCTCAAGTTAATACTAAATTTTGTGACTTTGCCAATAACAACAACAAAGATTTTCTTAGCACTCTGATTGCTCCTCTTACCGATGCTGAATCTTGTGAAATTAATGCTGCTTTGTTGAATCTTGTCATGAACGATCAATTCGCTGGCCTTCCTAGTGAAGATGCCGCTACCCATCTAAATAGCTTCGTTGATTTGTGTGACATGCAAAATAAGAAAGATGTGGACAATGATATTATTAAATTGAAGCTATTTCCTTTTTCGCTTAGAGATCGTGCAAAAGCTTGATTTTTGTCTTTGCCTAAAAATAGTATTGATTCTTAGAATAAGTGCAAAGATGCTTTTATCTCTAAGTATTTTCCTCCCACTAAGATTATGTCTCTTAGAAATGATATTATGAATTTTAAGCAACTTGATCATGAACATGTTGCACAATATTGGGAGAGAATGAAATTAATGATACGTAATTGCCCTACTCATGGTTTGAATTTGTGGATGATTATACAAAATGTTTATGCCGGACTGGATTTTGCTTCTAGAAATCTTTTAGATCTGGCCGCGGGAGGCACTTTTATGGAAATCACTTTAGGAGAAGCTATTAAACTCTTAGATAATATTATGGTTAATTATTCTCAATGGCACAACGAAAGATCTACTAATAAAAAAGTGCATGCGATAGAAGAAATTAATGTTTTGAGTGGAAAGATGGATGAACTTATGAAATTATTTGCTAATAAGAGTGTTTCTTCTGATCCTGATGATATGCCTTTGTCTACTTTGATTGAGAATGATAATGAATCTATGGATGTGAATTTTGTTGGTAGGAATAATTTTGGTAACTACGCGTATAGAGGAAACTTTAATCCTAGTTCGTATCCTAGTAATTCCTCTAATAATTATGGTAATTCCTACAACAACTCTTATGGAAATCTTAATAAGATGCCCTCTGAATTTGAGACTAGTGTTAAAGAATTTATGAATTCGCAAAAGAATTTTAATACTTTGCTTGAAGAAAAATTGCTTAAAGTTGACGAATTGGCTAGGAACGTTGATATAATTTCTCTTGATGTTGATTCTTTGAAACTTAGATCTATTCCACCTAAGCATGATATCAATGAGTCTCTCAAAGCCATGCGAATTTTCATTGATGAGTGCAAAGAAAGAACCGCTGGGATGCGTGCTAAGAAAGATTGCTTTGTGAAAGCGTGTTCTTCTAATTTTTATGAGAATAAAGATGAAGATTTAAAAGTTATTGATATGTCCCCTATTAAATCTTTGTTTTGCAATATGAATCTTGATAATGATGGGACTGAAGATGAGCCACCTTTACCTAGAAGGCGTTCCAAAAATTCGGAGTTTTTAGATCTTGATGCAAAAATTTGTAAAAGTGGGATTGAAGAAGTCAAAACTTTAGATATCAATGAACCCACTATCTTGGACTTCAAGGAATTTAATTATGATAATTGCTCTTTGATAGATTGTATTTCCTTGTTGCAATCCGTGCTAAATTCTCCTAATGCTTATAGTCAAAATAAATGTAACATCCCAAATTTTCAATTTAGAATGTTATACATTACATCAGCATTGCATATCATATTTTATTGCATTTTGGCCCGATCCTAGAAATCCTACGCAACTCAAGGGGCCACGGAGAGAGTGGGGGATTTCGTTATTTACATATTTGAGTTTTCTCAAATTTTGGAAAGAGGATCTGATTCTAATTATTTTCTCTTCAAATATTTCTTTTATGAAAATAAAAGAGAGGGGATAAAATGACTTCCCCGAAATAAATAAATATTGGAGATTTAATATTAAAATCAAATAAGATTTTATTTGGAGTTTTTATCGCTATTTTACTTTGAATTAGGAAAAATATTAGTTTCTCAGAATTGCATTAGAGGCCCAAATAAATGTTCACTTCGTCCGCTATATTTTTAGAGGACGGGGAAATTTTATTTCAAGATTTTTGAAGTCCGTTTAGTACTTCTTTCCTTTTTTTTTCTACGCAGGATTTTTTTTTTAAAAAAGTTACCGCCTTACTGGGCCGTGTCCGCCTGGGACACCGACCCGGCCAGCCTTATAAGCTGCCCCGCAACCCCCCTGCAGCCCGTCGTCCCACCGCAGCCCACCTGCGCCCCAAACCCTAGCCGCCAGCCCCGCCGCCGTCGCCACCAGCCGCCGACGCCGCGAGCTGCCGCCGCCGCCCGCCGGAGCCCCCCCGCCGCCCGAGTAGCCGCCCCCGGAGTCACGAACGCCGAGGTAGCCGCCGGGTTTTTTTAAAACCGATCAGTTTTATTTCGAAAACCTAGATTCGTTTTTTATTAGATCAGTTCGGTTTTCCGTCAGTTTATTTATTTTGCGGACGTTCGTCTGTACGTTTGTTTTAACGAATGCCATTCATCCGTTAGTCACAGACAGCGAACGTTCGTTCGTTAGCCTGTTCATCAGGTTTTTTTTCCAGGGATTTTTTCGCGATTATTTTCGATCACAATTTCTGCCCTGATTTTCGTTTTAGTTTATCTTTTCGCTCGTTTATCGGAATCAGGCGATTCAAGCGCCTAGATCTTCGTTTCGAAGCCCTCTTTCTGTTTAACCAACTTGATCAAGATTTTGCTACTGTAAAATTTGACTTAAGTCTAGATTAGTAAACGGATCTTGTTTCTTTCGCAGTTTGAGTTTTGCTGCTTCGTATGATTTGATTCTTTTTGCAAACCGGAGTTCCTAAGTTGAACTTTCTGGTTAGATCTCTTATTTGAGTTTTACCTATGCTTCTAGTTATGTGCTTATTGTATGCTTGTTTGTTTGCGATAGAGTACCCGGAGTGCGAAGCGTGCTACTACGAGACTCTAGGTTTCACGGATCATCAACAAGGCAAGTAACACTTTGATCATACCTCTTTACTACCCAATTTTATTGCATTAGATCAATCATAAAACAATTGCATGGTTAGGATCTGATTTAACATGTCGGTTTGGGAACTAGATGATGAGGTAGAACCTATTGCCCTGTTTATTATCAAACCCTTGGGAGTTACTTCTACGTTATGCTTATATTGCTATGCTATGCTCGTAGACGTGGTTTGGGTTTGAGTATTTCCATGACAGATGTGAGATTGTTAAATTAATGGTTGAAGTTAAGGTGGCAACTTTAATACACATCTGGGTAGATTGCTTGTGGGCACCTGGAGAATCCAGTGTTGTCCTAGGATATCCCGGTGTACCCGTGTGATCATCCTACGGTCTGCCACCCAGGCTCAAAGGGATCATAAGATTATTCATGCTAGAAACTTCCGTGTGCAGCCAAAAGCTATTATGGGCTCTAGCATAGTTGAGTATGTTGCATGACTTCTTTCAGTGGTGGGCTAGCAGATGTAGGGGAAAGTAGGTGTAACTGTCCACCCAGAGTAAAGAGTTATTGTTTCAGAAAGGTTGTGTCTCGATTCTCCGACCATGGATGTATTCGAGTCTTGTTGGGAAAAGTGCGCAAACCTCTCAGAGTGTACAAACTAATCATGGTTAGCCGTGTCCCCGGTTATGGACATCTTGAGTATCTGGTTCTTGGATTATCGTGTTGATCTCATCACTCTTAATATAATTCGATTGGGTTTAATGATGATGCTTAATTGGGATTGAGTTGGAGGAACCTTCTCAATGTTTAACAACCACCATGATAGCAAAATAAAAGTTATTCCTTTGTTGTAGGGAAAAATTATCTTTTCGCAAAAACATATTAACCATACAGCCTCCACCAGCCGTATATGCATGTAGTGATAGCATTTATCTGTTCATTACTCATGTGTTACTTTGCCAGCATATTCCATGTGCTGACCCATTTCAGGATGCAACGTTCATGTTGCAGACTTTTCAGACAATGAGTAAGGTGCCATAGGTCGTTGTCTTTCACTCAGTGATTCCGTTGGAGTTGATGGACTCACTTTATCTTCCAAGCCTTTCGCTGTTATCGATTTTAGATGGCCTTAAGCCATATTTATTGTAATAAGTTCTCTTTGGAGACATTCGATGCAATAAGTGTGTGATTGCTACTGTGTTATAAATCCTCAAGTACTGTGCATGTCAGCAAGAATTACCGATCCAAGGATGACACTGATGCACACAGATCAGACTGTTTGAGGTCTGGTCGCTACAAGATGGTACAAGAGCACACGCTGACTGTAGGACACAACCACTAAGCTAAAGCCCTAGATCACTACTCCCTTCTCATTTCTGACTCCTCTACATTTTCTACTCTTTAGGATGGCGGATGCAAGGAACAAGTTCAGTCAACCGGATGAAGATACACCCTTTGGACGACACTTGAAGGAAGTTACTAGATACCTGAACATCGGAATACCAAGCTTCACCGGGACCTACATCGCCACTTTACCAGAAGAGGAGCGTTGGATGATTCGAGTTCAAGGTTCAGGAAGGACATTCATGCCAGTCACTGAGCCCATAGAGTTTTCCTTTGATGCACCAACCTGGAGTCTAGGAAAGAGCATGGCAGCCCACATTGTTATGCGACGCATTGGAGAAGTTTACCACGATGATCTTAAGGATACTGTCTAGCAGATTTGTGGGTGCCGAGATGAGCAATGGGAGATGATTAGCACCAGGAAGGATATCTCTATTGTCGATTTCATCCAGGAATTAAACCAGCACATTTGACGCCAGGAGAACCAGATGTGCGCAGGAATGATAGATCTGAAGAAGGCAATGACCAAGATCATGGAGCTGGAGGAAGAACTCAAGTCTACACGTGATGGATATGAGGAGGAAATGACGATACTCATGGAGAAGAATGATGATTTGAAGAAGAAGCTAGGAGTATTCATGGGAGACCCCGCGCCATGAGGAGAAGACGACGATTCCACTTGCCCGGAGAACTACATCATCATCAACGACACTGAATCGGACCCTGATGATAGCGATGAGGACTATGTTGATGAAGCTGGAGCAGATATCATGGAGTCTTCCACCAATCAATTTTTCTAGTCGACCACCATATCAGTAGTAGTAATTCCCCCATGTATATAGTATAGTCCGAGCACTTTTGTAAAGATGGATAGATCGATGTATGCCCTTGTTTGAATTGATTGAAGTGATATGTTTGTGTTTGTCTCATGTGCACATGGGTAGTGTTTCCCCTCTAGATCTTTTTATATTCTGTTTTCTCATCTTTTCTAAACCCATCAGATGCCTCCGAGACGCGACAATAGATTTGCTTTCCCGCCGGAGCTCACTTAGTTGATCCAGCAGCAGAATGCTTTGATGCAGATACTAGTCCAGAATCAGAACCAGGGGAACAACAACAACAACAACCCACCATCGCCACCACTTGTTGATCACTTAGCCCGTTTTCTAAGGCTGAATCCGCCGGTGTTCTCTAGTAGCACCGAGCCGATAGTTGCAGATGATTGGCTCCGCAAGGTTGGAATGGAGTTGACCACTTCAGGATGCACAGATGCGGAGAGAGTGCATTTTGCCGCACATCATCTTGATGGACCCGCAGCATCATGGTGGGAGAATCTCACAGCCACGTACCCCATCGACACTGTCAAACGGGACCAGTTTCAGCAAGCTTTTCACACAGCCCATGTTTCAGTAGGAGCTATGGCCATGAAGAAACGCAAGTTTCACAACTTGCGCCAAGGAGGACGCACAGTAGGCCAGTATGTGGATGATTTTAGTAAGCTAGCACGTTATGCCCCAGATGACGTTGCTACAGATGCAGCTAAACATGAGAAATTTCTCGAAGGGCTGAATGATGAGCTGAGCATGCAGTTGTTGGTAGCAACTTTGAACAACTACCAGGAGTTGGTAGATAAAGCTCTCATGATTGAAGGGAAGCAGCAACAGATTGACAACCGCAAGAGGAAATACGGACAAGGGAAGTACAATTCTGGAGCTCAACAGAGGCCCCGTTTTACCCTGAACTCGGGAGGACCCCTTCAACATAACCACGGAGGTCACAATCACAATGGAGGGAGTTCGCACAACCATAGTGGCCGCAAGAACGGGAATAGTAATGGAGGAAGCAATGGACAGAAATGTTCCAACCCAGCCACGCCCGCCAAGAAGGATCTAAGTCACATTACTTGTTTCAAGTGCGGGAATAATGGCCATTACGCCACGGAGTGTTCTGAAGCAAAGAGTGGAAATGGCAATGGAAACTCTGCGAAGAAGCCCAACCCTTTCAACAGGGGACAAGTGAACCACGTTAACGTGGAGGAGGTTGAAGCGCAACCCGATGCAGTAATAGTTAAGTTTTTGGTTAAGTCATGCACTGCAATCGTTCTTTTTGATACTGGTGCATCGCATTCATACATATCAAGGGGAGTTGTGGATAATTAAAAGTTGCCCACCAAGGTTCTTAGAACACCGATGTTAGTAAGTTCGCTAGGAGCAGAACATATGGCAAGCCCAAGGATGTTTTCAGATGCCATTGACCATTGGTAGGCATGTTTTCCCCTCAGACCCGATAATTTTGGAGCCGCAAGGTTTGGATGTACACTAGTGCAGAACCGCGCAATAGCACCGGTTCGTAAGGCCCTTTAGTGCCGATTCGGTAACCGGCACTAAAGTGTGGGCACTAAAGCCCCCCCCTTTAGTACCGGTTCAACACGAACCGGTGCTAAAGGGCAACCACGTGGCACGAGCCAACTCCGGGGGCCGAGAGCCCTTTAGTACCGGTTGGTGACACCAACCGGTATTAAAAGGTTGGGGGGGGTTTGGGTTTATGATTTTTTTTCATTTAATTTTGTGCTTTGCATTTAATTCCTTTTCGTTTGCCGATATTTTACAATACTACACATTGTACACGTTATGCATATATATATATATAAATAGAATTTCTAGTAGAACCGATCATATATATATATATATATATATATATATATATATATATATGATATATATATATATATATACATACATACATACATACATACATATATATATATATATATATATATATATATATATATATATATATATATATATATATACACACAATTAGCTAGCTATGTACAATTTCTCCTACATGTTGCCTTTGGAGCCAGTGGCATTAGTCTAATTGGTGCCTTCGTAGCACGATGACAATTGGAAGTAGTTCATGGGGGCGGTAACGGGTAATGGTATTCTCCCTTCGGATCTATGACCTGGTCAAGCAAAAATACCGCTATTTCCTCTTGATGTGCTTGTACGCGCTCCGTTTGTAGGAGCTTGTCCCGCACCCCTGTGAACTGTTAAGAAGGATATCAATATGCATGTGTATTAGTTGTGTGACTAGATATCGATAATGGTGTCAAAATTGTGAATAGTGTTCTGACAAACGTACCCATTTTTGTCTTTAAGATCTGCTCCTTTCGGACGCCATCATGCGAATGTTCTCGCAAACGCAGTATGCACATAGATCAGTCCCTTGCACCTGCTGAAGGGCCTTTATGAGAATGGAATTTGATCAGATAATAATTAATCAAGCATGATACTTAAAGTGATGGCAGCTAGCTTGCTAGCTAGTACTACTTAATTACTTACCTTGGGTCGAAACCATTTCAGCTTTTGTTTCCATTGGCCTGGAGTGATGCTGATGAACCTTGCCCAAGCCCTGCCGGCCGACAAAGAAATGAATAAAGGGGTTATTAAATAGTTCATATCAGGAAATGACGAACTAAATAGGCCGAGATATATAGTTAATAATGATTGAAATTACCTATTGACTATCCCAAACAAGATGTTATTGTCAGTTTTTATTTTGAGTAGTGAGTCCAGTATTTCAATTGTTCCGGCGTCAACTTTAATGATACACAAGATCCAGTGAAATCTGCATGCACACACGTTTGCATGTATTAATTAAGCGGGCATATGTAAGCAAAAATATGTAGCTAGCTAGTAGGCAAAAACAGAGAATTTGTAGTACAAGACAGTGTGACTCATTGGAAGTTGTAAGGAAGTAGTATATCTTCATTGTATTTGAGGCGCTTCAAGAACTCTAGCATGCCGTCCTCTACACTTTTTTCATAATATGCATCTATTTTCCATGTGTATTCATTAACGGTGTTTGGGTCAATTAACCCAATGCCATAGCGTCCACCTTTTTTCATTTCATACATCTTCATCCTGCATAATACCACAGAAAAGAATATAGTGAGGATAATTACTGGTAATGATTGATCAAAAGGATCACTACAGCTAGCTTGAGACTTCAATTACAGAAAGAAATCACTTATAGACAATAGCAACTGACGATAGATTTTTCGAGTGCGTCTTGATTGTATAACTGAAAAAGTTCAGAATACTCAACATACACAGCATTCTCATGGTAGTAATGATCCTTCTTGACATCCACCATGAGGGACTCTCGATTGGAAATCTTGGTAATGTCCATGTACCATTGATGCAATTCATACATTCTCGTTGGGAGCTTCTTGACCTCGTCTGGCTTGACCAAAGGTTGGCCTCGGACATATTTGCATTTTATTTCCTCCTCTCTAAGCACAGGCATGGGCTCGGTCTCGAGGAGTTGTCCAACAGTGATCTTGAGAATTTCAGCCTGCGTTATATGCTCCTCGGTTATTACCACATTGCCCACCTCGGGTAAGTTAACAGTTTGCCCACAATAATATTGGGCGCGCGTACTCTTATGTGTTGTTGGCGCAACAAGCGGGGGGATCGATTGCGCCGCCTGTTCTCCCAGCCGGGGAACAGTTTTCCCGCAGTTTTTGACAGCTGCTTGTTGTTTGCTCAAGCTCGAGCTCGCCTCCTTCTGTAGACGTGCTCGATTTAACTTCCTGATGTGGCGCTCATAGTTTGTGTCAACAGGTTTGGGAGCTGGTGGTTGAGCCATCCGAATGAAGTAGTCAATCTTTTCCTCAGGAACTTTCTCCCTTGGCGGCGGTGGCGGTTTCGGTGCAAAATGGGCTTCCACCTCGGCCTTCGATATCGCTGCGGTTTCCTCCTTGGACTTGTCATAAGGCCTCTGCGAAAGAGGCGCGAGGCTTGGACCATATTTATATCGCTTGCCTCCACCTGTACTTCCTGTATTACCTCGACTCGTACCGCTATGCACCATAGTTGCGGCGTGTCTCTTCTGCGATTGCTTAGGCGGCGGAGATGGCTGACGTGGCTGAGTTGGATGAGGAGGAGTGGCCTGAAGCTGTGCCGGACTTGGAGGATGAGTGGCCTGAAGTTGTGCCGGACTTGGAGGAGGAGTGGACATCTGACGTTGTGTCGGACTTGGAGGAGGAGTGGCCTGATACTTTGCCGGACTTGGAGGTGGAGGAGTGGCCTCACGCGTTGGTGGACTTGGTGGAGCGGGAGTCTGCTGACTCGGTGGCGGACTTCGATGAGGATTCGGGTGACGCGGTGTCGGCGGCCTTCGGAAGATGATGCAATCCTTTCTCCATAGGATGACACGATGTATGGCCTCTCCCAATGTGTGCTCGTCGTCACCTCCAGGAATGTCAAGCTATAGCCCCGAACATGGGTCCACCACCTCATCAACCAAGACACGAGCATAGCCCGCTGGAATCGGGTTGCAATGGAAGGTTGCCTCGGGGGGATTTGGAAAAGCAACGGCGTCCGCCACCTTCATGGATATGTTCTTCATTTTGAAGTGTAGCTCGCAGTTAGTGTTCTCCATGATGTCATCCACGGGGTATCTATCCAGCATTGCGTCGCCCTGGGCGGAACCCACGCTGCTTCTCGACATGGATGGGGCGGTGCTATCCAATGCTGGATCATCCGCTAGCTGCTGCAGCTGCTGAGACCCCCTTTGCTGGCTAAGTGAGTCGATCTGCTCCTGCTGCCACTGGAATTTGACTGACAAGTCCGCGTGCCTTGCTTCTAGGCCTTGAAGGCATTCATAGTTCAGCTTCCTCTGCTCCTCCTCCATCTTCCTCTTCTTCTCGTCCACAATCTTCTTTCTCGCACGGGTTCTGTAGTTGGCGTTCCAGTCCCAAAACCCCTCATACCACGGAATAGCGCCATTGCCTCGTGTTCTTCCAAGGTGTTCAGGATTACCCAGGGCACACGTAAGCTCGTCGTTCTCTCTGTTGGGCTGGAACACCCCCGATCGAGCCTCTTCTATTGCAACAAGTAGCTGTTCGTCGGCCCCGTTCAGACATGCCTTTGTCGAAACTTTGCCTGTCTTCGGGTCCAACTCCCCCCATGCGCATAGAACCAAGTCCTGCACCTAGGGGGCCAGCTCCTAGTAACCGGAGTGACACCTGCATCCTCCATCTCTTTCTCAGACTTATCCCACTTAGGCATTGCCACCGCGTAGCCACCTGGCCCCAGCTTATGGAACTTATCCTTTTTTTCGGCATTCTTCTTGTTTATTCTCGACCGTTCCTTAGCTAATTCCGAATCCTTAAATTTCACGAAATCGTCCCAATGAGCACTTTGCTTCTTTAGTGTTCCCTCGAATAGTGGAGTCTTCTTTCCTCCCTTGACGTACTTGTCCCATTCACGATTCTTGTGGTTCTTGAATGCAACCGCCATCTTCTTAAGAGCAGCGTCCTTGACTTTCTCCACATCTGCATCTGTGAAATGATCTGGTAGGGTGAAATGTTCCATGAGAGTTTCCCAAAGCAGACCTTTTTGTCTGTCTTCGACAAAAGTAAGATCTGGATGTGGCTTTGCTGGCTCTCTCCATTCTTGAAGGGAGATCGGGAGTTGGTCCTTCACAAGAACTCCGTACTGACGAATGAACTTGTCCGCAATCTTCTTAGGCGCTAATGGTTCGCCATTAGGTTTGATGGCCTCGATATTTTACTTTACGCCCTCCTTCAACTTTTTGTTCGGGCCTCGTTTCGTCCTGTTGCCTGAAGATTTGCTCGATCCGGATGGCTAAAAGAACAAAGATGGTTTCGTTAATATATCTTCAAGTCATTTAAAACATATGATGATCACCAGATGCCTGCTTATATAAATATATATACCTCGCCGTCTTTGTTGTTTCAAGATCAACATTTTCTTCGTCATCATCATAATCATAGTTCATGACTTCATCAATTCGGTCGTCGCGATCGAATATCATATCATCCTCCCCGGTGTTGTTTAGAAATTCGGAGCCGTCATAATCTTCTTCATTATGATCATCATCTGGCCCGCGAGGATGGCGTATCATATCGAACATGGCCTGTTCCCCCGCTCTGCCGGTATTGTCCGCCATAGCTTTTGTTTAACTAATCCAAAAGAAATATAAAATAATTTAGTATTCAAATTACATCGTCTCGAATAATAGACATAATCTCGAATACATCGTCTCGAATAATAGATATAATCTCGAATACATCGTCTCGAATAATAGATATAATCTCGAATACATCATCTCGAATAATATATAATCTCGAATACATCGTCTCGAATATTATATATCGAATACATCACTGGCTAGGTAGCTAATAAAGATCGAATACTACAGAAGAATCTAGGACACTCGCGGTTCCTGCGGCGCGGGCGGTGGACACCCAAAGAGAAGGAACCCTCACAGGGTCATAGCTCAAGTGAGATCCCTGAAGAACCTACCAGGTATTGGAGAACCTGCCGCCCTCTAACGCAACCATGTAGCGATGGACGTGCTCGTCCTCCTCCCTGACATGGCGACGTACCACCTCCGGCGGGGCCGGCTCCCTCCGCACCGAAAGTGGCCCACGCGAACGCCACCAAAGGAGATCAGGGTCGACGACGGGACCCGGGGCCGGGTTCCTCATCAAGCGGCGCGCCCCTCCAGGCAGCACCTCCCAGTGCCAGCCCGGCGGAGCCCAGTCCCGGACATCGGTCAGCCGGACATCGTCGCGGAAGGGTCGATGGCGAGGATGCGGGCCGGGCATCGTCGAGAACAAATACTAGCTATATCCCGCAAAAAGTAACATTTTTTTAATGATTGGATTTTGATAACTAAAATTTCTATCATTTCTATATAACACTAATTATGGTATCATTGCATATGTCAAAATTCTATATGCTATTTCATACTAATTAAGCATCTAACACTAAAAACAGAAAAAACAACTTCTATACATCCATTAAAAACAGAAAAACAACATTATATAAAAAAATTCCATAGTAATTAAACACTAATTATATCCATCTAATATGCATTCATACATATATACTAGTGAAAAAATAATAATCTAAAAAATCTAAACTAATTAAACATACAAAATACGTATATACTAATATATACATGCATTCATACATATATACGTGTGTGTGTGTGTGTTCATCATGCTGGTGTGTGTGTATGGGCTCGGGGAGGGGCGGCGCCCATGGCGGCCGCCGGGGGCGAGGGAGAGGGGTTAGAGGAGGAGAGCTCACGGCGGGGCGACGGCAACGAAGAGACGACGGCCGGGGGCGGCGACTGGCCGGGGCGTGACACGGGGGCGGCGACGCGGGGACGGCGCGACGGGGACGGGCCAGGGGCGGCGACGACGACGGGGTCAGCGACGGCGTCGATCGATCGGGGCGGGCGGTGCTTCAATGGGGAAACAGAGGAAGAAACAGAGGGAAAATGAAATTTTTCAAAGTGTTGTATATATAGAAGGCACCTTTAGTACCGGTTGGAGCCACCAACCGGTACTAAAGGCCTGTTTTGGCCAGCCCAAGCGGCGGGAAGCGACCCCCTTTAGTACCGGGTGGTGGCTCCAACCGGTATTAAAGACCCCACCTTTAGTACCGGTTGGTGCCACGACTCGGTACTAAAGGTGGTGCGCTAGCGCAGGTGCAGTGCGGCAAGTTTAGTCCCACCTCGCTAGCCGAGGGGCGTCCGCACTGGTTTATATGCCCCCGTGCGGTAGCTCTCTCAAGCTCCTCTCCAAAGTAGGCCTACTGGGCCTACATGTTCCGTGCTGCCCTGTGGGCTTACTGGGCCTTTGCGGGCCTGCATCCTGGCCCAACAATACGTTGGGTTTCTAGTCGTATGCAGGCCGCTCTTGCCCAGTAGGCGGGCTTTTTTATTTTCTTATTTTTTTGCTTTCTTTATTTTTGTTTTATTTATTTTTGAGTTGTTTTTTCTGTATTTAGAGTTTCTTTGTGAATATTTTTGCTTTAGGTACAAAAAATTACAAACTTTCTTTTAGTGCCCGTAGTTTTCAAATTTGAATAGTTTAAATTTTCAATAGTTTTCAAATTGTGAATAACTTAACTTTAAAAATCAGTAATTAAAGGCATGAAAGATTTTGTTTGCACATAAAATTTCTTCGCGTTTCAAATGCCAAAACACATAACTACCCTAACTATTACAGAGATTCCCTCCTGGGTGTGAAACACAGAAGAAAGTGATGATAGTGAAGCCGATCACATCCCAGATCTTTGGGTGTGAAACTTTTTCTTGCGTGTGTCCCTTTGCGCCGTAACCATGGAAAATCTTCATCATTTAAGGGGATGCTCGGGTCAATATTCACTATGAATGGAGCAATTTCATCAAACTTTTCATAATCTTCTGACATGTCTGTCTTGTCATCCACTCCCACGATGTTTCTCTTCCCAAAAAGAACTATGTGCCGCTTTGGCTGATCGTACGATGCATTCGCTTCCTTATCTTTTCTTTTTCTCGGCTTGGTAGACATGTCCTTCACATAGAAAACCTGTGCCACATCATTGGCTAGGACAAATGGTTCATCTGCATACGGAAGATTGTTGAGATCAACTGTTGTCATTCCGTACTGCGGGTCTTCCGTTACCCCGCCTCGTGTCATATTGGCCCATTTGCACCGAAACAAAGGGACCTTCAAACCAAGTCGATAGTCAAGTTCCCATATGTCCTGTATATAACCATAATATGTTTCCTTTCCCGTCTTGGTTTCTGCATCAAAGCGGACACCACTGTTTTGGTTGGTGCTCTTCTTATCTTGGGCGATCGTGTAAAATGTATTACCATTTATCTCATACCCTTTGAAAGTCATTATATTCAAAGATGGTAACTGGGACAGCAAGTATAGGTCATCTTCAATAGAGGCGTCATGCATGGTACGTGTCTGCAACCAGCTGGCAAAACTCCTGGTTTGTTCACGTGTAATCCAGTCATCAGACCGCTCCGGGTGTTTGGAGCGTAGCAAATTCTTGTGTTCATCCATATACGGAACCACCAAGGTGGAATGCTGTAGAACTGTGTAGTGTGCTTCAGCGAGAGAATGCCCGTCCATACGTATTATTTGTTCCCCTCCTAGCGTGCCTTTTCCATCCAGTCTGCCCTTATGCCGCGATTCAGGAACACCAATCGCCTTAAGGTCAGGAATAAAGTCAATACAAAACTCAATGACCTCCTCATTTTCATGGCCCTTGGAGATGCTTCCTTCTGGCCTAACATGGTTATGAACATATTTCTTTAAGACTCCCATGAACCTATCAAAGGGGAACATATTGTGTCGAAACTGACAAGACATTGCACCATATCATTCTCTAACCTTGGTATGATTTCTGGATCGATTACCTTTTGAGAGATTACATTGAGAAATGCACATAGCTTCACAATGGCTAATCGAACGTTTTTCGGTAGAAGCCCCCTCAATGCAACCGGAAGCAGTTGCGTCATAATCACGTGGCAGTCATGAGACTTTAGGTTCTGGAACTTTTTCTCAGTCATGTTTATTATTCCCTTTATATTCGACGAGAAGCCAGACGGTACCTTAATACTGAGCAGGCATTCAAAGAAGATTTCCTTCTCTTCTTTGGTAAGAGCGTAGCTTGCATGACCCTGATGTATGCTGTCTTTTCCGTGCATACGTTGCTGGTCCTCCCGTGCCTCAGGTGTATCTTTTGTCTTCCCATACACGCCCAAGAAGCCAAGCAGGGTCACACAAAGATTCTTCGTCACGTGCATCACGTCGATTGCGGAGCGGACCTCTAGGTCTTTCCAATAGGGCAGGTCCCAAAATATAGATTTCTTGTTCCACATGGGTGCGCGTCCGTCAGCGTCATTCGAAACAGGTTGTCCACCAGGACCCTTTCCAAAGACCACCTTCAAATCCTTGACCATATCATGTACATCAGCACCAGTAAGGTGGCGAGGCTTCGTCCGGTGATCCACCTCACCTTTGAAATGCTTGCCTTTCTTTCTTGCGGGATGCCTGCTCGGAAGAAATCGACGATGTCCCAGGTACACATTCTTCTTACAATTAGCCAAATATATACTGTCGGTATCGTCCAAACAGTGCGTGCATGCACAGTATCCCTTGTTTGTCTGTCCTGAGAAGTTACTGAGAGCAGGCCAATCATTGATGGTCACAAACAGCAACGCCTTTAGGTCAAATTCTTCCCCCATGTGCTCATCCCATGCACGTACACCTATTCCATTCCATAGTTGTAAGAATTCTTCAACTAATGGCCTTAGGTACACATCAATGTCGTTGCCTGGTTGCTTAGGGCCTTGGATGAGCACTGGCATCATAATGAACTTCCGCTTCATGCACAACCAAGGAGGAAGGTTATACAAACATAGAGCCATAGGCCAGGTGCTATGGTTGCTGCTCTGCTCCCCAAAATGATTAATGCCATCTACGCTTAGACCAAACCATACGTTCCTTGCATCATCTGCAAACTCCTTCCCGTACTTTCTTTCGATTTTTCTCCACTGCGACCCGTTAGCGGGTACTCTCAACTTTCCGTCTTTCTTACGGTCTTCTCTGTGCC
This sequence comes from Aegilops umbellulata, assembly GCA_032464435.1. Lineage (NCBI taxonomy): Eukaryota > Viridiplantae > Streptophyta > Magnoliopsida > Poales > Poaceae > Aegilops > Aegilops umbellulata. The sequence continues at coordinate 384,125,997 of CP136059.1, read as the reverse complement.
ATCGCATCGCCTTGGCATGCTCTTTGTTTTGGAACAAACGTTTCAACCGTGGTACTATAGGAGCATACCACATCACCTTGGCAGGAATCTTCTTCCTGGGGCGTGCGCCCTCGACATCACCAGGGTCACCGCGGCTGATCTTATAGCGCAATGCATCGCATACCGTGCAAGCATTCAAATCCTCGTACTCATCGTGGTAGAGGATGCAATCATTAGGGCATGCATGTATCTTCTGCACCTCTAACCCTAGAGGGCAGACAGCCTTCTTTGCTTCATACGTACTCTCGGGCAATTCGTTGTCCTTTGGAAGCATATTCTTTATCATTACCAGCAACTTTCCAAATCCCTTGTCAGATACACCATTCTCTGCCTTCCATTGCAGCAATTCCAGTGTGGTGCCCAGCTTTTTCTTCTCACCTACGCAATTCGGGTACAACATTTTTTTGTGATCCTCTAACATGCGCTGCAACTTCTTCATCTCCAAATCACTTGCGCAGTTTCTCTTTGCATCGGCAATGGCCCGACCTAGATCATCAACGGGCTCATCTGATGCCTCTTCTTCAGCTTCTTCCCGCATTGCCGGCTCAGCTTCTTCCCGCATTACCGGCTCAGCTTCTTCCCCCATTGTTGTATCATCGTATTCAGGGAACCCATGGCCAGGATAGCTGTCGTCGTCCTCTTCTTATTCATTGTCTTCTATCATAACCCCTCTTTATCCGTGCTTGGTCCAAACATTATAGTGGGGCACGAAACCAGACTTAAACAGGTGGACGTGAATGGTTCTTGACTTAGAGTAATTTTGACCATTCTTACAGACAGCAGATGGACAAGGCATAAAACCATCTGCCCGCTTGTTTGCCTCAGCCGCAAGCAGAAAAGTTTGCACGCCATTAATGAACTCGGGAGAGCATCGGTCATCTTACATCCATTGTCGGCTCATTTTCAATACGCAGCAACAAAAACACCAACTTAATACAAGTTCATACATAAAGTTCATACATAAAGTTCATACAACACTTAAATGCAACAAACAAATAACTCTCTAACTAAAGCATTTAAATGCAACAACAAATGCGATCAAGATCGCAACTAAGGTAACAATTGATCCAACAACATAATGATACCAAGCCTCACTATCGATGGTATATTTTCTAATCTTTCTAATCTTCAAGCACATTTTCTCCATCTTGATCTTTTGATCATCGATGACATCGGCAACATGCAACTCCAATTCCATCTTCTCCCCCTCAATTCTTTTCAATTTTTCTTTCAAGTACTCGTTTTCTCTTCCAACTAAATTTAACCTGTCGACAATAGGGTCGGTTGGAATTTCCGGTTCACATACCTCCTAGAAAAAATATCTATGTCAACTTGATGGGCATAATTTGTCATAAACACGAAATGCAACTAGTTTTAAAAGAGAATATACCACATACGAATCATAACAAGGACGAGGGCCGACGGGGACGGATATCAAAACCATGGCACTATGTATAAGAAAAAATGTACGGGTAAGATAATTATATGAGTAACTATATATCCAAATCACACAAACATCAATTTTTGTATAAAATTTCATGAGCAAGAGGCTCACCACAAGGTGGTGCCGGTGACGGGACGGTGCGGGCGATCGATGGTTGTTATGACGGAGATATAGAAGGCACTAAGTAAACCACACCTACATATGCAAACTAAGTGTTATTTTGACCTTAGTTTGCATATAAATCAAATACTACCACATATAATTCCTCCCAAATTACTAAAACCCACAATTAATCACTATATAAACCAATGCAAGAGCTAATCTAGTAATGAGAGATGAAAGGACAAAGTTGCTAACCTTTGTGATCATTTGAATGGATGGGGGACTGCGAATCTTGACAAATTTGTGGCAAATTTTGTGATGAACTCGAGAGGAAGAAGGGAAGAACAGAGGAGAGGGAGAGGGAAAGGGGGAAGAACAGAGTGCTGATGGACGAAGGGTTTATATAGGACGACCTTTAGTACCGGGAGGAGCTCCTTAGTACCGGTTCGTGGCGAACCTTTAGCACCGGTTCGTGCCACGAACCGGTACTAATGAAAGTGGTGGCAGGATTTTATCAGAGTGGGGCCCCTCCAACACCTTTAGTACCCACTCTGACAAAATCCTGCCACCACTTTCATTAGTAGCGGTTTGTGGCACGAACCGGTGCTAAAGGTTCGCCACGAACCGGTACTAAAGAGCTCTTCCCGCCTAGCCGTTGGAACCGGCACTAATGGACACATTAGTGTCAGTTCTGTTACAAACCGGGACTAATGTGTTTGACATTTGACCCTTTCTCTACTGGTGGTAATTTTAGGCATGGATTGGTTATCGATGTATGACGGAAACATCGATTGCGCCAGTAAGTCTATTATGCTCACCACCCCAGAAGGAAGGAGGATCAAGTATGTATCCCGACATGCGCCGAAGAGGACTCAAGTGAATTCCTTATCAAGAGTTGTACAGGAGGAAGTACCAGTGGTGAAGGATTTCCCTGATGTATTTCCAGAAGAGTTGCCAGGCATGCCACCAGACAGAGACATTGAATTTTTTATTGAGCTTTTACTAGGCACATGGCCAATATCTAAGAGACCGTACAGGATGCCCGCAAAGGATTTGGAGGAAATTAAGAAGAAGATTAAGGACTTAATGGATAAGGGCTATATCGGCCCATGTTCGTCACCTTGGGGATCACCAGTGCTTCTAGTGGAGAAGAAAGATGGATCGTTGAGGATGGTTGTTGTTGATTATCGTGGATTGAATGAGGTGACGATCAAGAACAAGTACCCACTCTGATGATCAATGATCTGTTTGATCAGTTGCAAGGAGCTAAAGTATTTTCCAAGATTGATCTGCGATCAGGATACCACCAGCTAAAGATTCGAGAGCATGATATACCTAAGATAGCTTTCACCACAAGGTACGGTCTATATGAGTATACCGTTATGTCATTTGGTCTGACTAACGCACCTGCCTATTTCATGAACATGATGAACAAGGTGTTTATGCAGTTTTTGGATAAGTTTGTCATGGTGTTCATTGATGATATTCTAGTCTACTCGAAGAATGAAGAGGAGCATAAAGAGCATTTGCGTCTGGTACTTGGAAAGATCAGAGAACATCAGCTATATGCCAAGTTCAGCAAGTGTGAGTTTTGTTTGAAGGAAGTTGGATTCCTCGGACATGTTATATCCGGAGAAGGAATAGTAGTAGACCCCACCAAGGTTGTCACTGTGACAAATTGGGAAGCACCCACATTAGTTGGAGAGATCCGGAGTTTTCTTGGACTCGCAGGATACTACCGGAGGTTCATTGAGAATTTCTCGAATATTCCAAAGCCCATGACGGAGTTGTTGAAGAAAACACCAAGTTCAAATGGACTGAGGAATGTGAGGCCAGTTTTCAGGAGTTAAAGAAACGCTTGGTTACAGCTCCAATGTTGATTCTGCCAGATCAACGCAAGGATTATCAAGTGTATTACGACGCTTCTCGTCGAGGACTTGGAGCAGTGCTTATGCAGGAGGGAAGAGTTGTCTCATATGCCTCACGATAGCTTAAACCCCATGAGTTGAATTATGCTACACATGACTTGGAGTTAGCAACCGTAGTGCATGCGTTGAAGACTTGGAGACATTTTCTCATCGGAAACCATTGTGAGGTGTACACGGATCACAAGAGTTTGAAGTATATATTCACGCGGAAGGAGTTGAATCTCAGGAAGATGAGATGGTTGGAGATCATCAAGGATTATGATATGAGGTTGCATTATCATCCCGGAAAGGCTAACATAGTAGCCACTGCGTTGAGCCGCAAGAGTTATGTCAATACACTCATGACCGGAGGGTTACCCAAGGAGTTAGCAGAGAATCTTTGTGAGCTATGTTTGGAAATAGTTCCGAGAGCTTATGTAGCAGCATTGGAGATTCAATCTACTTTGATGGATAAGATCAGGGAAGCTCAGAAGAAGGACAAGGAGATTGCTGAGATAAAAGAGAGGATGAGCAAAGGAAAAGCTAAGGTATTTCGTGAGGACGATCACGATAACTTATGGTTTGAGGACCGCGCATATGTGCCAAATGATCCGGAGATCAAGAAGTTGATTCTGCAAGAGGCCCGTGATTCGCCGTATTCGATTCACCCAGTAAATACCAAGATGTATCTAGATTTGAAGTATAGTTTTGGTGGACCGGAATGAAGAAGGATATTGCAGAGTATGTAGCAGTTTGTGATGTATGTTAGAGGGTGAAGGCAGAGCAACAGAAGCCAGCAGGATTATTACAACCATTGCCGATACCCGAATGGAAGTGGGATAAACTAGGCATGGACTTTATCACGGGATTACCCAGGACTCGTTCAGGCTATGACTCGATATGGGTTGTAGTCGATCGTTTGACGAAGGTAGCCCATTTCATCCCAGTTAAGACCTCTTACACCAGTGCTAAGTTGGCAAAGATATACATGACCAGGATCGTATGTCTGCATGGAGTTCCGAGGACCATTGTATCAGATAGAGGAACCCAGTTTACCTCAAAGTTCTGGAATCAGTTGCATCAGACTTTGTGAGCCAGGCTAGAGTTCAGTACAACTTTTCACCCACAGACAGATCGACAGACAGAGAGAGTCAATCAGATTCTGAAGGACATGTTGAGTGCTTGTGCGCTAGACTATGGATCTAGTTGGGACGACAATTTGCCATATGTAGAGTTCTCTTACGACAATAGCTATCAAGCCAGTTTGAAGATGGCCCCTTTCGAAGCTTTGTACGGAAGGAGGTGTAGGACACCGTTGTCGTGGGATGAAGTTGGAGACCGTCAGTTGTTTGGACCAGATTTGATTAAAGAGTCTGAAGAGAAGGTTAAGTTGATTCGCGATAGACTCAAGGTAGCCCAGTCTAGGCAGAAGAGCTATGCGGATTCTAAACGCAAGGAGATAGTTTACGAAGTCGGAGACAGAGTGTATCTTCGTGTGTCCCCACTTCTAGGAGTTAAGCGTTTTGGAGTTAAGGGAAAGTTAGCACCACGTTTTGTGGGACCATACAAAGTTTTGGAACGTATGGGAGATGTTGCTTACAAGTTGGAATTTCCCGAAGGATTGTCAGGAGTTCACGATGTGTTCCACGCTTCTCAGTTGAAGAAGTGCCACGCAGAGATGGCTGAAATCCCTCTAAGAGATACAGTGCCACAGGAAGCGATACAGTTAGATAGCGATTTGACCTACGAGGAGAAACCAATGAAGATTCTCGAGTTTGCCAGCCGAGTCAAACGCAGTAAGGTTATTAGGTTCTACAAAGTTCAGTGGAGCCACCATACCGAGGATGAAGCCACCTGGGAACGAGAGGAAGACCTACAGAAAGACCACCCAAACTATTTTCTATCCAACCCGAATCTCGTGGGCGAGATTCATCTTAAGGGGGGTAGGTTTGTAACATCCCAAATTTTCAATTTGGAATGTTATACATTAGATCATCATTGCATATCATATTTTATTGCATTTTGGCTTGATACTAGAAATCCTGTGCAACTCAAGGACCCGCGGAGAGAGTTGGGGATTTCGTTATTTTCATATTTGAGTTTTCTCAAATTTAGGAAAGAGGATCGTTGATTTTACTTATTTTCTCTTCAAATATTTCTTTTATGAAAACAAAAGAGAGGGGATAAAATGACTTCCCCAAAATAAAGAAATATTGGAGATTTAATATTAAAATCAAATAAGATTTTATTCGGAGTTTTTATCGCTGTTTTAATTTGAATTAGGAAAATATGCATTTTTCAAAATTGCATTAGAGGCCCAAATAAATGTTCACCTTGTCCACTCTATTTTTAGAGGATGGGGGAAATTTATTTCAGGATTTTTGAAGTCCGTTTAGTATTTCTTTTCTTTATTTTTCTGCGCGGATTTTTTTTTAAAAGTTACCGCCTTACCGTGCCGTGTCCGCCTGGGACACCGACCCGGCCGGCCTTATAAGCCTCCCCACGACCCCCCTGCAGCCCGTCCCGCCACCGCAGCCCACCCGCGCCCCAAACCCTAGCCGCCAGCCCCGCCCGCCTCCATCCACGGCCCGCCGCTGCCGCGAGCCGCCGCCACTGCCGCTTACCGCCATCGCCCCGCCGCCACCCGCCGGAGCCCAGCCGCCGCCGGAGTAGCCGCCGCCATCGTCACGAACACCGAGGAAGCCGCCGGTATTTTTTTAAAAACTGATCGGTTTTATTTCGAAAACCTACATTCGTTTTTTTATTAGATCGGTTCGGTTTTCCAATCGGTATATTTATTTTGCGGACGTTCGTCCGTACGTTTGTTTTAACGAACGCCGTTCATCCGTTAGTCACAGACAGCGAACGTTCGTTCGTTAGCCTGTTCGTCAGTTTCTCTTTTTCCAGGGATTTTTCCGTGATTATTTTCCATCGCGATTTCTGCCCTGATTTTTGTTTTTTGTTTATCTTTTCGCTTGTTTATCGGAATCAGGGGATTCAAGCGCCTAGATCTTCGTTTCGAAGCCCTATTTTTGTTTAACCAACTTGAATAAAATTTTGCTACTGTAAAATTTGACTTAAGTCCAGATTAGTAAATGGATCTTGTTTCTTTCGTAGTTTGAGTTTTGTTGCTTCGTTTGATTTGATTCTTTTTGCAAACCGGAGTTCTTAAGTTGAACTTTCTGGTTAGATCTCTTATTTTAGTTTTACCCGTGCTTCTAGTTGTGTGATTATTGTATGCTTGATTGTTTGCGATAGAGTACCCGGAGTGCGAAGCGTGCTACTACGAGTCTCTAGGTTTCACGGATCATCAGCAAGGCAAGTAATACTTTGATCATACCTCTTTACTACCCAGTTTTATTGAATTAGATCAATCCTCAAACAATTGCATGGTTAGGATCTGATATAACATGTTGGTTTAGGAACTAGATGATGAGGTAGAACCTATTGCCCAGTTACTTCTATGTTATGCTTATATTGCTATGCCATGATTGTAGACGTGGTTGTTAAATTAATGGTTAAATTAATGGTTCAACTTAAGGTGGCAACTTTAATACACATCTTGGTGGATTGCTTGTGGGCACCTAGAGAATCCAGTGTTGTCCTACGATATCCCGGAGTACCCGTGTGATCATCCTATGGTCCGCCACCCAGGCTCAAAGGGATCATAAGATTATTCATGCTAGAAACTTCCGTGTGCATCCACAAGCTATTATTGGCTCTAGCCTAGTTGAGCATGTTGCATGACCTCTTTCAGTGGTGGGCTAGCAGATGTAGGGGGAAGTAGGTGTAACTGTCCACCCAGAGTAAAGGGTTATTGTTTCAGAAAGACAGTGTCTCGATTCTCCGACCATGGATGTATTCCAGTCTTGTGGGGAAAAGTGCGCAAACCTCTGCAGAGTGTACAAACTAATCATGGTTAGCCGTGTCCCTGGTTATGGACATCTTAAGTATCTAGTTCTTGGATTATCGTGTTGATCTCATCACTCTTAATATAATTTGATTGGGTTTAATGATGATGCTTAATTGGGATTGAGTTGGAGGAACTTTCTCAATGTTTAACAACCACCATGATAGTTAAATAAAATTTATTCCTTTGTTGTAGGGAAAAATTGGCTTTTCGTAAAAACATATTAACCATACAGCCTCCACCAGCCGTATATGCATGTAGTGATAGCATATATCTGTTCATTACTCTTGTGTTACTTTGCCAGCATATTCCAGGTGCTGACCCGTTTCGGGCTGCAATGTTCATGTTGCATACTTTTCAAACGAGGAGTAAGGTGCCATAGGTCATTGTCTTTCACTCAGTGATGCCGTTGGAGTTGATGGACTCACTTTATCTTCCAAGCCTTCTGCTGATATCGATTTTAGATGGCCTAAAGCCATATTTATTGTAATAAGTTCTCTTTGGAGACATTCAATGTAATAAGTGTGTGATTGCTACTCTGTTTTAAATCCTCAATTACTGTGCGTGTCAGCATTACCGATCCAGGGATGACACTGATGCACAGAGATCAGACAGTTTGAGGTCTGGTTGCTACAATAAAGCTTTTACTAAACATATCGTTGATGCTTTAATGCAATCTTATGAAGAAAAACTTGAGTTGGAAGTTTCTATCCCCATAAAACTTTATGATGTCTGGGAACCTACTATTAAAATTAAAATTAAAGATGAATGCTATGCTTTGTGTGATTTGGGTGCTAGTGTTTCCACGATTCCAAAAACTTTATGTGATTTGCTAGGATTCCGTGAATTTGATGATTTTTCTTTAAACTTGCACCTTGCGGATTCCACTATTAATAAACCTATGGGAAGAATTAATGATGCTCTAATTGTTTCAAATAGGAACTATGTGCCAGTAGATTTTATTGTTCTTGATATAGATTGCAATCCTTCATGTCCTATTATTCTTGGTAGACCTTTCCTTAGAACGATTGGTGCAATCATTGATATGAAGGAAGGAAATATTAGATTCCAATTTCCGTTAAGGAAAGACATGGAACACTTCCCTAGAAAGAAAACTAAATTGTCATATGAATATATTATGAGAGCCACTTATGGATTCCCTATCAAAGATGGCAATACCTAGATCTATCCGTGTTTTTATGCCTAGCTAGGGGCGTTAAACGATAGCGCTTGTTGGGAGGCAACCCAATTTTATTTTTAGTTTTTTTCTTTTTGCTTCTGTTTAGGAATAAATCTTTGATCTAGCCTGTGGTTAGATTTGTTTTTATGTTTTAATTAGTGTTTGTGCCAAGTTAAACCTATAGGATCTTCTTGGATGATAGTTATTTGATCTTGCTGAAAATTCCAGAAACTTTCTATTCACGAAAACAATTGTTAAAAATAACTAGAACGTGATAAAATATTGATTCCAATTGAAGCAGATCATTAAACAAATTTTCCAGGTCGTCCTAGTTTGGTAGAATTTTTGTAGTTCCAGAAGTTTGCGTTAGTTACAGATTACTACAGAATGTTCTGTTTTTGACAGATTCTGTTTTCCGTGTGTTGTTTGCTTATTTTGATGAATCTATGGCTAGTAAAATAGTTTATAAATCATAGAGAAGTTGGAATATAGTAGGTTTAACACCAATATAAATAAAGAATGAGTTCAATACAGTACCTTAAAGTGGTGTTTTTGTTTTCTTTCGCAAACGGAGCTCACGAGATTTTCTGTTAAGTTTTGTGTTGTGAAGTTTTCAAGTTTTGGGTAAAGATTTGATGGAGTATGGAACAAGGAGTGGCAAGAGCCTAAGCTTGGGGATGCGCATGGCACCCCAAGGTAGTCCAAGGACACCAAAAAGCCAAAGCTTGGGGATGCCCCGGAAGGCATCCCCTGTTTCGTCCTCATCCATCGGTAACTTTACTTGGAGCTATATTTTTATTCACCACATGATATGTGTTTTGCTTGGAGCGTCTTGTATGATTTGAGTCTTTATTTGTCAGTTTGCCACAATCATCCTTGCTATACATACCTTTTAAGAGAGACACACATGATTCAGAATTTGTTAGAATACTCTATGTGCTTCACTTATATCTTTTGAGGTATATAATTTTTGCTCTAATGCTTCACTTGTATCTTTTAGAGCCCGGCGGTGGTTATGTTTCATAGAAATTATTGAACTCCCATGCTTCACTTATATTATTTTGAGAGCCTTAAACAGCATGGTAATTTTCTTTAATCATGAAATTAATATTCCATATTGAGTTCATTAAATATTATGAGAAGTTAGATACTTGATAAGTGTTTTGAGATATAAAGGTGGTAATATTAGAGTGTGCTAGTTGAGTAATTGTGAAATTGAGAAATACTTGTATTAAAGTTGGCAAGTCCCTAGCATGCATGTATTGTAAAAGTTGTGTAACAATTTTGACACATATGTGTTCTTTTATTGCTTTCCTTATGAGTGGCGGTCGGGCACGAGCCAAGGGCGGAGCCAGCAATTTTGTTAAGCCTGGGCAAGTTTAAACCTAAGTGTCTAATTTGATAATTGAAATCAACTGTTCAGGTCAAAAAAAAATCTTGTTACCGGTTTTCCCGGTAGGGGTTGCAAGTACAGGTTTTCGAAAAAATTCCGAGTTTTTACCTAAAAGTATTTAAATGGGGTTTGAGTCATCCCTAACCCATTGCGGCCATATTTCTTAAAACACTAACAACGTTAAAATCAAAATCAAGCTGGCAACATTGGTAGTGGATCCCATGACTTCGAAAGCACTTTCACCGAACTAGGCGCTATGCTGTGTTACAATATGCATATGGGTTCTATTTGACACTACCCGAACTTGTGTAGCAAACAAAAATTACGGTCCGAGGAAATATCCGATAACTAGTCGGTTTCCAAAAATTTCAACCAGTAAAAAAATGTTGGTTCAGATATACAACATATAAAACAACACTGAAATCATGTATCACAAATCTACATTAATAATAATGAAGTAAAATGATGAACATAATAGGCATACAAATGTAATTTCAAAGTGAACTACTCCATCTATAGATAAATATAAGATATTTTAGATCTCTAATTTACATTGTTTACAGAGTAATATATATCCTGATGATCAAGACCCCACGCTCTAGCATAAAAAATTTAAACCCTAATAAGTCGTTTAAACTTCAAATTAGTTAGCAATCTCACCTAATCATCGAGGAGTGAACAAGCAGCCACCGGCCGATGATGCAAGTCAATCCTGGGATGGATCCGCTTCGGCTCAGTACACCGCCGGCCACGCGCCCAACCAAGGTGAGCCTTCACTTGCCGCCGCACGCCCGTCTGTCTCGACCTAGGGTGCTGCCGTGTGGCACAACTGAACAACTGCATCGTGGGGTTTTTTCAAAAAAAAGCTACATCATGGGGAGATGGAGCGATCCAGCGATCATGTGGTTCTTCTTGTCTGGGAGGCAACAACCGAATAGACTGCTTGCTAGGCCAGTAGCCCAGTAGCCAGTAGGCCTAGTTCTCATTTGACTTGAGTAATCCAACACCAGGGAAGGCTTGTCTCACCGAACTTTAAAGAAGCCCATTAGCTAATTAACCAGCAGTAACCGGCCCAGCTGCCCGGGTAAATCACGATGCGATGACGATTTTTTCCGCTGTATTGGGGCAATCGTAGCTGGTGCCTAGCTAGTGAGCCCGGGAAAGTGCCCAGGCACGCCGGGCGTTGGCTCCACCACTAGCACGAGCGATGGTCTTTTCCTACCAATCTATCCCTCTAGGGGCATGCGTAGTAGTACTTTGCTTCGAGGGATAATAAACTTTTGTAATAAGTATATGAGTTTTTTATGACTAATGTGAGTCCATGGATTATACGCACTCTCAACTTTCCACAATTTTCTAGTCTCTACGGTACCGCGCATTGCCCTTTCTCACATTGAGAGTTGGTGCAAACTTCGCCGGTGCATTCAAGCCCCGTGATATGATACGCTCTATCACACATAAGCATCCTTATATCTTCCTCAAAATAGCCACCACACCTACCTATTATGGCATTTCCATAGCCATTCCGAGATATATTGCCATGCAACTTTCCACCGTTCCGTTTATTATGACACGTTTCATCATCGTCATATTGCTTTGCATGATCATGTAGTTGACATTGTATTTTGTGGCAAAGCCTCTATTCATAATTTTTTTCATACATGTCACTCTTGATTCATCGCATATCCCGGTACACTGCCAGAGGAAATCACATAGAGTCATATTTTGTTCTAAGTATTGAGTTCTAATTGTTGAGTTGTAAAAGTGTGATGATCATCATTATTAGAGCATAGTCCCATGTGAGGAAAGGATGATGGAGACTATGATTCTCCCCACAAGTCGGGATGAGATTCCGGACTAAATAAAAAAAGAGAAAAAAAGAGGCCAAAGAAAAAAAAAAGGCCCAAAGAAAAAAATGAGAGAAAAAGAGAGAAGGGACAATGTTACTATCCTTCTTCACACTTGTGCTTCAAAGTAGCACTATGATTTTGTTGCTTCGTATGATTTGATTCTTTTTGCAAACCGGAGTTCCTAAGTTGAACTTTCTGGTTAGATCTCTTATTTGAGTTTTACCCGTGCTTCTAGTTGTGTGCTTATTGTATGCTTGTTTGTTTGCGATAGAGTACCCGGAGTGCGAAGCGTGCTACTACGAGACTCTAGGTTTCACGGATCATCAACAAGGCAAGTAACACTTTGATCATACCTCTTTACTACCCAATTTTATTGCATTAGATCAATCATAAAACAATTGCATGGTTAGGATCTGATTTAACATGTCGGTTTGGGAACTAGATGATGAGGTAGAACCTATTGCCCTGTTTATTATCAATCCCTTGGGAGTTACTTCTACGTTATGCTTATATTGCTATGCCATGCTCGTAGACGTGGTTTGGGTTTGAGTATTTCCATGACAGATGTGAGATTGTTAAATTAATGGTTGAAGTTAAGGTGGCAACTTTAATACACATCTGGGTAGATTGCTTGTGGGCACCTGGAGAATCCAGTGTTGTCCTAGGATATCCCGGTGTACCCGTGTGATCATCCTACGGTCCGCCACCCAGGCTCAAAGGGATCATAAGATTATTCATGCTAGAAACTTCCGTGTGCAACCAAAAGCTATTATGGGCTATAGCATAGTTGAGTATGTTGCATGACTTCTTTCAGTGGTGGGCTAGCAGATGTAGGGGAAAGTAGGTGTAACTGTCCACCCAGAGTAAAGAGTTATTGTTTCAGAAAGGTTGTGTCTCGATTCTCCGACCATGGATGTATTCGAGTCTTGTTGGGAAAAGTGCGCAAACCTCTCAGAGTGTACAAACTAATCATGGTTAGCCGTGTCCCCGGTTATGGACATCTTGAGTATCTGGTTCTTGGATTATCGTGTTGATCTCATCACTCTTAATATAATTTGATTGGGTTTAATGATGATGCTTAATTGGGATTGAGTTGGAGGAACCTTCTCAATGTTTAACAACCACCATGATAGCAAAATAAAAGTTATTCCTTTGTTGTAGGGAAAAATTATCTTTTCGCAAAAACATATTAACCATACAGCCTCCACCAGCCGTATATGCATGTAGTGATAGCATTTATCTGTTCATTACTCGTGTGTTACTTTGCCAGCATATTCCATGTGCTGACCCGTTTCGGGATGCAACGTTCATGTTGCAGACTTTTCAGACAATGAGTAAGGTGCCATAGGTCGTTGTCTTTCACTCAGTGATGCCATTGGAGTTGATGGACTCACTTTATCTTCCAAGCCTTTCGCTGTTATCGATTTTAGATGGCCTTAAGCCATATTTATTGTAATAAGTTCTCTTTGGAGACATTCGATGCAATAAGTGTGTGATTGCTACTGTGTTATAAATCCTCAAGTACTGTGCATGTCAGCAAGAATTACCGATCCAGGGATGACACTGATGCACACATATCAGACTGTTTGAGGTCTGGTCGCTACAAGATGGTATCAGAGCACACGCTGACTGTAGGACACAACCACTAAGCTAAAGCCCTAGATCACTACTCCCTTCTCATTTCTGACTCCTCTACCTTTTCTACTCTTTAGGATGGCGGATGCAAGGAACAAGTTCAGTCAACCGGATGAAGATACACCCTTTGGACGACACTTGAAGGAAGTTACTAGATACCTGAACATCGGAATACCAAACTTCACCGGGACCTACATCGCCACTTTACCAGAAGAGGAGAGTTGGATGATTCGAGTTCAAGGTTCAGGAAGGACATTCATGCCAGTCACTGAGCCCATAGAGTTTTCCTTTGATGCACCAACCTGGAGTCTAGGAAAGAGCATGGCAGCCCACATTGTTATGCGACGCATTGGAGAAGTTTACCACGATGATCTTAAGGATACTATCTAGCAGATTTGTGGGTGCCGAGATGAGCAATGGGAGATGATTAGCACCAGGAAGGATATCTCTATTGTCGATTTCATCCAGGAATTAAACCAGCACATTTGACGCCAGGAGAACCAGATGTGCGCAGGAATGATAGATCTGAAGAAGGCAATGACCAAGATCATGGAGCTGGAGGAAGAACTCAAGTCTACACGTGATGGATATGAGGAGGAAATGACGATACTCATGGAGAAGAATGATGATTTGAAGAAGAAGCTAGGAGTATTCATGGGAGACCCCGCGCCATGAGGAGAAGACGACGATTCCACTTGCCCGGAGAACTACATCATCATCAACGACACCGAATCGGACCCTGATGATAGCGATGAGGACTATGTTGATGAAGCTGGAGCAGATATCATGGAGTCTTCCACCAATCAATTTTTCTAGTCGACCACCATATCAGTAGTAGTAATTCCCCCATGTATATAGTATAGTCCGAGCACTTTTGTAAAGATGGATAGATCGATGTATGCCCTTGTTTGAATTGATTGAAGTGATATGTTTGTGTTTGTCTCATGTGCACATGGGTAGTGTTTCCCCTCTAGATCTTTTTATATTCTGTTTTCTCATCTTTTCTAAACCCATCAGATGCCTCCGAGACGCGACAATAGATTTGCTTTCCCGCCGGAGCTCACTTAGTTGATCCAGCAGCAGAATGCTTTGATGCAGATACTAGTCCAGAATCAGAACCAGGGGAACAACAACAACAACAACCCACCATCGCCACCACTTGTTGATCACTTAGCCCGTTTTCTAAGGCTGAATCCGCCGGTGTTCTCTAGTAGCACCGAGCCGATAGTTGCAGATGATTGGCTCCGCAAGGTTGGAATGGAGTTGACCACTTCAGGATGCACAGATGCGGAGAGAGTGCATTTTGCCGCACATCATCTTGATGGACCCGCAGCATCATGGTGGGAGAATCTCACAGCCACGTACCCCATCGACACTGTCAAACGGGACCAGTTTCAGCAAGCTTTTCACACAGCCCATGTTTCAGTAGGAGCTATGGCCATGAAGAAACGCAAGTTTCACAACTTGCGCCAAGGAGGACGCACAGTAGGCCAGTATGTGGATGATTTTAGTAAGCTAGCACGTTATGCCCCAGATGACGTTGCTACAGATGCAGCTAAACATGAGAAATTTCTCGAAGGGCTGAATGATGAGCTGAGCATGCAGTTGTTGGTAGCAACTTTGAACAACTACCAGGAGTTGGTAGATAAAGCTCTCATGATTGAAGGGAAGCAGCAACAGATTGACAACCGCAAGAGGAAATACGGACAAGGGAAGTACAATTCTGGAGCTCAACAGAGGCCCCGTTTTACCCTGAACTCGGGAGGACCCCTTCAACATAACCACGGAGGTCACAATCACAATGGAGGGAGTTCGCACAACCATAGTGGCCGCAAGAACGGGAATAGTAATGGAGGAAGCAACGGACAGAAACGTTCCAACCCAGCCACGCCCGCCAAGAAGGATCTAAGTCACATTACTTGTTTCAAGTGCGGGAATAATGGCCATTACGCCACGGAGTGTTCTGAAGCAAAGAGTGGAAATGGCAATGGAAACTCTGCGAAGAAGCCCAACCCTTTCAACAGGGGACAAGTGAACCACGTTAACGTGGAGGAGGTTGAAGCGCAACCCGATGCAGTAATAGTTAAGTTTTTGGTTAAGTCATGCACTGCAATCGTTCTTTTTGATACTGGTGCATCGCATTCATACATATCAAGGGGAGTTGTGGATAATTAAAAGTTGCCCACCAAGGTTCTTAGAACACCGATGTTAGTAAGTTCGCTAGGAGCAGAACATATGGCAAGCCCAAGGATGTTTTCAGATGCCATTGACCATTGGTAGGCATGTTTTCCCCTCAGACCCGATAATTTTGGAGCCGCAAGGTTTGGATGTACACTAGTGCAGAACCGGGCAATAGCACCGGTTCGTAAGGCCCTTTAGTGCCGATTCGGTAACCGGCACTAAAGTGTGGGCACTAAAGCCCCCCCCTTTAGTACCGGTTCAACACGAACCGGTGCTAAAGGGCAACCACGTGGCACGAGCCAACTCCGGGGGCCGAGAGCCCTTTAGTACCGGTTGGTGACACCAACCGGTATTAAAAGGTTGGGGGGGGTTTTGGGTTTATGATTTTTTTTCATTTAATTTTGTGTTTTGCATTTAATTCCTTTTCGTTTGCCGATATTTTACGATACTACACATTGTACACGTTATGCATATATATATATATAAATAGAATTTTTAGTAGAACCGATCATATATATATATATATATATATATATATATATATATATATATATATATATATATATATATATATGATATATATATATATATACATACATAGCTATGTACAATTTCTCCTACATGTTGCCTTTGGAGCCAGTGGCATTAGTCTAATTGGTGCCTTCGTAGCACGATGACAATTGGAAGTGGTTCATGGGGGCAGTAACGGGTAATGGTATTCTCCCTTCGGATCTATGACCTGGTCAAGCAAAAATACCGCTATTTCCTCTTGATGTGCTTGTACGCGCTCCGTTTGTAGGAGCTTGTCCCGCACCCCTGTGAACTGTTAAGAAGGATATCAATATGCATGTGTATTAGTTGTGTGACTAGATATCGATAATGGTGTCAAAATTGTGAATAGTGTTCTGACAAACGTACCCATTTTTGTCTTTGAGATCTGCTCCTTTCGGACGCCATCATGCGAATGTTCTCGCA
Source organism: Aegilops umbellulata (assembly GCA_032464435.1). NCBI lineage: Eukaryota > Viridiplantae > Streptophyta > Magnoliopsida > Poales > Poaceae > Aegilops > Aegilops umbellulata. The sequence goes on along the minus strand of CP136059.1, from coordinate 384,109,381 downwards.
AACGCAGTATGCACATAGATCAGTCCCTTGCACCTGCTGAAGGGCCTTTATGAGAATGGAATTTGATCAGATAATAATTAATCAAGCATGATACTTAAAGTGATGGCAGCTAGCTTGCTAGCTAGTACTACTTAATTACTTACCTTGGGTCGAAACCATTTCAGCTTTTGTTTCCATTGGCCTGGAGTGATGCTGATGAACCTTGCCCAAGCCCTGCCGGCCGACAAAGAAATGAATAAAGGGGTTATTAAATAGTTCATATCAGGAAATGACGAACTAAATAGGCCGAGATATATAGTTAATAATGATTGAAATTACCTATTGACTATCCCAAACAAGATGTTATTGTCAGTTTTTATTTTGAGTAGTGAGTCCAGTATTTCAATTGTTCCGGCGTCAACTTTAATGATACACAAGATCCAGTGAAATCTGCATGCACACACGTTTGCATGTCTTAATTAAGCGGGCATATGTAAGCAAAAATATGTAGCTAGCTAGTAGGCAAAAACAGAGAATTTGTAGTACAAGACAGTGTGACTCATTGGAAGTTGTAAGGAAGTAGTATATCTTCATTGTATTTGAGGCGCTTCAAGAACTCTAGCATGCTGTCCTCTACACTTTTTTCATAATATGCATCTATTTTCCATGTGTATTCATTAACGGTGTTTGGGTCAACGAACCCAATGCCATAGCATCCACCTTTTTTCATTTCATACATCTTCATCCTGTATAATACCACAGAAAAGAATATAGTGAGGATAATTACTGGTAATGATTGATCAAAAGGATCACTACAGCTAGCTTGAGACTTCAATTACAGAAAGAAATCACTTATAGACAATAGCAACTGACGATAGATTTTTCGAGTGCGTCTTGATTGTATAACTGAAAAAGTTCAGAATACTCAACATACACAGCATTCTCATGGTAGTAATGATCCTTCTTGACATCCACCATGAGGGACTCTCGATTGGAAATCTTGGTAATGTCCATGTACCATTGATGCAATTCATACATTCTCGTTGGGAGCTTCTTGACCTCGTCTGGCTTGACCAAAGGTTGGCCTCGGACATATTTGCATTTTATTTCCTCCTCTCTAAGCACAGGCATGGGCTCGATCTCGAGGAGTTGTCCAACAGTGATCTTGGGAATTTCAGCCTGCGTTATATGCTCCTCGGTTATTACCACATTGCCCACCTCGGGTAAGTTAACAGTTTGCCCACAATAATATTGGGCGTGCGTACTCTTATGTGTTGTTGGCGCAACAAGCGGGGGGATCGATTGCGCCGCCTGTTCTCCCAGCCGGGGAACAGTTTTCCCGCAGTTTTTGACAGTTGCTTGTTGTTTGCTCAAGCTCGAGCTCGCCTCCTTCTGTAGACGTGCTCGATTTAACTTCCTGATGTGGCGCTCATAGTTTGTGTCAACAGGCTTGGGAGCTGGTGGTTGAGCCATCCGAATGAAGTAGTCAATCTTTTCCTCAGGAACTTTCTCCCTTGGCGGCGGTGGCGGTTTCGGTGCAAAATGGGCTTCCACCTCGGCCTTCGATATCGCTGCGGTTTCCTCCTTGGACTTGTCATAAGGCCTCTGCGAAAGAGGCGCGAGGCTTGGACCATATTTATATCGCTTGCCTCCACCTGTACTTCCTGTATTACCTCGACTCGTACCGCTACGCACCATAGTTGCGGCGTGTCTCTTCTGCGATTGCTTAGGCGGCGGAGATGGCTGACGTGGCTGAGTTGGACGAGGAGGAGTGGCCTGAAGCTGTGCCGGACTTGGAGGATGAGTGGCCTGAAGTTGTGCCGGACTTGGAGGAGGAGTGGACATCTGACGCTGTGTCGGACTTGGAGGAGGAGTGGCCTGATACTTTGCCGGACTTGGAGGTGGAGGAGTGGCCTCACGCGTTGGTGGACTTGGAGGAGCGGGAGTCTGCTGACTCGATGGCGGACTTTGATGAGGATTCGGGTGACACGGTGTCGGTGGCCTTCGGAAGATGATGCAATCCTTTATCCATAGGATGACACGATGTATGGCCTCTCCCAATGTGTGCTCGTCGTCACCTCCAGGAATGTCAAGCTGTAGCCCCGAACATGGGTCCACCACCTCATCAACCAAGACACGAGCATAGCCCGCTGGAATCGGGTTGCAATGGAAGGTTGCCTCGGGGGGATTTGGAAAAGCAACGGCGTCCGCCACCTTCATGGATATGTTCTTCATTTTGAAGTGTAGCTCACAGTTAGTGTTCTCCATGATGTCATCCACGGGGTATCTATCCAGCATTGCGTCGCCCTGGGCGGAACCCACGCTGCTTCTCGACATGGATGGGGCGGTGCTATCCAATGCTGGATCATCCGCTAGCTGCTGCAGCTGCTGAGACCCCCTTTGCTGGCTAAGTGAGTCGATCTGCTCCTGCTGCCACTGGAATTTGACTGACAAGTCCGCGTGCCTTGCTTCTAGGCCTTGAAGGCATTCATAGTTCAGCTTCCTCTGCTCCTCCTCCATCTTCCTCTTCTTCTCCTCCACAATCTTCTTTCTCGCACGGGTTCTGTAGTTGGCGTTCCAGTCCCAAAACCCCTCATACCACGGAATAGCGCCATTGCCTCGTGTTCTTCCAAGGTGTTCAGGATTACCCAGGGCACACGTAAGCTCGTCGTTCTCTCTGTTGGGCTGGAACACCCCCGATCGAGCCTCTTCTATTGCAACAAGTAGCTGTTCGTCGGCTCCGTTCAGACATGCCTTTGTCGAAACTTTGCCTGTCTTCGGGTCCAACTCCCCCCCATGCGCATAGAACCAAGTCCTGCACCTAGGGGGCCAGCTCCTAGTAACCGGAGTGACACCTGCATCCTCCATCTCTTTCTCAGACTTATCCCACTTAGGCATTGCCACCGCGTAGCCACCTGGCCCCAGCTTATGGAACTTATCCTTTTTTTCGGCATTCTTCTTGTTTATTCTCGACCGTTCCTTAGCTAATTTCGAATCCTTAAATTTCACGAAATCGTCCCAATGAGCACTTTGCTTCTTTAGTGTTCCCTCGAATAGTGGAGTCTTCTTTCCTCCCTTGACGTACTTGTCCCATTCACGATTCTTGTGGTTCTTGAATGCAACCGCCATCTTCTTAAGAGCAGCGTCCTTGACTTTCTCCACATCTGCATCTGTGAAATGATCTGGTAGGGTGAAATGTTCCATGAGAGTTTCCCAAAGCAGACCTTTTTGTCTGTCTTCGACAAAAGTAAGATCTGGATGTGGCTTTGCTGGCTCTCTCCATTCTTGAAGGGAGATCGGGAGTTGGTCCTTCACAAGAACTCCGTACTGACGAATGAACTTGTCCGCAATCTTCTTAGGCGCTAATGGTTCGCCATTAGGTTTGATGGCCTCGATATTTTACTTTACGCCCTCCTTCAACTTTTTGTTCGGGCCTCGTTTCGTCCTGTTGCCTAAAGATTTGCTCGATCCGTATGGCTAAAAGAAGAAAGATGGTTTCGTTAATATATCTTCAAGTCATTTAAAACATATGATGATCACCAGATGCCTGCTTATATAAATATATATACCTCGCCGTCTTTGTTGTTTCAAGATCAACATTTTCTTCGTCATCATCATAATCATAGTTCATGACTTCATCAATTCGGTCGTCGCGATCGAATATCATATCATCCTCCCCGGTGTTGTTTAGAAATTTGGAGCCGTCATAATCTTCTTCATTATGATCATCATCTGGCCCGCGAGGATGGCGTATCATATCGAACATGGCCTGTTCCCCCGCTCTGCCGGTATTGTCCGCCATAGCTTTTGTTTAACTAATCCAAAAGAAATATAAAATAATTTAGTATTCAAATTACATCATCTCGAATAATAGACATAATCTCGAATACATCATCTCGAATAATAGATATAATCTCGAATACATCATCTCGAATAATAGATATAATCTCGAATACATCATCTCGAATAATATATAATCTCGAATACATCGTCTCGAATATTATATATCGAATACATCACTGGCTAGGTAGCTAATAAAGATCGAATACTACAGAAGAATCTAGGACACTCGCGGTTCCTGCGGCGCGGGCGGTGGACACCCAAAGAGAAGGAACCCTCACAGGGTCATAGCTCAAGTGAGATCCCTGAAGAACCTACCAGGTATTGGAGAACCTGCCGCCCTCTAACGCAACCATGTAGCGATGGACGTGCTCGTCCTCCTCCCTGACATGGCGACGTACCACCTCCGGCGGGGCCGGCTCCCTCCGCACCGAAAGTGGCCCACGCGAACGCCACCAAAGGAGATCAGGGTCGACGACGGGACCCGGGGCCGGGTTCGTCATCAAGCGGCGCGCCCCTCCAGGCAGCACCTCCCAGTGCCAGCCCGGCGGAGCCCAGTCCCGGACATCGGTCAGCCGGACATCGTCGCGGAAGGGTCGACGGCGAGGATGCGGGCCGGGCATCGTCGAGAACAAATACTAGCAATATCCCGCAAAAAGTAACATTTTTTTAATGATTGGATTTTGATAACTAAAATTTCTAACATTTCTATATAACACTAATTATGCTATCATTGCATATGTCAAAATTCTATATGCTATTTCATACTAATTAAGCATCTAACACTAAAAACAGAAAAAACAACTTCTATACATCCATTAAAAACAGAAAAACAACATTATATAAAAAAATTCCATAGTAATTAAACACTAATTATATCCATCTAATATGCATTCATACATATATACTAGTGAAAAAATAATAATCTAAAAAATCTAAACTAATTAAACATACAAAATACGTATATACTAATATATACATGCATTCATACATATATACGTGTGTGTGTGTGTGTATGGGCTCGGGGAGGGGCGGCGCCCATGGCGGCCACCGGGGGCGAGGGAGAGGGGTTAGAGGAGGAGAGCTCACGGCGGGGCGACGGCAACAAAGAGACGACGGCCGGGGGCGGCGACTGGCCGGGGCGTGACGCGGGGGCGGCGACGCGGGGACGGCGCGACGGGGACGGGCCCGGGGCGGCGACGGGGACGGGGGCGGCGACGACGACGGGGTCAGCGACGGCGTCGATCGATCGGGGCGGGCGGTGCTTCAATGGGGAAACAGAGGAAGAAACAGAGGGAAAATGAAATTTTTCAAAGTGTTGTATATATAGAAGGCACCTTTAGTACCGGTTGGAGCCACCAACCGGTACTAAAGGCCTGTTTTGGCCAGCCCAAGCGGCGGGAAGCGACCCCCTTTAGTACCGGGTGGTGGCTCCAACCGGTATTAAAGACCCCACCTTTAGTACCGGTTGGTGCCACGACCCGGTACTAAAGGTGGTGCGCTGGCGCAGGTGCAGTGCGGCAAGTTTAGTCCCACCTCGCTAGCCGAGGGGCGTCCGCACTGGTTTATAAGCCCCCGTGCGGTAGCTCTCTCAAGATCCTCTCCACAGCAGGCCTACTGGGCCTACATGTTCCGTGCTGCCCTGTGGGCTTACTGGGCCTTTCCGGGCCTGCATCCTGGCCCAACAATACGTTGGGTTTCTAGTCGTATGCAGGCCGCTCTGGCCCAGTAGGCGGGCTTTTTTATTTTCTTATTTTTTTGCTTTCTTTATTTTTGTTTTATTTATTTTTTAGTTGTTTTTTCTGTATTTAGAGTTTCTTTGTGAATATTTTTGCTTTAGGTACAAAAAATTACAAACTTTCTTTTAGTGCCCGTAGTTTTCAAATTTGAATAGTTTAAATTTTCAATAGTTTTCAAATTGTGAATAACTTAACTTTAAAAATCAGTAATTAAAGGCATGAAAGATTTTGTTTGCACATAAAATTTCTTCGCGTTTCAAATGCCAAAACACATAACTACCCTAACTATTACAGAGATTCCCTCCTGGGTGTGAAACACAGAAGAAAGTGATGATAGTGAAGCCGATCACATCCCAGATCTTTGGGTGTGAAACTTTTTCTTGCGTGTGTCCCTTTGCGCCGTAACCATGGAAAATCTTCATCATTTAAGGGGATGCTCGGGTCAATATTCACTATGAATGGAGCAATTTCATCAAACTTTTCATAATCTTCTGACATGTCTGTCTTGTCATCCACTCCCACGATGTTTCTCTTCCCAAAAAGAACTATGTGCCGCTTTGGCTGATCGTACGATGCATTCGCTTCCTTATCTTTTCTTTTTCTCGGCTTGGTAGACATGTCCTTCACATAGAAAACCTGTGCCACATCATTGGCTAGGACAAATGGTTCATCTGCATACGCAAGATTGTTGAGATCCACTGTTGTCATTCCGTACTGCGGGTCTTCCTTTACCCCGCCTCGTGTCATATTGGCCCATTTGCACCGAAACAAAGGGACCTTCAAACCAAGTCGATAGTCAAGTTCCCATATGTCCTGTATATAACCATAATATGTTTCCTTTCCCGTCTTGGTTTCTGCATCAAAGCGGACACCACTGTTTTGGTTGGTGCTCTTCTTATCTTGGGCGATCGTGTAAAATGTATTACCATTTATCTCGTACCCTTTGAAAGTCATTATATTCAAAGATGGTAACTGGGACAGCAAGTATAGGTCATCTTCAATAGAGGCGTCATGCATGGTACGTGTCTGCAACCAGCTGGCAAAACTCCTGGTTTGTTCACGTGTAATCCAGTCATCAGACCGCTCCGGGTGTTTGGAGCGTAGCAAATTCTTGTGTTCATCCATATACGGAACCACCAAGGTGGAATGCTGTAGAACTATGTAGTGTGCTTCAGTGAGAGAATGTCCGTCCATACGTATTATTTGTTCCCCTCCTAGCGTGCCTTTTCCATCCAGTCTGCCCTTATGTCGCGATTCAGGAACACCAATCGGCTTAAGGTCAGGAATAAAGTCAATACAAAACTCAATGACCTCCTCATTTTCATGGCCCTTGGAGATGCTTCCTTCTGGCCTAACATGGTTATGAACATATTTCTTTAAGACTCCCATGAACCTATCAAAGGGAAACATATTGTGTCGAAACTGACAAGACATTGCACCAAATCATTCTCTAACCTTGGTATGATTTCTGGATCGATTACCTTTTGAGTGATTACATTGAGAAATGCACATAGCTTCACAATGGCTAATCGAACGTTTTTCGGTAGAAGCCCCCTCAATGCAACCGGAAGCAGTTGCGTCATAATCACGTGGCAGTCATGAGACTTTAGGTTCTGGAACTTTTTCTCAGTCATGTTTATTATTCCCTTTATATTCGACGAGAAGCCAGACGGTACCTTAATACTGAGCAGGCATTCAAAGAAGATTTCCTTCTCTTCTTTGGTAAGAGCGTAGCTTGCATGACCCTGATGTATGCTGTCTTTTCCGCGCATACGTTGCTGGTCCTCCCGTGCCTCAGGTGTATCTTTTGTCTTCCCATACACGCCCAAGAAACCAAGCAGGGTCACACAAAGATTCTTCGTCACGTGCATCACGTCGATTGCGGAGCGGACCTCTAGGTCTTTCCAATAGGGCAGGTCCTAAAATATAGATTTCTTGTTCCACATGGGTGCGCGTCCGTCAGCGTCATTCGAAACAGGTTGTCCACCAGGACCCTTTCCAAAGACCACCTTCAAATCCTTGACCATATCATGTACATCAGCACCAGTAAGGTGGCGAGGCTTCGTCCGGTGATCCACCTCACCTTTGAAATGCTTGCCTTTCTTTCTTGCGGGATGCCTGCTCGGAAGAAATCGACGATGTCCCAGGTACACATTCTTCTTACAATTAGCCAAATATATACTGTCGGTATCGTCCAAACAGTGCGTGCATGCACAGTATCCCTTGTTTGTCTGTCCTGAGAAGTTACTGAGAGCAGGCCAATCATTGATGGTCACGAACAGCAACGCCTTTAGGTCAAATTCTTCCCCCATGTGTTCATCCCACGCACGTACACCTATTCCATTCCATAGTTGTAAGAATTCTTCAACTAATGGCCTTAGGTACACATCAATGTCGTTGCCTGGTTGCTTAGGGCCTTGGATGAGCACTGGCATCATAATGAACTTCCGCTTCATGCACAACCAAGGAGGAAGGTTATACAAACATAGAGCCATAGGCCAGGTGCTATGGTTGCTGCTTTGCTCCCCAAAATGATTAATGCCATCTACGCTTAGACCAAACCATACGTTCCTTGCATCATCTGCAAACTCCTTCCCGTACTTTCTTTCGATTTTTCTCCACTGCGACCCGTTAGCGGGTACTCTCAACTTTCCGTCTTTCTTACGGTCTTCTCTGTGCCACCGCATCGCCTTGGCATGCTCTTTGTTTTGGAACAGGGTTTAGGGTTTAGGGTATTTAAAAGTACTTTGTTATGATAGTGATCTTGTATGACACAAATTAAATATTAAAAGAGTAATTGTTGATCAAAGTCTTGTCTTAACGAAATGAAATATGCCTTATTCATCGGAAAGGACGGAGTATGTCTAAACAGAAAACTCACAAATCATGCTAATTGATTAACAGAAAGTATATGATTTTCATGCTATCATCTTAAAAGCATGCTTGCTATCTACCAGACACTAACTAATAATTAATGCAAGGGGGATTTCTGTTGTGATAGTCTCAGGCACTGGTGCTAATGCTAACACAAGCATGTCACAAAAGAGATTCGTTATTCAAGTCTGTCCCGTGAAATCGCATATCAGCACTAATTCACCATGGACTATCGTTGGAACTGAAGAACTTGCGGGAAATATGAAATTTGCACCAATTGTTATTCATCCTTGCCTCTGCGTCTCGTTCAGAAAAATGAATGATCCATCAATTTAGATTCCCGTATCACAATCCTGGTATCCCCAATTTCTATGCACATAACTGTTTGGTATTGAACACATTAAGGAACATGTAAAAAATCTACTCTACTACATGGTATGTTTTAAGACAAAACAATTCTAGTGTGAAGACTGTCCTGCAATCAACCCATTTTATAGGTTGTAGCAGCCTCTATATTCTACATGACATCTATTTAAAGAAAGGGGCCTAGTTAATTTTAGATGGTACTGCTCGAATTACACCTCCAAACAGATCAGTTATCTGAGGGTTTCGTTTATGCTGCAGCCACTGCCATTGCCACTGTAAGGAATTTTTTTGTCACCTCGCCTCCGACTGCTATCTTGGTGCCTGGGGAGGGGGGGGGGGGGCTCGCTTCTTTAGAGTGCTACGGTCTTCGTCATCATCTAATGATCATCGTATTTTGTGATTATACATTTACTCTCGGTCTTCTGGCTGTGCCATGAGATTAGAGAGTTTTCTGTCCTCGTAGATCCGATTATTCGGATTTGATGAGTTTAGTTTGGTGTGTCAAACTTTTTCTGTTGGTTTGATTCTTTATGAAGTCGATCTGTTTCATCGACAGCATGGTGAAGATATTGTGATCCGACATCTTGCACTTCTAGGGGATCAGCCCTGGCCCAAGTGTGCTCACTGATCGAGGTTTTCCTTCTTTGTGGATGGGCGACTCAAGGTGCTTTCAAAAAACATTATTGATAATGTTCGTGCGGGTGAAAGAGTGACAACATCGTTGCTCCAGTCCATTTGTAGCATTTTTACCAATGTCTTTGGAGTATTTCTTCTAACAAACATTGATGCAGCCAAGAAGGTGTTTCCCAGATATTTCATTGTAATTCTTAGTCATAGGAATTACTTTGTATTTTCTTGGATTTTATATCTGAATCAGTGTACCTGTAATTGTTATGAGCATGAACAAAATTACATGTATTTCTTAAAAAAAAAACAAATCAGTTATCTACACCACGTGTGAAGACGTTTCCGATGTCTTCTCTCCCTGCTACTACCCCCCTCCCCAAAAAATAGGATCTCCGTCCTCTAGCGCTCCCGTGGGCAACAAAGGAGGCCACTCGATCGATGCCGCCACCTCGTCCTTCTCTCCCTCACCACCGCCTAGGAGCGCCGGCAGGCGAAGCCCTCTGGCGTTGGTGGCGGCGGGGAGCCTTCTCCCTCCCATGTGGCGAGATCAACACAGGTCGATCTGACCGGGCTGGGGCATGGCACTATGGTGGATCTCCTCCCTGCTGCAGCCTCTCTCCCCTGCACTTGGTGGCATGCGGTCTCGGCCGTCAGCCTCGATGCGTTGGCAGGGACAGGCAGAGGTGGATCAGACCGGAGGAAACTCTGGATGGCTCGCTCATCCCAACGGTGGCGACGACCAAGGTCACCGCTCTTGTCCTTGTAGGCGTCGTCGAGGTCCCTCCCCTACAACTTCACTCTATGCCCGGGTGAAGACCTAAAGTATCCTCAAACTGGGCAGCGGCACTAAGTATGTCGTGCCCTTCTTGGAGGCGTTGCTTGGGGCGTTCGGGTGCTCAATTAGAGGAACTGCAGGCGGAGGGGAACGGACCAGTGGCAGCCGGTGGGGTGTTCGCTATAGAGGAGCGCCATGGCATTTGGCACGTGGACAACGACATGTCTTGGTGGCATCGAGCAGCGGGGTCTCGACGGTGGACGCTTGTTGATGGACGAGCGCATGATGGTGGCGCCGTCTGGCATTGTGGTGATGTCTACATCGGTTGGTCCTGGGAAGGTCAACCTGCTCTGAACATGGTTCGGTAGAAGATGGTGGCGACGGCCTCTACAGCGTGCGCGTGTGGTGACTACTGAGAGTGCGCCGGACCAGTTTGTGCCCCGACCCAGCAATGTGTCTTGGTTGGGGCCTCTGACTTTAGATGTTGGGCTTTGGTGTGACGTCTGGGTATGTGGCTCAAACAATCTGCACCCCATCGTCAAGTTGATAGGAATAGCGATAGATGTTGCCAAAATGGCGGCTTCATGCCTATTAATATATTACTTTGTGAAGTCTTGATGAATAATAATAAAATGCTTGTATGCATCGCCTTGTTGCCGACGCCAGGGGTCATCTTTTTTTTCAAAAAGAAAAACCACAGAGACAAGCAAATCACTAAAAATGTAGGGAAATGCTTGTAGCCGGCAGGCCGGCTGAACGCTCCGCCGTCGTGCTAGCATCAACATGTTTTTTTTAACTGAATTTTACTCCCCACCTCTTATCCCTTCGTTCTCCTCGCATGTCCACTCACCTCTTCGCCTGCATCGCTACGCACCCCTGATTCAACGCTGCCACCAGCGACCACCGCCGCGGGGAGCCCTACTGTCGAGACTTGAGACAGCCACTGGTGATCTACAGGCGCTGGAAGACGACCACCGCCTTTGCTGTAACTGACCGGAGACCCGTGAGACGCTCCCGTGGACAGCGCTCTCGTCGCTGACCGTGGCCGCGGTGAGCGTTGTCGTTTAGAGCGGCCAGCGGTGATCTACAGGTGCTGGAGATGGCCACCGCCATTGTTGCAACCAGGGTGGCGACAGAAGTTGTGAACCAGTCGGCATTGACGCAACCGGCTGGCCTTTGAAGCTACAACCGATCGGCAACAAAGTTGTGACCACCAGCGAATTTTGCTGGAACCAGCTAATGAGAAGCTGCAACCGGAATTTGCTACGGCATCTCACCGGAGCTGCAAGCACCAAGTGACACCTGCGATGTTACAACTGTGTTCCAGGAAGCTACCACCGGCGCCGCAAAAAGCTTCAACCAGTGACACCAAATGCTGGGACCGGCCAGTGCCATAGCAAAAAGCTACAACCGGCGTCACGAAAAGCTTCCACCGAAGTCACAAAAAGCTTCAACCATGACGACGGAAAACTACGGGGACGACGGCGAAGCTGCGGCTGGGTGTTGACCAAAGATGCAAGCGGCCACGAGAAAACCTTCGACCGTTAAGGGCTTTGGAACCATGGCTACGACGATGAGGTTGCAAGCTGCAAGCTGCAACGGCGAGGCTGCGACCACGGAGCTCGCCATGTTGCAACCAACGGCGACGAGGGTCGCGAATGACGGATGATGCGTCAACGGCGACAGTGAGGTTGCGAGCGCCATCGATGGGGAAATCCGATCCGCGGCGAGAGCGGCGACCTCCGCGGGAGGGTGGACACGAAGATGGCTGGTGCGGCGGGGGCAGGGAACGGTTTTCTCCTCGTCGCAGAAGAAAAGGAGCGAGAAGGGTGATGCACACATCCGAGCGAAGAAGACGCAATCGTGCGGCTGCGCCTTCCCAAATCGAACGGCCTGCTGGCGCCCGGCCCAACTTTGGGCCGGGGCACCGGCGCCTAGCAGTGTCCAAAAATGTAACGTCCGACTGAATCTGATAGCAGGTGTATCAACGTCACCATTACTCACCCGAATTAGGTGCATGGTCGCTGCAATGTAAATAGATATCTGAGTCAAAGTAGTATATATGTACTCCTATATGGGTATGCATAATTTTTTTCTGATTATCTTTTTGCAGTGTATATACACTGGTGGGTTGGAGCCGAGGGACAAGATGACGCCAAGAGCCGCGGCCACCCTGATCAAGAAATTTGAGGAGCCACACTCTTTTTTTTCTTTTTTGAAAAGGAGGCTTACCCCCTGCCTCTGCATCTCTTGATGCACACAGCCATTTATTAAAAAAAGTTACCCGAAGGTTCCAACAAGAAGTCTCAAAAATAAACAAAGGTCTTAGTAACGAAAGAAATGCCACAAGCGGCCCAAAAATTAAAATCACAACCGGCGCCCAAAGACTAGGAGACTAAACGCCTATCCTATTAGTGGATCGCCATCCAAACCGGTTGTATGTATCCCGTGCAACCATCTCCCATCGGCTGCACCCAATATCCATATGCGCCCTGTGGTCCGCACGGCCGAGTAATGACCACGTACGGATCCAAGTAGACGCTCTGAAGATGACCTGCAAAAAATTAATGAGGGTTTGTCTGTTAAAGGCAACGTCATTGCGACAATTCCAGAGAGACCAAAGTAATGCACATGCTCCCACTCGGATATGTGCGGCAGACTTCGGCTCCACTCCAGCCAACCAGTTATCAAACAAATGTGATATCGTGAGAGGTGGAGTTATATTGAAGCTAACTTGAATAGTTCGCCAAAGCAGTTTAGCAAGTGGACAATTGATAAATAGATGCTCTATTGTTTCATCCTGATCACAAAAGCAACATCTTTTACTTCCTTCCCAGTTACGCTTAGCTAAATTATCTTTAGCGAGAATGACACCCTTATGCACAAACCAGATTAAAACTTTTATCTTCAAGGGCACCTTAACTTTCCAAATATGCACCGTCCGCGGGATAGTCCCAGTATTAATCAAGTCTGTGTACATGGATTTAACCGAGAAGACTCCTGACCTGGAGAGCTTCCATTGCAGAGTGTCTGGTACATCGGAAAGGTTAACCTCCATTAACCTACGCACAAGATGTAACCATCTATCCCAACGCTCACCAATAACTGATCGCCTAAATTGTATATTAAGAGGAACGGAGCCCATCACTGTAGCAACGGAAACCTCTTTCCGTTGTGCAATGTTGTAAAGGGAGGGATACTGCAAGGCCAGTGGTGAGTCACCTAACCAAGTATCTTCCCAGAATCTAGTTTCACGTCCATTCCCGACAATGAACTTAGTCCTGCTGAAGAAGGCTACCTTCGTCCTCATAACCCCTTTCCAGAACGGTGAGTCAGACGGTTTGACCGTAACCTGGGCTAGAGTTTTGGCATAGAGATATTTGTTACGCAGAAGCTGAGCCCAAACTCCATCTGATTCTATCGATAAACGGTACAGCCATTTGCTGAGTAAACACCTATTTTTCACCTCCAAATTTTCAATTCCCAAGCCTCCTTGATCCTTAGGTCTGCAAATTACATCCCATTTTGCCAATCTATATTTATTTTTGTTCTCATCAATTTGCCAAAAGAATCTAGATCGATAAAAATCCAATCTTTTTCGTACCCCAACCGGGACTTCAAAGAAAGAGAGGAGGAACATGGGCATACTTGTGAGTATAGAATTAATAAGCACCAATCTTCCTCCATAAGACAAAAGTTAGCCCTTCCAGCAACTCAGTCTCTTTTCAAACCGATCCTCGATACATTTCCACTCTTTGTTAGTGAGCTTGCGGTGGTGAATCGGAATCCCTAAATACGTGAAGGGTAACGTGCCTAATTCATACCCAAACAACTGCTTGTAAGTTTCTTGTTCTTCATTGACGCGTCCAAAGCAAAATAACTCACTCTTATTAAAATTAATCTTCAACCCTGATAGCTGTTCGAAAAGGCAAAGCACTAACTTCATGTGTCTGGCCTTGACAAGGTCATGTTCCATGAAAATGATTGTATCATTGACATATTGAAGAATGGATACCCCACTGAGGGAGTCCTGGATTAGGGGGTGTTCGGATAGCCGGACTATACCTTCAGCCGGACTCCAGGACTATGAAGATACAAGATTGAAGACTTCGTCCCGTGTTCGGAAGGATCTTTTCTTGGCGTGGAAGGCAAGCTAGGCGTGCGGATATTCAACATCTCCTACCATTTAACCGACTCTGTGTAACCCTAACCCTATCCGGTGTCTATATAAACCGGAGGGTTGTAGTCCGTAGGACAACCATCATCATACACAATCATACCATAGGCTAGCTTCTAGGGTTTAGCCTCCTTGATCTCGTGGTAGATCCACTCTTGTACTACCCATATCATCAATATTAATCTAGCAGGAGTAGGGTTTTACCTCCATCGAGAGGGCCCGAACCTGGGTAAAATAAAGTGTCCCTTGTCTCCTGTTACCATCCGACCTTGACGCACAGTTCAGGATCCCCTACCCGAGATCCACCGATTTTGACACCGACATTGGTGCTTTCATTGAGAGTCCCTCTGTGTCGTCGCTTTTAGGCCCGATGGCTCCTTTGATCATCAACAACGATGAGGTCCAGGGTGAGACTTTTCTCCCCGGACAAATCTTCGTCTTCGGCGGCTTCGCTCTGCGGGCCAATTCGCTTGGTCATCTGGAGCAGATCGAAAGCTACGCCCCTGGCCATCAATTCAGGTTTGGAAGCTTAAACTACACGGCAGATATCCGCGGAGACTTGATCTTCGACGGGTTCGAGCCACAGCCAAGCGCGCCGCACTATTTCGAGGGGCATGATATGGCTCTGCCTCCAAATAGTACCCTGGAGGCCGCACACGCTCCGGCCCCGATCTTTGACTCGGAGCCCGCTGCGTTCTTCGAGGATGAACGGTTGGACGGGGGCTGCGATCTCAAAGGCGATAGAGCCGAACGCCAGCCCCGCACTCCGCACGGCCCATGACTCCAAGGAGTCGGATTCTTCTCCGAACTCCGGGCCTTCCGTGCCCCCGCCGATCGAATCTGATTGGGCGCCTGTAATGGAGTTCACCGCAGCGGATATCTTTCAGTGCTCACCTTTCGGTGATATCCTGAATTCTCTCAAGTCTCTCTCTTTATCAGGAGAGCCCAGGCCGGACTATGGTCTGCGAGGTTGGGATTCGGACAATGAAGAAATTCAAAGCCCACCCACCACCCACTTAATAGCCACGGTCGACGATTTAACCGACATGCTTGACTTCGGCTCCGAAGACTTCGACGGTATGAACGACGAAGGAGGAGACGAACAAGAACAAGCCCCTGTAGGGCGCTGGACCGCCACCTCGTCATATGACATATATATGGTGGATGCTCCAAAGGATGCAGATGGCGATAGAACAGCGGAGGACGACAAATAAAAAAACCGCCAAAACGCCGGCGCCAACGGCGCCGCTCTAAATCCCGCCACAGCAGAAACGGTGATTCCGGCACGGGACATAATACTACCCCGAACAACGCCGAAGAACACCAGAACCAGCAAGATTCGGCGCAGGAAGATGGAAAAGCCAGCCCTCATGAGAGAGCGGCAGAGCGAGAGGTTGAGGATGATAACTACATGCCTCCCTCCGAGGCCGAGGCAAGCCTCGACGACGACGAATTCGTCATACCATCAGACCCCGCCGAATAAGAGCGCTTTCAATGCAGGCTTCTAGCCACGGCGAACAGCCTAAAGAAAAAGCAGCAACAGCTTGGAGCTGATCAAGATTTGCTAGGTGATATATGGACTGAAGTCCTTGCGGGCGAAGAGTATGAACTCGAGCGCCCCTCCAAAAATTATCCTAAGCGCAGGCCGCGACAGAGAAGCCTGTCGAACCCTTAAACAAGCCATGCCCCAGTGCCGTTCAACAAAGGCACGGGAAAACGAGCCAGACCTGCGAGACGTACTGGAGGATAAAGCGAGGCAAACAAGATCGATCTACGGATCGCGCGGACGCCCGACGACACGTGATGACCTTCACTCTGGACAAAATAAATCCGGCCGGGCCGAACACGACAGGCACAGCTCTTCCGAGCTGCGTCGTGACATAGCCCAGTACAGGGGCGCCGCACACCCACTATGCTTCACAGACGAAGTAATGGATCATAAAATCCCTGAGGGTTTCAAACCGGTCAACATCTAGTCATACGATGGTACGACAGATCCGGCAGTATGGATTGAGGATTATCTCCTTCACATCCACATGACACGTGGCGACGATCTACACGCCATCAAATATCTACCCCTTAAGCTCAAGGGACCAGCCCGGCACTGGCTTAACAGCCTACCAGCGGACTCAATCGGTTCTTGGGAGGACCTGGAAGCTGCATTCCTTGACAAATTCCAGGGGACATATGTGCGGCCACCGGACACCGACGACCTAATTCAGCTGCCAGAAAAATCGGCCAGGCAATTCTGGACACGGTTCCTAACAAAGAAAAATCAGATAGTCGATTGTCCGGACGCAGAGGCCCTAGCAGCCTTCAAACATAACATCCGCGACGAATGGCTCGCCCGGCACCTGGGACAGGAAAAGTCGAAAACTATGGCAGCCCTCACGACACTCATGACCCGCTTTTGCGTGGGCGAAGATAGCTGGCTAGCTCGCAGCAACAACTTATCAAAGAAGCCTGGTAATTCGGATACCAAGGACAAAAGTGGCGTCGAAATAATCAAAAGCACCGCGTTAGCAGCGACAGCAATGAGGATACGGCAGTAAATGTCGGATTCAGAGGCTATAAATTTGGTCAGCGGAAAAAGCCATTTAAAAAGAATACCCATGGCCCGTCCAGTTTGGACCGGATACTCGACCGCTCGTGCCAGATTCATGGCACCCCCGAAAGGCCAGCCAATCACACCAACAAGGATTGTTGGGTGTTCAAGCAGGCAGGCAAGTTAAGAGTCGAACACAAAGACAAGGGGTTGAATAGCGACGACGAGGAGGAGCCCAGGCCGCCGAACAACAATGGACAGAAGGGGTTTCCCCCACAAGTGCGGACGGTGAACATGATATACGCGACCCACATTCCGAAGCGGGAGAGGAAGCGTGCGCTACGGGACGTATACGCGATGGAGCCAGTCGCCCCAAAGTTCAACCCATGGTCCTCCTGCCCGATCACTTTCGATCAAAGGGACCACCCCACTAGCATCCGTCACGGCGGTTTTGCCGCACTGTTCCTTGACCCAATCGTGGACGGATTTCATCTCACAAGAGTCCTCATGGACGGCGGCATTAGCCTGAACCTGCTTTATCAGGATACAGTGCGGAAAATGGGCATAGATCCATCAAGGATCAAGCCCACAAGGACGACCTTTAAAGGCGTCATACCAGGTGTATAGGCCAATTGCACAGGCTCGATAACACTTGATGTGGTCTTCGGATCTCCGGATAACTTCCGAAGCGAAGAGCTAATCTTCGATATAGTCCCGTTCCGCAGTGGCTATCATGCCCAGCTCGGACGAACCGCATTCGCTAAATTCAATGCGGTTCCGCACTACGCATATCTCAAGCTCAAGATGCCAGGCCCCCGAGGAGTAATTACGGTCAGCGGAAACACCGAGCGCTCCATCCGTACAGAGGAGCACACGGCGGCCCTCGCAGCGGAAGTACAAAGGAGCCTTTCAGGGCAACTCTCCAGTCCGGCCGTTAAAAAGCCGGACAATGCAAAGCGCGCCAGGAGTAACCTGCAACAAGACCGCCTGGCACGTTCCGAACAAGCATAGCAATACGGCGCCAACCCCAGCCATCGCAACATAGCGGAGCAAGTACCTCGAGTACACAATTACGCCCTTAAAATTCCATGGGCACAGGGGGAGGGCACTAGTAGGAAAATGGTCTTTTGTGAAGCACATTAGTGCCGGTTTGAATTAGAGCCGACACTAATGTGTACACTAGTGTCGGTTCATGGCGGCGATCAATAGTACCGATTCGTCCCACGAACCGGCACTAAAGAGGTTGTGTCAGCCTGCGGTCAGGCTATGGCCTCACCATCACCATTTAGTGCCGGTTCGAACCACGAACCGGTACTAATGACGTTGTGGCAGGCTGTTTTTAGTCCCACCTCGCTCCCCTAACAAGCCTTTTACCACCATAAATATGTTATTACTCAAACTATCACAAGCACTTGGTCTTCATTGAACTCTATGTGTAGAATTTGTGGCCGCAATATGAGTCTTCGTCGGTTTATAAATCGTTGATGACTCATATTGACAATTCAGATTGTACACACAAAGATCGTTGATGATCAAAGTATTTTTTATGTTATAAGATCATATTGACAATTTAGACTGTAAAGAAATATAAGATCATGATGTAAATGCTCTTATTTTTTTTGCGTTCAGTATGCACCATTCAGAGCGACGCCATCAACTTTCAACCATTTCTGCCTTCATTTGCTATTTTTCATGCATTCAATGATTTGTTTTGAGAACTAAATGACCTGGAAATTGAAAAGCACTACAAATGAACTCTGAAAAAGTTGAAACTTGGCATGGTATCATCATTTCACCCACATAGCATGTGCAAAAAAGTAGAGAGGCTTACGGCTAAAACTGAATGCACTTTGTTTACAAACTGAACAATCTCATTCGAAGTAGTCAAGTTTCTGACGAAATTGAACTCATCTGTTACAAAGGCATTTTATTTTTTTAAACTTATTACAACTCCAGAATTTTTGTGCGTTCAGTATGCACCATTCAAAGCGACGCCATCTACTTTCTATCATTTCTGCCTTCATTTGCTATTTTTCATGCATTCAATGATTTGTTTTGAGAACTAAATGACCTGGAAATTGAAAAGCACTACAAATGAACTCTGAAAAAGTTGAAACTTGGCATGGTATCACCATTTCACCCACATAGCATGTGCAAGAAAGTAGAGAGGCTTACGGCTAAAACTGGATGCACTTCGTTTACAAACTGGACAATTTCTTTCGAAGTATTCAGGTTTCTGACGAAATTAAACTCATCTGTTACAAAGGCATTTCATTTTTTTAAACTTATTACAACTCCAGAATTTTTATGCATTCAGTATGCACCATTCAAAGCGACGCCATCAACTTTCAACCATTTCTGCCTTTATTTGCTATTTTTCATGCATTCAATCATTTGTTTTGAACTACATGACACTAAATTTTGTGCAGGCATAGCACCACCTTTAATACCGGTTGGTGGCTCCTACCGGTACTAAAGGGTGACCAGTACTACAGTTTCTTATTAAGCTGTTTTTTAGTCCCACCTCGCCAAGAGAGAGGGACTAGGAGCGGTTTATAAGCCCTGAGTGCAGAGACGATGAAGAAGAGGCTCAAAGCTCATGTTGCTTAGCTTCAAGCCTTCAGGAATATGATAGATTGCACGGAGCTACCCGCAAAGCTATTTACACTATTCCGAAAGGCTTGAAGCAAATTAACGAAGCATTGCACCTCTTTTTTATTTTTAATAACTTATTACAACTCCGGACTTATTACACTACACGTCGGCATTTCTTTTTTAAAAACTTTGGTTATAACTCCAGACTTTGACCATCAAGTTTTGCAGAAAAGAA
Organism: Aegilops umbellulata; assembly: GCA_032464435.1. NCBI lineage: Eukaryota > Viridiplantae > Streptophyta > Magnoliopsida > Poales > Poaceae > Aegilops > Aegilops umbellulata. The sequence goes on along the minus strand of CP136059.1, from coordinate 384,089,629 downwards.
AAAATAGCAAAAAAGAAAAAAATTATATAAAAAAACTACTCAGAAATAAATAGAAAAAAATAAATATAGCAGAAAAGAAAAAACTACTCAGAAATAAATAGAAGAAAAATAAAGCAGAAAAAAATGTATTTATATTTTTCAATCGCTCACAAAATGACCATGAAATTGAAAATCACTACAAAATGAATTCTGAAAATGTTGAATTTTGGCAAGCTAGATGAAAAACTACTCACAAATAAATATAACAGAAAAGATAAAACTATACAAAAAACTACGCAGAAATAAATAGAAGAAAATAAAGCAGAAAAGAAAAAAAAGAAAAAAAATTGGGGCGCTGCCCTGTGGGCCTGCTAGGCCACGTGCGTGCAATTACAGGCCTTAATGGCCCAGCAAACTCACAGGGCAGCGCGCAGAGTTTAGGCCCACAAGCCTGCTTAAAGAGGAGTTCGAAAGGGCAGCCGCGGCTGGGTTTATAAACCAGTGCGGCTGCCCTTCGCCAGGCGAGGTGGGACTAAACTTTGGGGTGGCAACGCGAGGCCTTTAGTACCGGTTGGTGGCTCCAACCGGTACTAAAGGCCAACTTTCACCAGGCCAAGAGGCGGGAAGAGCAGTCCTTTAGTACCGGTTCGTGGCTCCAACCGGTACCTGGTGAAAGGTGGCTCCAACCGGTTGGAGCCACCAACCGGTACTAAAGGGCTCTCCTATAAATACAACACTTGCGAAAATTCAGTTAGATCTCCACTTCTTTGGTCTGAACACACCTCTCGCGCGCGCCCGTCGCCCGTCGTCGCTGCCGCCGCCGCCCGTCGTCCATCGCGCGTCGTCGTCGTCGTCCCCGCCGCCGCCCGTCGTCGTCGTCGCCGCCGCCGCCCGTCGTCGTCGTCCCCGCCGCCGCCCGTCGTCGTCGTCCCCGCCGCGGTACACGTCTCTCTCGCTCTCCCCGCCGCCGCCCGTCGTCGTCGCACACGTACGCCGCCGCCCCGTACGCCCCCGCCCGTACGGGTACACACACACATATACACACACATAAACGTACACGTACGTACATGCACACATACACATACACACACACACACATTTTTTTACTTATTTTCTGTTTTTTAGAAAAGTTAATTAGATGATCGAATGTTAGATGAATTAGCTAGATAGAAAATTGTCGAACTAGAGATTTGAACTAGATTAATAATTAATATAACTAGTTTATTTTTAGTAAGAAAATTGTCGAACTAGTTTATTTTAGGTATATGAGATTTGAACTAGTTAAATAATTAATATAACTAGTTTATTTTTAGTAAGAAAATTTAGGTATATGAGATTAATGTCGAATGTTAGATGAATTAGATAGAAAAGTTAAATATATAGTAATGTCAAGAAAATTAATAGAACTGGTTGAACTAGTTGATTTAATAAAACGGGTTCATTTTACTATAGAAGTAGTTTATTTTTAGCAAGAAAATTAATAGAACTAGTTTCTTTTTTTAGTTAAAGCAATTATTCCCGCATCGACGTGGACGATGCCTATCCCGCATCCTCGTCATCGAGTCGGCGGAGGACGACACCTGCTTGACCAGATGGGCCATGTTCGGACACATGGAGATGATGTAGTTTTTCTTATAATTGAAGGCATCCTAATTTGAATACTACTTTATTTTGCGATTTGATTTTTCTTATTGAATGCTCACCTGGACGATGGTCGGCGCTTCAGCATTAAGCTCGAGGAGACCTTCGAAGTTGAAACGGTACGCAACGACGACAAGTGTTTTTTTTCATAACTAAGCATGACTTCAACTATTTCAACGTGTAATTTTCATCTTTTACAATTCGAGTATAGTTGATCCCATGCCATGCAAGACGCTATGTCTTGGAGAGGATGGATTTTGAAAACCATGAAAATTTTGAAACGAAGAAAATTCACCTAAGGACCCATCATGATGTGGATTTTGAAGTAAAGTTGTATAATGCTGAGAGCGTAACCCATTTTGGTTGCAAAAATTGGGAAGCATTTTGCAAATTGTATGGATTTGATGAGGGTATGCTTGTCACCATGGATCTTGGTGATCTTGAAATCGAGCAAGACAATATGTACATTTGGGTCCTTATTGATACTCCTCCAGTTCTACCGCTATGTGAGTTCTCAAACGTAGTTAATTATTAATAGAACTTATATTGTTCATTTCAAAATAGTTGACAGCTTATTTCCATTGACAGCTTATTTTGAAGTATCAAAGAATGTGCAGAAGATGGTAGATAGAACTTACTACACTGATGGCTCTGAGTTAACTTACAAGGAGAAAACTCATCTGGTTGGATTTTGTAATGATATTGAGAATTACAATATCTACAATCGAACTCCTCAACATTATGGTGAATACGTGCCACTAGTGCACGTGTTGAACTACGGTAACTACCATGAAGATACCCTGGTAAGCTTTTTTTATATTACGACATCCGTGCATCTTTTTGCATACTTCTAAAACTAGTACATCATTGCTAACTACGAAGTTATTACTATGTTTTTCAACAGCTTATCCCAGAGGATTGTGTGCCTCATTTGATGTATCAGAATGGAGTCAGCCTTCATGTTTTGAACATATATCCAGGTCATCCTACGAATTTCAACTGTCCATACCGGATTTCTAAAAGAAGTGGAGACATGACAGTCAAATGATGGAAAAAATGTATGGACAGTCGTAAGGAGCTTCTTGGAAGCAAAAGGAAGCGAGGCGTAAGAATTGGAGACAGGATGATCTCCATTCTTCATAATGGAGAGTCAGGGTCTATATTGTTTTATGCTATTTTACCTTAAGTGTGTTTAGGTCCGATCCTACCTGATACTTGATGATCATGTGCTAAGAACAATTATGTAGGGTTGGGTTCGATGACTATGAGGATGATGATCGTATGACTTATTATTAATAACGAGTAGAAGTTGTATGATGATGCTTGATTAATTAGCTAGTAGGACTTGTTATTATATATGATGATGTATGATGCGAGCATGCATGAGTTATTATATATATATCTGCGGGTGAAACGAAAAAGAATTAAAATGGAAAACACAAAATTAAATGAAAAAGAAATCATAAAACCAAAACCCCCCCAAAAAATTTAGTACCGGTTGGTGTTACCAACCGGTACTAAAGGGCTCCCGGCCCCCGGAGCTGCCTCGTGCCACGTGGTTGCCCTTTAGCACCGGTTCGTGCTGAACCGGTACTAAAGGGGGGGGGGCTTTAGTGCCCAAACTTTAGTGTCGGTTCCTAAACCGGCACTAAAGGGCCTTACGAACCGGTGCTATTGCCCGGTTCTGCACTAGTGGGGGCACATTAACGGCATGCCTACAATACGGCGTCAAACATACTAGGGGCTGCCGGATTTTCCTTTTTTACTTTCAGGACTCCGTACTCTGGATAACCTGTTCGGCCTTGTTGCCGCACAGACGATGCAAGATCCAGGAAAGCAGATAAAGCCAACGCCGCATTACGGAACTCTCAGGTGGTCTCTATTTCGAGCGATATATCTGTTTTTAAATTCCATGGCCTGCGCCTGGTCAGGACATGTTAAATAGTCTAATATCTTTTTTGCTTATCGCACTACTTGTATCGTTCGGCTTTGATAAATAGCCTCTTTATAAACAATGCATAGCTTTTTGTCTATTTTTTGCATTATCCCCTTTGAATATACGTGTTTATTACATAACATGATCGCACCCGTACACCATGGTACGGCAAACCACGCCAGGGGCTTCATTACCATTTTATCTGGTGTGAGAAGTCCGTACACTTTCACATGTGCGGCACCCCGAACTTATAGCACTATATGCATCGGCTCCGAGTCATGATTTTGGTCACATGTTGGGTTTGCCCAGCTCCTATGTTTTGGTGCCTTACGTTCCTCTATATCGGCTAAGGTAGCACTAGGAGAACCACTGCGATTGTGCCCCAGTACAGGTGGGTTGAGCACCTCAGTGGAGAAAGCTAAAACAGACTGTCATGATAAGGCATGAGAACGGCCGCTGTTCGAGAGGTTTTTCGAGTCCTTAAAGGCTTATGCCGCTTCGAGCGAGGAGCTGGCTATGTCCGGCCAAAGGCATGGATAGCGCCCCGAATTCGGCCTTCCGAACTAGGGGCTTCGCCGAAATTTAAAATTATAACATTCTATGGCTAAGTGAGAGTGTTCAAGCATTATAGTCCGATTGCCTGGTTCGTTGTGCTGAGCGCCTCCCTCGAAGGACCCAACTATGGGAACAAGAGCCCTCAGGTTTATCTCGAAGACCCCAGCACTAGTGGCATGGGGCAGAAGCCGACGACTGGCCATCTCTCAATTTTTGATAAACGGCCGCACAGAAAATCATATTTTAAATTCAATAAGCATTGCTTAGCGCATATGAACAAGTTTTCAGCACACAGGATACAAACGAGCGAGTTCATTCAAATATTACATCTTTAGTACATTCATCCGCGACCAGGCGGGCTCCGGCAAGAACATCCTTGTAGTAGTTCTCGGGCTTGCGATGCTCCTTCCCCTGCGGCGGCCCGTCCTTCACCAGCTTCTCTCCGTCCAGCTTACCCCAGTGTACCCTTACACGGGCAAGGGCCCTCCGGGCACCTTCAATGCAGACGGTGCGCTTGACGACCTCAAGCCGTGGACAGGCCTCCACCAGCCGCCGCACTAGCCCGAAATAGCTCCCAGGCAGGGCCTCTCCAGGCCACAGCCGAACTACTAAGCCCTTCATGGCCTGTTCGGCCGCCTTGTGGAGCTCGACCAGCTGTTTCAGCTGATCGCTTAAGGGCACAGGGTGCCCGGCCTCAGAATACTGAGACCAGAACACATTCTCCGTCGAGCTGCCCTCTTCAGCTCGGTAGAACGCGGCGGCGTCGGATACGCTGCGGGGAGGATCGGCGAACGCCCCTGGAGAACTCCGGATTCGGGTAAGTAACAGGTAGTTTACTTTTATATTCCTACTTTGCATTGAGAATGCCTTACCCATTGCTATCTTTTTCACCTCCTCCAACTCTTGGAGGGCCTTTTGGGCTTCGGCCTTGGCACTCTTGGCGGTCTCGATGGCCGACGCGAGCTCGGATGCTTGCGCTTTTGACTCAAGCTCCAAACCCTCATGTTTTTTCATGAGAGCTTGCAGCTCTTGCTGCACCTCGCTGACCTGAACCCCAAGCCTTTCTCGCTCGACGCGCTCCTCGGCCGTTTTCTTTTCGGCCTCAGCCAGCGCCTGCTTCAGGGTTGCCACCTTGGTTGTGGCCCCTACAATAAGCAGTACAACCCTGTTATTTCTTTCTGCAATCAAGCCTCTCTATAGGCACTTTTTTTCTTTTTTTAGGGTATTTCTTACCTTCTTTCTCCTCGAGCTGCCGTCTGGCAAGGCCGAGCTCTTGCTCGGTCCGCCAGAGGTCCTTTTTAAGGACATCCACCTGCGTAGTCAGTGCGGCAGTGGACAGCAGCGAAGCCTGCATACGCATATTTGACTTATTTTGTTAGACTCCTGCGAAAATTACTAGATCCTCTATTCGGCTTTTCTTTCCGAACACCGAACAGAGCATCAGGGTCTACTGTCTATGCGGTAAATAATTTTACATATTTCTGTTTACCTGGAAGCCTGTTACAAGGCTAGCGCAAGCTTCAGTCAGTCCGCTCTTGGCGGACTGAACCATTTGGATCACCGTACTCATAATAGTACGGTGCTCCTCGTCGATGGTGGCGCCCTCAAGCACCTCCAACAGATTGTCCGGCGCCTCTGGTCGGACGGAGGACGTCGGCTCAGACGGCTTACTCCTCTTGGGAGGAGTTCGCCAACCATGGACCGGGACTGTCGAGTCCGGCGCGGTGTCCGGCACAAAGCCGGACTTGGAGCCCTGGGGGTTTCATCCCCTTTACTCCTGGGGTCCGGAGGATTGCCTTGCGGCTCCTCCAGGACCATCTCCTCCTGCCCTAAAGCTTGGCGGGGCGCCACTTCGGCGCCGTCTGCCCTGCAGGGGGAGACAGCGGGCGGAACAGAGTTCACGTCCGACGAATCTAGGGAGCCACTCGACGAATCGTCGAGTTCGGCCCGGGGCGGGCTGCAAAAATTACGTTCGACATTAGGAAAAGTCGCGCATTAGAAAATATCATGAGTCACTCTGGTATGTAAATACTTATGATGTCGCCGGACGCTTGATTCTGTCCAGCCACTCCTCTCCGCCTTCTTCGGCGTCGTAGGAGTAGTCCGGCGGAGGGGTCTTCCTTTTCCTCGACCCCTCGGCCTCCCCCGTTGGGATGGCCTTCTTCTTGTTTTCTCCCCTCACTTGGGGGGGGGAGCTTCATTGCTCCTCCTCCTCGTTTTCATGAGAAGAGAGCATCGCGGACTCGTCAGATGACGAGTCCGACACCACCATGTTGCGGGAACTTTTTCGAGTCCCGGTGGTTTTCTTCCTCTTGGCCTTCTTCTCCGGCACCACATAAGGTGCCAGAGCCATCAGCTTCACCAAGAGAGCTGGGGCCGGGTCTTCGGGCATGGGAGCCGGACAGTTAATTGGTCCGGATATTTTCTGCCAAGCCTGTCAAAGGTAAAGGGAGTTTAGATCCCGCATAGAGTTAATCTATGAAGAAGGGATTAACGAACCTGTCAAAGGTATAGATAGCTTACCTCGCTAGCGTTGCGCTGCGAGCTGTATCCACGATCCTCGGAGGCGGATGCGGGGGACTCGGCGCCCTTGGTCAGCACCTTCCAGACGTCTTCATATGTCGTGTCGAAGAACCTGCTAAGGGTTTGGTGTTGCGCCGGGTCGAATTCCCACAAAGTAAAATCCCGTTGTTGGAACGGGAGGATCCGGCGAACGAGCATAACCTGGACTATATTGACAAGCCGGATTGGCTTGTTCACCAGGGACTGGATGCACGTTTGCAACCCAGTCACTTCTTCTTCGTTATCCCACGACAGGCCCGTCTCTTTCCAGGACATGAGCCGTGTGGGGGGTCCGGACCTGAACTCGGGGGCTGCGACCCAGTTCGGATCGCGTGGCTCGGTGATGTAAAACCACCCGGCCTGCCACCCCTTTAGGGACTCCACAAAGGAGCCATCGAACCAGAGGACGTTGGCAATCTTGCCGACCATAGCGCCTCCACACTCCGCCTGGGTGCCGGACACCACCTTGGGCTTGACGTTGAAGGTCTTGAGCCAGAGGACGAAGTGGGGGCGGACGCGGAGAAAGGCCTCACACACGACGATAAACGCCGAGATGTTGAGAACAAAGTTCGGGGCCAGATCGTGGAAATCCAGGCCGTAGTAGAACATGAGCCCCCGGACAAATGGGTGAAGTGGAAAGCCCAGTCCGCGGAGGAAGTGGGGAAGAAAAACTACCCTCTCATGGGGCCTTGGGGTAGGAAGAAGCTGCCCCTTCTCAGGAAGCCGATGCGGGATGTCCTTGGACAAGTATCCGGCTTTCCTTAACTTTTTTACTTGAGCCTCCGTGACGGAGGAGACCATCCACTTGCCTCCCGCTCCGGACATTGTTGGAGTAGGTTGAGGAAGGAAGAGCGGACTTGGGCGCTAGAGCTTGAGTGCGCGAGAGATGGATTGGCAGAGGAGGAAGAAGGCGTAGGTTAAAAAGGTGAATCCTTATCCCTTTTATAAGCGGGTGCGGTTATGCGTCCCCACCTACCTAATAAAACTCACTTGCCTCCCGAGCGCCATGGTAAATGGCGCGGTTGGGTTACCCACGTTCGTATTAATGATAATCCCATTAAAGGGGGCACATGATCTCTGCTTTGACAAGACGTGCCAAGGAAACTGCCTCGCTAAATGCGCTAAGGTGGAACAACGAAAATAATTTATATAGAAGGCTTGGTCGCAGTATTATGACGCACTGCAGAATACGTCGGCAGATTTGATTTGTGTTAATATTATTCTCTATATGGCAATGTGTGGAAACTTATTTTGCAGAGCCGGACACTATTTTTGGTGTTTGTAATCTTCTTGAAGAACTTGGAGGAGGAACCCGCCTTGCAATGCCGAAGACAATTTGCGCGCCGGACTCGTCGTCATTGAAGCCTGGTTCAGGGGCTACTGAGGGAGTCCTGGATTAGGGGGTGTTCGGATAGCCGGACTATACCTTGAGCCGGACTCCAGGACTATGAAGATACAAGATTGAAAACTTCGCCCCGTGTCCGGAAGGATCTTTTCTTGGCGTGGAAGGCAAGCTAGGCGTGCGGATATTCAAGATCTCCTACCATTGTAACCGACTCTGTGTAACCCTAACCCTATCCAGTGTCTATATAAACCGGAGGGTTGTAGTCCGTAGGACAACCATCATCATACACAATCGTACCATAGGCTAGCTTTTAGGGTTTAGCCTCCTTGATCTCGTGGTAGATCCACTCTTGTACTACCCATATCATCAATATTAATCTAGCAGGAGTAGGGTTTTACCTCCATCGAGAGGGCCCGAACCTGGGTAAAATAAAGTGTCCCTTGTCTCATGTTACCATCCGACCTTGACGCACAGTTCGGGACCCCCTACCCGAGATCCGCCGGTTTTGACACCGACACCCACCCTCAACCAGATGTGGGATAAGACCACCTACTTGGCCGTCCTGTTTTGCTCTATTAACAAGAACAGCCAACATATCAACAACCACATTAAAAAGGATTGGAGACATCGGATCTCCCTGTCTCAATCCTTTTAGCGTCTGGAAGTACTGACCAATATCGTCATTTACTTTGATGCCAACACTGCCACCTTGTACAAATGATTCGACCTGCTTCCTCCAAGCCTCATCAAATCCTTTCATACGCAGGGCCTGCTGTAAGAATGGCCATTTCACTTTATCGTATGCCTTTTCAAAATCCACTTTGAAGACCACCCCATCGAGTTTCTTCGAGTGAATTTGGTGCAAGGTCTCATGAAGAACGACCACTCCCACAAGAATGTGTCGTCCTGGCATGAAGGCAGTCTGGGTTGGTTGTACCACAGAATGGGCAATCTGAGTCAAACGGTTTGTGCCAACCTTTGTGAAGATCTTGAAGCTCACATTGAGCAAACATATCGGCCTGAATTGCTCGATGCGAATCACTTCCGCCTTATTCGGTAACAACGTGATAGTACCAAAGTTAAGCTTAAAAAGCTGAAGGTGGCCATTAAATAGATCCTGGAACATGGGCATCAAGTCGCTTTTAATAATACCCCAACATTTCTTATAAAACTCAGCTGGGAATCCATCCGGACCAGGTGCCTTGTTATTTTCCATTTGGGATATTGCAACAAACACCTCCTTTTCTGTAAAAGGTGCAGTGAGCACTTCGTTCTCTTCCTCCCTCAGCTGAGGAATGTCGTCCACCATGCTCTCATCGAGGGTGACATAGTTCTCAGCTGGGGCCCCAAAAATATTTTTGTAATAATTGGTAATATACAATTTTAGATTTTCATGACCAACTATCGTACCCTCATCTTGTTCAAGTTGAATTATTCTCTTCTTCCTATGTTTCCCGTTGGCAATCATATGGAAAAATTGAGTATTGTTATCACCTTGAACAACCTGGCGCACTTTCGCTCTAAGTGCCCATTTCAATTCCTCTTCTCTAAGAAGCTTTGCCAGACTAACCTCAGCTTCTCTTTTAGCCACTCGCTCATCCATCTCTAGCGCAGTGCTTTCAGCTTTTATGTCAAGGTCATTGATAACCATTAACAATCGTTCTTTCTCTTTTCTATACTCACCACTATTGTTCTTAGCCCATCCTCGCAAGAACTGTCTAAGATGTCTAATCTTATACTGCCATCGATCAATATGCGACTCTCCCCTGTGTTCCTTCACCCATTCCCTTGTGATTAACTCAAGGAAATCCTCTCTCTCGGACCACGCTGTTTCAAAAGAGAAAACATTCTTGTTCCCATGGTGAGCCGCCTCACCAGAGTCTACAAGAAGGGGTGTATGATCAGATATTCCCCTCTGTAACGCATGCACCGTCACTAGCGGGAATTTTTGTTCCCACTCTATACTTGTGAGGACTCTATCAAGTTTTTCATAAGTTGGATTTGGAAGAGTATTAGCCCAAGTAAATTGCCTCCCCGTGAGATCAATCTCTCGCAAGTCTAGGCTTTCAATGATCGCATTAAACATGAAAGACCATCGGCCATCAAAATTGTCATTATTTTTCTCTTCTCGTCTTCTGATAATGTTAAAGTCACCACCAACGAGAATAGGTAAACTATCATCCCCACAAATCCTAACTAAATCTGCGCGGAAGTCCGGTTTTAGCTCTGGTTGCGCCGCCCCATACACAGCTACTAAAGCCCACCTAAACCCGTCAGCTTTCGACCGCACATGGAACTTAACTGCAAACTCCCCCCAGAATACATCTAATACTTCCAAGGACTCGCAGTTGACACCGAGGAGTATCCTGCCAGATCTTCCCCGAGGTGGCAGACAATGCCAATCAAAGTCAAGACCACCTGAGATCGTTCCAAGAAATTGCGAAGTGAAATTATCCCTACCAGTCTCAAGCAACGCAATAAAATCAAGTTTGTACTCCCGAGAAGCATCCGCCGAAAACCTACGCTTAGCCAAGTCCCTAAGACCTCTGCTATTCCAAAAAATGCCTCTCATGAATCGTCATGAAATTTCTTCTTAAACTTAAGCCTAGCACTTCGACGCGTCGCAGAAAGGCCATATACATTTTATTGCCGTTTACGCTTTGGTGCCTGAGGGAGGATCATACAGTCTACAAGACTAGTATCCTCACCGAGATCTATAGGTGAAGATGGAATGGCCGCATGCCCCTCCTCTTGCAAAGTTTCCTCATGTAGAAGGCTTGCAGGAACCAGATCCTCACATAAACCCTCCAACTCACACATACCCAACTCATTAATCTCTCTTTCTTGCATTGGTTTTACAGCCGCTAAATTTTTAAGCATATCCATTGCTCTATCGGTCTCTAAATCAAGAAGTTCATTGATAGAAGTAACTACTTCGCGATTGTTATTACCTAAAGAAATACCCAGCTTATCCGCCTTATGCATAATATCATTTTCAGAAAAGTGTAAAACAGAACAACTGGTATTTAAAGACAGACCTGTAGAAGACTCCGTGTCGCGGATCTTGGCCAACCGCATGGCACGCCCGAGCTGAACATCTGCATCCGGCTGCCCCTGAATACGCCGGCTAGACCGCCTCCCACCCGACGCCGGATCAGGGATACCCCCAAAGGCCACCACCTCCGGGGTAGAAATGTCCATCCCCTGACCGAAACGTGCCACTGAATCAGCCACCTCCGGCCTCGGTTCCTGAGCTGCTTGCAGAGAAGGCGCCTCCACAATTGTCACCTCCTGTGACAACTGAGGAGCCACACTCTGACAGGGACATCGAAGCCATAGCTAAGCTGACCAGCCTCAACGTCGAGGAGCTGTGTATCGTGACGGGCATGGACGGAGCTGCCGAGGAGCCAACCTAGTCATCATGAGTCGGATCTGTATTAGTCTTCGACGTCGGCCGGGCTTAAGCCAGTTGGCGGCGCTAGGTTCATTGTTTACGTACTATGTTAGCCAACGGAGAATTCTCAATGAGTCTCACGAATATTACTTCCTCTGTCTCATAATGTAAGACGGCTTTTAACATTAATATAGTGCCAAAATATGTCTTACATTATGAGACAGAGGGAGTAGAGATTACAAGATCATGTCGTGGATTAGATTAGAGGGCTGAATATTCTGACAAAACGCGAGGCTATTGCAGAGGTTGCAACAACTAACATGATAGCCATCTTAGCTCTGCAAGAGACTAAGATAGAAACCTGGACGACGACGGTGGCTAGAGAAATAGGTGGTGTGTGGCTCGACGGTTTCATGATCTTTGGGGCGGCAATCTGTTGGCGCCACCTCTCATAGCGCCGCTCTTCTTCTTCCTCAAGTTGCCTCACATAACTCTTTTGTGGTTTCTCCTCTCAAGACCACAAGAACACACACTTCACCAAGGAGGAAAATGGCTTCGCCTCTTGCTCCTGGTGAGAACACATGCACTACATTTTGTTGCTGCCCTCACGGCCTCCTTCTCATTCATTTGTTGAACTTAAATAGGCAGTACAAATGACTCCACATCCAGCCACTAACTCAGGCATGCACACACTAGTCTGACCGGTACACTCGGCCACTATCCTACACACGTCCGCATAACACCATCTCCTCCTAGAATCTCTCCAGGATATGCATCACCTGCTAACTAACTCTACACTCGGTAACACACAAACAGACTAATAAACACATCAATTCTCTTCGCTCCAACGTACTGATCCATTGAGCCGGTCTTGCTTCAACACGTCCACGCGCTTGCCGTGTCACACGACCTTGCCATGTCATCCGACTCAACCTGAACCAACCCATCACGCTCCAGCCTAGTCACGTCTTGCCGACTCTCATGGCATCGCCTTATCAAACGGCACTATCGACATCTCGTCGCGCTAGCCGCATCGCACGGCGCCCGGCATCTCGCCTCCTCTGCACATCTTCGTTGAAACTTTGCCGGACTAGCTACTCCCTAAACTATGCTATATGCATAACGAAAGCAAACTAAAATGCTGATACAATAATATCATGATTACTGCTAACAGAATCTTCCAGGACAAATATGTAGTCTCGATTAACATCCATGCTGTTTCTCAATCACGGTGAAGGTCTCGCCAATTCAGTCAGGAGAGTTTTTCTTGCTGACGGGCCATCAAATGTTGCTTCCAAAGATAATTTTCTAGTAGAGCTTGGAGCTTCTGCCCCTCCGCTGGGTGAGCCATGGCTGATAAGAGGAGATTTCAATATGATATATGAAGCGAGAGACAAGAACAACGCAAACCTAAACAGAAGGATCATGGGAAAATTCAGAAAAGTAATCGACATGGCAGGCTTCAGAGATATAATGTGCAAAAATCGAAGATTCACTTGTAGTAATGAGAGAGAAAACCCCACACCTTGCAGAATTGACAAGTATTTCTACAAGATAGAATCGGAGGCCATGCATCCGTCGTTGATGCTGTCAGTGGCATCAACCTCCTTCTCTGACCATTGGCCACTCCTCTTGTCCAACATAGAGGTGTAGACACGTAAAGCCAGGTTTCATTTCGGGAGCATCTGGCTGAAGTTCCAGCATTACACGGAGACAGTGAGCCGGGCATGGTCCATTCCAGTGCAACATGACTGCCTGTTCGTCAGAATTAAGAAGAAAATGGAGAGGGTAGCGAGCATCTCTGTGTTCGGTGGGGCAAGGATTCAGTTCCACATAGCAAATGAAGTGATATTCAGACTAGATGTGATGTGACACAAGAGCACAAGCAGCTCTCTCCTGCGGAGTTTGAGCTTAGGAGGAAGCTCAAGCAAAGGGTGGTTGGTCTGGCGGCGAGAAAGAGGTAGGCGTCACAGATTACTTGGCTCAGGACGGCAATGCAAGCAAAAAAAAATTCCATGCAAATTTTTGCTCTCGCAGAAGGAAGAATTTCATCCATACCCTCCAAGTTTTAGACAGGGTGCTGACAAAACATTCAGAGAAGGCCGAAGCTGTCCACAATCACTTCCGCGATGTGTTGGGGGTCAAGGCTCATCGCTCTTGCATAATTAACTGGGAGGAATTGCAATTGCCAAGTGTGGAATGGCACAACCTCGAACTACCATTCTCAGAGGCAGAAGTTTGGGATGCCTTTGTTGCCTCCCCCTCCTAAAAGGGCACCGGAGCCAGACGGTTTCATAGGACAATTCTTCAGATCGAGCTGGATACAATCAAGAAGGATGTGATGGCCGTTTTCCAGATGTTTTACCAACTTGCTTGGGGGGGGGGGGGGGGTGATTTTGCAGAAATTAACATGGCTCTCCTTGCTCTGTTGCCAAAGAAAGATGGAACTGCTGAGCTGAGTCACTTATAGTTTGATCCAATCAATAGCAAAGCTCATTGCAAAGGTTCTATCAAAGAAAGATGGCCATCATGTGCATTCAATACATGTTTTCTCAACCATAAGTGAACACAGTGATCTTACTTTATGTTCTTCATGGACTAATAATAGCACTAAAACAGGAAGGTACTCAATGCCAATGGTGTGAAGAAAACAATGACACTAGTTACGTTGGCTAGTTATTGATCTTCCTTCGCAACCCCAAGTGTTTGATTCATCTTATTCCAAAAAATGGTTCTGTAAACCTATGTTCCCATCATCTCCTTAATGGATAAACGTCACACATATGAGAATGTTGTTGAATGTGTTGGTTTCATATATATGGAAAAGTGGCCTGGGGACATGGGGCCTCTTGCCGAATGATGTCTTATTGGGAACTAAAACCTTATGCCTTTTCAAAATATTTTCATCTAAATTAATTGGCAGATGTTTTTCGAGACAGTAAGATCAGAATCACTTCTTCCATCAATGTATAACATGGAAATAAATTCAAGGCTTGCATGTGAAGTATGTTTAACTATTAGCTGTTAGATTAAAAATCAAAGATGATGAGGGCACTGAGGAAGTTCAACGGCACCAGAAATCAATTGACCAACATGATCGACCAGCAATGGGATGCGTGGAGAATTTGAAGGGTATACATGTTCTATCAAGCATAAATTAACTGAACACTTACTTTTGTGTCTCCATTAACTAATACCATACCTACACAATAGCACTAAAGCAAGTAGGTACTCAAAGACAATGTTGTTAAGAAAACAATGTCACTAGTCACATGGCCTAGTTCTTGATCTTCCTCGTCAATCCATCCGTCTGATGCATCTCATTCCCAATAAATGATTTTATAAATCTATTTTCCCATTGTTTTGATTTTTGAGTTCTCCACACAACGAGTAAGTGATACAAATTTGAAATTGTCGCTTCATGTGTTGGTTTCATATATATGGAAACTAGTCTACTGATATGGGGCCTTAATGAACTTTACTCGCAACTATTTGTTCTATTTTCCTGGGATGTGCATGGATACCCCATCTCCGTCATAAATCTCCACCTTGTGCTTGGACACCTTGACCAGCATTCCTTCTATTTCCTCCCCCTTTCCCCTTGGCATTATCTCACAAATTGATCAATCATGTGATCATGCCTTTCTCCAAGCCCAAAGTGTAGTTTTCTTACCCTTTTTTTTTTGCAGTTGGTGCTCAAGAATTTCTGCCATTGCTTTGCTAACTATTCCTATTCTCCTTCACTTGTTCCTCAGCCCAACATTTGATCTGGCTGACGGGAGGGCAATGGAGCACACAACCTATTTTGTGCGTTAGATGTTCCAAACATTATTTATTGTCGCACAAACATGCACATATGAGTGTTTATCTCATGAATGAGTTGTGTACGTATCCTACTATTTCTAAAAACTAGCAAAATGGCCTACTCCATGCACGGGCTAGAATGTTGTAGAATTGCAACATCCTCTAATGTGAACTGATACAACCATTCATGATATTCTTGTTTGCAAGAATATTCCTCATCGAGAAACTAATTACTATTAAATGACATTTGATACGATCTAAATCTTGAAACTGATTGCACAGTTTTCGTTCGATTAATGGATATTTCATACAACATTTCTAGATGTTTTTTCAAATTAAAAAGTGTTTGAATCTAATTAGGAATTAACAACCTTAATGTATTATTTAAACTATTAAAAATGCTTAGTGAACTAACTACATATGGTTCACATCACTACTTATTTAATAGACGAGTTAAAGCTTATATGAAAGAATTACTTCCAATGAGCGTAAAAAACCTACCTTAATTAAAATCCATTTTGGAAGGTGGTGGTTAGATAAAGTTTATATGTTTTTGAACTCTAGTACGGCAATACTAGTTACACTATTTTTTCCAAGTTTTCTAGCAAATACGACATTTATTGACCTGAAGAGAATTATGGTCATTATGCTGCTAAAATTTCTCCCATCCCATGAACTATATGTTCATAAGAACTTATTGTACTTCCTTTCAAGTAGTTTTCTCACTATTTAGCATGAAAAGTACTAACTGTAAAATTTAGTAAGTAATCTTATTTGTACATTGGCAGCTTCTAGTAGTATTAGTTTTAGTTTTCTAGAATGTGTAGAATGTTAAAATAAATAAAGGAGAGGAAGTAAATATGCATTATCTATGAAAAGGGATATAACTTCTTGACATGTCAAAAACCTGAAAGCAAGCAAGGGACACTTGTAAGTAAATAGGCACTCTAAAAACATATGTTTCATGTATGTGTCAAATCCTACAAGCAATGAAATATTGCACCATTTTCAACTTGCTAGGGTTGAGGTCACTTAGAGAGAGCTAATAATTATCGTCGCACTAATAGATCACCATGAAGCAACAAAATGTATGATATATGTGCACAAATAAAATTTAAGATTTGATCTTTCTACTAAAGTAGGGAGATATTGAAGCAATGAAAGCAACATCATAATTTGTATCCATAAATTTTGTATCTATGCATTAGTTACAACAAAAATATTGTCCTGCTGCTCATGGGTTCCATATTGAACATTAACTTATGCATACCTTGTAAGACTATTCCAACTCTTGCGATGGTACAATGATCATACAAAAATGTAACCAATTTGCTGGTAATGAGCCACTATTATGAAATTTAAATTATGTATTGAGGTTCTAATCACATCCATACGAAGATATAAAAATACATATATAATTATTCCTGCTACATTTGTCAAATAGGACCAAAATAATTACGGTCATTAATTCTCCTTAATGATAGGATCGATCTAATTGCACCGAGCAGAGCTACTACCTCTGGATCTGGACTATCAACATCACCGACACAGTCCTCGATGAAGTCTGGATATGCACTCCGGTAGTACTCCAAAGGGGAAAAGGGGGATAAAACATTGTCACCTTCACCGTTCATTCTACTGCGGCATTGATGCCAATGCAATTTTACAATATGACCTAATAGCTGAAAAGGTTTGTTACTCTTCAATATCTGCATTGGTGATTAAGAGATGACCTGTGATCCCCAGAAAAGATGAGATAAGTTGATAAGAAACATCTAAGCAGAAGAGGTCACCATCTACTACTTGTCAGGAACAATGAATAGATTTCTGAAAAGAAAAACAGTGAAATACTCATCTACATGATGCATCTCCAAGGAGTAGTGCGAAGTGTAGAAGTGCAGACTCTAGCCAATGTAACCAAAAGACTGATCCGATGAAAGAGACTAGGCAATACATTTATACGGCAACACTCCCCTCATATGTGGCTCCCTCAGGCCTAAACGTGGACCGAAAGTGGGCTACAATTTAATTGCGCCAGCCGGGTCTTAAACTCAATACCTCTAGGCTCAGATACCATGTAGAAGTGCATGTTCTAGCCAATACTACCAAAAGACCGATACAATGAAAAAAAATAGGCAATATATTTATACGTCAACATTCCCCCCAGGTGTGATTCCCTTAGGACTATATGTGGAGTGAAAGTTGGCTGATGTATTGCGTACACAGACGAATATGCATGGGGTAGTTTATGCGGATGGCTTGATTTGACCTGAGAGAATGCTTGGCTTGGCGAAGTCTGCATGGACTGGATTCAACACATCCGGATGGAGGCAGGGTTGATGGTCGCTGCGGGTCGCCGCGTGTCGTGTCGTGTGACGACGTCCAACGAAGAACAACGTGTGGACGGATGCGCGGACGATGGTCGCTGCGGGTCGCCGCGTGTCGTGTGAGGCCGTCGAGTCGAAGAAGAGGCCGGTGATGTAGATGCGGAAGTCGGAGTAGAGCCGCGGGAGGGTCGATTGGCAGCGGTGGGCGACGCAAACCGATCGTAAATAAAAAAACCAAAAAGAAAACGCCGAAGATGATCGATGCGAGAAAAAACCCGATCAACGGATTGGGGAAAAAAAGACTATAGGGCATCTGATCAACACGATCGGTGGACAAACCGTAGGTACGGGCGCCGCGGTCCCCGGCGGCGATCATGGAGACCGCCCGCCCCAGGGGTGGTACGGAGCAGAAAGAACGACTAGGGTTTGGATCGGTTAGGCTAATACCATGTAGAAGTGCATGCGTTAGCCAATGAAACCAATAGACTGATTCGATGGAAGAGACTAGACAATAGATTTATACATCAACACTAAGATGCTGTATGTGTAGTGATCTACAATGTCAAGTACCAATATCTCCCTGAACACAGTGTCAAACGTGCATACAACACGATCAATCAAATACCATGGAAGTAAGGGAGTCAAAGGCACGGTATAACTGCTCAGCTTACTACAACCATTCTCTATTTTTTCTTCTTGTCAGAGAAATATAAAAATTAACTGCATTCAAAATTCCTTGAAATCGTTGCCGCTCAGACTGAACGGTACCCATCATATCCAGCCCATATATGACGCGGATATGGGGGCTTCCGGGCACGTCCAGGCACGCCCGCCATGTCGGACCTGGCCAATGCTGGCCCACCTGATCCCACATATATTCGACCCAATCTGTTCGCCGGAGGAAACCCTAGTCACTTCAGTCCACTCCCTTCCACTCCCTTCGCAACACCCGAGCTCACCTCCGGCGAGTTCCGGTCGTCTCTGGCATGGCAGCCATCGCATCAGACTCCGCCCACTCCGGATCCGTAGACTGGGGTATCATCCCGTGCGGGTTGGAGGAGACAATGGCAGTCCACATTTTCAATCTGCCGCTCCCAGGAGGACAGCGCTCAGCTGACGGGCGGATCTGTCCACCGCTACGCCATATCGTCGGCTCACCGGGCGCTCGGGTCGTCTGGTGGCGGATCCTCGAGGCCCCGGCTGCCGGAACACCGGTTGGGCAGACTATGAGTCCCACCGGGAACGGGCAACACGGCGTGGGAAGGAGAGGATAAGGGCCGTCGAGGCACTACTAGAAAAAGGGCTATAGATGGGACTGACACTAATGGCGCACCAGACAAGTGGCGCACCACCTTCTGATACGCCATTAGTGTTGAAACTACTAATGGCGCACCCGGCCTGGGGTGCGCCATTAGTGTCCTAATTTTTTTTTTGAACTAGCGCGTCTGGCCAAACATACTAATGGCGCATCCTGGTACGGTGCGCCATTACTAGTTGTAACTAGTAATGGCGCACCAGTGACAGGGTGCGCCACTAATGATTTTTTTTAATTATATTTTTTATTCCTTTTGTTGGAAAACTACTAATGGCGCACTGTCCCAAAGTGCGCCATTACTAGTCCAAACTACTAATGGCGCACTATGACGGAGTGCGCCATTAGTATGATTTACTTTTTTCGCAAAACTACTAATGGCGCATCAGGCGCTGGTGCGCCATTAGTAACCTGGATTACTAATGGCGCATTTATGTCAGGTGCGCCATTAGTAAGTGGGCAGCAACAAGATATTTTGGGCAGCCTCTCCTACCCACACTCACTTTCTCCCCCACTTCATTCTCCACCTCCTCCTTGTCTCGGGTGCCTCCTCTCTTTCTCCTCATTTCCACCATAGATTCATTCAAATTAAGTGGTTAAATTACCTTGTTTTGATAGGTAAGTAAGGGGAAGCTATATTTACGTTGTTCTTCCTACAACAATGTGCACATGCACTTTTTATGGCCTAGCTAGATCTATGTATGTTCGTGGTGTTGCATATGTTAGTGGTGTTGCATATGTGTTTGTGGTTGGAGGTGTACCTGTATTTGAAATGCGATAGTTGCCAATATTTTGCCGGAATGTTGATTCATTTCCGTTTCGGCGATAATTTTGGCATTAAGCATTCTTTTTGGTCCTATTTTTAGGGAAAGTCATGCCAAATTTTTTCTTGGTTCTAAAATATTGTTTTGCTCTACCCCGCAGGCAACCATGGTCCGCACGATGACCGAAGGCATCGTGAATAGGTTTTTGAGGTCCGCGAAGGCCGAGATGCTTCAAAAGAACGAGACGGAGATAAGATGTCCGTGTCGAAGATGCAAGCTGCAGAGCCTTATTGCGGACCCGGATTCCGGGCAGGTGCGGGACCACCTGCTCTTGCGTGGTTTCATGGATGGCTATCGGTGGCAAGGTGATGAAGATGACTACGAAGTCGTCCATGGGGGCCGGGCAAGAAATGAGGAAGGGCAGCAAGACAACCACCGCGGCTCGGGCGGGCGAGAAGACGAAGAATCCCCAGGAGATGATCATGATGGTGATGCTGTACACAGTCATGATGATGAGGAAGATGCCGGAGCAGACGACGGGCATGATCATGAAGATGATGATGCCGGCGGAGCAGACGACGGTGGACCATCGATGGGCTGGGTGCAGGACCCTTATATTCAAAAGCTGCTTCTCAAGCAGACGGATAACGCAAGAGCTGCCGCCCGAGAGAAAGCCAAGGTGGATCAACTTGAGTTAGACGCGGTTACTCCATTGTATGAAGGATGCAGGCCCGAGGATACCCGCCTGAAAGTAACGCTCATGGCTCTGGAGATGAAGGTAAAACACAAAATGACGGACGCATGCTTCGACGAGAACATGTCATTCTGGCACGAACGTCTTCCAAAGGGGAACAAGTGCCCGACCAGTTTGGAGGAGGCGAAGAAAATCGTGTGTCCTCTGGATTTACCGCACGTGAAATACCATGTTTGCATGAACAATTGCATCATTTATCGGGGCGAGCACGCGGAGTCTACCATATGTCCGGTGTGCGGCGTCACTCGATACAAGAAGAGGAAGAAAGCTCCTCGAAAAGTGGTGTGGTACTTTCCGATCACTCCTCGTCTGCAGCGGTATTTCGCGGATCCTAAGGTAGCAAAGCTCCTGCGTTGGCACGCGGATAGGGAGGAGAAGAAGCGAGAAGATGACGCAAATGATCCGGAGATAGATAAAAAAGACAAGATGCTGAGTCACCCTAAGGATGCGAGCCAGTGGCAAGCGTTGAATTTTGAATACCCAGAATTTGGGAAGGATCCAAGGAACATCGTGCTGGGCGCGAGCACCGATGGAGTCAATCCGTTTGGCAGCCAGAGAAGCACACATAGCACCTGGCCTGTGTTTGTGTGGATGTACAACCTTCCCCCCTGGTTGTGCATGAAGAGGAAGTACATTCACATGAGTATGCTAATTGAAGGGCCGAAACAACCAGGGAACGACATCAATCTGTATCTGGGGCTGCTGAAGGAGGAGCTAGACACGCTGTGGAAAACGCCAGCCAATACGTGGGACGCCGCAGAGAAAGAATATTTCCCTATGAGAGCCGCACTGCTCACGACGGTGCACGACTATCTCGGTTATGGATATCTCGCGGGGCAGGTAGTCCACGGATTTTCTGGATGCGTACGGTGCATGGACGACACAACGTATCGCCAGCTAGATAGAGATCCCGGGTCTTCGAAAACCGTGTTCATGGGACATCGAAGGTGGCTTCGCGACGATGACCCGTGGAGGAAACGCAAGGATCTGTTCGATGGTGAAACCGAACCCCGAAAACGCCCGTGTACGAGGAGCGGCGAGGAAATAGACAAGCTGTTGAAAAATTGGAAAGACTGCCCACTGCCGGGAAAGAAGCAAAAGGCGCCAGAGCCGGGAAAGAAGCGAAAGGCGCCAGAGCCGCTACTGAAGGTATGGAAAACGAGGTCTGTTTTCTGGGACTTGCCGTACTGGAAGATCCACCGTGTGCCTCACAGCCTTGATGTCATGCATATCACGAAGAACGTGTGCGAGAGTCTGCTTAGTACCCTGCTCAACATGCCAGAGAGGACCAAAGATGGGCCGAAAGCAAGGGCAGACTTGAAATCAATGGGCATCAGGCAGGAGCTTCACGCTATATATGATGATGATGATGATGATGATGATGATGATGATGAGGCGAAGCAGGACACAGAATGTCGTCGCAAAGGCAAAAAGGCCAAGAAGACCGGAAATGACTACCCTCCCGCGTGCTTCACTCTAAGTCAGGAGGAGATCGAGCAGTTTTTCACCTGCCTCCTAGGAGTAAAACTTCCTTACGGTTACGCGGGGAAGATAAGCAGATACCTAGACCCAGCGAAGCAGAAGTTCAGCGGGATGAAGTCTCACGACTGTCATGTGCTGATGACGCAGATACTTCCAGTTGCAATCCGTGGGATCATGGACGCTCACGTCCGTGAAACGCTATTTGGCCTATGCAACTTCTTCGACGTCATCTCTCGGAAGTCGATTGGCGTGAGGCAACTCAGAAGGCTACAGGAAGAGATCGTGGTGATACTATGCGAGCTTGAGATGTACTTCCCGCCCGCATTCTTCGACGTTATGGTGCATCTGCTGGTCCATATAGTGGAGGATATCATCCAACTCGGGCCGACGTTCCTGCACAGCATGATGCCGTTCGAAAGGATGAATGGTGTCATCAAAGGATACGTTCGTAACATGTCACGTCCAGAGGGAAGCATAGCCAGGGGCTTTCTAACCGAAGAGTGCATCTCGTACTGCACGAATTATCTAGGCATCGAGAACCCCGTTGGTCTGCCCGTCAACAGGCACCTCGGCAGGCTCGCTGGATGGGGTCACCGTGAGGGTCGCCGCGAAATGCATGTCGACTTCGAGGGTCGACTCGCCGACTTTGAAAGAGCAAACCTGGTCGCGCTACAACACATAGACGTGGTCGATCCTTGGGTGGTGGAGCACAAAACCTTTATTAAGAAGACGTACAATGACCGAGGCCAACAGAGGACGGACGGAGATATACTCAAAGAGCACAACTCATGTTTCACGCGTTGGTTCAAGCAGAAGCTTCTGTCGTACCCTTTACATGAGGATTCTTCCGCGGAAGAACAACTCATATTCGCCTTGTCACAGGGCGCCGAGCACAACCTGATGACCTATGAGGCGTACGATATCAACGGCTACACATTCTACACTGAGGCCAAGGACATGAAGAGCGATGGTTATCAGAACTCCGGGGTAACGATGGAATCCTACACCGGTAACGACAAGGACAGATACTACGGAAGGATCGAGGAGATCTGGGAGCTGAGCTACGCTGGAGAGAAGGTCCCGATGTTCCGTGTCAGATGGGCCAAGAGCGTCCTAAAAGAAGACCGGTATTTCACCACCATGGTTATACCCGAAGCCAAATCCAAGACCGCGGGCGCAAACGTCACCGCGAAAAATGAGCCATGGGTACTGGCTTCCCAAGTGGACCAATGCTTCTTCATTACCGACCCGCCAAAGCCCAGTCGTGTTGTCGTGAGGAGAGGCAAAAGGAAGATCATCGGAATGGATGGAGTAGCCAATGAGCAAGACTTCGACAAGTACGGCGACCCGAGGATCGAACATGACGACGATGATGAAGTAGCAGCATACACCACAAGAAGAAGCAGGACCACCCTACCTAAAGGACGTCCGTTCCACAGAAGAACTCCATTTGCGAAAAAGAAGGTCAAGAAGATTGTGAACAGATAGCTAGCTAAGATCGATTGTATTTAAATCGTAGACTTCATTTCTCGATTGTATTTCATGGGCACTTTTTAAACTATCATGAATATTTTTAAATTTCATGGACACTCGATCTCGATCCCCCTCCATCTCGATCGCTATCCCACCTCGCCAGATCCGGTCCCCCTCGCCGCCGAGCACCCCCGGTCCACCGGCCGCCGCCGCCGACCCCCCGCACCCTCGATTCCCCTACTCAACCGCCGCCGCCGACCCCCCGCACCCCTCCCCTACTCAACCGCCGCCACCGACCCCCCGCACCCCTCCCCTACTCAACCGCCGCCACCGACCCCCCGCACCCTCCCCGCTCCACCGGCATTACTGTTTGATGATATTTTTTAAAAAATTATTACTGTCTTATAAAAAAAATTACTGTTATGATTTAAACAAGTTTGAACATATTTAAACACAAATAAGTATCAAACAGCATTTTAAATGCATAAAAAAAAATTTGTGGAGCCTAGGAATCGAACCCAGGACCTCCTGGTGTGAGAACTGGCACCTGACCAGTCAAGCTAGTAGAGGGGATTTGATGTGGATAAGGTCAGGTGGGAGATAACCTGTTGGCTCGAGCGGAAATAAAAAAAATACTAATGGCGCACCAGGTCGAGGTGCGCCATTAGCATGTATATACTTATGGCGCACCGAGGGTTGGTGCGCCATTAGTATTGTGCCCCCTACTTCCCCTCTCTCTCCCTCGCCCGAGCCCTCGCCCTCGATCCCCTCTCTCTCCCTCGCCCGAGCCCTCGCCCTCGACCCCCTTCCCCTCTTCTCTCCCGACGCCGCCGCCCGGCCGCTCTCGACGCCGACGCCGCCGCCCCGCCGCCCTCTGCTCCCATCGACCGACGCCGCGACGCCGCCCCGTCGACCTCGTCTCCACCCCGACGCCCCGACGCCGCCCCCTCCTCTCCCGACGCCGCCGCCACGCCGCCCCGTCATCCTCGTCTCCTCGGTGCCGCTCTCCCCGTCGCCCCACCTCGTTGGACGCCATCGCCCCGCCGCCCTCGTCGCCGGTGGCCCGGACGCCGCCCCGTCCACACCACCGTCGCCGGAGCACCACCACCACCCGGACCTCGTCGCCTCCCGGACCTCGTCGCACCACCACCACCCGGACCTCGTCGCCCCACCTCGTCACCCCGTCCACACCACCGCCCCCGTGAGCTCCCCCTCCTCCTCTCCCCCTCTCCCCCTCGCATTCAGATTCAGTCACATTCAGATTCAGTCACATTCAGATTCAGTCACATTCTGATTCAGTCATGTACCCACGTTATAGGTTCCAGAACTAAAAACTTGATGAGCTCGATGATTTGGATGCTGTTATATATGATTACAGTCTTTCACAGATCAATATACTGTTGATATATTATATATATTGCAGTTAAATTTCGATTTTAGCAGTCATCAATTAATTTGCAGTACGTAGCAGTCTGCAATGAATGTGTCTAAGTTTCTGCAGACATGCCCTTTCTGCTGGTAGTGGTACCCATCATTTTTTTGCAATGATAGTTAAACTCCAAATCGATGCTTGAGGGCAGCAGACGATAATCTCTCTACGTTTTCTAAGCAATGTATTCAAGAATTAAGATCTCCGGTTGGGTTTATAAGTGAAGCAAGTTCTGTAAGGCATTTTCAGTACTGAAGATCTCGAGAGCTGCCGGCTAGAGTACACACACTACAGTTGTAGGTGTTTGAGAGAGACCCTTTCTTTTGCTTTTTTTTGTTTTTGTGAATTGTGCATCTTCAGTTGTTTGGTTTTTTGTCCCCGATAAATTCAGCCATGTCCTTGTGGTTAACATCATCCAAATCATCGAGCTCATCAAGTTTTTAGTTCTGGAACCTATAACGTGGGCGGAATTAACTTTGGATTTTCTGCATTTAACTAAAAAACCCATAGAGTACAGTTCATTATTGAATAAAATGAAATGGCAGTTTATTTAGAAATTTGGAGCAGTTGTTCTATGGTTTTTTTATCACAAAAAGTCTGATTATATAAGCAAAAACAATTGATAGCTTTTAGATGTTGTGGTGGTTCACTTGGGGGTATGTGTAACAGTTAGCAAAAACAGAGGACTAAAGTGCTCTGTTTTGGCAAACCAGTGCATGCATGCCTTTTTTCTTCTTCATTTTTTTCACAGACGACGAATGGGCACTCTTCTTGTAAACACAAATTCAGATTTATATACTATATGCTGGCATGACTGTTTTTATTAGGCAGGACAGTGCAGTAGTTGATGTATCTTGGGTTGATTATAAAGTTGCTTGGGTTTAATATTACCCAGCATGATGATGTATCAATGTAGCGTTAGCATATGATCCAAGTGTTAGTACTGCTAGTAAATAGCTAATACAGCTAATGAAGAAGAAAGAAACTGCTAGTACAGTTAATGAAGAAGAAAAATATGTGTTCTGAAACACTGAGAGCAGAAACACTTACTACATACATATGTTAATAGCACAGAGAGCACCACAAGTTAAACACCTCAATCTGTTAGTATTTGTCTGCATTTTCTCACATTCTTCTTGTATCTGATCCAGTATTGCTTGTAGTGGTTTGTCCAAAATGTTGAATGATACTGCTTGGAGATGCATATATTGTTTCACCTCTTCACATGCCAATGTATTTTCCATGTTGTGATGGAGGCCTTTTTTGCCTTGTCCACCCGAGAGGCCCTTGAGTTTGCCGGAATGTCGATTAACTTCCGCTCCGGCAAATTCGGGTACTCCATATGTCCTATTTTCAGCAAAGGTCATGCTGAAATTTTCCGTGAATTTTAGCATGACTTTGCTAAAAATAGGACATATGGGGTACTTGTGACTAATGCATGGGCCGGGGTATCTTAGTAGTTAATTAAGTAGGATCAAGTGCCCCGGGGTACTTGTGACTAATGCATGGCTTTTAGGGTGCCTCGGCGTCGAAAAACCCTCAATGATACAAGCTTAGATTTTAGGATGCCTCGGTGTCGACAAACCCTAAATGATGAGACCATGATCTTTTTCCTTGATAATAACCAACTTTTTGACCAAACTTTGTTTCTATTTAGAGAGAAACATGGCAAACAACGATGAGGCAGGGGGTTCGGGCGGCAAGTCATTCTGGGAGCTGTCCCAGGAGATGGAGGAACAACCTCACTTGTATGAGGACACCGCCTTCCCCACCGATCCTGAGACCACTGATGGTGCCGCCGAGGATGACCCCACTGATGCCACCACTGATGGTGCCGCCAAGGATGCCACCACTGATGATGGCGGCGCACGCACAGATGGCAGCCAGAAGAGGCAACGGAAGGACCGGCGCCCGACCGTGCTCCGCACCCTCAAGGAGGAAGTTACTGAAGTGGACTCCGACGGGAATCCAACGGCGCCCGCACGAATAGTCAAGGGGTACTCGCTTCAGCTCGGGTGCATTCTCCGGAGCACCGTCTCGATCAACACCGAGAACCTGAGGCATCCTGACCGAGGGAATTTGCGCAACCTCCTCTTCACGAAGCTGCACGAACGATACAAGTTCCCCGCTGAATTTGAAAACACAAGCCTCAAAGGGAATAAAGTGAACAATGCTGCCCTCACGAAGATGAGCAAGGCCCTGTCTACTTGGAAAAGCAATGTGAAGAGAATGATCGAGAAAGGTGAGAGTTATGAGAAGATCAAGGAGAAAAATCCTTCGATCACCGAAGATGACTACAATGACTTCAAGATCAATTGCTCGAGCACCGCACACTCCCAATCAAGTCAGTGGGGGAAAGAAATGCGGGAGCTGAACTTAGGGGAACACACACTCGGTCCCGGCGGTTATAGAGTGGCGGAGCCTATATGGGACAAGGAGGAGGCGGACCGTGCCGAGCAAGGCCTACCGCCCCTCTTCGATAAATACGGTGACAAGCAGACCAGGAACTATGTCAGGGCCCGGTACAAGAAGGACCCGAAAACAAAGGAGCTTACCACGGATCCGAAGACCAGGGCGCTTGAGCTTGTTCTGGTAAGGAATACACCCCCGCGTAATTAGCTCCATATGGTTGCATTCTAATTAATGAAGCCGAATTTCTAAATGGTTCACATTCCTTCCGCAGGCGAGTGAAAGCAGTAGCGCGGGTTCGACTAAGAGCAACCCTTGGGACACCACTCTAAATAGGGTGTTGAATGTAATGAAGAACAAGGATAAGCTCAGTAAGCCGACGTCAGCTGGTCGTGTGGCCGGCAAAGGCTTGTCGACAAAATGGGGGTCATACTATAACACTGGTGGACGAAAGGAGAAAAAGACCAGCTCGGAAAGCCAGGCGCGCGAGGTTCAAGAACTCAGGGCACAGGTGGCGCGGATTCCGGAGATTGTCCAAGAGCAAGTGCAACAACAACTCGAAGCGACGATCACCGCCATTGTGCCTACCTTGATGCAGGGGTTGAGTGCGTGGATTGCGGGCGGCCAACAGGGGCCGCCCCCGATTCCTAGCTTCACGGCCAGCAACTCGCAGAACGCGATGGCGGGGCCATTGGGGTCTCCGGCGGAGGCGGCATTGGTGTCTCCGACGCCGGCACGGGAGCTTAATGCACCCGGGTGTACGCCGGCCGGCACCTCTGCAGCAAGCGGCCCCTCCGTCAACTGCACGCCCGCCGTTGGCGGTGCCTCGACATTAGCCGAGCTCGACGCCATCATCACGGTAACTAATTAAGCCTCTCTCGGCCGAGGACTTCATCTCCTTGCCTTTGACTGGGCATCCCTGACGCCCTACATGTTTTCGCAGGGCGCCGCCGACGTTCCGTGCACTCTCCTGCACTTCGTGAACAATGAGTTGGTCGATGTCGCCAAGGGCAAAATCGTTCAACCGGGCAACCGCTTGTTCCATGGTACGCAGATGCCACCCAACTTGTTTAGGGTTCAACTGGTTCGGGTGCTGCCAGGCTGCGATGAGTTGCTACCTCGGATTCGACCTGTCGGGGCCGACGATGATGACGTGATGACCCTCAGCGCCTGCCTGATCGGCTGGCCCCTGCTTTGGCCGAAGAGCCAGATTCGTTTGGGGGCGGGGGACACCACCCCAAAGACAACACCGCCAGTCGTGCCGGCGCCAAGTCGGCCCCATGGCAAGACCGCCGCAACGGTGCCGGACATCCCTATGCCACTGGATCCAAACATGCATATGGCACAGGATCAGAACAACGACGACGACGATACATTTGTCAACGTCGATCGGTACTTTGCCGATCATGGGTACGATGGCGACTTCATGGGGCCTGCTTCTCAAGAACCCAACCCAACAAAAGACGTGCGCGATGTAGCTGGTACCGCGGGGAAGCCAAGTTGCAACAGGCGTCGTCTGCCGTTCAGCTCTCAGGAGACGCCTCCAGCTGCCGACTTCACCGAGCCTCAGATAGGCGAGGTGCGAAATATTCTCAGCCCCAACACACTCAAGAAGGCGGTCTGTGAGCAGAACTCGGTCCCATTACAGGAGAAGAAGAAGGCACGCAAAAGAAAGACAAACAAGGGTGCGGGCCAGCCGGCAACGAGTACGATCCGTGCTCAGGACGGGCCACCTTCACCTGAGGATTTAATGAGGAGGGTGCATGTGGCCGGTAGGCCGATGCTACCGAGAAATATGCTCGATGTTGCAACCGGTTCTATGCGGAGTCTGCATGACAGTGTTCTTGCTTTGGAGAAGCGGCGTCTCAGAGAGAAGGATGTGGCATACCCGGTTTTCGTGGCCAAGGTGCCAGAGGGCAAGGGCTTTGTGGATAACTCCATCGGGGGTACGATCGTCCTGCGGTTTGATGACATCCACGCTATGTTGAACCTTCATCCGCTGCACTACACCTTCGTTCGGCTATTTTCGCTGAGTATGGAGATGCGGATCATTCGCGACAAGACCCCGAACATCGTGATAGTCGACCCCTTCTACATGCGTGCCAAGATCTTGGGCAGCGCTGGGGACCGGCAAGTTGCGAGTTCTTACCTCGAAGGCGTCATTCTGGCAAACCCAGATAAGGATAACTTCCTCGTGCCTTACTTTCCCGAGTAAGTCCTCCCCTCAACCGCCCCTAACATACGAATTCTTAGATTTCGATCGTTTTTTTTTAACATTCCGTGTTTTCTGCAGTGACACACATTGCACGCTCATCCTCCTAAGCCCCAAATATTCCATGGCCACGTATTTCGACCCGGACCGTCAGTCGAACGTAGACTACACAAATGTCAAGAAGGTTCTTGATGATGTTCTCCCCGGCTACGACCAATCTGGAGGCACCTTCAACAGGCCTATTCGTAAGTACGGCAAGCACGTGTTCTCGCACAATACGACGTTCTGCTGCGTCAAGCAGCCGACTGGCGGTCAGAAGGGTGCCTACTACGCCATCCATCACATGCGGGCGATCGTACGGGACCATCATCAACTTCTGCTACCGAGTAAACTCAAAAATTGGGCCGCGAGCGTGTCGGCAATCCAGGACGCGGACATCAGACAAGAATTCTTTCGCATCCAGTCGGAGTTTGCGGAAATCATCCATCAAGATGTCCTTCGGACCGCGGGGCAGTTCTACCTCAAAAATCAACCGTCCAACAGTGAGATAGACGGAATGCTACAAATGCAGGCTGACAACGCCCGTAATTTCATGACTCCCACGATAGACGGCGGCTTCATCCACGCTCCGGTCCCTTGAGTCGAGAGTCGCTCCTTGTAATTAAACTTTAATGAACTTGTAGTATGTCTCTTTGGTTTCGAGAGTCGTTAAACTTAGATGTAATCGATGCTATTAATGTCTTGCTTTTCTCTTCCGATCGTTCTGTTGCATACTTATATATTGCTTATGTATTGTTTGTGAATTGGTACTAACGTTTGGCTAGTGCATAGCGATGCCATCGTATGTCGTCTACAAGGATAAGGTTCCCGGAGTCTACGACGACTGGGAGGAGTGTCGGAGACAGGTTCACCGATTCAGCGGAAACAGTTACAAAGGGTACACCACTAGGGCCGAGGCCGAATCTAGATACGCCCGCTATCTAGCGGGAGAGGGGAGGGAGCGTTGGAGGAACCGGATGAAGACGAGTTTCATCGTGATGATGCTCATCGTGATGACCGCAGCTCTCTTCTATGTGATGGTAGTTTAGATGATCGATATCGACTTGTAATGTGAAGACAAACTCGCTACTCGCGGTCTCGAGACTTGTAATATAATGTTCTATCTTTGTTCGGTCTTTTCAATTCGGAGACTAATATGATGAATTGTATTCGGAGACTAATATGATGAATTGTATTCGGAGACTAATATGATGAATTGTATTCGGAGACTAATATGATGAATTGTATTCAGAGACTAATCTTTTATTTTATTCGATGAATCTGTTGTTGATGTGTGCTGTTTATATTTTGTCCAATTATACATTTTGTAACCTGTGCAAAAAAACAGAAAACTAAAAAATAAAAAAAACCTAATATTCATACTAATGGCGCATCACACAGTGGCACATCACCCAGAGGTGCGCCATTAGTATTCCAGAGGATACTAATGGCGCATCCCCAACAAGTGCGCCATTAGTATGCCTAGGTTACTAATGGCGCATCACCCAGAGGTGCGCCATTAGTATACCAAAGCACCTGGCTATACATGGTGCTGGTAGGCATACTAATGGCGCACCGTGCCCCATACTAATGGCGCACTCGTGGTGCGCCATTAGTATACCAGATACTAATGGCGCACCGGTGGTGCGCCATTAGTAAATATTACTAATGGCGTGCTACTAATGGCGCACCACTAATGCGCCATTAATGGCCAAATTAGGTGCGCCATTAGTAGCCCTTTTTCTAGTAGTGAGGCCCATATCACGGCGGAAATGGCGGCGGCAGAAGCCGCTGATGCCTGGTCGCGGGCGGCCAAAGAGGAAGAAGCCATCTGCGCCTGCATTGTGAAGAAACGGCAGCGTAGGAACATGCTCGCCCTTGCCCGAGAGCAGAATTGAGCGGTCTGTGCCATGGCCGAACTACCACCGTAGAAGGAGGATAGTGGTGGCGAGGATAGCTCCTGTAACAAGCAGATATGGCTCAATCCATATTTCGTCTTCGACCAGTACTTCCGCCAGAAGGACAACAAGGGCGCCGGGAAAGGCAAGGGCAGCTGTCGAAGAACTCCACCATAGCCAAACATGCCAAATTTTGGTAGTCCAATGGCATGTTTAGTTAGTAAGTGAAGGAGTAGTCGGACAATGAGTGTGCATCGACGTAGTTGCATGAGTTTATATGGATTTGAGATACGATAATTGAGGTGTCCGAATATGGGTTACATTTTTTGAGGAGTGCCCGTCGGTCAGTGCCCGCGGACGCGCCGGGCGCGTCCGCAGGCGGCACGTCCGCAGGTGTTTGAGGGGCCGGATTGGCCAAGCCCGGCTATCCATGCTCTATGGAGGGGTCCCTTTCATGTGTTTGTCATTGTGAGTTTGGTTGCTCCATGCATTGACACGTGTTGACATGATTTTTCACTTTTTGACTCTTTTTTAGTTTTCTTGAGGACTTTTTGACTTTTTTTTACTTCCCTTCAGGAATTACCGCTAGATGCCAAAGACTGGTGGTCACGCACTATCTCCCTGTTCTCTTGCCCCTTCATTATTCTTCTCGGAGAGAAATAGGACACTGCTAGGCGCCGGTGCCCCGGCCCAATGTTGGGCCGGTCGCCAGCAGGCCGTTCGATTTGGGAAGCCGCAGACGCACGATTGCGTCTTCTTCGCTCGGACGTGTGCATCACCCTTCTCCCTCCTTTTCTTCTACGACGAGGAGAAAACTGTTCCCTGCCCCCGCCGCGCCAGCCATCTTCGTGTCCACCCTCCCGCGGATCGGATTTCCCCATCGATGGCGCTCGCAACCTCACTGTCGCCGTTGACGCATCATCCGTCATTCGCGACCCTCGTCGCCGTTGGCTGCAACATGGCGAGCTCCGTGGTCGCAGCCTCGCCGTTGCAGCTTGCAGCTTGCAACCTCATCGTCGTAGCCATGGTTCCAAAGCCCTTAACGGTCGAAGGTTTTCTCGTGGCCGCTTGCATCTTTGGTCAACACCCAGCCGCAGCTTCGCCTTCGTCCCCGTAGTTTTCCGTCGTCACGGTTGAAGCTTTTTGTGACTTCGGTGGAAGCTTTTCGTGACGCCGGTTGTAGCTTTTTGCTATGGCACTGGCCGGTCCCAGCATTTGGTGTCACTGGTTGAAGCTTTTTGCGGCGCCGGTGGTAGCTTCCTGGAACACAGTTGTAACATCGCAGGTGTCACTTGGTGCTTGCAGCTCCGGTGAGATGCCGTAGCAAATTCCGGTTGCAGCTTCTCATTAGCTGGTTCCAGCAAAATTCGCTGGTGGTCACAACTTTCTTGCCGATCGGTTGTAGCTTCAAAGGCCAGCCGGTTGCGTCAATGCCGACTGGTTCACAACTTCTGTCGCCACCCTGGTTGCAACAATGGCGGTGGCCATCTCCAGCACCTGTAGATCACCGCTGGCCGCTCTAAACGACAACGCTCACCGCGGCCACGGTCAGCGACGAGAGCGCTGTCCACGGGAGCGTCTCACGGGTCTCCAGTCAGTTACAGCAAAGGCGGTGGTCGTCTTCCAGCGCCTGTAGATCACCAGTGGCTGTCTCAAGTCTCGACAGTAGGGCTCCCCGCGGCGGTGGTCGCTGGTGGCAGCGTTGAATCAGGGGTGCGTAGCGATGCAGGCGAAGAGGTCAGTGGACATGCGAGGAGAACGAACGGATAAGAGGTGGGGAGTAAGATTCAGTTAAAAAAAACATGTTGATGCTAGCACGACGGCGGAGCGTTCAGCCGGCCTGCCGGCTACAAGCATTTCCCAGAGAAATATGGGCCCTGATAGAGACGGAGAGAGGCCTCCACTTGGCAATCCCTCGCCGCCCCGCCACCAGCGGTCGTCGCCATCCTCC
This sequence comes from Aegilops umbellulata, assembly GCA_032464435.1. Taxonomy (NCBI): domain Eukaryota; kingdom Viridiplantae; phylum Streptophyta; class Magnoliopsida; order Poales; family Poaceae; genus Aegilops; species Aegilops umbellulata. The sequence continues at coordinate 384,056,363 of CP136059.1, read as the reverse complement.
TCGGCCCCATTTCCCTTTAGGCGCCGTCCCGCGTTCTCCCCGGCCGCTCGCATTGCGACGCCACCCGCATCCACGAGGAGCGTGTCGCCGACCTACTCGACGCCAAGCTGGATCACCATGTGCTCGACATCAGATGCAGCGTCTGCGAGCCCATGCGCGCCATCGTCCCGCACTCCGGTTAGGTCACCACGTCGATGTATTTCGTCGACGACCCGGCGCACATCGAGGCCATCCACGGCATCAAGCTTTGGCGACGTGCTCCCGAGGCTGCACCGCCATGACGAGATCCCGTCCATCCCCCGGGAAGTCGGGTTCAAGATGGTCGAGGAGCTGGACCTCGCCCTCCCTCTGTCGCTGCCCTAGTGGACGCGGCTCATGATGGGGCACCTCGCCTATTGGCAGCTCGACCTCTCTAATTGGTTCTCATGTACACAATCTCTCTCTAATTGACTCGTGCCTACAAATTACATCTACTAATTAATCTATATCCCCGTGATGCTTGCTAATTATATTTGGCAAAACTTTCCCACGTGATGAGTGCAGGTCTTCTACCTATTCGTTCATATGCTTATGAGGGGTGAAGTTTTTTTGTTTCAAGATTTCTCTGGTTTTCTGGAGTTTAATTTGTTGTGAATGCACAATGCACTTATGTTACTGCTGCATGGATGATTCGTTGTTCAGCATGTTGATGCTGCATGGAATCGTTGGAAGAAATTTACATGGACCCCACTGCTAGCTACTCGAGGACCTTGTGTGGAACAAAAAAAAGGACCTACATGCGCAACCTGCTAGACACAAAACCTACTGCCCCTCCTCCTATAATTTTAAAATAGAAAATAACACAAATGCACGAGTAGGTTCAGCAACGGGCGCGGCGTGTTGCTGCGCCTTCTGCCTGCTAGTCTTGTATTACTACATGCAAGCAGTCTGGTTTATGTTTGTTAGTAGGTAGTGTTAAACATTGTATAATACGGCATAACTATAAACCGTATGTAGCTAGATTGTGTGCGTGTGTTTGTTGTAACCATGTTAGGATAGGTTAGGGTTGTTGTGATCTGATCCTTGTAGCTAGTTTTCTTCGGAACGATGTAACGCACGGGACGGAGGTGCCACCGGTTCCTGCTACGGTGTTGTATTTACAGAGCTACATGCAGTCGCTAGATCTTGCCAGGAGGTTCTCGACAGACGAGATCATCAAGGGCAAAATGCCCATGGTGCAGGAGGAACGAGTGGTCGCGAAAGTGGTGCCTCAGCCCCTTCCATGGCCGCCACCTCCGCCGGACCAAGTTTCCTTATCAGTTGACGGTTCCTTCTCTCAGGCGGATGGGACAGCTGCAGAGGGAATGATATTGCATAGGCATGATGGGAGTGTCATTTTTGCTGCTTATCGTTACATCTTCAATTGAAACGAGGCACTCGAGGCGGAGCTACACGCGCTAATGCAAGGTATGGCGATCGCTATCCAGCATTGTGAGCAAACTATCATCATCCAATCCGACTCCTCGAGGGCCCTCTCCGCCTTATCTGGTACTAGTTTAACAAGGTCTGCCTATGGGCACCTTTTTGCTGAGATTCGTCATCGTATGGTAGATAGAGCTTTTATTCCTATGAAAATTAGTCGTGTGCAAAATAGGGTAGCAGATCGTCTGGCTACGTACAGTCGTATGGAACGGACTACTACTGTATGGCTGGGTCGAGGACCACCATGTGTGGAGGAACTCTTCCCTCTTGATTGTAACCCTATGATTATGGAATAAAACTCTTTTACCATCGCAAAAAAAAAAGGCGAGCATGAAGCAGGGAACAACCCCATGATGGATCTGGTGACCAGCTGGAATTAATCGCTTTCTGATTAAATTAGAAGACAGAAGACCAGCATCATGGTGCAGCCCTGGAGATCACTAGTAGAAAACGGGCCTATTGTCCCGATTCGTAAGGGCCTTTAGTCCTGGTTCTTGAACCGGGACTAAAGGGTCGTTACTAACGCCCTCGCCCTTTAGTCCCGGTTCAAATCAGAACCGGGACTAAAGGCCCTCCACGTGGCCGCTGTCTGGAGGCCCACCTTTAGTCCCGGTTGGTAACACCAACCGGTACTAAAGAAAATATTCTGAATTTTTCTAGCTATAAGCCATTCTCCCAGTTTACCGGGCATTTCCATTGTTTCTTCTCAAAAGATCGAGGTGAGCTAAAAGGATTTACTAGCTGGCCATAGATCACATAAGCTACAGGTACATACATATATGGAGCTTGGGATGCCTTGGTATGGGCCATATACGTACTGATCAAAGTACGCACTTCAATATTACATCAATAAATAATCTGAGGACCACCGGAAAACATCAGATTATCATGTTATAAATTTCCAAACCCATTTATAGTTCAGCCACATCAAGGGATTGGTGCAGAAAATAAAGTACGCAAGTAGTTGCAGGAGAATATTAGAGATACCAAACACCAGTATATCATAAACAAAGTAGTATATAGGTATTATCTATGTCGTATCAATTTTTTCGCAAGTCGAACATTGCAACATTTAACCAAGTTTACTGGGAAAATAAAATTTAATAGGAATAGGATGATATTTTTTTGACAATTTTTTCTTTAAAAAGCCAACAAGTCTTTGATATACAAAATTTCCTTGATGTCACTCATAGGCTACCCTCGTGTCATCTCGCATTCAGTAGTAACTTTCGTTCATCATGTACCAGACTGATTTGCCTGATGATTCATGAACCGCCCCACTCATACCCGCTATCTGTTGGCAAGAAATCAAAGACTTGCTCTTCACAAAGTACTAAGTGGGTTTACTATACTCTCCACCTGAACAACAGTGTGACACGACATGTGCATGCTTGTCACCATTCCTTTCCTCCACCAACTCTCTTCAATCACGAAACAAACAAGGTGCCCTCGCACGAGTGTGTGCTTCTTTTGGATTTTCAGACTCAATGACTCTAGGCAAGAAAAGCTTTATCAGATTCTCTTTTCCGAAGTTGCACCTACAACTACTCATTGAAAATAATCCTATTCTTATGGGTAAATGCTCGATATCCAAGTGGGCTTACAAATTTGATCATGATCAATTGCTTTGTGGATTGTCTCATGTCTCTTGACTAGTTTGTATTTATCCCCTCAATATTGCCATTTTGCTGCATGACAAAGCTAGGACATGTGGCCATGGGAAGCTTATCCAAGACAGATTTAGTGTAATTCTCTCACGATAGAGATAAGTAGCAGACGACACGTTGCCCATAGTGTGGGTAAGTCATTTCCACATGATCCCGCTGCCATGTTCATGATCTAATGTCTCACTATGATTTCACCATCAATTTGCTAGTATCAAATACAAATCAAAGTCACCAAACACATAGCCTAGAGCAGGAGGTAGAGGAAGAATAAAATAAGGCCCCGTTCGGTACGCAGGTCAGAAAAACCAAGGAATATAAAAAAGTACAGGAATTGAGTTGGTTGTACAGTACAATCCTGCGTGACCCAAAACAGATGAATGAGAAAAGGAGAGGTGTTCGGTTCATTGGAAACCTTCCTGAGGTGTTCGTACTTGCAATGCAACAACATATATTATTTTATTCATTGCATGCCGGTTTAGCTTCTCCCAGTGTCATGTGAAGTAATTTTTTATTCAGCTTACATAGTGGCTGCTTCGGGCCTCCGCCCAAAAAAGAGATCAGACCAGATTTACAAAATCCTTTGGAATGACCACTGTGAGAGAACCTTTCCATAGGGATACTGTAGATGTTTCCTTTGATACGAACGCTGCCAAGGAAAATAAAACTGTGGAACGGACATTCCTCTGGAAAATTATCAAAATCCCGTGAAGCGAACACAGCCTAAAGGGGACTGGGAGGTGCCTGCCGCAGGCAACGAGAAAATGGTTGTTTCTCTAGGAGAAGCTTGGGCCCTTCACCCATAGGTGGCTTAGCAGCCACTACCGTAGCGTTAGCTTCTACCAGAAGCGAAGCTTTGCAGCAGCCTCTAGAAGCATTGATGGTAGGGAGTCTGTGGAATAGGAATACATTAAATTTTAGGCCGTACCTACTTGTAAATTTGTAACTCATCGCCAATTCCTATTCTTATGGGCGGACAAAAAGATTGGATTTGAGAAGTGCCTTTGATTAGACGCAACCATGGTCCTAGTACGATAACATGTTTATACGTCACTTTGATTTAACTCTCAATCTGCCATTAGAGGATAAAAATTGAAGTCACACAATTGAGAACGGCTGAACGGTGATCAGGATAAGTAAGTCGTCGAGCAGGCCGCAGCACCTAGGCCCATTCTGCTCCAGTCAGGCATGGTCTTTGCTGGTAGCTGGTTGGCCTCTGGGTCGTCGGGTCCAGGTTGCTGACAGGATTTCTCCAGAACGTTCATTCTGGAAGGACCCCATAGAAATATATCTCCAAACATAAGATGCACTGGACATTATTGCCCAAATTTGTTGTATCAATCTCTTGCCCCATTTCCCAGTGAATCCCAATCCTAGTTACTAGAACCCTCCACCGTCGTGAAAAAACCAAAAACAGAACGATCCATCCAACATTAGCGAAAAAGAACACTGCTCTAGTGGTGGTCATGTTTCCCGGGCAACAAAGAAGATGACCATGTTTATATATTGTACTCCTATGTATTATAAGCATCCATTCTACTAGACTTTTATGGATAGAAAGTAGGTACATGTGGTGATGGCCAAACATTATTGGTACCTTTGCATATGAGCTTGAAGGCTTGATATAATCTCGATGAAAATGGGGCCCTAGAAAGTAAATGGACAAACTCCGGTCTGTCATGACTCGTTAGTTCATATTTTTGTCGGATGTCCCTGAAGGGAGGAGATCCCCTTTTTATGGGCATATAATAGTGCTGCAAGGAAATTCATTTATGATTATTTAAAGAAAATAAGCATAATGTTGTGAAACTAAGAACATGGTGGCATTCACAGTACGTGATACTACGAAGTGACCATGCACCACCAGCCAACTTACGTCCTCTTGCACAAGGGATAGATATCTCCCTCCTTTGGCGCCTCTCTTTAGTAGTTGAGCCGCTTTTTTTGACAAAGGGAATATGTTAATATCGCGGAGATACCAATTAACTCCGCCTTTACAACAACTAGTACAATGCCCGTGCGTTGCTACGGGTCTTTTATCATTAATCTAATCTTACGTAAATTTATGGTGCGGAGGAGACGTATCAGACAACGCCCATCACATTCAAAACCAAAGCGCCGAGGTAAATTTACATTGCACATTTACGTCAATTGGTCAACATGCTTGCCTTGACTCCAGGAATGCCTCGGGCTGATGGAGGTCGCCAGGTAGGGTTACGCTAATAGAAATATTTTGATTAGAAATCGATAGAAACTTTATGAAAAATAACGCCTAACTTGGAGCCTTAGACTTGCAAAGCCAGAGACGTGGTCCACGTCCATGGGCGAGGAAGGGAATCGTAGGAAAAATTGGATACACTTATATTGGTATTTCAGACTGCCCAATACATAGTGTTCCTGATGTTTTGGATATTTTACGCCAAGTTTCTTACTAAACACAACAGGCCTCTTGCAATCTATCTTTGGTTTTGGGTGGTTCAACAAGAGATATTGCTTCAACACGTTGTTTCCCAGTCGAAGCTCTCTTCTTCCGACTGTCCTAGATAGGGGCAAGAATATGTTGAGAGATAAGAATAAAAATGCTAGTAGTAAATAGGACAAAACCGTAGTTAATCCAACAAGTTTCTTGGCAAAATTTCTTATCACAAAAACGGAAAATTCATGTTGTGTGATTACAGCGGTAGTACACATAGGAGTGACTCCATTCTGAAGCAACTGCCCAATAAGGGGGCAAGATGTGAAGTTACATCAATATACTTGCAAACATAAGACAGAGCACAGACTTCATATCTTTGCTATCGGCTAGAGCTTCAGCTCCGATCCCTAAGTTAATATTCACATCTTCTCAGTAACAATGCAGTTATGCCCAACTTCTGGTCACACAAGGATCATGGACTGATTACAGGTCACGATTACAACATGAGCACAAGAGCAAGCATGCACATGCCAAAAGACAGAATATGCGTTGACTTAATAACCTGCACGGAAGGCATTAGCACTACATTAATGTCCCTAAAATCTACACAAAAAATGTGTATGGCCCCCAATTATTGGGTGCCAAGTTAGTTCCGCAATACAGGCCCAAAAATGCATACTGTACCAACAACACACACACACACACACACACACACACACACACACACACACACACACACACACACACACACACACATGACGTGCTCAGCACTTCGTGCTGCTAATCACTACGCTGTACATCCAAGTTGCAATGAATACACATGTGGAATTGCCACTCAATGGTTTACCCTTCAAGAAGTAGGAACAACACTAATCAGAGATGATCAGGTCCAATACATTGCAAGGATAGCCAGAAAAAATCACCGTGCAGCCAAAAGTATACATTTTACATCTTCCAATATTGGAAAATTTTAAAAAATAGATATAGTTTCATTTTTCGTTCCAAAAGTATACACTACTGCAGTTGAAAAACAGCTCCTCTCTCTAGTTGAACAAACAGATATAGTTCCATTCTACATTCCAAAAGTGTACATTAACACGATTGAAAAACATATCACATAACCCCCAGCTGTTAAAAGTCACTTCATTTTTTTAGTAAACAAAAATTATACTCCATCTTTTCAGAATTTTGGGGCAATGCTAAGTTTCCGTCTACTAAACCAACAAAAACGAAATTCAACTCAGCTACGAGAGGTTTTGTAAAAAAAAGATTTTAGTGTGAACTTTGGTATTTCGGGTGCAACCGAAGCTAGCCACCATTCACAGTTAGACATTCTAAATCCAAATTTTAGATAATTTTCAGTTTAAACTGAAGCTGTCACAGCCTACGCAATGCCACAATCGATGAACATCAAAATAATGTTCAATTAATTACTCAGCGCCAGATAATCAATGTACCACTACATGGTCTTATAACCTCCACAATAACTAATTAATCTGCAGCAATTCTAGACATCATTAACACTTAGACACTGTAAAACCAAATTCCAGATAGATTTTCAGTTTAACCCGAGGCTATAACCCTATACGCACCACCACATTCGATGAACGGCCAAACAATGTTCAGCACTACCACATGTAGTCTGAATCTTCCCTGAACTTTTCAGTTTGACCACCCCTAGGCATATAATTGCAGCTCGGCGAAGACGACATTACTCCATCGGAGTCTTCAACTCGAGCAAACAAAAAGATTTATTAATGGATTCAAATGATTAAGACAAATCTATTGTCCTCCGGCCCAAGTGAAAGGATAAGTTTGGTAATTGGAAACATGAGTAGATACCTTGATGGAGCGGTCCTGTTCGAAGGCTAGGGACGCCTTGGAGAAGACGACCTTCCGGGTGAACAAGTTCTGCAGGGACTCCACCTTGGCGCCCAACTTCCTGAGGTTGCCAGTGCTCCGTCATCAATTGTAGTAGAAAAGCAATGCTAAAGAAAGAAGGAAAGCTTGTTGCTGCGAGTTCATTGCAGCATATGTACCAAACAAATTAGAATGCACTAACACAATATGTGAATTTATAGAGCTGGAAGAGTTCATAGCATCTGCACTTCACCCAACACGTACATTATTCACTCTTTCTGTACCGTTAAAAATTCAAGAAGATTGTAGGTGGAGCCTTTTGTCAAACAGCTTGCATACATGTGAGGCTAGAACACAATTGACGGCTTTGACTCCTAGTGCATCTGATGGCAGCGAGCGCACTCTGCACTGATGTATTTTCAATTTTCCATCATAGCAATGGTCAGAGAGCGGAGGGAATCATGGGGTGGTTTCTCCCATAATAGGATGGCTGCTCTCGTTGGCGTAATAGGAAGACAGGAGAAGGTACTTGTTGTTCAGTAGCAACGTCCAGTACAGGTATGACCAGTCCATAAGTTTGCCACAAACTGCAGCACTATGTTAACTTGAAGGTTATAAGGCAATCAAATAACTGTGAGAAACAACCAACAAGTCAGATGAGCATTATTCTTTTCTTTTGGTTGATTGCTACTTATTGACAGGAAAGCTCACTTGATGCAGCTTATATTTATTGGCATGTGAGCAAGTCAGAGACATCTTTAGAAATTAGAAGATCTTTTTTTGCGAATATAGAAATTAGAAGATCAATAGGTCACCAACAGGGACGGTATATTGTCATACATTTTACCAGGGAAAAAATGGATACAAGTCTCAAAACAATTCCTTGATGCTGACCAGGAACATCTGATCTATTATAAGATAAAAGATCAGGTGCCAATATTCAAAATCTCCATACCATGTAATTTAGAAGTATATATATGGTAGTACAGATCTCAGCATGCTAAAAACGTAAGATTCAGGATGGTTTTATTATGTCTCTGGAACACATTCTGATATTTGAATCGGCAAGAATTACATCCCTACTCAATACTCACTTTTTCATGCAACTGTGCCGGAATTTCACATATTATGGATTCCAGCCATTTACATAATGGTTAGACAAACGCACCCATTTGTAGATTTGAAAGAAAATCGTTGACTCGCAAAAAGACATAACAACAATAAAGAAAATTGGGCTAGCCATTACAAAGTAGCAACAATATTGTAGAAGATAGTGGATGGAGCTGGGTAGCGGCGAGAGCAGAGGGAGAGCTCACCGGCGTTGATGGTGATGAGGAGGGGCAGCTCTCAGTGGCGGCGTAGGCCATACCTGCCTTGGAGACGGTGGCCAAGATCGCAGAGCATGCCCGCCGCGGTTGTGGTCTGATTGGGTGCTGCTACCATGCTACCAAGGAAATATAACCTGATTTGCAAAATGCACAGCACTCATCAACGCTCCATCTCACCATGCATGTTTGTATAGCAAAAGTTACGATCTTCTAAATGTAGGAAGTAATTAAGCATCAACTTCACAAATGCAATCATTGCAAGAAAGGCATAACCTGAAAACTGAAAATAGTTTCTTCTAGTACGAATGTTATAAAATAATTCCCTACAGTTCACATGTATTTAATAGGGAAGCAAGGAACGTCTTCATCATAAGAGCAGATAATCACCGTTTATATGCATTATCAATATTTTAGATCATGTTCTTCCTATACATAACAGTAGACTTGGTACAAAATTCAGTAACCTTTTAAAATCTTCAAGTATCAATTTAAAATTCAATAGTACTACGTAATAACCTGAACTTGTATTCAGAAGTGATATACAAGTGTAGGGAGTATACCTAATAAATTCTAAGTAGTATACAAATTCAGTCTCTGCGCTAAGATTTTTTTATGCACATCGTTTCGGTTCACTTTCAGTTAGACTCAAATGCTTAGGCCACCATCAACCAGCAACACCCGCACCTGCAGAATTAAACAAGTTGGTAGTCATTTCCGGTGAACTCAAAAATTTGTATTTAAAAAAGTTGCAAATTTTAGGTGAACTCAGAAATGATAGTATCTACTGGAAGCAATGAGAATGCAGCACACAATTACATATAAAGGTAGTTGGCAGATGATCTTAACTCGCAACAACTGATATATGTGCATGTGTGTGGCATGCACACACAATTAGCTAGCTTCTTGCTAATGGTCAACAACTTACAACCAAACGAAGATGGTGGACGGTGATAACCAATAATAGTTAGCAAATTACAGGTTTATTCAAGAATTAACTAATTAATTAATAGATATTAGCTCGCAAACCAGTAACAAGCATATATGTGTAACATGAAAGCCCATCTAGCTAGATTCTTGCTCATGGTCAAGGACTAATAATTAAACTAAGACGTACTTACATATCAAGCTTGCATCCAACTGTACTTAGTCCCAGGTTAGAATAATCAAAAGACATGTGCGTGTTTCAAAAAGAGAAATATTCTAATTCCGAACAAATTGATACCACTCTTTTAGAAAAAGAGAAGATTTGTTTCAAGCACACATGATGCCCGCGGTAGTGCTTCTTGGCGTTGTATTTAATTATAGAACCTTAAATTGGATTTCTATTAACTATGCGAGGACAGGGTAAGGTAGCGACCAACCTTGATTGCTGAAAATTATGCATCAGGAAGAAGGGAGCAATTAGACGTCAAACTTGAAAATAAGTGTGTCATTCGTAACTTGTAATGGGGCAAAGAAGCATCTCAGTAAAAGTTTTGACCTTGCAATTAAATGCACATATCAATCATGTATGACCTGAACCTTTCAAATTCCTTAACTGAACGTCCAGATCGGTGAAATGCAGTTCCTCTAAAAAAATTGAATGAGAGTGATTGTAGGTACAGTAGTATGACCAGAAGTATGGTTGATGAAACTACAGGTTACTGTCCATAATCATATTCTTGGGCTCTGCATTGCCATGTGCATACCAAGGTGCCTGAAACCCCAAAGTGATTATCTCCCAAATAATTACTAAACCAAACAGGAAGATGACGAAGGATTCCAATAGCTAAATTAACATACAAGTATTAATAGCAACACTTCAGCATGAGAAATAGAAGATTAAAAAGAGGAGGCATAATATGTGGTATCATTTACCTTAGACTGAAGCTTGGTTAAAAAGAGTGCAGTCACCGATTAAGCTTCGTTCCTCATAGCAGCTAGAAATCATTTCATCCAAATTGTGGCACATCACACTTTTTTTACATCATTCCACTACGGCGCTGCTTCAAAGAATTATTGTGTCTGGACCACAACGCCAACGGAACCCATCCTACCCAACAACTGTGAGATGAAGTGAGCAGTTAAAGTAAAGATAAATCATGGAATGAGAGTATATACCGACAACCGTACTCTGTAGTGAGCAGTTAAAGTAAAGATAAACAGGCAACAAACGACACATCAAGATCAAGCGAACAACAATTAGATCATATCACGATGAGGAGAGCATGTGCCACTACCTTGTCAGGTTATATGTCAATGATGGAACTGATTACTCATCGGCGTCGGAGCGTCAATGGCCAGCATGTCTCCAGAGCCAGTGAAGGCCGCTGGTGTAGTAGGAGAGGAGGTCACTCCTGGTCTGCTTGGCTATAAGGCGGTGAAGCAAGAGGAAATACACGTCGCCCCTGCGGCGGAGGTGGGGTCCATGTGGCCTCCAGCCACGACACCTGTGACGACACACAAAACAATTAAGAAGAGGAATAACTACCAGCCTTGATAGGAAAAGGACACGAAGGATCGGGAAAACCGAGCGAGTTATTGCAAAATAGAGGAGGACGGAACATATTGGTTTCTTGACTGGACTATCAAATATAGCAGAGGCATTTTCCTGTGTGAGGGTGGTGATCAGTGTTAGTGTGTTAACCGATATGACTTCGGCAATGCTAGATGCTCTGAACTCATTGTCAGCACAAAGCACGGTACATTTATAATGAATTCATAGGTCAAATAATCTAATATGCATAGAAAGAAAATGCAGCTGCTGGAAGCTGAACCAAGTTAGTGATAAAAATACCTTATACGTTCAACTTCTCCTCCTCTTTCTTCAGCAAGACTACAGAGGTGCACTTGGCTGCAGGGTCAATGTGGAAAAGCTTAGCTACATCAGGACTGGTAGTATGGTAGAAGTTGAATGTTTCTTCCAACCTTGAAGCAGCAGCAAACTCATTACTTCGAGCACCCTACAACATTTGACATGATTTATTGACCATCACACCGCAGTCTGCAATATATAAACTTCAGGAACTGCTACTCTTAGTAAAGGTACACATATGACTGCATTTCTTGGTAGTTAGTAGCCATGATTGGTGGTTGGAATATTAATTAAGCCGGCCATACGACAGTACTGCTACTCTTAGTCATCTTTCAAACACATCAAATTTGACATATCTACAGAGAATATAATGTTAAGCAAACGAATGGAAGAAAAAGAATAGCATAAGATTGTAGAAAATAGGATGACAACAGAGCTCAGCGTTATGAAAATACATCAAATTTGGGCCTAATATTGCTAAAATAGGATGACAACAGAGTTCATGTCCAAGCATTGATGAACACCATTTGGCCTTATGAAAATAAGAACCCAGTGTGAACTTGACCAGATCAAAACAATATTAGGCCCAAACAGATTTTCCCGTGTTTGCACGTTCAATAAGTATTAGGCCCAAACAGATCAAAACATAGGTGCGTCACACACTTCTTGCCATCCAATAGATTTTCCCGTGTTTGCACGTTCTGTGCGTTACATGTGTGCGCTCATCTAGCTGAAGATTAACTAATCAAGCTAACTTTCTGTATTAGCGCATCTGGCCGAAATCAATTAGTGAATCTATGTTGTTTCACGTGAGCGTACGGGAAGAAGTAATCAGCAAGAAGGCGTGCTATCTGGCCGTGCAAACAAAGATAAGAAAATTACTTAGCTTGATCAATCTGCAGCTTGCCGATTCCTTTCCGGCCGGGGGGGCATGTCTGGCTGCTGCGCAATACAGTACAAAGCAAGCAAGCTGGATCGAATCAGGTTTTCAGTGAATCACAGGGGGAGACATGGGGCAGTGGAAGGTGAGGACTGCAACATTGATACCTTCAGCAAGGAAACGGCCTGCCGGTGCCGCCATCGACAACTCCGGCCACTGCCGGAGTTCAGCTTTCGCCGGCAACCTTAACCATCCAACCAGTGGACCCGAGTAGCCCACCTCGCCAACCCTCACCGTGTAAGACCAGCCCGCCTACAGCCCCTCCAACCACCGACCATCTCCTTCCGTCCGCCTGGACACCGTAGCAGCAGATCGAGTCAGAGAAACGGCCACTTCGCGCTGCCATGCCCATATCCGCGCCAGCCCTCACGTGCAGCCGCAGCAGCCGCACGCCCCGCACAACCGCGCCAAGGAGCACGTCCAAGAACGCCCGCCCTCTGGAGGCCAGCAGCGCCATCAGCAGGGACACCCGCCTCCACACACAGCCAAATCTGGCCGGCCCGCCTGCCGACTCGAGCAGCAGGGCGCCGCTAGACCAACGGCCGAGGCCGCATCAACTCTGGCGCCCTGCGCCGCACGCCGACGACGCGCCCGCGAGCCTCCTTGCGGCCCGGAGCACGGGCGCTCCGGCCCACGCCCTCCAGATCGACGCCCTGCTCCACGGCGCCCTCCACCACACAGCCACGGCGCCACGCCCTCCCGCACGCTGCGACGAGCTCGCCTGCACGGGATACGCCGCACCTCTACGTGCAGACACCGCGCAGTCCATCCTCCGGGCCGCTCAGGCAACCATGGCCTACGAAAACGGACGAAGGGCCCCACCGTCGCCTTCCTTGGAGGTGACGCGGGCTTCGTCGGCCGCTCCTCCGGCGATGGCGAGACGAAGGGCAGGGAGATAGGGTGGCGGAGCGCGTGATCTAGGGTTTCCCCTGTGCCGTCAGGCAGGGCGACGGCAGAGCGGGAGATGGGGCGGCGGCGGTGGAGCGGGAGACGAGGGAAGAGAGAGGTCGCAGCGGGAGGGGGTGGATCGAGAGGAGGGGCGTCGGGTCGTACGTGCGGGAGTTTGGTCAGCGATTTTTTTCGTTGGTTAATCTTCGCCGGTTTATTTTCGCCGGTTTGTTTTCGTTCGTGACAGATGGGTTCTACGGGAGGTTAGGCGCGTGGGGGCGGGTGGGGGATTTGGCTGGAGGGTTTTCCTTGGTTTTTCGCGGCTGAGCGGAAGGTGGGAGGAAGTACCAAAAAGACTGGGTGAGGTGGGACGAAAATAAAACCCGGAACGCAACCTACCAACTGAGATATTAGGAGTTTAGATGAAATGTCCTAAGGACATTGCGCATGCACACAACCAAAAAACGAAAAGAACAAGAAGAAAAAACAAAAGATCTCGCTACAGTGATCAATTCTTAGCAACTGTCGCACGAACCACAACCAAGACAACGCCTGAAGTCCAGATTCTCCAAAAGTGACGCCTCCAACAAGGAAACAGTGCATAAGCACCGTAATTGCCAGATCATAGAACTTTGGTTTTCAACCTGAAGAAAATCTGTGATCTCAAAACAAGGCCACTGCCAGGCACAACTATTTAAGGCCAGACCTTGGGTTTACACCCTGAAAGCTAAGACTCTGTAATTCTTCTGTGTTGCCGCCCCCACTTGCCGATGCCACTGCTAGGAGTCATGAATCGCCAAGAAAACTCATCATCGCCTCGAAGACTCAATCCGCCATTACTAGGCCTCAGACCTCAGCCAACATGACGTTCTCCGCCACTGCCTTCACCATGGAAATCGAGATACTAACATGTCTCATACTCCCTCCGTCCGAAAATAATTGTCCTCAAAATGGATAAAAAGAGATGTATCTAGAACTAAATACATCTAGATACATCCCTTTTATTCATTTTGATGACAGGTATTTCCGGATGGAGGGAGTAATTGTCAGCAGACAATGAAGCTTCGCGTCACGACTTCTTGAAGCCACATGAGCTGAAATTGGGGCACACAAGACCGAATCCCTTCCAATCCAGCAATCTACAGGCGCTATGCACCAAATGGAGATCTCGTGTGGAGCCTTCCGGAACACGTCAACGAAGAGATCAATGAGGGCCGGTATCAAGCAGAACACCACCCTTACACTAGAAGAACCCTAGGAGCACCGCCGGAGGGGAACAGATCTGGGCAGGGAGCCCAGCAGCTGTCCGCCAAGCAACGCGCCATCTCCCACTGCTTTTTACAGACCCATGGTACACCAAATGCACTTGCAGCAGGTGGCGATACACATGGGTGTGCATGTGGCGACGTTCAAATTCAAATTACCCATAATTTAGTCAGAATTTACACATAGGAAAGACTGTGTGAAATTTTACAGAGTGAGTTTTTTTTTAAATTTCGTAACACCAGACTACAGAAAAACAAATGAAACATACTCAGTGAAGAGCATTTTAACCTCGGGAATGCGTAACCGGAGTGTTACACCCGGCTTAATTTATATCGGCGACTCAGCTTATACATAAGCCGACTATAAAGTTGTAGCACCCAACGAAAAAGAAGTGAGATCACGACCGGCGGCAGCTATCAGGTGGTGCCACATGGCCCACTTGTAAGCCGAGTGCCCGTCTAAGCCGTATGCCGGGAAGGCCACACGGTTTACAGGTAGGGAGTACCTAGAACTCATCTAGATGAGACATGATTTGGTCTCATTCACCTGGAAAACAAGAAGAGATACAACCCACGTCAGCACACACGCATCTTATAGCATCACATTCAATGGCTATAAAAGGTGAATGAGACCAAATTAAATCTCATCTAGATGAGTTCTAGCAAAACTGTTACAGGTAAACGGTGTGATGGGTTTAAACCGTGAGCTGCTCCGCTGCCCACGTTCTGCAATGTGGCCCATTAAACCATGTATGGTAAACGGGCGAGGACTTTTTGCTGGGCTATCCGACTTATAGCATGTAAGTCGAGTGCTATTAGCTGGGCGGCCCGACTTATAGCATGTAGGGCGGGGAAGAACAGAAGGGGTGGGAGGTACGTGGCCGCCACAAGGCAATCTTGTGATCGGACGATGCCATGGTCTTCATCTTGCTTGTGCCACGCCTGGCAGCCGGACCTCCTTCGTCAGTTGTGTCTTGTTCCTCGACTGAATGGCCAATCAGGCCCTCCACGTGTGTATTGGGGCCCTCAAACAAACTCACGCCATGATCGTACGCGCATGGACGCACGAACCGAATGTACAACACAAACACGGCAGTGCTAAGATTATATCTGCAAAACGTTTGCTCAGTGAGATTTCTGTAAAGAAAATATCCCCAGGATTGATGCACTATCTGGCTGAACTCCTTCTGCGTCGCCAAGTATCTCAGGTCGACCTCTAGCCCAAATTCCCAATGCATCTCAATCTTAGGTAGTACAACCCTCCATGGCGTGTGAAAAAGGAAAAACAGATCGATCCATCCAATTCCAATGCAAGTGAAAAACAAAACTGCTCTAGTTGGTGGTCATGGTTCCCTGGCAACAGAGAAGATGGTCGCAAGTATATATACTTTGCTTTAAGCAATGTTTCTACTAGGCCGTGAACCCAACCTTTTATGGACAGAAAGTAAGTGCAGGCGGTGTTGGCCAAACATTACTGCTACATGAAAACCCACGTAGCAACTTCTGGCAAGCTGCATTACACACTTGCATGCATATATATGGGCTTGAAGGCCTGATATAGTCTTGATGAAAATGGGGCCTTAGAAAAGAAAAGGACAAGCTCCCGCCTGTCGTGAGATCCTCTTATGGGCAGGGAAAGTGTTCATGTGTGTTCCCTAGCCTACGAGCAGTACTACCTAGGCTGCAACAACCTGATTAATTAAGAGCATGTGGCCATGGCTCTCACGGAAATGTTTCGTACGAAATTGTCGTCTTTATATAACTGAAGATTGTGTGGCTTTTGTATTGAGGACGCGCACGACAATGAATTAGTGTACCCTCTGAAATGCAAGATTACTTAGAAACGCATGAAAGGCCGGAACAAGAAGCATATTAGCTAGCTGAATAAAGTGTTAGTCACAGAAACCCATCTGCTAGAGACACCACCACCTAGCGTGGAGAGAACTGGCAGGCGCAAGTAGAAAGATCCGTCGTCAAGATGGTCTTTGGAAGGGGCGAAAACCCTTGTTTTGGCCTTTGCTGGACGGGCTCAGCAGCGGGCGAACCTGCGTCATTATCTTGTTCAAGAGATTCTCTCCATGAAGACTGTGGCGTGAGGGCTTTTATCCCTTCAAGGCATTGCTGTGGAAAAAGTCGACATAGTTGTAGTTGTTATATCCTTATCTTGTAATTGTTTGGTCGTAGTTGGTATTTTTATGTACTCCATTTGCTGATGAGTTCGGCCTTGCTGTCTCGCATCAACTTTAATAAATATGAATGTGTGCATCACAATGATGAACAGGCCGGTGATTTTAACCTCCTTTTTGAACAGAAAAAAACTGAAACCAGAAAATAATTTCACTAGTAAGCAACTATTTAATAATAAAAAGGACCAATTAATATGCTGTGTTCATCCTTGCCAAGAGCATGGCAGTACGCCGTGTTGTTAACGTATAGTTTCCAGATCAAAAAGTAATAAGAGGATTTCCCGTGGACCACCTTTCCAAATTTTCAAAAAGGATAACTCCATAATTTTTTGCTGACTAATTACTCCTAGAAAAAGCTATAAATGCCATAGGAAAATTGCTGAACTGACAGGAGCACCGGCCGCATGAAGTCCTGGAAGCAAGCTGCTAAGCCCTTTTCAACTACCAGCAGATCGATGCTTGCTGTAGAAGTTAGTTGCATGAAATTCGTTTCATAGGTTGGGCTTAAGGCGACCACATTTTCTCAGATGAACTAAGACACGAAGAGCAACGGTGGAACTTCTGCCGGTGCAAAGTAGCTAGGGAGGATAGGTAAAGGCGAGGATGTAGCTTATGATATGTGCCACGCAGGGATGCCTAGCCACAGTTCCTCTTCACCTTCCTCACATCACGGCGTCACACCGTTCTTTCTCCACTATCGTCCTTCTCTGAAACTTCCGGCAGCCCTTGATCTTGCGTCGGTATTTTGTCATCCTGAGACCTACCATTCCCTTAAACGTCAAAAAACAAAGTACTCTCTTAGTAAGCTAACAAGCTACTGAATTAAAAGAGACACTTAGAACCACAAAATATCGAATTGCAAAAGCTACTACTGATCTGCTATATATGCAGCCAAAGATAACCTGCTATCAGCAACTTGCATTTTCGTTGGGTCTAGAGTAGTTGCAATGATGCATATGTCATTTATAGCTGTTGTATCCAGCCATAGTCCTCTGTATGGACATGGTTGGGAAGTTTGGATTGATATTTACCATATTGTGTATCAATGATAGTGCTAAAAAGTTCTCATGTTCTTTCTGCACTGAACTCTAGTAAAAAGAAAAGGACTCAGGATTCAATCCCAAGTCTCAGACGAGGAGCATGTGGCGCTAGCTAGTGCAATTGTGGGTTGTGTTTGAACAACATGCGTTCGAGCAACTTTTGTGTTGTAGCAAACATTTTTTCAAAACATGTCATGTCAAGCAAGCGCGCGTTAAGGTCCGTGCGACGCATACGGCGGTAGCCAATGTGTTCGCTGGGAGGAGCCAAAAATCACAAGATTTTCTTGGATTACATAAAAAAAAATGATTTAGTTTTGGATAACTGGCTCATATGAGCCGACGTGAAGCATAGCCCACTAGGCCCATGTGTTGTGGTAAAATCCATAATCATTGACCATGATCTCTAGAACCTATGCCTCCCCTCGACGTCATGTCACTTTGGTGAGGGTCGAAAGTATAACACATGGTAGCTCAAGCTACACAAAACCAAACTCTATGGTGAGGTATTTCACATTTGTCACACTATGTTTTCTGCTATCCAATATTAGTCATTTCTTGATGGCTTCACGCAGGAGCTTTATTAGTAACTACTGCCTCTGTCCCAAAATATAAGAGCGTTTTTGAAACTATGCTAGTGTAAAAAACGTTCTTATATTTTGGGACGGAGGGAGTAGTGAAGATAGTCAACTAAGGTAAAGCTTTACCATTTTACAGAGTTTCTTTACTTCGAAGGTGATGCAACCTGTTTTTCATCTTCTTGGTTTCATCCTAACAGTCTTCTTACCCTTAGTTTCATACCCTTAGCACAACTCACCTTGGGCACTTAATTTTTCCCTGCATTCGCCAAAACATATTCCTTTGTCATTTCCTGTTCTTTCAATGTGGTATTAAACGCTAGTAACATTGCTTTCATGGTATCTACAACCTTCTCATGCATCTCATCCAGAGAATTAACCATTGGTTGTAGGATAAACTCATACGAGAGACACAGGAGTTCACTACAATCTACTCATCTTGGCATTAAAGAGTGTGCAACTAATCCCACTTGCCATCATAGATACATGGTCTTATGTACTTGTCAGTTATATGGCCAATCATTAATACAGAAAAGAACAGTAGGAAGACCAGAAGATGATGAGTTAGTTGAGCTTGAACTTTCAACAACACAACGAAGTTGGTGAGAGTTATGATCCCTAATGGTGTGTTCGGTTTCAATCACCAGGTGGAATGGCATGGGTCAGACCCGTGACTGTCCCTTGTTAACCAAGTCGTTCTCACCGAGCGAATATTCGGGCGATATCCGGAACGCGTCGATACCTACACATCGAAGGAATCACGCTGAACCAGCCAACGGGTTTGAGCGTTGCTTTGGTGCAACAGGAAATAGTTGTAGATATTTTAGATGTCGTTTTTATTATGATTTGTTAATGTACCTTGTCAAAATGAACTAAATCCATTATGTGCCATCCCTCCAACCAAACACTGGAATATAACCATTCCATTCCATGTATTGTCTCCAAACAAACACAGAAACGGGATCGACCCATTCCAGTGGAATGGAGCCATGACATTCCTTTCCACTTCGTTTCACAACCAAACACACTGTAAATCCTAAACGGAAATCAAGCCTAAACAAGCTATATGATAGTAGAGTATGTGGAATTTGCTAAATCAAAGCTACACCATAATTCAGGTAGTATATTCGAATGTGAGGGGCACTTTGGGCAGTCCACAATTAAAAATCCTGTAGCTCCTTTCATTGGATAGTCCAATCCCCAAGTGACGGCTAGAGGGAGGCCACTGGCGCTGCCGTTCGTGCTGCTGGCGGAGTGGTGCGGGCCCATAGCTGGTTGGGGCATGAACGCGGTGGTGACTGGAGAGCTGCCGAGGGCGTGGGCCTGGGTGCAAGGGAGCCGGAGAATAGGTTGCTCTACTTTGGCCGCGCCGCCGAGCATGTTACTATTACCGAGCGGTAGAACAGGGTGCTCGCTGGCCTCCTCTTCCAATTTGCATCATTAGTTCTCAGTTGATAATGTGATATAGCTTGTTTAGGCTTGATTTCTAAATTGGCTTCCAAACATCACGAGCGAAAACTTGCACTCAGTGTGGCTGGGTGAAGCAATGCTCTAGTTGGTACATCCGTACAAGGAATTTGATATTTCGTTGTGCTGGAATTCCGCATGGCAAGCTCCCTGATTTGAAAGAGGCGTTGAGACGACTGTTGAAATATATTGCCCACCTCTTTTCATCAGTCCGGACAAGAGGTCTTGAGTTCAAAACCCTGGCAAAGCAATATTAAAAAAATCCATCCACTACACCAATCACACGTCGAAGGACTAAAATAGCACAGACGTGAGGAGGAGTGTTGAAATATATTGCCCATCTCTCCCCATCACTTCGGACTTTCGAATGAATTGGCTAGAGCTTGGATTCAATAATAACAAACAAAGGTCGGTGCCGTCATCGTCGATCCATACAGTTGCGCTTGTCAGGTATGGCGGTGCAATATGGGACCATCCTAGGGGAGGTGAGGGTGTGCAGTAGAATCTATTAATTTTCGTTTCCCTGGTCGATTGATCAGAGACACTAAACTAGTGAGAGTCAAAGTAGACCTGAACATTTTCTCTCTCGGTACAGGCTTTCACACCGCTTTGGAGATAAAGAGATACCATGCCGATACAAGTTATTGAGGAAATCCTCAAAAGCTGGTCAAAAATAAAATCGACAAACGTAGGCGAGAACGCTAAAGCCGCCAACAGGTTGTCGAGAAGAAGCACAGGAGACCCGCCATCATGCGTAAGGAGGACCCAATCTCACCGGCGACACCCACAAGAGGGTGATGCCGTGAAGCACCGCCGCCGCGGCTGCATCAGCCGGACAGAGAATTTTACCCTAAGATCCGGAGGGAATGGACAGGTCCACGGCGGAGGCACAATAGGAACACAACACCCACATGTGTTATCACCGTTGCACCATGGCGCAAAGTGTTTGCCCAACCCCAAGTCTCACCACATCAAAGAAACATCATGATGGGTACCCACCATGACGAACTATGATCACCAGATCCAGACCAGGGCTAGGCTGCCATAGAGGATACCACTACACCATGATTACCCACCACAATGAACCTTGCCAACCTCATGGCCAGAGAACGCCGCAAATAGTAGCCACCCAGGGTACGCGGAGAAGCTAGCCCATGTAGCCCACCAACCGTGGCCACTGCCCGGCGTCCAAAACCGCCTCCACACAGCCGCCAGGCAACGAGGTCCTCCTAACGCCACTCCTTGGCAGGGGGACACTGGCATACGACCAGAACCCCGATCCACCCGACGAGGAGAGCGCCCACAACAAGGGCTCGATCCCCACTGGATCTAACTGCCAAAACCGATGAGGCGGCCAGGGACATGGCAAACAGGCAACACTCAGCCGCCTGCATATGGGCCACCTAAACATACGCCACCACTAAAGCCATGCATCAATGCATAACATAAAAAGTTATATCACTGAAAACTATATCAATGCATATCATAAAAAGCCGATCGGTTCAACTCATTCATGTTAATTGATTAATAGAAACTATATTTTACTACCTCCGTCCAGGTTTATTAGTCTCAATTCTATTTTGTGCCACGTTTTGACCGTAAATCTAACTAACAAAATATTTATGCATATCATAAAAAGTTATATCACTGAAAACTACGTTCAAATATGACTCTAACGATATACGTCTTGTTGATATGCATTAACATTTTATTAGTTAAACATTTGGTCAAAAGTTGACACAAATTATAATAGAGACCAATAAACCAGGGCGGAGGTAGTACATCCTATATCAACTAAAGAATATGCACGCTTTCTAGAAGACACCAACAAATAAATAATACAAGCAAGCTTTTTGTTGTCATCAGATCTAGGCGCTAGTGCAGGCTCAATGCACACATGTATGTCAGATAAGAAAGATTCATATCAACACCAATATATATCACGTGAATTACCACTACTCTAGAAAATCCTAGTAGTAGTGCGGGCTTTTTGCCGAGAAGCGCGGGCACCCACGCTATTGCTAGGGCGCTATAGCTAACTTTTAGCAATAGCGCTCGCAGCGCTACCGCTAATAGTATTATCAGTAGCATTGGGTTGGAACGGCGCTACTGCTAAGTAGTAGTAGCAGCACGGGCTGTTGCCCCGCGCTACTACTATTCATTTGTATTTAATTTCTTCTGTTTTATACTGTATTTATACATCGTTATACAAATTTTGATAATATAGAAATTAAGAGATTGTTATATCATTATGGTCATGATCGTCCTACTAATCCAACTTGGTCACTTTGGATCCATCCACTTGAATCTAATCCGCGTTTCTTCCTCCCACTGATATAATACTTACCATGATCATAATAACAACTCTCATCATCATCATCATCATCATCATCATCATAACAACTCATCATCATAGTCATATAAGAACTCATCATCATAATAATAACTCCTCATCATCATTTATGAGTCATATAACAACTCATCATTCTAACACATTCTAGCAAATAACTCATCATCATCATATTAACAACACTGATCATCATCATAGTCATAACCAACACTAGCAAATTGTTCTTAGCACATGATGAGTACAATCTAGGACCTACTCCTCTCTCTTAGGTAAAATGGCATAAAACAGGTAAACCGGTCCATCTACGTAGAGGCTTTTTTCTAGCAATGTACCACCAGCACTGATTCACCATGGACTACCGTTGGATCTAAAGATCTTGTTGCAATTATAAAGTTTGCACCAGTTATTTGACGTTCAAGCCTCGGACTGTAATTCAGAATCAATGAATGAGTGATCCATTTAGGTTCCCATATTGCGGTCCTGGTATCTCCCATTCCTATACACATGATTGTGTGATGTTGAACAACATATTGGAAGTATGTAAAAATATACCTTAGCTACATGTATAGTTTAGAAACAATCAAGGGAGGATGACCATTCTGCAAACCAATCCATTTTATAGGCCATGCCTTTAGAAGCCTCTCTTTTGTCCATGCCATAGACTCAAAGAAACCAGCACAATTCATTTTATGTTTTGATGGAAAAAATTCATTCAGCATGGTATCTGTTTATACTACACATGCAAACAGGTCAGTTGTGTACATCCGAGAACACTTCCATTGTTTTCTCTCTCTGTTTGTTCGGCCTCTCCAATTTCTATAGAACTCAGGCACATGGACCAGGGGAATAGGATACCATTGAATATGGAGCATGCCATTGAATCTGGTGGCAAGTGCATCAACATCGCAATTACAACACCTGTATTAGGTGCATGATCACTGCCATGTAAGCAGATGTCTGACTGAAAGCAGCTCATTCACTCAAAAACCAGATTTACAACTTAAGCTTAATGTATTGAAGGAAGATATGTATAGTTCTCATTTTTTGTGTGCTACTGAACATCAGTGACCAAGGTTTTGTATTAAAGTGAGCATGCTGAGCCATTTTTTGTACAAAATTCTGTAAAGATGGAGAGTAGAAGATAGGCCAAACAGGTCAATCAACATACCTAGGAAATACTTGTTGAGGCTACAGGTCCAACTAAAATAGATCTCCACGCTTCGATTGGAAACGATGAGCACTTGATTTAAGGCCTTAATGGAAGGAACGATCTTCTCAAAGGTAGGACCATTACATTGCTTCAAGATATACCACGCCGCTAAGATAACAGCGTCCAATAAGATTGCTTGACAACAAAGAATGAGCTGATATTGGCACTGTAGGACCACTAAATCTGTATGTAAAGCCACATCCGGTAGTAAATTAACTGAAAAATCACAAATGGAGGTGTCAGGTCTGATTCTTGGTGGTTGTCGCGGAGAACATAAATTTAACCCGAGTCAACATGAAGATGACAAGTCGTTGGTCAAGATGAGTACATGTGTAAAATTAAATGTACTCCCTCCTATCCATATTAGTTGTCGCTGAGATACAACGGAGGTGACACCGATGGTATTCGGTTCTAGCTTTCTCACTGATAACACTAATGACATGTCAAAGAGATGTCGGAAAAATGACATATTGTAACTTCTTCCACATAACCTGAAATCACATAGTTAAGTGACGATCTTATGCTTGTTCAAAATGTTTGCATCTATATTGCTACCTATTATGTTACTTTAATCGTGAGACCAAACTGGGAAGATGATTTGCAAGACAGTAAGATTGAAGTCACATCATTGATCTATGTATATATATCAACAAATAATTGACTTGCATATGAACTATCTTTAACTACTATTGGCTGCAATAATAAAACTCGAAGATAATGAGGGAAGTGAGGAAGTGGAATGGAAATAGATATGAAATTCCCAACATGATCATCCAGAAATTGGATGCTTGGAGAGTTTGACTAGTATACTAAGATAACCATCAGCCGATTCAATTCATGTTTTATTCTAAAAATTAAAATGTTGTAGAAATATGAAAAGGTTGCTTCATGTGTTGGCACGTACAGTTGTTTATCTCATAAATGAGTTATGTAGGTACAATGTTACTTCTAAAAAGGGCTGATAGAACGTATAAAAATATTTATTTATCTAAGAGGGCCATTTAAAAAACAGTAGTCTAAATTAGATAGGTATAAAAACTACAACCTAGTTTTTGAGCCTCATTTGAAAAGTTGATATAAAGGTTAGTGACCGATGTTCGATGATGATCAATCCTTTGATTCGTGTGCCGGACCTTGTGAGTCTTTTAGAGTGTCTTTGTAGCTAGTTTTATATTGGCATGGTTGTTCTCCCCTAATACATGTTGAGTATAGGTATGCAGAATATACATAAAATTCCATTGTGTTTGGTATAATGTATGGGATGAGACATGTTGAGCCAAGAGCTTGTTTGGTAGGTTGAATCGGTCCAAACATGTGTGTTCTGATTTCGTTTGGTAGACTGGGTCTGAGGTATATGCGGGTATCACAATCAAACACCTCCTTTTTCAATGCAAGTTTGCGCCTTCTACATGGTCAGTCATCCAAATAGCGTCGAATTTGTATCCGGCCAAAAGTGTTGCCAATATTTTGGTCATTCGTTGGACGGTACTTCAAATAGGTTCAAAACACTAATAAGGGTGGGAGCGTACGCCTTACTATGGGTCGCTTTTGCTATGTAGAAACGATGTGGTTTTAATGACAAAAATGCTTCTCCTCTGCAGGTTATTTTTCGTTGTACGCACTCGCTTCATATGTGGTCTATGCTACAACGCGCGGAGTACCAACCGCTATTCAAGGCGGTGTGTATGCGATTGGAGCAGGTGGCTACGGAGGTTTTTACCCAACATGGATGGTAGAATAATCTCCTGATCCGTCCACCAACCGTTTTGACATAGGCATTTGTCGGTCTATAGGACTCTACTGTTCCGAAATTGTCATTTTTTTCCTGTCCTTTTACTCAGATTTTTTGTGTTTGCCCGTGTGCATCCTAGTTATGCAGAGGCCGGGTAATACTCTAAATGCTTTGTATCGGCATGATGCTACATTTTGAGATAATAAAAGTGCCCTTTATCGAAAAAATCTCCTATCCGAGATGGTAACGATACCACCACAAATATGAGATATTCAAAGAAATATTTTGACACAATTCAGCCTAGATTTCAAGACCATCAAACACATTTTCAAAATAATTAGGTGGATTTCAAGCATCATTTGCACAAAAACATAATTCATATGTCCAACAAAAGAACTCGTTATCAATTGAAATGTATCTACCAACTACAACAATCAAACATGAAGTAATGCACCGAACTTAAAAAAAAATTCCATCATTCAACAACCATCAACACAGCCTATAAGTAGAGCGATAATTGCTCTCGGTCTTAGTCATTCAATCGTAACTAAGAATATAAAACCTTATGTACTATAAGACTAAAAAGCATACAAAGTCTTATGTACAACTAGATTACAAAGTACAAAGTCACACTCTTCTATATTGATTCCATCCTGGTTTATAAGTCGGACATGGGTGTTTTGTCTTCAATTTAACTAACGAAACATGTGTTACATAGTACGAAAATAAATATTTAGATTCATGGTTTAATGATGTTTCTAAACTTATATTTTTTGTGGCACATTATACATATCTTATTAATCAAATTGCAGGCCTAGAAACCGATGCGTGACTAACATTCCGTTTAGAGGTAGTATGACATTCCACAATAATCTAGCCCTTGGCTTTTTTGTTACAGGCTTGCAATGCGCGACCTCTCTCCTGGAGGTACTGGTTCAGAACAAAGTAAGGTGGCCACTAGAAATGGAATTAATTAGCATGCACTATACATTCAACATAGTTTATTTAAACATTAAAAAATGAATTCAAATTTCATTTGAAAATTTCAGACAAAAAAAATCCTAAATTCCGAGATATTTTCAAACAGGTTTTCCCAGCCCCTACCGGAAAACAACCGGTAACAAGAAAAAAACAATTGCGCGTAGGGCATGCCAGGTAGTCCTGGAGCGCAGATAACCTAGATCTAATAGTGAAAATAAGATCGATATGAGAATGTAAGTCTCGGTGTCGGTCGCGGAGAGGCCCAAATAAACTAACCGGTCCAGTCATGTCATTGGGCGTGAAGAGAAGCAAGCAACATCGCCAAATGCTAAGGTGAACATTATTTTTGAGAATAATTGTGTTGGCTTATTTTTCTGAAAATAATTCAGCGGGCATTCGGGAACAACGATCATGAGCGTTTTTTAATTAGGAACCAGAGAATGACGATTGTGGCCTCTCATTTGGCCACGACCTCTTAGTTGGACCGGCGGCTCCCACATGTCCTGCATAATCACTTCATGATCAGCCGCGTAGCCACTGGACCAAGAGTGCGGCACTACAGGTTGAACCCAGCCCGTCCCACCTGCAACCTGTTTGCCACCCATGGACAACGCAAGCTTGATATGAGGCAGATGTGACATGAATAGCTCTGCTGGTGAGGAGGACAAGCTCACACAGTTATCACGCCTTAGGGTCTATGGTTTGAGAATAGCGATGGACGAAAGGGGAATTTTCTTTATCCATGAGGAAACCACATTCTTCAGAACAATTTCCGATGTGTCTCATTTGCTAACAGATATCACCTTGCAACTCCAAGTGACATCGCTTATCTTTACTATACGCCATTTACTAATTTTCCAGGCATTCCCATTGTATCTTCTCAAAAGATCGAGGTAAGCCGAAAACGTTTACTAGCTGGCAAGAGACCACACAATTTACAGGTACATAACATATATGGAGCTTGTATGCCTTGGTAGGGGCCATATAAACAACAATCTACATATGCATGATGTCTTCTACGCAACCTTCTTCTTGTAGACGTTGTTGGGCCTCCAAGTGCAGAGGTTTGTAGGACAGTAGCAAATTTCCCTCAAGTGATGACCTAAGGTTTATCAATCCGTGGGAGGCGTAGGATGAATATGGTCTCTCTCAAGCAACGCTGCAACCAAATAACAAAGAGTCTCTTGTGTCCCCAACACACCCAATACAATGGTAAATTGTATAGGTGCACTAGTTCGACGAAGAGATGGTGATACAAGTGCAATATGGATGGTAGATATAGGTTTTTGTAAACTGAAAATATAAAAACAGCAAGATAACAAGTGATAAAAGTGAGCGTAAACGGTATTGCAATGATAGGAAACAAGGCCTAGGGTTCATACTTTCACTAGTGCAAGTTCTCTCAACAATAATAACATAGTTGGATCATATAACTATCCCTCAACATGCAACAAAGAGTCACTCCAAAGTCACTAATAGCGGAGAACAAACGAAGAGATTATGGTAGGGTACAAAACCACCTCAAAGTTATTCTTTCCAATCAATCCGTTGGGCTATTCCTATAAGTGTCACAAACAGCCCTAGAGTTCATACTAGAATAACACCTTAAGACACAAATCAACCAAAACCCTAATGTCACCTAGATACTCCAATGTCACCTCAAGTATCCGTGGGTATGATTATACGATATGCATCACACAATCTCAAATACATCTATTCAATCCAACACAAAGTACTTCAAAGAGTGCCCAAAGTTTCTACCGGAGAATCACGACGAAAACGTGTGCCAACCCCTATGCATAGGTTCATGGGCGGAACCCGCAAGTTGACCACCAAAACGTACATCAAGTGTTCTCAAATCTTTAAAGACTCAATCCGATAAGATCACTTCAAAGGAGAAACTCAATCCATTACAAGAGAGAAGAGGGGGAGAAGAAACATAAGATCCAACTATAATAACAAAGCTCGCGATACATCAAGATCGTCCCAAATCAAGAACACGGGAGAGAGAGAGAGAGCTCAAACACATAGCTACTGGTACATACCCTCAGCCCCGAGGGTGAACTACTCCCTCCTCGTCATGGAGAGCGCCGGGATGATGAAGATGGCCACCGGTGAGGGTTCCCCCCCTCCGGCAGGGTGCCGGAATAGGGTCCCGATTGGTTTTTGGTGGCTATAGAGGCTTGCGGCGGCGGAACTCCCGATCTAATCTCCGTTCTGGAAGTTTTAGGGTACGTGAGCATATAAGGGTGCAGGCAGTACGTCGGTGGAGCTTCGGGGGCCCCACGAGGCAGGGGGCGCGCCCTAGGAGGGTGGGCATGCCCCCCACCCTCGTGAGCACCTCCCTTGGCTCCTAACGTGGGGTCCAAGTCCATCCGATAGCTTTCCTTCCAAAAATAACTTCTCCAGTTGATTTCGTTCCGTTTCGACTCCGTTTGATATTCCTTTTTCTTCGAAACACTGAAATAGGCAAAAAACAGCAATTCTGGGCTGGGCCTCCGGTTAATAGGTTAGTCCCAAAAATAGTATAAAGGTGGATAATAAAGCCCAATATTGCCCAAAACAGTAGATAATATAGCATGGAGCAATCAAAAATTATAGATACGTTGGAGACGTATCAATGCACTTCAATATTACATCAATAAATAAAGTGAGAACCACCAGAAAACATCATATCTATCATGTTATAAATTTCCAAAACCATTTATAGTTCAACCACATCCATGGATTGTTACAGAAAAATAAAGTACCAAGTTCAAACCTCTATAGCAATATTTACAGTCCAGATTTCTTCTTCTTGAGTCGTGGATTAAATTTTAATTCAAATACTTGGGATATTGTAGATACCAGAAATATGAATGTTGTTATCTATGGAATTCGAGATTTTTAATCACTCATTGGGTTCAATATGCGGTAATATACAGTTGAAACTTAAATTACCATGGGCTACGCTTCGTGAAATTCGAGATCTGATCCGAAACAAAAAACTACATGATCATTTATTCAACATTCTTTGGAAATAGGTCTAATGTGTTCCATGTTGGCAACCAATCCAAATAATGCATAAGAAACCTAGCTAAGTAGATGCAGGAGAATATTAGATTTCCCAAACACCAGTATATCATAAACAAAGTAGTATATAGGTAAATATCTAAGTCATATCTTTTTGTTCCTAAGTCGAACATTGTAATATTTAAACACGTTTATTGGTAAAATATTATTTTAAAGTATGGGATTTTTTTTTTACAATTTTACTTAGAAAACCTACAAGTCTTTGGTATATGAAATTTCCTTGATGTTACTCATAGGCTACCCTTGTGGCATGTCGCACTGAGTAGTGTATCTTTCGCTCACGATGTACCAGACTGAATTGCCTGATAATCCGTGAACCGTCGCGTGCATGCCCGCTATCTGCTAGCAAGCATTCAAAGACTTAATCTTCACAAAGTACAAACTGGGTTTTCTATACTCTCCACCTGAACACCAGTGTGGCACGACATGTGCATGTTTGCATTCTTTGCTCTCCTCCACAACACTCTTGAAGTACGAAATAAACAAGGTGCCCTCGCACGACTGTGTGCTTCTTTTGGAGTTTCAGATTTCCTTTTGCTGCATGAGAAAGCCATTATATGTGGCCATGTTAAGCTTATGGATGCCAGATTTATTGTAACTCTCTCACGATAGAGATAAGTAGGAGTATGGTACGTTGCCCATAGTGCGGTTAAGACATTTCGACATGATCAAGCTACCTTCAAGTTAGGTCATGATCTCATGTCTCAGGCGCATGGACTGATGAGCTGATACAATTTGTTAACTTCTTACTATGATTTCACCATCAGTTTACAAATAACACATACAAATCAAAGTCACGGAATACACAGCCTAGAGTGGGAGGTGGAGGAAGAATAATATAAAGGGGATCGGGAGGTGGCTGCCACAGGCTACTAGAAAATGGTTGTCTCTAGGAGAAGTTTGGGCCCGTAACATATATAGGTGGCTTAGCACTATCAGACAATGGAAGTGCTCGCATCAACCGGGAAGCAAAGGTTTGTAACGGCATCTAGCGGCATGAAGGTAGGGGGTCCCTTGAATAGGCGTACATTAATTTTTAGGCTGCAGCTACTTGAATATTTGTAATTCATCACCATGTCCTATTGTTATTGTCGGATGGTGAACTTTGATATGATAAATAAAAGGCTGTGTGCATCACTCGATGCATCGGCCGAGGGATGTCCCCTCTTTTCAAAAAAAAAATCACCAGGTCGATTCTTATGGGCGGACAGAAAGATCGGCTTCGAGAACTGCGTGTGATCAGATGATGCAACCATGCAAGCTCATGATAAGATAACATCTTTACACCTTACTTTGATTTAGCTCTCAGTTTGCCATTAGTGGATACAAATCAAAGTCGCACGATTGAGAATGGCCGAAAGGGGATCAGGATAAGTAAGTCGCTGAGCGGGCCGCAGCACCTGGGCCCATTCTAATCCAGTCGGGTGCACACTCTTTTTATGGGCTCCTGCCACCATCCCATCAATGAGCCGTGGTCTTTGCTGGTAGCTGTTGGGCCTTTGGGAGGTCGGGTCCAAGTATTGGACATGATTTCTCCAGAACGTTCACGGATTCCATAGAGGTATTTTCAAACTTAAGATGCATTCGACACTATCGCCCCAATTTCGGGTAAATCCCAATCCTAGTTACATGAACCTTCCATGGAGTGAATACAAAAACAACACGATCCATCCAACACCAGCTAAAAAGAAAACTACTCTAGTTGATGGTCATGTTTCCCTGGCAACAATGAAGATTGTCATGTTTATATACTGTGTTATAAGCATCCATTCTACTAAACTTTAGTGGACAGAAAGTAAGTACATGTGGTGTTGGCCAAACATTATTGCTACATTTTCATATGCTCTTGAAGGCTCGATATAGTATCGATGAAAACGGGGTCCTAGAAAAGTAATGGACAAACTCCGACCTGTCGTGACTCGTGAGATCCTCTTTTTGTGGGCATGTAAAAGTGTTGCAAGGAAATTCATTTATGACGATTTAAATAAAATGATCATAATGTTGTGAAGCTAAGAACAAGGTGGCATTTACTATACATATTACAACGAAGTAGGCATGCACCACCAGCCACCATACATCCTCTTGCCCAATGGATAGATATCTCCCTTCTTTGGTGCCTCTCTTTAGTAGCTGAGTTGTCTTCACCTAGCATTTCCATTGCCCCTTAAGAAAAAATCGATAGCCAATCGTACCCATGGGATTTCAAGGCAAGAACCATGCACCGACATCCATACGTACAATAGTGCGTGTAGGATGGCCATGAGCTTGCGATACCTCAAAGAAACAGGCCGCCAATCAATGTGCAATACTCTACTGCTACAAGCCCATGTTAAACACCAACACTTCATCTACATTTCATTCAGCTGACTTTTCATTTTATGGTCAATAGATTTTCTGTTTGTTGGATGCGCTTTTGAGATCCGTGCTATGCGATTTTCATATTTTTCTGTTTAGTTCTGTTGTTGGGTTGGGCTGTGTGGAATGGATTGACCCCTATATTGGGTCATCCAAATAGCTTCTTGGGCTCGGTTTTGTTCTTCCGGGTTGCGTTTTTCGTTTTCCTTTTCTTCATTGGTTATTTTTTAATTTTGTATGTTTTTGACTGAGTGTAATTATATACATACAAATGCCATATTATATTTGCAAAAATTTCATGATTATATAATTATTTTTGCATATTACGATAAAGTGCAATTTCAGTGCAAAGTTGTGCGCAGTATTTTATTTCTCTCTTCTTAAAGGAAATATCAACGCCACTAATTCATTCCTTTTCAGAAAAAAAAACATTATTTTGATATTGTTTGTCTTTACTTCATTACTTTAAGGTTAATACCAGTGCCACTATTCATTTGTTCTAGATTTTGTTTCTATTCATTTGTTCTAGACTTTAAGGTTAATACCAATACCAATTCCACTTTTATATTCTTATTCTTGCATATTTTTAAACATCGCAATTTTTATGTATATTTCGTGCAATTTTTGTCAGTGTTTGTTTTAAATTCTTTTTCCCATTTCCTTTGTTCTTAAATGGTAATATCAATGCCACATATTCATTCTTTCTTTTGTAGGTATTTTTGCTTTATTCTTTTATTCTTTTGTAGGTGTTTTTCCTTTTCGTTTTTTCTTTCCTTTTAAGGGTTATTTTTGTTTTTTGTAGGTTTCAGCTTTTGTTTTTTGTTTTTTTGTTTAGTTTTCATTTTTCTTTATGCATTTTTTGGATATTGAGTGTGTGTTAATATATGCACACAAGTACTACATGTAAACATTATATTAGAGTATGGAAATTTCACTACTATAGGTTTCTTCTTACAGATTATAAAAAGTGCAATTTTTGTACTAATCTTGATGAATTTTTAGTTTTATGTTTTTATTTCACTTTCTCTCTTATTTAAGGGTAACACCAATGACACTAATTCATTGCTTCTTTGAAACTTTTTTTATGTAAATTCTAGTAGTATATGTTAGTTCTTGCATAGCTATCAAAAGGGCAATTTATGTGCAAATTATGTGCAAATTTTATCATGATTTATTTTTTAATTTCTTTCTTCTTAAAGGGTGGTACCAATGCCACTACTTCATTATTTTTTATAAAATGTTATATTTTTGTGTGTTTAAATAAGTATACACGCAAGTACTATACGGCATGAGTGTAAATTATAGTATAGTGCGAAATTCCAATATTGTATGTCTGTTGTTTGCATGTTACTAAAAGTGCAATTTCAATGCAAACTTGTGTGCAATTTTTTTCTCTTTTTCTTTATTCTTAAAGGGGTTCATTATTGCCAAGGAAACTTTATTATTTCAATTTTTTTTATTTTCTTTCTTCTTAGAGGGTTTCATTCTTCCATAGAAAACTTCATTATTTTGATTTTGTTTTTGGTTTTTATTTTCTTTTATTTTCTTTCTGTAGAGGTAATACTGATATCATTCCACTATTATATGATTATTCTTGCATATTATAAAAAAACATTTATGTATAAACTGCGTGCAAATTTTGTCACATTTTATTTTCTTGTTCTTAAAAGGTAATACTAATGCCGCTAATTCATTATTTCTTAGAGAACTTCTCTTTTGATTTTTTCTATGTGTAAGTATACGTGCAAGTACTAAACAATATGTGTGCAAACTATACTAGTCTGTGAAAATTGCACTATTGTATGTTTATTCATTGAATACTACTCCCTCAATACCAAAGTATGATTCAAATGTAATGTTATGTGCAAGTTTTTTTCTTTCTTTTATTCTTAAAGGGCAATACCAATGCTACTAATATATTCTTGCTACTAATATTAATTTTTATATCATATAAAATTACTGATAACATTCTCCTTGGCTCCTTGGCCGTAAGGCCAAGGAGATCCCCGCACATCTATGAGCCCTCCAGGAGGAAGAATCTCTACTCCTAATGGAGCAGTTGGTGAATAGTCCGCGCGGTTTATTTTCGCTGGTTTATTTTCGTCATCCTCCCACCACCGTTTTTTTTCGTCTCTCTGCCAAAAAACCTTTGCCGAAAAAACCCTCGTGCCCGATCACCCCCGCCGACCAGACCTTCGCACGCCCGATCTCACGCCCGATCCACCCCTACTCCCCCTCGACTCCCCTCGATCTGTTTGCCCCAGCCGCCATAGCAGAGCACTTCGCCACCGCCAAGATGCGAGGGGAGCCGCCGCCGCGCATCGCCGCCTGCGACGCTGCATAACCATGGTCTCCACTGGCGACGCGATGGCTGTGCCCTCCACCCAGATCCGTCCGCCATTGGCCCAGTATTGTCCCTCCCGATGGGATCTAGCCTCCACCACTGTGCACGGTGCGAGGGAAAGGCCGCGCGCGGGCGTCGTGATGTGGTCGTCACGTGGCGCGGCACGATCCAGGCTCTGGAGTGGGTCGACGATCTTGAGTTCGCCATAGTGCTGCCCAGAGGCCCCCTTTGTGAGGCCGCCCGCGCAGACGCATGGTGCACCGCGGCTGGATCTCCATCTCCACCAACAACAGGGACAACGCCAGAGACCAGGTAATCTTGTGAATACGATGGCATTGTCATGGACATGGTGGACGGTTCAGTGTTGAGCTCACTTGCAGCTGCATGCTAATGCAACCATGGATGTCAGGCACGGGATGTGCTGGACATTGTTCAGTGTCAGGAGGTGAGCATCACCATGACGAGGCACAGCCTTGGGGCAGCGCTGAACGCATTTGACATCACTGAGAATGGCTACAGCTGCACGGCCGCCGCAGCGCGTTCACTTTCGCCCTGCGCGACGGCAGCACCGGCTTCAAGAAGCGGTTTAACGCTGCCACGGCCACCGGCCTCTGTGTTCTGTCGCGTCCGCAACGCTCGACACATTGTCTGCAACGTTGATGAAGGTGGAGATGGAAATTTCAGATAGGACAACATAAAAAAATATTCAGGCAGGTCTTTACCACTACAAAATATTCAGTCACTGCCCTTGTGCCGATTCTTTTCTGCTTTATCCATGATCATTCTGTGCTTCCCCCAAATTCATGCATTTGAAATTTTGAACTAAAGCTTAGTTGATGTAGGGAAGTGAATTGTAGATGTATTTATAAAATTATATTTAGTACTAGAATTCTGTTTTCAATTCAGTTTCACATCATCGTGTGACTAGCAATTTCAACATGGTATGCTTGTTCGTTTAGACTAGACAACTTTATGAAAATGCGGCATCGGCATCAGTATGCTGCCATTGATTGTATTGCCAAGCTTTTTTGTACATCATCTGACACAACATCATATAGTCAATATGATTCCCTATGGACACTGCCCATTAACTGAATTACTAGAATGTTCATTGTTTTCTTCCATGTGTATCCCTTGGGGTGTGGTTCTTATGAGCACTTGTTTGGAGGTTTATGAAGTCCTCCTAGAGTTTGAGAAATTTTAATGAGAATTGGTTTGACAGAAACGGGAGGAGGGGCCATTAGGACAATTTTTACGTAGAAGAGATATCGGGCAGACAGGAACATATGGACCAAAACTAGGGCAAGAGTTCAGTAGCTTTGATGTTGTTGTTCTGGAACTCTTTATGTCATGAAATAGCTAGGAAAATTGCATTGGTGCACTTTGTATAATGTGGGGTCCTTAGACCGAGACAATATTGCAAAAAAACGCGCCTTAAGGTTTGCATCGTTTGTATTAAGGCTGTTCCTTTCTAACGAACATGCTTTATAGGTGTTTCTACAGATGTGCTCCTGCTTCTATCTACTGATCAAATGACTTTATATTTCATTGTTTTCTGCCAATATATTATTCAGCAGTAATGACTGATAAGAATAAGATAAGCCAGCGAGTGTGAAATAGCAAGATAGTTTGAAAATGCAGAATCTTCGTTGCAAGTACACGAACTGATGTTTTTTCCCACACATTGCTCAGTGATAATTTATACCATGCCTTTAATTTACTAGATGAACTGCACACCTGAACGCAACACTAATGGAAAGATTCAGCATCTTGGTCGGCTGCTCGCGGCGGGGCTTGTGGCTGGTGGTTGCGGCAGTGGCAGAGCAGTGTCCGAGAGCGTGGCGCAAGCAGTGGCCCCTGCAGTGGGCTGATGGGAGCACACCGTCCAAGCAGCGCTTCAAGTCTGACAATGTCCGCTCTACACCAAGGTGCGTCGGCACTCGTGCAAAGATCTAACATCTTCACCGACTAGGACTAAGGTATGTGTTTTCTTCTGCCCGTGTGATGTGGTGATAATTTGTTATGCATATGTTTGTAGATGTTAGTCAGTATTTGGGAGATATGAGGTAGTTTGCTAGAAAAGAAATAGAACAAGAACAAGAAGGAGCTTTAGTTGGACCATGTCATTGTGAACTTGGAGCACAGAAATTTATAGGAGGTCGTTGTCGTAAACCTAGGTGCTTAAGATCTGCGGAACTATAACATTTTTTGAGTCTAAGTAAAACAAATTTACTTTCTGGGTCTAACTATGTTAATACTTTCTTGCGTGAATAGATGGGCCAAGCCGAGCAGGCCATCACTTTTCTGAAAACTATATCGCCATTTATTTAGCCAGTACAATGTTTATTTTCTGAAAACTATATTGTTGTTGTAGGTTATCTGATTAAAATTACATCCCCTACTTGTGTTTTATGAGTTGATTTCTACCATGTATTGTAACGGCCGTGCAGTGACCTTTTCGAAGCGAGATGTTTTTTGTCATTAATGTAAACTTGAATTGCTAACACGCTGGTACTTTTATCTGATGAGCATTTGACATGATTTTGTTGTTTGTGAGGGTTGAAGCCAAAGGAAGAACAACATACAATGAGGTATTCTCCAAAGTTGAAACGCATGTATCCTTCACTAATTGGCCATGATAAATCATCCCGGAATGCCAAGTTTAAATATCAATGGAGTTTTGCTATAATTTTTTATGGCTTTATCTAAACTATAACTATGCAGTCTGCTTAAGAAACAAAAAAATAAAGAGTATCCTGAATGCCACTGCAAAAAAACTATCCTGTGGAGCTGATGCTGAAAGGCATAAAATTCAATACTTCTTTTACATTATTGTCATGCCATTTTTTTGCTGATACATAACACGTCTTTCAAATAGATATGCTTGGGAACTGATTTATTTTCTTCCCGCTTGATTCATTAACTACCTCAACCAGCTACTGTCTATTACAGGTTGCAGATGAAATTTATTCAGAGCTGAAGTCCATGGCACATATTGGTCAAGGGGTTTGTATAATCTGGACTTCTCTGTTCCCTTTCCACTTTTTTCTTGGAATTAAGAAGCATTGCTCCCAATTCCATTTAGCACGGAACTGATACAAAGAGTGCCGGCCCACCAAATGTCATGGTTCCAGTAAGCTTATTACAAACATCCACATGTTATAGAACCTCTAACCAGCACCGCCACCTTACTGTCTTTGCAACTACGACAGTGGAACACAACAACCTCGCACTGGCCGGATCCTCCGTGCCATGTCCATCCAGCGCCGCTATGCTTCGTGCCTCTCCCGAGTGCCCTGCTCGCCGGCTCCACCAACCTCCCGCCCAGGCCTCTCCATGTCATCGCTAGCCACCCTCCCTGTGCAGTGTCGACCTGCTGGTCGCGGTGCTGCTTTGCATCCTTTATGATGGTGCATCTGGAACATATGCGGAATGAGGCATCCATGGTCAAGCTTCGATAGACTTGCTAAAGTTAAAGCTCATGATGAACTTATGTAGACAATGTCTCTGATGTTCAAGAGAGAACTCTGTAAATGAGGACAATGTCGTGAGCTGCAAATCTGTAAATGATGTTGAAGAGAGAGCTATAAATGTCTCTGCAACAACGGACCTGTAGCCTGTAGGTAATTGGTCTTGTGTCTTCCAGCTACAATAAAAAGAGTCTAAGCGATCAAGGTCCTACTAATCAATTAAGTTGGTCGTTGGCTTGCTTCTTGTGCCTACAACATGCTCGCTGGATTGTTTTATCGTAGTATGAAAGCTTGTAAGCGCCAGATTGAGGTCCTACTAATAAATTAAGGTGGCTGCTTGCTTGATTTTTTCCCTCAGTATTGCAAGCTTTACTGTGAATTAAAAGGAATTTAGTTCCTCTGAGCACAATTTAATTATTGGTGAGCATTCAGGTGGGTGATCAGCTTATGCTCCACCGATGCAGGCATCCAGAGGTTCGACTGCGTTGGCAGGAGCTCGGTTGGTTTACTTATATGCTTTTTCTTTCTGCAACATTGGGTTATTTGTGTAGTTCATGCATGTTCGTCCTCTTTATATGGTTTTTCTCATAATGCGCGGCCCGAAGATAGGTTCTTTTAGTTGCTACAGATTTTAGTTTTTTCTGCTTACTATCATGTCCACTTTCTTATCTAATTAAGCAACTAATATATGAATAGCTGTGCAAAGTTCTACCATTTTTTGCACTCACTTATGGGGCCATCTATGTAGAGTTTGTTCTGCTATTCTCCAACTTAAATCAAGAATGCAGTCTCATGTCATTGTCTTTGCTAATACAGTTTGTAATGCAATCCAATTGTAGTATCATGTTCCAGCTCCTTTTATTTTCATCGTGATATGCAAGGTTGTTCATGTGCTCTTCTTGCCATGCACTAATCAAAGTGTACATGTAGATGCTAAAGATTTCTTATCATCAAATTACTTGACTTATGTACTGCTTGGACTTGTTTAATTAAAGAGATGTCTCTTTAAATTGACTATATTTACTTGTCACGCATCATTTGGGTCTTTTGCATTGCCAAGAGTTGTTACCTGAAACTTCATACATTGTATAATTTCTTGTTATGCTTCTGTGCATGGAGTCAACTTCTGGGTAGTACAATTCAGGTCAACCATGCTGAGATAATCATCATTTTAATTATGACAGATTACCAAGTTTAATATTTCATTTCTCCAAAACATAATCTGATTATGACAGCTTATCAAATTTAATATTCTACACATGGTGAACTTCATAAAATTAGGATACCTACTTGTTTTATCATTCTATCAGCAACCTAAGCTGATACTATAAGATATTAAACCAATGTTTTGAATAGCGGGCTATGCCAAATAGCGGCGGACCTCAAAATCAGCTATAGCGGGCTATAGCAGGCTATAGCGGGAAATTTGTACATGAGTCCATTTAGCAGCACCCTACTGAAAAGGCTATAGCGGGCTATAGCGGAGCTATAGCCGTCTATTTAAAACTATGTATTAAACCCATTTGTAATTCAGACCTTGCACGATTCTGATGGGGAAGAAAAAAGTGACTTGTCCCTATGGGCTATGGAGACAATGGATCTCCTCTGTATCAAGGTGATGTTGGTTCGACAAATGGACATCTCTACCTTTTGTTTTGTGAAGAGTTGTGTCTGAATCCTGGTGAAACGACAGGGAAATAGAATACAGGGTCTATAATGAAAAGATGTTTTATTTTGAGCACGATGCAGAACTTGTTCTCAGTATACTATGCCATTTTTCATATGTTGACATGTGATTCCAAATAAGTTCTATTGGTTTAGAAAAATGTAATCCTGCAAAAGAAATATTCCACATTTTAATTTTAAATTTAATATATATTGTATATGAGCTTATTTTATTTTTTTTATTTAATATATGTTTATAAAATGAAACGACACGAGAGGGTTTATAAAATCTCTACTTCTTCATGTTGCATCAAGGCATTGATATTGGACTAGAATGCATATGTTTTATAATAAAAAGACAAACCTCATGCATTTGTTTTTATTGCAACTTTTTTTGTAGTCATCAATAGTCATATGTCAAGTACTGTTTGATCATTTTTAGGGTATTGTCATTCTTTTTACAGACCACTTGCGTTGGGCAAGAGGGTTCTGCTGTGGAGACCAAGAAAAAGGATGGCAACATTTGGGACGCCTCAACTGCCGATGATGAACGCAGCTTGGAACAAGCAAAGCTCCACGCGAGGCTCCCCTTCTTAGATCAGTACTAAGGACTGCAGTTATGTAGATCCACTTTACTAGAATTTTGAGCCCATCATATCGTGTTCGACCCATGAACCGGAAGGATTGCTTGCCATTACGTGGTATAGTTGTCCTTTGAGATATATTATTGTTTGTATGAATTATGAGCTTCTCTGTGTCTAAATTTACTCAAATAGTCTTCTAGGAATCTTGTTTTTGATCCACTTTGGAGTCACAATTTGTTGCTTGACACTTTGTTGTCTAACCCTCAATTAAAGTTATTACTATATTCAAGTGATTGAATATTAGTCAGTGTATTACATTTTTTATTTTCTTATTTATCTAAGTTGTGCCTTTTGGTATTATGTCATCATAGTGGAATTTCAAATATGTTAGTGATTACATATGATATTCCTGCACATTTTACTGTTTCTCTTATGTATTTTTCACACATCAGGGTGAAGATTTGGGTGGTTGGCGTGGGACATCTCCTTGACCTTCCGTGGGGAAATAGGTGTGAGGGAGGGTGCCATGGTGAAGGTGAGGTGGGCATCATCCGGCTTTAAAAGAGAGGGCTCAAGTGAGAAATGTCTTCTATGACAGAAAACCGAGTGACAAGGGGAGGGTGCGTCATTGGATGGGGGTTTTGTGTTGGGACTGCATGAGAAAACATAGCGGATAGTCCGGACAATCACAATTCTCCTGCACATATTGGCTCTATTCGTGGAACTCGGACTGCCCAGGCGGTTGGAGTTTTAGAAGCCCGTTGGGCGCCTGTTTGATGTCGAACAAGCCCAGACATACGAGGGAGAAATGAGCTTCGACTTTGGAGACGACATTAATCTTTTGTTTATATATATATATATATATATATATATATATATATATATATATATATATATATATATATATATATATATATATGCATTGTAGCCCGTAGCCCGAAGCAACGCACGGTCGATGATGCGGGGTGTTTGGAGTAAGTATCATGTATCAATATTTAATCTGGGATGTACATTATTATTCTTCTTACCATTCAATTGTTAGGAAGGAATGGGTCTGTAGCTCGGCACCTGATCCAATGGGTTTAAGTCTTAAGAAACTTCAGTGCATACTTAACATGGAGCAGCTTATGGACAATGATTGCTTCAACACCGTCGTGCATATACTGGCATGTGACGAGGGAGTATTGTTCACGGCCCCTCCTATACACTACATGGATCTAAGATTTTGTGTAAGTTATCGTAACTCTTCATTCTATGTGGCATTAGTATCAGCATGTTGAAGCAATATTTTTTTGTTTACTTAGTCCATGATGCTAGAGGCAACACGAGGTCAGAAGTTTTGCGAGAAGGAAACTATCCAGACGTTGGCAACATTATTTGATAGCTGGCCTAGGATAGACAACAACATCTCATCGTGCAACATGGTAAGTAAAGTATTTTGCCTATTGTTATCATGGTTTATTGTTGTTTCTAATAGCTACACGTGTAGATTTATTTTCCCTATGCAACCATTGGCCGATACATCTTGTAAGTCATTGCCAAAGAGGCATGTCGTCTATATATTATGGACCCTATTCAAACATCACAATTGTCAGAGGATAAAAATTTGAGGCATGCACTGAAATTTAAAAGTTTTGCAAGGGATATCAAAGAAGCACTCGAAATAAAGCTGCTTGGTTGGAATTCTGATATATCTAAATGGCAACGTTTATTTTCGTTTGGTATTCCGATGACTATAGATGGGTAATGAATTCATAATAAAAACATTTATTTTTGTTATCACTATATTCTTTATATTATTAATTTAAAAAATTGCAGGAATGTGTCTGGCTATTTTGTTTTTCATTTTATGCTCTGGTGGAACGGTAAAGGATTGGTCAAGCCGGTTTGGGCGGTGAGTGTTGTCTGTTGCATGTTCTAAGACCTTCGGAGTGAAATTTTCATACTAACTACATATATTGTTTGTGCAGGACGGGTATGAGTTGAGGAAGCAGTTTTTATTATACTTGCTAAAACATCATGGGAATTAAGCTAAAGGCAACTTTCCTGATATTGTGAAAGAATATCTTAAACGCATCATCTATATATTGATAGTTTTGTTATAGATGTTAAGGTCGAACATCGCTCAGTTTGTTACATGGGCATGTCGTTATTTTTTCTTTTTGTTATCATTTTACATTGCAAAAATGGAGGAAGTACGTAAATAATTGTGTTTGTGTTATATTGTTTCTACGTGTGATATTTCACATGTAACTCGTGCAAACTATTTCAAAAGCCCGTGGCAACGCACGGGCAGTCTACTAGTTGGAAGGTTAGGGAGGCTGTTAGAGAGGACGCTTGGATCTTCAAAATCAGCTACCACACCGTCGTCACCGGAGACCACATTCGAGAGTTTTTCACTCTTTGGATGCTTTTGGATGACGTCCATCTTGAGGAGCATCGGGAGGACGACATCACCTGGAAGCATTCCAATGATGGGATATACTCGGCAGCCAGTGCTTACAAAGTGCAGTTTCTTGGCTTAACCTTGTCCCCAATGGATCGCATGGTTTGGAAAGTTTGGGCTCCTCCGAAGATCAAATTCTTTGCTTGGTTGGCTATTCAAGATAGGATCTAGACTGCGGAACTCCTCGAGAGGCGCGGGTGGGCAAACTGCGGTCTGTGCCCTCTTTGCTCTAGGGAGCAGGAAACGGGTGCTCATCTTCTCTTCAAGTGTCGATTCACTATTCGGCTTTGGAGGTCTCTCGCGGCCAAGCTTGGCCTTCATCACATTGACACCTCCGGATGGCATCTCCATGACTCCGTCCTGGATTGGTGGGAAGATGGTACTGGGAGCCACGTACCCAACAGGAGTGCCTTGGCCTCCCTCACCCTCCTCGTCTCCTGGACCATCTGGAATGAACGTAATGCTAGGGTGTTCCGACACAAAAGTGCTCCGCCGCCTATTCTTCTTAACACAATCCTTGACAATCCTTAACACAAAAGTGCTCCGCCGCCGACTGGTGCAAAGAAACTAGGGCCTATTGTATTTCGTGAGTAGTTCGCATGCCGTGTTTGAGGTGGTCGCTGTAAAACTCTAATCTACTCTTTCTTATTTAATAGATGAGGCAAATCTTTTGCCTCCGTTTTGAAAAAAAATATAATTACTGATAACTTATAAAAACGTGTGTGTGCACTTATATTACTTGCGTGTTATAAAAAACACAATTTGTATGTAAATTGTGTGCAATTTTTGTAATTTATTTTATTATTTTTATTTTTATTTCTTCTTTAAAGGGTAATACCAATTAGATTAATTTTTATTTGCTTCTTTTGTTTACATACATATGCGTATATACATTGATGGGGAGTATTTATATGGAGTTGTCTTCTGTCTATGCCTGTGTCTGTAAACAGCAATTAAGTTGCTTAGCCATTGACTGTACAACATGCACCAGAATGGTCGTTGCACGCGTCAGCTCTTACGGTTGCGGCGTTACTCGGCCAATGGTCACGGCTCAAAGAATTATAAACATGCAAAAAGTGACTGACTCAAATGTTATGTTAAGTCAATAGACGTCGAGTCGCTCCCAAACACCAAATGCACTTCCACCGGCTGTCGATATCCATGCGTGCATGTTGCGACGTGCTACCTGTGATCAGATCTGTTTATTAATTGTTTCTGTGCATCCATGTACTCAAATTCAAATTATCTATAATTTAGCCTAAACAATGTCTTCCCATAGGAAGGACTTTGTGAAATTTTTACAGGGGATTTTTTTTTGTAACATGCACCACCAGTCGTCACCACCTACCGTTCTTCTTGGGTCTCGTTGGACATGCATGACAGTTTTTGCCTTGCCCGTTTATAGCTCTTGCCCGCCCCTCGCAAGTCCCAACTTGGAGAGAGGCAGAGAGGCCCACCGGCTTCGCCGCCCAGCCTCAAACCCACGGCAACTCTCGGTCTCTCGCCCTTCACCGACGCCTAATTGTTGTTCTCAGGAGTCAGGACATTCCGGTGGCCGGTTCAATGGCGGGCGACCTCGGCAGCTCGGCTGCAACAGCCACGGCGCGCCCCACGCGGCCGGCCATGGCCGGTCGCTCCAGCAGCATGGCCCACGTTCACCACCACGCCAACGGACTACCCGGAGGCAAGGCCAAAGACGGAGCTGGAGCGCTTGGTCGCCCTCCCACGCGCAGCTACAGCCACAGTCAGCGGCACAGCCAGCAGCCTTCCCGCCGCTCGCATCATCGGCGCAGCCACAGCCACAGCGAAGGCGAGCCGACCAAGCACAGGCAGCCCGGGTGCAAGCAGCTGACCGGTGAAACGATGGGTGGATTGGCCACCGCCAGCTGCCTCCTCCCGTGCGCGGTGGTGGACTTCGCCTTCCTCGCCACGGTGCGCGCGCCGGTGGCGCTGTGCCGCCGCGCGGTGCGAGGGAGCCGGCTCAGGCGCTCGGCCTCGGTGGGAGAGGCGGAGATGGCGAAGCTCCGCGAGGAGGCGGACAGCGTGCTCAAGTTCGGCAGGACGGCGTCGGCGTGGCCGGCAACGGCCCCAGCGGAGGAGGAAAAGGAGCTGGAGAATCAGGTGTGGGCGAGTTTCCGCGACGCAGGCTTCGGGAGAACCTCGAAGCATCTCGACAACGATGTCAGTTGATTGGAAGAGACGCGGCGGCCCAGGTCGTGCGTGTAATGAAAGTTGTTTTTTCTAACGTTACTCAGTATGTACCGATAATGGATCCACCACTCATTGTAACGTCAAGATTCATTTCAACTTTATAGGTATACTTTGAAAAAGAGTTTTCCTCTCTGATACATAAGGTTTATTTTTACAGATTTGCTATTTCACATCTAGATGTGAAATAACTATCTCACATCTAAGTCCAGAGCCATTAGATCTTGTCTATCTTTAATATTGGCGCAAACGCGATTGTCTCGCTGATGCTGTCGCTTTTTTTGGTGCGAGCCCTTGATTGTCGGTTCGTTACGTGCCCATGTGGTTGCTCCGTTTCTTCGGCCCGTTATGTATTAGTTTTTTTTTTTGAGAAAATCCCGTTATGTATTAGTTGTTTCGTTGTTTGTTGGTCTGTTGTCCCGTGCGTCAAGGTATGGGCCTGGTTTTTTTTTTGCTTGTCCGCTGCTCATTTCCTTTGCACGTTTCATGTGAGTTGTTCAATCACCTCAATAAAAGAGCGAGTTTTTCTTTTTGCGGAACAAAAAAATGAGTTGTTCGTGATTTTATAAAAACAAATGTTATAGTTTTGTTAGCTTCTTTCTTTTTCTTTTTAATTTTGTTTGAATTAT
Organism: Aegilops umbellulata; assembly: GCA_032464435.1. Lineage (NCBI taxonomy): Eukaryota > Viridiplantae > Streptophyta > Magnoliopsida > Poales > Poaceae > Aegilops > Aegilops umbellulata. The sequence goes on along the minus strand of CP136059.1, from coordinate 384,011,433 downwards.
TTCATTTTCTTAAATACGGTAATACAATTTTTTGTAATAATTTGATAAAATTTGGAAATATTTCTTACTTTTTGTGTGAAAACCTTCTAAATTCACTATGTCTTATCTAAGTTTTTCACCGTTCAGTTTACTTTTTGTAATTTCCATGCAAGCGCTAGATCCCCGCTTTGCTCGTCGGTGTTTTGTTTGTCGCACATCCTTTTGTTGGTCTGTTTGGCTTCATTTTTTTTGGCCACTATCATGGCGCGCTGGCAAGCCATTTCGCTTCGTTGTTTCTAGGCTACAGCGTAGAATTGGAAGAGACAAGAAAGTAGAAGCTCTATCGCGGTCGTTACCTTCCCTGGTCATTTTGACACCGTCTCCCATTTCTTCTAAGCTTTATCAAGACAAGATTTAGCAATGTTTCATCTAAGTTGTTGTCCGTTTGATCTTTCTGTTGTAATTTCATACAAATTCTTGATCTTGCATCTTCGGCCGTTGTATTCCTCTATTGCCTTGTTCCCTTTTGTTCGTTTGTTGGCCCATTCGTGTTGTACATATGTTTTTTTCGGACATTTTTCTGCTTGCGCTTGTGCCCATTTCATCTGACATGTGTCGTAGAAGTCAAAGAGGCAGTATGTCACTTGTCCCAATTGCAAGTCTACCCTCGACTCATAGTTGGGTTCATATGTTGTTCTTCATCTCAGATGCAAATTATTCCTTTGCTCGTAAATTGGCTCATCATTTGTAATTGTCCTAGTTGTAAGTTCACCCTCTACTCATATCCGGCATCATAGTTTTGTGCAATTGATTAGTTGCAAGCTCACCATCGACTCGCAACTAGGCATGTGGTTTGTTTTCATCTCAGTTGCAAGTCCACCCTTGACTCGCAACTAGGCTCATAGTTTCTAGTTGTCCTAGTTGCAAGTTCACCCTTGATTCGCAACTCGTATCTTAATTTTGGAAAGGTGTCCCAGTTACAAGTCCATCCTCGACTCACAACTAGGCATGTAGTTTGGTTTATCCTCGTTGCAAGCCCACCCTTGACTCGCAATTGGGCATGTGTTTTGTCTTTTATCTTAGTTGCAAGTCCATTCTTGACTCGTAACTAGGATTGTAGTTTGTTTGATCCTAGTTACAAGTCGACCCTTAACTCGCAACTCGCCTCGTAGTTTCGTAGTTTTCCCTGCTGCAAGTCCACGTCGACTCACAACTAGGCTCATAGTTCTCCCAGTTGCAAGCTCACCATCGACTCGAAACTAGGCATGTCTTTTGTTTTTCATTCCAGTTGCGAGTCCACTTTTGACTCGCATCTGGGACCATAGTTTATTTTCATCCCAGATACAAGTCCACCATTGACTGGTAACTGAGCGCATTGTTTCGTAGTTGTCCTAATTGCAAGTCCATCCTCGACTTGCAACTAGGATCATACTTTTGTTGTTGTCTCGGTTGTAAGGTCACCCTCGACTCTAACTGGGAGCATAGTTTGTTGTTGCCTAGTTGCAATTCCACCCTTGACTCATAACTGGGCCTCTACTTTATATTTCCTCTTAGTTGCAATCCACCATCGACTCGCAACTAAGCTGGTAGTTTGTTTTTGTCCTAGTTACAAGTCCACCCCGATTCGCAACTAGGCTCGTAGTTTGTTTTATCCGATTTGCAAGCCCACCCTTGACTCGCAACTGGGCCTGTGTTTTGTGTTTCATCCCAGTTGCAAGTCCACCCTTGAATCGCAACTAGGACCGTAGTTTGTTTCATCCAAGTTGCAAGTCGACCCTTGCCTCGCAACTGGGCTTGTAGTTTTGTAGTTATCTCAGTTCTAAGCCCATCCTCGACTGCTCGACTTGCAATTTGGCTCATAGTTCTCCCAGTTGCAAGCCCACTACCGACTCGCAACTAGGTCTGTGCTTTTTTCCATCCTAGTTGCAAGTCCACCTTTGACTCGCAACTGGGCCAATGGTTTGTTTCATCCCAGTTGCAAGTTGATCCTCGACTCACAACTTCGGTCATAGTTTTGTTGTTGACCCAATTACTCGCAACTGGGCTTGTGCTTTGTATTTCATTCGATTTCCGTGTCCACCCTTGACTCGCAACTGAGTTCGTAGTTTGTTGTTGTCCCATTTGTAAGTCCACCCTCGACTCACAAATGGTATTGTAGTTTTGTGTAGTTGTCTCAGTTGCAAGTTCGCACTTGACTCGCAACATTACCCATAGTTTGTTTCATACCAGTTGCAATTCCACCCTTGACTCATAACTTGGCTCGTAGTTTCATAGTTTTCTCAGTTGCAAGTCCATCCCTGACTCGCAATTGGGCCCATATTTTGTTGGTGTCTCAGTTGCAAGTCCACCACGACTTGCAACTGAGTCCACAGTTCATTTTCATCCCACTTGCAAGTCCACACTCGAATCACAACTAGCTCGTATTTTTGTTGTTCTCTTAGTTGCAAGTCCTTCTAGAGATTTTGTCTTTCTAGAGATTTTGTTGTTCTCTTAGTTGCTAAAATTTTGTCTTTCTAGAGATTTCAACAAGTGACTACATACGGAGCAAAATGAGTGAATCCACACTCTAAAATATGTCTATATACATCTGTAGGTGATAGTCTATTTGAATTCTCTAAAAGACAAATATTTAGGAACGGAGGGAGTACTATTTTGTAGACCCGGCCATGGATTCAACGGAAATATTTCACATGAAACAACTTTCCTTTTTGGAAACAGAAAGATTGCATTACTCCCGTGCATTGCATACATGGTGCACACAATGCTCGGACTTGTAGCGGTCACCGAATAGGATTTTAGTATTAAATAGCTCTTGCTGTTTTATGTCCATAGACCACCTAGTAACAACTACAAGTACTGGAGCGCGTCGAAGGCGCGCCCCCTTCATTGTCGCTCCTTCACCGAAGCTAGTCAAGCCTTGTCGTGGTAGACAGTTAGAAAGTCATCGTGCTAGAGCTCCAAAGAACCATCCCACGAGAACAGCAACCGCCACCGATGAAAAAAAACATACATCAGAGATATTCAACTTGTTGACACACGAATGAAGATGAACAATGATCCACCAAAGACAAATATCGACCGAATCCCGCAAGATCCATTGGAGGCACACCTACACACGCCTCCAACGATGCTAGATGCACCGTCGGGCTAAACGGGAGGACATTATTCCATCTTGAAGGAACTGCCCCTGCCTCACCTTCTTGAGCAGGGTACAAACCCTAAGAGAACCTGTAAAAAAACACCTGAAAACAAAGCAGAAGCCCTCCCAGGAGCAAGAGCCGAGAACGCAGTGGCGGAGCCAGCTCAAACTTAGAGCCTGGGCAAGATATACGTGATGCCAAGTTAATTAGATTTTGCCCAAACAAACTGTAAGTAAACCATTTGTTTACTACTAGAGCTCCATGCACACGCACCATGGGAGCCCGGGCAGCAGCCCCGGCTCGCCGGGTGCTGTCTCCGCCACTGCGAGAACGCCACACCTCCATGGCCATATAAGATTAGTGATTTGTTGTGGGGGTAAGATTACTGATTTGTGATCTGTTCCAAATTTGTAGATCCTGGTATATTTTAAATAGATTTGTTTTTTTAAAGACCCAGGGAAGTGCTGTCATTTTCATTAGGAGGTAGGGAGCAGTATTTCTTTTATTTAAGGTATCGTAGAAGGAAGGAAATTGGGCAGAATTGCCTTGAATAAAAGAATGAGAATCTTCAGCCAGAAGGCTCACATTTCGCACGGTGGTTCACCGAAGCGCTGCAGCAGGCCAGTGGCTCCGGCTGTTCTCCATTTTAAATAGATTTGGTCAAATCTAAAGATGTTTGACTTAAGACAGTCTAGAATTTCAAATATTTTGGAACAGAGAGAATAGCAGACTGTCATGTCATCTTAATTATGTTATATTTTAGAAACAAGTTTTGTTTGATTTGGATAAACTTCTGCATTGATCAGAACACAGAGCAAAATAACGATTGGCTATTATTGTTTCAAACCCACAACGATTGGTCTATAAGCGTTCTATTACAGCACCCCTGAGTAAATATAAGTCATTTATTTATCCTGGTCCTGTGGGTGGATCTCAGACGGGCGGTACTGAAGTGTCAAAGATTACCACTACCAAAACTGAGAGATTAGCATCATGTCTCGGTGAAACTATAATGTACATATTTTTTAGTCAATTTGAGATTGCTTTTACCTAACTAATCCAAGGTTTATGGTAAGATCACCTGTAATCATGTCGTTGACATGGAAACTGTTTGTTACAATACATTGTTCTCCGCCAAAGCTATTTTTGTGAAATCACCGACTAGAGCGGGAGCCCTCCTGGATGTATTACTCAAAGTCAACATTATATCAAGACAGTGATCCAGTTTATAAGAAAAATTGGATAAAAAAGTGAACAAATTGATCTCATTTATGAGGGAAAACTGGCCTAACATCATACAAGTAAAGCAAAAAACAAATATGAGAAAAAAATGGGAGCCATCGAGAAGGGACATGTCCATCAAGGAGATGACAGTACCAATAAGAGGATACACTTGGTGATCCACCATGGTAGAAGTGGGGTGTCGTCCAAGCTATGACAATACTTAGACTTTGCGAGTTGCCAGGATCAATACATAACATCCACAATCACGAGTATCATAGCAGGACCACGGGCTCCGCCAGCAAGCGTAGGAATTGGAGCAATGCAAACCGAGAGAGCGTCCACAAACACAAACCTTGACTGGGAGCTCCGCCATAGGAACTCAAAGCAAATAAAAAGTTGGAGAAGCACCTGGTGTCACCTTTGAGCAAAGATGGACCGACACGACCCCAAGAGCATGAAGCTTGCCACAACACAATGTTGTCATTGGACGGAATTGAGCAAACACGGCAACAGATAGTCAGCATCGAGGCACCATAGGGCGGGGCGGGCAGGGGAAACAATCGTCATTTTGTTGGAAGATGCTAACGTCATGCTTAGCTAAGTACTTTCCTTAGAAAACATCAGAAGCGCTGCCTTTTTATATAGAGGAAAAGAGGTGATTTACACAGAAGCCAAGCACTTTTTTGCTTTCAGAATTTCAGGTGTCTTCATGATAGAACCGACGACTATACACATGCTTCACTGTTCAGTAAAATGATATTAAGCTGAATGGATAAATTTTATATTTTTGTGTGAAGTTAAACAACTCAAACCTGCATGTCAATGTGAATCAAATGAAAGCAAGTGTTTTCCTCGCAGTGATAGGAAATTTGAACTTGGATTATGATTTGCTGCCTCGTGTTGCTGTCTGTTCTAAGGCCAGCTCTAACCAGTTAGAGGAGTAAAAATCCAGTTTTACTCCTGTAACCCAGACCTAGCCAAACCCATAAAACCGTTAGAGATTGATATTTTTCCTCCACCGTGTATCCGGCGCCTAGATTTACTCCACTGCTCGGCGACAGAGTTAGAAATCCCCACTCTTCTCTCCACCGCTCCCAATTGCCGGATCCCGTGGCCGGCGGTCCCCGTCGCCCTTCAGCAGCGCAGATCCATGCCACCATGAGATTCGGGCGTCCTGAAGCGGCACTTCCTCAAGCTGCCGCCACCGCGACGCCGTGGCCTCCTCGGGTCAGCTTGCCGGCTTCCCCAATCTCCTGCGCCGCGGCAGTCACGGAGGAAATACCTCAGCGTCTGGCAGCGGGGGTCGGGGGCGTGGGTGGCGGAGTCACAGACCGCGACACTCACAAGTGGCATTATCTCAGATCCTTCCACACGGCCTAACTCGCTCACCTCGAGTACGACCGGTGGCGAGTCCGGCTGCACGACATCGCGAGGCGCCTCAACATCCCGTGGGGGACGACGCCCGTCGATCTTGTCCCGCCGCCACCAGGAGTGGTGAGTGCGGCTGTGGCTAGGGAGGACCGGGAGGCGTGGGAACGCAATACGGCGGAGGCAAGGAGGACTTTGATGTTGAAGAATGGCGGCACCTCTTCCATGACTGTGGCGACGATGGTACAGGATTGGCTTTCCCTCTACATGGTGATGAAGAAGATTAGTTTAGTTTCCTTTCATGTTTAGTTTTAAAGTTTAGTTCATGTGTAGGTTTAAAAACTATACTATGTTTCGGCGGATGATTATGTGCCAAATTTTGGTTGTTTAAAACCAATCTAGGTTGAACTTAAGAAAATTTGGTTCTTTACTCCATTAAATTTAAGAGTTCGGTTAGGTCCGACCAAAACCTAGTGGAGTAAAAATCCTTCACTGAGTTTTGTTTAGATGGATTCTCCTCTGTTTTATTAGGGATCGGTTAGAATTGTCCTAACTACAATGACCTGTGCAGACAGCTCGCTATTCCTGACTTGTGTGGGCTCTGCTCTCGAGTCTAGCCATCGTCTTGGCCTTATTGAAAAGACAGACACGGCATTGAATAGGTCAGCTGTGGCACTGGGGCAGGAAGGATTCATCAGGAGGCGCTCGTGTAGACACCTAGACTGTATCATGGAGGGAACCGGCACTCGAAGCATAGTTGCACTCTCGGTCATCAATTCAACTTCATAGTCCATCCCATTCATAACAAGGAAATGACGTAGCAGTATATGTATATTGAGCCGTTCGAGACACACTTGGTGATCAGTACGACGTACTGGTTACTTTGCTCTCCCATCATCTCATAGCAGGAGAAGGAAACTGGCACTGCGTTGAATATGCACTCAGTGCCATGGCTTGTGAAAGAACGTCATAAAAATCTTGAAATCTGGTCTTGCTTACAAACCCGTTTAATTTATATTGACGCAACTATCCATCCAGATTCAACAATTTTATTTATTTAAATCCAATCAGCCATGATAGCCTAAATCCATTTAATTCCTTCGCTCCATCTGTTCCTTGGTTCTTGAAGTGGCTTCCCGATTTTCACACAATTTACAAATCTATATCAACTGATGTATTCTCGTACAAAGAGTCGAGGTGGGACTTCTTAATTAAACAATAAACCTTTTTTTAGCACAATGCTAGGTCAGCTAGTTGGGGCCTTTGGGGTCATGAGTTCAATCGCTCGATGGTAAAAGCGATGGGGAGTACGAAACGAAACGAAACGAAATCGGTGGGGCGAGGAGGTGGGACGAGGACCGACCTCCTTGGATCAATGGCTGTACAAAGCGACGATGCTACCTACCAAGTCCCCAAAGGGACTTCATATTTCAGTTTAGATGACTTTAATTGTCTACCATTATTTCAGAATGGATTTTGCATTTCCACAAAACAATAACAACTATTTTGAAGAGTGGCTTGAGTATTGTAGTGTGTTCGTCAATCACAGGCGAGTTTGCTCAAAACTACAAAAAACACAAGTAAATCAATAAGAAGAGTTCAGCGTCAAATCCTCGAACCCATCTGTAGTCCGTACACTATTGGAAGCTCTGGCTATCGAACAAGTGACTGCAGCGTAGATGGGTGCAGAGGGGAACGAAATGACAGTCCGCATGTCAGACCACTACGCTGGTAGGACAGCCGAACTACGTTGGGACGTGTCGTGTGGTATCCCAATGCCTACCCTTCCCATTCAAACAGTTTGACAAGTCATCTCTGGTTGGTTCACCCATGTCAATGCTAACGCAAAGCAACAAACTAATTCTCCGTTTGGGCATTTCTTCATGCCCCAAGATAGATGAAGGCTAGCTACCTTATTTGCATATATATAGCTGTGTTGAATGTTGCCCAGCAGCCTCAATGGGTACTCTATGGAGTACCATAGTACTGCACGTCATTGATTTTCATTTATCCCTCCTTTCTGAAATCAATTATTTTTCGTAGGTGTGGTTAATTACCAGCTTACTGTACTACTTAACAGCACCGTGACTAGGAGTATGTTCTAGTTCCTCTACCATGCCCCTCCCACGAAATAATTTCATGTGTAAATGTAATATTTTTTTTTTGCCCTGCGCACTGCATTACAGGGCAGGGGCGAATCCAGGATGAAAACTGAGAGGGGGCAGAGATGTGTAGTGACTTTTTTACGAAAGATATGTAGAAACTAATGATTAGATCAGTTCAAAGTAACAACACAAATACACAAACATATATATTGTGACTAAACATAATAAACAAAATCATATATTTTCTAATAATATAATTTCATCACACACATTATTATGACAAGTTTGTTGCAAAGGCAAAGTAAACTAACCATTTAAGACAGTAACTTGAGAAGCAACAATGTGGTGTTCCTAATCTTCTCAAATTAAATTCTAGCCTGCAATTGGCATGAAAAAAGTACATGTTAGAAACAATGGCGAATATAAAAATAAATAAATAAATAAACCTAAGTCCAGTACCTCCTCCCGTTTCATCGGATGACAATTTTCCCATGGAAGCTTTAGATATCACCTCATTAGGGATGTTATCCAAAATTTCTCTTCTAGAAAGCGAATGAGGCTATGACAAAAAGAAATCATCACTCAATGTTGTTACATAAAACATCCTTCCCAAACTACATAGCGAGAAGAATCTCTCAACAGATGGACTATATTTTCCAGTAATTCTAGGTTTAAACTTGGATGCACGAGGATCATAATTTCCTCATGTAAACTACTTTCTCCTAATTTCATTATGATGATTTGGATTGAAACCTGCGTAATTATCTTATTTTAGATGGATCCAGAGGAAGCTAAGGAAAAACCATTAGCTGCCGTGTCAATGACGAAGTTGAGGCATTAAATAAAATATCATACATGAAGGCAGATCGTCCCTATAGATTTATTCCACTCTCACATACTCAAACTTATTGTGTACAAATTTATTCTGTGATCTAGAATCAATCAACCCTAATTGTGAATTGGTATATTGTACACAAAGTACATATTCTAAATCAAAATCGTTCAATTTTTAACTTGGAAATCGAAAATAGAACAACAGTTTAGAAATTCGAATTGAATCTAGAAAAGATGAACTGGCGCTAGGGCTTACCTCGATTGATCAACGGCACGCAGAAACAGCGTCCCAGATAAAATTGCGAGGTCATAGATCGGCAAGCCGGCTGGCCGTCCAACGTGCACAATGCAGATGATCTTGAAAAAAAGTCGTCTCATGCCGGCCTGGCGTGGATCTTGTCACCGAGGCCATAGATCTGCGGCAGATTGAAGACGACTGCTGGAGACCGGAGATAGCTTGCAAGGGTGCCTCGCGGTTTGTCTGGGCGGCAGGCGGCGAATTTCGCCTAGGACTCAGATCTCAGTCCGTTTTTTCCACGAGTGAAACTGTCAAAGACAACGCTTTGTGCAAAGTAATAAGGCCATGATGATGTTCGTATGTGACAAGGCCATGTGCCTAGGTGGGTTGGGTTGTCTCTGAGGATGGGCTTTGGAAAGAGAACGAGAAAAACAAATAAGTGGGGGCAAAAAGACAACGGGCTGAGAGGGGGCAAAGCTCTATAGTTGAGGCCTAGTACAAGAGGGCCCAAAAATCGAGTGGGGGCAGTTGCCCCCACAACCCTGTACGTGCGTCCGCCCCTGTTACAGGGTACAGAAGTGAAATAATAACGTTACCTAAAAAAGAGAGGGGTATGTTTTCAGTCCTTCAAGTTTACAAGAAGTGGATATTTGGTCCCTCGTCATTTTTCCGTCAACATTTCATCTCTCATCTTTTAAAACCAGAGATGAAGTGGTACTGGGCTGACACGGCCCTGGTTTTGACTAAACAAAACTAAAGTTGACTACCACCTCATCTTTCTCTCTCTCAGATGCAGCAGCAGCATTTGGCCGAGCACCTCGTGTGTTCGGCCTCTGCACCGAGCTCAAGGCAGGCCACCTTGCGATGCTAGCCGAGCACGTGCCACACAAGCTCGCACCTGCGCGTCGCCGCTTGCCGTGGACCAGCACCAGCAGGGCGTCCACGAGCCATCCTCATGAGCTGGTAGAATGCGCAGACGGCACACGCGAGCAAGAGCACGTCCTGGTCGCGGGTCCAGCTCGAGAGCGAGGCTTCATGCAGATGGCCTGGTCGCGGGTCCACCACCGACGACGAGCCGAGAGCAGCCCTTCACCGATGCTCATCCCCTCACTATCTAGGCCTCTGCACGCAACTCCAGCTTGCGAGTGGGAGCTTCAGTGACTCTGGTCTTGTGCGCCAGCTCTACTTTTCATCGGAAGGAACCTCCACGGTCCTCGCCGTCAGTGGAGCTCCGGTCGTCCACGCGAGCACTGGTCTATGGCAGATGCCCTCTACAGCAAGTTCCGGTCTACATCAACCCTGTTATCCTTATCGTCCAACCCACCGTTGGTCAAAATTCTGCCAACTTTTGGTCAAATTTTTTGCCTGGGGCAGAAAGTAGCTTTTGGCCGAAAAGACAGATTTGGTCAAAGTTCTGCCAACTTTTGGTCATATTTCGGCCAATTTCTTTTTAAAATGGTCGAAATTTGGTCATCTGAGGCTGGGGCAAAAAAACAAGCGCGGGTGCCCATCCTTGAGCTCGCTGCGTCGCCGTCGGTATGGAGGCCTAGCACATGCGAGGTGCTTGACTAATGACGTTGATGCATCCCACACAGAGACAGATAAGATGATGTGGCAGTCAACTTTGGATTTTTTGGATTTTCTAGTCAAAACCGGGACACATCAGCACAATATCACTTCATTTCTGGTTTTGGATTAAACATGTCTGGTTTTAAAGCATTTTTTTGAAAAGGAGGATGACCCCCGGCCTCTGCATCTGCGTGATGCATACGGCCACTTTATTAATTATTCTCACAAGATCTTACAAAGTCATACAACAGCAAAGACTAAAGACACCGTCTGGGCACCTACCAGTCCGGCGCACTCCTCAATCAGGACGCCTGCCGGGTATGAGGCCGCCGCAGCCACCTGCCACCAATCCATCTTTCAGAGCTGTACTATTGCTTGTACCATGCCAGGTCTCTCTGCCATCGACGCCACCATGACGCCCGACATCATCGTCCTCCTGCGCGAGTCCACCCTCCCACAACGAACTCCGAATCTGCACTGCGTTACGCCGTCAAGATCCGTCGCCATCACTGTGTAGGATGAATCACCGCTCCACCAAAGAATCCGTCCTCTGGTCCCTCGATCACGTGTGTACCTGCAAGAATGATGCCCCCAAGGGAGGAACGACACCAGAGCGCCGCCGTCGTCAGATCATCCGATCTAGGGTTTTCCCCGGAGGTAGCAGAGAGTGGCCTTGAACTTCGCCACGGCGATGCCTTCAAGAAGGGAACGACGCAGATAGCGCCGCCACCACCGGCCTTAGCAGACGCCGACAACAAGTTTTCACTCAGATCAGTTCGAAGGGGTCCAACTCTCGTGCACGGGCCGCCGTCACCACCAGTACCACCAGGCAGAACCCTGGAGCACTGGCAGATTAGAGAGCCGCCGGCACCACCGCATCCAGATCGCCGGCCACGCCGGGCCCCTGCCATCCCCCGCGCCGTCCGGGTCAGAGACGTAGCCGCCGACCGCGCACAGGGAGCACCGCCGCCTGCACACGTCGGAGCGTCGCCGAGAGCCCAACACCCGCCACCGCTTGTCGAGGGCCGCGCCGCGCGCCCCGAGCGGACTCCCACGCACACCAGGGGAAACCGCGAGCATGAGCCCCGCCATCGCCCCCAAGCCCGCGCCGGCGCGTCCCGCCTCCAGCGCGCCGCCAACAACCGCCGCGATCCGCCCGCGCCAGATCCAGCGAGTCATGGGAGAAGAGATCCCGCCGCCGCCAACGCCGACCGGGCTTTGCCCGGCGGCGGCGAGGAGGAGAGGTCGGGGGAGGGACGAGGACCCGGCGGCGCTAGGGTTCCCCCCGGTCGCCGTGCAGGGGCGACACGGAAGGAGTATGGTTTTAAAACATGAGAGACGAAATATCCGCGAAATCAAAACGAGGGACCCAATGTCTACTTTTTGTGAACTTGGGGGATGAAAAACATAGTTCTCTCACTAAAAAATGGTGGGTTGGAAATTGAATTGAGATCCAGTAGTCCAATCAACTCAGGCGTTGCGAAATTTCTAATTCATAAAGATATGTCATGGCCAAAAAAGTTATGTCTACATGAGTATCATTATATATTGCTACCAGATCAATTTCAGGGTGAGAAGAGCATGAACGACCCAAGCTCATTATATCTAGATCCATTCCATGACGACAAGTAATGTTTTGAAAATTTCACGCCCGTTATCTGAATTGACTCAAAGAGTAAAGAAATGGACAGGAGTATATGGTATTGCTCACACAAAATAACTACGAGAAAGACAAGAGTCATATGCTACTTCGAGTCTCACCCCTTCTTATTACTTTCATTTTCTTTTCGTCACATATTTTAATATATCATCATTGCACGGAATACCAGGAGATAAAAAAAATTAAGCACAACTGAAACAGCCAGAAGTAGTGTGGTTGTGCTAAAACAAGGTATTTCCCAGAATCATCAAAGTAACCTATACATAGAATATATGAAAAATATGTAGAATATATAAAACAAGGTATTTCCCACATCACAGTTGGGCTAATGCAAACTGAACCTTGGTAGGAAATACAAGGCTATCTACAAATATAACTACAAGGAAGTCCTACCTTTGGATTAAATATGGACTAGCATGATATGCTGATGTACCTAGGTATGGAAAAAAATGAACATCTATAATGAAGGAGTGCAAATGATTGAAAAGCGCCATACAAATGCATTCACAAGGTGGTGAGAAAACTAAATCAATAAATATTCGGGGTGCAAGCAGCACAATGGCCCGCAAAAGTTATCTTCGGAAAAGAAATACATATGAATGAAGATTAGGATACATACTCGAAATGGATATTTGGTGAAGTCAAATGCATCATGCAAGTCAGTGGTAATTTTACTTGCGAAGCCATAATATAGACTGGAACACATGACAGCCGAGGTCCTTGGCTCTTTACTTGAGTATGTGTCAGGAATACCTAGCACACAGAAAAAAAGTAGCACCAATATATTCCAACCAACCCGTTCCTCGTGTTGAGCAATTGGCACCAAGTAAACCTGCATTGCACTACCATACTGAAGGCAGAATTCTTGAGGCTCTTCATGATTATTGTGCGCAAAATTGGCAATATAAGGACTGCTCCCTACACTGTACACTGAAAGAGAATGTTTAGATTGCTATAACTTGACTGAAAGAGCTAGAACTTGTATGGAGTGAAATGAACCTGAAAAGATTTGCAAGTGAACCCTTGTCTCCTCATAAAACATATTTGATCTCACCATCATTATCTACAAGCACAATCTATTTTCTTTCTGTACATCTAAAAGTATCAAAGTTCTCAATCTTCTCAATCCTGCAAGTAAGGAAGGGTGGGTTCTCTATGGTCGAAAACTTATCTAGCTAGCTTGTTCGTGCATGCTAGTCTTCCAAAATCAATCAATATGCTTGCTTGCAAGCACTTGTACGTGCATGTTGCTATGGCCGAAAACACTGCAGATGTACGCCATTGAGAAATCAATGCAGGACCTAAATCCGTTTAATGTGGAAAACCTTGTAGGGATATAAAAATTAACTCTAAAATTAGTCAAAGACTTTGTGAGATTAATATTCCATTTATTGGGATCAACTATATATAAATATCAGCTAGATTGACTTGTACAGCAAATTGCAAAAAGATTACTCAGATAAATCCGTAAACGTAAAAGGTAGTGGCCAGATTGATTCATGAAATGTTTATTATCTGTGAGGATATAGCCAGATCCACCAAATAAATTCCATCGAAAGAAGACACTCGAAGCAACAAAAACATGAATGGGATTGATTGCTAATTAGACTAATGATGGTAGATTGAGAATTATGGGTCTAATCGTGTGGTGCTGATTGGTTCATTTGTTGTTGTAGGCTAATTGCGGGGTGCATGTAAGAAAGTTCTTGTTTTATTGTTTAATAGTAGTGGAGATTGAGCTGGACAGTATATATGTTCTTATCGACTTACCATCATACACCTACTTAAGTAAAAACAGGCCAACAAATTTATTAAAAGTATGATATACACTTCACTATGGCTCTCCCACATAAATGTTTCACGTCAGACAGACAGAAAATTTGTATTGCTCCTGTCCTTTGCATCGAGGATGCACTTGGGATTTGATTTTCCCACACGTAATCTGATGTCCAGTAGCTACCTCCACCGGCTCTAGTTGGGATTCGAGGTGTGCACGACTTCTTCTTTTGGAAGTTGGTAGGAGACCTACCAAATTCATAGATTATAGGGAGAAAACCGATCAGTTACAAGGCAAGGAACCCCAAAAGGAGCAGTGCACCAATGAAAAAGGTGATTAAAAAGTAAAAGCAAAGAAGCAGATCATCCCAGATTAGGATCCCGATGCCTATTTCTTCCTCAATTCATCTGAAGAAAATGGTGCTGGCACAATGCGCAGAAGGAGAAGAGGAAAGGAGCACTATCGCTCACTCACCTTGCATCTTGGGAAATTTGAGGAGACCGAAACAGGTGTATCTTCAGCACCCAGAGATGGACACCCCCCGTGCACGAGTTTTTAACGAGCACAGGAACTACTTTGACAGCTACTTACAGCCTATTGTGTGGATGTATGATACGTTAGTGTGGACTGCATAGCTAGGTCATCCAGGGACCAAACGCTGCTCTCCTATCCCCTCTCTCTGCTGGACTCGGCCGAAACTGGCACGGCTGTGAGACTGAATGAGCCATTTATTAAACTCTTTTACGCTAGTTTGTTCTCGGGATGAGCTGAGTCGAATCGAATTGGAGGGTGCTCCGAGCTGAGTCTAAAAGAAGTCTAAAAGCACGCTCGGTCCATCCAAGCCTACATACCACTGCTGTGAATGGCCTTAGCTATGCCATGGATGTGTCTCAAAAGAAAGCTATTGCATTGTTATCAATTTTTTTGAGAAAGATGATGTGGATTTTTCAAGTATTTTTCAGAAAGAGGCCGTGAATTTTTCACTTTGCGCACTTTGGTCTGTTAGTCGCCTCAGTAGGCAAGGGTACCGCGCAACCGGCTGATTGAATTAGATTAATAAAATCTGATTTATTCTATTTTTAGATTTTCCCGTAAAATACTATATATAAGAGTAATCTCGAAATAACCAAATGGAGCTCGAGTTGTCCAAAAATCTAAGCATCTTAGTAACTCATTTATTAACGTTGGATCAAGTCCAAGATTGGTTGACAAAACGAAACTGGGAAAGACATGCCAGATACTCGTAGGGAAATTCAAGGTGGAGGCTCGAACTACTAGCCTAGAAAGCACTTTAGGGCTTAAACAAGGGTCTGCAGCGACCTAAAAACTAGATACCAAAACCTAACACGAGGGCTACGTGTGAAACTACAACCTGACGGGTTCATACTACCATGAGTTGATTTGACTCCTTGTGTCTATTGTCAATTAGTGACGTACGATTTCCTAGTGCCTACCCTTCCCATGCAAACTGTTTGGAAAGGTCATATCTTTCTGGCTTACTCATGGCAATCCTAGGCTCATAGCAAAAAAAGGTAACTACCACAATTTTCCGCTTTGGACATTTCTTCTTGCAACAGGATATGAGAAGAAGGCTTGCTATCTTATTTACACATATATAGCGGTGTTGGAATGTAGACGGATGGTATCAACCTGAGTAGTAAATTTCAGTACTATTTGGAGTACTACCATCTCTACTTCTCATGAAGCATTTGGTAGTCTCGCTTCCAGGGTTTTTTCGTCCCACCTTTCATGATTTTTTTGGTACCTCCTCCCACCTCACATTGAGCCGCCACGAACCGAAAAAACCTCGTACCGAGGCCCCCACCTGCCCCCACGCACTCCAGGGCCTAACCTCCGATCGCACCCAAGACAAGTGAAGCAAATAAAATCAACGAAAATTATCCAGCGAAAAAAACCTACGAAAATTAACCAGCGAAAAAAACCCTAAACCAATCGCCCGCACGTACGAGCGAGGTCTCCTGCCCTCGAGCCAGAACCTCTCAACCCTTCTCCCTTCATCCTTTCGCCGCTGCCCTTCACCCCTTTGCCGCCGCCGAGGGGTCCTCGAGGAACCGGCGCCGACGTCCTAGAGGAGGCGTAGGCGCGTTGCGGACCCTCCGATCGCCATCGGTTCACCGTTGCCGAGGTCCACGTTCGCCTTCGTTGTGGATCCCTTTCCACGGTACGTACACATAAAGGGCGCTGATGATCCGGTCCAACCTTGCTCCGGCTCGCCGCAGATCTCTTCTTGTCCTATCCTGGACGAGATCCAAGCCGCTACTCCTTGTCCGGACGAGACGCAGCCGCAGACGATGCCTCGACGCCGGAGACCGCTGCCGCCATCGTAGATCCCCAGGCCACAGGCACCGCCGGTGCCTCGGATACGTCGCGGAACACCAGGATGCGGCCTCCTTCCCCACCCTCCACCACACGCCGCCTGTCGAATCTCGCCGTGCGTTGACAGCCATCGACGACCCACTCCACAATACCTTCCCCAGCCCAGATACTGCCACGTACGAAGCCTCGCCACAGCTGCTTCGATCTAAGGTGCAACGCGTCCCATCACCACAACAACAATCTATGATTGTGGTTCAAGACGGGCCTGCGGCACCGGCGCAGAGAGGAGCCACCTGGTTGAGAAGATCATCCATGACGTTTGCGTCGGCCCGTGGATGTCCGGCGTGTCAGTCGTCGATCGGGAGTTCCAAGTCCATATTCTCGGCAGGTACACATATCTTTTGACTGCATTCTCATCATAGTAGTAGTTCGATCTGTTCTGTCGATGAACAGGCACTCGAGGCTGCAAGGTTGGTTGTGAGTTAAGGAAACATTGTCTCCCTTACACCTTAAATTAGCTACTAATAGGTTTTCCTTTTTGGATTTTTTGAAGTAATCGCTTACTCAATTTCAATTGTTGATCATTTTCGTTTGACCTTTTCATTAGGGTGCTTGTAGAATGGTGTGGCGGAATTGAGCAACATCACCACGCTTCTTATCATACCCACTCGCGGTGGAGCCGCCAGCCTGGCTGAGTCGCCGTTGAATTGCGCCAACTCCATGAGGGAAAAATATGGTACTGATTTCTTAGGTTGTTAGGTTCTGTGTTCTCCTAGGATTTAAGATGGTGAAGTTACTGCGACTGTAATCGAATATCCATTTCAATATGAACTTCAGTGCTTGAGTTTTTCTGTTTCTTTGTTTGTTTCTATAAGAACTTCAGTGCTTGAGTTTGTACCTCATGTCCCCGTCAGATTTCACTTTGCTCGAATTATTCAATCAGAACTTGTGGTATTCTACATTTTATTGGCTCTCAATCTTCCTTCAAGCGGCATCCGATTCTTCACAAGCTGATGAAATATTTATTTCTCGCGGGTATTCATTGGCCAATTTCTCAGATTAGGAATTGACATAAACATCAATTTGGCTTAAGGTAATACACCCTACTTTGCGTAATAAGTCATATTTGGCTATTTTGAATGCAGCCGGGATGCTGAAATGTTTGTTGAAGTTCTTCTAGCTTGCTCTCAAATTTTAGCTTCTTCGTGCGCGTGCTGATGTAGAACCATCAAATGTCTCACTTAGATATCTTCTGAAAGATCTTGTGTTGATAATCTTTTAGCAAAGAAGTGTGTAACTACGTGAAACTGCTATTTTGATGCAATACTATGTCTGATAATAGCTTATCCTCTAGCATTCCCTGTAAATTTTGTGCTGACCAATATTTTACTAAACTAATTTGTACAATTCAATACAGACTTGCTAAGGGTCCTCTAGCTTGGGGAGGCTAATATCCCATCTTGTCAAGATTATTATACTTCTTGTACTAAATTTTATGTTACTTTTGTACTGAGATTTCCAACAAGTGCTAGCAGAAGCGTGGTTTTGACACAGCCTGGGGATCCAAGGAGAAGGGCCATCTTATACTCCGCCTCGATGCACAGATTCCGCCATGGCACCTTCGTCGTCGACTGCTGCATGCTGACCCTGTCCATCCTGCGGTGCTGGTGTTGGAGCAGGGGGAGATTGTCCTTGTGGTTGTCAGCGATGAGGATGTGCACCAGCTCCCGTCGATCCACGACCCGCAGCCGGCGCAGGTCAACTGGCTCCAGCGGACGAACGTCATTGACATTCCCATTGGTATGCAGAGGGGAGCAAGATGCGGGGCCTGTCCACGGCAGCCGCTCGATGGCCGCACATCTAGCTCGTCACAGGGTGAGCTGTGATGGCCGCGCAGGGTAGGCAAGCAATGGTGGCGAGCAGGCGAGACAAGCTCTGTCGGCGAGCAGGCGTGAGCCAGCTGGCAACAGTGAGCTTCGGTGGCACACGCAGGCGTTGCCGAAGATTCCGTACTCCTATAATCATGGTCATGGTCATAATCTTTTAACAACTGAAATTCACTGCCAATTGTTGGATTATCTGAGTCAAAACTAGATTACAGAAACTGAAAGCTATTAAATATTTTGGATTGTGAATTCCATGGTACTACAAGTTCAAACAAGAAGTTCATGTCCTAATATTTCTGTATCCTGTATTATTAACAAGTTAAAGTATGAATTCAGGTAATAGGTCCATCTCATACAGAAAGCTAGAAACTTTGTATTGGTATTGTAGGTTCATGATTTAGTGAGTGCAACAAAGCCAGTTTAAAATTTCAGGCTGAGCCGTTTATGTGATATTTTAGTCCACTGTTATGATCACACATGCGATCATTTTTTGTTTTAATGATGAAGTTTTGTAGCGCCACAAGCTTTGAATGATGTTATGGCTAATGAACTTCCATAAATTGTAGTTGAGGCTGCAAAGGTACAAAGTGAATGGAAAATATATTCTCCTTGACCATCCTAGCTAATCCCTCCATTTTTGTATACAAGGCCACTATCTCATATTACAGGTACCTAGGTAGAATTTAATGTGTGCTTTGCCATCCAACTCTTCTTTTCGTTTACCGTGAACATTAACACCCCGCATGCACTCCTTCGGGCGGTGAACAGCAAGTAAACTCCCTCACTCCCCTCGCTCCGCCCGCGAAGAGCAATTTTTAATCCCGCGCACAGCTCTCTCTCTCTCTCTCCCGCCGCTTTCACTCGTTGCATGCAGCCATGCAGAGCATGCATTGGACGTCCGAAAAACGGGCTGCAAATACACACATTATCCTTCGGTTTGTGTGTACTAGCAAAAGATGGCGCGGACGAGCAAAATACACACATTGCAGAGCATACACACATTAAACTGGTTTGCTTATACGAGGAAGGATCATTAATTCTTACCTCGTTTTGTGTTTGTGGTCTTGTATAGATGCAATATGTATTTTTGATAGTGGCCTTGTATACAAAAATGGAGGGAGTACCATATCCACTGAATGGATCTAACTTCTACTTTATAGTTTTATGTATCCCAACACTACAGTATCCTTCGGAAGGCAGATTTATAGTTGATGGTATGGCTAGCATCCAAGTTGAGACACCAACCTCAATGCTCTAATTTTGTGTGAATTACCAGCTTCCCATGTTATGTGGTTACTCTAGAATGTTTTATTCATGACTAGCAAATCCTTGCAGCCAGTAGTCTAGGAAAGTAGCCAGATCGATGTTACTATATGTGGTTTGACCTGTGTCTCTGTAATAATCTAGCTGCTAGCATACCCACTTGATTATTTCATTCACACACACACACACACACACACACACACACACACACACACACACACACACACACACACACACACACACACACACACACACACATGGTAGGTTCATTCATTATGTTGCGTCAATGGTAGGCAGTTTGGGTTCAATTGCCATGACAGAACAAACATGTTCATCCAACCAGACTACTTTGGATCTTCAATCAAATTTGAGGCTTCCAGGAAGGTAACGAATTATGTAAGCCAATTAAAATCGGTATCCATTGATTGCTATGTACTCCGTGTATAGCTTGAGTGAAACAAAATCAAGGATTTCCTCTTAACTTGTTTTTTGTATATCATTGGGATCTCATAGAGGTTGATGGAACATACAATCAACTCTTGGTTTCAGATTTGTTAGTAAAGGACTGCTGATCCTATTTATTTCTACCGAGAACCACGAACAAGTTACATCATGTGACCATTCTCTATTATATTTTTTTTGTAAATTGATCTGGTTCTTTCTATATGTGTGTACAATGTTCTCCTTGAGGAGCGAGTAAGCAAAGCACATCAGCGGTGCGATACTCCAAACTCCCACTAAATTGCATAGTTAATGATTCAAATTTAGCATGTCATAATATGTCCAATTACTTTCAACTAATTTTATTCGTATATGGTGATCTGTTGTAATGTACAGAAGATATTTCATATATATCATGACTACTTTTTAATGTTTGCTTACCGTTTTTTGTAGGGCACCAGTTTCTGCTATCACTTGCAATAATTTCTTAGGTAATTTTCTGAACCAGATTTTCGGGATTAATAACACTAGTCAGTTAATATGTTACTGAAACTGTTGGTAACTCATCTGCTTTTGTGGGGGCTTAGTCTTGTTCTAAAAAATACCAATACCCACATCAAAAAATATTCAAATGTTCTGGGGTGTATAATAAATGTGTCGTGTTTTAGAACTGTATTGCAGCAATACTTGAAAAGCCATTTCTGCATGTCAATACAACCTGCGTTTCAGACATACTTGAAAAAACACCACACATACATGTCAATATCAGGGCCTCAATTAGGAAACTGGTACATACGGTTCAAATTGTTTGTCCATACAGGTCAAATTATTTGCCATCTCTATCTTCTAGAAAAGCACAAGGGTTCACAATGCATAACTCAGCTTACTTTCAGTGATGATCAAGACTCCCAAAATGCATTTCTTTTCATGGTGAAAAGATGCTCAGGCACACATCATTGTTAGTTTTTCTCACGCCATGCTTGGTCTGTAACTAAATCTGGAAAATTCATTGGATGTTCCGCAAGTGTGCAACCGAACTTGTATGACTCACATACAAACAAATTATTCATAATGAAAATAAAATCATTGTTTGTGTTTTAGGAATTATGTCATACTTATGTAGAATGGATGGCTTCTTCTACCATATAAAGAAGTCATGATGGTAAAAAATACTAGGCAGTTTCCATGTCTAAAAGGTTGGAATGTTGAGATATAGGAAGCGTGTACAAAAGATTATTAGAAACTAGCGGTGGCTCAAATGTGCTCCCCACAGAATAGCGACATGGACTCCAGATTTCTATGATCTGTTTGTATTTGAATTAAGAAAAAAGTAATATAATAAAAATTGTTATATGTCTTGATAAAAGTGTAAAGAAATATGGACAACAATGCAGGCACATCACCACCACCACCACCATACACATGGATGGCTAACACAACCCTTCTAACCATTCAACTACCGGTTGAGTTCAATAACATTTTTTTAGTTGTCAATAACATATTATTGTGTTTGATGGTTTGATTATCAATAAAAAAGATGTGTGTTTGCTGAGACGTGCATAGTTCTTGGTTATTTTAACTCCGTGAGAAGCATCTTGATT
The DNA here is from genome assembly GCA_032464435.1 of Aegilops umbellulata. NCBI lineage: Eukaryota > Viridiplantae > Streptophyta > Magnoliopsida > Poales > Poaceae > Aegilops > Aegilops umbellulata. Next base: position 383,990,011 of record CP136059.1, on the reverse strand, counting down.
TTTGTAAAGCCCGTAGCAACGCACGGGCGTTCTACTAGTATATACATTGATTTTCATTTGTACTTTGCTTATCAAGTCCATTGCTTTACAGAAAGCTCTAGACTGTGCATGTGTGGTCCCTAGCTTGCTAGATCTGATAGCAGCTTGATTAAGAGTATGTTGTAAATCTCGCATGTCTCCCTCAAAAATGTTCCATATGAAACAACTGCCATTTTTAAGTAGCATAAAGATTCTACTCTCATCCTTTGCATCGAGAATACACACGTTGCTCATGTCTAGCTGTCACCGAATAGGATTTTAGGAAATAGCTCTTGATGTGTTATGTCTTACGTTGTATTCACAAGAGCAATAGAGCTACAAGCGCCTGTTGCAATCAAATCGTGTCTGGCGTGGGTTGGATCCCCGTGCGATCGGGCCTCCTCCAATACAGGACCATGAATTACTTGTTTGATATGCATGATCGTCTATTAAAGCATCTCCAGCCGCGCCCCAACAGGCCCCCAAGGTACATTATTTGATGCCAGCGCCAAAAAACCGGCCCAATCGCGCCCCCAGGAGCCCATTTTTCACCGGTTAGACTCTAAACTGGCGCAGGCGGATCCAGGCTGAACCCGGCGCGGTGGGGGCGGTCAGGGACGCCGGGGCAATCGTTTTTTGCACGGGTCAGTGACCCCCCGCCTCCTCGTCCTCACATCGCCTCGGTTTCCCACGGGGAATCAATGCCAAGACTGCTGCCCGTCAGCCTTCCATTGATTCCTCATGGGCGGCGCAGTGCGGCGACGCGTCCCCTCCCGCCACACGAACACACGACGCTGGCCCCCAGCTGCTATATAAAGCAACACCTCCCTCGTCGGTAGATATCGGTGTCAAAAGCGGCCGATCTCGGGTAGGGGGTACCGAACTGTGCGTCTGTGGATCAAAGGTAACAGGACACCCAGGGGACACGATGTTTACCTAGGTTCCGGCCTCTTGATGGAGGTAATACCCTACTTCCTGCTTGATTGACTCTGATGGGTATAGGGGTTACAAGAGTTGATCTACTTCGAGATCGTAATGGCTAAACCCTAGATGTCTAGCCTCTATGAATTCTGATAGCCTCTACGGACTAAACCCTCTGGTTTATATACACACCGAAGGGAGCCAAGGTTTTACAGAGTCGGTTTGATAAGAAGGAAACTATTCATCCGGACGCCATTCTTTCCATCCACGCAAAGGAGAGTCTTGTCCGGACACGGGGGAAGGTCTTCTACCTCGTATCTTCATGGCCCATCAGTCCGGCCCATAACACATAGCCCAGACACCCGAGGACCCCTTAATCCAGGACTCCCTCAGTAGCCCCTGAACCAGCCTTCGATGATGATGAGTATGGCACGCATACTATCTTTGGCATTGCAAGGCGGGTTCCTCCTCCCGAACATACGAAGTTTATTTCCTGCTCAGAGGAACTGTATCTGGCTCTGCATGATTAGTACAACCCTTAGCCACGAAGGCAATGAGTCAGAACAAGCACAGTGTATTTATTGACAACTTTTCTAGCAAAACGTCGTGTCTGACCCTTTAATATTTCGAACCGTTTTCTCGGCTCTGGTTTCGCGTTTCGAGGCATAACCTCTATTGGCACGTCCTTCCCAAGCAGAGATCATTCCTGTTTATTATGGGACCCACATCAAGATGACACGGGTAACCCGACCGCGCCTTACGCACGATTGCGTCGGGAACAAACAAGTTTTTCGGTAGAAGTGGGGGACGTTTGGTATTTACCGTCTATAGCAGGACACAGATCCTTCCCCTTTCACCTCACACTCTCCACAAGCCCTTGCTTCCCAATCTCTCTAGCTCCAGCGCCCACAATGCCCGCAACTTCATTCTCCTCCACCACCGCATCCCTTTCCAGCCATGGCTGGATCTGGTTCCAAGGGCAAGTGGGCACTACTTGGGAAAAGCCTAGCAGTAGCGCGGGTTTCAGGTATATCAGTAGCGCAGGTGCCCGCGCTACTGATACGACGCTACAGCTAACATGTAGTAGTAGCGTGGGTGCCACCCGCGCTACTACTAGTCTGTTAGTAGTAGCGTGGATACCACCCGCGCTACTACTAACTAGTAGTAGCGTGGTTCTGGACCCTCGCTACTGCTAACTAATTAGGAAATACAAAAATAAATTCCAGCCATGGCAGTTGCTGCTAGGCGTCATCGTCCTCTTCATCCATGGCCGATGCTGATCCTAGAGGGGATGAAGTCGTCCATGGAGATGGTGCTTCCCCATCCAACTCTTCTCCACACCTCTCCTTTGCTGCTGCTACAAAAAAAGAGAAAAGGATTAGAAGAGGAAGAGAGAGATATAGACACTGGTAGAAAAAGAGGCTTCCGTCCAGCCCCATAAGTCGCGGAACTGCAGGAACCGCGACTAATGAAGCATTTAGTCCCGGTTCGGCAGACGAACCGCGACCAAATGCCTGCGCCCAGGGCGCTCGGTGGTCAGCTGGTGCATGTGAGGGGCTTTAGTCGCGGTTGGCCAGGCCAACCGCGACTAAAGGTGCCCAAAGTCCTTTAGTCGCGGTTGGCCAGGCCAACCGCGACTAAAGCTCCTCCCCTATATATACCAGTTCAGCGCACTCACTTAGCCATTTGGTGCCACTTCTCTTCACAAGCTTCACAAGGGGGTGTAGGTTTGCTTTTGGTTCCTCTTATGCACACAAGGTGTTTAATGAAATGCCCCAAGAGCCACACTTGAGGTTCCTCATTCATTTTTTTCCTCCTCGATCGCGGTTAGCAACTTGAACCTTTCATGCATGTGTGTCATTGATAAAATATGCATGTGTGTTGTTCATTGTTTAATTTCTATTGTTTATAGCTAGTTAGTTTAACAAATGCATGATGGTTAATTATATATTTTATATTATAATAATGCAGATGAATCGGCAATGGATGTACGGTAACCGACTCTCCCGCGAGTTCACTACGGGTTTGAAAGATTTCCTCGTAGTGGCTAATGCGAACAAGCAGAAGGGTTTTGTTGACTGTAAGAATCAGAAGGGTTACTCTTCCTCAAGAGAAGTTCACCTGCACCTGCTTCGGCACGGTTTCATGCCAAGCTATAATTGTTGGACCAAGCATGGAGAAAGAGGGGTTATAATGGAAGAAGATGAAGAGGGGGATGATTTCATCGATGAAAGCTATCTTGCTGATTTCGGTGATACTTTCATGGAGGATGCTGAAGGTGAAGGGGAAGGTGAAGGGGAAGGTGAAGGGGAAGGTGAAGGTGAAGAAGAGGCACGTGATGAGACCGTTGATGATCTTGGTCGGACCATTGCTGATGCACCGAGACGCTGCGAAACTGAAAAGGAGAGGGAGAATTTGGATCGCATGTTAGAGGATCACAGAAAGTCGTTGTACCCCGGATGCGATGATGGTCTGAAAAAGCTGGGCTGCACACTGGATTTGCTGAAATGGAAGGCACAGGCAGGTGTAGCTGACTCGGCATTTGAAAACTTGCTGAAAATGTTGAAGAATATGTTTCCAAAGAATAACGAGTTGCCCGCCAGTACGTACGAAGCAAAGAAGGTTGTCTGCCCTCTAGGTTTAGAGGTTCTGAAGATACATGCATGCATCAACGACTGCATCCTCTACCGCGGTGAATACGAGAATTTGAATGAATGCCCGGTATGCACTGCATTGCGTTATAAGATCAGAGGCGATGACCCTGGTGACGATGTTGAGGGCGAGAAACCCAGGAAGAGGGTTCCCGCCAAGGTGATGTGGTATGCTCCTATAATACCACGGTTGAAACGTCTGTTCAGGAACAAAGAGCATGCCAAGTTGTTGCGATGGCACAAAGAGGACCGTAAGTCGGACGGGGAGTTGAGACACACCGCGGATGGAACGCAATGGAGAAAGATCGACAGAGAGTTCAAAGATTTTGCAGCTGACGCAAGGAACATAAGATTTGGTCTAAGTACAGATGGCATGAATCCTTTTGGCGAGCAGAGCTCCAACCATAGCACCTGGCCCGTGACTCTATGCATCTACAACCTTCCTCCTTGGTTGTGCATGAAGCGGAAGTTCATTATGATGCCAGTGCTCATCCAAGGTCCTAAGCAACCCGGCAACGACATCGATGTGTACCTAAGGCCATTAGTTGATGAACTTTTACAGCTGTGGGGCAGACCTGGTGTCCGTGTGTGGGATGAGCACAAACAAGAGGAATTTGACCTACGAGCGTTGCTTTTCGTAACCATCAACGATTGGCCTGCTCTTAGTAACCTTTCGGGACTGTCAAATAGAGGATACAATGCATGCACGCACTGCTTACATGAGACTGAAAGTGTACATTTGCCAAATTGTAAGAAGAACGTGTACCTTGGGCATCGTCGATTTCTTCCGAAAATTCATCCAGTAAGAAAGAAAGGCAAGCATTACAACGGCAAGGCAGATCACCGGCCGAAGCCTGCAGAACGCACTGGTGCTGAGGTATTTGATATGGTCAAGGATTTGAAAGTCATCTTTGGAAAGGGTCCTGGCGGACAATCAGTTCCGAAGGGAGCTGACGGGCACGCAGCCATGTGGAAGAAGAAATCTATATTCTGGGAGCTAGAATATTGAAAAGTCCTAGAAGTCCGCTCTGCAATCGACGTGATGCACGTTACGAAGAATATTTGCGTGAACCTCCTAAGCTTCTTGGGCGTGTATGGGAAGACAAATGATACAAAGGAAGCACGGCAGGACCAGCAACGTTTGAAAGACCCTGATGACCGGCATCCGGAATGTTTCAAGGTCGTGCCAGCTACGCTCTGACCAAAGAAGAGAAGGTCATCTTTTTTGAATGCCTGAGCAGTATGAAGGTCCCGTCTGGATTCTCGTCCAATATAAAGGGAATAATAAACATGGCGGAGAAAAAGTTCCAAAACCTGAAGTCTCACGACTGCCACGTGATTATGACGCAATTGCTTCCGATTGCTTTGAGGGGGCTCCTGCCGGAAAATGTTCGAGTAGCCATTGTGAAGCTATGTGCATTCCTCAATGCAATCTCTCAGAAGGTAATCAATCCAGAAGATCTACCACGGTTACAGAACGATGTGGTCCAATGTCTTGTCAGTTTCGAGTTGGTGTTCCCGCCATCCTTCTTCAATATTATGACGCACCTCCTGGTTCACCTAGTCGAAGAGATTTTCATTCTCGGTCCTGTATTTCTACACAATATGTTCCCCTTCGAGAGGTTCATGGGAGTATTAAAGAAATATGTTCGTAACCGTGCTAGGCCAGAAGGAAGCATCGCCAAGGGCTATGGAAATGAGGAGGTAATTGAGTTTTGTGTTGACTTTGTTCCTGACCTTAAGCCGATTGGACTTCCTCGATCGCGGCACGAGGGGAGACTAAGTGGAAAAGGCACGATCGGAAGGAAATCAACGATATGTATGGACGGCCATTCTCTGACTGAAGCACACCACACTGTACTGACCAATTCCAGCTTGGTGGCTCCGTACTTTGAGAAACACAAGAATATTTTACGCTCGGACAACCCGGGGAAGCCTGAATCCTGGATTAGGAAGGCCCACATGGACACTTTCGGCAGTTGGTTGAGAAAACATTTAATGAATGACAATGATGTTGTAGATCAGCTGTACATGTTGGCCAAGACACCATCTTCGACTATAACGACTTTCCAAGGGTACGAGATAAATGGGAATACATTTTACACCATCGCCCAAGATAGAAAGAGCACCAACCAAAACAGTGGTGTCCGCTTTGATGCAGCAACCGAGAATGGGCAAAAGGTCACATATTATGGTTACATAGAGGAGATATGGGAACTTGACTATGGACCCTCCTTTATGGTCCCTTTGTTCCGGTGCAAATGGTTCAAGCTAACAGGAGGTGGGGTAAAGGTGGACCAGCAATACGGAATGACAATGGTGGATTTCAACAATCTTGGTTACCTTGACGAACCATTCGTCCTAGCGAAAGATGTCGCTCAGGTTTTCTATGTGAAGGACATGAGTAGCAAACCGAGGAAACGGAAAGATAAGAAAACGATCAGTACATCATGCGATGATCCAAAGCGCCACATTGTTCTTTCAGGGAAAAGAAACATCGTGGGAGTGGAGGACAAGACAGACATGTCAGAAGATTATAATATGTTTGCTGAAATTCCGCCCTTCAAAGTGAACACCGACCCAAGCATTAAGTTAAATGATGAGGATGCTCCATGGATACGGCACAATCGTAAGCAAGCAGGGACACAAGGGAAGAATTGATGTGTAATAATTTATTGTACCAAACTTTGTATTTGGTCGATGAACTGAATGATGTATCAAACCTTTTGTCAAACCTTCAAGGGATTAGTTTTATTTTTCTGATTTTTTTGATATATAATTGTATTTTTAAGATTTTAAAATGAATTAGTTTTATTTTTCTGATTTTAAAAGGAAAAAGGAAGAAGAAGAAAGAAGGAAAAAGGAAAAAAACAGAAGAAAAAAGGAAAAACAGAAGAAAAAAACAAACAGAAGAAAAAAGGAAAAACAGAAGAAAAAACAAACAGAAGAAAAACATAAGAAAAAAACAAACAGAAGAAAAACAGAAGAAAAAAGGAAAAAGAAAGAAAGGAAGAAAAAAAAGAAGAAAAACAAGAAAAAGGAAGAAAAAACAGAAGAAAAAAATAGAAGAAAAAAGGAAGAAAAAAACAGAAGAAAAACAAGAATTTAAAATGAATTAGTTTTATTTTCTGATTTTTTTGATATATAATTGTACTTTTAAGATTTTAATAACATAAATAAATAAGTAATTAGAAACTTTAATAGCAAAAATAATTATCATAAAGTAAAATAATTAAGTAATTAGAAACAAAATAAAATAAAATAAATAAGTTTTTTGTTGTAAGTAGAAAAAAAACAAAATAAATAAAGCAAAAATGAAAACAAAAAACAGGCAAAAAATAAAAAGTATGCCACCTACTGGGCCACCACGGCCTGAATACGACTAGAAACCCATTATTGGACCAGGATTCAGGCCCGCAGGAAGGCCCAGTAGGCCCACAGGCTAGTAGTAACAGAATAGGCCCGTAAGCCTGCATTTGAGAGGAGCTCGAAGTGGTCAGCGCAGCCGCGCTTATAAACCACTGTCGAAGCCTCTCGGCTAGCGAGGTGGGACTAAACATCCCACCGCACCGCGCCAGTGCCAGCACAGACCTTTAGTCGCGGTTGGTGTGGCGGACCGCGACTAAAGCTAGCCTTTAGTCGCGGTCCGCCACACCAACCGCGACTAAAGGCTCTTCCTGCGCGGGAACGAAGCGGCGCCAAAACCCTTTAGTCGCGGTTGGTGTGGCGGACCGCGACTAAAGGCTATCTTTAGTCGCGGTTGGTGTTGCGGACCGCGACTAAAGCTAGGCTTTAGTCCCGGTCCGCCACACCAACCGCGACTAAAGGTGCGTCTATAAATACTGCACTTGGCAGTTTTGCCACTTCCCATTCTCCTCTCTCTCGACGCCGAAGCGCTGCCCCGACGCCGATCGACGCCGACGCCGACGCCGAAGCCCTGCCCCGACGCCGAAGCCCTGCGCACCGCCGCCCCCCGTCCCCAGTGAGCGCCGCCCGTGCCCTGCGCCCTTGCCCGCCGCCCGACGCCCTGCCGCCCGCCGCTCGCCGCGCCCGCCGCCCGCTGGCCCTGCCTGCCGTGTCCTCCGCGCGCCGCCCGCCGCCCGCCGCCCGCTGGCCCTGCCTGCCGTCCTCCGCGCGCCGCCCGCCGCCCGCTGGCCCTGCCGTCCTCCGCCGGCAGAAGAAGATCAGAAGAAGAAAAAGGAAGAAGAAGAAGAAAGAAAAAGGGAAAAGGAAGAAGAAGAAAAAGGAAAAAAGGAAAAAGGAAAAAGGAAAAAGGAAAACACAAAAAAAAAACAAATTAAACAGAAGAAAAAACAAAAGAAAACAAAAAAACAGAAGAAAAACAAAGGAAGAAGAAAGAAAAAGGAAGAAGAAAAAAAACAAGAAAGAAAAAGAAAGAAGAAAAAAGAAAGGAAGAAGAAAAACAAAGGAAGAAGAAGAAAAGAAAGAAGAAAAAGGAAGAAGAAAAAAAGAAAGAAGAAAGAAAGAAGAAAGAAAAATGAAGAAGAAAAAACAAGAAAGAAAAAGGAAGAAAAAAAATGAAAACCAAATAAAAACCAAATGAAAACCAAAAGAAAGAAGAAAGGAAAAGGAAGAAGAAAAAAAAAGAAGAAAGGAAGAAGAAAGGAAGAAGAAGAAAGAAAGAAAAAAGAAAAAGGAAAGAAGAAGAAAGAAAGAATAGAAAGGAATAAGAAGAAAAGGAAGAAGAAGAAAGAAAGAAGAAAGGAAAGAAGAAAGAAAGAAGAAGAAAGGAAGAAGAAGAAAGAAAGAAGAAGAAAGGAAAAAGGAAGAAGAAAATAAGTAACTTAAAACTTGATAATTAACAAAAAACAGTAAAATTTGATAATTAACCAAATGACGAGGGTTATACATGTGTGTTGTCCTCGCCTCCCTCTCCGTGGCGCCGTCGTCTGCCGCCCCGTCTCGCGCTCTACCGCGACACCCTCTCCCACCCCTTCCTCGCCCCCTCCTTTTGCCACCGCCCTTTCGCCACCGCCACCGCCACCGCCCCCCTTCTTCACTTAATTAATTTGTTTTTACTACATGTTTTCAGGACTGACATAATGGCGGACGATAGAGCTGACCCCATTATGGACAACTATGATCCGGACGGTGAAGCACATATGTTCGGCATCATAAACGGCGATATTCAATATGTGCCGACCGGACAAGAAGAAGATGATGTCTCTTCTTATCTGAACCTTGACGGTGAAGATGAAGGGCGCCGTCAGCAAGATGATGCCGAACAAACATCGATAAACGACGATCTTCAAATGGAAGTAGCAACCACCTCCGGCGCCGAGGTATATATATACATTGAGCCTCTGGTGATACAAACTAACTGATTTGAATAAATATGTGTGTACTAACGGGCGCGACTCTCTTTCTTATTTTAGCCCTCGGCCGGATCGTCGAAACAATCGAGTACGTCGTCAAAGCGTGGCGCAACCAAGACGATGAAATAAGGGGAAACATGCACCATCGAGGTTGTCGACAGTGCAACCGGCAGGCCGCTGGAGCCCCGCAAGAACGCCATCAAGTTTGTCAGCCAATGCGGAGCCGTTGTTAGAGACAACGTCTCGATCACCGTCCAAGAGTGGAATGAGCCAAAGAAGGCACGAATTGCTGGTTTCACTTTTGTCGATAAGAGAACAAAAAAAGATTGCTTCAAGAAGCTTATGGAACATTTCGTTCTACCTCCGGAATACAACAAATTCGATGAGGAGGGTAACAAGATTGAGGAAAACAAGGAGAGGAGGAGGCTAGTCAAACAGTTCGCTCTTCATAAGATGGCCGACGCATTCCGGAAATTCAAGCAAAATCTAAACCATGACTTTGTCAAGCAGAACAAGACTCCGGATTTCAAAGGACAATATGAGAAACTGAAACATGATTGGCCAGAATTTGTGAAGCAAAAGAAATCGGAGCAGTTCATTCAAATATCGAAAAAAATAAGGAAAATGCGGCTAAGAAGGAGTACAATCATATTATGGGGCCAGGAGGGTATCGCCTTTGGCAGCCTAGGTTGGCGAAGATGGAGAACGAGCTGAGGGCGCGAGGAATAAGTCCAGGTACGGAGGGATGGGACCCAAGGGCCAAAAGCTGGTGGTACGGGCATGGGGGAACGCTGAACCCGGAGACAGGGGAGTGTGTTTACCAGGGCAAAATAATGAAACCCACCCAAGCCCTTATTGACGCAATGAGGGATGCTCAAGAGGGGAAGATCAAGTTCAACAGAGAGAACGACGCACTGACAAAAGCCCTCGGGAATCCTGAACACGGAGGACGTGTACGAGGCATGGGGAACATTCCGTGGAAAATAGGGTTCCCCCAGAACGATGACCCGTACGGTTACAGAAGCCGTAAGAGAAAGATGGATCGGGAAGCAGATGTTGTGGCGCGGTTGGCATCGGAAATGGATGTGATGAAGAAAACCGTGAGTGTACTAGTAGCCGAAAGAGATGCAGCTTGGGCGCAGCATGAAGATCATCCAGCGGATCTCGATAGCCAGCAGCGGAGAAGCAGCGTGGCTTCCACGGAGGCCCCACCGGCTGGTGCAGATGCACCGACGATCGAAATTACTGCACCGGAGCCTCTGGTGGTCGAAATTACTGCACCGGAGCCTCCTCGCTACCCCGTGGACGATATAAAGGAGAGGAAAGAATGTCATCTGTATTATCCTATCGGGAACATGTCCATGAAGGTAGCCATCGGCAGTGCTTTACCATGTTTACCTGGAGCACTCCACCACAACAACCCCATTCAAGATGGCTATGCTCGTGTCATGGTGGAGGACATAGTCCAAGGGTTTGAGGACCTGGAGATTGACATTGCTACACCTGAAGGGGAGAAAAGACTTGGAGATGTCAAGCGCCATTTCATTCTATGGCAAAAGAAGTTTATCAAGTTTCCAGGCGAGGCGCCAAGGACAACAAGTCCACCCCCCTACGGTGGTGGTGGTGGCGGTGGCGGCGGCGGCGGTGGTGGTGGTGGTGGCGGTTCACCTACACCTCCGTCACGTCAGCCGACGCCTCCCAGTCCACAACGTCCGGCGGGTGATCAGACGCCGCCCCCCAGTCCTCGTCCGGCGGGTGATCAGACGCCGCCCCCCAATCCACCTCCGGCAAAGAAGCAGAAGCAGTCCTGGATTATTAACCCGGACCCTTATGTACCTAAGACCACAAAGGTACCGGAGCCATCACTGAAGCCTCTCCCCACAAGGCCTTGGGAACGTAGTGCCGAGGAAACTGCCGCGGCCGCGGCTGCTGATCTTGAGAAATGGAAGGCGGACTGCAAGAAGAAAAGAGAGCCCGAGCCCAAGCCAGTATTTTCTGATGAGCAAAAGAAGTGGGCTAAGTCATTCTTGAGCACACCGTCCCAAGCCGCGAAGAATCTGCCTGAGGACTATGCACGTGAACTTCGTAGGCAGGCACTCATGTTGAAGGAGAAGAAAGGGCGGGCGGATGACCCCGATCCGGAACAAAGTAAATGAGTTGCCCAGCTCGGGGAACAAAGTAAACAATCAATTGCCCCGCTTATAGTGAAAGCCGCCGGTCCGGATGACCCCGATATCATAGCAGCTACGGCAGCACTTGGATTGACTGCAACGAGTGCCAGAGAACAAGCGGCCAACTTAGGTATTACTCTTCGTGAACTGTTAGGCCTTGATGAGGCGCCAGTGAAGGAGGTAGTAATTACATATGTGAAGAATGGGCCTCTCGTCGAGCCTGCGCAGGAACAGGATCTACCTCCACAAATGAAAGGTCTGCTGAAATGGTACAAGGGTTACATAAAAAATAAAAACGCCAATGAATATATTTATGCGGAAGTTAGACATGAGCATCACTTCAAACATTACTATGTACAAATTCATCTGAGTGAATTGTTCCAGCTTTTCAATCTGCGCGAGCTCGACAAATCTATCATCAGTTGCTACGTTCTGTAAGTGATTTATTTCTACCCCATCTCGTTCATATTGCCTGCACTATATATATGTCCTAACTATATTGTTGTGTCCGCTATTATACATGCAGAATGAAGATTAAGGAATGCAGAGTAAGGAACATCCATGATGTTGGGTTCATTGACCCACACATCGTTAATGGATATGTGTTGCGGCATCACCCCGACGACATGGAGGCAGACCTGTGGCAGTTTCTTACAAAGCAGGAACTCAAAAGTGATATTCTATTTCCTTACCATTTTGGGTGAGTGTTTCTGTCTTGAGCACATTCTCTTTTGCTTACTCCATGCATGGTATGTGGCCGGCTAATCGATGAGTTATGCATGACGTACTGTGCATGTATCGTGTCCGCAGGTTCCACTGGATTCTGCTAGTAATTAAAGTTGACACCTCAGAATGTCTCGTCCACGACTCTCTGAATATGGATCCAAAGCTTTGGGGCGACCTGAGAAAAATGATGCAGAAGTAATTATTTTCATTCATTTGCGCTCTATATCGATCGGCCTATTTCGTTCATTTCCTAATATCAAGTAACTAATAACTCTCTTGTTCATTTAATTTTCTTTGCCTCGTAGGGTTTGGAGACGGTTCGTAGATACAAAGGTCGGTGAATTCAAAAAAGAGCTAGAATTCAAAAAGTCAAAGGCTAAGAATGCTGGGGATATTCAGCCAGCGGGGACCAATCTATGTGGATACTATGTCTGTGAGATGATCCGGAGATACACCTCTGAGCGGGTTCCGAGTGATACTAATGCTCAGAGGAATAACCTCCGGATGATGCTTAGTCCAGAAGCTCGCTTCCGACCACTTCAAGAGGAACTAGCTGGATGGTTCAGGAGGGAAGTCCTCCATCCTAAAGGAGAACACCATTACGAGGACGTAGAACTTTATATGCCTTAAATTATGTATGGAAACTTGTTCAAAATTGTATATGGTCATCCGATGATATTTAATATATACTGTATATTCCTCTTGAATTCTTTTTGGTTCTAATTTCAAATTTGTTTGAAATTGTACAATCATATGCATGTATGTAGTAGCGTAGAATATGTGAAACTCCTTCAAAATTAAAATAAAGCATAAAAGAAGTAAAACAATACAAATTAAACAGAAAACAGGTTTAGGGGGGGGGGCAGGTTTAGGGGGGGGGCTAAAACCCTAAACCTGCGGCGGTCTTTAGTCACGGTTGGCCATAAGAACCGTGACTAAAAGTCCTCCGCCCCGGCGGCCACCTGGCGCCCACGTGGACGGGCCTTTAGTCGCGGTTCTTAAGCAACCGCGACTAAAGGGTGGAGCCTTTAGTCCCGCCTGTTTGGTCGCGGTTGCGCAACCGCGACTAATGGCAGTTGCGAACCGCGACCAAAGGCCCTTTTTCCACCAGTGAGAGGAGTAGGTGTAGCAACTCACAGTGGCCGCCGGGGTTGGAGCCGAAACCCTAGATGACGCCATGGGTTGCGTCCATCAGAGATCTGGCCATCGTCATGGATAGCGCTCTGCTGGATCTTTCTTTCCTTCCAGCAGTGAAGGAGGAGGAGGAGGAGGAGGAGGAGGAGGAAGGAGGGGCAGCGGAGCAGCAGGAGGAAGGAGGGGCTACGGTGGAAGAGGAGGTCGCCGGATTTGGGGGGGACGTCACGGCGCGAGGCCGCCACTTGCTGTGGAGGAGGAGACGCGCATGTGCAGGAGCACCATGGAGAGAGAGAGAGGAGGAGGAGAGGGACGTGGGAGAGGAGTGATTTGGACGAGGAGATGGGGATTTCAGGGCTGTTAAAAAACCTAGTACTTAGTAGTAGCGCGGGTTTTTACCCCTCACTACTACTATGGCATGTTCTGGCGGGGGGGCACGGTAGAGACCGCTTAGTAGTAGCGAGGGATAAAAATCCGCGCTACTACTATCAACTTAGTAGTAGCACGGGTTTATAACCCTCGCTACTACTATGACATGTCCGGGTGTCCGGGGGGGGGGGGGCACGGCAGAGACCGCTTAGTAGTAGCGAGGGTTAAAAACCCGCCTACTACTATGGACTTAGTAGTACCGAGGGGTAAAAACCCGCGCTACTAGTAAGTAGCAGTACCGAGGGGTATAAACCCGTGCTACTAGTAAGCGTCTGTATATAAGCTTTTCCCTGGTAGTGGGGAGGCCTCCACGGGTACAGAGAAGAACGTGAAGAGCCTCCGGAGCGTGGGCTACCTTGCTGACGACATAGCGCAGTGCATTCTCGACGAGAATCAAGTGATCCCCGTCCCTGAGCGGGGCGAGAGGGTGGTATTTCTCCCTCACTTTATTCGGGGGCTGTGATTTCCGCTCCACCCCTTTGTTCGGGGCCTCTTATTCTTTTACGTGCTAGATTTCCATGATCTGGCTCCGAACTCTATCCTCCACATATCGGCTTTTATAGTCGTGTGTGAGGCTTTCCTCCGCATCCCCCACACTTTGGCCTCTGGCTCAAAAGCTTCAATCTAAAGCTAAAAGTGGTCAACGGACAGCACGCGGACTGCGGGGGAGCTATGGTGAGCAAGATTCCGAATGCTACCTGGTCCAAAGGAGCTTTTGTGGAGACAAATAAGATATGGCAGCAGGAGTGGTTCTATAACACAGAACCCCGCGATGCCAAGTGGGCGGGTACGCCCGAATTCACATCCGGAGCCCAAGAGAGGCTATCCTCATGGACCACTAAGGGCCTTTATTGGGGGTCTCAGACGGATGTGGAGATGCTTCAAAACCGCATCCCCAACATGATGGCGAAGGGCACCCACCTCACTGACGTGATCCAGGTGATGCTCTTCCGCCGCACTCTCCCCTGCCAACTCCGGGCTTCCCACTTATGGGAATTCAATCCGGAAGAACCACGGACCTTGAAGCCCTTCTTTGTCACCACGCACGAATACATTTGGAAGCGTCTCTTCAAGGCCCAGAAGGAGTGGCCTGAGAAGACCGAAGACGAGGGCTTCGACAGCGTCGCTCCGGCCTCAGAGGTAAGCACAATTTTGCCGAATATGTACTCCATTCATATTTCAATCATAACAGGAACTAGAAATCTTACATTCTATTCAGGCCTAGACGAAGAAAACGGAGCAGACCAATTGTCCGGCTCCATTGCCCGATGACCCGGCCACGCCCCTCCTAACAGCGATGCTGGTTCCGGCGCCTTACAAGGCGCCGGAGAAGAATGCCAAGAAGAAGGACAAAGAGGTCGAAAGCGACCTTCGATCGAAAGGTTCTACGGATGTAGTGTCCGGAGAGGCCGAAGCCCGCTCCTCCCACGACGAAGAAGAAGATGAGGAGGAGGGCAACTCCCCCATCAAGGTGAGGAGGAAGATGAGGGTTGCCCCCGAAGACACGGGAAAGGGGACGCCTAGGAGGAGATTGAACCTCCCAGAGAGCTTGAACTCAGCATCCGAGGCAAGCTTCCGAGTACAGCCCAGGGTTAAGCCCCCGGCTGAATCTTGAGTATTTGTACTCTCGCTGTTCATGTTCGGTTGAGACAGTTTTCATTGCTTAAGCAACTTCGACTTGTTGTTTTGCAGCTCTCCCCACACACTTTTAGGTGCTTCACTATAATCAGGGAGCTCTTTACCAACCGACGTGGCGGAGAGTGATACGCCACCGCGAGCTCCCTCGCCCAACTTAGGGGACACCGAGGTGTCGTCCTTACGAACATCTCCTCCACAACGAGGTGGAGGCGGGGTGAACAAAAAGGTGCCTGAGGTGGACACCTCGGCCACCGTCGGCCCAGGGGAGGCAGACCATATGGCGACCGAAGGCGGGGAGCCCAGGCAATCCGGGGCCCCGCCGAACATTATTCCAGAAATCAGTATGGCTTTGGAATCGGAAAGACATCCCCTACGATAGGGGGAGGAGCGTCAGCTCCAACGGCGCCCTCCGTCAATCCGGAGGCGCCGAGCATGCTGGAGAAAGCACGGCAAGATGCTTCCATAGAAGCGGAACACTGCACCCTGATGGGTGCGGTTATGGGAAAGATGCAGTCCGCATAAAGTGTTCTGAATGAAGCCTTCAACAGCCTTCTAGCCGGCTTTGAGGTATGCGATGTAATATTAAAAGATTTTTTGCCTTTTATATGTACAGGATAACAAACATGTGTACGGACAGTAGCCCCTGATGCTTTGTTTGATTCTGAAGAGAACCGAACAGAGGATCCATCTAGTATATGTTTGAACAGGCTGACCCGGCCTGAACCGTTGCCCCCTTTTCTACTAGTGCAAATGTTTGTACAGGCTTCCCTGGTAGCGGCATCATCCCAGGCCGCAGTGTTTTATGTCACAGTTGGCGCTGCGGAGTTCGAGACGCTTAAGGACGCTCTTGCACAGGCTGAGAACGAGGCCAAAATGAAAAAACACCTGCTGACAAAGCGGCTGCCGAGCTAGAGGCCGAACAGGCCTCCCGCGAACAGCATGAGTATCAGGTGACCGAAGTTGAGAAAGAGCTGCAAAATGTTATCTGCAAGTGTGAGGAGCTAGAGCAGAAGACTACGGCCCAAACATCCGAGCTCAACCAAACTCTCAATTCAGCCAAGGAGGCACTGAGCGAGTTGTGCAGTGTTTGCTAGGAGATCAAACAGGGGCAGCAGATAGTGGTTGGTAACTGAAGGAAATATGCACTAGAGGCAATAATAAAGTTATTATTTATTTCCTTAATTCATGATAAATGTTTATTATTCATGCTAGAATTGTATTAACCGGAAACTTAGTACATGTGTGAATATATAGAGAAAACAAAGTGTCCCTAGCTTGCCTCTACTTGACTAGCTTGTTTATCAAAGATGGTTATGTTTCCTAGCCATAGACATGTGTTGTCATTTGATAAATGGGATCATATCATTAGGAGAATGATGTGATGGACAAGACCCATTCGTTAGCTTAGCTTTACGATCGTTATAGTTTCATTGCTACTGCTTTATTCATGACTTATACATGTTCCTCAGACTATGAGATCGTGCAACTCCCGAATATCCAGAGGAACACTTTGTGTGCAATCAAACATCACAACGTAAATGGGTGATTATAAAGATGCTCTACAGGTGTTTCCAAAGGTGTTTGTTGGGTTCGCATGAATTAAGATTAGTATTTGTCACTCCGTGTTTCGGAGAGGTATCTCTAGGCCCTCTTGGTAATGCTCATCACTATAAGCCTTGCAAGCAATGTGACTAATGAGTTAGTTGCGGGATGATGCATTACGGAACGAGTAAAGAGACTTGTCGGTAACGAGATTGAACTAGGTATACCGACGATCGAATCTCGAGCAAGTAACATACCAATGAAAAAGGGAACAACATATGTTGTTATGCGGTTTGACCGATAAAGATCTTTGTAGAATATGTAGGAACCAATATGAGCATCCAGGTTCCGCTGTTGGTTATTAAACGGAGATGAGTCTCGGTCATGTCTACATAGTTCTCGAACCCGTAGGGTCCGCACGCTTAACGTTCGATGACGATTGGTATTATGAGTTTATGTGTTTTGATGTACCGAAGGTTATTCAGAGTCCTGGATGTGATCACGGACATAACAAGGAGTCTCGAAATGGTCGAGACATAAATATTGATATATTGGACCATGTTATTCGGACACCGGAAATGTTCCGGAGAGTATCGGATAAAAAAAAGAGTGCCGGAAGGTTTGTCGGAACCATCGGAGAAGTAATGGGCCTTAATGGGCCTAGGGGAGAGAGAGAGGGGCTGCCAAGGGTTGGCCGCGCGCCCTCGCACTACTAGAAAAAGGGCTACTAATGGCGCACCTAATTTGGCCATTAATGGCGCATTAGTGGTGCGCCATTAGTAGCACGCCATTAGTAATATTTACTAATGGCGCACCACCGGTGCGCCATTAGTATGCCTACCAGCACCATGTATAGCCAGGTGCTTTGGTATACTAATGGCGCACCTCTGGGTGATGCGCCATTAGTAACCTAGGCATACTAATGGCGCACTTTTTGGGGATGCGCCATTAGTATCCTCTGGAATACTAATGGCGCACTTTTGTGTGATGCGCCATTAGTATGAATATTAGGTTTTTTTTAATTTTTTAGTTTTCTGTTTTTTTGCACAGGTTACAAAATGTATAATTGGACAAAATATAAACAGCACACATCAACAACAGATTCATCGAATACAATAAAAGATTAGTCTCTGAATACAATTCATCATATTAGTCTCCGAATACAATTCATCATATTAGTCTCCGAATACAATTCATCATATTAGTCTCCGAATACAATTCATCATATTAGTCTCCGAATTGAAAAGACCGAACAAAGATAGAACATTATATTACAAGTCTCGAGACCGCGAGTAGCGAGTTTGTCTTCACATTACAAGTCGATATCGATCATCTAAACTACCATCACATAGAAGAGAGCTGCGGTCATCACGATGAGCATCATCACGATGGAACTCGTCTTCATCCGGTTCCTCCAACGCTCCCTCCCCTCTCCCGCTAGATAGCGGGCGTATCTAGATTCGGCCTCGGCCCTAGTGGTGTACCCTTTGTAACTGTTTCCGCTGAATCGGTGAACCTGTCTCCGACACTCCTCCCAGTCGTCGTAGACTCCGGGAACCTTACCCTTGTAGACGACATACGATGTCATCGCTATGCACTAGCCAAACGTTAGTACCAATTCACAAACAATACATAAGCAATATATAAGTATGCAACAGAACGATCGGAAGAGAAAAGCAAGACATTAATAGCATCGATTACATCTAAGTTTAACGACTCTCGAAACCAAAGAGACATACTACAAGTTCATTAAAGTTTAATTACAAGGAGCGACTCTCGACTCAAGGGACCGGAGCGTGGATGAAGCCGCCGTCTATCGTGGGAGTCATGAAATTACGGGCGTTGTCAGCCTGCATTTGTAGCATTCCGTCTATCTCACTGTTGGACGGTTGATTTTTGAGGTAGAACTGCCCCGCGGTCCGAAGGACATCTTGATGGATGATTTCCGCAAACTCCGACTGGATGCGAAAGAATTCTTGTCTGATGTCCGCGTCCTGGATTGCCGACACGCTCGCGGCCCAATCTTTGAGTTTACTCGGTAGCAGAAGTTGATGATGGTCCCGTACGATCGCCCGCATGTGATGGATGGCGTAGTAGGCACCCTTCTGACCGCCAGTCGGCTGCTTGACGCAGCAGAACGTCGTATTGTGCGAGAACACGTGCTTGCCGTACTTACGAATAGGCCTGTTGAAGGTGCCTCCAGATTGGGCGTAGCCGGGGAGAACATCATCAAGAACCTTCTTGACATTTGTGTAGTCTACGTTCGACTGACGGTCCGGGTCGAAATACGTGGCCATGGAATATTTGGGGCTTAGGAGGATGAGCGTGCAATGTGTGTCACTGCAGAAAACACGGAATGTTAAAAAAAACGATCGAAATCTAAGAATTCGTATGTTAGGGGCGGTTGAGGGGAGGACTTACTCGGGAAAGTAAGGCACGAGGAAGTTATCCTTATCTGGGTTTGCCAGAATGACGCCTTCGAGGTAAGAACTCGCGACTTGCCGGTCCCCAGCGCTGCCCAACATCTTGGCACGCATGTAGAAGGGGTCGACTATCACGATGTCCGGGGTCTTGTCGCGAATGATCCGCATCTCCATACTCAGCGAAAATAGCCGAACGAAGGTGTAGTGCAGCGGATGAAGGTTCAACATAGCGTGGATGTCATCAAACCGCAGGACGATCGTACCCCCGATGGAGTTATCCACAAAGCCCTTGCCCTCTGGCACCTTGGCCACGAAAACCGGGTATGCCACATCCTTCTCTCTGAGACGCCGCTTCTCCAAAGCAAGAACACTGTCATGCAGACTCCGCATAGAACCGGTTGCAACATCGAGCATATTTCTCGGTAGCATCGGCCTACCGGCCACATGCACCCTCCTCATTAAATCCTCAGGTGAAGGTGGCCCGTCCTGAGCACGGATCGTACTCGTTGCCGGCTGGCCCGCACCCTTGTTTGTCTTTCTTTTGCATGCCTTCTTCTTCTCCTGTAATGGGACCGAGTTCTGCTCACAGACCGCCTTCTTGAGTGTGTTGGGGCTGAGAATATTTCGCACCTTGCCTATCTGAGGCTCGGTGAAGTCGGCAGCTGGAGGCGTCTCCTGAGAGCTGAACGGCAGACGACGCCTGTTGCAACTTGGCTTCCCCGCGGTACCAGCTACATCGCGCACGTCTTTTGTTGGGTTGGTTTCTTGAGAAGCAGGCCCCATGAAGTCGCCATCGTACCCATGATCGCCAAAGTACCGATCGACGTTGACAAATGTATCGTCGTCGTCGTCGTTCTGATCCTGTGCCATATGCATGTTTGGATCCAGTGGCATAGGGATGTCCGGCACCGTTGCGGCGGTCTTGCCATGGGGCCGACTTGGCGCCGGCACGACTGGCGGTGTTGTCTTTGGGGTGGTGTCCCCCGCCCCCAAACGAATCTGGCTCTTCGGCCAAAGCAGGGGCCAGCCGATCAGGCAGGCGCTGAGGGTCATCACGTCATCATCGTCGGCCCCGACAGGTCGAATCGGAGGTAGCAACTCATCGCAGCCTGGCAGCACCCGAACCAGTTGAACCCTAAACAAGTTGGGTGGCATCTGCGTACCGTGGAACAAGGGGTTGCCCGGTTGAACGATTTTGCCCTTGGCGACATCGACCAACTCATTGTTCACGAAGTGCAGGAGAGTGCACGGAACGTCGGCGGCGCCCTGCGAAAACATGTAGGGCGTCAGGGATGCCCAGTCAAAGGCAAGGAGATGAAGTCCTCGGCCGAGAGAGGCTTAATTAGTTACCGTGATGATGGCGTCGAGCTCGGCTAATGTCGAGGCACCGCCAACGGCGGGCGTGCAGTTGACGGAGGGGCCGCTTGCTGCAGAGGTGCCGGCCGGCGTACACCCGGGTGCATTAAGCTCCCGTGCCGGCGTCGGAGACACCAATGCCGCCTCCGCCGGAGACCCCAATGGCCCCGCCATCGCGTTCTGCGAGTTGCTGGCCATGAAGCTAGGAATCGGGGGCGGCCCCTGTTGGCCGCCCGCAATCCACGCACTCAACCCCTGCATCAAGGTAGGCACAATGGCGGTGATCGTCGCTCCGAGTTGTTGTTGCACTTGCTCTTGGACAATCTCCGGAATCCGCGCCACCTATGCCCTGAGTTCTTGAACCTCGCGCGCCTGGCTTTCCGAGCTGGTCTTTTTCTCCTTTCGTCCACCAGTGTTATAGTATGACCCCCATTTTGTCGACAAGCCTTTGCCGGCCACACGACCAGCTGACGTCGGCTTACTGAGCTTATCCTTGTTCTTCATTACATTCAACGCCCTATTTAGAGTGGTGTCCCAAGGGTTGCTCTTAGTCGAACCCGCGCTACTGCTTTCACTCGCCTGCGGAAGGAATGTGAACCATTTAGAAATTCGGCTTCATTAATTAGAATGCAACCATATGGAGCTAATTACGCGGGGGTGTATTCCTTACCAGAACAAGCTCAAGCGCCCTGGTCTTCGGATCCGTGGTAAGCTCCTTTGTTTTCGGGTCCTTCTTGTACCGGGCCCTGACATAGTTCCTGGTCTGCTTGTCACCGTATTTATCGAAGAGGGGCGGTAGGCCTTGCTCGGCACGGTCCGCCTCCTCCTTGTCCCATATAGGCTCCGCCACTCTATAACCGCCGGGACCGAGTGTGTGTTCCCCTAAGTTCAGCTCCCGCATTTCTTTCCCCCACTGACTTGATTGGGAGTGTGCGGTGCTCGAGCAATTGATCTTGAAGTCATTGTAGTCATCTTCGGTGATCGAAGGATTTTTCTCCTTGATCTTCTCATAACTCTCACCTTTCTCGATCATTCTCTTCACATTGCTTTTCCAAGTAGACAGGGCCTTGCTCATCTTCGTGAGGGCAGCATTGTTCACTTTATTCCCTTTGAGGCTTGTGTTTTCAAATTCAGCGGGGAACTTGTATCGTTCGTGCAGCTTCGTGAAGAGGAGGTTGCGCAAATTCCCTCGGTCAGGATGCCTCAGGTTCTCGGTGTTGATCGAGACGGTGCTCCGGAGAATGCACCCGAGCTGAAGCGAGTACCCCTTGACTATTCGTGCGGGCGCCGTTGGATTCCCGTCGGAGTCCACTTCAGTAACTTCCTCCTTGAGGGTGCGGAGCACGGTCGGGCGCCGGTCCTTCCGTTGCCTCTTCTGGCTGCCATCTGTGCGTGCGCCGCCATCATCAGTGCTGGCATCCTCGGCGGCACCATCAGTGGTGGCATCAGTGGGGTCATCCTCGGCGGCACCATCAGTGGTCTCAGGATCGGTGGGGAAGGCGGTGTCCTCATACAAGTGAGGTTGTTCCTCCATCTCCTGGGACAGCTCCCAGAATGACTTGCCGCCCGAACCCCCTGCCTCATCGTTGTTTGCCATGTTTCTCTCTAAATAGAAACAAAGTTTGGTCAAAAAGTTGGTTATTATCAAGGAAAAAGATCATGGTCTCATCATTTAGGGTTTGTCGACACCGAGGCATCCTAAAATCTAAGCTTTTATCATTGAGGGTTTTTCGACGCCGAGGCACCCTAAAAGCCATGCATTAGTCACAAGTACCCCGGGGCACTTGATCCTACTTAATTAACTACTAAGATACCCCGGCCCATGCATTAGTCACAAGTACCCCATATGTCCTATTTTTAGCAAAGTCATGCTAAAATTCACGGAAAATTTCAGCATGAGCTTTGTTGAAAATAGGACATATGGAGTACCCGAATTTGCCGGAACGGAAGTTAATCGACATTCCGGCAAACTCAAGGGCCTCTCGGGGTACCTGCAAATTCATCACGACACACTGGTCGGAGACAAAACCCAACAAACTAGCAAAATCATCACAAATTGTTTTCTGTAAAAGATGATCATCATCTTTACAAGTCTTTCTCAATGTGATCACAAGTAATTCAGAGGCATCACAAGTAATTCAGAGCAAAGAAACAACTTAATACATGCCTCAACTTATCAACAGTCATTACTTGTCAAATACAGAAGAAGGAACAATTTATTTCTGACATAGTTACAAATGATGA
This sequence comes from Aegilops umbellulata, assembly GCA_032464435.1. Lineage (NCBI taxonomy): Eukaryota > Viridiplantae > Streptophyta > Magnoliopsida > Poales > Poaceae > Aegilops > Aegilops umbellulata. The sequence goes on along the minus strand of CP136059.1, from coordinate 383,967,422 downwards.
CAGAATAAAGCAAACACCATACACTAGCCTAAAAACAAGTGAAGTTTCACCCATATAAGAACAAGTGAATTCTAGTCACATTGAATCTGAAAGAGAATGCAAAATGCTACTTGGTATTTTCAATCTGGATACAACATAAATAGTGTTGGAATCTTGGTAATACACTAGTTCTGGATAGTTTAGTAATAGTTTTTATGGACCAGCCTAGTAATAGTTTTTATGGGATCGTCACTAACAATCATAGCACCAGCTTGTTTATTTAATGATGGCATTGTTGCTGCATCTACTTGTTGTACTACTAAACTATCTTGGTTTTTAAAACTTAACTTGCATAGTTTAGTAGTAGTTACCATGATATTGGCAATCAATTCTCTGTTTTCCACTATGGACATGTCATTATTGCTGATAGTGAAACTCAGGTTATTCCTTTACTCAAGTAGGCAGTGGGTGTTCAGCCTATTAAAAACAAAAAATATCTATTGATCCTTTCTTGATTACATAGTCTATCAATAGAAGTAACTTCTTGTATCAATATTGTGGTCAAAATCTTTAATAAGCTGTGAATATTGATATCTTTTCCCCACAGAACACAAATGCTCAATCATTTTAAACAAAAAGTACTCCTTCCTGTCCTTGTCTAAAGTTAGGCCCCGTTTGATTGCTCCGTTTTTTCTAAGTATTTTGAGAATACTAAAGTATTTGATATTACCATAGTTTTATTTACTATGGGGTGTTTGGCTGCCACTAAAAATGATGCTTTTAATACTGCAGTATTTGCAAAACCTTGGTATTTTCTCTGTTTTAAAAGAAGAGCTCTGGACCTCTTTTTATAAAACTAAGCTAGCGAAAGAAACGCCTCCATGCCCGACCACTGATCCCTGCCTCCCGTTATCGTTACCAACACGACCGACATTTAGAACGGTAAAAAAATAGCATCTAGCTATCATCACCTAACAGCACCACGAGCATTCCAACGACTCATGAGAGCAGAGAGATGGAGAGAGCAGAGAGAGAGAGGGGGGATGATACCTTGACGAGCTCCCCTGATGGCGTGGGTAGTAGGGTCGGGGCAGCGTCCCGGGAAGAACTAGGCACACGCGGTCCGAGGTGTGTGCAGCCTGCGCGCGAGAGGAAGCTACAAACACATTTTCAATTTGCATGAAGAAACAATTGCAGCTTCTGCTAAGGGCAGACATGTAATAGAAGCTTTCAACTTTCATTGTTACGACCAACAGTATGCGTTGTCGCCATTGCAGATCTCAGGAATACATATTTAACAATTGTGGACTATGTGCATATAAAAAGCTTATGCGCCTAATGCTTCATCTTCTGCATACTGGTTCATGGTTCCGACATATCAAGCATGCAAGCACTCTTATTAAGTGCCAAGCAACACAGTCATTTGATCTATCAGGCACACAATTTTCAGGTAGATGTACCTTCTTCAGAGATCAGTCAGTAGCACCACGGTCACTTGGATCAACAACAGATGGTCAGCAGCAGCAGCACGGGCGATGGAGCATCAGCAGCAGCAGCACTGCAAGCAGTTAACAGAAGCAGAGTAGCAGCACGACGGGCAGGCTCACGGGCGACGGTGGAGACGGGCTCTGCTGCAGAGGAGGGGGCGCACGGTCAGAAAGAGAGAGAGGGAGGGAGAGAGAGAGGGAAGGAGAGAGAGCAGGAGGCTTACCGGAGCAGAGGGGGTCGCCGGAGACGAGCAGGTAGGGGCCGATGCGGCGGTCGGTCGCGGGAGAGGCGCTCGATTTGCTGCAGAAGAGGGGCGCGCACGATGAGAGAGAGAGGGGGGGGAGGGAGGGAGAGATAGAGGCAGGGAGCGGGAGGCTTACCGGAGCGGAGGGGGTCGCCGGAGATGAGCAGGTAGGGGGCGGCGCGGCGGGGGGACGGTGAGGGAGGTGGTCTGGTGCGGCGGGGGAAGCGAGCACGGCCGGGGACGGCGAGCACGGGGGCGCGTGGGCGGCGTCGAGGCGGCGGGGCAGTGGCGTCGGGAGAGGAGAGGGGAAGGGGATCGAGGGCGAGGGCGAGGGAGAGAGAGGGGAAAGGTGTGGGCCCGGGAGGAAGTATGGATGGGGGCCTAACAATACTAATGGCGCACCACACCTCGGTGCGCCATAAGTACATCCATGCTAATGGCGCACCCCACCCTGGTGCGCCATTAGTATTTTTTTTTTCTGCCCGAGCCAACAGGTTATCTACCACCTGACGTGAACCACATCAAGCTCTCTCTATTAGCTCGACTGGTCAGCAGCCAGTTCTCACACCAGGAGGTCCTGGGTTCGATTCCCAGGCTCCACAAATTTTTTTTTCATTTAAAATGTTGTTTGATACTTATTTGTGTTTAAATATGTTCAAACTTGTTTAAATCATAACAGTAATATTTTTTTATAAGACAGTAATAATTTTTTTAAAAATATCACCAAACAATAATGCCGGTGGAGCGGGGGAGGGTGCGGGGGGTCGGCGGCGGCGGTTGAGTAGGGGAATCGAGGGTGCGGGGGGTCGGCGGCGTCGGCCGGTGGACCGGGGGGTGCTCGGCGGCGAGGGGGACCGTATCTGGCGATCGAGATGGAGGGGGATCGAGATCGAGTGTCCATGAAATTTAAAAATATTCATGATAGTTCAAAAAGTGCCCATGAAGTCTACGATTTAAATACAATCGATCTTAGCTAGCTAGCTATCTGTTAACAATCTTCTTGCCCTTCTTTTTCGCAAATGGAGTTCTTCTGTGGAACGGACGTCCTTTAGGTAGGGTGGTCCTGCTTCTTCTTGTGGTGTATGCTGCTACTTCATCATCGTCGTCATGTTCGATCCTCGGGTCGCCGTACTTGTCGAAGTCTTGCTCATTGGCTACGCCATCCATTCCGATGATCTTCCTTTTGCCTCTCCTCACGACAACACGGCTGGTCTTTGATGGGTCGGTAATGAAGAAGCATTGGTCCACTTGGGAAGCCAGTACCCATGGCTCATTTTTCGCGGTGACGTTTGCGCCCGCGGTCTTGGATTTGGCTTCGGGTATAACCATGGTGGTGAAATACCGGTCTTCTTTTAGGACGCTCTTGGCCCATCTGACACGGAACATCGGGACCTTCTCTCCAGCGTAGCTCAGCTCCCAGATCTCCTCGATCCTTCCGTAGTATCTGTCCTTGTCGTTACCGGTGTAGGATTCCATCGTTACCCCGGAGTTCTGATAACCATCGCTCTTCATGTCCTTGGCCTCAGTGTAGAATGTGTAGCCGTTGATATCGTACGCCTCATAGGTCATCAGGTTGTGCTCGGCGCCCTGTGACAAGGCGAATATGAGTTGTTCTTCCGCGGAAGAATCCTCATGTAAAGGGTACGACAGAAGCTTCTGCTTGAACCAACGCGTGAAACATGAGTTGTGCTCTTTGAGTATATCTCCGTCCGTCCTCTGTTGGCCTCGGTCATTGTACGTCTTCTTAATAAAGGTTTTGTGCTCTACCACCCAAGGATCGACCACGTCTATGTGTTGTAGCGCGACTAGGTTTGCTCTTTCAAAGTCGGCGAGTCGACCCTCGAAGTCGACATGCATTTCGCGGCGACCCTCACGGTGACCCCATCCAGCGAGCCTGCCGAGGTGCCTGTTGACGGGCAGACCAACGGGGTTCTCGATGCCTAGATAATTCGTGCAGTACCAGATGCACTCTTCGGTTAGAAAGCCCCTGGCTATGCTTCCCTCTGGACGTGACATGTTACGAACATATCCTTTGATGACACCATTCATCCTTTCGAACGGCATCATGCTGTGCAGGAACGTCGGCCCGAGTTGGATGATATCCTCCACTATATGGACCAGCAGATGCACCATAACGTCGAAGAATGCGGGCGGGAAGTACATCTCAAGCTCGCATAGTATCACCACGATCTCTTCCTGTAGCCTTCTGAGTTGCCTCACGCCAATCGACTTCCGAGAGATGACGTCGAAGAAGTTGCATAGGCCAAATAGCGTTTCACGGACGTGAGCGTCCATGATCCCACGGATTGCAACTGGAAGTATCTGCGTCATCAGCACGTGACAGTCGTGAGACTTCATCCCGCTGAACTTCTGCTTCGCTGGGTCTAGGTATCTGCTTATCTTCCCCGCGTAACCGTAAGGAAGTTTTACTCCTAGGAGGCAGGTGAAAAACTGCTCGATCTCCTCCTGACTTAGAGTGAAGCACGCGGGAGGGTAGTCATTTCCGGTCTTCTTGGCCTTTTTGCCTTTGCGACGACATTCTGTGTCCTGCTTTGCCTCATCATCATCATCATCATCATCATCATCATATATAGCGTGAAGCTCCTGCCTGATGCCCATTGATTTCAAGTCTGCCCTTGCTTTCGGCCCATCTTTGGTCCTCTCTGGCATGTTGAGCAGGGTACTAACCAGACTCTCGCACACGTTCTTCGTGATATGCATGACATCAAGGCTGTGAGGCACACGGTGGATCTTCCAGTACGGCAAGTCCCAGAAAACAGACCTCGTTTTCCATACCTTCAGTAGCGGCTCTGGCGCCTTTTGCTTCTTTCCCGGCAGTGGGCAGTCTTTCCAATTTTTCAACAGCTTGTCTATTTCCTCGCCGCTCCTCGTACACGGGCGTTTTCGGGGTTCGGTTTCACCATCGAACAGATCCTTGCGTTTCCTCCACGGGTCATCGTCGCGAAGCCACCTTCGATGTCCCATGAACACGGTTTTCGAAGACCCGGGATCTCTATCTAGCTGGCGATACGTTGTGTCGTCCATGCACCGTAGGCATCCAGAAAATCCGTGGACTACCTGCCCCGCGAGATATCCATAACCGAGATAGTCGTGCACCGTCGTGAGCAGTGCGGCTCTCATAGGGAAATATTCTTTCTCTGCGGCGTCCCACGTATTGGCTGGCGTTTTCCACAGCGTGTCTAGCTCCTCCTTCAGCAGCCCCAGATACAGATTGATGTCGTTCCCTGGTTGTTTTGGCCCTTCAATTAGCATACTCATGTGAATGTACTTCCTCTTCATGCACAACCAGGGGGGAAGGTTGTACATCCACACAAACACAGGCCAGGTGCTATGTGTGCTTCTCTGGCTGCCAAACGGATTGACTCCATCGGTGCTCGCGCCCAGCACGATGTTCCTTGGATCCTTCCCAAATTCTGGGTATTCAAAATTCAACGCTTGCCACTGGCTCGCATCCTTAGGGTGACTCAGCATCTTGTCTTTTTTATCTATCTCCGGATCATTTGCGTCATCTTCTCGCTTCTTTTCCTCCCTATCCGCGTGCCAACGCAGGAGCTTTGCTACCTTAGGATCCGCGAAATACCGCTGCAGACGAGGAGTGATCGGAAAGTACCACACCACTTTTCGAGGAGCTTTCTTCCTCTTCTTGTATCGAGTGACGCCGCACACCGGACATATGGTAGACTCCGCGTGCTCGCCCCGATAAATGATGCAATTGTTCATGCAGACATGGTATTTCACGTGCGGTAAATCCAGAGGACACACGATTTTCTTCGCCTCCTCCAAACTGGTCGGGCACTTGTTCCCCTTTGGAAGACGTTCGTGCTAGAATGACATGTTCTCGTCGAAGCATGCGTCCGTCATTTTGTGTTTTACCTTCATCTCCAGAGCCATGAGCGTTACTTTCAGGCGGGTATCCTCGGGCCTGCATCCTTCATACAATGGAGTAACCGCGTCTAACTCAAGTTGATCCACCTTGGCTTTCTCTCGGGCGGCAGCTCTTGCGTTATCCGTCTGCTTGAGAAGCAGCTTTTGAATATAAGGGTCCTGCACCCAGCCCATCGATGGTCCACCGTCGTCTGCTCCGCCGGCATCATCATCTTCATGATCATGCCCGTCTTCTGCTCCGGCATCTTCCTCATCATCATGACTGTGTACAGCATCACCGTCATGATCATCTCCTGGGGATTCTTCGTCTTCTCGCCCGCCCGAGCCGCGGTGGTTGTCTTGCTGCCCTTCCTCATTTCTTGCCCGGCCCCCATGGACGACTTCGTAGTCATCTTCATCACCTTGCCACCGATAGCCATCCATGAAACCACGCAAGAGCAGGTGGTCCCGCACCTGCCCGGAATCCGGGTCCGCAATAAGGCTCTGCAGCTTGCATCTTCGACACGGACATCTTATCGTCTCGTTCTTTTGAAGCATCTCGGCCTTCGCGGACCTCAAAAACCTATTCACGATGCCTTCGGTCATCGTGCGGACCATGGTTGCCTGCGGGGTAGAGCAAAACAATATTTTAGAACCAAGAAAAAATTTGGCATGACTTTCCCTAAAAATAGGACCAAAAAGAATGCTTAATGCCAAAATTATCGCCGAAACGGAAATGAATCAACATTCCGGCAAAATATTGGCAACTATCGCATTTAAAATACCGGTACACCTCCAACCACAAACACATATGCAACACCACTAACATATGCAACACCACGAACATACATAGATCTAGCTAGGCCATAAAAAGTGCATGTGCACATTGTTGTAGGAAGAACAACGTAAATATAGCTTCCCCCTTACTTACCTATCAAAACAAGGTAATTTAACCACTTAATTTGAATGAATCTATGGTGGAAATGAGAAGAAAGAGAGGAGGCACCCGAGACAAGGAGGAGGTGGAGAATGAAGTGGGGGAGAAAGTGAGTGTGGGTAGGAGAGGCTGCCCAAAATATCTTGTTGCTGCCCACTTACTAATGGCGCACCTGACATAAATACGCCATTAGTAATCCAGGTTACTAATGGCGCACCAGAGCCTGATGCGCCATTAGTAGTTTTGCGAAAAAAGTAAATCATACTAATGGCGCACTCTGCCTCAGTGCGCCATTAGTAGTTTGAACTAGTAATGGCGCACTTTGGGACAGTGCGCCATTAGTAGTTTTCCAACAAAAGGAATAAAAAATATAATTAAAAAAAAATCATTAGTGGCGCACCCTGTCACTGGTGCGCCATTACTAGTTACAACTAGTAATGGCGCACCTTACAAGGATGCGCCATTAGTATGCTTGGCCAGACGCGCTAGTTCAAAAAAAAATTTAGGACACTAATGGCGCACCCCAGGCCGGGTGCGCCATTAGTAGTTTCAACACGAATGGCGTATCAGAAGGTGGTGCGCCATTAGTATATACTAATGGCGCACCACTTGTCTGGTGCGCCATTAGTGTCAATCCCGTCTATAGCCCTTTTTCTAGTAGTGTCGCATGGGGTGGCGCCCCCTCCTTCCTTCTCCTTCCCCCTCCTTCCTTCCCCTAGTAGGACTAGGAATGGGGGAAGTCCTACTCCTACTAGGAGGAGGATTCCTCCCCCCTTGGCGCGCCTATGAGGGCCGGCAGGCTCCCCCTCCCTCCTTTATATATGTGGAGGACACACAAGTTGATTGTTTAGCCGTGTGCGGTGCCCCCCTCCATAGATTTCCACCTGGGTCATATCGTTGTAGTGCTTAGGCGAAGCCCTGCGTCGGTAACTTCATCAACACCGTCATCACGCCGTCGTGCTGGTGAAACTCTCCCTCGACCTCGGCTGGACCTAGAGTTCATGGGACGTCACCGAGCTAAACGTGTGCAGATCGCGGACGTGTCGTACCTTCGGTGCTAGGATCGGTCTGATCGTGAAGACGTACGACTACATCAACCGCGTTGTCATAATGCTTCCGCTTTCGGTCTACGAGGGTATGCATCACCTAGATAGATCTTGCGTCATCGTATGATTTTTTTTTGAAATTACTGCATTCCCTTACAGTAAGGCCTTTCTTCTGCAAAGTATTTTTGGAGGTCGGGAGTATCTTTCGCTGACGCGATTGTGAAGTTATCCAGGTGCGTTTGCGGATCTCCCGAAAAGCATCGCCGACGCCGCCCATTTCTTCAGAGCCCGGGAGGGGAATAGCACGGAGAAGTTGTTCTGGTCGCAACTCCTTGCACCAGAACATCCAGTACCTCTGAACGACCAATTGAAGAAGCAGGTCGAACTGCGCAATATGGTAGGTGTGGCCATGAAGGACTTGATTGTCCAGCTCTGGACCGCCGAACCAATACCTAGTAGCTACTTTGGATTGGTGAAGCGGCTCGCTGAGGCGAGTCCAAGGGTCGACGTTGTGAAGCGTTCAACCTGTATATAAGGTGCATGAATGGCCTTTTCCCGCGTCAAGATGCACTGGGCGAAGATGAAGGCTGCCGAAGTGGCGACTGCTGGCCTTCCAGAGGGCAAGGGTCATCGGAGGCCGGAAAGATACTTCGATGATGTCCTAGAAGGAGCCCGCATTGTAGAGGGCCAGTGCTCAAAGGACGTAGCCTTTGAGTGGTTGTATTCGGGTTGTAAAGACTATGCTTATGATCCGATATGTGTCTTATATTCGGGTTGTAAAGCTATGGTTCCGGGGAAAGTGTGAATCTTCGGTTGGAGGGTGGTCACAATTCACAAACACACTGGCCATCAAGGAAAACAAATGGAAAAGAACTTTTAAGATGGATGCTACCTACAACATTTGTCTTAACGGAGACGAGGATGAAAACCTTGCAGTGATCGCATGCACAAAAAGTAGATCCCTCAGATTTGCTATGCCTGAGGAAATACTAGCGGAAAAGATGTTTGGTTCACAGGTAATGATTGGCTACAGGCCTGGTTAGACATGGAGTCTAAGGATAGCGGGCAGCAATACTGTTGCATTGTGGAGATGTCGGCACCTCCGTGAAGACTATTCATAGAGACCATTTAGCCTTATGGCCATCCCTCCCCATGCTCGAGGGCCTTGGAGAGCTTGCAGAGAAGTTGAAGGGAGCGCAGCGGCGCTTCCGATTGTGGAAGATATCGGCCTGCCGTCAAGGCACTAGGGAGGCCTGGGCTATGGTGAAGACGCGGTACACAAAGGCTGACCCAAACCACATGGCCGAGGTTGGACCTGTAGGGCACGATGGGAAGGAGATCCCTGTAAGCTTAGTATACGGCCAAGTAGAATTGGCCACAAAGTATCCCCAGCAGGACTGTAGATTAGACAGCCTGTTAGATGGTATTGAAGAGGAATACAATCAGTCAGAGTGACTATGTAATTTTAATTGACATGTGTAATGCCTTCTAGCCGATTGTAGATCGTTTGTCGTTGCCGACCTTTTCGCTTCGACCTCGGGACCTGACGGTCCGGAGTGTGTCCGAATACCCTTGCGGTTATATAAAAACCGGGGTATGCATGAAGACCAGGCGTAGGGGTCATTAGTGCTTTATCAGACAAGTGCCCAACTAGTTATGTTATATTACATGGTTAGTAAGAAACATCTTCCAGGGAGAATAGTTCCGTTAGGGGTTCCTTTCTCTGGGAGGCATGCCCAAAAGTGCATTTCCGGACTGCGAACGCAGAAAAAGCATCTGGGGGCACATAAGTAAATAAGTACAAAGGTCATCTTTAGTTCACCAACCGAATATTCCCTTAAGAACGCTAGCTTTCGGCTTCACCCAGTCTGAGGTACACATCCGGCATACCCGGCAGTAACAATCACAGAGGTGCTCCCTTTACCACCTAGCCGAACAATCGGGAACGTAGGGGTAAGCACAGGAGCCAGGCAACCCAGCTTGGCCAAAACTTAAGTCATATTGATGCATACAATGGTGAATAAAAGGTACATGCGGAAGTTTGACACATGTGTTGGGCATGAAGCCCGTATAAATAAGCTTCTGTTTAAAGAAGCCCCCAGATTTTAGTGAGCGCGGGTAGCGCGTCATTTGATGAGCCTTTAAGGGCTATATAAGAGAGAAAAAAGGGGGAAGGAGAGAAATGTAAGACAGAAAATGTAAAAAATGGACAGAGGAAGGAGACGAACACAGAGTCCTGCGCTAGGCATAGAATCTTCGTAGACGGGCTGCGTTCCACGGGTTCGGCTCGAGTCGGTTATCCGATGCATCTCGCAGGCTGTACGCTCCACCAGTCAGGACCTGGTCGATTATGAAGGGACCTTCCCACTTGGGCTTCATTTTGTCCTTTTTCTTGTCCGGCAGGCGTAGAATTAGTTCGCCAATATTGTAATTTTTGGCCCGTACTTCTCTGCTTTGATATCTTCGAGCCTGCTGTTGATAGAATGCGGAACGGGCTTTTGCCATGTCACGCTCCTCCTCCAAGGTGTCCAAACTGTCCTGCCGATCGAGTTCGGCTTCTCTTTCTTCGTACATGCGCACTCGAGGTGAGTCATGAATTATGTCACAAGGCAAAACAGCCTCTGCACCGTACACCATGAAGAATGGTGTGTATCCGGTGGTGCGATTCGGCATGGTCCGCAGCCCCCAGAGTACGGAATCGAGCTCCTCTACCCAGTGAGTGTTGGATTCCTTGAGGGACCGCACTAATCTGGGTTTGATGTCGCTCATAATAAGACCATTTGCACGTTCGACCTGGCCATTAGTTTGTGGATGATAGACGGAGGCATAATCGAGCTTGATGCCCATGTTTTTGCACCAGAGTTTTACCTCGTCGGCTGTAAAGTTCGTGCCGTTATCAGTGATGATGTTGTAGGGGACGCCGTAACGGTGTACGACCCCGGATATGAAGTCTATCACTGGTCCGGATTCGGCCGTCTTAACAGGCTTGGCTTCTATCCATTTGGTGAACTTATCCACCATGACCAGTAAGTATTTTTTCTTGTGGGTTCCACCTTTAAGGGGTCCCATCATGTCAAGTCCCCAGACCGCAAAGGGCCATGTCATGGGGATGGTTTGGAGGGCGGTGGGTGGCATATGACTTTGGTTTGCAAAAAGCTGGCAACCAACGCATCGTTGGACTAAGTCCGGAGCGTCTGCCCAGGCCGTTCGCCAATAAAAGCCTGTACGGAAAGCCTTGCTTACAAGGGACCGAGCTGCAGCGTGATGACCACCGAGTCCGGCGTGAATTTCAGCCAGCAAGTTCCGCCCTTACTCTTCAGAGATGCACCTTTGAAGGACTCCGGTAGTGCTTTTCTTATAAAGCTCTCCCTCATGGACTTTATAGGCTTTAGATCTCCGCACTATGCAGGGTGCCTCATTTTGGTCCTCTGGGAGTTCCTGCCTGGTGAGGTAAGCTAGGAATAGTTCTGTCCACGGGGCGATAACGGCCATTATTACGTGGGCTGAAGGTGTGACTTCATTGGCAGAGCCTCCGATTGTGTCAGATTGTTCGTCATCGGGTAGTGCGGTTGCGTCCGGAATGTTATTGCCGGATTCCCCTTCCCATACTACGGATGGCTTGAACAACCGTTCCAAGAAGATGTTGGGGGGGGGACTGCGTCGCGTTTTGCGCCGATGCGTGCCAGGACGTCTGCCGCCTGATTGTTTTTCCGGGCTATATGATGAAATTCGAGCCCTTCGAACCGAGCTGACATTTTTAGGATTGCGTTGCGATAAGCTGCGATTTTTGGATCTTTGGCATCGAAGTCTCCATTTATTTGGGATATTGCGAGGTTTGAATCCCCTCGCACTTCTAGGCGTTGAATGCCCATGTATACTGCCATCCGGAGATCATGTAAAAGGGCCTGATATTCGGCTGCATTATTGGAGTCTGTGTACATAATCTGGAGTACGCATTGAACTGTGTCTCCCGTGGGGGACGTCAAAACGACGCCAGCCCCCAGACCGGCCAACATTTTAGAGCCTTCGAAATGCATGATCCAGTTTGAATATGTGTCGTACTCTTTACGGAGTTCGGCCTCCGTCCATTCTGCGACGAAGTCGGCCAAAACTTGCGACTTAATAGCTCGTCGTGGCTTATAAGTAATATCGAATGGAAGGAGCTCGATGGCCCATTTTGCAATCCGGCCCGTTGCTTCGCGGTTGTTTATAATATCATTAAGTGGTACTTCGGAGGCTACTGTTATCGAACACTCTTGAAAGTAGTGTCGCAGCTTCCGGGATGCCATGAATACCGCGTATGCAATCTTTTGATAACGCGGGTACCGTGATTTGCATGGAGTGAGGATAGTGGACACATAGTAGACCGCCTTTTGAAGGGGGAATTTGTGTCCGTACGTTTCTCGTTCGTCGACGAGTACTGCGCTAACAACCTGGTGTGTTGCTGCAATGTACAATAGCATTGGTTCTCCGATATTTGGCGCGGCCAGAACTGAGTTTGTTGCCAATATGGCTTTTATTTCGTCGAGTCCGGCCGTGGCGGCATCTGTCCACTCGAAGTGTTCGGTGCGCCGAAGGAGGCGATAGAGGGGTAGTGCCTTTTCCCCCAGGCGGGAGATGAAGCGGCTTAGAGCCGCCACGCATCCGGTCAATTTTTGTATTTGTTTAAGGTCCTTTGGGATATCCAATTGCGACAAGGCTCGGGTTTTGGCTGGATTTGCTTCAATTCCTCTGCCGGATACGATGAAGCCCAAGAGCTTTCCGGCTGGAACGCCGAAAACGCATTTTTCCGGGTTGAGCTTGATGTCGTATGTTCGGAGGTTATAAAATGTAAGCCTCAAGTCGTCTACTAGAGATTCGACATGTCTTGTTTTTACGACCACATCATCCACGTATGCCCCCACTGTTTTGTCGATCTGGTTCGCCAGACATGTCTGAATCATGCACTGATATGTTGCGCCGGCGTTTTTGAGCCCGAAGGGCATTGTATTGAAGCCGAATGGGCCGTATGGTGTGATGAATGCTGTTGCGGCTTGGTCTGACTCTGCCATCTTGATTTGAAGGTAGCCGGAGTATGCGTCGAGGAAACACAACGAATCGTGTCCTGCAGTGGCGTCGCTAATTTGATCGATGCGGGGGAGGGGGAAGGGATCCTTTGGGCAAGCCTTGTTAAGGTCTTTGAAATCAACGCACAGGCGCCAGGATTTGTCCTTCTTTGGTACCATCACCCAGTTTCCTAGCCAGTCCGGATGTTTTATATCTCTGATGAATCCGGCCTCCAATAGCTTGGCTAGCTCCTCTCCCATGGCCTGTCTCTTGGGTTCGGAGAAACGCCGAAGGGCTTGTTTAACCGGTTTGAATCCTTTTAGGATATTTAAGCTATGTTCGGCCAGCCTGCGTGGGATTCCTGGCATGTCTGAACGGTGCCAGGCGAAGATGTCCCAATTTTCAGGTAGGAATTCTCGCAATGTGGCGATGGAAGCTGTTTAATTGTGCCCCAATGGAAGATGTTTTATTTGGGTCCATTGGATGGACCTGGAATTTGACTATTTCGTCCGCTGGTTTAAAGGAGGTGGACTTAGATCTTTTTTCGAGTATCACATCGTCCCTGTTTACCGTGGAGCGCAGCGTAGTCAGTTCCTCAGCCGCTAGGGCTTCAGATAGTGCCTCGAGGGCCAATGCGGCTATCTTGTTTTCGGCGCAGAGCGCTATGTCCGGATCACTAGCGAGAGTGATAATTCCGTTTGGCCCGGGCATCTTGAGCTTCATGTACCCGTAATGGGGTATTTCTTGGAAGATTGTAAACGCTTCCCGCCCTAGCAGAGCGTGGTATCCGCTACTGAACGGGGCCACCTGGAACATGACCTCTTCAGACCTGTAATTATCCGGCGTGCCGAACACCACATCTAGTGTGATTTTTCCTGTGCAGCATGCTTCCCGACAGGGGATTATTCCTCTAAAGGTTGTACTGCTTCGCTCGATGCGGTTCCTGTCTATTTCCATTTTTTGAAGGGTTTCCTCATAAATGAGGTTCAATCCGCTGCCTCCGTCCATGAGTACCTTGGTGTGGCAAAAGCCGTCCACTATTGGACTGAGGACCAATGCGGCTGGTGCTCGAGCTGTTCGGAATTTAGGTTCATTACTGGCATTAAAAGTAATAGCCGTGTCACTCCATGGGTTTATTGTTGCTACTTGATAAACTTCGGCAAGACTGCGGAGTGTTCTTTTTCGCATATTATTTGATGCGAAAGTCTCGAAGACTGTTAAGACTGTACTGGAGTCCCTGAGGTGGCTTTCCGCGGCCTCCGGAATTAGGAGATCTTTGCCAATTTTGGCCACCTGCCGGAGTATCCAACATGCTTTAAGGCTGTGAGTTGGTGTGGCATCCTCTGTACTATGAATTTTACAGGGTCCATTAAGCCATCCTTCCAGTACGGTTCTACGCCCTGTAGAGGGTTTTCGTTTTTTGGTGTTTGACTCGGGTGTTTGACGATGATACACCCTTTTATTTCAGACGGGGTTTCTATTCAGGGCCGGATTGTCCCAAAATTTATTTCGGTTTTCCAGGCGCTTTCCATCGCATAGTACTTTTGTACTATGGACGCCAAGTCAGCGAAGCGTGTAATATCGCGACGACTTATGGCGTTGAGGATTCCCTTGTCCGTGCAATTATTGTAGAATATTGAAATTGTGTCTTCGTCACGGCAGTCCTTTATCCTGTTCATAACCAAGAGGAATCTGGCCCAGTAAAGATGTACTGTTTCTTCGGGTTTTTGCCTGATTTGGGATAGATCGCTTACGGTCGGGTGGGTGGGTGGAATCAAATCCGAAACCTCTTCCAATCTGAGACTCAAAGGCCAAGGAGTTTCCGAACTCTGAAGTTTGGATTCTTGGAAGTTGTCCACTGAATCTAGCCCACTGCCTGATTCTAAGTTCAGGTCTTGAGTTACGTCCTCCCCTCCGCGGGTATCCGCCTTGGAGGGATCGGGAATCCGGACGTAGCTAGTCCTTAGGATAGATGAAGGATCGCCGCACTGCGCCTCGACCACGGCAACGTGATGGGTTGCTTGGGGAGAGTAAATTTCTCTTAGATCGGGTTTAAGATCAACTTGGTCATAATCTGTAGCGACCCCCAGGGCGGCGATGCGATCCAAGAGCTCGTTTATGGAAGAGAGCTCCATTGGATCTAACTGCTCGGCGAGTTCCGAGCTGACGCGAAGATTGCTTTTGATGACCCGAGAGGTCACCGTCGGCGCAACAGCCGAACAGGCTGTCATAAGAACACCACCTAGCCGGAGAGTTTGGCCGACAGCCAAGGCTCCCTTAGTAACGGAGCCGTCTTTAAAGACGGGAAGAGGCATCCTTCCTGATTGCGACGGCATAGAGGAACTCTCAATGAAAGCACCAACGTCGGTGTCAAAACCGGCGGATCTCGGGTAGGGGGTCCCGAACTGTGCCGCTAGGCGGATGGTAACAGGAGACAAGGGACACGGAGTTTTACCCAGGTTCGAGCCCTCTCGATGGAGCTAAAACCCTACGTCCTGCTTGATTAATATTGATGATATGGGTAGTACAAGAGTAGATCTACCACGAGATCAAGGAGGCTAAACCCTAGAAGCTAGCCTATGGTATGATTGTTGAATATTCTGTTGTCCTACGGACTAAAACCCTCCGGATTATCTAGACACCGGAGAGGGTTAGGGTTACACAATGTCGGTTACAATGGTAGGAGATCTAAATATCCGCATCGCCAAGCTTGCCTTCCACGCCAAGGAAAGTCCCATCCGGACACGGGACGAAGTCTTCAATCTTGTATCTTCATAGTCCAGGAGTCCGGCCGAAGGTATAGTCCGGCCATCCGAACACCCCCTAATCCAGGACTCCCTCACCGACCTTTTGGTGTTGTTCAATTGTCTTCATGCCAATAGACTTGACCTATTCAGGGTAAATTTTCGCGAGATTGTTCAGACCCAGCAGTTCAGACCCATATGACTCCTTAATGTCAGCTTCAAGATTTTCACCAAAGTGGCTACGAATAGGATAAACTCGATAGTTGACCATGTTGTCCGGCCATCTCAAACAGCCTTCATGCAAGGTAGGAATCTATAATACCTAAATAGTTCATCCCCACTATTCTATTTCTCTTGACATGCAGCCTATCCACATCACTAATCAAGATGCAACCATCCACCTCACTACACCTCAGCAGTCTACCACATCAGCAATCCCAAATACCATTCTTTTTTTGAGGGAAAATACCATTATTCCCGTGATTTACTTTCGCTTCCGCCCACTTGATCTTCCATCTTAAAAAAACTCCCGAACCAGTGGTACACAAAAGGTCACCACCAGCCGCGTGTAACAGAGGAGTCCGTCCAGGGACCACCGCATCCTTCGATCCCTCTATGTCTCTGCTCCCTCGGTTCGTCTATGTCGATCTCTTTGCCTCCTTCTCTACCTCCGGCCTCTTGGCGCACCATGCCTTCCTCGCCGGCTAATCCCCCCAGACCCCACCCCCCTGTGGCGTGCTATGCTGCGGGCTCAATTCTTGGAGACGACCTACCGACCCGCTGCAGCCTACTCGGAGAAATTGCCGGCGGTGCCAGCTTATCGCCAGCACCACTATGGAAGGTGGGAGGATCCCCGATCTAAAGTTGGGAAATCAGATTTGAAGATTTTGTTTTGTTATCTTCATGGGTTCAAGTTAAGCGGGTGAGTCACTGAGCCTTGCATCATATTTTTCGTTCTGTGTGATCGGTGTCCATATATCTTGATCCGTTTGGTAACAATCTGGTGTCAATGTTGATCCATTTGGTAACAATCAACCAAGACCATTACTTCTCACCACACCTCGACTCGCCATGGTAACTGCCAACATCGATGGTTCCCGCCGGCGGCAGCGGTGACAGCGACGAGACAGTGGGGGAAGCTGTCCACACGAGTTGCTCTACAAGGCGAGGCCTGTGGAAGATAGGCAGCGGCACACGATCATTGCGTACAAGCAAGGGGTTTTCTCGACTACCCTAGACTCGAGCTGCCGGAGCCGCAATCAATTATAGGTTATGACTCCTGAGCATGATTTAACTATTGATTTTTGGAACAAAAAATGGTGTATTCCAGTACCGTTCATCCTCTTTTGATGTTCTGAAATGTCATGCAGCAATTTGACAGATTCGAGCGATGTCCAATGGAGTTTATTCATTTTCATATATTCATTGGTCCCATTTCTTAAGTAAACAAGAAGCCACCCTCCAGTAGCACTAGTAGAAAACAGGGCTTTCGTTCGGGCCAGATAAGCCCATTAGTCCCGGTTCAATCACGAACCGGGACTAATGTGAGCATTGGTCCCGGTTCGTGCGGCTAAAGGCATTAGTCCTGGTTCAAATGAGCCCTTTAGTCCCGGTTTGAGACACGAACCGGGACTAAAGGGTGTAATGCCCTTTAGTCCCGGTTCGTATCTCAAATCGGGACTAAAGATTAGACCTTTTGTCCCGGTTCGAGACATGAATCGGGACTAAAGGGTGCAATGCCCTTTAGTCCCGGTTCGTGTCTCAAACCGGGACTAATGGTCCTATTTTCAAACTCTAACCCCCCCCCCCCTCGCGTGGATCGCCTTTTCAGTTTTTGTAAAAACCAAAAGAAAATGATAAAAACTTCAAAAATTAAAATCCTTCGAGATGTAGTTATGTTACTACATCTACTAGTTAGGAAAATTTAAATACTTAAATTTGGACATGTTTTGCAAAAAGTGCAGGGAAAATGTAAAACGGCTACAACTTTTGCATACGATGTAAAAAAACGTATAATACATCAAAATGTTCAGCACGAAAATCCGGTCAAAAGTTTTAGAAGCCTCAAATTCAAAAGGAAAAAAAGTTATGCTCAAATTTCAGTTTTTATTAATTTTCATTAAATCCGGTCAAAATATGGTCAAACTAATTATTCAAGAAGTATTAATGTTACTAAATAATTATTCAAGAATATTAGTGTTACTAAATAATTGTTTCAGTTTTTTTGAATTCTGACATTAGTATCAAACAATGATCAAACTACTTATTCAAGAAATATTAGTGTTACTAAATAATTATTGTTTTTTAGAACAATAGTTTCAAACTCAAACAGTGAAATGCGTGACTACATGCTCAAGCTATACTCCTGAGGGTTAATAGGATTTACATCTTACTATTGTCAGGAAAATATCAAAATGCATATTTGGAAACGAGGGAGAATAAAACCCGGAGGTTAAGCGTGCTCAGACTGGGGTAGTGAGAGGATGGATGATCGCAACTAAAACAACAACGTCTGTCATCCCATGGGTGGCGGAGGTGGTCGCGGTAATCGCTACACCAAGGCCACTCACTCCTATGGAGCTGATACCAATTGGTATCTCTACATCGGCGCGACCGATCATGTTATAGGGCAGGTTGAGAAGCTTCTTGTTCGTGATTGCTACACCGGTACAGGACAAATCCACACCATGAGTGGTCAAGATATGAACATTTCCCATGTTGGTCGTACAGTTCTTACTAATCCTAATAGACCCTCAGAACTAAACAACTTTATTCATGCTCCCCAAGTCGACAAATTTTTACTTTCCTCCTAGCAAATTATTAAAGATAATCATGTTTTTCTTGAGGTTTACCTTGAAATTTTGTTTGTTAAGGATCGGGCCACTCGGAGAACAATTGGACAAAGCAATAGTATAGGTGGCTTTCGCGTGTCCTGTCGCTAGGGTGTACCTCATCGTCAAGTGCTAGGCATGGCAAAACCATCTACTTCACGCTGGCACAAACTCTTAAGGCATCCTTTGTTTGTTGTGGTCCAGAAAATTCTTCAAGATTTTAGTCTTCCAGTGTCAAATAAAAATGACCATCATTTGGTTTGTGATGCATGTCATATGGCCGTGAGGCATCAACTCCCGTATTCTAGATCTACTAGCGAATCGAAAGCTCCTTTAAAGCTAGTGTTATTTGAGACATGGTTCTATTTTTCTACCATGTGGGCTGTCGTCATCACACAAAGTCCGTCCCTATCATGTGTAATTATGGTGTCTTAATAGTGGTCGGGTGTACCAATGGCATTGAGGTCGTCTACGTATCTCGACGAGAGGATTCTATTCAAGTACGTCGGAGCGGTAAATTAGTGCCAGTGTCTTCAATGAGTTCCTGCCTCTCGCTGGGGTGGATGGTGAAGTCCACATGATGGTGTATTTCATAAGGTTTCGAGCAAGCACTAGTAGAAAACAAGGCTTTGGTCACAGGGCAGTTTTCACATTAGTCCCGGTTCAGTCACGAACCGGGACTAATGTGAGCATTTATCCCGGTTCGTGCGGCTAAGGCATTAGTCCCGGTTCACCTGGGCCCTTCAGTCCCGGTTCGTGCCACGAACCGGGACTAAAGGGTGCGATGCCCATTAGTCCCGGTTGGTGGCACCAACCAGTACTAATGGGCTTTGAGGCATTAGTACCGGTTCATGGCACGAACCGGTACTAAAGGTCCCGTTGTCAAACTCTCTCCCCCCCACTTGGACCGCCTTTTCAGTTTTAGAAAAAACAAAAGAAAATGATGGAAATGTCAAAAAATAAAATAAAATAAGTTTCCCATGTGATATGTGGTCTAGTTGTTGGGAAAATTTACAAATATGAATTTCGACTTTATTTGCAAAATCTCTCTGGAATTTATAAAATGGGCATAACTTTTGCATACGAACTCGGATTAAAAAGTTTTTTATATGAAAAATCATCTACTCGAAAAGTTACATAAGAATTTAACTGGGGGAACCTTGTTAAACATTTTCAAAATCCTCAAAAACCTAACAGAAAAAAAAGTTACGGGGCTTTTAAGATCTAGAGTGGAAAAAATCGAAAAAATTTCAAACTTACTAGTGGCGCACCATTTGCTAGGTGCGCCACTGGTAACAGAAAAAAATATAGTTTCAATTGTTTTTGGAAAAAATGTGTTCAAATCTGGTCAAACAGTGGTCAAACTAATTGTTCTAGAATATTAGTGTTACTAAATAATTATTTTTGTTATTTCGAATTTTGGTCAAATCTGGTCAAACTGTAGTCAAACTGTGGTCAAACAATGGTCAAACTAATTATTCAAGAAATATTAGTGTTACTAAATAATTATTGTTTTTTAAAACAATAGTTTCAAACTCAAATAGTGAAATGTGTCACTTCATGATCAAGCAAAATTCCTGAAGGTTAATATGATTGACATCTTACTATTGTCAGGAAAACAACAACTGCAGACTTGGAAACGAGGGAGAATAGAACCCGGAAGTTAAGCGTGCTCAGGCTGGGGGAATGGGAGGATGGGTGACCGTTCGGGAAGTTAGATGATTTGGAATGATGAGGGGTGATTAGAGGATAAATTAAGAGTGATGAGGAGTGGTGATTACAGACTAGAGGTTAAAATAATTCAGAAATTTGAAAATAAAAAAATAAAAAAATAATTAAAAAAATTCAGAAAAAAATCATAAAATTTCCTTTACCAACCGGGACTAAAGGTGGAGCTCCACGTGGCCGCCCCCTTTAGTCCAGGTTCGTGTAAAAACCGGGACTATAAGGGGGAGGCATTAGTAACGACCCTTTAGTCCCAGTTCGAAAACCGGGACTAAAGGGCCTTACCAACCGGGACAAAAGCCCATTTTTCTACTAGCGAATGAGTCAACAAGGGGTAAATCATCAACGAGCCTATAACCAGCCAATATCAGAAGAAGCGCTGAAGACAAAAGTCAACATTATAGAAAGATTAGTAGAAATCATCTTATCATGATGCAAAAAGGTCAAAGTTAATCGTGATCATCGACCGGTTATTAGATTAGCTGGTCATGTTGCCGTAGAGTTTGATCCGGTTTGACGGTGTCCTCGACTAAGGGGCACTAACATAGTTGGCCCACAGTCCATAGGCCGAGCCTACGGAACACCGTCCTTACAAGGAACGACTATGGAAGCCTCGCACTTCGGCGTGATCAATGTGGACTCTGCCAAAGACTTGACGTTCACTCCAAGAGCTGCATCGGCAGCAGGCATATGTATCACTAAATTGGCAACCAACCATGTGTAACCCTAGGTACCTCAGTGTCTATATAAGCTGAGGGGTTTAGTCCGTAGAGACCAAGATCACAGTTACAACCACCTAGCCTTAGGGTTAGAACATAACTTATGATCTCGAGGTAGACCAAGCTTGTACTCGATACATCATCATCGATATAATCAAAGCATGACGTCGGGTATTACCTCTTCGAGAGGGCCCGAACCTGAATACCGTCCCCTTTGTCTTTTGTTACCCATAAATTCGAGATCCACAGCTCAGGACCTCCTACCCGAGGTTGCTGATTAAGGAGGTTACCTAGTTGAGTTAAGCCAAGAGTTGTACTTGGCTGTTTACGTGTGTTGGAGTCTAGACTATTAGGAGTCTAGTCGTTGTATCTGATTAGTTTTTGGACCTTGTTAGGTGTGCATGTATATATACACGTAAAGGTCAGGCCGAGAGATCTATACCATCAAGAGAAGACGGAGAAAATAAATAAATAGAGACGAAAAAGAGGTGACCATGAGGGCCCATTGGCTAATTTTTTTGCGCGTTTTCTTTGTGTAATTTTGATGTGATCGATCTCGAGGGCTAAAATCCAACGGCTAAGAGGTGCACCATAGACATACGTTACTAGCTTCAGCTCAGAGCCTCGAACTCCTATCCCAGATGCCTCATATTCAAATAGTCGGACGTATCAATCCTGAAACTCGACACAACATCACATAAGGCAGTGTGATGTCTAGATATTCCAAAGGCAGTTTGAGTTTGCCTGCCAACTAATGTCTTGCACCGTATTTGAGGGCTATTGAATTGCCAGCAAAAATGCTGAAGTTATGGACATGTATGCATGGATTGGATCATTGGAACTTACAAACATACTTGTCCTCACCCGTTACTCACCTCTTCTGAATTTCACCGTGCGCCCCGACCCATGAATTCCAACAATAAGATGCCATATTTTTATATATAAGTTTAGTTCGGAAGTGTCCCATTAATGATTTGACGGTGCATAGCCCTTGCATATCTACTCTTAAACAGGGGGTCATATATGAGCACATTGAGACTGGTATGGTGACTACTGACAATGCAGTCGGGTTAAAAAACAATGGATTTCGGGCTACACTGTAAATTGCCCTTGATTCAATCCTTAGATCGAAATTGCAAGTACACAGAATAGCATTGTTTACCTCAGTTAAAGTTATTTAGACAATCAGGAGCATGCGCCCAGGTATGTTATGGTGTTCAAAATGTTTGTGCAGTACTAATTCTTTGCAATATAGCCTAGTTGATGGAAATTTGAACCCAGCCACATAGTATGCTTGTACATCTGCGCTGTTCTGACAAAAAAACGAAATGACAAATGCAAAACAGTCCCAGTCAAATCACTTCTGTACCACACATGATGCACAAGTCGGTTGATCCGTAGAGCTGCGTTCTTGTGTGTTGTTCTTATTGTTGGCGCCGAGCCCTAGCTTGCTCTTTGCGCCGGTGCCCAACGCCCTCTCGCTCTCTCTCTCTCTCGCACGAACGAAGGTAGAAGAAAGAGGAGACACAGGAGACGGCGGTGTTTTCCGGGCGCACATACGCCTGCCGCACGAACGGCTTCTTCCTCGAGCATGAACTCGAACCCACACACCACAACCGAGCAGTACAGCGGAGGACTTTTTATACCCGGTACACACACCTAGCTGGCTACCACGCACGCACCCACGCACTAATCTTGCTAACTAACCACATGCATGCACGCCTCTTACTTGGCCGGCACACACGCTAGCTTATCCATCTAATGCATGCACGCACTCAACAGCCCACGACCTTGGCAGCCCACGACCGCACACCACCGCTGCCTAACTGCTAGGCCGAAACTGCTGCTCGTTGCCAGCTTCGCGCAGACGACTCGGCCATCACCAAGCATTTGCGTGGCTTACTCCTAACACTTATAATATAGGTTTGGTCTTACGTACCACGCCGCCATGCACCGTCATCCAGTATGGCTTTGAACTTATAGTGCCCTTCTGTACAGGTAATGATGTATACGTTGGATCCATACCGTCTACAATTTAGACACTATCTGAACAAATCTGATATGCCAGATCCATGTATATCTCGATTCCAAAGTGACTTGCACTATTTCAAACAAGATTGGACAGAGATGATGGATTCAAACGACCACTTTATCAATTTTTAGATGTCACATACAGTCTTGATTAAATTTCAAATTTTACATGCACATATTTGTTTTCATCCTCTATTTCTAACATTGTTTTTGTAATATTTTTAGAACATGGAAAGTGTATTTGTCGCAGAATTCCTTATCAGGTTTGCATGGACCTTTGATCATCTTTGTAATTTCCAGCAATGGACCGAAATCAATCGGAAAACTTAGAATTGTATGACACACTTGGGCTTACACACACAAAATTAGAGTCGTAGCATAAACCTCAATCAACATTTGGTAGTAGAATTGGTACTTCCACCGTGATGGGTACCCTTGTCCTCCAGATAGAGTGTGTCGAATATAAAAAAACTATATCATCTCAAAGACATTGGACCATGTATCTTCCGCTGTAGACACAGAAAACATAGAGAAGAGACCTATAGAGATTTTCTAAAAGGAACAAAGATGAAATCTGTTCAGGCCTAAAGCTCTGATAACTTTATGATATAATCGGTGCTTCGATTACTTTCATCTTATGGCTAGCACGAATCATAAAGCACGTTGCTATAACAACAGGAATATTAAAGCACTCTGTAGGGGCAAATAACTATTCTTGTTGACCTTTGCCTACCCCAGTGGAGAAGTGAATCCAACTACGTAATGATATTTCCCTGACATATCTTTCGGTATAGATGAGTTTCAGGAAGAAAGACCTCTCGTACACCATTGGGCTTACACAGCTACACTATGTGTTGTCTGGTGTCCCAATGCCTACCCTTCCAATGAACAAGAACACTAGCTAAGGTAACTTCTTTCGTTTTGAACACTAGCTAAGGTAACTTCATTCTCGCTTAGTCGTGTCGATTTTAGCATAGAGGGTGCGCTATGTGGGTACACCAACAAGCGAAACAAAATCATGGTTTTCTATTCAGGCATCATCTTCTTGCCCCGATATATGTAATGAAGGCTAGCTACCTTATTATAGACTAAGGGCATGTTCGGCAACGCTCCGGCAGCCAGCTTCTCCAACTCCACGATGGAAGCTGAGCCGAACACTCTGACTCCGCGGAGTACGGAATTGAGAAGCCAGCTGCCCGCGTAGTGTAAAAACGGAGGAGTTGAGAAGCGGGCAGCTCTGAAAACGGAAGAAGCGGGAGTTGAGACATATTACAACCAGCTGCCACCGCTAAGTGAGTCTGTAGCGTATCGGTTCGCTCGTTATGTTTCTCTCCCCGATATTTTTCACTCCTGCCCGACCAGATGCACGGGGAGATGATGCTGGGAACGGATTGGCCGAATGATTTCCCAGACAGACTGGGCCACATGCACTTAAATGGGCCGGAAGCCTGGTACAACGACCAAGTCGAGAAGCTGCCGTGCCGAACGATTTCCCAGTCGCCACATGAAGTAAGAAGCCACACGAGAAGCCAGATTTGAGAAGTTTTAGAGAAGTTGGGAGGTTTCAGAACACGCCCTAACTTTATTGAATTGAATGAAGTTAAGTGCAGTACTGCTTGCAGTAGCATACTACTGCGCAGCATAGGTTGTAACGGAGAAGAAGATGGCGAAGCTACTCGGCTATAATAGAAGTGAAAAGAAATGAGTTGTTGATGACCGTCAGAGTACCTAGGGCGTGGCATGTTTCTTTGGTGGAAACGTAGTAAATTTGCTATATCACAAAAGCAAAAGATTGTGGCGTCGACCTCATGTCAAGGAGAGTACATTGCAGCTGTCGCCCCTGTGTGTAAAGGTGTGTGGCTGGAGATGCTACACAGTGATCTGATTAATCGAGATGCAAAACGAGTGGTGCTCAACATTGCAAGCAATTCTACAACTTTTCTACCTGAAGGTTCAGTACGGCGTGATATGAGAAAGCACATTGATATGATGTATCACTATATGAAGGACTATGTGGAAGAAGGTAAAATGAAGATAAACTATGTTTGCACCGATGATCAACTTAGGGTCATGCTAACCGAGGTTTTAGATCGGAAGAAGTTGTGCGTAAAAGGATCGGCGTCCAAGGTATGATGTGATGATGTCGTGTTTAGAGGGTGATTGTGAGGAATAATCATGATGTGTGGTTCTGCGTCCGAATCGTACATACGCAGATCAATCATCTATTATACTAGGATTAGGATTTGTAACCGTGTGGGTTAGCTTGTGTTGATCCTGGCTATTAGTGACCCAGGGTGAAGAATAGGCTATTCTTCACCCGAGTCCATCAACCGAGCCACGTTCTGGTTAAGCAAATGTTGGCCAATATAAAATTCTGTTGCAGTGCCGTAAATTTACGTTTATGGCAGCGGTTGTCAGCCCACCCCGTACCTATTTTTTTCTAATCAGCTATGAGCAGTTCAGCGACCGGCCGGTGGGCTCGACACCGTTCCTCTCACCCCGGACCATCCTCTCCGACGACGACTGTTGAGGTGGCGGCGGCGACGGCGACGGTGCCGAAGGGACGACCGAGAGGTGAGGGCCACTCCACTCTCTGGTATGTGGAGTACTCCCCCTTTCCCTCTTCATGCAGTAGTGACCAAGAGGAGAATTGGGCACTGCAACGATGCGGTGTGAGCTCGGAGGTGATAACGTCCTTCTCCGGTGTCCGTCTCCATCGCTGGCGGCCTTATCATCTCTGGTAAGGTCTACCTCCTCCCATACCTTTCCCATTCCTCTTACATGAATTTCTGAATTTTTAGGGTTAGCATTCTTGATTTTTTGGGAACGGGGCTAAGAAAGAGGAAGAAGTCCAAGAAAGGACATGAATCAAAAGAGGAGCTTGCATACTTTGAAGGGGTTGATGGAGCAGACCATCGCTCAGATGGGAGATCAATTCGAGGAGGGGATGATCATGCAGGAGGAAGAAGAGGACGAGCTCAACGCTGCAGAGGAACAACACTAGAGTATCTTCTAAGATCCAGCCCTGTTTCTTAACATTCTTTTATATTTTGGAGTCACTATTCATTATTTCTTCTTTGGAGCTCCATTGCTACAGAAAAAAGGGAGCCATGTCCTGCCGTTTTCACTTACTGCAGTTGGGATGCTGCTACTGTATTAGGATGGTCATCCCATCATTCTGAATCTGCTCTGTTGCAGAATAAGGCACAGAAGGAAACCAGAAAGGGTAAAGCACAAGAAAATGGGAAAATAACAAGCCACACACTGTGAGCAACTAAGAATCACTCCCCAAAAACAAGCACAAATCATTCAAGCCCAAGTAATTGTGATCTTAATGCACGATGTCATTGACTTCCTGATAGGGAGTATAATGTTACGTTAGATTTCGAGTCCATCAAACCACTGCCATCAGGGCTGACCATACCTCTAAATAGAAAAAAAATGTAAACCTTTCAATTCAATGGTCTTGCTAAAGGACACAAATGTGTCTTTTCTTAAATGTTGACTCGTCCTGAACACTACAAGAGAGGCTTCATATTTCTCTACGTGCAGACCTATACACTAGTGAGACATGGTGGCAAAACTAGCGAAATGGCAAGATGCATATTCTGGTTCTCCTTCTCCAATTCATGGAAGCACTAATTAACCTTCTGTGAAAGCACAACATGCACCTACAGTACACTAACCTTTCTCAGGTTTGCTTCTCGCATTTTTACACTGAGCTTAAGGTAAATAATGAATGGTTAAGCACTTATTTATTCCTACACATGATATGTTGATACTTGACACACACTGAACAGAAGGATATAACTGGATGTGCTCCTATTTTACGTTGATTCAAACAGGTGATGCAATCTACATCACGTCCAAGTTTGAAATATGTGTTAGTTGGACGTGCTCCTATGTTTTGTTGGCCAAATATTTCTTACCTCGTCTCTCATGATTCTTACATTAGCTGTCGAATGTGACTACATATAATACACTAGATTTTTCGTACGTGGCTGGTTGGGAACATTACGTTGGTGGACACTGACCATCTCCCAGCCTCTAAATATTCATGGAAGCCGAGTTAGATTTATTTTAATTACCATGAGGTGGACCCCTAACCCTCATCCAGCCTGTCAAAGTTTGTTAATATTTTTGTTTAACCCGCCCTCAGTCCAGGAGTAATCTTCTATAAGAGGAAAATTTGATATATTTTTTTGTTCAGGTTGTTGATTGTTTTGTTTTTAGCATAAACCTGATGGGAATGTTCTATTTTTGGCGAGTACTCATGCGATTCTAGCTAGTCTCTACCAATTTAATTTATTCCTCAGCCATTGATATTGTAAAGAAGATCCGCACAATCGTTTTTGCTTTGGACTCTTATATACCGGATGATGTTGACTTTGTACACATTTAACCTATTTTCATATCTTACAGAGCAATCAATTCAAATATGGATAACTATTTCATATCTTACAGAGCAATCCATTCAAAGATGGTTAATTTCCTTGTATATTTGTACCACTATGCAACTAGAATAAATGTGCTTTTGTTCAGTTCCATACTTCCATTTAATATTGACTCATCTATAATAAGCTTGGCAGGTTTGGCATTTTCCCTCAAAATTATGTGTGTCTGATTAATTATGTGTTTCAATTTGATGACTCCTAAAAAATTAATGACTCTTTGGTGTGAAACAATGTCTTAAAAAGTTACAAGACACATACTATTTTATTAATATGATGATTCCCAGTATTGTATATGGCAGAATTTGTTAAAAAGACATGGTTTAGTGTGCATCGAAACAGTAGTTACCGAGTTTGGCCTTTTATCTTTTTTCTCTATATATTTTTCATCCATACCATGCAGCCAGTGTGTTATGGGTTCATGTGATTCCTATGAATTTGGCATCCGAAATACATCTGTGATGTCTTCGATTTCGACATTGTTTCCAGTTTAGGTTAGCGAAACCGTTAACCGTTCAAGTGTTATATGTGCTTTTGTGTTGGTAAACTTGTGAGAAAATATTCTGTTTTTCAGGTATCTGCTCAAGTGGATAGTGGTTCATGTATGAGGGATGGACATTAACGTATTCAAATCTATAGTGGGTACCAGTAATATTGAATAGAAATTTTGGACTGTCTTTTTCTAATAACCAGAAGCAAAATTTAGGTTTTGGTGAGAAGAAAAGTAAACCTAAAGGCTGCAGTACTATTAATAGGATATAATGTTGGTTACAACTCATGGATAGTAATGTTTCAGTCTCTGGATAGCTTGCTGAACAAATGAAGTTGACGTCAAATATCTGCTCACCTGCAAATTTAGCTCCTTGAAGATCAAGTTCGGCAGTAGTCAGTTTCAAGTTCGGTAGTATTCAGTTTTGTAATACAGTAGTGATTTCTGAATTTGTCATGCGGCTGGTTACTTAGTGCTAAGTAGCACTCAATTGTGTCTAGACGAATTTTATTTGTAATTGTAAGGATAGTTTTTATTATGTGAGATATTTCACAGAACCACTACATACAATCTATGTATTAGACCACTTTGTTGTTCCGCTGTTACCAAAATATTCATAGCGTACCGAATGACTTGTGTGTGTTTCTTATTGTTACCAAAAACGCATACCAAAAAATCGTGATAATGGCCTATGTTACTTAAATCATTTCTATATTTCATTTTTGTTAGAGACCTGGTGTACTCAGTCCAATATAGATAGTAAAAGAACTAACAAAAAATACATGAAATAAGGAAGGCAGCCTTATATCTAAAAAATCAAGAACGATCAGCTACTGTAAGATTATCCGAGTGGCCGCAAAATTACGTCAAGATGCGCTTGGTTCCTCGCCTACAGGGAGTAATTTACTCGCATGCAAACTGTAAGATTACCTTGCATTTATTTCTTTTTAAAGTGCTTTAGGTGCGGGGACTGGTTCCTCCTTCCACGCTGTAATATTACCTCATAAACGTCCTAAGCGTGGGCAGAGAAACTGACTGGGGTGAGAAATAAGAATTCCTCACCCAGGATGACGAATAGTGCGACCCTATATATATACTTTTTTTGGAAATGGAGCATGACCCCGGTCTCTGCATCTCGCAGATGCATGACACCACTTTATTAATTATCCACAAATACCTTACAAAGTAATACATCAATATGTCTGAAGCCATCATTTTGACAGCATCTGTCGCTACTCCTATCCATTGATGAAGGGGTGCAGAAAGTGTGAGCGGAATACCCAGTCTTCTCACCTTTCCTAGCATCTAAAGCCGGATGCAACGACCTAGCCACATACCGGGTCTGGCGCACAAAACGGCCTGACGCACTCATAGGTCATCACCGCCGCCATCCATCAATTCATTTTTAGAGCAGGTACTGACGCATCGACATTGCCAGGCCTGCTATCGATGCCCCCACGGCGCCAGATAACGCCTCCTCCTGGGGCGCGTTCATCATCACGCATCCGTTACCAAGACTTTGATGCGCCTTGCCGCCGAGACTCCACGACGTTCATGCGTCACAAGGAACGCTGCTCCACCGCAGATGCCGTCCACTTGTCCCTCAAGGCTATGCACACCATAAAGATTGCGACCTCAAGAGGGGTATGCCAAATAACCGTCGCCCTCATCCTATTGGCCTATTTACTGTCTTCCAACGAAGGTAGCGGATAGGGGTGTAGAGCTTCTTCACAAGATGCCTTCAAGAAGATGCCTGACTACTATATATACATAGCTATATCTCTGTAGCATGCTCACCATGATCAGATGGATACAAAACAGCTCCGGTAGCCATGAAATAGGGGTGTGTCCCGGTTTGTTCTCGCGTGTGGCGGTTCACCCGAATTGTGCTACGTCTAGACTGATCAATTGCAGGCGGCTCCTAACGTGTACGTACGTAGGGGCTAGTGCACGTTAGCGTCGTGTGCTAACTCGAAGGAATCCATCCATGCGTGAAAACAAGCAAGTATTGCATATTTAAGTCAGATGTCATTGATTTTACACAGAGATTCATGTTGATGTTTTTTTTCTTCTGTTAGTTTTTATATTTGATTGAGTCATTTAGATGTGCAATAATTAGAACACATCTAAATACGCCAAAGAGAGACCTATAAAAATATGAAATATATTATTGCAAAAGAGAACTAATTATATCTAGATGCATGAGTAACATTGTACACCCTCCATCTGAAAATAAATGTCATCGGTCTTTTTTTTAAAAGAAGGGAGTATATCCCAGCGAGGTCAATTCCACGGCCAGAAGAGCCATGAAGGACCAAAGTTCATTAAATACATATCCACTCCATGATAACAACTAACGTCATGAAGAACCAAAGTCTTATCTCAAATGACTAGAGTAAAAAATGCCATGGTTGTGGACATCTCCTAAACATATATATCATATAGAGATAATATTACTCTCTCCCTTCGGGTTTATAGAGCCCAATTCTAAAATCTCACCAAACAAGATAGGTGGTGAGTGGTGGAATATTGTTTGTCGTTTACAAAAGTACTGCAGTAATGTGCACGTTTTCCTCAAAGAATTGTCTATGTCAATGCATTAATTACAATTCATGCATGGTGGGAAATAAATGACCAAGAACTTTTACATGCATTGGTGAGTTTTTTCTTAATCCATGCATGAATCGATTTAATACACCTATACATATGAATATGTGATGTGAAGCATTAAAAATGAGTCTTATAGAGTAAATTGAGATTAGGCATATAAACCGAAAGGGTGGTATTATTTACCTAGCACAAAATAAGTACAAGAAAGATAATTTTTAGCCTAAAGGAGACATGCGCGAATGAATTGGCGGAAGGGACCACCTGCAAACATATTGACAAAACTACCGCGGTGGCAGGCCCGGCAGCTGATACCTGGCACCCGCGGCCACAGCCCACGGCGGCAGCTCGTCCATAACAAGACTTCGCCCCGAAGCTCAATAAAACCGAATGGGAGGGGGTTGTAGGCCTTGCCGCCACTGTATGTGGCAACACCCTCCTTAAGTGCGACACGACAGCACTTGGCGCAGGCCTGTCTTCTGTTTGCTGGGCACAGCATTCCCTTTTGCATCGATGTTGTTGTTTTCCAGCCTAATTTTCTTGGCCATCACCCCCGCCATATATTTCCACCATCGCACTCAAATTTTGATTCTATAAAATGAGGCTTTGAACCTCTCTCCATGTTTCATCGAGCAACCTTCGGAATTGCCACGACTATATTTCTATCCCCAATATTTCTATTTGTTATAAGTTTGCCTTGCTTGGACCAAGACATTAGTTCGAGGAAAATGAAGAATCTGAGTTTGCCACGGGGAGCGGTAGTCCTGCGGCGTTGGTGTGCCAATCGCTACAAAGTGAAGAGGTGTTGAATTTTTATGATTCGTTGGGCATGGAGATATTCATGTGTGCCAATTATGAGCATGATCCACCAGTGGCTACTCCGCCGTACGACAAGGCTCCGGCATGTTACAGTGATGAATAGATATATTGTTGGTGTTCTTGTTGATTTCATTATTAACCTTCATATTTGTGATGTTGCGTGTGAGGCTCTGCGGCCTTACATGGAGGTGGACATGCATCTTCTGGCTGATGTTTGTGGCGTTAGCGTGGACTTTGTGGACGACACAAAATAACAAGATGATTGAGCGGGTGTTTCTTTCACGGGCCTCATATCCGATCTTCAAATTCCTTGCATTTTTGTAGCACTAGCACCCGTTGTGTAGATAGAGGGATCACGGTCACCTGGTACTAATGATGGATGCTATGACTGCTACCGCATGCCCTCTTGCCTGGCAGTAGGCTTCCTGAGACTATGGTCACTTGGTGGTCATTTTTCTTCTTTCTTTTATGCTTTGTTTCAGCGGTTTGTGCTGATGCCCTAGAAGCTTATTTCTATCTAGTGTTCTTGAATCTTTTGTGTCAACATGTTGTTGACTTTATTTATAAAGCGGGATGAAAGCTTATTCGAAGATAACAAAGGAGAATGGTCACATCCTTATGATGTCGCTTCAGAGTGCCACTAGTACTCACCAAGCCAGCCAAGTCAAGCCAGGACCTACGATTGCACGGCAAGCAGCCGGCCTTGATTAGCTCGACTCGTACATCTACACACTAGCCAGACATCGCTAATCAAGATTACTCCCAGCAGAGTTACAGGCATCTCCGTACTGTAGACTTGGACGCGCATTCCGTCTACATCTTGGTCGTAGCATTCAATAGAGCAACGTTTGCACAGGAGTGCGATGCACACGCTTCCAAGGTCGCGGCGCTGACTAGAACAGTTGAACTTCGGGGGAATCTGGGCTCGACACAGGTACGAACACTTTGTGTATAACTCAAATTCCTAATACATCCCATTCACATCGAGGAGATCACCCAGTATTAATCTGTTCACTGCGCACTTGATGAGTACTTACTCTCCTTTCTCATGTTCTCCTCTTAGCAGGAGAGGGAAACTGGTAATGCCTGCACTGATATTCCAGTTCGAGGAGCAAGCCATCTATTTATTGGCAAAGTGCATGCCGTTATATGGCTTGTGAAAGAGCGATATCATAGGAGGTGAATAAATACAACCTTCTTCTGGAAAGCGTGTCTAGTTTAACATAAGGGTACTGCCAGTCAATTAATTAAACTGATTCATAAACTTCTGCTCAAGAAACTATCTCTGGCGAATTTAACATACCGTATTGTCAGCCAGTTAGTAGTATGCGGTACTGTCAGTTAATTAATTAAACTTATTCTAATCATCCCCGTCTGCTAAAACTTGCTCTCTCAAATTTGCTTCTGGTCTTACATGTAAACGTCCCTGTATCCTTGTGATACTAGTATTCTTATCTGCACATGAGCACATCCTACATTAATTTTTATTTTTATTTTGAAACAAGGCAAAAGATGTTCCCTTTTCATTAATTAGCGGAGAAGGTTTAGACATATGCCCGCAACGCGGGTAAGAAAACAACTACTCCCGCGAGATTACATTACACAAGTATTTCACGCCCGCTAACGCCCGTAGATGGGCCTCGTCCTTGATCCTCCTGACAATCACCATGGTGGGTGCGGCGGTGTTGCGGAAAACTCTTACGTTCTGTTCCTTCCAAATTTCCCAAGATATCAACATCATCAACAAAGTGAGAGCCTTCCAGTGCGGTATTGAATTGTTCACCATGCCGGTGCACCAACCTCTCACAGAGGTGGCATTTGCCGTAGCCAAAGTTGAGAAATCCAGGATAGCTAGCCAGTTAGCAATCTCACATCAAATACGGCCATGAAGAGGCGTTGGGGCAAGAAGGTGCACAGCGGACTCAGGAACTTGTTTGCAAAGAGGGCAAAGACCACAACTTGGCCAATCATTGCGACTTAGTCTATCAACTGTCTAAATCTTGTTTTGTAAGACTGACCAAGCCAAGAACTTGCACTTTAGGGGGAGGCAACCTTTCCAAACGGTTGTAAGCATGGTCGAGACGGTAAGACCCTCAGATTGCTCCTTGTCAGCCGAGGATGCATAGTACAAGCCATCGGTACAGATCTTCCAAATAATTGAATCACAAACCTTGTCGGTAAGTGTGATGTCAGTGAGCCTTTCACAAGGCATGAGCACTTCCTGGATCTGTGTGAGAAATATGCCCTGCTGGGTATTAATTTGGGTAATCCAATTGCTGTCCATCAACGCCTTTCTCACCAAACAAGTCTTCTTGGGCGAGAGCTAAAAAATCTTTGGCGCAATATCCATCGGTCTAAGCCCCTCCAACCACAGAGATTCCCAAAGCTTTGTCGTGTTTCCGTACCCAACAGTCACTCTTGTGGCAGCAGCAAACAAATCACGATCCACGGTGGTGCATGGGGATTCATGGTGAAGCCGTGGGCTCTGGAGGTCGGCCCATTCATACGAAAGCCAGCGGAGGCGGAGCGTTGAAGGAAACTTCTTGAGGTCGGGAATACCCAGGCCGCCAAAACATTTGGGCTTGCACACCATCTCCCTGTTTACCTTGCACTTGCCTTCTGAGACCTTTTCAAAACTTGCCCGAAGATACGCCAGCCGGATACTGTCAACTTTCATCTTCACTTCAAACGGAAAATCGAGCGGTGTGATATATTGTAGATGGGAATCGCCTTGAGCACAGACTTGACCGGAACCATGAGACCCAGAGTAGCCACGTGCTTTCCACTACAATCCTGTCTTCGAGGTACGGAAAATGGGTTCTCTTAAGCCTACTGACCGAAAGTGACAGCCCCAAATATTTGATCAGAAATGTGGTCCGGGCTGCTGGGAAGGAATGGAGGACATCGTCGAGGTCAATCGAATAGGCGCCAAGACTCTTTGAATAATTTGTACCAAGACTGGTGACCTCACAAGAATATTTTAATGTGGCACGCAAGATTTGAATGTCTTATTTGATTGGAGCCGCGAAGATAGCTGCATCATCAGCATATTGTGAAGCTCGAATAGTCGTTGCAAGTCTACGGATCGGTTGAAGAAAGCCTCGAGCAGTAGCTTTGTTGAGGATATTATGTAGAGGGTCAATGGCAAGCACAAAATAGTAGCGGGGAGAGTGGGTCCGCCTGCCGAAACCATGACCATGTTTGAATGGGACCGCGACGAACCCACTAAGGATCACTCTTGATGATCCCAAAGAAAGCAGAGCACAGACCCACTCTCTACATCTACTTGGGAATTCATGATGCCTCAATGAAACCATCAAATAGTCCTATCTCACCGAATCGAGGGCCTTACGAATGTCAAGCTTGAAGAGCAACGTTGAAGACTTGTCGCGGTGAAGCATTCAGGCCATGTTATGGACATACAAAATGTTCCCACGAATGCCTCTCTTTTTTTAACGCAGTTTTGGCATTTGAGAGATAAGCTTTGACATGTGGGGTGTAGGACAGGAAGCCATCATTTTTGCAAAAATCTAAGCGATGGCATGAATAAGGAAAATTGGCCTAAAATCTGAAATGTCATCTGCCCCGTATTTGTTTGGTATGAGCGCTATCATAGCCGAGTGGTGCCAATGAAAGTTATTGACATGCAGATTTGAGAATTGGTTGACAACACCATGATCTCAGGTTTGATGATATCCCAACATTCTGATATAGTCATGTAGCTACTGATATGGACTTAGAATGCCACTTGCGATGCTTTTGATTGTATGAGTGATGAAAGATTATGTGGATTATGTATTATGTGATATTTTAACCTTGCATTATTTCTCGGCCTCCTTTTCTCTTTATTTGGAGATGAAGTGGTATGCGGTGTATAGAGGTAGGTGTCCAGGAGTCTACGATTCATGGTTTGAATGCAATGAACAAGTGCTTCGCTACGAAGGCAGCTCCCACAACTCATTCAATAGTAGAGAGAAGGCAGAGTATTGTTACAATCAGTATGTGGTTAACCAGAAGAGAAAATCTGAATTAGCGGGTTCAATGGATCGGCAGTGGATGTGCTAGCCAGGAACGGCTTATCTCGTTCAGTGGATGGAAGAACTTGATAATTCTCCTTTAGTTCGTGATAATTGTTGTGTTGCTTTATCATGTGGTCTCATGTAGATATGCATTGACCACTTTATTGTTTAGTAAGTAGGCAGTTGTATCAAAGAGCTACTTTGTGATTTCAAATGAAGTTTGTGTTAACTATTTTATATAATGCTTATGTGAGTTTGTTGTTAAAATTTGAAACTTCAAATGCATGTTTGTATATTGTATATCTATTTTTGCTGCAGTGATCCGAGGGAAAAGTAGGAGAAACAGGACTGGGAACGTATCATTACCGAGTGAGGTTCTCGGCAAAGTGGCATGCGCTGGCAACATATAGCGGTTTGCTATGGCAGGTTTACCGAGCGTCGCTCTCTGCAAAGAACTGACGGAACCAGCTGCCGTGAGGTCACTTTATTTTGCTGAGATGCACTGTTTGGTTCTCGGCAAAATCTTTGCCGAGTGTCCGTGTCCTGACTCTCGGCAAATTCCTATTTTCCTGAGAGGTTTACACCGGGTTACCTTTGCTGAGTGCAACTCTCCTCAAAGGCTTTGCCGTTGGTTATTGGCCCTTTGCCGAGCGTTTCTGGCACTCGGCGTAGGGCATGATTCCAGTAGTGTTAGTTGTGCAGACATGGTTCGACACAAACACACAAGACACAATGGAGAAGGGGGGGGGTGTATGTTGACTGGCAGGCCCCACAGATATCTTAGTTTCTGTTCGGAGCAAAGGTTTGGAAAATTGTATGAAACTAGAAAACAAAAAAGGAATGTCGTACGAACGGCCCAGTAAAATTATGGGTTGATAATCTACATGAAAAATAAAAAGGGTACCGTTCGGTGAAGCACATGAAAAGATGTAATGTGAGATAGGGAGCCAGTAGTACTACTCATCTAAGGCTTTGTCCCTGTCAGAGTGTTTCAACGCATGTGATGCCCTCTCGCAGCTGTGGGATTGCAGATGTCATTGCAACAGAGGCATCTGGTAGGCTAACTCTACTTTCCTTCACATTGCCTCGTGCTTCCGCCCAAAAATGAGCTTACACCCGATGTACTATTTTTTCGTAAAAATGGAGGCAACATCCCCTTTCCTTTGAAATATTGGAGTGAAATCCTGCATGCCAAATGCATTTTAGGAAACCTTCCTATGATTTTCCTGCGAAATTCCTGCCTACAGAACATGCCCTTAACGATCAAGTCAAGGATCGCTAGATTTCGGCAAAACACGGTCAACCAAGCAGCCACTGCTTTCGAAAAAAAAAAACAGCGGGTTTTGCAAACTTTTAGCACTTCGTTGGCTTTGCAGACTACTCGACGCAATTGTGGTGATTTTCAGGAATTTAGTCCCCATATTTGGTCATTCTTGCACTGCTACAAGTTCTGGAGTATTACATTATATTTCTTGACTCCTACTCTCACCTTCTCGGCTACCTAGTACGCTTTTCTTCACGTCATCTTTCATATGGATGCGACGGTGATAGTTGTTCGTGTATATCAGGGTGGCATGTAATGGATGAGTGCAGAACTTGTGAGAAGAGTAGATTACTCGCGACTAACACTTCAAAGATGCTCCTCGTAGAAGTCAAACTAACAGTGGGCCACTACCTTTTATTTATTGAAATGCTGTCAGCGAAGCGTTTCATTGAATTTAGATGTTTAGTACAAGTGGACTGCACGTAAAGTAAAGAACCAAAAGCACACCCCAGACATATGCCTACGCCTCTATGTCACCCTTTGTCTGGCTCACAAGGCCGATGGATGTTGGATGCGAACCTGTTCTTCCTAGTTAGCGTCCAATTCTCCAAGTCTGCTGTATGATGCGCCACAGAATTTGGATCACAGCGTTCATTGGAGATACTGGCGTTTTGTGGCATCCATGAGTTCGGACAAACTAGTTTCACGAGTGAACTCCAAGACCACTGATGCGTTGCAGGGATTGGGATCCTTCCACCTTCCCATCAATGGTGTAGCAAACTCATGGCCTCCGGTGGGATGAGGGCGAGTGGCAGCATGGACTGCTGCAACACCTTGAGCCAAAGTTCAACCGAGGGCCTGCGGCAAAGAGGTGCACCATAGACGTACGTTACTAACTTAACCTCTAAGCCTCGAACTCCTATTCCATATGCTTCATATTCGCATAGCCAGACGTATCAACACGAAAACTCTACACAAACATCACTTGCTAGAATTTAAGTTACGAGTATATCCTTTGGGATCTTATATATGGGGTAGTGGAATCTTTGGATATTCGAAAGGCAGCTTGAATATGCCTGCCATCCAATTCCTTCCTCGGCATGTGGGGGCTATGTATTTGCCAACAAAAATGTTGAAGTTATGGACATGTATGTACAGATTAGAAGTTACAAACATACTGGTCCTCCTCACCCATTACTCCCCCCTTCTGATTTACACGATGTTCCCCCAACCATGATTCTTTAAGTGTAGATATGCAGGTGATATTCACCGTCAAAATTGCAAGTAAACAAAATAGCATTGTTTACGCCAGCTAAAGTTATTTAGACAATCAGCAGCATGTACCCATGTATGTTACGGTGTTCAAAATTTATGTGCAGTCAAAATTGTTTGGAATATAGCTTAGTTCATGGAAATTTCACCCAAGCACAGAGCATGTTGGTACATCTGCATTGCTCAAACAAACAAATTGAAATGACTAACAGGTCGCAGTTGAAGGAAACCAATTTTGTACCGCACATGAAGCACCAGACGGTTGATCCATAGCGCAACACTCTTGTGCATTGTGCTTGAAATATTTATTTGGTCTTACGTACCGACGCGCACAACCTCAACCATCAATATCTCCAAGGGAATCTACATGTCCGAGCACCACACCGCCATGTAACGTCATCCACTATGTATCCGAACTTAGAGTGCCACATTCTGTACGGTAGAGGATGGATACCTTAGTACATGCCCTCTAGCCTTTAGACACTATGGACAAGTCGAATTCAGCTGCTCTTGACAGCACAAACTAGATGGAGATGCCTGATCCATGCCCATCTCGGTTCGAAGTGACTTGCACTGTTTCAAACATGACTAGAAAGAGATGACGGACTCAAGCAACCAATTTGTCGTTTTTAACAGGTCCTATACAGTTTTGATTAAATTTCAAATTTTACATGCACATAATTGTATTCATCCTCTGTATGTATGTTCTTTTTGTATAATTTTCAGAACATAAAACTGTCTTTGTCGCAAAATTCCCTATCTCGTTCGCGTGGACCTTCGATCAACTGTGCAATTTGCAGCAATAGACCAAAGGCAGTGAGAAAACTTAGAATTATGTGACACACTTGGGCTTACACTCACCAAACTAGACTAGTAGCATCAACCTCACTCAACATTGGATAGTAGAATTGGTACTTTCACTGAGATGGCAACCCTGGTCCTCCAGATCAAGTGCATTGAATATAAAAATGATATCATCTCAACGATGTCAGACCAAGTATCTTCGACTGCAGATCGAACACTTACAAAAGAGATCTATAGAGACTTCCAAATAGAAAAACATCAGTGCTTCTATGGTTTCCAACTTATGGTTAGCCCGAACCACAAAGGTAAAGCAGGAATCTCAAAGCACTCCGCAGGGGCAAATTGCCATTCTTGTAATGATATGCCAGGCTTCTCGTGTTGCTTTGGGCCTTCACAGCTACACAACGTGTCGTCTAGTGTCCCAATGCCTACCCTTCCCATGAAAACGAACACTAGCAAAGGCAACTTTTTCTAGTTCTCACATGTCGATTCTAGCATAGAGGGTGCTCTATATGTGTACACCAACAAGAAAAACAAACTCATATTTTTCTGTTCAGACATCCTCTTCCTGCCCCATTATATGAAATGAAGGCCAGCTACCTTATTATATAACTGTGTGTTGAATGCAGTGAAGTTAATTGTGGCACTCTTTGGAGGACCTACAAAACAACATTGGTTGAAGAACAATGCTATACGTATCACAGATTTCCATCCAACACCTTACAATCAAAGATGTTTCAGTTTGTGGGCCATAGCACGCATCATCTATTTGTTACGTCCCTCAACTCGATTACTCTAGTTCATAGTGGCATAGGAGGAATTTGGGAGTTCAGAGGAGGTAGGGTTCGAGGAGGAAGAAGGGGATCGTGATGAGAGTACAATGTTCCAGATAATTCTCGATGCCTCTCCACCTAACGCACACCAACACTTAACCACCCAGTTCCCAGGTGGCTGGGTTGAACTTGTGGCTGGGCCGCTTCTTCCTCCTGGGCCGGCCTTCTCCAGGGTCGTGGGCCGTAGAGGTACTTGGGTCCGTGACATTCTCCCCTCCTTCAGAATCGGCTTGTCCCCAAGCCGCAGCACCCGGGAAGCGACTGCGTAGCTCGAAGTAGTGCTCCCACGACGCTAATGACGCAGGCTGGTTCGTCCACTTGATCAACACTTGTGGTAGTTTTGCAGCACCTTGGGTGACGACGCGTCGAGCCAGTACTTGCTCCAGAATCCCCGACGGAGAGTGCGGCGTCGCTGGGTTCGACAACTCGGGCTCGACTGCCATAGTCGGCGGTAGAGCTCCTCGAAGCAGCGACACATGGAAGACGGGGTGGATCTTGCTTGATGCAGGCAATTGTAGACGATAAGCGACCGCACCCACCCGCGCCAAAACCTGAAACGGACCAAAGTAACGGAAGGAAAGCTTATGATTAGCTCGGTCTGCCACGGAAATTTGGACATATGGTTGCAGCTTCACAAACACCCAGTCCCCCACTGCAAACGAGCGTTCAGATCTGTGCTTATCAGCCAAATCCTTCATACGTTGACGAGCTCGTTCCAATTGTTGTTTGAGCAGTGCTGTCATCAAAGCCCTTTCATGCATCCAATCCACCAGGTCTGAGGGAGCTGTGGCCGATGCATCTACAATACCAAAATGCCTCGGAGGGTGGCCATATAACGTCTAAAAGGGCGAAGAGCCCAGTGTTGAATGTTTGGAAGTATTGTACCAGAACTCCGCTTGATGCAGCCATTGAAACCAACGGTGTGGACAGGCATGAACAAAGCAACGCAAGTAAGATTCCAAACACTGGTTGACTCTTTCTGTGGTGCCATCCATTTGCGGGTGATAAGGAGAAGACGTGTGCAACTCCGTGCCCGCTTGCCGGAAAAGTTCTCTCCAAAGCTTGCTAGTAAAAATACGATCCCGATCAGAAACCAAGGCATGAGGAAGACCATGGTACTTGTAGATGTTTGTCATGTAAGTAGATGCAACCTGAACATCTGAGAAGGGATGAGCCAAAGGCACGAAATGAGCATACCTCGTCAACTTGTCCACAACCACTAAGATGCAGGAATACACTTTCGAAACTGGCAGCCCTTCCACAAAGTCTAAGGTGACAGTGTGCCATGGGTGTGGTGGAACTTCCAGAGGCTCCAGCAATCCAGGGGTGCGCACATGCTCGGGTTTTGCTTGTTTGCAAACCTCACAACTGGATACAAAGTTGGTCACAACCATTTTCATACCTGGCCAGGCAAACAACCTCTTGAGCCGGTCATAAGTCACGTGGATACCAGAATGTCCTCCAGACGGACTAGAATGCATCTGACGCAACATGAGTTCTTGAGCTGTTTTGCTGGTACCAAGCCACACACGTCCCTTCTATTTGATCACTCCATCATGCACAGTATACGAAGCCGTAGGGTCTGTTACCCCCGTGTATTTCTGCAGCAGTTCACATGCCTGGGGGTCAGATTCGTACCCCTTGGTGATCTCATTCAGCCAAGTGGGTAGAGCCACAGAGATCGCTAACAGAGCTCCATGCCGGCGAGACAAGGCGTCTGCCGCTCGGTTCTCCACGCCTTTCTTATAGACAATCTTGTATTGCAGTCCAAGGAGTTTGGTGAGAGCACACCGCTGCCAGGTGGTTGTCAGTTTTTGATCATCCAGATGGGCGAGGCTGCGTTGATCAGTGCGTATTATTAATTCTCCCGATTGTAAATACGGACGCCAATGATCCACCGCCATTAATACTGCCATGAATTCTTTCTCATATGCTGAAAGACCTTGATTTCTCGGTCCAAGAGCTTTACTAAAGAAAGCCAACGGGCGACCATCTTACATCAGCACCGCGCCAATTCCTGTGTTAGATGCGTCAGTTTCAACTTCAAAGGTGCGGTCAAACCGCGGCAAGGCCAACACTGGCACCGTGATAAGGGCTTTTTTTAGATGCTGAAAGGCAGCTTCTGCCTCGTCACTCCAAATAAAGGCTGCCCCTTTTTTAAGCAAGTTTGTCAGAGTTCTACTGACCACACCAAAATTGCGCACAAACCGTCTATAATAGCCAGCCAACCCAAGGAATCCGCGAACATCTCTGGCTGAGGTGGGAGTTGGCCAATCCCGGACTGCTGCAATGTTTTTGTCATCCGTTGCGACTCCATCTGCGCTGATGACATGACCCAAATAAGTAAGACGCGATTGAATGAACTTGCACTTAGCTTGGTTGAGGTAGAACTGGTGCTTGCGCAACAACTCAAACACTTGTCGAAGGAGCTCCTTGTGCTTTTCCAAGGTGGCACTATGTACCAGGATGTCGTCAATGAATACAAGCACACCCTTGCGCAACAGAGGCGACAACACAATGTTCATAGTGCCTTGAAAGGTAGAGGGACCACCAGTAACACCATTGGGCATGACCTTGAACTCATAATGCCCGTGGTGAGTCTTGAAAGCAGCCTTGTACTCTTCGCCGGCCTTCATCCTGATTTGATGATAACCCGCCCTCAAATCGAGACTGGTAAACCAAACTGACCCTGCAAGCTCATCCAACAGCTCCTCAATGACTGGCAATGGGTACCTGTTCTTGATAGTGATGGCATTTAATCTGCGGAAGTCGATGCAAAATCTCCAACTCAAGTCCTTTTGCACCAACAGAACTGGAGCAGCAAATGGACTACAACTATGCTGAATAATGCCCTGCTTGATCATTTCGGCCACTTGGCGTTCGATTTCATCTTTTTGAGCTGGAGTGTAACGGTAAGGCCTCAAGTTGATAGGCTGTGCCCCTGGTATCAACGGAATAGTGTGATCAAAGTCCCGTTCTAGAGGTAAAGTGGATGGTGTATCAAAGAGATGAGCAAATTCTTGCAATAGAGTCGATATCACTGAAGGAACCTGATCCTCTCCTTCTGACACATCGATAGCACAGAGTTGGATGACCTGATGCACATCATTACATTCAAACAGAGCATGCAGTTGGGCTGATGACAGCTGATAACAGTGTTGCACACTCGGTTGCACTCCCTCCAACAAAGTTGGCTTGCCATTGTGCAAGAATTGCAGCTTCTTGAGCCCCCAATGAATATCCATGGGGCTATGCTCTTCTAACCAATCCATACCCACAATCATATCATAACAACCAAGTGGCAACACTTTAAGAGTAGAGCAGAATTTATTGCCTTGAACCCACCACTCACAGTTAGGCACTTCCTGGACACAGCAGAGATGCCCCCCATCAGCAATGCGCACTTGCAAAGGGTGATCTGAAGACACAACACCAGTTAGACGAGCGGCTAACTTAGCACTGATGAAGCTATGAGAACTCCCTGAATCAATCAACATCAACACCTTCTGATTCTGGATGAGTCCTTGCAGCCGAACAGTTTGCGGTGTTACAGTACCCTCCAACGCTGCCCTGGAAATAGTATGACATTCACCGGCTGTTTTTGAATGCTCTGACTGCCCATCCAATCCTGGAATTCCCAAGACATCAAACAATTCCTGGACCACGTGTAACTGAACTGCAGTGGCACACTTGTGATCTTGAGACCATTTCTCGCCGCACAAGTAACAGAGGCCTCGTGCCTGACAATAAGCACGCAGTGTGGTCAATCTCTCATCAGTTGATGGAGATGGTTGCGCCATAGCATTGGGCGCGGGTCGACGATCGGCAGCTGAGTCTGCAGGAATGGGAGGTGGCCGGCCTGGCGGTGGAGGCAGTGGCATTGCCCCTCTCAGATGCGACCGAACCACTGATCCAGTATCAGTGCGACGCGGTTCGCGACGTTTAGAAATTTCCAGCGCCTCTTCCTGCAGATAAACCAAAGAAATAGCAGTATCCAAGTCGCGAGGATTATGCACAAGGACAACAACACGAATTTCATCCTTAAGACCATCTACGAAGCGAGAGGGAAAAAGGGCGGAATCCCACGAACTGCTATGTGCCAACAGGGAGTGCATAAGCTCGTTAAATTGAGTAACATAAGCTAAAA
The DNA here is from genome assembly GCA_032464435.1 of Aegilops umbellulata. Classification (NCBI taxonomy): domain Eukaryota; kingdom Viridiplantae; phylum Streptophyta; class Magnoliopsida; order Poales; family Poaceae; genus Aegilops; species Aegilops umbellulata. The sequence goes on along the minus strand of CP136059.1, from coordinate 383,924,041 downwards.
CTGAATCTGTTTGGCGTAAGTGAAAGAGCTGGCGCAACAGAGAGGAGAACTCATTGCGCTCGAATCGGTCACAGACCAATTTGCAGAAAGCTTCCCAAGTCAGGTTACGCAAGGTAAACCCACCATTTTCGAGCCAAATCATCGCCGGCCCCGAAAAATGCATAGCAGCAGTGTCTACCCAAAGCTCCGGATCAAGGTGAAACACACGGAAATAGGACTCGCAATTCCTTTTCCAACTGCGGGGCCTCTCTCCCCAGAATGGTGGAAAATCAAGCTTGGGACGGGGAATGGAAGTGGAACGAAAACGCTGTGGGCTGCCTGAGCGGGAGGCATTCCGCTGCCACGAGAACTCCCCAGACAGTGGCAGCGGCTCGAGAGAACGGACTAACGATCGTGAACGGGAATCCTCGAGAGTGTACGTACCCATGGCCGGAGGCGGAACGAGGGTAGTAACTACCCCAGATCCAGACCCCCAAGTCGAATTGTTGTCGCGGCGTCCATCGGGCCTGTGCGTCTCCTTGCTCGCCTCCAAAGTCGTCCCACCACCAGATCGTGGGATCAGGGGTGGTAGATCCGTCGGCTTGAGGGCGAGGGCGGGGTTGCGGATGACGATGTCCAAGTCGTGGCGAACGCCGCGGATCTCGGTGCGCAGATCGTCGACCGAGCGCTCGAGCGCCGGTCGCCAATCCGCGAGGCCCGTCACGGACGGCTTGATCTCCTCAAAGAGGGCCGTCGATGTCGCCACCGCCTCTTGGATGGAGGCGTTCTTCTCCTGGATGCGCTTGAGCGTCGCCGCAAGCTCGTCGATGCGTTGCTCCATTTCGAGGGTGTGGCGTTGATTGCGCGTGGAGAAAGTGGGCTTCTGGAGATAATCAGGCAAATCTGATACCATATGTTACGTCCCTCAAATCGATTACTCTAGTTCATAGTGGCATAGGAGGAATTTGGGAGTTCAGAGGAGGTAGGGTTCGAGGAGGAAGAAGGGGATCGGGATGAGAGTACAATGTTCCAGATAATTCTCGATGCCTCTCCACCTAACGCACACCAACACTTAACCACATAGTTCCCAGGTGGCTGGGTCGAACTTGTGGCTGGGCCGCTTCTTCCTCCTGGGCCGGCCTTCTCCAGGGTCGTGGGCCATAGAGGTACTTGGGTCCGTGACACTATTTACTGTCTGGTCGTACAATGGTCGGACAAGAAAACGTTATATGCACAGCAGTTTGGTTGATTTTTTACTTATACTCTGTTATATTTGCGTCTTCCAAAGAGCTTGACCAAGCGAAAAGTTCAAGATTTCTTCCCCCTACTAAATGTTGGCGCCGCTCCTCTCGGAGCACCGCTTCTTCTTCCTCTTACAATTTTCTCTTGTGGTTTTTTTCTACTCTCAAGAACACACACAAGGCTGGAGGAACACACATGCACGCATGCACCCACGCACGTACCAAGGGAAAACACAAACCGGCTTTGCCCAAAGGCTCTCCCTTGGCACCCACAAGGACTAAGTTGTTTTCTCTCCCCGCTCAACGTTTCTATTACTCAATGTCATTGGTATATATACACATCTAGCATAGCTAGTGCTAATGGACTGATCCATTTCATGCGTACATGCACCTAGAACGAATCCAACTAACTCTACTAAGCAGCTACGCGGACGCCATGCACAACACCTGCCAATCTCTTCTCAAGGGCTATTGGACCTGGCACTAACCCACCGCCCCACAAGGCCAGTAACTAACCAATCCATGCAGATAACAAACTCTCATGCTCTACGGCCTTTGACTGGTGCAGCCGCTTCACACGGCTGTCCGGTATCTGGCGTACGCCGCCTCTCACGGCATTAGCATCTCACCGATACACCATCTCCGACCAATGACTGGCCATCTTCGTGCGGGTCGCACGTCCACCTTGCCGGCATCTACTGAAACTAAACCTGTTGATACATGAATCAAGATGAAAGCTAACACTTAAGAGAATTCAAAACTGACTGATAAACTAAACTTGATTAAGCCTGTCTTCTCTAGCATATGCCTATCTTTTTCAGGATCAACTTGACACTCCCCATGACTGTGGTGCATCAAATCAAACAATATATCAAGAACTGATTTTGGAGGATATATGGGACCCATGAAAGATGACCCGCACTCATTTAATGGAACAAGGCTTGCCAACCCAAATCACATCGTGGTTTGGGCATTCTTGACATTAGCACTCACCAAGGTTTTGGTTACCGATCGAAATTTCGAGAATTCCCATGGTTACCGCGTATTTCCGTGCCCCTCGGTAAATCCACATACCAAGCAAAAAATATCAGTTTTTTGAATTTTTTGAATTTAAACACTCAATTTATAGTGAAGTACGTATGATCTAATTAATGCCATGAGAGTTGGTTCTGGCGTGTTGTTAGCAACCTAGTTCCTGTTTTGAGTTCTCTGGTTCAAATGTTCGTTCATTAACTTATTTGAATTCAAAATTCAACTACAAAATTCTTTTGAAATATTCTTGGTATTTATCGGTATTTCTCGGTAACCGTGGTAACCGCGTTTACCAGTCCCCCTTGGTAAAAATGCCTCATTCGGTAACCAAAACATTGGCACTCACAATCAAGCTCTCCTGATGAAATTCCTCCACAAATTTCTCAACACAGAAGAGATCCCTTGGATTCAGATCATTTGGGAAACATACTACACCCGGAATACACCCAACATACTCCTGGTCACAAGTTGGTAGTATCATTTTTGTGGGAATCTATCCTCAAGATGCAGCCATGCTATAAAAATAATGCAATTTCCAAAGCAGGCAAGGGGGACACAATTTTGTAGTGGACTAACAAATGGAAGCGACACAGACTGCAAGATATTTACCCTGAGCTCTTCTCGTTTCGACATCACCCTCAATCAAGCTCTAGATATTGAAAATACTAAAACCTTATTTCGTAGGCCACTATCTGTGGCTGCACATCAGCAATTCTCTTACATCCAATGCGTCATCTCTAACATCACTGTCAGTGATCAGAGGGATTATTGGAGTTTTACATGGAACTTACCCACCTACTCCTCTAAGAGGATGTAAAATGCTCTGTTGGTCCACCAAATGCTCAGCACATCTTCAACCTCACTTGGAAAACTTCCAGCATGCTAAGGCACATGATTTTCTTCTAGCTGCTACTTCATGACAAAGTCAATACCAGCAACCATTTCAGAGGTAAAGCATGTCCTTAAAGTCCTAAAACTGTGTCCTCTGTGGTGACAATCTTGATGAAACTCCATGCCCCTGTTTTGGGACTGCCCGTTTGCTATCAGCTGCTTGTCTGAAATTATGCCTGCTAAGTACAGAGGTATGTCAAGCTATGATGAGATTTGTTTGGATATCTCAGAATTACCCAAGGGAATTGAGCTTGACATCGTCATCATGGGTTGTTGGAGTCTTTGGAATGTGAGAAATGACAAGAGCTTCAGGAAACCGGCCGTGCACCCAGATAACTGGAAACTCTACCTAACGAGGGTCTGAATGTGGCACATATCAGGCCCAGGACGCCAATAGTGAGCTACGCCGGGACGCCAGCAGGGACTACCCGCTGGTGTAACTGGCCGCTGCTGAGCCGTCCCTCGGCCACTGCTGGCCCCGTCCACAGAGCGTACGGCAGTTGACCAAGGATTACACGGGGATGGAAACCGCCACCGGTCTCCTACCCCGTCATGCCCTCGCCGAGCAGCACTAGCATTGCCCCGTTCGCTATGTTTTTTTTTTGTTCCTCTTCATCTAGTTATAGAGTGTTTACACTCAACAAAGTCTTTGCATCACACTCAGCAAACTGGCTGTCCCCCCCTCCGTCAATTGAATCTTTGGCGAGTCCAAAAAGAGTACACTCAGGAAAATCTTTACCAATTGTACTCACCAAGCCAGACCAGCCAAGCTAGCACGTATACCGGCATGCCAAGCTGCCGGTCTTTATTAACGCGATTTGAACACGCACACATTAAGCAGACATGGTTAGTCAGATTACTCCTAGAAGAGTAACGGACAGCTACGCATGCACTCTTTCAACATCTTGCTCGTAACAGAAAGATGGATATAGCGCTCAATAGAGCATCGCTTGCACAAGCCTTTGCCGCAGACGTATTGAAGGTGGTGGCGCTGACACAAACAGTTAAACTTGGAGGGAATCTGCCCTCGAAGCAGCAGAGACCTCTTCATCTTTAACTCAAGTTCCTCATACATCTCATGCACAAAAGGATATCACGCTCACAGTATATGGAGCCGTTCACTACGCAATTGATGATGAGTTACTTCCCTTCTCATGTTCAACTCTTAGCAGGAGATGGAAATTGGCACTGCACGCGCTGATCATGCTACTTGCAGGAGCAATCTATTTATGGGCAATCTATAGGTCATGGTATGGCATGTGAAAGGACATGATAGCAGATCAATAAATATATCCTTTTTTCAGTTTTTCTGCCAAGCGTCTAGTCTAATACTCATGTGCACGACCAACTATCTTTGGAGTTTTGATTAGTTATATCCTAGACACTAATATGGCATCTGAAAGGACAAAAATATATCCTATTTCTCTTTACACTAATCAAATAATAATGTGCTAATGATAAAATGTTAAGATATTCCCCATGTAAATTAACTTTGTTAAATTTTGAGAAAAGTATGTTTTTGGTCTCTCAAGTTCCGGAAAAGTATAGATTTCGCCCCTCAAGATTTTTCGGTATACATTTGGTCCCTAAAGTTTCAAAACAGGATATGCTTGGTCCTAAACTAGATTTTGAGCATGCTGACTAGGTTTGACGACCGACACGAAACCGATCGATGAACAGTAAATTCGGAAACAACTTCAAAAAAATCTGAAATTTTTGGGGATCCAATATGCTTATATGCGCAAGGTGCGGCCAAGTTTTCGTGGTATTTCGACACTCGAGGAGCTGGTTGCAAAAAAACCAAAAACATCCACCCGATCAATAGTAAATTCGAATATATATATATATATATATATATATATATATATATATATATATATATATATATATATATATATAGTGATGCTATTCATCACCCAGGGTGCAGAATACATTATTCTTCACCCGAGGTAATCTTCCGATCACTTCCTAATTAAATTACATTTAAAATTCAAATAGTTACATTTCTATGGATTTATTACGTAAAATTTGGTATAAGAAAAAAATATAGGTCATAAAATAAGAAAATTTGGAGTTTATGTATATTTTACACTATGTTTTTATGTTTGTAATTTTACATAATATAAAATATTTTTTACGTCGATTATATATTTTCTTACGGTCTCTTTTTATGTCAGAAATAAGACAAAACTTACGAAACGTAAAATTACAGTTATTGATGGTAAAATAGAGGGGGTGAAGAATAACTATTCCTCACCCAGGGTGACGAATAGTCAATCCCTATATATATATATATATATATATATATATATTTAAAAACTTCTGAAATTTTCCGGGGTCCAATATGCTTACATCTGCAAGGCGCGACCAAATTTTGTCATGAAACGACGTCGGACGTGATCTAGCACAACAAAACAGATTTTGGCTATTTTTTTAGCCCAATAAATTTTTTGGCACGACCTCCTCGTGTGTCGAAAGACCAATTTTTTGGTCGCACCTTGAGAGTGTAATCATAGCAGACCCCAAAAAATTCAGTTTTTTGAATTTGTGAATGGTTGAAAATTGTGAACACTTTTTAAAATTCATTCACATTTTTTAAAATTCATGTACATTTTCCAAATTAATGAATATTTGAAAATTTTCTAAATTTAATTCTTAATATTTTTAAAATTCCAAGATCTCATTTTCAAATTTGGAATATATTTTTATTGAACAAAAAAATTCAAATAAAAATGATAGATAGCTTTTTCTAGGCTAGCTGTTGAGTGCGCGGAGCAGTAAGGCGAGCTGAGCGAGCGAGAGCTCCATGGTCCGGTCCATATGAGTGCTATAGCACCAATTCCACATCTCTAGTCGGAATAGGAGCTCCCGAGGTGCTAGGGATACGTTGGGAACCTCTCCAGCTTCTAGCTTCGTCAACTCCCGCAAGAAGCTGAGCCGAGTGCTCTATCTCCACGGAGTTGAAATTGAGAAGCTGGCCGCGTCGTACTGCATAAACTGAGGAGATGGAGAAGCTAGCCTTTCCCAGATCCCAGAAAATAGGGGAGATGGAGTTGAGTCAAATTACAATGCAATGCCACCGCCAAGTGACTCGATCAAACCGGTACGAGGGAAACTGTGAAAAGCGAACATAACATTCACCAGCAAACCTGCCACATGGGCTGAAAAAAATGTCCACACTCACCAATCTGACTGGGCCTATAGCCCATGCCTCTTTCACAGCCACTTGGGCTCTCAGCCCTCTCCAAACCTCCGGCCAAATTGGCTTACTATATGGGCTATACGATGGGAGCTGGTATGACCAACAAGTTGGATTGCCGAACCAATTGCTGCTCCTGTTGGAAGTTGGCTGCGACTGGCTTCACGAGAGGCTGGCTATTCCAGGAAGCTGAAGAAGATCCGAACGGGGCCTAACATAACCATCACCACCTGACACCCAGGGTTTATACGTGCAAAGACACCACAACAACACGCCGAACAACCACACTCTTCTTTAGACAAAAGACGGTCTCCAAATGTAGCCTAGCATGATATATGAAAAACACCGCCAAAATATAATTAAAACTCAAACCAGCACATATAAAATCAGAACGAAACAACCGACCACGATAACCTGCTAGAGAAAAAAGTTGTAATCGCAAAAGAGAAGAACAAGGACATATTAGCCTCTAGTATGAAAGATGGCACATGTCTCAATTACTATGTGTTGCTAATTTATTTGTACACGTGCAGCCATTGGAAGAAATCAGGCTTAAAATTCATGTGGGACATGTGTGGACAAACTGAGTGGTAATAAGCGGGAAATATTAATCACACATTAGCGAGTACACTCACCTCTCTTGCTACCTATTTTAGTTGGATTATAAGAACAGTTCCATGTGGTATTCTTGAAGACCTTTAGTTTTCGAACGCGGCTAAGCCCCTACCCTCTGCATATGTAGATGCACATAGCCAATGGATCTTTTGCCATTGAGTGGCCAAATTAGGATAACTCTAAATCTGGTAACATGTCTTGGAAAATGAAATCCCCTACTCAAGTGATCAATGATCTTGTGCCTTTTCATTGTCTGGCCATCTATGTTGCTTGCAATCATGTCATTTTACTAACGAGGTCTTAGCCTGGTCGATGGTTGGTGAGATGGTAAGATCTAAGTCATTTCATCTATCTACTCCTGTACCATATCCATAGATGCATGGCCTTCCATGCTCAAGAACTATCTATAGCTACTAAGCTCGCTGTCTGTCTGAGAATTCACTAAGAGATCGGCCTAGCAGCCCTGCATGGTCATGAGCTATGATGTCTGGATCATATCCGTGCACCAAAAGGTGGTGTTCTTGAGTTCGATCTTCTTCTGTAGTAGTGAACGACAAAATTCTCTCATGGGTCCAAGGAGTTGGTAACTGTAACTTGCGGTGCCATTGAGGTGCCGTCGATGCTAGTTGTTGTATTAATTTCTAGCACATCTAGAACACTCACTCCTAGTGAATACTGCCACTGATGCTAATTGTCGTAGTCATTCATAGCACCTCTCGAACAATCACTCCTAGTAAACTATTGCACTGCTTTAGAGTGTTAGTTTTAGTACATGATGCAACCGTCCATCTCTTTCCATAGGCAGGTATATATTTGCCATATAATCAATTGTCTCCACAGAACATAACAATTTGACGAATTCCTAAAGGTCTTCGCAAGCTAAGATTTGGTTATTTTGTTGTGTAATTTTTGCTACTCACGACCGAACAGAACCACTTTTCTCATACATAAGAGCATCTACAACTGGACCACCTTGTTGGATCCGTCGGATCGGTTAGGCTAGATATTCCAGTAGTTCTTACCTTCTGCTTGTGGCTCGAGGAGCCACCGGTGCCGGCCATGGTGACGGTGGCCGGTGATGGCAGAGAGTAGTGGGCGAAGTGGTGGCGGCGCTTCCCATCAGCACAGCACTAACCCTAGATCGGTAGGTGATGTGCTGGGGAGTACGGTGTTGCGACGAACCTCGTAATGCGAGCCGCCGGCGCCCACCTCTTTATATATAGTGCAGGTGACAGGGGCCCGCCACCCATAGTGGGTCGAGCGCCCCCGATCAGGGCGCGGGTCTAAGGGCCCGGTGGGCCGTTGGGCCCACACGGTGGAGATCATCCTAACATTCTCCCCCTTGATCTCAACTTTTACTTTTGACCTTATACTTTTATTTTACTCGTTTCATAACAGATCAATACATAAAACATGTTTCATCGTCACAGCTCAATTGCCGATAGAATCAGACAGCCATAACGTACCTCTCTGTTTTGAAACAAATTCTTTAACCTTGGGCCCTTTTATTGCCCGGAAATGTTAGACTATACCATAAAACCCATGTCGACTGTGTGTTCTCCAAACACACTGGGCGGTAAGCCTTTAATAAGCAGATCTGCAAAAACTTGTTTGTTGCTTTTATGCTCCAAGCATTTCAACATAATTCCGTACTTTCTCCTTAACAACGTACAACTTTGTGTCAATGTGTTTGGCACCACACTTGACTCGTTGTCATAGGAGTGAGTTACTTAAATGGTTATCGCTGCTTTCAACCATTATCAACTCCGGGTACAGGTTTCCATAACGATTTTGCCTGTCCCTCAGCCTCATATCATGCTATACTTTATATTTGCATCACATTGATGATAAATGATTCATTCTATAGAGTTCTTCCACACAAAAACTCCTAATGTGAAGGTCAACGACAATTGTGGATTTCGCTGTACATTTCACAAGTTTTTATCTTTGTACTCACAACCTTTTGAGAGCACTTGTTTCTTTTAGCATGAGGCCGATATCTTGGACTCCATTCCATCAATTTAAATATGTACTGTACATTGCCAAAACAACCCGGATATCTGAACTATGTCACGGTAATGTTACACTTTTGCATTCATAAAGCTTCCAACAGCTGAAGCATATGGTACCATATTCATTTGGTCTATTTCACATTGACTCTTGGAACACTAAAGTTCCCAAAATCATTACCCTTTACTATAAGAACAGGCGTAGGTTTTCTCACATGCATACTTTAGAGACTTTTCAAAGTATGCTCATGCGACACACTCCTAATACCCCGTTTTATTCTTTTCTTGATGAATCTCAATAATTATAACGACAATCACTCTACTGAGAACATTCTTTTGAACTTTGAGAACAAGAACTTCTTTTCTCCTGCTGCAGTAGATTGACATCACCATTAGCAAGTAGGACGTCACGCACATGCACAGGATTAGGAAATGAACTTTAAATGCCACTGTCTAGAGACTTGCTCTAGTCCATAAAAGATGTCTTGGAGCAATATCCCTTGTGTTCTTTACTTCCATCTGATGTAACTCAGATCATGATGTCGATCATGATGTGCCACTAACAGGCAAATTGATCCTATAGTCTTTCATCTCCAAGAGGCAATAGGTATTACAGGACCTGTATCACAAGATCCATGTTTACTCATTCCTCCTTTATGGAGCTAACAACAAGTGTTGTCTAAGTCATACAACATGTTGTCCCAGATACAATCTATTCGAGTCTTAGGTATTTTGATACCATGCTCCCCCAGATTACTCCATCTTCACTAAAAATGCGGTATCTTTAAACTCTATTATTTGAGTTTATTCTGTTGAAACTTTCTTCTTTATGGCACTTTTAAGCATCGTCTTAGTATTCCTTAGTCTGCTTTCGAAACTGTGAAAAAATCAGGAATACAACTATTTCTTTTCTTTTAGGGGTATTATTATGACCGTCGTACTCGCACAGACGATCACATTCTTCATTAATGGAACACTTTAGATGCATAATGTTCATCACGGTATCTTCTCCCCCTCGAAATGTGGCAAGAACTTTTCTGCCACAATTTCGAAAACCATTCATAACTCTTGTGAATTGAGGAAACTTTGATTTTCTATTTCATTCATCTGACTACTTCATGCGAAATGAAGTTATCTATTAACTGGTATGGGAGTACTTTTCCCTCATGCCATTTCAAAAACTCAACAGAGTTCTTGATCATTAGTACTTTTGCAAGTCACACTTGCATGTCATTCTTATCTTTAGGTTCGTCTGTAATTTTTTTCTTTTTGGATTTATTGAGTGCTTAATGATCATTACACATAAGGTGTACGGCCGATACTAGGAAAGCATAATAGCTACTGCATACTTTTCTCCCAGAGTGGGACGCATTAAACGCACATGAGTCATCATATCTTTCTCCTGTCATATAGGATAAGTCCTTTGCATAAATTTCTCCCACCATACAGGATTTCTGACATAATACTATGTCAACTTTACTCAGTTATGCAGGTATTTTCCTAGACTTTTCCCCGCCATGCGGGTTTTATCATAATCCTCTTTTCCCGCTATGCGGGTAATTCCCTGTAAGGAACATAAATGCCAGAATTGGCTCTTTTGACTGCATATGCAATCATCAAATTCAGAAATAAATCAGAACGCTCTTTGACACACATGCTTAATCCGACGTTGGTCAAATTAAACACGCATGTTGCTTGTTTCATCTCAAATCATGTTGACTGAAAAATCTTCTTTATATAGAATACATGAAAGACATTCGTCAACCAAGACTCTCAATGATCTATCTGTTTTTTTCTCTTGGATTAATATCCAAGAATTATTTTCTTTTGAAGCCATTCTTTAGAGAGAACATACTCCCTCACGTTATGACCTTTCCTGGTCATCCTTCGGGTCACAAGTACCCAGCCATTCGCTTTCACGAATGAAAGCATGGAAAACTTTTAGTCTGAGAAAACATAGTCAATAATCAACAATAATGATCATAAAAATAACCCTACGTTGGTTTGGTTAAAAAATATGCACATTAAACTTTTGTAAAACTTCTTTTTTATACTCTAAATCACCGTTGTGGTAGAATTAGAGTAAAACTCATTTTTCTACATTAATTCCATATCACCGTTGGGAGGAAATGGAAATAATGCATATAACTCATAAATAATATGATGATAGTATTTCTATTAAACAACTTTGCAAAGAAATAATCATCATCATAAACTTTATTGCAGCGGAAACAAGAAATATACATTTCTCTAGTTCAAGAGCATTTCTTCATCTTTAACTCTTCTCTGAAAAAAGATCACTTTGATACAAAATTTATCAGAGATTTAAGCTTTGAACATAAGACTCATAGAATTATAGTACTTTATCATCAACGTTGGTCAGAAAATAACAATACCATATTTTAAATTTAAAAGAAATATCTTTCTTTTATCATATCGGAAACTATCTGCATCTTATTTCACCCACAGGGAAAAACATTGCTAAGACCAGTTCTTCCAATTAAATTTTCCCGTTGGTTCCAATTTAATTGGAGGATAAAACTTTTTCTTTGCAGCAGAAACTTTCAATATTCTACGCAGAAACAATTCGGCACTCTTTTACTCTTGAAGCAATTTTAACCGGTTGGTTCAAAAAAGCATTACAGAAGCAACAATTTAATCTTTTACATTAGTTCTATTCTCTTTTAAACGAGCACTTTTATTTTTATTTGCAGCAGAAAAACATGAATAGAAAATTCATGAACTTTTTATTCTTTATAGAACTTTTCTTTGACCAAATAAAAATTCATGAACTTTTTTTCTTTGTAAAATTCATGAACATTTATTTTTCTGAAAATTTTCTATTTTCATTTTCAGAAACTTTTTCTATTTTCAAGAAAAACTTTCTTTGGATTAAATTTGAATAGAAAATACTATCTGAATCTGCCCAAAAAAGTGGACAAAAAAACAAAAAAGAAAACTACAGCGCAGCTACAACCTCGGCCTGACGCGCGAGGCAAAAACCGGCCACGGCCTGTGAGGCGCGGTCCACGGCCTCCTAGTCGAGCGCCGTTCGGCCGCCCTAGCTCATCGGCCCACGGCCCACCGCTGCAGCGCGGCAGCGGCCTGGTGCGTTCACGCTTTCGGCCCAATTGGCCTGGGGGAGGCTACGGTTTGAATCCCAGCCATTCAATGCGATCGGACGGACGAGCGTCATTTTCGGTAGATCAAAAATGGGAGAGCCCGATCCCCTGACCGAAACCCTTCTCATTTTCGTGTTGACCTCGCGCCTCCTGTCTCTCTCCCCCGACGGCGGATGCACGGGGCTGCGCCCCGGCCGCCGGCGACGACGCCAAACGGCCACCGCACCGCGTCCGGCCGCCGGCTCTTTCTCCTTTGCCATTCCTTTCTTTGGCAGAGAGGGAAAGCGACGGCTGCGCCTCCTCTGCTCCCCCTCGCCTCTCCCTCTCGCTCGCCGCATCCAGTCCATAGAGGCACGCAGCTGCGCCCCTGTCGCCGGTGACGGCGGCGAGCCGCGCCAGCGCGAGCTCTTTCCATTACTTTTCCCGTTCCCCTTCTTTTCTGTGCGTCTGTCCACCGTGCCGCGGAGAGAGAGAGAGAGAGAGAGAGAGAGAGAGAGAGAGAGAGTGCGAGCCAAGCCCAGCTCTGCTCCCCTGTGCGTGACGACGACAATCCGTGACGCCGTTGCCTCCCCTTCGCCTGTGACGCGTTTCCCTTAGGAGAAGCGCGCCGCCGTCGAACGGCGTGGCTGCGGTGCCTCCTTTGCCCTTTGCAGGGTTGTGTCCTTTCAGATGCCTCGGCTTGCCGATGCGCATCTTTGCCGGCGAGCCCAAGGGCCTTCTCCGATGGGAATTTTCTTTTCTCTGTTCTAGGGTTCCAGGGGAGGGGATAACTTTCTGTGAATTCTTTTCAACCGAAAAAATCTAACCCAATCAGGCTGATACCATTGTTGGATCCGTCGGATCGGTTAGGCTAGATATTCCGGTAGTTCTTACCTTCTGCTTGTGGCTCGAGGAGCCACCGGTGCCGGCCATGGTGACGGTGGCCGGTGATGGCAGAGAGTAGTGGGCGAAGTGGTGGCGGCGCTTCCCATTAGCAGTGCACTAACCCGAGATCGGTAGGTGATGTGGTGGGGAGTACGGCGTTGCGACGAACCTCGTAATGCGAGCCGCCGGCCCCCACCTCTTTATATATAGTGTAGGTGACAAGGGCCCGTCACCCATAGTGGATCGAGAGCCCCCGATCAGGGCGTGGATCTAAGGGCCCGGTGGGCCGTTGGGACCACACGGTGGAGATCATCCTAACACACCCCCACACAACATTTGGCCGAAGAGCCAGGACACTACCCACACCGAAAATAGGCAGCCAACCTGCGCCACGAAAGCCAGCCAAAACATTCTAGTTGTCCGACACCCCGCCCCCATAGCCAACCCATATGTGCGGCGGATATTAGGAGACCCAGACATGCTCAGGAACCTATGCTTCCTCTCCAGACCCGTTATCTCCTCTCCCGCCAACTCCGCTCAACCATGGCTGGCTCCGGCATTAGCCCGATTCAGTTAATTGGGATGTTCTCACTGTGGAGGATATGAACTCCCCCTTGTCCAACGAGGAGCTCGCTCTCCGCTGCTCGCGAGTAGGCAAGGGCGGATCTTCGAGCTCCGCCAATCCCTGGCGGTTATCCATGGCTAACTGTGGTGGCCGAGGTGCTGCGCGCCGTAGCCGACAGAAAGGATCAACCCAAGAACCCGGTTAAGGGCAAATAAATACACCACCAAGTACAAGGGGGTGTACATGGCCTAATATGATCTGCTCGAGGGGACTTCGACTGTGAGGTGGCTCTGCTCCAGGGAGGCGGCAAGAAGGGTGGCTGGATAAGGGTTCATGTCCATTCTGTTGTACATCCACCCTTCATAGGCTCTTTATGATCCGGGATACCAGTACAAGCTCAAGTGCTCTCATAGAGGACCGCGTAGAGCATTCTGTGGTCATGTTTGAGGAAATTCAGGTTAGTTCTTCTTCATTGATCCTGCATCGTCTTGCAGGTTTGCTGTGTAACACTGATCATATTGCATTGACGTAATGTATGCCCAACTGGAGGATGAAAGGAGAATGCGGGAGGATGTCCAGATATAGCGGGATGCAGACCATCAACAGACCGATGCACAGAACAAGGAGATGCAAGTGTTGCCAGTGATTGTGGCTTATCTTTATCCTCTCTAGGGTAGACCTTTTCCACAGATACCAACACCTCCTCCATAGGCTCCTAGCTTGAACTTGCTGATTTTCATTCAAACATATTTAATCATTACTTCGCCCCGATCGTTCATCTTATTATCTTGTGTGCTTAGAGCTTAATCCATCATCTGGGTCAAATAATGTGCCTGTAGCTGCATTCGTAGTTTCAGGGGTGGAGCTCAATAGGCCAACCCTATGGCATAGGCACCAGGGTCAAATAAAATAATTCTTAGTACTGATTATGAGCTATCAGTCCCAAGGCATCAGGGTAGACTAGCAGTAGTTCAATAGGGCCCATACCATCAGCTCGCACACAATCCAGTGGGCTATAGCCCACCTCCACTCGAGTAACCAACTAAACATGCAAGCCACTCGAGTAACCAACTAAACATGCAAGATCCCTTTTTTATGCTAAACTAGTAAGCTTGCACGTGCAACACACGTCAAGACTAACTCATACTCCCTCCGTCCCATAATATAAGAACATTTTTTACACTAGTGTAGTGTCAAAAACGCTCTTATATTATGGGACGGAGGGAGTATTATATTATAGAACATTTGTAGTTCTAAAATATTGCGATGCATGCTATTTTCAATATCTCACCTTTACAAAATCACCCAGGAGAAGTAGAAGCTTATATCTGACGGTATTCTGGACCCAACAATTGTTGATATGGTTCAGAAATATGATAAGAAATACAAGCACAAGGATTAATGTGAAAACATGACCAAGTTTGAAAGCATGATCCTTTGTCCCCAGTTTATACTATTTCGCACCTTTCACCATTCTTTTAATACATAGTGAGACAAAACTTATGCGTGTCTGAGAGAAAAAACACATTGAAATGTGACTGTTAGTTTTTAAGGTCCTTTGAGCATCAGGTCCTCACAGAAAAAGCTATCTTAAAAATCCCCAAAAGCTATACAAAAGAAAAACGAATTATCTCACGGAACAAATGAAAAATTGATGTTAGTTTTTGAGAAGGATACATGTATATGTATCTTATCCATTACAATTTGACAAAATGATTTACAGGAGTACCTTTCATGTGAACAAAACGCTGAAGAATTTGAACATGAAGAGCCTGCAGTATAAGAGAAGCGAGAACAATACGATTCACAAAAGTACACTTTCCTGTACCTATTCTGTTGTGGGTAATAAAAATGGAATATAATCTGGTGTAGGATCTTCAAATTACCTTTAGACTTCACTCAGATCAAATACAAAACAGTAGCTGCATACTACTACTACTTAGGCATTTGTTCATAACAAAGAGTGAAGCATTCCTACCCTTGCTTATCTACATTACTGTTACCCTTGCTTATCTGCATTGGTACAGAATTAAACGGATATGATCAATGGAGTTGGACACAAAAAATGAATTAGTGAACCAAAAGAGAGGTAAATGCAGTTGTGAAGGCAGAAGAATCCAAATAGTGTTGGATCAATGGATTTGGTGATAGAGAGGCTAAAAAATTTCCAACACATGGATTCAGCACAAAATCTGTGTACCTTCTGTGTACTTGGAATTCTCCACAAATTCTTTGTACATTTTTTTTCCAAAATCAATTCGTTAAAATTTACAAAACACCTGCACTACCTTTGTTTCATGTTGGGCATTAGACATGACCATTTGCATCAAGCCAATGCATCTTTTGGGGAATGCTTCGAGTACTGCTCCAACCAACTGCACACACTCGAGAAGACCAGATCGGGAGAATCGAGTGGGGAGGAGGCCAGATTGAAGGACCTTCAGTTTTAAGTTCAAGCATCTCCCTATTGAACCATGATGGTGAGGAAATCAACCAGAGGGGCAGAGGAGATCTACAGCAGGGTGATGCTTGGCTTAACACATAACTATTTAATAGGTTCAGTTGCTATTCCTGTCAAATCTGAATAGAAATGCTACTGAGAGAAGAGATGAAAATGGTCAGAGGGAGACGCAACATCGTCCTACAGAGAGAAGAAATGAAAATGGTCATAGGAAAGTGGGCGGTAGTATTTCTCGTTCTCTCAAACTCACTTGCTGCTCTTTGATGTCAAAGATGGGAGGGGATTCTCATCAGAGCGAAGAAAAGCAGGGAAGAGAAAATATCAGAGTAAGAAAGAAGAATTCCCGCAAAAAAAAAGAAAGAAGAAAGAAAGGCGAGACACAGTTTCTCTGCACGTCAATATCGAAAAAAAATCCACTTTGATATTCCAGGAACCATTATAGAATTGATAAACATGTATATATCACTGAAGAAAATGGTGTGTGTATCACTATGAGCAATACCAAACTTCCACAATTCACACTGTATCATAAACATATATACTATTTATAGTAAGTTATAATTTGCTAGTACTTCTGTAATTAAATTTGACCTTTTGCATCTTGCTTGACATAGTAATCTGTTATATAATTAAGACAAGAGGCAAACAAGCCATCACGTTAATCCACATAGGTTAAAAATATTTAATGCGTTGATCTGAGTTACAAGGGCTAAGATTAAAAGATTTTAAAGAGTTACGTAAAACAATATGAAGGTGCATATATGTTTAATTGACACACTCAATACATGGATACATAGGTTTCATCGGATCGTGCAACCATATATTTGGAAGGAACATGTATATTTGGAATTGGTTTCCGACAAGAGTTATAATAATTAGTACAAGAAGAGAAAAGGAAATACAAGCGCGGCTGCATTGAACGACAGAGCTAAACACGTTAAACAAAAGGGCAGTCCATGTCCGGGTTTCACACGTTAGAAAAAGCACGGCCAGGATGCATACGTTGAAGAAAACTTCTGGGCGCTGATTACATCAGACACACATGTCTTATCAGCAAATTACTTTTTGCATCACAGCTCCTTGGATGTGCTATTAGTTAGGCCATACAAATTAAGTTTTGATTATCCATGGCCACAAACTCAGACTGTCTTTCTTATTAATGTGTCACTGATCCATTGATTACAACAGTTGAAATTCGAAGATAGAAAAATTACGTACATACAAGTCTGTAGTCCATGTCACATGTCCTACGCCACTATATGCCATCATGTACTAATACAAATCATGATGTACTAGGACAACCAATTCGTATGCTATCACATAATAATGCAAATCGTGATGTGCTCGGACACCTATGTTTTTTGGCTAAAAATAATCTTATGACCAGTTTGACCATAAAATTTAATATAAAACTTAAAAAAAATAACAATATTAATACTCCAATTTTAGTTCAATAAAAATGGTCAGTACAAAAAAAAAATGAAAACGAGTAATAAGAACAAACTATAGTTTTAATAAAATTATGAATCGGCATTTTATTTTATAAAAATATACATGTCAACGCCAAACATTATGAATACAAACAAAATTACCAACCTGTGATCTATAATTATATATCTATCAATTATATTATTATATTAATAAAAAGAATGGCTTAATAGATGGATGATGAAATCAATGGCATGAGGCAATGAATATATATTGGTCACGGATATAACTACCCAAAACCCGGACCTTTTTTTTTTCGACGAGCATCCGAGACAGGTACATGCAAAGTTATTTGACCACGCCATGGACACCGAAGTAGTACAACTGGAGTAGTTTTTGGAGGCGTGTACAAACCATTGTGGTTTGTGAGCTTTCAGTGAATGTGGCCAAAATATAATTTGAGAAGATTTTTTTCACCACATCTAACTTTACAACATAGGCACACACACATCAGCGAGGCTTCTGCCAAAGCCGGCTCAAGACTCTCCCTCCTCCCCTCCCCCGACCCCGACCCCGCGCCCGCGCCGCCTCCCCGGGGGGCGGCCGGGGCGGCTCCCCCCGCTCGCCTCTCCTTCCTCCTCCCCCGTGCCCTTCCCCCCCGCCGCCGCCGGCGGCGCCCCCGGATCTGGCCGGGAGGGCTGGCGGCGGCGGGCTCTCCCTTACCCCGCGCGCGCACCTCCTGACCCGGAGGCAGGGGTGGCGGCGGGTGCCCCTCGGCTGGCGACGGCCCGGCGGCCTGGAGGTGGCTGGCGGCGGCCCGTCACGGTGGTGGCGCCGTCCTTTGGCGGCGGGGCGGCCTGGTTGCGCAGGGTGGCCGGCGGCGCGTCCTCGGCCCAGATCTGGGCCCTCAGGGCCCCATCAGGGTCCTAGCGGGCCGGTCCCTAGGCGTAGCCTCGTTGCCTGCGGCGCGGTGTGGAGGAAGAGTGGCTCCGATTGGGGCGGCTGCACCGCCGGCGTGCCGGCAGCAGCGCGAAGGCGGGAGCTTTGCGAGCCCACGAGGGCTTGGCCGGGCCGGTGGGCCCACGGGCCTGGTGTGCTCCCGCTATTGCGTCCGGACGGCTACCGTCGCTGACGGTGGAGGTGGGGCCCTCCCGCGTGCCGATGGTGCTGATGCCCTAGTCCCGACTTTGATTCTTCGTCGTGCTATCCTCACTTCGCGGTGCCGTGGTGAGACGGCGTGGGGGCCTCAAGACCGCGTTGGCGCACGATGGTGGTTGGTTTGGTGGCAGGCTCCGGGGCGCCCGAGGTGCGGGTTGGGATCGGGGGAAACCCCTGTTGGCATGGCCAACGCCGGCGCGGTGGCGCCTGTGGGTGCCACCTGACCTTCCGGAAGGGCGTCGGAGCTACCCTTCCTCTCGCCTCGTCGTGTACCGGGGGAAACCCTTAGCAGCAGCATCGTCATCGTCGCGATCCTTCTTGGAGGTGTTGATAGGTGCCGGTGCTTCGGAGTCTTGGAGTCTAGTGGAAGATCCTGGTGGGCGCTGCGATCGCGAGGCATCTTCGTTTTGTTGATCCGCCGTTTTCGGCATTTGTTTCTTTTGCTTTTCTCTGTCATTTCTTTTGGGCGTGTCTGTGCTGCTTCCGCCCCAGCACCTATCCATGTATGGTTCGGTTGGTTGCTTTGTATACAAAGCGGGGGGAAACCCTTTTTGGCAAAGCCGGCTCAATGCTGCCCTGGTCAGGGATGGCCCAGCACCTTGACTCAGATGCAGAGGGCTGCTTCCACGCTGCATAGATAAGCCTGGCACGAGAAGCACTGAATTAATACGAAAATAATTCATAGGCAATTCGACATGTTGCAGCTGGCAAACCCAGGCTTTAGAGGGGTCTATGGAACTCCATCGAGGCTTGACCTCCATTGGTGCCACGCTGGCACTGTGGGGGACACTAGTAGAAAAGGAGGCAAAGGTTCAGGCCGGGTAAGCCCATTAGTCCCGGTTCAGTCTAGAATCGGGACCAATGGGTGCATTGGACCCGGTTCGTGAGCCCAGAGGGCCGGCCGGGCCACGTGGGCCATTGGTCCCGGTTCGTCTGGACCTTCTGGTCCAGGTTTGTGGGACGAACCGGGACCAATGGTCCTGGCTCCTGGCCCACCATCATTGGCCCCGGTTGGAGGCATGAACCGGGACCAAAGTCCCCCCTTTAGTCCCGGTTCATGCCACCAACCAGGACCAATGACCACCTAGCTCCATTTTCCTCAATATTTGTCTAGGTTTAGCGGTCCGTCATGCCCCGCCCCCGTCTTCACCGCCGTCGATCACCCGCGCCGATCTCATCATCGGCACCACCATGGTGAGCCTCTTGTTCTTATATTCTTTCTGAAAGGAAAAATATTCTTACGTGTATGTTTAGATAGATACTTGTATCATTTTCTTACTTTTATTGTTGCATCTTATATAGTGCGATGGTTGTGGTATCCGCCCCGTCGGCCCTCGTCCTATCTATGATTCGGATGTGGTATATATTATCTTTATAACTATTGGTTCATTTATTGTTTATGAAAATTATGCCGACCAACGTGACATAGATTTTATTTATCTAGGAGGTATGTGAACCGGAAATTCCAACCGACCCTATTGTTGAGAGGTTAAATTTAGTTGAAGAAGAAAACAATTTCTTGAAGGAAAAAATAAAAATAATTGAGGAGGAGAAGATGATATTGGAGTTGCATGTTGCGGATGTCGTCGATGATCACAAGACCAAGATGGATGCAATGCGCTTGAAGATTAGAAAGATTAGAAAATATGCCGTTCATACCGAGGCTTGGTATCATTACGCCATTGGATCAATTGTTACCTTGGTTGCGATTATGATAGCGTTTGTTTTCGCATTGAAATATTTTACATAGTTTCAATGTATGGTTTAATTAATTATATGCTCTGGAGAGCTATATGTTGTTAGATGAGAACTATGTATGTGCTTTGGTTTAAATGTGATGATCAACTTATATTAATTTGGTCACTTAATTATCTATTCATGATATTCTGTAATGATTTTTGACACAATTATATATAACGCACGCAGATGAACCGGCAATGGATGTACGGTGACAGACGCACATCTGAGTACATTAAGGGCGTGCATGAATTTCTCGAAGCGGCGCAGGCAAACAAGCATAATGGTTTTATGTGTTGTCCACGCCCTAATTGTGGGAATACGAAGTCCTACTCTGACCGGAAAATCCTTCACACCCACCTGCTTTACAAGGGTTTCATGCCACACTATAATGTTTGGACAAAGCACGGAGAAATAGGGGTTATGATGGAAGACGGCGAAGAAGAAGAGTACGATGACAACTATGTGCCCCCTGAATACGGTGATGCTGCAACGGTGGGAGCTGGTGAAGATCAAGAGGAACCAGACGATGTGCCCAATTGTGCTGCAACGGGTGAAGCTGCTGAAGATCAAGAGGAACCAGACGATGTGCCCGATGGTGATAATCTCCGCCGGGTCATTGTCGATGCAAGGACGCAATGCGAAAGTCAAAAGGAAAAACTGAAGTTCGATCGCATGTTAGAGGATCACAAAAAAGGGTTGTACGCCAATTGCGAAGATGCCAACACAAAGCTCGGTACAGTACTTGAATTGCTGCAGTGGAAGGCATAGAATGCTGTGCCTGACAAAGGATTTGAGAAGCTACTGAAAATATTGAAGAAGAAGCTTCCAAAGGATAATGAATTGCCCGACAGTACATACGCAGCAAAGAAGGTCATATGCCCTCTAGGATTGGAGGTGCAGAAGATACATGCATGCCCTAATGACTACATCCTCTACCGCGGTGCATACAAGGATCTGAACGCATGCCCGGTATGCGGTGCATTGTGGTATAAGATCAGATGAGATGACCCTGGTGATGTTGACGGCGAGCCCCCCAGGAAGAGGGTTCCTGCGAAGGTGATGTGGTATGCTCCTATAATACCACGGTTGAAACGTCTGTTCAGAAACGGAGAGCATGCCAAGTTGATGCGATGGCACAGTGAGGACCGTAAGAAAGACGGGAAGTTGAGAGCACCCGCTGACGGGTCGCAGTGGAGAAAAATCGAGAGAAAGTACTGGGATGAGTTTGCAAAGGACCCAAGGAACGTATGGTTTGCTTTAAGCGCGGATGGCATTAATCCTTTCGGGGAGCAGAGCAGCAATCACAGCACCTGGCCCGTGACTCTATGTATGTCTAACCTTCCTCCTTGGATGTGCATGAAGCGGAAGTTCATTATGATGCCAGTTCTTATCCAAGGCCCTAAGCAACCCGGCAACGACATTGATGTGTACCTAAGGCCATTAGTTGAAGAACTTTTACAGCTGTGGAATGGAAACGGTGTACGTACGTGGGATGAACACAATAAAGAGGAATTTAACCTTTGAGGACAGACAAACAAGGGATACCACGCATGCACACACTGTTTGGATGACACCGAAAGTATATACCTGGACAGATGTAGGAAGAATGTGTACATGGGCCATCGTCGATTTCTCCCGACCAACCATCAATGTCGAAAGAAAGGCAAGCATTTCAAAGGCGAGGCAGATCACCGAAAGAAGCCCGCCATGCGTACCGGTGATCACGTACTTGCTATGGTCAATGATTTACACGTAATCTTTGGAAAGGGTCCCGGTGGAATAGCTGTTTCGAATGACGCTGAGGGACGCGCACCCATGTGGAAGAAGAAATCTATATTCTTTGACCTACCCTACTGGAAAGACCTAGAGGTCCGCTCTTCAATCGACGTGATGCACGTGATGAAGAACCTTTGCGTGAACCTGTTAGGCTTCTTGGGCATGTATGGGAAGACAAAAGATACACCTGAGGCACGGGAGGACCTGCAACGTTTGCACGAAAAAAGATGGCATGCCTCCGAAGCAGTATGAAGGTCCTGCCAGCTAGGCTCTTACGAAAGAAGAGAAAGAAATTTTCTTTGAATGCCTGCTCAGTATGAAGGTCCCGACTGGCTTCTCGTCGAATATAAAGGGAATAATAAATATGCCAGAGAAAAAGTTCCAGAACCTAAAGTCTCATGACTGCCACGTGATTATGACGCAACTGCTTCCGGTTGCATTGTGGGGGCTTCTACCGGAAAACGTCCGATTAGCCATTGTGAAGCTATGTGCATTCCTCAATGCAATCTCTCAGAAGGTGATCGATCCAGAAATCATACCAAGGCTATGGAGTGATGTGGCGCAATGTCTTGTCAGTTTCGAGCTGGTGTTCCCACCATCTTTCTTCAATATCATGACACACGTTCTAGTTCATCTAGTCGACGAGATTGTCATTCTGGGGAGGCTCAAGGGAGTCCTAAAGAAATATGTTCCCCTTTGAGAGGTTCAAGGAAGTCCTAAAGAAATATGTTCATAACAGCGCTAGGCCAGAAGGAAGCATCTCCATGGGCCATCAAACAGAGGATGTCATCGGGTTTTGTATTGACTTCATTCCTGGCCTTAAGAAGATAGGTCTCCCAAAATCGCGGTATGATGGGAGACTGACTGGAAAAGGCACGCTAGGAGCGGACTCAATAATTTGTAGGGACGGGCATTCTTGGTCTAAAGCACACTACACAGTTTTACAGAACTCTACCTTGGTGACCCCGTATGTCGATGAACACAAGAACAGTCTGCGCTCCAATCACCCGGAGCAGTGCGACGACTGGATTACATGTGAACATCCTAGCCAATGAAGTGGCACAGGTTATCTATGTGAAGGACATGTCTACCAGACCGAGAAAAAGAAAAGATAAGGAAGCGAATACATCATATGATGAGCGAAAGCGCCACATAGTTCTTTCAGGAAAAAGGGACATCGTGGGAGTGGAGGGCAAGACAGTCATGTCTGAAGACAGAAAGTCAAGGCTGACCCAAGCATCCTGATAAACGATAAAGATTATCCATGGTTACAGCGTAATAAGCAAATGACACAAGCGAAGAAAAAGTGAATACTTTCTCCCGCAACTATTATGATGATACCATGCCAACTTTGTAACAGACGAGTATGATACCATTCTCCGTTTTGTACATGCACATGCTATGCCAACTTTTTCAGAGTTTATTTCAAATGCTTTAATGTCTTATGGTTTGGCCCTCGTAATACCATTAATCCTGGTTCGCTCCTTGTCAAAAGTGTTCTTACCAAGAACACTCTCAAGAGGGCAGCCACGTGGGCTATTGGTAAAGTTAATCACAAACTTGTGATTCACACAAATTTCAAAGAATTCAAATTTTAACTATTCTAATTTGAAAACTAATGGCACTAACAGAAAGTTTATAATTTCTGTAAAACCAAAAGCAAAAAGAATTAAAAAATAAAGCAAAAAACAAAAGAAAATAAATAATGCAGAAAACAAAACAAAAAAACTGAAAAAATAGCAACAATAAGTATTTTGTTGTAAGTAGAAACAAAATAAAATAAATAAAGCAACAAAGAAAACAAAAAAACAAAAAAAGTGTTTTCAAATTTGAAAACTAATGGCATTAACAAAAAGTATATAATTTTTCTTAAACTAAAAGCATAAAGAATTTAAAAATAAAGCAAAAAACAAAATAAAATAAAATAAATAAAGCAACAAAAAAAAAAAATTGCCAACTACTGGGCCCCCACGGCCTGAATATGACTAGAAACCCATCCATGGGCCAGGATTCAGGCCCGCAGGAGGCCCAGTAGGCCCACATGCATAGCAGTGACAATTAGACCCGTAAGCCTCCAATGGAGAGAAGCTTGAGAGGGGTGCGGCAGTGGGGCTTATAAACCACTCCGCACCCCTCTCAACTAGCGAGGTGGGACTAAACTTTCGACACGGGCGTAGCAGCACAAGGCCTTTGGTCCCGGTTGGTGGCGCCAACCGGGACTAAAGGTGGGCATTGGTCCCGGTTGGTGCCACGAACTGGGACTAATGCCCACCTTTAGTCCCGGTTGGCGCCACCAACCGGGACCAAAGGCCGCCGCTTCCCGCCCTTTGGGCTGCTGAAAAGTGGCCTTTGGTCCCGGTTGGTGGCACCAACCGGGACTAATGCCCACCTTTAGTCCCGGTTGCTGCCACGAACCGGGACTAAAGGCTCTGCTATATAAGTCCACACTTAGGAATTTTTCACTTTCATCTTGCAGTTGCCGCCCCCGACGACGCCGACGCAGCCAGGCTGCCCTGACGCCGCCCGCCCCGGCCCGCCGCCGTCATCGCCGTCGCCCGCGCCCCTGCCCCGACGCGCGGCGCCCCGGCCCGCCCCCGTCGCCATCGCCCGCGTCCCTGCCTCGACGCGCGCCGCCCCATCCCGCCCTCGCCGTCGCCCGCGCCGGCCCCTTCCCCGACGCGCGCCGCCCCGGCCCGCCGTCGTCGTCGCCCGCGCCGGCCCCTTCCCCGACGTGCGCCGCCCCGGCCCGCTGTCGTCGTCGCCCGCGCCCCCTACCCCGAGCGCGCCCACTGCCCCGTTGCCATCCTCGCCGCCGACCCCGCGGTCCTCCTTGTCCGGCCGGCGCCCTCCCTAGCTAGCATTTGTTTTTCATATGTATGCTTTTTATTCATATATATGCTTGTTTTTTATATATATGTATATATGTTCTATGTGTATATATACGTTCATGCAAAAGATAGTTTTTTATAAAAATTAGGATTTTTTTCTGGTCATAGATTTTTTGGTGATATTAATTATTGTAAATATTCAAATGTTTGTATATTCATATGAACAATGAATTAGGCAATACTACTTCATGTATTTTTTAAGAGGGAAGAAGAAGAAAAAGAATGAGAGGAAAAAGGAAATAAGAAGAGGAAGAAAGGAGAAGAAGAGGGGAGAGGAAGAAGAGGAGAAATAAATAAGAAGAAGAAAAAAGAAGAAAAAGAAGAGGAGAAGAAGAAAGGAATAGAGGAGAAGAAGAGAAAATAGAATAATATTCTATTTTCTCTTCTTCTCCTCTATTCCTTTCTTCTTCTCCTCTTTTTTTTTCTTCTTTGTTTTCTTCGATCTTCTCCTCTAGCTATTCCTTTCTTCTTCTCCTCTTTTTATTTCTTCTTCGTTTTCTTATGTTTTATCGGGTCTGTCGTCATCGATATACGTACCCCTCCCAATAACTTCAACACGTGGGGGGGGGGGTCGATATACCCCCTCCCCGATAACATTATTTTCCCGTGTATGTATCTCATCGTTGTCGATATTACCCCCTCCCGGTAACTTCAACACGAGGGGGAGTCGATATATATACCCCCTCCCGATAACTTCAACACGTGGTGGGGGGGGGGGTCGATATACCCGCTCCCCGATAACATTATTTTCCCGTGTATGTATCTCATCGTTGTCGATATTACCCCCTCCCGGATAACTCTGACAGTGAAAACTCTCAAGGAGTACACCCAAACTAATATATCCACGTGTTGTCATGCTTGTGTAATAATTGCCATGTTGTAATATATATTTGCAGAAACAATATGGAGCACGGACGAGACGAGGAAGCAGAAGAGAGGTTGCGGGACATAATCTTAGACGGAGGTGATGTCATGTCGTGTTTTCTTAACGACAATGATGGTCTGGAAGAACAGCAGGGTGAAGAAGCAGGTCCGGAAGAACAACAAGGTGAAGAAGCAGGTCCGGAAGAACAGGGTGACGGCTCTGGTGACCGAACAGAGTCCGCCCAGGTAAATATATTAGTTAAGCCTGTGCTGAGACTAGCTAATTGATGCATTCGTTGTTTTGGTACGTACACATATTAATTAACTCTCGTCTTTGTTCTTTTTTCTAGCCCTCCGGATCGAGCACAACTTCGGTAAAGAGACGAGGCCCGAAGAAAAAGTTGCGCGAGGATGAAAGGTTTGAGATCACAGCAATCGCGCGCGACGGCCTACCGATTGAACCCATTCGGACGAAGGATGCATTCACTGCTCAGTGCGGGGTTCTTGATATTAATTACTGCGAGTGACGATCAGGGCCCTCGGCCGGCTCCTTCTCCTGCGCGTGGCGGCACTCCGCCTCCTTCTCCGCCTGCGCCGGCGCGCCCGAGCAGCCAGCCTCCTCCTTCTCCGCCTCGTCAGCAAGGGCGGAAGAGACCCACCGCCGCTCCGGCAGCTACTCCGGCGCGTCGTAGTCCTTCTCCTCCGCCTCGTAAGCAAGTAAAGAAGACAGCCGCTCCGTCTGTTCGGCCGGCGTCTAGCAGTACAGCCAGAGGCGGGAGGACATACAGATTCGGTCCTTCTCTGAAGACTCCAGAGAAGTTACCATACGAGAGGACCCCGGAGGAGAAAGCGAAGATCGCGCAAACCAAAGTGGATGACTGGTTTCAAGGATTGAAAGCAAAGAGACATCCACCTCCGGAGGAGAAGGTAGATTAGGTGAAAGTGAAGCGCACTCTGGCTGCCCTGGCAAAACCACCCAAGTCTCCGCCGAAAGGCAACTATGAGCGCATTATTGGAAAGACATGGGCCGAAGCGGAGCGGTCGGGAAGTATAGTCAGTGATCAAAGGATGAAAGAACGACGAGCAGCTGGGAAACAAATTGCCCAGCTCGGCGAACAAGGGAATCAATTGTGCCCCCCCGCTCAAGGTGCCTAGCGACATCGTTGATCCGAGGATGGTGCCCGGTTATAGCAATCTTGGAGATTACCTGCCCGACGATGTACATTATGATTTCATAGACGTGCAGATACACAGATACGAGTACGGGAAGCCTCTCGTCAAAGCTGAAAAATCTCTAACAACGATGATGCGAAGATTGCATGATTGGTACTTGAAAATCTGCAGAGAGTCTGGGGGAGGAGTACTTTGTATGTGAGAGTTAAAAAGGAGCATGACCTCATTGGAATTGATCTGTTGCCTATTGCATTTGAGGAGTTCTATCAGTTTTTCAATCAATTGGCCCTCGATAAAGCAACGGTCACCTGCTACTGTCCGTAAGTACTACTACTTCTGTCATTAAGTCTCTCTATATAGCTCAGCCCTTTCATTGCATGTATTTATAATTATCCTCACTATATTATGTAGATTGAAGATCGCCGAATTGAAGAAAAGACAAATCGGTGATATTGGGTTCATTAACACATATCTCATAGATGCAACTGAGGTTGAACTTCGTGCCGCAGATACCGAGGCCAACTTGCTACGATCATTCAAAATAAATGAAAACAAAGATATAATACTCTTTTCTTACAACTTCAAGTGCGTGTTACTATCTTGTGCATATTCGGTTTCCCTTATATATTAGTCCACGTTATAGTAATGTAATTGATGTGTTATGCATGCGTGCGCAGGTACCACTATATTCTCCTAGAGATTAGGCTTGTGCACGCAGTAGTAACTGTCTTGGACTCTAAACGAAAAGATCCCCAGGAGTATGCGGACATGACTGAAATCCTCGAGAAGTAAGTTAAATCTATCATTATCCACCATATCAGCAACTTTGTTCATTTCCCGATATCAAGTAATTGTTTTCTTTTGTCTGGCAGGGTTTGGAGAAAATTCGCCAAAAAATCTCCGGGACTGCCGAAGATGCTACAATTTAGATACCCGAAAGTAAGTACTATAGTAGCATGTTCCGCGCGTCTCCTAGCTATTGATTCAAGTGCTAGTTTCATCAATACCATTTGGCATTCTTGCTTATCTGTTTGATTGACCTCTATTTCTTGTAAAGTGGTTGTGGCAGGACCAAGGAAATGATTTCTGTGGATACTACGTTTGCGAGTCCATCCGCCACACGACCTGTTAGCGGGGTGGGTACTCTGACGAACAATATGAAGTACGTAAGAAATAATATTCACAATTTTAGTTTATTACCATCATTTATGTTGAGTTTCATTCATTCATATATGTATGTATTGACCCCCTTCTTCAAATTAGATGTTTCGGCAGCGGGATGAACTCCTAGCACCAGATCGCATGCGAGCAATTCAACAGGAATTGGCGGCATTCTTTCTTGACCACGTGATTTGCTGAAGACGGAGAATACTATGTGGACCATGCGTCCGTAATTTAGGAGATTATATTTGTAAGAGGTTATTATTGTATATATGTAGCCGGTAGTGTCGGATAGATATACGAGAACTTGTTGTTCGACCAATCTCTCGAAGAAGGAGAGGTGGTCGATATCACTTCTCTCTGTATGCATATATGTTCATGAAGATTTTCTGTTTCCTTCGTTTGCTTACTAGCTAGCTAGCGTGTCTAGTCCTCTCTATACGTAAGTATAGTACGTAGCGTCGACCAAGCACGGACATAAGAGAGGACACTTCTCTTTATTAATTAGCTATCTAACACAATATATGAAATACCTAAATTAACCCCCCAACCCCCAACCCCTTTAAAAAAAACAAAAACCCCAGCCACAGAAATGCTGGCGCGTGGAGGTCTATTGTTCCCGGTTGGTGCCACCAACCGGGACCAAAGGCCCTCCTGCCTGGGCTCAGCGCGCAGGCCACGTGGAGGCCCATCTGTCCCGGTTCTGGTTAGAACCGGGACTAAAGGGTCAAGGCATTAGTAACGACCCTTTAGTCCCGGTTCAGGAACCGGGACAAAAGGCCCTTACGAACCGGGACAATAGGCCCGTTTTCTACTAGTGGGAGCAGGAAGCAAATTTTAGGAGGGGCCAGATGAGTGTATGACATAGAAAAAGATGTGTTGATCAGAGACGTCGAGCAATTAGCAGAGCGATTGACAAAAATACAAGCCTATTTGGCAAAAAAATCTAGGAAGTGGGGTCAGGGCCCGGTTTTGACCCGCCGACGCTCCGCCACTGGCTGGCGGCACACACGCGATATGCATGCCAATGATTTAATGCTAATTTTTGTGCTAGAAGGAAACCCGATAAGCTCTGGACAATGTTATTTGTATGTCTGTAAAGAAAATATAATAAAATTTTCATTTTAAGAACAAGATTAGTTAGAGCAACAAAGTTTCATTGTTATGGTTTACTGGGGACACTCACCATGCTTAGGCCGACTTCGATTATACAAAGTATACCAGTCAGCGATCTATGAACAGAGGAATAGGTAGATAAGCTAGCATGCGCTCAAATTTATTGAAGTTTGATCTGAATGGCACCAATGATGTGAACAATTTGAAAACTAGGAACATGAGTAGCTACACGTACAAGTTTATAGAAGCACGCCATGATATGCACTACAAAAATAGAAGATGAAAACAGAGATGAAGTAGTATATGGACCAACAAAAAAAAGATTATATCAATAGACCAAGGATTGGACTTCAAAAAGGTCTGCTTTCTGTAAAAACTTTATAAGAAGTGTTAAAAGGATGCATATATTTGATGAGTATATACAACCACTGATCAGATGAATGAAGAAATAGAACACGTCCAAGATAAGTCATTATTGTTATACTCTATTCTTGGTGAAACACCAAGAAAATCATTAAGGAAATCATCCAACCGTGGTGCTCCTGATTGGGGTATGAAATTTCTATTATATGATGCATAGAAATGGGGGACATCTAGGTGAAAGGTCATCCAAAGATGCATGAACATTGGGAATCCAATGAAAACGATAGGTGCATTCATACGAGAACATCGCTTCCAACCAGAGGTGTTTTTGATAATGTTTAGATTTAATTCTTGGTAGATCAATTCCAATGAAAAGTTTGCTGGAGGGATAGAAACATCAACAGATGGTGAGTAAAAGATGAAAAATTAGAATTGTTGTAAATATTAATGGTGTTCCAAAGCAGGCTCTAACATCAATACGATTGCACTTCAACTGTCAAACACTTCCGCATGAGTATATCCATATTTATTTACCAAGGCTTGCCTTTAGCTACAATTTTTCTACGATGAGATAGAATGCCAAAGCTAATGCACTGGTAGAAAAAGAGGCTTCCATACGCCGCCATTAGTCCCCAAAAGAACCGAACCGCGACCAAAGGGGTCTTTAGTCGCGGTTCGGGAGAAGACCCGCGACCAACTACCTGGGCCCAGCGCACTCGGTCGACAGCTGGCCGACGGGAGGGGCTTTAGTCCCGGTTGGCCAGGCCAACCGGGACTAAAGGTCCTCAGGCTGGCCCGAAGGCCTTTAGTCCCGGTTGGCCAGGCCAACCGGGATTAAAGGTTAGACCTTTAGTCCCGGTTGGTCTGGCCAACCGCGACTAAAGGGATAGACCTTTAGTCCCGGTTGGCCAGGCCAACCGGGATTAAAGGTTAGACCTTTAGTCCCGGTTGGTCTGGCCAACCGCGACTAAAGGGATTTGAGGCCTCATTTTCAAACTCTACCCCCCCCCCCCGGGGATCGCCTTTTTCAGTCTTAGAAAAAACAAAAGAAAATTATGGAAATGTCAAAAAAATAAAATAAAATAAGTTTTCCATGTGATATGTGGTCTAGTTGTTGGGAAAATTTGCAAATATGAATTTCGACTTTATTTGCAAAATCTCTCGAGAATTTGTAAAAATGGGCATAACTTTTGCATACTAACTCGGATGAAAAAGTTTTTTATATGAAAAATCATCTACTCGAAAAGTTACATCCAAATTTAACTGGGGGACCCCGTTAAACATTTTTAGAATCCCCAAAAACCTAACAGAAAAAAAGATACGGGGCTTTTAAGTTCTGGAGAGGCAAAAAAATTCAAAAAAATTCAAATTGTGGTCAAACTGTGGTCAAACAATGGTCAAACTAATTATTCTAGAATATTAGTGTTACTAAATAATTATTTCAGTTTTTTTAAACTTTGGTCAAATCTGGTCAAACTGTGGTCAAACTGTGGTAAAAAAATGGTCAAACTAATTATTCCAGAAATATTAGTGTTACTAAATAATTACTGTTTTTTAAAATAATAGTTTCAAACTCAAACAGTGAAATGTGTCACTTCATGCTCAAGCTAAATACCTGAGGGTTAATAGAATTGACATCCTACTATTGTCAGGAAAACAACAAGTGCAGACTTGGAAACGAGGGAGAATAGAACGCGGAAGTTAAGCGTCCTCAGGCTGGGGGAGTGGGAGGATGGGTGACCGTTCGGGAAGTTAGATGATTTGGAATGATGAGGGGTGATTAGAGATTAGAGGATAAATTGAGCAGTGATGAGGGGTGGTGTTTAGAGATTAGAGGTTAAAATAATTCAGAAATTTGAAAATAAAAAAAATTGTAAAAATTCGCAAAAAAAAATCGCAAAAATATTTAAACCTGCGGAGGAGGCCTTTAGTCCCGGTTAGCCACGAGAACCGGGACTAAAGGTCCCCGGCCCCGACGGACCACGGGCGCCCACGTGGCGGGCCTTTAGTCCCGGTCAGCCACAAGAACCGGGACTAAAGACTTTTGTTGCGGTCCGGAAGAGCCGCGGCTAACGGGGGGGGGGGGTCTTTAGTCGCGACCATTTAGTCCCGGTTGCACAGCCGGGGCTAAAGGCTGTTGCGAACCGGGACTAAAGGGCTTTTTTCTACCAGTGATGCCTCAACGAATCAAATCGGACAACGAATTGCGAGAAAGGAAGTGTTGAACAAAAACAGCAAACATAATAGTGTATATTAAATCTAGCCCTGCAAATGCGCGGGTCGCAACGCTAGTTAATACTAACAGTTATAGCAGTTTTTAAAGTTCTGTACGTACATACAGAACAGTAGGTACTCGGTACTCACCCAGAGTTCCTCAGCCCACATTTGACGTACCCAAATCGCTATTTTGATCTTGTCAGCCGTCGTCGGCTCCGTCAGACTTGCAAGCACCACCGCACCATCACAGACTCACAGTCACGCTCCTCTACCAATCCGGTGTGAGCGCATAGCACCAAGACCATGTTGTTGCAAGTGGCCTCTGTGCTGGAGGCAGCCACCATGGCATCGCACCTGCACGGCTGGATGTCCTGCGCCAGACCTGGAAAGAAGAGCGGGGCAACGCCTCGCAATCGGGGCTGGGCGAGGATAGTGACAGCGGCTGCAACTGTATCTCCGCCCCGACTCCAAATCGATACCCCACTCGTCGTCCTTCCATGCGAGCTGGGCGACGCAGCCGCCGCCGTCCGGGTCTACTGCCTCATCCAGTCCTGGCCCGCTTGGATCCCGCGCCACAGGCTCAACCACCGCGGTTGAGGCAGAGGTCAAGATGAAGCGGCGATGGCGGCGCGTCGAGGGGTGGAGGGGTTCGATGGTCGCCGCGGAGGAGGAGGACCAGAATATGGCGTAGCGCAGCCGCGGCGGTAGGTCGAGCCGCGGTGGGTGGGCCGGACTGAGGAGAGTATGGTGAGTACCGGCGGATAGGAAACCGAATTTTTGAACGAAAATTCGAATCTGAGCCTGAGCTCATCTGCACCTGCGCTCATGAAAAAAATCAAAATAAATACTAAAAAAATTCAAACAATTCCAAAAAAATTGGGTGGTAGCAAATTTTATGCGTGAGGTACGCTTCAATTTTCGAAACATTTGGACTTCTGTGCAGCTCTCAGCAAAAAATGCAAATCGGAGGTCTGTAAAAATGTGTACGGTTCATATACTGTTTTGGTCTGATTTGTCTTTTTTGCTGAGAGCTGCACAGAAGTCCAAATGTTTTGAAGTCCAAATTGTCTACCACCATAATTTGTTTTGGAATTTTTTGAATTTTTTTGAATTTTTTACGAATTTATTTTTGAACGGGTGCAGATGCACCCAGGCACCGAAACGCCGCTCTCATTTTTGTAGCACTTTTTTCGCCTCTTCCTTTTATTAGCAGCGCACCATGGCATGGACCTATTTTTCTCCGTGGTGGAGTATGGTCAGTCAACGTAAATTAATAAGTGCACAAAATGGATTAATTAGGTTAATTCTATCTGTTAGATTGAGATTTGTGGGCCTAATCGTGCGGTGCTGCTTGGGTCGTGCGATGTCGTATGGCTAATTATGGGGTACACGTAAGAAAGTTCTTGTTTGATTGTTTAATATACTCCCTCTTTCTAGGTGAGTAAATCATATTAGGTTGTGCACCGTGACCAAGGCAGAGGGGAAAACAAGAGAAATTAATGTTCATTTGCTAATTAATAGTCTTGCATGCAATGAACTGACCACTGCATGTCGTGTTTGGTAGCCTCAAGTCATTAAAAGCAGACACACTCCACATCTCTTATTGGTTGGTTCCTTTATTTATGTCAAAAAACAAAAAATAAGAAGAGAGTTAATGCACCGCGCCTAAGTGCTTTGGGATTATTTGGTTTTCATAAGATGACTTACTCACCTAGACGGGAAGTAGTGGAGATGGAGAAGAAATAAAGCTATCCGTCTGCCGTCTCCTCGTCTCCTAATCCTCAAGCAGGTGAGCGCAGCCAAGTGCGGAGCTGCGGCCGGCGGCGATCGATCGATCTGTTCCTAGCGGCCGGGCAGAATAGCGGCCGGAACACTCGTACTCCGCAGCGCGCGGCAGCGGCAGCCGGTTGGCAGCGAGGCAATCTAGCGATCGATAGCAGCACGCCCTAGGGCGCCCATGCGACTGTAATTAATTTTGTCTTCCCAGTTACCTCTCTCACTCTATGTTTTTTCTTCTTTTTTTTTTTGCAAGTTCCTTCTCTGTCTATGTTAGCAAAATTATAACATGTTTTTCTCTAGATTATACTTGTCATCAATCCCCCTTCCGTGTTGTATTTCCTAAAAAAAGATACATGTTGCAGCTACTAGATTAAACCTTACTAAATATATTGTAATGTATGTGTTTTTGAAAAACGTGGGGCATTAGCTAATGTTTTAACCTCTAATTATGTATACTACATCGTGTCTTCATTCGCTTGACAAATTTTGATGTCTCATTTGTAATTTTATTTGATAAGTGCAGATAATATCGATAAGTTTTTCTCAAAACAAAGACACCATCATAAGATACTCCCGAACATGTCATTTTCATGTAATTTTGGCCTTAATTTTATTTTTTCTTTTAGCATTATTAAACATTTTGACCATTGCATTTGTATTTTATTAATCTATTTCTATTATGTCTGGTAATTTTTGTTAAAACCTGTGAAACATAAATTTATAGTTCTCACATCATGACTTGGAAATTTTAAGCCATGGATAAGTGTTTCATAAGGGTAACATTAGCTCCAGCTCCGCCCCTGAGTAGTTTGGCATGGAAGCTCAATGACTACTCGCGATGGTCCCCTCTAATAGAAAACGGTCCATTTGTCCCGGTTCCATAGGCCCATTTGTCCCAGTTTTGGAATCGGGACTAAAGGGTTGGGACTAAAGCCCATGACCTTTAGTCCCGGTTCGTACTTACGAACCGGGACAGGTGGGGCTCCACGTGGTCTCTCCGGCGAGCCCAGGCAAGAGGGCCTTTGGTCCCGGTTGGTAACACCAACCGGGACCAAAAAGCATCCACGCGTCAGCAGCTCACGAGCTGTGGTTTTTGTTTTTTTTCAAAGGGGGGGGGGGGGTTGGGGTTTGTGATGCCCGCGGCCAAAAGTTTAGTCCCACCTCGCCAGTTGAGAGGGGCTCGGAATGGTTTATAAGCCCCACTTCGGCTGCCCTCTCGAGCTCCTCTCAAATGCAGGTTTACGTGCATAATCTCACACTACGCTGCATGTGGGCCTGCTGGGCCTTCTTTGGGCCCGAATCCTGGGCCATGGTTGGGTTTCTAGTCGTATTCAGGCCGTGGTGGGCCAGTAGGTGGCATTTTCCCCCAATTTTTTTGTTTTCTTTATTTATTTTATTTTGTTTCTACTTACAGCAAAACACTTACTCTTTTCAGTGATTCTTTTAGCTTTTAGGTAATAAAAATTATAAACTTTCTGTAAGTGCCTTTAGTTTTCCAATTTGAATAGTTTAAATTTGAATTTTCTGAAATTTGTGTGAATCACTTGTTCGTGAATAACTTTACTATAAAAATAGATTTCCGAGTGATTCTTTTTCCTGCTATTTAATATTACTATGTTTTATCATTATATTCAATTTGGTAATTAGGTTATTTGAAATGTCTGTTTTAATCTAAAACATATTTTGTTATTTTAGTTTGCTATTAAAGTTTCAAACAAAAAAATTCTTTTTGAAAATTCGTTTTGCTATTAATGTTTTGAACAAAAAATATTGTGATAATTTTAGTTGCATAAATTTTATATAATTATAGTTTCAAAAATACTAGAGGTTTAGAAAAGCTTTTTAGTTGAATCATTTTGCTATTAGAGTTTCATTAAAGTTTTCTGGTTCATTCTTTTTTCTATTAGAGTTTCATTAAAGTCTTCTAGTTCATTCTTTTAGTTCATTATTTTTGCTATTAGAGTTTCATAAAAGTTTTCTAGTTCATTCTTTTTTATATTAGTTCATTCTTTGAGCTAAATGACCCAGAAATTGAAAAGCACTTCAAATGAACTCTGAAGAGGTTGAAAATTGGCATGATATCATTATTTCACCCACATAGCATGTGCTAAAAAGTTGAGAGGGTTACGGCAAAAACTGGATGCAGTTCGTGTACAAAATGGACAAGCTCTTTCGAAGTATCAGCGCTTCGGATGAAAAATCATCTGTCAAAAAAGGATTTCATATTTTTGAACTTAGTTGAACTCCAGACTTTTTGTGTGCTCAAAATGAACCATTCAAGGCCACATCATCAATTTTCAACCCTTTCTGACTTCATCTGGTATTTTTCATGCATTTACTGATTTTTTAAGCTAAATGACCCTGAAATTGAAAAGCACTTCAAATGAACTCTGAAAAGGTTGAAAGTTGGCAGGGTATCATTTCACCCACATAGCCTGTGCTAAAAAGTTGAGAGGGTTACGCCAAAAACTGGATGCACTTCGTGTACAAAATTGACATTCTCTTTCGAAGTATTAGAGTTTCGGACGAAAACCCATATGTTACAAAGGGATTTCATTTTTTTGAACTTATTTGAACTCCAGACTTTTTGTGTGTTCAAAATGAACCATTCAAAGCCACATCATCAATTTTCAACCCTTTCTGACTTCACCTGATATTTTTCATGCATTTACTGATTTTTGTAAGCTAAATGACACTGAAATTGAAAAGTACTACAAATGAACTCTGAAAAGGTTGAAAGTTGGCATGGTATCATCATTTCACCTACATAGCATGTGCTAAAAAGTTGAGAGGGTTACGAAAAAATTGGATGCACTTCGTGTACAAAACGGACGATCTCTTTCGAAGTATCAGGGTTTCATACGGAAACTCATCTGTTACAAAAGACATTTCATTTCTTCACATGTAACTGCAGTGATATTCTAGATCAAAGGTATCATCTTAATAGATGTGGAGAGAAAGTCTTCACTTTTTCTTCGCTTGTGTCCTTTGCTGATTGCGCCGTAACCATGGATTTTCTTCATCGTTTAACAGGGTGCTTGGGTCAGCCTTGACTTTGAAGGGAGGAATTTCATGAAACTTTTCATAATCTTCAGACATGTCTGTCTTGCCCTGCAATCCGACACACGTACACCGTTTCCATTCCACACGTGTAAAAGTTCTTCAACTAATAGCTTTAGGTACACATCAATGTCGTTGCCGGGTTGCTTAGGCCTTGGATGAGAACTGGCATCATAATGAACTTCCGCTTCATGCACAGCCAGGTTATAGATAGATAGAGTCACGGGCTAGGTGCTGTGATTGCCGCTCTGCTCCCCAAAAGTACTAATGCCATCCGCGCTTAAACCAAACCATATGTTCCTGGCGTCACCTGCAAATTCCTCCCAGTACTTTCTCTCGATTTTTCTCCACTACGACCCATCAACGGGTGCTCTCAACTTCCCGTCTTTCTTACGGTCCTCTCTGTGCCATCGCATCAAGTTGGCATGCTCTTTGTTTCTGAACAGACGTTTCAACCGTGGTATTATAGGAGCATGCCACATCACCTTGGCAGGAACCCTGTTCCTGGGGCGCTCGTCGTCAACATCACCAGGGTCATCTCGTCTGATCTTATACCGCAATGCACCACATACCGGGCATGCGTTCAAATCCTTGTACGCACCGCAGTAGAGGATGCAGTCATTAGGGCATGCATGTATCTTCTGCACCTCCAATCCTAGAGCGCATACGACCTTCTTTGTTGCGTACGTACTGTCGGGCAATTCGTTATCCTTTGGAAGCTTCTCAAATCCTTTGTCAGGTACACCATTATCTGCCTTCCACTGTAGCAATTCCAGTATGGTGCCGAGCTTTGTGTTGCCATCCTCGCAATTGGGGTACAACCCTTTTTTGAGATCCTCTAACATGCGATCGAACTTCAGCTTCTCCTTTTGAATTTCGCATTGTCTCTTTGCATCAACAATGACCCGGCGAAGATCATCATTGGGCACATCATCTGGTTCCTCTTGATCTTCAGCTTCCCCCATTGCGGCATCACCGTATTCAGGGGGCACATAGTTGTCATCATCCTCTTTTACTATGTTGTCTTCCATCATAACCCCTCTTTCTCCGTACTTGATCTAAACATTATAGTGTGGCGTGAAACCATTATAAAGCAGGTGGGTGTGAAGGGTTTTCCCACAGCCAGGGCATGGACAACACAGAAAACCATTCTGCTTGTTTGCCTCGGCCACTGCAAGAAAATTATGCAGGCCCTCAATGTACTCGGAGGTGCGTGAGTTACCGTACATCCATTGTAGGTTCATCTGCTTGCATTATATATCATTAAGTGCATCGAAAACCATTACAGAACATCATGAATAGATAAGTGACAAAATTAATAGAAGTTCATCATCACATTAAAACCGAAGTACATACATAGTTCCCCAGAGCATCTAATTAAACAATACATTGAAACTATGTAAAACATTTCAATGCAACAGCAAATGCGATCATAATCGCAACCAAGGTAACAATTGATCCAACGGCAAAATGATACCAAGCTTCGGTATGAATGGCATATTTTATCATTTTTCTAATCTTCAAGCGCATTGCATCCATCTTGATCTTGTGATCATCGACGACATCCGCAACATGCAACTCCAATATCTTCTCCTCCTCCTCATTTTTTTAAAATTTTCCTTCAAGTAATTGTTTTCTTCTTCAACTAAATTTAACCTCTCGACAATAGGGTCAGTTGGAATTTCCGGTTCACATACCTCCTAGATAAAAAAATCTATGTCACGTTGGTTGACATAATTGTCATCAACAATAAGTGAATCAAATATTTATAAAAGATAATATATACCACATCCGGATCATATACATGACGAGGGCGGACGGAGGCGGATACCAAAACTATCGCACTATATAATAACAAACAATAATAAAAGTAAGAAAATTACACAAGTATCTATCTAAATCATACAAGTAAGAACTTTTTTCTTTTACAAAGAAGATAAGATCAAGGTGGTGCCAGCGACTAGATCGGCGCGGGCGATCGACGGCGGTAAGGACGGGGACGGGACAGGACGGACCGCCAAACCTAGACAAATCTCGAGGAAAATGGAGCTTGCACAAGGAGCTTCGAGAGGAGAAGGCTTAAGTATGGCTCGGGCATTTCATCGAACACCTCATGTGCATAGGAGGTGAGTTAGAGCACCACAAAGCTCTCCCCTCGCCGGCCCGAAAAACAGAGTAGTGGAGTGCTCTGCTCGCGGGCGAGGTATATATAGGCATCTCATTGGTCCCGGTTCGTGGCTGGAACCGGGACTAAAGGTCCCCCTTTGGTCCCGGTTCCAGCGACGAACCGGGACCAATGGTTGTGGGCCAGGACGAACAGGGACCAATGCCCCACGAGGGCCGGCCGGCCCCCTGGCCTCATGAACCGGGACCATTGCCCCCATGGGTCCCGGTTCATGACTGAACCGGGACTAATGCACTACTAGAAAAAAGGCTATTAGTGGCGCACCCAATATTGCCATTAGTGGCGCACCATGGGTGGGCCACTAATACCACGCCACTAATAAGGAATACTAATGGCGCACCTCTGATGCGCCACTGTTAATCCAAATAATAGTGGCGCACCACTGGTGCGCCATTGGTATGCCACCTAGTGCGCCACTGGTATTGCAGCAGGGGTCCCTACTGATGCGCCACTGATATTCATATGGGTGCGCCACTGTTATTTAACTGGGTGCGCCACTAATGTGCAAGATGGTGCGCCACTGGTATTGCAGCAGGGGTCCCTACTGATGCGCCACTGATATCCATATGGGTGCGCCACTGTTATTTAACTGGGTGCGCCACTAATATGCAATATGGTGCGCCACTACTATTAATTCTAGGAATTTTTTTTTGCATTTCTGGTATTTGCACAGGTTACAAAATACAATACATCACAGAATATAAACAGCACATAATACAATTCATCACATTAGTCTCCGAATTCGAAATAGCGAACAAAGTTCAAATATTAGACAAGTTTAGGTCTCGAGACCGAGTAGCGAGTTTGTCGTCACATTACAAAGTTGATATCATCTAAACTACCATCACATAGAAGAGAGCTGCGGTCACGATGAGCATCATCACGATGAAACTAGTCTTCATCCGGTTCCTCCTCCGCCAGTATCCAGCTTCCGCCTCCGCCCTAGTGGTGTACCCTTTGTAACTGTTACCGCTGAAACGGTGAACCTGTCTCCGACACTCCTCCCAGTCGTCATAGACTCCGGGAACCCTACCCTTGTACACGACATACGACGGCATCTCTATGCACTAGACAAACAAAACGTTAGTAGCAATTCACAGATAATATATAAGTATGCAACAAAAGGATCGGAAGAGAAAAGCAACACATTAATAGCACGGTTCATGGTCCTACTAATAAATAGCATCGATTACATATAAGTTGAACGACTCTCCAAACTAAAGAGACATACAAGTTCATTAAAGTTTAATTACAACACGAGCTAATCGACATTTCAGAACTACATACCATCAATACTTTCTTCGACTCGACTCAGGGACCGGAGCGTGGATGAAGCCGCCGTCATCCGTCGGCGTCATGAATGTGCGGTAGTTGTCAGCCTGCATTTGTAGCGTTGTTTCTATTTCCCTGTTGGACGGTTCATATTTGAGGTGGAACTGCCCCGAGGTACGAAGGACATCTTGACAGATGATTTCCGCAAACTCCGACTGGATGCGAAAGAATTCTTGTCTGATGTCCATGTCCTGGATTGCCGACAAGCGTGCGGCCCAATCTTAGAGACCCTTTGGTAGCATAAGGTGATTATGGTCCCGTACGATCGCCCGCATGTGATGGAGGGCGTAGTAGGCATCCTTCTGACTGCTAGGCGGCTGCTTAACGCAGGGGAACGTCGTTACGTGGGTGAACACGTGCTTGCCGTACCTACACATTTCCTTCCTGAAGGTGCCTCCAGATTTGGCGTAGCCGGGGAGAGCATCATCAAGAACTTTCTTGATATTTGTGTAGTCTTTCTTCGACTGACGGTCCGAGTCGAAATACGTGGCCGTGGAATATTTCGGGCTTAAGAGGATGAGTGTGCAACGTGTGTCACTGCACAAAACACGGAATGTTAGAAAAAAAAAAGAATGATCGAAATCTAAGAAATCATATGTTACGGGGCGGTGAGGGGATGACTTACTCGGGAAAGTAAGGCACGAGGAAGGTATCCTTATCTTTGTTCGCCATCATGACGCCTTCGAGGTATGAACTCGTGATTTGCCGGTCCCCAGCGCTGTCCAAGTGCTTGGCACGCATGTAGAAGGGGTCGACTATCACGATGTCCGGGGTCTTGTCTCTAATGATCTGCATCTCCATATTGAGCGAAAATAGCCGAATGTAGGTGTAGTGCAGCGGATGAAGGTTAAACATAGCGAAGATGTCATCAAACCGCAGGACGATCATACTCCCGATGGTGCCATCGACAAAGCCCTTGCCCTCTGGCACCTTGGCCACGAAAACCGGGTATAAGTCATCTTTCTCGGAGAGACGCCGCTTCTCCATAGAAAGAACACTGTCATGCAGACTCCGCATAGCACCGGTTGCAGCCTTGAGCAGATTAGCCGGTAGCATCGGCCTACCCGCCACATGCACCGCCCTCATGATATCCTTAGGTATTGGTGGCCCGTCCTGAGCACGGATCGTACTCGGTGCCGGCTGGCTCGCACCCTTGTTAGTTTTTCTTTTCCGTCCCTTCTTTGGCTTCTGCTGATGTAATGGGATCGAGGTCTGCTCAGAGACCACCTTCTTGAGTGTGGTGGGGCTGATAATATTTCCCACCTCGGCTGTTTGAGTCTCGGTGAAGGCGGCAGCTGGAGGCGTCTCCTGAGAACCGAACAGACGACGCCTGTTGCAATTGGGTTTCTCCGCGGTACCAGCTAGATCGCGATCGACTTTTGCAGGGTTGGGTTCTTGAGAAGGAGGCGCCAAGAATTCGTCACCGTACCCACCATGTTCGTTGAAGTAGTCATCGACGTTGACAAATGTACCGTCGTCGACGTCCGGATCCTGTGCCATATGCATGCCCGGATCAACTGACGGCGGTAGCGTTGCGGCGGTCTTGCCATGGCTTGGCGCCGGCAGGACTGGCGGTGTTGTCTGTGGGGTGGTGACCCCCGCCCCCAAACGAATCTGGCTCTTCGGCCAAAGCAATGGCCAGTTGAAGCAGGCGCCGAGGGTCATCACATCCTCTTCGTCGGCCCCATGGGGTCGATACGGAGGTAACAAGTCGTCGCAGCCCCGCAGCACCCGAACCAGTTGAACCCTATACACGGTGGGTGGCATCGGATTATGGTGGAACACGCGGTTGCCCGGTTCAACGATTTTGGCCTTGGCGACATCGATCAACTTGCCGTCCACGAAGTGCAGGAGAGTGCATGGAACTTCGTTGGCGGCGCCCTGCGAAAACATGTAGGGCGTCAGGGATGCCCAGTCAAAGGCAAGGAGATGAAGTCATCGGCCGAGGCTTAGTTACCGTGATGGCGTCGAGCTCGGCTAATGTCGAGGCACCGCCAACGGCAGGCGTGCAAGTGACGGAGGTGCAAGTGACCGAGGTGCCGGCCGGCGTATTCTTCCCACACCCGGGTGCATCAAGCTCCAATGCCGGTGCCGGCACCGGAGACACCAATGACGCCTCCGCCGGAGACACCACTGCCGGCGCGTTGTGCGAGTTGCTGCCCGTCAAGCTGGGAATCGGGGGCGGCCCCTGTTGGCCGCCCACAAACCACCCCCGCAGCCCCTCAACCAAGGTAGGCATAATGGCGGTGATCGTCGCTCCCAGTTGGTCTCGCACTTGGTCTCGCACTTGCTCTTCGACTATCTGAGGAATCTGCGCCACTTTTGCCTTGAGTTCTTTAACCTCCTGGCTTTCCAAGCTGGTCTTTCTCTCCTTTCGACTAGTCTTATAGTATTCTGACCATTTCGTGGACAAGCCTTCGCCGGCCACACGACCAGCTGACGTCGGCTTAGTTAACTTATCCTTCTGTTTCATTACATTCAACGCCCTATTTAAAGTGGTGTCCCAAGGGGCAGACGGGGAGCTCTGAGACCCCGCGCTACTGCTTTCAGTTTCCTGCGGAAGGAACGTGAACCATTTAGAAATTTGGCTTCATTAATTAGAATGCAACCATATGGAGCTAATTACGCGGGGGTGTATTCCTTACCAGAACAAGCTCAAGCGCCTTCACCTTCGGATCCATGGTAAGCTCCTTTGTTACCGGGTCCTCCTTGTACCGGGCTCTGATATAGTTCCTGGTCTGCTTTTCATGGCGGTATTTATCGAAGAGGGGCGGTAGGCCTTGCTCGACACGCTCCGCGTCCTCCTTGTCCCATTTAGGTTCCGCCACTCTGTAACCGCCGGGACCGAGTTTGTGGACCCCTAAGTTCAATTCCTGCATTTCTTTCCCCCACTGACTTGATTCCACGGATGCGTTGCTCTCGCACTTCGTCTTGAACTCCAGGTAGTCAGCTTTGCTGATCGAAGGATTTTTCTCCTTGATCTTCTCATAACTATCACCTCTTTCAATCATTTTCTTCACCCGGGCTCTCCAAGAAGCCAGGGCCGTGCTCATCTTCGTGAGGGCGGCACTGTTCACTTTATTCCCTGAGAGGCGTGTGTTTGCGAAGTCACCGGGGAACTTGTATCGTTCGTGCAGCTT
This sequence comes from Aegilops umbellulata, assembly GCA_032464435.1. Taxonomy (NCBI): domain Eukaryota; kingdom Viridiplantae; phylum Streptophyta; class Magnoliopsida; order Poales; family Poaceae; genus Aegilops; species Aegilops umbellulata. Next base: position 383,880,683 of record CP136059.1, on the reverse strand, counting down.
CGTGAAGAGGAGGATCCGCAAATTCCCTCGTTCACGATGCCTTAGGTTCTCGGTGTTGATCGTGACGGTGCTCCGGACAATGCACCCGAGTTGTCCCGCGTACCCACTGACTAATTCTTTGGGCGCCGTTGGATGCCCACTGGAGGACACTTCAGTAAATTCCTCCTTGACGGTGCCGAGCACGTTCGGGCGCCGGTCCTTCCGTTGCCTCTTCGGTTGGCTGCCATCATCAGTGGTGGCATCCCCGGCGGCACCATCAGTGGTGTCATCCCCGACTTCACTAGGGGTTGTGTAGTCGGGATCGGTGTCTTCCGCGGCGTCCTCATAGCGGTGAGGGTATTCCTCCATCTCCTGGGACAGCTCCCAGAATGGCTTGCCGCCCGAACCGCCGGCCTCATCGTTGTCGGCCATGTTCGCTCTAAATAGGAAAAAAGTTTGGTCAAAAAGTTGGTTATTGTCAAGGAACAAGATCTCATCATTTAGGGTTTGTGAGGAATTATCATGGTCTCATCACTTAGGGTTTGTCGACACCGAGGCATCCTAAAAGCTACGGTTTTATCATTTAGAGTGTCGTTGATAGAAGCTATTCAGAACTAGTCCTACTTAATTCTTGATCCTACTTAATTAAGTACTAAGATACCCCGGCCCATGCATTAGTCGCAAGTACCCCATATGTCCTATTTTTAGTAAAGTCATGCTAAAATTCACGGAAATTTTCAGCATGACCTTTGCTGAAAATAGGACATATGGAGTACCCGAACTTGCCGGAACGGAAGTTAATCGACATTCCGGCAAACTCAAGGGCCTCTCGGGGTACCTGCAAAATCATCACGACACGATGGTCGGAGACAAAACCCAGCAAACTAGCACCACAATGTGCCTCTACTTTCATATGGATGAAAAGGCCACAGACCATATGGTCCTCTGCTTTCATATGGACAAAAAAGGCCTACATATAGGCACAACAGAGCAGCAAGCCCATCACTCTTTTGGTGAACAGAAACTATGTTTGAATCTGTATAATAACAGAGCAGCAAGTCTATTGTCCAATACTGAAGCGGAATTCAGTTTGCCCTAGCACTTGGTGCTATTCTGAACAAGTGTACTTTCAGAACCATGATAATAATTTAAGTAAAGTAGTATAAGAACCTGTATAGGAACATGGCAGTAGCCATATAACTAGTGCTTATATACCTACAAGAGTGTAACAGGACCAACAACATAACTGCATTTAAAGAAAATACAACAGTAGTATAAACCTACCAGTAGTATTGCAGTGTATATTTCCTTCTAATAGCTCACTGGTTTGACTAGAATTTTGATAAAACAGTAGCAATTCTTCTCGTAAAATATGACTATCAAGATGTGTATAGTTCACTAAGTTGACAATCAGTAGGAAATTCTACCAAGATAATACTTATTGTTAGGGTACTCTCCTTTCAGAGGTATGTACGTAGTAAATATTGGCTCTTTGCTGTTGAAATGAACAATCTAAAATACAGGTGAAAGCTTTCTTCTTCTGTAGCATGGAGCAGTTGTCCATCCAGAGAAAGTAAAGGTATCTGTCCTTGCTACATGACACATACAATGCTTACGACCTGGTAACTGGTGCCATAATTTTGGCTGGAGAAGGAGTTGGACTTCGACTGACTAGCAGAACTTGTCTTGTCATACTCCGCCTAAGAAGCAACCAAAGTTACTAGGCGTTCTCAACCTAAGAATGTCCATGCCCTCATTTTCCTGGGTGTTCAAAATGTCATGTTAACCTTTAAGCAGTCCTGAGTCATGGTCCCATTTTTATTTTATGCATCAATTGATAACCTTTAAGCAGTGGACGCAGTGCACAGAAGCAAGTTTTCGCTTGCAAGGATGCATTAGCATTTTCAGAGACCTTCTCTTCAGGAGAGAAAAAAAAATCAGTACTTAGACTAAAACAATTTCTAACTTCTTTCTTAAAGATATCCTTATAGAGAGAAGTAGTCATATCTAACATGCCTTTAAGTTCAGTGGCAGTGCCATTAGGCCCATCATGGGCATGGATCAACGTCTTCCTCCTTTAATTTGCTAAAGCTTGAAAATATTTGCTATTCTTATCCCTCTCTAGAATGTCTCTATCTCTAGACCTATGTCTAGCTTTAACTTCATCTTTGAGCCATATACTTTGAAGCTGTTGCAATATCTCTTTCATTCTGGAGATCTCAGAACCACATAATTGGATGTTCTCAAATTTAACATCTAGCAAATCTAACTCTTGAGAGAGTGAGATTTGGACCTTTCTAATTTCAGCATCTATGATTTTACTTTATCGTTTAGAAAATTTCTAAACCTTCTAACAGTCTCTTGCCGTATGTCAATAGGTTTGACCATCTTGACGGCTGCGTTCTAAAAACCATATGTCCATTAGAACACTAGAATTTTGACAGTAACCACTTAACACTTTCTGTCTGACGAAACTGAACTTTAGGTTCAGACAAATTTTGAGACAGAGATGATTAGCTCGAACAAGTAATTAAATTGAACCCTGGAATGAAGTAGAAGCTAGATTAACACCCTAGGAACCCTAAGCTAGTACCCAATTGAACCAGAGCATCATCAAAAGGTATGAACCCTAGAACAGGAACCCTCGGATTCGACAGAGAGCTGGCAGCAGAGAGAAGTTAGATTAGAGAAAGAGAGAGGGAGAGGAAGGGAACTCACGAGGAGGGCGTCGGAGGAGGTCGTCGGAGGAGGGCGTTGGAGGAGGTCGTCGGAGGAGGGCGTCGGAGGAGGTCGTCGGAGGAGGGCGTCCAGATGGGCGAGGAGGGCGTCGGAGGAGGTCGGGGGCCGCGGTCCAGGCCGGCAGCACGCGGGGAAGGAGAGAGGGCGAGGGCGGAGTGCGGCGGCGGTGGGGGAGAGGGCGGAGTGCGGCGGCGGTGGGGGCGGGCGGCGGGGAGGGGGGATTTGGGTGCTCTCGTCCAAAGTGCGGGAGTGGGAGGAGAGGGAGGCGCGGGGAGAAGAGAAAGTAGGGGGAGGGCCAGCTAGCAATGGCGCACCAGGGGACATGCGCCATAACAGATCGATATCAATGGCGCACTTTTACGTCGTGCGCCATAAACAGCTCAATATCAAAGTCATAAGAATTGTGTGTGTGGTTATGGACAGAACCACACACATGGCCTAGTGGTTGGCGCGTTGGTTATGGACAGAACCACCCAGGTTCGAATCCTGGCAACCCCACTTTTTGCATATTTTTTAAAATTTTATTTTAACCTTATGATAAACATCCAAACACTTTAAAATAAACACATGGCAATTTTAATACTCCCTCCATTCCTAAAAATAGGGCGTATAATTTTTTTACAATGCATCTCCTTTACTCAATCACAATATAGAATCATTTACAATGCTATGGCATGGTTGAAATCAAGTGAGATGAAATAACAGTCATCAAAGATTGACATGAAATAACAGTCGTCAAATTAAGATTGAGTTTGCATGTAAAGTAATATAATGTTTAAAAGATCTTTAATAATGGTTGAAATCAAGTGATACATGTAATAATTTAGTTGCATGTAATAATTGAGCTTGCCACTGACACACACACACGCGGCCGACACGTCGTGATTCAATCTTAGCTATCTTTTCACAATCTTCTTGCCCTTCTTCCTCGCGGTTGAATAATTTAGCCCCGAAACCCCTTGAATTGATCTTCTCTTGAACGGACGTCCTTTAGGTAGGGTGGTCCTGCTACTTCTTGTGGTGTATGGTACTTCATCGTCGTCGTCATCTTCCATCTTCGGGTCGCCGTACTTGTCAAAGTCTTCCTCATTGGCGACTCCATCCATTCCGATGATGTTCCTTTTGCCTCTCCTCACGACAACACGACTGGGCTTTGGCGGGTCGGTAATGAAGAAGCATTGGTCCACTTTGGAAGCCAGTACCCATGGCTCATTTTTCGCGGTGACGTTTGCGCCCGCGGTCTTGGATTTGGCTTCGGGTATAACCATGGTGGTGAAATACCGGTCTTCTTTTAGGACGCTCTTGGCCCATCTGACACGGAACATCGGGACCTTCTCTCCAGCGTAGCTCAGCTCCCAGAACACGGAACATCGGGATGAAAAAGTTTTTTATATGAAAAATCATCTACTCGAAAAGTTACATCCAAATTTAACAGGGGGAACCCCGTTAAACATTTTTAGAATCCCCAAAAACCTAACAGAAAAAAAGATACGGGGCTTTTAAGTTCTGGAGAGGCAAAAAAATTCAAAAAATTTCAAATTGTGGTCAAACTGTGGTCAAACAATGGTCAAACTAATTATTCTAGAATATTAGTGTTACTAAATAATTATTTCAGTTTTTTTTAAACTTTGTCAAATCTGGTCAAACTGTGGTCAAACTGTGGTAAAAAAATGGTCAAACTAATTATTCCAGAAATATTAGTGTTACTAAATAATTACTGTTTTTTAAAATAATAGTTTCAAACTCAAACAGTGAAATGTGTCACTTCATGCTCAAGCTAAATACCTGAGGGTTAATAGAATTGACATCCTACTATTGTCAGGAAAACAACAAGTGCAGACTTGGAAACGAGGGAGAATAGAACGCGGAAGTTAAGCGTGCTCAGGCTGGGGGAGTGGGAGGATGGGTGACCGTTCGGGAAGTTAGATGATTTGGAATGATGAGGGGTGATTAGAGATTAGAGGATAAATTGAGCAGTGATGAGGGGTGGTGTTTAGAGATTAGAGGTTAAAATAATTCAGAAATTTGAAAATAAAAAAAATTGTAAAAATTCGCAAAAAAAATTCGCAAAAATATTTAAACCTGCGGAGGAGGCCTTTAGTCCCGGTTAGCCACGAGAACCGGGACTAAAGGTCCCCGGCCCCGACGGACCACGGGCGCCCACGTGGCGGGCCTTTAGTCCCGGTCAGCCACAAGAACCGGGACTAAAGACTTTTGTCGCGGTCCGGAAGAGCCGCGGCTAAAGGGGGGGGGGTCTTTAGTCGCGACCATTTAGTCCCGGTTGCACAGCCGGGGCTAAAGGCTGTTGCGAACCGGGACTAAAGGGCTTTTTTCTACCAGTGATGCCTCAACGAATCAAATCGGACAACGAATTGCGAGAAAGGAAGTGTTGAACAAAAACAGCAAACATAATAGTGTATATTAAATCTAGCCCTGCAAATGCGCGGGTCGCAACGCTAGTTAAAACTAACAGTTATAGCAGTTTTTAAAGTTCTGTACGTACATACAGAACAGTAGGTACTCGGTACTCACCCAGAGTTCCTCAGCCCACATTTGACGTACCCAAATCGCTATTTTGATCTTGTCAGCCGTCGTCGGCTCCGTCAGACTTGCAAGCACCACCGCACCATCACAGACTCACAGTCACGCTCCTCTACCAATCCGGTGTGAGCGCATAGCACCAAGACCATGTTGTTGCAAGTGGCCTCTGTGCTGGAGGCAGCCACCATGGCATCGCACCTGCACGGCTGGATGTCCTGCGCCAGACCTGGAAAGAAGAGCGGGGCAACGCCTCGCAATCGGGGCTGGGCGAGGATAGTGACAGCGGCTGCAACTGTATCTCCGCCCCGACTCCAAATCGATACCCCACTCGTCGTCCTTCCATGCGAGCTGGGCGACGCAGCCGCCGCCGTCCGGGTCTACTGCCTCATCCAGTCCTGGCCCGCTTGGATCCCGCGCCACAGGCTCAACCACCGCGGTTGAGGCAGAGGTCAAGATGAAGCGGCGATGGCGGCGCGTCGAGGGGTGGAGGGGTTCGATGGTCGCCGCGGAGGAGGAGGACCAGAATATGGCGTAGCGCAGCCGCGGCGGTAGGTCGAGCCGCGGTGGGTGGGCCGGACTGAGGAGAGTATGGTGAGTACCGGCGGATAGGAAACCGAATTTTTGAACGAAAATTCGAATCTGAGCCTGAGCTCATCTGCACCTGCGCTCATGAAAAAAATCAAAATAAATACTAAAAAAATTCAAACAATTCCAAAAAAATTGGGTGGTAGCAAATTTTATGCGTGAGGTACGCTTCAATTTTCGAAACATTTGGACTTCTGTGCAGCTCTCAGCAAAAAATGCAAATCGGAGGTCTGTAAAAATGTGTACGGTTCATATACTGTTTTGGTCTGATTTGTCTTTTTTGCTGAGAGCTGCACAGAAGTCCAAATGTTTTGAAGTCCAAATTGTCTACCACCATAATTTGTTTTGGAATTTTTTGAATTTTTTTGAATTTTTTACGAATTTATTTTTGAACGGGTGCAGATGCACCCAGGCACCGAAACGCCGCTCTCATTTTTGTAGCACTTTTTTCGCCTCTTCCTTTTATTAGCAGCGCACCATGGCATGGACCTATTTTTCTCCGTGGTGGAGTATGGTCAGTCAACGTAAATTAATAAGTGCACAAAATGGATTAATTAGGTTAATTCTATCTGTTAGATTGAGATTTGTGGGCCTAATCGTGCGGTGCTGCTTGGGTCGTGCGATGTCGTATGGCTAATTATGGGGTACACGTAAGAAAGTTCTTGTTTGATTGTTTAATATACTCCCTCTTTCTAGGTGAGTAAATCATATTAGGTTGTGCACCGTGACCAAGGCAGAGGGGAAAACAAGAGAAATTAATGTTCATTTGCTAATTAATAGTCTTGCATGCAATGAACTGACCACTGCATGTCGTGTTTGGTAGCCTCAAGTCATTAAAAGCAGACACACTCCACATCTCTTATTGGTTGGTTCCTTTATTTATGTCAAAAAACAAAAAACAAGAAGAGAGTTAATGCACCGCGCCTAAGTGCTTTGGGATTATTTGGTTTTCATAAGATGACTTACTCACCTAGACGGGAAGTAGTGGAGACGGAGAAGAAATAAAGCTATCCGTCTGCCGTCTCCTCGTCTCCTAATCCTCAAGCAGGTGAGCGCAGCCAAGTGCGGAGCTGCGGCCGGCGGCGATCGATCGATCTGTTCCTAGCGGCCGGGCAGAATAGCGGCCGGAACACTCGTACTCCGCAGCGCGCGGCAGCGGCAGCCGGTTGGCAGCGAGGCAATCTAGCGATCGATAGCAGCACGCCCTAGGGCGCCCATGCGACTGTAATTAATTTTGTCTTCCCAGTTACCTCTCTCACTCTATGTTTTTTCTTCTTTTTTTTTTGCAAGTTCCTTCTCTGTCTATGTTAGCAAAATTATAACATGTTTTTCTCTAGATTATACTTGTCATCAATCCCCCTTCCGTGTTGTATTTCCTAAAAAAAGATACATGTTGCAGCTACTAGATTAAACCTTACTAAATATATTGTAATGTATGTGTTTTTGAAAAACGTGGGGCATTAGCTAATGTTTTAACCTCTAATTATGTATACTACATCGTGTCTTCATTCGCTTGACAAATTTTGATGTCTCATTTGTAATTTTATTTGATAAGTGCAGATAATATCGATAAGTTTTTCTCAAAACAAAGACACCATCATAAGATACTCCCGAACATGTCATTTTCATGTAATTTTGGCCTTAATTTTATTTTTTCTTTTAGCATTATTAAACATTTTGACCATTGCATTTGTATTTTATTAATCTATTTCTATTATGTCTGGTAATTTTTGTTAAAACCTGTGAAACATAAATTTATAGTTCTCACATCATGACTTGGAAATTTTAAGCCATGGATAAGTGTTTCATAAGGGTAACATTAGCTCCAGCTCCGCCCCTGAGTAGTTTGGCATGGAAGCTCAATGACTACTCGCGATGGTCCCCTCTAATAGAAAACGGTCCATTTGTCCCGGTTCCATAGGCCCATTTGTCCCAGTTTTGGAATCAGGACTAAAGGGTTGGGACTAAAGCCCATGACCTTTAGTCCCGGTTCGTACTTACGAACCGGGACAGGTGGGGCTCCACGTGGTCTCTCCGGCGAGCCCAGGCAAGAGGGCCTTTGGTCCCGGTTGGTAACACCAACCGGGACCAAAAAGCATCCACGCGTCAGCAGCTCACGAGCTGTGGTTTTTGTTTTTTTTCAAAGGGGGGGGGGGGGGGTTGGGGTTTGTGATGCCCGCGGCCAAAAGTTTAGTCCCACCTCGCCAGTTGAGAGGGGCTCGGAATGGTTTATAAGCCCCACTTCGGCTGCCCTCTCGAGCTCCTCTCAAATGCAGGTTTACGTGCATAATCTCACACTACGCTGCATGTGGGCCTGCTGGGCCTTTTTTGGGCCCGAATCCTGGGCCATGGTTGGGTTTCTAGTCGTATTCAGGCCGTGGTGGGCCAGTAGGTGGCATTTTCCCCCAATTTTTTTGTTTTCTTTATTTATTTTATTTTGTTTCTACTTACAGCAAAACACTTACTCTTTTCAGTGATTCTTTTAGCTTTTAGGTAATAAAAATTATAAACTTTCTGTAAGTGCCTTTAGTTTTCCAATTTGAATAGTTTAAATTTGAATTTTCTGAAATTTGTGTGAATCACTTGTTCGTGAATAACTTTACTATAAAAATAGATTTCCGAGTGATTCTTTTTCCTGCTATTTAATATTACTATGTTTTATCATTATATTCAATTTGGTAATTAGGTTATTTGAAATGTCTGTTTTAATCTAAAACATATTTTGTTATTTTAGTTTGCTATTAAAGTTTCAAACAAAAAAATTCTTTTTGAAAATTCGTTTTGCTATTAATGTTTTGAACAAAAAATATTGTGATAATTTTAGTTGCATAAATTTTATATAATTATAGTTTCAAAAATACTAGAGGTTTAGAAAAGCTTTTTAGTTGAATCATTTTGCTATTAGAGTTTCATTAAAGTTTTCTGGTTCATTCTTTTTTCTATTAGAGTTTCATTAAAGTCTTCTAGTTCATTCTTTTAGTTCATTATTTTTGCTATTAGAGTTTCATAAAAGTTTTCTAGTTCATTCTTTTTTATATTAGTTCATTCTTTGAGCTAAATGACCCAGAAATTGAAAAGCACTTCAAATGAACTCTGAAGAGGTTGAAAATTGGCATGATATCATTATTTCACCCACATAGCATGTGCTAAAAAGTTGAGAGGGTTACGGCAAAAACTGGATGCAGTTCGTGTACAAAATGGACAAGCTCTTTCGAAGTATCAGCGCTTCGGATGAAAAATCATCTGTCAAAAAGGGATTTCATATTTTTGAACTTAGTTGAACTCCAGACTTTTTGTGTGCTCAAAATGAACCATTCAAGGCCACATCATCAATTTTCAACCCTTTCTGACTTCATCTGGTATTTTTCATGCATTTACTGATTTTTTAAGCTAAATGACCCTGAAATTGAAAAGCACTTCAAATGAACTCTGAAAAGGTTGAAAGTTGGCAGGGTATCATTTCACCCACATAGCATGTGCTAAAAAGTTGAGAGGGTTACGCCAAAAACTGGATGCACTTCGTGTACAAAATTGACATTCTCTTTCGAAGTATTAGAGTTTCGGACGAAAACCCATATGTTACAAAGGGATTTCATTTTTTTGAACTTATTTGAACTCCAGACTTTTTGTGTGTTCAAAATGAACCATTCAAAGCCACATCATCAATTTTCAACCCTTTCTGACTTCACCTGATATTTTTCATGCATTTACTGATTTTTGTAAGCTAAATGACACTGAAATTGAAAAGTACTACAAATGAACTCTGAAAAGGTTGAAAGTTGGCATGGTATCATCATTTCACCTACATAGCATGTGCTAAAAAGTTGAGAGGGTTACGAAAAAATTGGATGCACTTCGTGTACAAAACGGACGATCTCTTTTGAAGTATCAGGGTTTCATACGGAAACTCATCTGTTACAAAAGACATTTCATTTCTTCACATGTAACTGCAGTGATATTCTAGATCAAAGGTATCATCTTAATAGATGTGGAGAGAAAGTCTTCACTTTTTCTTCGCTTGTGTCCTTTGCTGATTGCGCCGTAACCATGGATTTTCTTCATCGTTTAACAGGGTGCTTGGGTCAGCCTTGACTTTGAAGGGAGGAATTTCATGAAACTTTTCATAATCTTCAGACATGTCTGTCTTGCCCTGCAATCCGACACACGTACACCGTTTCCATTCCACACCTGTAAAAGTTCTTCAACTAATAGCCTTAGGTACACATCAATGTCGTTGCCGGGTTGCTTAGGCCTTGGATGAGAACTGGCATCATAATGAACTTCCGCTTCATGCACAGCCAGGTTATAGATAGATAGAGTCACGGGCCAGGTGCTGTGATTGCCGCTCTGCTCCCCAAAAGTATTAATGCCATCCGCGCTTAAACCAAACCATATGTTCCTGGCGTCACCTGCAAATTCCTCCCAGTACTTTCTCTCGATTTTTCTCCACTACGACCCATCAGCGGGTGCTCTCAACTTCCCGTCTTTCTTACGGTCCTCTCTGTGCCATCGCATCAAGTTGGCATGCTCTTTGTTTCTGAACAGATGTTTCAACCGTGGTATTATAGGAGCATGCCACATCACCTTGGCAGGAACCCTGTTCCTGGGGCGCTCGTCGTCAACATCACCAGGGTCATCTCGTCTGATCTTATACCGCAATGCACCACATACCGGGCATGCGTTCAAATCCTTGTATGCACCGCAGTAGAGGATGCAGTCATTAGGGCATGCATGTATCTTCTGCACCTCCAATCCTAGAGCGCATACGACCTTCTTTGTTGCGTACGTACTGTCGGGCAATTCGTTATCCTTTGGAAGCTTCTCAAATCCTTTGTCAGGTACACCATTATCTGCCTTCCACTGTAGCAATTCCAGTATGGTGTCGAGCTTTGTGTTGCCATCCTCGCAATTGGGGTACAACCCTTTTTTGAGATCCTCTAACATGCGATCGAACTTCAGCTTCTCCTTTTGAATTTCGCATTGTCTCTTTGCATCAACAATGACCCGGCGAAGATCATCATTGGGCACATCATCTGGTTCCTCTTGATCTTCAGCTTCCCCCATTGCGGCATCACCGTATTCAGGGGGCACATAGTTGTCATCATCCTCTTTTACTATGTTGTCTTCCATCATAACCCCTCTTTCTCCGTACTTGATCTAAACATTATAGTGTGGCGTGAAACCATTATAAAGCAGGTGGGTGTGAAGGGTTTTCCCACAGCCAGGGCATGGACAACACAGAAAACCATTCTGCTTGTTTGCCTCGGCCACTGCAAGAAAATTATGCAGGCCCTCAATGTACTCGGAGGTGCGTGAGTTACCGTACATCCATTGTAGGTTCATCTGCTTGCATTATATATCATTAAGTGCATCGAAAACCATTACAGAACATCATGAATAGATAAGTGACAAAATTAATAGAAGTTCATCATCACATTAAAACCGAAGTACATACATAGTTCCCCAGAGCATCTAATTAAACAATACATTGAAACTATGTAAAACATTTCAATGCAACAGCAAATGCGATCATAATCGCAACCAAGGTAACAATTGATCCAACGGCAAAATGATACCAAGCTTCGGTATGAATGGCATATTTTATCATTTTTCTAATCTTCAAGCGCATTGCATCCATCTTGATCTTGTGATCATCGACGACATCCGCAACATGCAACTCCAATATCTTCTCCTCCTCCTCATTTTTTTAAAATTTTCCTTCAAGTAATTGTTTTCTTCTTCAACTAAATTTAACCTCTCGACAATAGGGTCAGTTGGAATTTCCGGTTCACATACCTCCTAGATAAAAAAATCTATGTCACGTTGGTTGACATAATTGTCATCAACAATAAGTGAATCAAATATTTATAAAAGATAATATATACCACATCCGGATCATATACATGACGAGGGCGGACGGAGGCGGATACCAAAACTATCGCACTATATAATAACAAACAATAATAAAAGTAAGAAAATTACACAAGTATCTATCTAAATCATACAAGTAAGAACTTTTTTCTTTTACAAAGAAGATAAGATCAAGGTGGTGCCAGCGACTAGATCGGCGCGGGCGATCGACGGCGGTAAGGACGGGGACGGGACAGGACGGACCGCCAAACCTAGACAAATCTCGAGGAAAATGGAGCTTGCACAAGGAGCTTCGAGAGGAGAAGGCTTAAGTATGGCTCGGGCATTTCATGGAACACCTCATGTGCATAGGAGGTGAGTTAGAGCACCACAAAGCTCTCCCCTCGCCGGCCCGAAAAACAGAGTAGTGGAGTGCTCTGCTCGCGGGCGAGGTATATATAGGCATCTCATTGGTCCCGGTTCGTGGCTGGAACCGGGACTAAAGGTCCCCCTTTGGTCCCGGTTCCAGCGACGAACCGGGACCAATGGTTGTGGGCCAGGACGAACAGGGACCAATGCCCCACGAGGGCCGGCCGGCCCCCTGGCCTCATGAACCGGGACCATTGCCCCCATGGGTCCCGGTTCATGACTGAACCGGGACTAATGCACTACTAGAAAAAAGGCTATTAGTGGCGCACCCAATATTGCCATTAGTGGCGCACCATGGGTGGGCCACTAATACCACGCCACTAATAAGGAATACTAATGGCGCACCTCTGATGCGCCACTGTTAATCCAAATAACAGTGGCGCACCACTGGTGCGCTATTGGTATGCCACCTAGTGCGCCACTGGTATTGCAGCAGGGGTCCCTACTGATGCGCCACTGATATTCATATGGGTGCGCCACTGTTATTTAACTGGGTGCGCCACTAATGTGCAAGATGGTGCGCCACTGGTATTGCAGCAGGGGTCCCTACTGATGCGCCACTGATATCCATATGGGTGCGCCACTGTTATTTAACTGGGTGCGCCACTAATGTGCAATATGGTGCGCCACTACTATTAATTCTAGGAATTTTTTTTTGCATTTCTGGTATTTGCACAGGTTACAAAATACAATACATCACAGAATATAAACAGCACATAATACAATTCATCACATTAGTCTCCGAATTCGAAATAGCGAACAAAGTTCAAATATTAGACAAGTTTAGGTCTCGAGACCGAGTAGCGAGTTTGTCGTCACATTACAAAGTTGATATCATCTAAACTACCATCACATAGAAGAGAGCTGCGGTCACGATGAGCATCATCACGATGAAACTAGTCTTCATCCGGTTCCTCCTCCGCTCCCTCCTCTCTCCCTCTAGATAGCGCCAGTATCCAGCTTCCGCCTCCGCCCTAGTGGTGTACCCTTTGTAACTGTTACCGCTGAAACGGTGAACCTGTCTCCGACACTCCTCCCAGTCGTCATAGACTCCGGGAACCCTACCCTTGTACACGACATACGACGGCATCTCTATGCACTAGACAAACAAAACGTTAGTAGCAATTCACAGATAATATATAAGTATGCAAAAAAAGGATCGGAAGAGAAAAGCAACACATTAATAGCACGGTTCATGGTCCTACTAATAAATAGCATCGATTACATATAAGTTGAACGACTCTCCAAACTAAAGAGACATACAAGTTCATTAAAGTTTAATTACAACACGAGCTAATCGACATTTCAGAACTACATACCATCAATACTTTCTTCGACTCGACTCAGGGACCGGAGCGTGGATGAAGCCGCCGTCATCCGTCGGCGTCATGAATGTGCGGTAGTTGTCAGCCTGCATTTGTAGCGTTGTTTCTATTTCCCTGTTGGACGGTTCATATTTGAGGTGGAACTGCCCCGAGGTACGAAGGACATCTTGACAGATGATTTCCGCAAACTCCGACTGGATGCGAAAGAATTCTTGTCTGATGTCCATGTCCTGGATTGCCGACAAGCGTGCGGCCCAATCTTAGAGACCCTTTGGTAGCATAAGGTGATTATGGTCCCGTACGATCGCCCGCATGTGATGGAGGGCGTAGTAGGCATCCTTCTGACTGCTAGGCGGCTGCTTAACGCAGGGGAACGTCGTTACGTGGGTGAACACGTGCTTGCCGTACCTACACATTTCCTTCCTGAAGGTGCCTCCAGATTTGGCGTAGCCGGGGAGAGCATCATCAAGAACTTTCTTGATATTTGTGTAGTCTTTCTTCGACTGACGGTCCGAGTCGAAATACGTGGCCGTGGAATATTTCGGGCTTAAGAGGATGAGTGTGCAACGTGTGTCACTGCACAAAACACGGAATGTTAGAAAAAAAAAGAACGATCGAAATCTAAGAAATCATATGTTACGGGGCGGTGAGGGGATGACTTACTCGGGAAAGTAAGGCACGAGGAAGGTATCCTTATCTTTGTTCGCCATAATGACGCCTTCGAGGTATGAACTCGCGATTTGCCGGTCCCCAGTGCTGTCCAAGTGCTTGGCACGCATGTAGAAGGGGTCGACTATCACGATGTCCGGGGTCTTGTCTCTAATGATCTGCATCTCCATATTGAGTGAAAATAGCCGAATGTAGGTGTAGTGCAGCGGATGAAGGTTAAACATAGCGAAGATGTCATCAAACCGCAGGACGATCATACTCCCGATGGTGCCATCGACAAAGCCCTTGCCCTCTGGCACCTTGGCCACGAAAACCGGGTATAAGTCATCTTTCTCGGAGAGACGCCGCTTCTCCATAGAAAGAACACTGTCATGCAGACTCCGCATAGCACCGGTTGCAGCCTTGAGCAGATTAGCCGGTAGCATCGGCCTACCCGCCACATGCACCGCCCTCATGATATCCTTAGGTATTGGTGGCCCGTCCTGAGCACGGATCGTACTCGGTGCCGGCTGGCTCGCACCCTTGTTAGTTTTTCTTTTCCGTCCCTTCTTTGGCTTCTGCTGATGTAATGGGATCGAGGTCTGCTCAGAGACCACCTTCTTGAGTGTGGTGGGGCTGATAATATTTCCCACCTCGGCTGTTTGAGTCTTGGTGAAGGCGGCAGCTGGAGGCGTCTCCTGAGAACCGAACAGACGACGCCTGTTGCAATTGGGTTTCTCCGCGGTACCAGCTAGATCGCGATCGACTTTTGCAGGGTTGGGTTCTTGAGAAGGAGGCGCCAAGAATTCGTCACCGTACCCACCATGTTCGTTGAAGTAGTCATCGACGTTGACAAATGTACCGTCGTCGACGTCCGGATCCTGTGCCATATGCATGCCCGGATCAACTGACGGCGGTAGCGTTGCGGCGGTCTTGCCATGGCTTGGCGCCGGCAGGACTGGCGGTGTTGTCTGTGGGGTGGTGACCCCCGCCCCCAAACGAATCTGGCTCTTCGGCCAAAGCAATGGCCAGTTGAAGCAGGCGCCGAGGGTCATCACATCCTCTTCGTCGGCCCCATGGGGTCGATACGGAGGTAACAAGTCGTCGCAGCCCCGCAGCACCCGAACCAGTTGAACCCTATACACGGTGGGTGGCATCGGATTATGGTGGAACACGCGGTTGCCCGGTTCAACGATTTTGGCCTTGGCGACATCGATCAACTTGCCGTCCACGAAGTGCAGGAGAGTGCATGGAACTTCGTTGGCGGCGCCCTGCGAAAACATGTAGGGCGTCAGGGATGCCCAGTCAAAGGCAAGGAGATGAAGTCATCGGCCGAGGCTTAGTTACCGTGATGGCGTCGAGCTCGGCTAATGTCGAGGCACCGCCAACGGCAGGCGTGCAAGTGACGGAGGTGCAAGTGACCGAGGTGCCGGCCGGCGTATTCTTCCCACACCCGGGTGCATCAAGCTCCAATGCCGGTGCCGGCACCGGAGACACCAATGACGCCTCCGCCGGAGACACCACTGCCGGCGCGTTGTGCGAGTTGCTGCCCGTCAAGCTGGGAATCGGGGGCGGCCCCTGTTGGCCGCCCACAAACCACCCCCGCAGCCCCTCAACCAAGGTAGGCATAATGGCGGTGATCGTCGCTCCCAGTTGGTCTCGCACTTGGTCTCGCACTTGCTCTTCGACTATCTGAGGAATCTGCGCCACTTTTGCCTTGAGTTCTTTAACCTCCTGGCTTTCCAAGCTGGTCTTTCTCTCCTTTCGACTAGTCTTATAGTATTCTGACCATTTCGTGGACAAGCCTTCGCCGGCCACACGACCAGCTGACGTCGGCTTAGTTAACTTATCCTTCTGTTTCATTACATTCAACGCCCTATTTAAAGTGGTGTCCCAAGGGGCAGACGGGGAGCTCTGAGACCCCGCGCTACTGCTTTCAGTTTCCTGCGGAAGGAACGTGAACCATTTAGAAATTTGGCTTCATTAATTAGAATGCAACCATATGGAGCTAATTACGCGGGGGTGTATTCCTTACCAGAACAAGCTCAAGCGCCTTCACCTTCGGATCCATGGTAAGCTCCTTTGTTACCGGGTCCTCCTTGTACCGGGCTCTGATATAGTTCCTGGTCTGCTTTTCATGGCGGTATTTATCGAAGAGGGGCGGTAGGCCTTGCTCGACACGCTCCGCGTCCTCCTTGTCCCATTTAGGTTCCGCCACTCTGTAACCGCCGGGACCGAGTTTGTGGACCCCTAAGTTCAATTCCTGCATTTCTTTCCCCCACTGACTTGATTCCACGGATGCGTTGCTCTCGCACTTGGTCTTGAACTCCAGGTAGTCAGCTTTGCTGATCGAAGGATTTTTCTCCTTGATCTTCTCATAACTATCACCTCTTTCAATCATTTTCTTCACCCGGGCTCTCCAAGAAGCCAGGGCCGTGCTCATCTTCGTGAGGGCGGCACTGTTCACTTTATTCCCTGAGAGGCGTGTGTTTGCGAAGTCACCGGGGAACTTGTATTGTTCGTGCAGCTTCGTGAAGAGGAGGATCCGCAAATTCCCTCGTTCACGATGCCTTAGGTTCTCGGTGTTGATCGTGACGGTGCTCCGGACAATGCACCCGAGTTGTCCCGCGTACCCACTGACTAATTCTTTGGGCGCCGTTGGATGCCCACTGGAGGACACTTCAGTAAATTCCTCCTTGACGGTGCCGAGCACGTTCGGGCGCCGGTCCTTCCGTTGCCTCTTCGGTTGGCTGCCATCATCAGTGGTGGCATCCCCGGCGGCACCATCAGTGGTGTCATCCCCGACTTCACTAGGGGTTGTGTAGTCGGGATCGGTGTCTTCCGCGGCGTCCTCATAGCGGTGAGGGTATTCCTCCATCTCCTGGGACAGCTCCCAGAATGGCTTGCCGCCCGAACCGCCGGCCTCATCGTTGTCGGCCATGTTCGCTCTAAATAGGAAAAAAGTTTGGTCAAAAAGTTGGTTATTGTCAAGGAACAAGATCTCATCATTTAGGGTTTGTGAGGAATTATCATGGTCTCATCACTTAGGGTTTGTCGACACCGAGGCATCCTAAAAGCTACGGTTTTATCATTTAGAGTGTCGTTGATAGAAGCTATTCAGAACTAGTCCTACTTAATTCTTGATCCTACTTAATTAAGTACTAAGATACCCCGGCCCATGCATTAGTCGCAAGTACCCCATATGTCCTATTTTTAGTAAAGTCATGCTAAAATTCACGGAAATTTTCAGCATGACCTTTGCTGAAAATAGGACATATGGAGTACCCGAACTTGCCGGAACGGAAGTTAATCGACATTCCGGCAAACTCAAGGGCCTCTCGGGGTACCTGCAAAATCATCACGACACGATGGTCGGAGACAAAACCCAGCAAACTAGCACCACAATGTGCCTCTACTTTCATATGGATGAAAAGGCCACAGACCATATGGTCCTCTGCTTTCATATGGACAAAAAAGGCCTACATATAGGCACAACAGAGCAGCAAGCCCATCACTCTTTTGGTGAACAGAAACTATGTTTGAATCTGTATAATAACAGAGCAGCAAGTCTATTGTCCAATACTGAAGCGGAATTCAGTTTGCCCTAGGACTTGGTGCTATTCTGAACAAGTGTACTTTCAGAACCATGATAATAATTTAAGTAAAGTAGTATAAGAACCTGTATAGGAACATGGCAGTAGCCATATAACTAGTGCTTATATACCTACAAGAGTGTAACAGGACCAACAGCATAACTGCATTTAAAGAAAATACAACAGTAGTATAAACCTACCAGTAGTATTGCAGTGTATATTTCCTTCTAATAGCTCACTGGTTTGACTAGAATTTTGATAAAACAGTAGCAATTCTTCTCGTAAAATATGACTATCAAGATGTGTATAGTTCACTAAGTTGACAATCAGTAGGAAATTCTACCAAGATAATACTTATTGTTAGGGTACTCTCCTTTCAGAGGTATGTACGTAGTAAATATTGGCTCTTTGCTGTTGAAATGAACAATCTAAAATACAGGTGAAAGCTTTCTTCTTCTGTAGCATGGAGCAGTTGTCCAGCCAGAGAAAGTAAAGGTATCTGTCCTTGCTACATGACACATACAATGCTTACGACCTGGTAACTGGTGCCATAATTTTGGCTGGAGAAGGAGTTGGACTTCGACTGACTAGCAGAACTTGTCTTGTCATACTCCGCCTAAGAAGCAACCAAAGTTACTAGGCGTTCTCAACCTAAGAATGTCCATGCCCTCATTTTCCTGGGTGTTCAAAATGTCATGTTAACCTTTAAGCAGTCCTGAGTCATGGTCCCATTTTTATTTTATGCATCAATTGATAACCTTTAAGCAGTGGACGCAGTGCACAGAAGCAAGTTTTCGCTTGCAAGGATGCATTAGCATTTTCAGAGACCTTCTCTTCAGGAGAGAAAAAAAAATCAGTACTTAGACTAAAACAATTTCTAACTTCTTTCTTAAAGATATCCTTATAGAGAGAAGTAGTCATATCTAACATGCCTTTAAGTTCAGTGGCAGTGCCATTAGGCCCATCATGGGCATGGATCAACGTCTTCCTCCTTTAATTTGCTAAAGCTTGAAAATATTTGCTATTCTTATCCCTCTCTAGAATGTCTCTATCTCTAGACCTATGTCTAGCTTTAACTTCATCTTTGAGCCATATACTTTGAAGCTGTTGCAATATCTCTTTCATTCTGGAGATCTCAGAACCACATAATTGGATGTTCTCAAATTTAACATCTAGCAAATCTAACTCTTGAGAGAGTGAGATTTGGACCTTTCTAATTTCAGCATCTATGATTTTACTTTATCGTTTAGAAAATTTCTAAACCTTCTAACAGTCTCTTGCCGTATGTCAATAGGTTTGACCATCTTGACGGCTGCGTTCTAAAAACCATATGTCCATTAGAACACTAGAATTTTGACAGTAACCACTTAACACTTTCTGTCTGACGAAACTGAACTTTAGGTTCAGACAAATTTTGAGACAGAGATGATTAGCTCGAACAAGTAATTAAATTGAACCCTAGAATGAAGTAGAAGCTAGATTAACACCCTAGGAACCCTAAGCTAGTACCCAATTGAACCAGAGCATCATCAAAAGGTATGAACCCTAGAACAGGAACCCTCGGATTCGACAGAGAGCTGGCAGCAGAGAGAAGTTAGATTAGAGAAAGAGAGAGGGAGAGGAAGGGAACTCACGAGGAGGGCGTCGGAGGAGGTCGTCGGAGGAGGGCGTTGGAGGAGGTCGTCGGAGGAGGGCGTCGGAGGAGGTCGTCGGAGGAGGGCGTCCAGATGGGCGAGGAGGGCGTCGGAGGAGGTCGGGGGCCGCGGTCCAGGCCGGCAGCACGCGGGGAAGGAGAGAGGGCGAGGGCGGAGTGCGGCGGCGGTGGGGGAGAGGGCGGAGTGCGGCGGCGGTGGGGGCGGGCGGCGGGGAGGGGGGATTTGGGTGCTCTCGTCCAAAGTGCGGGAGTGGGAGGAGAGGGAGGCGCGGGGAGAAGAGAAAGTAGGGGGAGGGCCAGCTAGCAATGGCGCACCAGGGGACATGCGCCATAACAGATCGATATCAATGGCGCACTTTTACGTCGTGCGCCATAAACAGCTCAATATCAAAGTCATAAGAATTGTGTGTGTGGTTATGGACAGAACCACACACATGGCCTAGTGGTTGGCGCGTTGGTTATGGACAGAACCACCCAGGTTCGAATCCTGGCAACCCCACTTTTTGCATATTTTTTAAAATTTTATTTTAACCTTATGATAAACATCCAAACACTTTAAAATAAACACATGGCAATTTTAATACTCCCTCCATTCCTAAAAATAGGGCGTATAATTTTTTTACAATGCATCTCCTTTACTCAATCACAATATAGAATCATTTACAATGCTATGGCATGGTTGAAATCAAGTGAGATGAAATAACAGTCATCAAAGATTGACATGAAATAACAGTCGTCAAATTAAGATTGAGTTTGCATGTAAAGTAATATAATGTTTAAAAGATCTTTAATAATGGTTGAAATCAAGTGATACATGTAATAATTTAGTTGCATGTAATAATTGAGCTTGCCACTGACACACACACACGCGGCCGACACGTCGTGATTCAATCTTAGCTATCTTTTCACAATCTTCTTGCCCTTCTTCCTCGCGGTTGAATAATTTAGCCCCGAAACCCCTTGAATTGATCTTCTCTTGAACGGACGTCCTTTAGGTAGGGTGGTCCTGCTACTTCTTGTGGTGTATGGTACTTCATCGTCGTCGTCATCTTCCATCTTCGGGTCGCCGTACTTGTCAAAGTCTTGCTCATTGGCGACTCCATCCATTCCGATGATGTTCCTTTTGCCTCTCCTCACGACAACACGACTGGGCTTTGGCGGGTCGGTAATGAAGAAGCATTGGTCCACTTTGGAAGCCAGTACCCATGGCTCATTTTTCGCGGTGACGTTTGCGCCCGCGGTCTTGGATTTGGCTTCGGGTATAACCATGGTGGTGAAATACCGGTCTTCTTTTAGGACGCTCTTGGCCCATCTGACACGGAACATCGGGACCTTCTCTCCAGCGTAGCTCAGCTCCCAGAACACGGAACATCGGGATGAAAAAGTTTTTTATATGAAAAATCATCTACTCGAAAAGTTACATCCAAATTTAACAGGGGGAACCCCGTTAAACATTTTTAGAATCCCCAAAAACCTAACAGAAAAAAAAGATACGGGGCTTTTAAGTTCTGGAGAGGCAAAAAAATTTAAAAAATTTCAAATTGTGGTCAAACTGTGGTCAAACAATGGTCAAACTAATTATTCTAGAATATTAGTGTTACTAAATAATTATTTCAGTTTTTTTAAACTTTGGTCAAATCTGGTCAAACTGTGGTCAAAAAATGGTCAAACTAATTATTCCAGAAATATTAGTGTTACTAAATAATTACTTTTTTTAAAATAATAGTTTCAAACTCAAACAGTGAAATGTGTCACTTCATGCTCAAGCTAAATACCTGAGGGTTAATAGAATTGACATCCTACTATTGTCAGGAAAACAACAAGTGCAGACTTGGAAACGAGGGAGAATAGAACGCGGAAGTTAAGCGTGCTCAGGCTGGGGGAGTGGGAGGATGGGTGACCGTTCGGGAAGTTAGATGATTTGGAATGATGAGGGGTGATTAGAGATTAGAGGATAAATTGAGCAGTGATGAGGGGTGGTGTTTAGAGATTAGAGGTTAAAATAATTCAGAAATTTGAAAATAAAAAAAATTGTAAAAATTCGCAAAAAAAAAGCGCAAAAATATTTAAACCTGCGGAGGAGGCCTTTAGTCCCGGTTAGCCACGAGAACCGGGACTAAAGGTCCCCGGCCCCGACGGACCACGGGCGCCCACGTGGCGGGCCTTTAGTCCCGGTCAGCCACAAGAACCGGGACTAAAGACTTTTGTTGCGGTCCGGAAGAGCCGCGGCTAACGGGGGGGGGGGGGGTCTTTAGTCGCGACCATTTAGTCCCGGTTGCACAGCCGGGGCTAAAGGCTGTTGCGAACCGGGACTAAAGGGCTTTTTTCTACCAGTGATGCCTCAACGAATCAAATCGGACAACGAATTGCGAGAAAGGAAGTGTTGAACAAAAACAGCAAACATAATAGTGTATATTAAATCTAGCCCTGCAAATGCGCGGGTCGCAACGCTAGTTAATACTAACAGTTATAGCAGTTTTTAAAGTTCTGTACGTACATACAGAACAGTAGGTACTCGGTACTCACCCAGAGTTCCTCAGCCCACATTTGACGTACCCAAATCGCTATTTTGATCTTGTCAGCCGTCGTCGGCTCCGTCAGACTTGCAAGCACCACCGCACCATCACAGACTCACAGTCACGCTCCTCTACCAATCCGGTGTGAGCGCATAGCACCAAGACCATGTTGTTGCAAGTGGCCTCTGTGCTGGAGGCAGCCACCATGGCATCGCACCTGCACGGCTGGATGTCCTGCGCCAGACCTGGAAAGAAGAGCGGGGCAACGCCTCGCAATCGGGGCTGGGCGAGGATAGTGACAGCGGCTGCAACTGTATCTCCGCCCCGACTCCAAATCGATACCCCACTCGTCGTCCTTCCATGCGAGCTGGGCGACGCAGCCGCCGCCGTCCGGGTCTACTGCCTCATCCAGTCCTGGCCCGCTTGGATCCCGCGCCACAGGCTCAACCACCGCGGTTGAGGCAGAGGTCAAGATGAAGCGGCGATGGCGGCGCGTCGAGGGGTGGAGGGGTTCGATGGTCGCCGCGGAGGAGGAGGACCAGAATATGGCGTAGCGCAGCCGCGGCGGTAGGTCGAGCCGCGGTGGGTGGGCCGGACTGAGGAGAGTATGGTGAGTACCGGCGGATAGGAAACCGAATTTTTGAACGAAAATTCGAATCTGAGCCTGAGCTCATCTGCACCTGCGCTCATGAAAAAAATCAAAATAAATACTAAAAAAATTCAAACAATTCCAAAAAAATTGGGTGGTAGCAAATTTTATGCGTGAGGTACGCTTCAATTTTCGAAACATTTGGACTTCTGTGCAGCTCTCAGCAAAAAATGCAAATCGGAGGTCTGTAAAAATGTGTACGGTTCATATACTGTTTTGGTCTGATTTGTCTTTTTTGCTGAGAGCTGCACAGAAGTCCAAATGTTTTGAAGTCCAAATTGTCTACCACCATAATTTGTTTTGGAATTTTTTGAATTTTTTTGAATTTTTTACGAATTTATTTTTGAACGGGTGCAGATGCACCCAGGCACCGAAACGCCGCTCTCATTTTTGTAGCACTTTTTTCGCCTCTTCCTTTTATTAGCAGCGCACCATGGCATGGACCTATTTTTCTCCGTGGTGGAGTATGGTCAGTCAACGTAAATTAATAAGTGCACAAAATGGATTAATTAGGTTAATTCTATCTGTTAGATTGAGATTTGTGGGCCTAATCGTGCGGTGCTGCTTGGGTCGTGCGATGTCGTATGGCTAATTATGGGGTACACGTAAGAAAGTTCTTGTTTGATTGTTTAATATACTCCCTCTTTCTAGGTGAGTAAATCATATTAGGTTGTGCACCGTGACCAAGGCAGAGGGGAAAACAAGAGAAATTAATGTTCATTTGCTAATTAATAGTCTTGCATGCAATGAACTGACCACTGCATGTCGTGTTTGGTAGCCTCAAGTCATTAAAAGCAGACACACTCCACATCTCTTATTGGTTGGTTCCTTTATTTATGTCAAAAAACAAAAAACAAGAAGAGAGTTAATGCACCGCGCCTAAGTGCTTTGGGATTATTTGGTTTTCATAAGATGACTTACTCACCTAGACGGGAAGTAGTGGAGACGGAGAAGAAATAAAGCTATCCGTCTGCCGTCTCCTCGTCTCCTAATCCTCAAGCAGGTGAGCGCAGCCAAGTGCGGAGCTGCGGCCGGCGGCGATCGATCGATCTGTTCCTAGCGGCCGGGCAGAATAGCGGCCGGAACACTCGTACTCCGCAGCGCGCGGCAGCGGCAGCCGGTTGGCAGCGAGGCAATCTAGCGATCGATAGCAGCACGCCCTAGGGCGCCCATGCGACTGTAATTAATTTTGTCTTCCCAGTTACCTCTCTCACTCTATGTTTTTTCTTCTTTTTTTTTTTGCAAGTTCCTTCTCTGTCTATGTTAGCAAAATTATAACATGTTTTTCTCTAGATTATACTTGTCATCAATCCCCCTTCCGTGTTGTATTTCCTAAAAAAAGATACATGTTGCAGCTACTAGATTAAACCTTACTAAATATATTGTAATGTATGTGTTTTTGAAAAACGTGGGGCATTAGCTAATGTTTTAACCTCTAATTATGTATACTACATCGTGTCTTCATTCGCTTGACAAATTTTGATGTCTCATTTGTAATTTTATTTGATAAGTGCAGATAATATCGATAAGTTTTTCTCAAAACAAAGACACCATCATAAGATACTCCCGAACATGTCATTTTCATGTAATTTTGGCCTTAATTTTATTTTTTCTTTTAGCATTATTAAACATTTTGACCATTGCATTTGTATTTTATTAATCTATTTCTATTATGTCTGGTAATTTTTGTTAAAACCTGTGAAACATAAATTTATAGTTCTCACATCATGACTTGGAAATTTTAAGCCATGGATAAGTGTTTCATAAGGGTAACATTAGCTCCAGCTCCGCCCCTGAGTAGTTTGGCATGGAAGCTCAATGACTACTCGCGATGGTCCCCTCTAATAGAAAACGGTCCATTTGTCCCGGTTCCATAGGCCCATTTGTCCCAGTTTTGGAATCAGGACTAAAGGGTTGGGACTAAAGCCCATGACCTTTAGTCCCGGTTCGTACTTACGAACCGGGACAGGTGGGGCTCCACGTGGTCTCTCCGGCGAGCCCAGGCAAGAGGGCCTTTGGTCCCGGTTGGTAACACCAACCGGGACCAAAAAGCATCCACGCGTCAGCAGCTCACGAGCTGTGGTTTTTGTTTTTTTTCAAAGGGGGGGGGGGGTTGGGGTTTGTGATGCCCGCGGCCAAAAGTTTAGTCCCACCTCGCCAGTTGAGAGGGGCTCGGAATGGTTTATAAGCCCCACTTCGGCTGCCCTCTCGAGCTCCTCTCAAATGCAG
Source organism: Aegilops umbellulata (assembly GCA_032464435.1). Classification (NCBI taxonomy): domain Eukaryota; kingdom Viridiplantae; phylum Streptophyta; class Magnoliopsida; order Poales; family Poaceae; genus Aegilops; species Aegilops umbellulata. The sequence goes on along the minus strand of CP136059.1, from coordinate 383,855,946 downwards.
GTTTACGTGCATAATCTCACACTACGCTGCATGTGGGCCTGCTGGGCCTTCTTTGGGCCCGAATCCTGGGCCATGGTTGGGTTTCTAGTCGTATTCAGGCCGTGGTGGGCCAGTAGGTGGCATTTTCCCCCAATTTTTTTGTTTTCTTTATTTATTTTATTTTGTTTCTACTTACAGCAAAACACTTACTCTTTTCAGTGATTCTTTTAGCTTTTAGGTAATAAAAATTATAAACTTTCTGTAAGTGCCTTTAGTTTTCCAATTTGAATAGTTTAAATTTGAATTTTCTGAAATTTGTGTGAATCACTTGTTCGTGAATAACTTTACTATAAAAATAGATTTCCGAGTGATTCTTTTTCCTGCTATTTAATATTACTATGTTTTATCATTATATTCAATTTGGTAATTAGGTTATTTGAAATGTCTGTTTTAATCTAAAACATATTTTGTTATTTTAGTTTGCTATTAAAGTTTCAAACAAAAAAATTCTTTTTGAAAATTCGTTTTGCTATTAATGTTTTGAACAAAAAATATTGTGATAATTTTAGTTGCATAAATTTTATATAATTATAGTTTCAAAAATACTAGAGGTTTAGAAAAGCTTTTTAGTTGAATCATTTTGCTATTAGAGTTTCATTAAAGTTTTCTGGTTCATTCTTTTTTCTATTAGAGTTTCATTAAAGTCTTCTAGTTCATTCTTTTAGTTCATTATTTTTGCTATTAGAGTTTCATAAAAGTTTTCTAGTTCATTCTTTTTTATATTAGTTCATTCTTTGAGCTAAATGACCCAGAAATTGAAAAGCACTTCAAATGAACTCTGAAGAGGTTGAAAATTGGCATGATATCATTATTTCACCCACATAGCATGTGCTAAAAAGTTGAGAGGGTTACGGCAAAAACTGGATGCAGTTCGTGTACAAAATGGACAAGCTCTTTCGAAGTATCAGCGCTTCGGATGAAAAATCATCTGTCAAAAAGGGATTTCATATTTTTGAACTTAGTTGAACTCCAGACTTTTTGTGTGCTCAAAATGAACCATTCAAGGCCACATCATCAATTTTCAACCCTTTCTGACTTCATCTGGTATTTTTCATGCATTTACTGATTTTTTAAGCTAAATGACCCTGAAATTGAAAAGCACTTCAAATGAACTCTGAAAAGGTTGAAAGTTGGCAGGGTATCATTTCACCCACATAGCATGTGCTAAAAAGTTGAGAGGGTTACGCCAAAAACTGGATGCACTTCGTGTACAAAATTGACATTCTCTTTCGAAGTATTAGAGTTTCGGACGAAAACCCATATGTTACAAAGGGATTTCATTTTTTTGAACTTATTTGAACTCCAGACTTTTTGTGTGTTCAAAATGAACCATTCAAAGCCACATCATCAATTTTCAACCCTTTCTGACTTCACCTGATATTTTTCATGCATTTACTGATTTTTGTAAGCTAAATGACACTGAAATTGAAAAGTACTACAAATGAACTCTGAAAAGGTTGAAAGTTGGCATGGTATCATCATTTCACCTACATAGCATGTGCTAAAAAGTTGAGAGGGTTACGAAAAAATTGGATGCACTTCGTGTACAAAACGGACGATCTCTTTTGAAGTATCAGGGTTTCATACGGAAACTCATCTGTTACAAAAGACATTTCATTTCTTCACATGTAACTGCAGTGATATTCTAGATCAAAGGTATCATCTTAATAGATGTGGAGAGAAAGTCTTCACTTTTTCTTCGCTTGTGTCCTTTGCTGATTGCGCCGTAACCATGGATTTTCTTCATCGTTTAACAGGGTGCTTGGGTCAGCCTTGACTTTGAAGGGAGGAATTTCATGAAACTTTTCATAATCTTCAGACATGTCTGTCTTGCCCTGCAATCCGACACACGTACACCGTTTCCATTCCACACCTGTAAAAGTTCTTCAACTAATAGCCTTAGGTACACATCAATGTCGTTGCCGGGTTGCTTAGGCCTTGGATGAGAACTGGCATCATAATGAACTTCCGCTTCATGCACAGCCAGGTTATAGATAGATAGAGTCACGGGCCAGGTGCTGTGATTGCCGCTCTGCTCCCCAAAAGTATTAATGCCATCCGCGCTTAAACCAAACCATATGTTCCTGGCGTCACCTGCAAATTCCTCCCAGTACTTTCTCTCGATTTTTCTCCACTACGACCCATCAGCGGGTGCTCTCAACTTCCCGTCTTTCTTACGGTCCTCTCTGTGCCATCGCATCAAGTTGGCATGCTCTTTGTTTCTGAACAGATGTTTCAACCGTGGTATTATAGGAGCATGCCACATCACCTTGGCAGGAACCCTGTTCCTGGGGCGCTCGTCGTCAACATCACCAGGGTCATCTCGTCTGATCTTATACCGCAATGCACCACATACCGGGCATGCGTTCAAATCCTTGTATGCACCGCAGTAGAGGATGCAGTCATTAGGGCATGCATGTATCTTCTGCACCTCCAATCCTAGAGCGCATACGACCTTCTTTGTTGCGTACGTACTGTCGGGCAATTCGTTATCCTTTGGAAGCTTCTCAAATCCTTTGTCAGGTACACCATTATCTGCCTTCCACTGTAGCAATTCCAGTATGGTGTCGAGCTTTGTGTTGCCATCCTCGCAATTGGGGTACAACCCTTTTTTGAGATCCTCTAACATGCGATCGAACTTCAGCTTCTCCTTTTGAATTTCGCATTGTCTCTTTGCATCAACAATGACCCGGCGAAGATCATCATTGGGCACATCATCTGGTTCCTCTTGATCTTCAGCTTCCCCCATTGCGGCATCACCGTATTCAGGGGGCACATAGTTGTCATCATCCTCTTTTACTATGTTGTCTTCCATCATAACCCCTCTTTCTCCGTACTTGATCTAAACATTATAGTGTGGCGTGAAACCATTATAAAGCAGGTGGGTGTGAAGGGTTTTCCCACAGCCAGGGCATGGACAACACAGAAAACCATTCTGCTTGTTTGCCTCGGCCACTGCAAGAAAATTATGCAGGCCCTCAATGTACTCGGAGGTGCGTGAGTTACCGTACATCCATTGTAGGTTCATCTGCTTGCATTATATATCATTAAGTGCATCGAAAACCATTACAGAACATCATGAATAGATAAGTGACAAAATTAATAGAAGTTCATCATCACATTAAAACCGAAGTACATACATAGTTCCCCAGAGCATCTAATTAAACAATACATTGAAACTATGTAAAACATTTCAATGCAACAGCAAATGCGATCATAATCGCAACCAAGGTAACAATTGATCCAACGGCAAAATGATACCAAGCTTCGGTATGAATGGCATATTTTATCATTTTTCTAATCTTCAAGCGCATTGCATCCATCTTGATCTTGTGATCATCGACGACATCCGCAACATGCAACTCCAATATCTTCTCCTCCTCCTCATTTTTTTAAAATTTTCCTTCAAGTAATTGTTTTCTTCTTCAACTAAATTTAACCTCTCGACAATAGGGTCAGTTGGAATTTCCGGTTCACATACCTCCTAGATAAAAAAATCTATGTCACGTTGGTTGACATAATTGTCATCAACAATAAGTGAATCAAATATTTATAAAAGATAATATATACCACATCCGGATCATATACATGACGAGGGCGGACGGAGGCGGATACCAAAACTATCGCACTATATAATAACAAACAATAATAAAAGTAAGAAAATTACACAAGTATCTATCTAAATCATACAAGTAAGAACTTTTTTCTTTTACAAAGAAGATAAGATCAAGGTGGTGCCAGCGACTAGATCGGCGCGGGCGATCGACGGCGGTAAGGACGGGGACGGGACAGGACGGACCGCCAAACCTAGACAAATCTCGAGGAAAATGGAGCTTGCACAAGGAGCTTCGAGAGGAGAAGGCTTAAGTATGGCTCGGGCATTTCATGGAACACCTCATGTGCATAGGAGGTGAGTTAGAGCACCACAAAGCTCTCCCCTCGCCGGCCCGAAAAACAGAGTAGTGGAGTGCTCTGCTCGCGGGCGAGGTATATATAGGCATCTCATTGGTCCCGGTTCGTGGCTGGAACCGGGACTAAAGGTCCCCCTTTGGTCCCGGTTCCAGCGACGAACCGGGACCAATGGTTGTGGGCCAGGACGAACAGGGACCAATGCCCCACGAGGGCCGGCCGGCCCCCTGGCCTCATGAACCGGGACCATTGCCCCCATGGGTCCCGGTTCATGACTGAACCGGGACTAATGCACTACTAGAAAAAAGGCTATTAGTGGCGCACCCAATATTGCCATTAGTGGCGCACCATGGGTGGGCCACTAATACCACGCCACTAATAAGGAATACTAATGGCGCACCTCTGATGCGCCACTGTTAATCCAAATAACAGTGGCGCACCACTGGTGCGCTATTGGTATGCCACCTAGTGCGCCACTGGTATTGCAGCAGGGGTCCCTACTGATGCGCCACTGATATTCATATGGGTGCGCCACTGTTATTTAACTGGGTGCGCCACTAATGTGCAAGATGGTGCGCCACTGGTATTGCAGCAGGGGTCCCTACTGATGCGCCACTGATATCCATATGGGTGCGCCACTGTTATTTAACTGGGTGCGCCACTAATGTGCAATATGGTGCGCCACTACTATTAATTCTAGGAATTTTTTTTTGCATTTCTGGTATTTGCACAGGTTACAAAATACAATACATCACAGAATATAAACAGCACATAATACAATTCATCACATTAGTCTCCGAATTCGAAATAGCGAACAAAGTTCAAATATTAGACAAGTTTAGGTCTCGAGACCGAGTAGCGAGTTTGTCGTCACATTACAAAGTTGATATCATCTAAACTACCATCACATAGAAGAGAGCTGCGGTCACGATGAGCATCATCACGATGAAACTAGTCTTCATCCGGTTCCTCCTCCGCTCCCTCCTCTCTCCCTCTAGATAGCGCCAGTATCCAGCTTCCGCCTCCGCCCTAGTGGTGTACCCTTTGTAACTGTTACCGCTGAAACGGTGAACCTGTCTCCGACACTCCTCCCAGTCGTCATAGACTCCGGGAACCCTACCCTTGTACACGACATACGACGGCATCTCTATGCACTAGACAAACAAAACGTTAGTAGCAATTCACAGATAATATATAAGTATGCAAAAAAAGGATCGGAAGAGAAAAGCAACACATTAATAGCACGGTTCATGGTCCTACTAATAAATAGCATCGATTACATATAAGTTGAACGACTCTCCAAACTAAAGAGACATACAAGTTCATTAAAGTTTAATTACAACACGAGCTAATCGACATTTCAGAACTACATACCATCAATACTTTCTTCGACTCGACTCAGGGACCGGAGCGTGGATGAAGCCGCCGTCATCCGTCGGCGTCATGAATGTGCGGTAGTTGTCAGCCTGCATTTGTAGCGTTGTTTCTATTTCCCTGTTGGACGGTTCATATTTGAGGTGGAACTGCCCCGAGGTACGAAGGACATCTTGACAGATGATTTCCGCAAACTCCGACTGGATGCGAAAGAATTCTTGTCTGATGTCCATGTCCTGGATTGCCGACAAGCGTGCGGCCCAATCTTAGAGACCCTTTGGTAGCATAAGGTGATTATGGTCCCGTACGATCGCCCGCATGTGATGGAGGGCGTAGTAGGCATCCTTCTGACTGCTAGGCGGCTGCTTAACGCAGGGGAACGTCGTTACGTGGGTGAACACGTGCTTGCCGTACCTACACATTTCCTTCCTGAAGGTGCCTCCAGATTTGGCGTAGCCGGGGAGAGCATCATCAAGAACTTTCTTGATATTTGTGTAGTCTTTCTTCGACTGACGGTCCGAGTCGAAATACGTGGCCGTGGAATATTTCGGGCTTAAGAGGATGAGTGTGCAACGTGTGTCACTGCACAAAACACGGAATGTTAGAAAAAAAAAGAACGATCGAAATCTAAGAAATCATATGTTACGGGGCGGTGAGGGGATGACTTACTCGGGAAAGTAAGGCACGAGGAAGGTATCCTTATCTTTGTTCGCCATAATGACGCCTTCGAGGTATGAACTCGCGATTTGCCGGTCCCCAGTGCTGTCCAAGTGCTTGGCACGCATGTAGAAGGGGTCGACTATCACGATGTCCGGGGTCTTGTCTCTAATGATCTGCATCTCCATATTGAGTGAAAATAGCCGAATGTAGGTGTAGTGCAGCGGATGAAGGTTAAACATAGCGAAGATGTCATCAAACCGCAGGACGATCATACTCCCGATGGTGCCATCGACAAAGCCCTTGCCCTCTGGCACCTTGGCCACGAAAACCGGGTATAAGTCATCTTTCTCGGAGAGACGCCGCTTCTCCATAGAAAGAACACTGTCATGCAGACTCCGCATAGCACCGGTTGCAGCCTTGAGCAGATTAGCCGGTAGCATCGGCCTACCCGCCACATGCACCGCCCTCATGATATCCTTAGGTATTGGTGGCCCGTCCTGAGCACGGATCGTACTCGGTGCCGGCTGGCTCGCACCCTTGTTAGTTTTTCTTTTCCGTCCCTTCTTTGGCTTCTGCTGATGTAATGGGATCGAGGTCTGCTCAGAGACCACCTTCTTGAGTGTGGTGGGGCTGATAATATTTCCCACCTCGGCTGTTTGAGTCTTGGTGAAGGCGGCAGCTGGAGGCGTCTCCTGAGAACCGAACAGACGACGCCTGTTGCAATTGGGTTTCTCCGCGGTACCAGCTAGATCGCGATCGACTTTTGCAGGGTTGGGTTCTTGAGAAGGAGGCGCCAAGAATTCGTCACCGTACCCACCATGTTCGTTGAAGTAGTCATCGACGTTGACAAATGTACCGTCGTCGACGTCCGGATCCTGTGCCATATGCATGCCCGGATCAACTGACGGCGGTAGCGTTGCGGCGGTCTTGCCATGGCTTGGCGCCGGCAGGACTGGCGGTGTTGTCTGTGGGGTGGTGACCCCCGCCCCCAAACGAATCTGGCTCTTCGGCCAAAGCAATGGCCAGTTGAAGCAGGCGCCGAGGGTCATCACATCCTCTTCGTCGGCCCCATGGGGTCGATACGGAGGTAACAAGTCGTCGCAGCCCCGCAGCACCCGAACCAGTTGAACCCTATACACGGTGGGTGGCATCGGATTATGGTGGAACACGCGGTTGCCCGGTTCAACGATTTTGGCCTTGGCGACATCGATCAACTTGCCGTCCACGAAGTGCAGGAGAGTGCATGGAACTTCGTTGGCGGCGCCCTGCGAAAACATGTAGGGCGTCAGGGATGCCCAGTCAAAGGCAAGGAGATGAAGTCATCGGCCGAGGCTTAGTTACCGTGATGGCGTCGAGCTCGGCTAATGTCGAGGCACCGCCAACGGCAGGCGTGCAAGTGACGGAGGTGCAAGTGACCGAGGTGCCGGCCGGCGTATTCTTCCCACACCCGGGTGCATCAAGCTCCAATGCCGGTGCCGGCACCGGAGACACCAATGACGCCTCCGCCGGAGACACCACTGCCGGCGCGTTGTGCGAGTTGCTGCCCGTCAAGCTGGGAATCGGGGGCGGCCCCTGTTGGCCGCCCACAAACCACCCCCGCAGCCCCTCAACCAAGGTAGGCATAATGGCGGTGATCGTCGCTCCCAGTTGGTCTCGCACTTGGTCTCGCACTTGCTCTTCGACTATCTGAGGAATCTGCGCCACTTTTGCCTTGAGTTCTTTAACCTCCTGGCTTTCCAAGCTGGTCTTTCTCTCCTTTCGACTAGTCTTATAGTATTCTGACCATTTCGTGGACAAGCCTTCGCCGGCCACACGACCAGCTGACGTCGGCTTAGTTAACTTATCCTTCTGTTTCATTACATTCAACGCCCTATTTAAAGTGGTGTCCCAAGGGGCAGACGGGGAGCTCTGAGACCCCGCGCTACTGCTTTCAGTTTCCTGCGGAAGGAACGTGAACCATTTAGAAATTTGGCTTCATTAATTAGAATGCAACCATATGGAGCTAATTACGCGGGGGTGTATTCCTTACCAGAACAAGCTCAAGCGCCTTCACCTTCGGATCCATGGTAAGCTCCTTTGTTACCGGGTCCTCCTTGTACCGGGCTCTGATATAGTTCCTGGTCTGCTTTTCATGGCGGTATTTATCGAAGAGGGGCGGTAGGCCTTGCTCGACACGCTCCGCGTCCTCCTTGTCCCATTTAGGTTCCGCCACTCTGTAACCGCCGGGACCGAGTTTGTGGACCCCTAAGTTCAATTCCTGCATTTCTTTCCCCCACTGACTTGATTCCACGGATGCGTTGCTCTCGCACTTGGTCTTGAACTCCAGGTAGTCAGCTTTGCTGATCGAAGGATTTTTCTCCTTGATCTTCTCATAACTATCACCTCTTTCAATCATTTTCTTCACCCGGGCTCTCCAAGAAGCCAGGGCCGTGCTCATCTTCGTGAGGGCGGCACTGTTCACTTTATTCCCTGAGAGGCGTGTGTTTGCGAAGTCACCGGGGAACTTGTATTGTTCGTGCAGCTTCGTGAAGAGGAGGATCCGCAAATTCCCTCGTTCACGATGCCTTAGGTTCTCGGTGTTGATCGTGACGGTGCTCCGGACAATGCACCCGAGTTGTCCCGCGTACCCACTGACTAATTCTTTGGGCGCCGTTGGATGCCCACTGGAGGACACTTCAGTAAATTCCTCCTTGACGGTGCCGAGCACGTTCGGGCGCCGGTCCTTCCGTTGCCTCTTCGGTTGGCTGCCATCATCAGTGGTGGCATCCCCGGCGGCACCATCAGTGGTGTCATCCCCGACTTCACTAGGGGTTGTGTAGTCGGGATCGGTGTCTTCCGCGGCGTCCTCATAGCGGTGAGGGTATTCCTCCATCTCCTGGGACAGCTCCCAGAATGGCTTGCCGCCCGAACCGCCGGCCTCATCGTTGTCGGCCATGTTCGCTCTAAATAGGAAAAAAGTTTGGTCAAAAAGTTGGTTATTGTCAAGGAACAAGATCTCATCATTTAGGGTTTGTGAGGAATTATCATGGTCTCATCACTTAGGGTTTGTCGACACCGAGGCATCCTAAAAGCTACGGTTTTATCATTTAGAGTGTCGTTGATAGAAGCTATTCAGAACTAGTCCTACTTAATTCTTGATCCTACTTAATTAAGTACTAAGATACCCCGGCCCATGCATTAGTCGCAAGTACCCCATATGTCCTATTTTTAGTAAAGTCATGCTAAAATTCACGGAAATTTTCAGCATGACCTTTGCTGAAAATAGGACATATGGAGTACCCGAACTTGCCGGAACGGAAGTTAATCGACATTCCGGCAAACTCAAGGGCCTCTCGGGGTACCTGCAAAATCATCACGACACGATGGTCGGAGACAAAACCCAGCAAACTAGCACCACAATGTGCCTCTACTTTCATATGGATGAAAAGGCCACAGACCATATGGTCCTCTGCTTTCATATGGACAAAAAAGGCCTACATATAGGCACAACAGAGCAGCAAGCCCATCACTCTTTTGGTGAACAGAAACTATGTTTGAATCTGTATAATAACAGAGCAGCAAGTCTATTGTCCAATACTGAAGCGGAATTCAGTTTGCCCTAGGACTTGGTGCTATTCTGAACAAGTGTACTTTCAGAACCATGATAATAATTTAAGTAAAGTAGTATAAGAACCTGTATAGGAACATGGCAGTAGCCATATAACTAGTGCTTATATACCTACAAGAGTGTAACAGGACCAACAGCATAACTGCATTTAAAGAAAATACAACAGTAGTATAAACCTACCAGTAGTATTGCAGTGTATATTTCCTTCTAATAGCTCACTGGTTTGACTAGAATTTTGATAAAACAGTAGCAATTCTTCTCGTAAAATATGACTATCAAGATGTGTATAGTTCACTAAGTTGACAATCAGTAGGAAATTCTACCAAGATAATACTTATTGTTAGGGTACTCTCCTTTCAGAGGTATGTACGTAGTAAATATTGGCTCTTTGCTGTTGAAATGAACAATCTAAAATACAGGTGAAAGCTTTCTTCTTCTGTAGCATGGAGCAGTTGTCCAGCCAGAGAAAGTAAAGGTATCTGTCCTTGCTACATGACACATACAATGCTTACGACCTGGTAACTGGTGCCATAATTTTGGCTGGAGAAGGAGTTGGACTTCGACTGACTAGCAGAACTTGTCTTGTCATACTCCGCCTAAGAAGCAACCAAAGTTACTAGGCGTTCTCAACCTAAGAATGTCCATGCCCTCATTTTCCTGGGTGTTCAAAATGTCATGTTAACCTTTAAGCAGTCCTGAGTCATGGTCCCATTTTTATTTTATGCATCAATTGATAACCTTTAAGCAGTGGACGCAGTGCACAGAAGCAAGTTTTCGCTTGCAAGGATGCATTAGCATTTTCAGAGACCTTCTCTTCAGGAGAGAAAAAAAAATCAGTACTTAGACTAAAACAATTTCTAACTTCTTTCTTAAAGATATCCTTATAGAGAGAAGTAGTCATATCTAACATGCCTTTAAGTTCAGTGGCAGTGCCATTAGGCCCATCATGGGCATGGATCAACGTCTTCCTCCTTTAATTTGCTAAAGCTTGAAAATATTTGCTATTCTTATCCCTCTCTAGAATGTCTCTATCTCTAGACCTATGTCTAGCTTTAACTTCATCTTTGAGCCATATACTTTGAAGCTGTTGCAATATCTCTTTCATTCTGGAGATCTCAGAACCACATAATTGGATGTTCTCAAATTTAACATCTAGCAAATCTAACTCTTGAGAGAGTGAGATTTGGACCTTTCTAATTTCAGCATCTATGATTTTACTTTATCGTTTAGAAAATTTCTAAACCTTCTAACAGTCTCTTGCCGTATGTCAATAGGTTTGACCATCTTGACGGCTGCGTTCTAAAAACCATATGTCCATTAGAACACTAGAATTTTGACAGTAACCACTTAACACTTTCTGTCTGACGAAACTGAACTTTAGGTTCAGACAAATTTTGAGACAGAGATGATTAGCTCGAACAAGTAATTAAATTGAACCCTAGAATGAAGTAGAAGCTAGATTAACACCCTAGGAACCCTAAGCTAGTACCCAATTGAACCAGAGCATCATCAAAAGGTATGAACCCTAGAACAGGAACCCTCGGATTCGACAGAGAGCTGGCAGCAGAGAGAAGTTAGATTAGAGAAAGAGAGAGGGAGAGGAAGGGAACTCACGAGGAGGGCGTCGGAGGAGGTCGTCGGAGGAGGGCGTTGGAGGAGGTCGTCGGAGGAGGGCGTCGGAGGAGGTCGTCGGAGGAGGGCGTCCAGATGGGCGAGGAGGGCGTCGGAGGAGGTCGGGGGCCGCGGTCCAGGCCGGCAGCACGCGGGGAAGGAGAGAGGGCGAGGGCGGAGTGCGGCGGCGGTGGGGGAGAGGGCGGAGTGCGGCGGCGGTGGGGGCGGGCGGCGGGGAGGGGGGATTTGGGTGCTCTCGTCCAAAGTGCGGGAGTGGGAGGAGAGGGAGGCGCGGGGAGAAGAGAAAGTAGGGGGAGGGCCAGCTAGCAATGGCGCACCAGGGGACATGCGCCATAACAGATCGATATCAATGGCGCACTTTTACGTCGTGCGCCATAAACAGCTCAATATCAAAGTCATAAGAATTGTGTGTGTGGTTATGGACAGAACCACACACATGGCCTAGTGGTTGGCGCGTTGGTTATGGACAGAACCACCCAGGTTCGAATCCTGGCAACCCCACTTTTTGCATATTTTTTAAAATTTTATTTTAACCTTATGATAAACATCCAAACACTTTAAAATAAACACATGGCAATTTTAATACTCCCTCCATTCCTAAAAATAGGGCGTATAATTTTTTTACAATGCATCTCCTTTACTCAATCACAATATAGAATCATTTACAATGCTATGGCATGGTTGAAATCAAGTGAGATGAAATAACAGTCATCAAAGATTGACATGAAATAACAGTCGTCAAATTAAGATTGAGTTTGCATGTAAAGTAATATAATGTTTAAAAGATCTTTAATAATGGTTGAAATCAAGTGATACATGTAATAATTGAGCTTGCCACTGACACACACACACGCGGCCGACACGTCGTGATTCAATCTTAGCTATCTTTTCACAATCTTCTTGCCCTTCTTCCTCGCGGTTGAATAATTTAGCCCCGAAACCCCTTGAATTGATCTTCTCTTGAACGGACGTCCTTTAGGTAGGGTGGTCCTGCTACTTCTTGTGGTGTATGGTACTTCATCGTCGTCGTCATCTTCCATCTTCGGGTCGCCGTACTTGTCAAAGTCTTGCTCATTGGCGACTCCATCCATTCCGATGATGTTCCTTTTGCCTCTCCTCACGACAACACGACTGGGCTTTGGCGGGTCGGTAATGAAGAAGCATTGGTCCACTTTGGAAGCCAGTACCCATGGCTCATTTTTCGCGGTGACGTTTGCGCCCGCGGTCTTGGATTTGGCTTCGGGTATAACCATGGTGGTGAAATACCGGTCTTCTTTTAGGACGCTCTTGGCCCATCTGACACGGAACATCGGGACCTTCTCTCCAGCGTAGCTCAGCTCCCAGAACACGGAACATCGGGATGAAAAAGTTTTTTATATGAAAAATCATCTACTCGAAAAGTTACATCCAAATTTAACAGGGGGAACCCCGTTAAACATTTTTAGAATCCCCAAAAACCTAACAGAAAAAAAAGATACGGGGCTTTTAAGTTCTGGAGAGGCAAAAAAATTTAAAAAATTTCAAATTGTGGTCAAACTGTGGTCAAACAATGGTCAAACTAATTATTCTAGAATATTAGTGTTACTAAATAATTATTTCAGTTTTTTTAAACTTTGGTCAAATCTGGTCAAACTGTGGTCAAAAAATGGTCAAACTAATTATTCCAGAAATATTAGTGTTACTAAATAATTACTTTTTTTAAAATAATAGTTTCAAACTCAAACAGTGAAATGTGTCACTTCATGCTCAAGCTAAATACCTGAGGGTTAATAGAATTGACATCCTACTATTGTCAGGAAAACAACAAGTGCAGACTTGGAAACGAGGGAGAATAGAACGCGGAAGTTAAGCGTGCTCAGGCTGGGGGAGTGGGAGGATGGGTGACCGTTCGGGAAGTTAGATGATTTGGAATGATGAGGGGTGATTAGAGATTAGAGGATAAATTGAGCAGTGATGAGGGGTGGTGTTTAGAGATTAGAGGTTAAAATAATTCAGAAATTTGAAAATAAAAAAAATTGTAAAAATTCGCAAAAAAAAAGCGCAAAAATATTTAAACCTGCGGAGGAGGCCTTTAGTCCCGGTTAGCCACGAGAACCGGGACTAAAGGTCCCCGGCCCCGACGGACCACGGGCGCCCACGTGGCGGGCCTTTAGTCCCGGTCAGCCACAAGAACCGGGACTAAAGACTTTTGTTGCGGTCCGGAAGAGCCGCGGCTAACGGGGGGGGGGGGGGGGGGTCTTTAGTCGCGACCATTTAGTCCCGGTTGCACAGCCGGGGCTAAAGGCTGTTGCGAACCGGGACTAAAGGGCTTTTTTCTACCAGTGATGCCTCAACGAATCAAATCGGACAACGAATTGCGAGAAAGGAAGTGTTGAACAAAAACAGCAAACATAATAGTGTATATTAAATCTAGCCCTGCAAATGCGCGGGTCGCAACGCTAGTTAATACTAACAGTTATAGCAGTTTTTAAAGTTCTGTACGTACATACAGAACAGTAGGTACTCGGTACTCACCCAGAGTTCCTCAGCCCACATTTGACGTACCCAAATCGCTATTTTGATCTTGTCAGCCGTCGTCGGCTCCGTCAGACTTGCAAGCACCACCGCACCATCACAGACTCACAGTCACGCTCCTCTACCAATCCGGTGTGAGCGCATAGCACCAAGACCATGTTGTTGCAAGTGGCCTCTGTGCTGGAGGCAGCCACCATGGCATCGCACCTGCACGGCTGGATGTCCTGCGCCAGACCTGGAAAGAAGAGCGGGGCAACGCCTCGCAATCGGGGCTGGGCGAGGATAGTGACAGCGGCTGCAACTGTATCTCCGCCCCGACTCCAAATCGATACCCCACTCGTCGTCCTTCCATGCGAGCTGGGCGACGCAGCCGCCGCCGTCCGGGTCTACTGCCTCATCCAGTCCTGGCCCGCTTGGATCCCGCGCCACAGGCTCAACCACCGCGGTTGAGGCAGAGGTCAAGATGAAGCGGCGATGGCGGCGCGTCGAGGGGTGGAGGGGTTCGATGGTCGCCGCGGAGGAGGAGGACCAGAATATGGCGTAGCGCAGCCGCGGCGGTAGGTCGAGCCGCGGTGGGTGGGCCGGACTGAGGAGAGTATGGTGAGTACCGGCGGATAGGAAACCGAATTTTTGAACGAAAATTCGAATCTGAGCCTGAGCTCATCTGCACCTGCGCTCACGAAAAAAATCAAAATAAATACTAAAAAAATTCAAACAATTCCAAAAAAATTGGGTGGTAGCAAATTTTATGCGTGAGGTACGCTTCAATTTTCGAAACATTTGGACTTCTGTGCAGCTCTCAGCAAAAAATGCAAATCGGAGGTCTGTAAAAATGTGTACGGTTCATATACTGTTTTGGTCTGATTTGTCTTTTTTGCTGAGAGCTGCACAGAAGTCCAAATGTTTTGAAGTCCAAATTGTCTACCACCATAATTTGTTTTGGAATTTTTTGAATTTTTTTAAATTTTTTACGAATTTATTTTTGAACGGGTGCAGATGCACCCAGGCACCGAAACGGCGCTCTCATTTTTGTAGCACTTTTTTCGCCTCTTCCTTTTATTAGCAGCGCACCATGGCATGGACCTATTTTTCTCCGTGGTGGAGTATGGTCAGTCAACGTAAATTAATAAGTGCACAAAATGGATTAATTAGGTTAATTCTATCTGTTAGATTGAGATTTGTGGGCCTAATCGTGCGGTGCTGCTTGGGTCGTGCGATGTCGTATGGCTAATTATGGGGTACACGTAAGAAAGTTCTTGTTTGATTGTTTAATATACTCCCTCTTTCTAGGTGAGTAAATCATATTAGGTTGTGCACCGTGACCAAGGCAGAGGGGAAAACAAGAGAAATTAATGTTCATTTGCTAATTAATAGTCTTGCATGCAATGAACTGACCACTGCATGTCGTGTTTGGTAGCCTCAAGTCATTAAAAGCAGACACACTCCACATCTCTTATTGGTTGGTTCCTTTATTTATGTCAAAAAACAAAAAATAAGAAGAGAGTTAATGCACCGCGCCTAAGTGCTTTGGGATTATTTGGTTTTCATAAGATGACTTACTCACCTAGACGGGAAGTAGTGGAGATGGAGAAGAAATAAAGCTATCCGTCTGCCGTCTCCTCGTCTCCTAATCCTCAAGCAGGTGAGCGCAGCCAAGTGCGGAGCTGCGGCCGGCGGCGATCGATCGATCTGTTCCTAGCGGCCGGGCAGAATAGCGGCCGGAACACTCGTACTCCGCAGCGCGCGGCAGCGGCAGCCGGTTGGCAGCGAGGCAATCTAGCGATCGATAGCAGCACGCCCTAGGGCGCCCATGCGACTGTAATTAATTTTGTCTTCCCAGTTACCTCTCTCACTCTATGTTTTTTCTTCTTTTTTTTTTTTGCAAGTTCCTTCTCTGTCTATGTTAGCAAAATTATAACATGTTTTTCTCTAGATTATACTTGTCATCAATCCCCCTTCCGTGTTGTATTTCCTAAAAAAAGATACATGTTGCAGCTACTAGATTAAACCTTACTAAATATATTGTAATGTATGTGTTTTTGAAAAACGTGGGGCATTAGCTAATGTTTTAACCTCTAATTATGTATACTACATCGTGTCTTCATTCGCTTGACAAATTTTGATGTCTCATTTGTAATTTTATTTGATAAGTGCAGATAATATCGATAAGTTTTTCTCAAAACAAAGACACCATCATAAGATACTCCCGAACATGTCATTTTCATGTAATTTTGGCCTTAATTTTATTTTTTCTTTTAGCATTATTAAACATTTTGACCATTGCATTTGTATTTTATTAATCTATTTCTATTATGTCTGGTAATTTTTGTTAAAACCTGTGAAACATAAATTTATAGTTCTCACATCATGACTTGGAAATTTTAAGCCATGGATAAGTGTTTCATAAGGGTAACATTAGCTCCAGCTCCGCCCCTGAGTAGTTTGGCATGGAAGCTCAATGACTACTCGCGATGGTCCCCTCTAATAGAAAACGGTCCATTTGTCCCGGTTCCATAGGCCCATTTGTCCCAGTTTTGGAATCGGGACTAAAGGGTTGGGACTAAAGCCCATGACCTTTAGTCCCGGTTCGTACTTACGAACCGGGACAGGTGGGGCTCCACGTGGTCTCTCTGGCGAGCCCAGGCAAGAGGGCCTTTGGTCCCGGTTGGTAACACCAACCGGGACCAAAAAGCATCCACGCGTCAGCAGCTCACGAGCTGTGGTTTTTGTTTTTTTTCAAAGGGGGGGGGGGGTTGGGGTTTGTGATGCCCGCGGCCAAAAGTTTAGTCCCACCTCGCCAGTTGAGAGGGGCTCGGAATGGTTTATAAGCCCCACTTCGGCTGCCCTCTCGAGCTCCTCTCAAATGCAGGTTTACGTGCATAATCTCACACTACGCTGCATGTGGGCCTGCTGGGCCTTCTTTGGGCCCGAATCCTGGGCCATGGTTGGGTTTCTAGTCGTATTCAGGCCGTGGTGGGCCAGTAGGTGGCATTTTCCCCCAATTTTTTTGTTTTCTTTATTTATTTTATTTTGTTTCTACTTACAGCAAAACACTTACTCTTTTCAGTGATTCTTTTAGCTTTTAGGTAATAAAAATTATAAACTTTCTGTAAGTGCCTTTAGTTTTCCAATTTGAATAGTTTAAATTTGAATTTTCTGAAATTTGTGTGAATCACTTGTTCGTGAATAACTTTACTATAAAAATAGATTTCCGAGTGATTCTTTTTCCTGCTATTTAATATTACTATGTTTTATCATTATATTCAATTTGGTAATTAGGTTATTTGAAATGTCTGTTTTAATCTAAAACATATTTTGTTATTTTAGTTTGCTATTAAAGTTTCAAACAAAAAAATTCTTTTTGAAAATTCGTTTTGCTATTAATGTTTTGAACAAAAAATATTGTGATAATTTTAGTTGCATAAATTTTATATAATTATAGTTTCAAAAATACTAGAGGTTTAGAAAAGCTTTTTAGTTGAATCATTTTGCTATTAGAGTTTCATTAAAGTTTTCTGGTTCATTCTTTTTTCTATTAGAGTTTCATTAAAGTCTTCTAGTTCATTCTTTTAGTTCATTATTTTTGCTATTAGAGTTTCATAAAAGTTTTCTAGTTCATTCTTTTTTATATTAGTTCATTCTTTGAGCTAAATGACCCAGAAATTGAAAAGCACTTCAAATGAACTCTGAAGAGGTTGAAAATTGGCATGATATCATTATTTCACCCACATAGCATGTGCTAAAAAGTTGAGAGGGTTACGGCAAAAACTGGATGCAGTTCGTGTACAAAATGGACAAGCTCTTTCGAAGTATCAGCGCTTCGGATGAAAAATCATCTGTCAAAAAGGGATTTCATATTTTTGAACTTAGTTGAACTCCAGACTTTTTGTGTGCTCAAAATGAACCATTCAAGGCCACATCATCAATTTTCAACCCTTTCTGACTTCATCTGGTATTTTTCATGCATTTACTGATTTTTTAAGCTAAATGACCCTGAAATTGAAAAGCACTTCAAATGAACTCTGAAAAGGTTGAAAGTTGGCAGGGTATCATTTCACCCACATAGCATGTGCTAAAAAGTTGAGAGGGTTACGCCAAAAACTGGATGCACTTCGTGTACAAAATTGACATTCTCTTTCGATGTATTAGAGTTTCCGACGAAAACCCATATGTTACAAAGGGATTTCATTTTTTTGAACTTATTTGAACTCCAGACTTTTTGTGTGTTCAAAATGAACCATTCAAAGCCACATCATCAATTTTCAACCCTTTCTGACTTCACCTGATATTTTTCATGCATTTACTGATTTTTGTAAGCTAAATGACACTGAAATTGAAAAGTACTACAAATGAACTCTGAAAAGGTTGAAAGTTGGCATGGTATCATCATTTCACCTACATAGCATGTGCTAAAAAGTTGAGAGGGTTACGAAAAAATTGGATGCACTTCGTGTACAAAACGGACGATCTCTTTCGAAGTATCAGGGTTTCATACGGAAACTCATCTGTTACAAAAGACATTTCATTTCTTCACATGTAACTGCAGTGATATTCTAGATCAAAGGTATCATCTTAATAGATGTGGAGAGAAAGTCTTCACTTTTTCTTCGCTTGTGTCTTTTGCTGATTGCGCCGTAACCATGGATTTTCTTCATCGTTTAACAGGGTGCTTGGGTCAGCCTTGACTTTGAAGGGAGGAATTTCATGAAACTATTCATAATCTTCAGACATGTCTGTCTTGCCCTGCAATCCGACACACGTACACCGTTTCCATTCCACACCTGTAAAAGTTCTTCAACTAATAGCCTTAGGTACACATCAATGTCGTTGCCGGGTTGCTTAGGCCTTGGATGAGAACTGGCATCATAATGAACTTCCGCTTCATGCACAGCCAGGTTATAGATAGATAGAGTCACGGGCCAGGTGCTGTGATTGCCGCTCTGCTCCCCAAAAGTATTAATGCCATCCGCGCTTAAACCAAACCATATGTTCCTGGCGTCACCTGCAAATTCCTCCCAGTACTTTCTCTCGATTTTTCTCCACTACGACCCATCAGCGGGTGCTCTCAACTTCCCGTCTTTCTTACGGTCCTCTCTGTGCCATCGCATCAAGTTGGCATGCTCTTTGTTTCTGAACAGACGTTTCAACCGTGGTATTATAGGAGCATGCCACATCACCTTGGCAGGAACCCTGTTCCTGGGGCGCTCGTCGTCAACATCACCAGGGTCATCTCGTCTGATCTTATACCGCAATGCACCACATACCGGGCATGCGTTCAAATCCTTGTACGCACCGCAGTAGAGGATGCAGTCATTAGGGCATGCATGTATCTTCTGCACCTCCAATCCTAGAGCGCATACGACCTTCTTTGTTGCGTACGTACTGTCGGGCAATTCGTTATCCTTTGGAAGCTTCTCAAATCCTTTGTCAGGTACACCATTATCTGCCTTCCACTGTAGCAATTCCAGTATGGTGCCGAGCTTTGTGTTGCCATCCTCGCAATTGGGGTACAACCCTTTTTTGAGATCCTCTAACATGCGATCGAACTTCAGCTTCTCCTTTTGAATTTCGCATTGTCTCTTTGCATCAACAATGACCCAGCGAAGGTCATCATTGGGCACATCATCTGGTTCCTCTTGATCTTCAGCTTCCCCCATTGCGGCATCACCGTATTCAGGGGGCACATAGTTGTCATCATCCTCTTTTACTATGTTGTCTTCCATCATAACCCCTCTTTCTCCGTACTTGATCTAAACATTATAGTGTGGCGTGAAACCATTATAAAGCAGGTGGGTGTGAAGGGTTTTCCCACAGCCAGGGCATGGACAACACAGAAAACCATTCTGCTTGTTTGCCTCGGCCACTGCAAGAAAATTATGCAGGCCCTCAATGTACTCGGAGGTGCGTGAGTTACCGTACATCCATTGTAGGTTCATCTGCTTGCATTATATATCATTAAGTGCATCGAAAACCATTACAGAACATCATGAATAGATAAGTGACAAAATTAATAGAAGTTCATCATCACATTAAAACCGAAGTACATACATAGTTCCCCAGAGCATCTAATTAAACAATACATTGAAACTATGTAAAACATTTCAATGCAACAGCAAATGCGATCATAATCGCAACCAAGGTAACAATTGATCCAACGGCAAAATGATACCAAGCTTCGGTATGAATGGCATATTTTATCATTTTTCTAATCTTCAAGCGCATTGCATCCATCTTGATCTTGTGATCATCGACGACATCCGCAACATGCAACTCCAATATCTTCTCCTCCTCCTCATTTTTTTAAAATTTTCCTTCAAGTAATTGTTTTCTTCTTCAACTAAATTTAACCTCTCGACAATAGGGTCAGTTGGAATTTCCGGTTCACATACATCCTAGATAAAAAAATCTATGTCACGTTGGTTGACATAATTGTCATCAACAATAAGTGAATCAAATATTTATAAAAGATAATATATACCACATCCGGATCATATACATGACGAGGGCGGACGGAGGCGGATACCAAAACTATCGCACTATATAATAACAAACAATAATAAAAGTAAGAAAATTACACAAGTATCTATCTAAATCATACAAGTAAGAACTTTTTTCTTTTACAAAGAAGATAAGATCAAGGTGGTGCCAGCGACTAGATCGGCGCGGGCGATCGACGGCGGTAAGGACGGGGACGGGACAGGACGGACCGCCAAA
Organism: Aegilops umbellulata; assembly: GCA_032464435.1. Classification (NCBI taxonomy): domain Eukaryota; kingdom Viridiplantae; phylum Streptophyta; class Magnoliopsida; order Poales; family Poaceae; genus Aegilops; species Aegilops umbellulata. The sequence continues at coordinate 383,835,497 of CP136059.1, read as the reverse complement.
CCTAGACAAATCTCGAGGAAAATGGAGCTTGCACAAGGAGCTTCGAGAGGAGAAGGCTTAAGTATGGCTCGGGCATTTCATGGAACACCTCATGTGCATAGGAGGTGAGTTAGAGCACCACAAAGCTCTCCCCTCGCCGGCCCGAAAAACAGAGTAGTGGAGTGCTCTGCTCGCGGGCGAGGTATATATAGGCATCTCATTGGTCCCGGTTCGTGGCTGGAACCGGGACTAAAGGTCCCCCTTTGGTCCCGGTTCCAGCGACGAACCGGGACCAATGGTTGTGGGCCAGGACGAACAGGGACCAATGCCCCACGAGGGCCGGCCGGCCCCCTGGCCTCATGAACCGGGACCATTGCCCCCATGGGTCCCGGTTCATGACTGAACCGGGACTAATGCACTACTAGAAAAAAGGCTATTAGTGGCGCACCCAATATTGCCATTAGTGGCGCACCATGGGTGGGCCACTAATACCACGCCACTAATAAGGAATACTAATGGCGCACCTCTGATGCGCCACTGTTAATCCAAATAACAGTGGCGCACCACTGGTGCGCCATTGGTATGCCACCTAGTGCGCCACTGGTATTGCAGCAGGGGTCCCTACTGATGCGCCACTGATATTCATATGGGTGCGCCACTGTTATTTAACTGGGTGCGCCACTAATGTGCAAGATGGTGCGCCACTGGTATTGCAGCAGGGGTCCCTACTGATGCGCCACTGATATCCATATGGGTGCGCCACTGTTATTTAACTGGGTGCGCCACTAATGTGCAATATGGTGCGCCACTACTATTAATTCTAGGAATTTTTTTTTGCATTTCTGGTATTTGCACAGGTTACAAAATACAATACATCACAGAATATAAACAGCACATAATACAATTCATCACATTAGTCTCCGAATTCGAAATAGCGAACAAAGTTCAAATATTAGACAAGTTTAGGTCTCGAGACCGAGTAGCGAGTTTGTCGTCACATTACAAAGTTGATATCATCTAAACTACCATCACATAGAAGAGAGCTGCGGTCACGATGAGCATCATCACGATGAAACTAGTCTTCATCCGGTTCCTCCTCCGCTCCCTCCTCTCTCCCTCTAGATAGCGCCAGTATCCAGCTTCCGCCTCCGCCCTAGTGGTGTACCCTTTGTAACTGTTACCGCTGAAACGGTGAACCTGTCTCCGACACTCCTCCCAGTCGTCATAGACTCCGGGAACCCTACCCTTGTACACGACATACGACGGCATCTCTATGCACTAGACAAACAAAACGTTAGTAGCAATTCACAGATAATATATAAGTATGCAACAAAAGGATCGGAAGAGAAAAGCAACACATTAATAGCACGGTTCATGGTCCTACTAATAAATAGCATCGATTACATATAAGTTGAACGACTCTCCAAACTAAAGAGACATACAAGTTCATTAAAGTTTAATTACAACACGAGCTAATCGACATTTCAGAAGTACATACCATCAATACTTTCTTCGACTCGACTCAGGGACCGGAGCGTGGATGAAGCCGCCGTCATCCGTCGGCGTCATGAATGTGCGGTAGTTGTCAGCCTGCATTTGTAGCGTTGTTTCTATTTCCCTGTTGGACGGTTCATATTTGAGGTGGAACTGCCCCGAGGTACGAAGGACATCTTGACAGATGATTTCTGCAAACTCCGACTGGATGCGAAAGAATTCTTGTCTGATGTCCATGTCCTGGATTGCCGACAAGCGTGCGGCCCAATCTTGGAGACCCTTTGGTAGCATAAGGTGATTATGGTCCCGTACGATCGCCCGCATGTGATGGAGGGCGTAGTAGGCATCCTTCTGACTGCTAGGCGGCTGCTTAACGCAGGGGAACGTCGTTACGTGGGTGAACACGTGCTTGCCGTACCTACACATTTCCTTCCTGATGGTGCCTCCAGATTTGGCGTAGCCGGGGAGAGCATCATCAAGAACTTTCTTGATATTTGTGTAGTCTTTCTTCGACTGACGGTCCGAGTCGAAATACGTGGCCGTGGAATATTTCGGGCTTAAGAGGATGAGTGTGCAACGTGTGTCACTGCACAAAACACGGAATGTTAGAAAAAAAAAGAACGATCGAAATCTAAGAAATCATATGTTACGGGGCGGTGAGGGGATGACTTACTCGGGAAAGTAAGGCACGAGGAAGGTATCCTTATCTTTGTTCGCCATAATGACGCCTTCGAGGTATGAACTCGCGATTTGCCGGTCCCCAGTGCTGTCCAAGTGCTTGGCACGCATGTAGAAGGGGTCGACTATCACGATGTCCGGGGTCTTGTCTCTAATGATCTGCATCTCCATATTGAGCGAAAATAGCCGAATGTAGGTGTAGTGCAGCGGATGAAGGTTAAACATAGCGAAGATGTCATCAAACCGCAGGACGATCATACTCCCGATGGTGCCATCGACAAAGCCCTTGCCCTCTGGCACCTTGGCCACGAAAACCGGGTATAAGTCATCTTTCTCGGAGAGACGCCGCTTCTCCATAGAAAGAACACTGTCATGCAGACTCCGCATAGCACCGGTTGCAGCCTTGAGCAGATTAGCCGGTAGCATCGGCCTACCCGCCACATGCACCGCCCTCATGATATCCTTAGGTATTGGTGGCCCGTCCTGAGCACGGATCGTACTCGGTGCCGGCTGGCTCGCACCCTTGTTAGTTTTTCTTTTCCGTCCCTTCTTTGGCTTCTGCTGATGTAATGGGATCGAGGTCTGCTCAGAGACCACCTTCTTGAGTGTGGTGGGGCTGATAATATTTCCCACCTCGGCTGTTTGAGTCTCGGTGAAGGCGGCAGCTGGAGGCGTCTCCTGAGAACCGAACAGACGACGCCTGTTGCAATTGGGTTTCTCCGCGGTACCAGCTAGATCGCGATCGACTTTTGCAGGGTTGGGTTCTTGAGAAGGAGGCGCCAAGAATTCGTCACCGTACCCACCATGTTCGTTGAAGTAGTCATCGACGTTGACAAATGTACCGTCGTCGACGTCCGGATCCTGTGCCATATGCATGCCCGGATCAACTGACGGCGGTAGCGTTGCGGCGGTCTTGCCATGGCTTGGCGCCGGCAGGACTGGCGGTGTTGTCTGTGGGGTGGTGACCCCCGCCCCCAAACGAATCTGGCTCTTCGGCCAAAGCAATGGCCAGTTGAAGCAGGCGCCGAGGGTCATCACATCCTCTTCGTCGGCCCCATGGGGTCGATACGGAGGTAACAAGTCGTCGCAGCCCCGCAGCACCCGAACCAGTTGAACCCTATACACGGTGGGTGGCATCGGATTATGGTGGAACACGCGGTTGCCCGGTTCAACGATTTTGGCCTTGGCGACATCGATCAACTTGCCGTCCACGAAGTGCAGGAGAGTGCATGGAACTTCGTTGGCGGCGCCCTGCGAAAACATGTAGGGCGTCAGGGATGCCCAGTCAAAGGCAAGGAGATGAAGTCATCGGCCGAGGCTTAGTTACCGTGATGGCGTCGAGCTCGGCTAATGTCGAGGCACCGCCAACGGCAGGCGTGCAAGTGACGGAGGTGCAAGTGACCGAGGTGCCGGCCGGCGTATTCTTCTCACACAAGGGTGCATCAAGCTCCAATGCCGGTGCCGGCACCGGAGACACCAATGACGCCTCCGCCGGAGACACCACTGCCGGCGCGTTGTGCGAGTTGCTGCCCGTCAAGCTAGGAATCGGGGGCGGCCCCTGTTGGCCGCCCACAAACCACCCCCGCAGCCCCTCAACCAAGGTAGGCATAATGGCGGTGATCGTCGCTCCCAGTTGGTCTCGCACTTGGTCTCGCACTTGCTCCTCGACTATCTGAGGAATCTGCGCCACTTTTGCCTTGAGTTCTTTAACCTCCTGGCTTTCCAAGCTGGTCTTTCTCTCCTTTCGACTAGTCTTATAGTATTCCGACCATTTCGTGGACAAGCCTTCGCCGGCCACACGACCAGCTGACGTCGGCTTAGTTAACTTATCCTTCTGTTTCATTACATTCAACGCCCTATTTAAAGTGGTGTCCCAAGGGGCAGACGGGGAGCTCTGAGACCCCGCGCTACTGCTTTCAGTTTCCTGCGGAAGGAACGTGAACCATTTAGAAATTTGGCTTCATTAATTAGAATGCAACCATATGGAGCTAATTACGCGGGGGTGTATTCCTTACCAGAACAAGCTCAAGCGCCTTCACCTTCGGATCCATGGTAAGCTCCTTTGTTACCGGGTCCTCCTTGTACCGGGCTCTGATATAGTTCCTGGTCTGCTTTTCATGGCGGTATTTATCGAAGAGGGGCGGTAGGCCTTGCTCGACACGCTCCGCGTCCTCCTTGTCCCATTTAGGTTCCGCCACTCTGTAACCGCCGGGACCGAGTTTGTGGACCCCTAAGTTCAATTCCTGCATTTCTTTCCCCCACTGACTTGATTCCACGGATGCGTTGCTCTCGCACTTGGTCTTGAACTCCAGGTAGTCAGCTTTGCTGATCGAAGGATTTTTCTCCTTGATCTTCTCATAACTATCACCTCTTTCAATCATTTTCTTCACCCGGGCTCTCCAAGAAGCCAGGGCCGTGCTCATCTTCGTGAGGGCGGCACTGTTCACTTTATTCCCTGAGAGGCGTGTGTTTGCGAAGTCACCGGGGAACTTGTATCGTTCGTGCAGCTTCGTGAAGAGGAGGATCCGCAAATTCCCTCGTTCACGATGCCTTAGGTTCTCGGTGTTGATCGTGACGGTGCTCCGGACAATGCACCCGAGTTGTCCCGCGTACCCACTGACTAATTCTTTGGGCGCCGTTGGATGCCCACTGGAGGACACTTCAGTAAATTCCTCCTTGACGGTGCCGAGCACGTTCGGGCGCCGGTCCTTCCGTTGCCTCTTCGGTTGGCTGCCATCATCAGTGGTGGCATCCCCGGCGGCACCATCAGTGGTGTCATCCCCGACTTCACTAGGGGTTGTGTAGTCGGGATCGGTGTCTTCCGCGGCGTCCTCATAGCGGTGAGGGTATTCCTCCATCTCCTGGGACAGCTCCCAGAATGGCTTGCCGCCCGAACCGCCGGCCTCATCGTTGTCGGCCATGTTCGCTCTAAATAGGAAAAAAGTTTGGTCAAAAAGTTGGTTATTGTCAAGGAACAAGATCTCATCATTTAGGGTTTGTGAGGAATTATCATGGTCTCATCACTTAGGGTTTGTCGACACCGAGGCATCCTAAAAGCTACGGTTTTATCATTTAGAGTGTCGTTGATAGAAGCTATTCAGAACTAGTCCTACTTAATTCTTGATCCTACTTAATTAAGTACTAAGATACCCCGGCCCATGCATTAGTCGCAAGTACCCCATATGTCCTATTTTTAGCAAAGTCATGCTAAAATTCACGGAAAATTTCAGCATGACCTTTGCTGAAAATAGGACATATGGAGTACCCGAACTTGCCGGAACGGAAGTTAATCGACATTCCGGCAAACTCAAGGGCCTCTCGGGGTACCTGCAAAATCATCACGACACGATGGTCGGAGACAAAACCCAGCAAACTAGCACCACAATGTGCCTCTACTTTCATATGGATGAAAAGGCCACAGACCATATGGTTCTCTGCTTTCATATGGACAAAAAAGGCCTACATATAGGCACAACAGAGCAGCAAGCCCATCACTCTTTTGGTGAACAGAAACTATGTTTGAATCTGTATAATAACAGAGCAGCAAGTCTATTGTCCAATACTGAAGCGGAATTCAGTTTGCCCTAGGACTTGGTGCTATTCTGAACAAGTGTACTTTCAGAACCATGATAATAATTTAAGTAAAGTAGTATAAGAACCTGTATAGGAACATGGCAGTAGCCATATAACTAGTGCTTATATACCTACAAGAGTGTAACAGGACCAACAGCATAACTGCATTTAAAGAAAATACAACAGTAGTATAAACCTACCAGTAGTATTGCAGTGTATATTTCCTTCTAATAGCTCACTGGTTTGACTAGAATTTTGATAAAACAGTAGCAATTCTTCTCGTAAAATATGACTATCAAGATGTGTATAGTTCACTAAGTTGACAATCAGTAGGAAATTCTACCAAGATAATACTTATTGTTAGGGTACTCTCCTTTCAGAGGTATGTACGTAGTAAATATTGGCTCTTTGCTGTTGAAATGAACAATCTAAAATACAGGTGAAAGCTTTCTTCTTCTGTAGCATGGAGCAGTTGTCCAGCCAGAGAAAGTAAAGGTATCTGTCCTTGCTACATGACACATACAATGCTTACGACCTGGCAACTGGTGCCATAATTTTGGCTGGAGAAGGAGTTGGACTTCGACTGACTAGCAGAACTTGTCTTGTCATACTCCGCCTAAGAAGCAACCAAAGTTACTAGGCGTTCTCAACCTAAGAATGTCCATGCCCTCATTTTCCTGGGTGTTCAAAATGTCATGTAAACCTTTAAGCAGTCCTGAGTCATGGTCCCATTTTTATTTTGTGCATCAATTGATAACCTTTAAGCAGTGGACGCAGTGCACAGAAGCAAGTTTTCGCTTGCAAGGATGCATTAGCATTTTCAGAGACCTTCTCTTCAGGAGAGAAAAAAAAATCAGTACTTAGACTAAAACAATTTCTAACTTCTTTCTTAAAGATATCCTTATAGAGAGAAGTAGTCATATCTAACATGCCTTTAAGTTCAGTGGCAGTGCCATTAGGCCCATCATGGGCATGGATCAACGTCTTCCTCCTTTAATTTGCTAAAGCTTGAAAATATTTGCTATTCTTATCCCTCTCTAGAATGTCTCTATCTCTAGACCTATGTCTAGCTTTAAGTTCATCTTTGAGCCATATACTTTGAAGCTGTTGCAATATCTCTTTCATTCTGGAGATCTCAGAACCACATAATTGGATGTTCTCAAATTTAACATCTAGCAAATCTAACTCTTGAGAGAGTGAGATTTGGACCTTTCTAATTTCAGCATCTATGATTTTACTTTATCGTTTAGAAAATTTCTAAACCTTCTAACAGTCTCTTGCCGTATGTCAATAGGTTTGACCATCTTGACGGCTGCGTTCTAAAAACCATATGTCCATTAGAACACTAGAATTTTGACAGTAACCACTTAACACTTTATGTCTGACGAAACTGAACTTTAGGTTCAGACAAATTTTGAGACAGAGATGATTAGCTCGAACAAGTAATTAAATTGAACCCTAGAATGAAGTAGAAGCTAGATTAACACCCTAGGAACCCTAAGCTAGTACCCAATTGAACCAGAGCATCATCAAAAGGTATGAACCCTAGAACAGGAACCCTCGAATTCGACAGAGAGCTGGCAGCAGAGAGAAGTTAGATTAGAGAAAGAGAGAGGGAGAGGAAGGGAACTCACGAGGAGGGCGTCGGAGGAGGTCGTCGGAGGAGGGCCTTGGAGGAGGTCGTCGGAGGAGGTCGTCGGAGGAGGGCGTCGGAGGAGGTCGTCGGAGGAGGGCGTCCAGATGGGCGAGGAGGGCGTCGGAGGAGGTCGGGGGCCGCGGTCCAGGCCGGCAACACGCGGGGAAGGAGAGAGGGCGAGGGCGGAGTGCGGCGGCGGTGGGGGAGAGGGCGGAGTGCGGCGGCGGTGGGGGCGGGCGGCGGGGAGGGGGGATTTGGGTGCTCTCGTCCAAAGTGCGGGAGTGGGAGGAAAGGGAGGCGCGGGGAGAAGAGAAAGTAGGGGGAGGGCCAGCTAGCAATGGCGCACCAGGGGACATGCGCCATAACAGATCGATATCAATGGCGCACTTTTACCGCCATAAACAGCTCAATATCAAAGTCATAAGAATTGTGTGTGTGGTTATGGACAGAACCACACACATGGCCTAGTGGTTGGCGCGTTGGTTATGGACAGAACCACCCAGGTTCGAATCCTGGCAACCCCACTTTTTGCATATTTTTTAAAATTTTATTTTAACCTTATGATAAACATCCAAACACTTTAAAATAAACACATGGCAATTTTAATACTCCCTCCATTCCTAAAAATAGGGCGTATAATTTTTTTACAATGCATCTCCTTTACTCAATCACAATATAGAATCATTTACAATGCTATGGCATGGTTGAAATCAAGTGAGATGAAATAACAGTCATCAAAGATTGACATGAAATAACAGTCGTCAAATTAAGATTGAGTTTGCATGTAAAGTAATATAATGTTTAAAAGATCTTTAATTATGGTTGAAATCAAGTGATACATGTAATAATTTAGTTGCATGTAATAATTGAGCTTGCCACTGACACACACACACGCGGCCGACACGTCGTGATTCAATCTTAGCTATCTTTTCACAATCTTCTTGCCCTTCTTCCTCGCGGTTGAATAATTTAGCCCCGAAACCCCTTGAATTGATCTTCTCTTGAACGGACGTCCTTTAGGTAGGGTGGTCCTGCTACTTCTTGTGGTGTATGGTACTTCATCGTCGTCGTCATCTTCCATCTTCGGGTCGCCGTACTTGTCAAAGTCTTGCTCATTGGCGACTCCATCCATTCCGATGATGTCCTTTTGCCTCTCCTCACGACAACACGACTGGGCTTTGGCGGGTCGGTAATGAAGAAGCATTGGTCCACTTTGGAAGCCAGTACCCATGGCTCATTTTTCGCGGTGACGTTTGCGCCCGCGGTCTTGGATTTGGCTTCGGGTATAACCATGGTGGTGAAATACCGGTCTTCTTTTAGGACGCTCTTGGCCCATCTGACACGGAACATCGGGACCTTCTCTCCAGCGTAGCTCAGCTCCCAGATCTCCTCGATCCTTCCGTAGTATCTGTCCTTGTCGTTACTGGTGTAGGATTCCATCGTTACCCCGGAGTTCTGATAATCGCTCTTCATCATGTCCTTTTCCTCGGTGTAGAATGTGTAGCCGTTGATATCGTACGCCTCATAGGTCATCAGGTTGTGCTCGGCGCCCTGTGACAAGGCGAATATGAGTTTTTCTTCCGCGGAAGAATCCTCATGTAAAGGGTACGACAGAAGCTTCTCCTTGAACCAACGCGTGAAACATGTCTTGTGCTCTTTGATTATAGCTCCCTCCGTCCTCTGTTGGCCTCGGTCATTGTACGTCTTGTCAATAAAGATTTTGTGCTCTACCACCCAAGGATCGACCACGTCTATGTGTTGTAGCGCGACTAGGTTTGCTCTTTCAAAGTCGGCGAGTCGACCCATGAAGTCGACATGCATTTCGCGGCGACCCTCGCGGTGACCCCATCCAGCGAGCCTGCCGAGGTGCCTGTTGACGGGCAGACCAACGGGGTTCTCGATGCCTAGATAATTCGTGCAGTACGAGATGCACTCTTCGGTCAGAAAGCCCCTGGCTATGCTTCCCTCTGGACGTGACATGTTGCGAACGTATCCTTTGATGACAACATTCATCCTTTCAAACGGCATCATGCTGTGCAGGAACGTCGGCCCGAGTTGGATGATATCCTCCACTATATGGACCAGCAGATGCACCATAACGTCGAAGAATGCGGGCGGGAAGTACATCTCAAGCTCGCATAGTATCACCACGATCTCTTCCTGTAGCCTTCTGAGTTTCCTCACGCCAACCGACTTCCGAGAGATGACGTCGAAAAAGTTGCATAGGCCAAATAGCGTGTCACGGACGTGCGCGTCCATGATCCCACGGATTGCAACTGGAAGTATCTGCGTCATCGGCACGTGACAGTCGTGAGACTTCATCCCGCTGAACTTCTGCTTCGCTGAGTCTAGGTATCTGCTTATCTTCCCCGCGTAACCGTAAGGAAGTTTTACTCCTACGAGGCAGGTGAAAAACTGCTCGATCTCCTTCTGACTTAGAGTGAAGCACGCGGGAGGGTAGTCATATTCGATCTTCTTGGCCTTTTTGCCTTTGCGATGACTTTCCGTGTCCTTCGCCTCATCATCATCATCATCATCATCATCATTAGGGCGCCAGAGCTCCTCCCTGATGCCCATTTTTTGCAAGTCTGCCCTTGCTTTCGGCCCATCTTTGGTCCTCTCTGGCATGTTGAGCAGGGTACCAAGCAGACTCTCGCACACGTTCTTCGTGATATGCATGACATCAAGGCTGTGAGGCACACGGAGGATCTTCCAGTACGGCAAGTCCCAGAAAACAGACCTCGTTTTCCATACCTTCAGCAGCGGCTCTGGCGCCTTTCGCTTCTTTCCCGGCGGTGGGCACTCTTTCCAATTTTTCAACAGCTCGTCTATTTCCTCGCCGCTCCTCGTACGTGGGGGTCTTCGGGGTTCGGTTTCACCATCGAACAGATCCTTGCGTTTTCTCCATGCGTCATCGTCGCGAAGCCACCTTCGATGTCCCATGAACACGATTTTCGAAGACCCGGGATCTCTATCTAGCTGGCGATACGTTGTGTCATCCATGCACCGTACGCATCCAGAAAATCCATGGACTACCTGCCCCGCGAGATATCCGTAACCGAGATAGTCGTGCACCGTCGTGAGCAGTGCGGCTCTCATAGGGAAATATTCTTTCTCTGCGGCGTCCCACGTATTGGCTGGCATTTTCCACAGCGTGTCTAGCTCCTCCTTCAGCAGCCCCAGATACAGATTGATGTCGTTCCCTGGTTGTTTCGGCCCTTCAATTAGCATACTCATGTGAATGTACTTCCTCTTCATGCACAACCAGGGGGGAAGGTTGTACATCCACACAAACACAGGCCAGGTGCTATGTGTGCTTCTCTGGCTGCCAAACGGATTGACTCCATCGGTGCTCGCGCCGAGCACGATGTTCCTTGGATCCTTCCCAAATTCTGGGTATTCAAAATTCAACGCTTGCCACTGGCTCGCATCCTTAGGGTGACTCAGCATCTTGTCTTTTTTATCTATCTCCGGATCATTTGCGTCATCTTCTCGCTTCTTCTCCTCCCTATCCGCGTGCCAACGCAGGAGCTTTGCTACCTTAGGATCCGCGAAATACCGCTGCAGACGAGGAGTGATCGGAAAGTACCACACCACTTTTCGAGGAGCTTTCTTCGTCTTCTTGTATCGAGTGACGCCGCACACCGGACATATGGTAGACTCCGCGTACTCGCCCCGATAAATGATGCAATTGTTCATGCAGACATGGTATTTCACGTGCGGTAAATCCAGAGGACACACGATTTTCTTCGCCTCCTCCAAACTGGTCGGGCACTTGTTCCCCTTCGGAAGACGTTCGTGCCAGAATGACATGTTCTCGTCGAAGCATGCGTCCGTCATTTTGTGTTTTACCTTCATCTCCAGAGCCATGAGCGTTACTTTCAGGCGGGTATCCTCGGGCCTGCATCCTTCATACAATGGAGTAACCGCGTCTGTCTCCAGTTGATCCAGCTTGGCTTTCTCTCGGCGGCAGCTCTTGCGTTACCCGTCTGCTTGCGAAGCAGCTCTTGAATATGAGGGTCATGCACCCAGCCCATTGATGGTCCATCGTCGTCTGCTCCGGCATCTTCATCTTCATGATCATGCCCTTCGTCTTGATCTTCCTCATCATCATGTCCGGCATCTTCTACATGATGACCGTGTCCTGCATCTACTTCGTGATCATGTCCTGGAGATTCTTCGTCTTCTCGCCCGCCCTCGCCGCTATTGTCTTGCTGCCCTTCCTTTTTTCTGCTTGCCCGGCCCCCATGGATGACTTCATAGTCATCTTCATCACCTTGCCACCGATAGCCATCCATGAAACCACGCAAGAGCAAGTGGTCCCGCACCTGCCCGGAATCCGGGTCCGCAATAAGGTTCTTCAGCTTGCATCTTCGACACGGACATCTTATCTCCGTCTCGTTCTTTTGAAGCATCTCGGCCTTCGCGGAGCTCAAAAACCTATTTACGATGCCTTCGGTCATCGTGCGGACCATGGTCGCCTGCGGGGTAGAGCAAAATGATATTTTAGAACAAAAAAAATTTGGCATGACTTTGCCTAAAAATAGGACCAAAAAGAATGCATATAGTGCCAAATTCTTGCCGAAACGGAAATGAATCAACATTCCGGCAAAATATTGGCAACTATCGCATTTCAAATACCGGTACCTGCAAACACAAACATATGCAACACCACAAACGTACGTAGATCTCTAGGCCATAAAAAGTGTGTACGTTGTTGGAGACGGAGAGAAAAGTAGATCTAGAACATAAAGAAAGCTTTCCCCTTACTTACCTATCAAAAAAAGGAAATTTAACCACTTAATTTGGGTGAATCTATGGTGCAAATGAGGTGAGGAGGAGGAGCAAGATGACCAAATCTGTTTTGGTGGAGGGGGGAAAGTGAGTGTGTGGTAGGTGTGGCTGCCTAATTATAGCTACTGCTCCCAGGTTACTAGTGGCGCACCAGTGAAGGGGTGCGCCACTGCTAATTATAGGTAATATCACTGGGCATGGCTGGCTACTGTTCAAAAAAATAGTAGTGGCGCACCAGGGCAAGGTGCGCCACTACTATCAAAAATAGTAGTGGCGCACCGCGGTCTGGTGCGCCACTGGTAATCCTGGGCATGGCTGGCTACTGTTCAAAAAAATTGTAGTGGCGCACCAGGGCAAGGTGCGCCACTACTATCAAAAATAGTAGTGGCGCACCTTGTCCTGGTGCGCCACTGGTAAGCCTGGGCATGGCTGGTTACTGTTCAAAAAAATAGTAGTGGCGCACCCCACACCTGGTGCGCCACTAGTAATGTCACTATTAGTGGAGCACCTGTTTGTGGTGCGCCACTGCTATATAGTAGTGGCGCACCACATCTCTGGTGCGCCACTAACAGTGATATTACCCATAGCCGTTTTTCTAGTAGTGATGGGCTGGCCCGGCCTGGACCAAAGCCCTGTTTTCTACTAGTGCCCATTCCCAACTCAAAGACCATGTCAGCTCCGAGTTATGTTGATGAAATTTGTTCTTGTGTACTTTTTATGATTGTACTTGTGCTTGTGGGCTTAATTATTTTTGTGCTTGTGTGCTTGAGGAACATTTTTGTCCGCTAAACCATAGTCTTGCTATGTATGTTGTGGAATGGTAATTTGGCCATAATGTCGTAATATTTGTTATATATGAAAGTGATATTTTTATTCGAAAAGGGGAAAGACCCCGGCCTCTGCATCATCATGATGCACACAACCATTTTTATTAAAAGGAAATAAATAGGTCTGAAACGTACATAGTATCAACTAAAACGGCAAAAAGAAAAAGAAAATACCACAAATAGTGGGTACAAACGAAAGATTACATGACTTAACCACATAATCTATTAGTGACATGCCAGCTAAACCAGTTGAATAACGCCTATGAAACCATTTCCAGATGGTTGCACCCAAAGGCCATGAGCCCCCCCAGCATCCCCTCGCTAAAGTGATGACCACATACGGATCGATGTGGTGGCTCTGAAGATGACCTGCAGAAAGTTAATAGAGCGAGACCTATTAAAAACACAGTCGTTACGGAAATTCCAAATTTCCCAAAGTAAGGCAAAAACCCCTACACATATATGACCCTTGGGTATTTTGTTGATACCAACCAACCAGTTTCCAAACAAATTTGTGATACTTGTTGGTGGTGGCAAATTATATGCAGCATGAACCATGCGCCAAATCAAAGTCGCGAAAGGGCAGGAAATAAAAAGATGTTGAATTGTTTCATCCTTATCACAAAAACAACACTTCTTACATCCATTCCAGTTTTGTGTAGCCAAATTATCTTTGGTGAGGATTACCTCCCTCTGAACAAACCACATAAATTTTTTAACCTTTCAAGGTACTTTGATTTTCCATATATGCTTTCTACAGAACACAAACCCTGTATTAATAAGATCTTCACATATAGACTTGACAGTAAACATTCCATTGGTATTTTGTCTCCATCTAAAGACATCAGGCGCATGAGATAGGTTGACCAACATCAACCTACGAACTAAATGGAGCCACGCCATCCATTTATCGCCAATCAAGGCCCTCCTGAATTGGATGTTGAGAGCTGTTGAACCAAGGACTAATTGAACTGTATCATCCTTCTTACGCACAAAATTATACAAAGATGAGTACTAAACCGCAAGCGGATTGTCCCCTAGCCAGGTATCTTCCCAGAAACTAGTGGATTGACCGTTACCAACTTCAAATGAACATCTCATAAAGAAAGAAGACCTGAACTTCATCAAGCCCTTCCAAAATGGAGAGTCGGTTGGTTTGACTTCCACCTGGGATAAGGTCTTCGAATATAAGTATTTGTTGTGGAGGAGCTCTTGCGAGACCCCTTGCTCATTTTGTAACTTAAATAGCCATTTGCTAAGCAAGCACCTATCTTTGGTTTCCAAGTTTTCATTGCCCAATCCGCCTTGGTCCTTAGGTCTACACAAGATATCCCATTTTGCCAGTCGATATTCCATGTGTGCTCATCACACTGCTAAAAGAACATAGACCGATAGAAATCAAGTCTCTTTAATACCCCTTTGGATATTTCAGAGAAAGACAACATAAACATCGGCAAACTTGTGAGAACTACGTTGATTAAAGTTAATTATGCCCCATGTGACATGAGTTTACCCTTCCAAGAACTTAGTTTTTTTTACAAAATGATCTTCTATAATTTTCCATTCTTTGTTAGTGAGTTTTCGTTGATGAATGGGTATACCAAGATAAGTAAACGGCAGTGTGCCGACCTCACACCCGAATAACTGTCTATATTGGTCTTCATTTTCTTTGGCTCTACCAAAGAAAAAAAGCTCAGTCTTATGAAAGTTTATCTTGAGACGAGAATGTTGCTCAAAAAGACATAGTGTCAGTTTCATATTTGCCGCCTTCTACAAATCATTCTCCATAAAGATAAATGTATCATCAGCATATTGAAGAATAGAGACGCCTCCCTGTACTAAGTGCGGGATGAGCCCACCAATATGGCCATCCTCCTTAGTGCGTGCAATGAGGATGGCTAACATATCGGCTACAATGTTAAAAAGGATTAGAGACATCGGATCACCTTGTCTTAAACCTTTCAGGGTTTGGAAATAATGACCAGTATCATCATTTACCTTGACCCCGACACTCCCACCCTGGTCAAAAGGTTGCACTTGTTGACGCCATTCGGCTGCAAACCCTTTCATCCGCAAAGATTGTTGAAGAAAAGGCCATTTGACTTTAACATACGCCTTTTCAAAATCAACCTTAAACACAACTCCATCAAGTTTCTTTTTGTGCAGCTCATGGATAGTTTCATGTAGAACGACTACACCCTCCAAGATGTTTCATCCAGGCATGAAAGCAGTTTGAGTAGGTCGGACAACCGATTGAGAAATCATGGAGAGCCTATTAGTACCCACTTTGGAGAATATTTTAAAGCTGACATTCAACAAACAAATAGGTCTGAATTGCTTGATCCGAATGGCCTCATCCTTCTTAGGAAGTAAAGTGATAACCCCAAAACTGAGGCGATACAAAGATAAATCTTCATTAAAAAGATCATCAAACATAGGGAGCAGGTCACTTTGATAGTCTCCCAACACTTTTGGTAAAATTCAGCAAGGAACCCATCAGGTACCGGAGCTTTATTCCATTCCATCTGTGAAATAGCGTCCAAAATTTCCTTCTCTGAGAAAGGTGCTGTCAAAATAGCATTTTCCTCCAGAGAAAGTTGGGGTATATCCTTAGACATATCCTCGTCCATCATGACGAAATTGGAGTCCGAGTGCCCAAACAAACGTTTATAATAATTGGTAACATACGCCTTTAGCATATCTTGACCAACAATAGTTCCTTCGTCTTGTTCTAGTTGATGAATTTTCTTTTTCCTACGCTTTCCATTTGCAATCAAATGGAAAAACTTAATATTATTGTCCCCTTCAAGAACAAATTTTACTTTAGCACGACGGGACCATTTTAACTGTTCCTCTCGCATAATCTTGGCCAGAAGCTCATCCGCCTCCCGCTTGGCAGCATGATCTGCCATGCAGATTGGTGAAGATTCAGCCTTGATATCTAAAGCATTAACAATATCCATCAGACTTTCTTTTTCATTTTTATATTCACCACTCAAATTCTTCACCCAACCCCGAAGAAATTGTCTAAGATGACGTATCTTGAACTGCCAACGTTCAATATTTGTTGCACCTCTCATTTTCTTAGACCATTCTCGAGCTACTAAATTATGGAAACCTTTAATCTCAAACCAATATGTTTCAAAAGATAACGCCTATTTGTTCCCCAAATGACCAGCCTCACCGGAGTCGAAAAGAAGGGGTGTATGATCAGAAATACTTCTCTGAAGAGCTCTAACGCTCACCAAAGGAAACTTTTGCTCCCATTCAACGCTCATCAAAACACGATCGAGCTTTTCATAGGTGGGAACCTCAAGATTATTAGACCAGGAAAACTGTCAACCTAACAAAGCAATCTCTCTCAGGTCTAAGTTTTCAATAATCGCATTAAACATAAAAGGCCATCTTGCATCAAAGTTATTATTGTTTTTCTCGTCTTGGCGCCAAATGATATTAAAATCCCCACCCACCAACATCGGTAGAGACTCGGACCCACATATTCTCACTAATTCCGATAGAAAATCGAGCTTAAGCTCCGGTTGCGCAGCTCCATAAACCGCCACCAGTGCCCATTACAAGCCATCACTTCTCGAGCACACATGAAACTTAACCACAAAATCACCTACGTCCATATTAAGAACCTCGATACTAGAGTTGGTTACCCCAAGCAAGATACCGCCAGACCTCCCCCTGGGCTTTAGGCAGTACCAAGAGAAATCTAATCCCACACATAGAAAGCTTAGAAACGGTGTTGAAAAGGTTGGCCGACGAGTCTCCATAAGAGAAATCTAAATTTTGCTCTCTGGATGTGTCTTGTTATATGGAAGTGATATAATTTCTATATAGGATACTATTGCTATATGTGTTTTGTTGCAGGGCTAACATAAAATAAATTTTAAGAAACTGCTGACCAAAGCCTTGCCGAGTACTATACTCGGAAAATATGAAAATTCCGAGAATAGAACCCGGTAAAAATGCCACGCGTCGCGCTGTAGTCACCTGACAGACACTTTCCCGAGTATGTAACTTCAACTCTCAGCAAAATGTGGCGCTGGGGGCATTGCCGTCGACTATACCCTGGGTTTTGTCTCTTGGAAAAGCTGGGTACATAACAAACCTTCTTCGGCAAGAGACGGGTTGGAGAAATCGACCAAGCTGGGGTACACGACGGTCTGGATAGGCTATGTGGCAGCTTTTAGGCGTAGGACATTCACCGAGCCCTGCACAAAGCTACTCTACAAAAACTGGGACCTCGTGCAACTGTGTAGGAATGTGGCAACCTCATCTGCATAGGACTTTGCTGAGCTCCGAGGTATGCAACTCCGCAAGAAATTTCTCGGCGAACTAGGTGTCGGGGTGGACGGCGTCCCCCGCGAGCACCTATGGGGCCGGAGCCCCTTTCGTTGTCCGGTGAGGGGGGCGGAGGGAGCACGGAGAGCAGATCGAGGCGAGCACACGGGCGGTTTACCCAGGTTCGGGCCGCGATGGACGCGTAAAACCCTACTCCTGCTTGGTTGTATTGAACTGGGGAGCTCGGGAGCTTGGAGAGCTAGCTACACCGAGCGTATGGCTGTCCGGATTCCGAATCTCCGAACCTCCGAACCTCCGAACCCCCCCTACGTTGCACACGGGCCTCCTTTTATAGCGCAAAGGGGTCACCGACAGGTGTCAACGTAAGAGAAAGGGGTAAAAGTGTAAAAGGGGTGGAAGTTGTAACAGTGCGGGAACGGTGGCGCTACAGTGCGGCACAGTGTTATCATACCTACTTCTGACGGTAGGGGACAAGGGCATTAAATGCCCGTCACGGTCGCCTGGACAGCACCGAGGCGGACCGTTAGGTGCGCCACCGCTCGCCACGGTGGTGGCTGCATGCCACTGCATGCCCCTGGCTGCGCGGTGCCCCGCCACGTGCCTTTGGGGGAAACCCCGGAGCGACGCGTGGGCGGGTGAGCTGGAGCGCAGTCCTGAGGTGGCGATTTGCCGCGGCAAGTGGCTTGCCGCGGGGGTCGTCTTCCTGTGCCTGATAGCTTGCCGGCTATCAGGCCTTGCCGGGGCGCATGGCGCGCCGTGGCGGGCTTCTCTTGTGGTGCCTGGGTTCGGCCTTCCCGACAAGCTCCTCTTGTCGGGGTCTCGATCTTCTGTCTCTTATACTTTGTTCTTGGATGGTATTACATGGGCTCAGTCGTCCCGGCAAGCTCCTCTTGCCGGGGTCTTGTCTTCTTGGCCCGGCAAGCTCCTCTTGCCGGGGGCCTTGTCTTGAATGCTTGGTCTTCTCTTGGCGCTTCCTGGGCGGGCCTCGCCGCGGGGTGCTACAACTGCCCGTGCACAAGTCTGGGGTACTAAGGTACCCCTACTTTAGTACACCGACAGGAGCCCCCGGGCCTGGGCCACACACGGTGCCGAGCGTCGTTGGGCCAGGCCCTAACAGTGCACGGGCACGCGTGGCCTTGGTCGCGCTGCTCCTTAACTCCGCATCCGTCGCACCTTCCCCAGGCGGCGCGCGCTTATCGCGGCGCCGTGGGGGCGAAACGCCCGTTCCCTCTTTAAGTGGAGGGAGGTGCGGAGGCGCGGCTCGATAACTGAACGGGGGTGAGGCGCGGCTTTCGAGGCGTCCGTTCCCCATAACCACGGGATGGGGAGAGGTCGTCCCACCCGTCGCCTCGGTTCTGCGCGCCCACCACGCGGTCCTCATGCACTCGGAGTCGCGGCGGCGGAGGCAGGGAGTCGGGCCGGCGCGGGTCGATGCAGTGGGTCGGCCCCAGTCGCCTGCCCTTCCTCCGCTTCTATTGGAGGAGCGAGGCGGCCGCGTTCCCACTCCGCCCCTTTATAAGGAGCAAAAGGGGGCGACGGAAATCCGCACTCCATCTCCTTCCTCCTTCTGCTTCTGGTTTCCTTCCCCCATCTGCGATGGAGGGGGGGAACCCTGGTTCTTCTTCGGTTGCCGCGAGGGTGTCTGCTAGGCAACGCGCCCCTCCTCCCCTTGCGCCCGCGGCGGCGGAGCCGGTCGTCAGGGGAAGAGGGAGAGGGCGAGGTCGCGGACGAGGTCGTGGACGGGGCCGAGGCGCTCGGGGCGGACGGATCGGTGCGCCGTCCTTGCCTCCGCCAGCGGCTCCGTTCCTTCCCGCGGTCCATCTCGGGGACGACCCCCGTGAGTTCATTATCAGGCTGCGCCGGGCGCCTCGTCGCCGCCTCCGGCTTCCCGCTCCATTCGCGAACATGTTGGAGGTGGAGCAGCCTGAGACGCTAAACCTGCGCATGAGGGGCTGCGGGATCAGCGGGACGCGAGTCCACGTCGAGTCCCGAGCCCCCGGCATGGTGTGTCTGGGCCGCGGGTGGAAGACGTTCGCCCGGATCCACAGCTTGACGGAGGGGTTCACCCTCCACTTTAAGCTAGTGGGGGAGGACCTCCTCTCCGTCAAGGCCTTCTAGGGCTTCGGCATCCGGGCCCGGTGCTGCGAAGATAGCTCCTCCGACAGGGAAGGCTCCTCCTCGAGCGAGAGTGACGAGGAGGGGAGCGACATCGACGACGAGGGGAGCAGCCGCCGGGATGACGGGTCCGACTAGGCGTCGGTCGCAGCTCCGTGTGGCACCGGCGGCCCCATCGTCCGCGCCGGGCTCCGTGAACTCCCCGGGGTCGTCTCCTTGGGCGACTGGCGTAGGGGGGCTGCTGAGGAGGACAGAGGGCGGACGTCGAAGGCCGCGAAGTCGGAGTACGGGCCGACTTCGACAGCTGGCTGACGCTCCGGTGCCTCGTGTTCCAGATGCGCCCCAGACGCCGTCATCACCCTTGCTCTCGGTGACGACCACCGGGGTCTTCTCTTCGGCCCGGCAAGCTCCTCTTGTCGGGGGCTTGATCTCCTCGGGCGGCCGGAGTGGCGAGGCTGGGGAAGAGGAAGAGGCTGGCGGCAAGGCCGCTGCCTCATCTTCCAGCTCTGCCTCCGGCGCCTCCGTCTTCTTCAGCCTCCGGAGACCCCCGGGCGGAGCCCCCGGATCTTCTCTTGGTGCCTTCTGCCACCCGTAGCTCGCCTAGGCGCCCCCTTCGCCCTCTTCGCCTACTTGCCCTACCTCCTGAGGAGAGAGACAAGAAAGGGATTACGGGCACCTTATCTCTTTTCAGCTTGTAAGCCTTCGGGCCTTAGTTGCGTTTAAGCCTTGTAATCCCTCCTTTCATGTTTTTCATTCTCTCTGAACTGTACCTGAGTGGAATGTTTTTAATGAAAAGGGGATGTTTGCCGGATCATTTGTCTCGCGGGTGGAAACCGCGGTAAGGAACGAGTCCTTTACATCGTTAAGATAGACAGTTTCTCGCCCGGCAACAGGCCCAGCCGCTCCCCCGCACTGCTCGACCTTTCTCACGCCCTTGGCGGAGGCGGGGAGCAGGCGGGTTCCGGCCCCTCGCTTCCCTCCCCCTTGCTACCGCGGCTGCTATCGAAACGGGCCCCAGGAACGCGCTCTGGGGCTTGCCGCTAAGAGAGCACGGTAGCTTTTCAGGAGGAAAGGAGGCTTTCAAATTCCACAGTCCATAAGAGAATGCATGATGAGGGATGCAAAAACTTATCTGAGGTTGCAGCCCCCGGCGACTCTGGCTCGCCGGGGCGTAGGTGTTGGCTCGTCCTTCTCCTCTTCCTTGTCCTTGAGCGGCCCGGCAAGGACATTCAATTCCTGCGAGCCAAAGGGAAAGGACCGGAAAAAGACGCGGACTCGACCTCTAAGTTAGGGGTTAGCGACAGTTAGGAACTGACAACCCTAACCAAGGACGAGACTCTGACTCAGCATGCATGCTAATATCTAGTGCGCCAGCGCTTCTTTATCTTCGGCCAGGGGCTTCGCCTGGCTTTGTACGAGGGGTTACATGCAACATCGGCAAGGCCTGCACAAACCGGTGGTTGCCGGAGCGGATCACGGCAACCGCGCCTTATGGGTGAAACTTGCGAAGATGCTCTATGTTCCCAGGAGTTGCTCACTGGTAGGCCCTCTTCGGTCTTGAGGCGGACAGCGCCGGGCCTCGCGACTCGTCTCACCCGATAAGGGCCTTCCTGCTTCGGCGTCGACTTGTTATAATTCTTGGCCGACTGAACGTGCCTAAGAACAAGGTCGCCTAACAGGGCAACTTTATCTGATGCCAGGGGTTTCGCTTGGCTTTGTACAAGGGGTTACATGCAGCAGCGGCAAGGCCTGTACAAACCGATGGTTGCCGGAGCGGATCACGGCAACCGCGCCTTATGGGCGAAACTTGCGAAGATGCTCTATGTTCCCAGGAGTTGCTCACTGGTAGGCCCTCTTCGGTCTTGAGGCGGACAGCGCCGGGCCTCGCGACTCGTCT
The DNA here is from genome assembly GCA_032464435.1 of Aegilops umbellulata. NCBI lineage: Eukaryota > Viridiplantae > Streptophyta > Magnoliopsida > Poales > Poaceae > Aegilops > Aegilops umbellulata. The sequence continues at coordinate 383,814,193 of CP136059.1, read as the reverse complement.
CACCCGATAAGGGCCTTCCTGCTTCGGCGTCGACTTGTTATAATTCTTGGCCGACTGAACGTGCCTAAGAACAAGGTCGCCTAACAGGGCAACTTTATCTGGTGCCAGGGGCTTCGCCTGGCTTTGCACAAGGGGTTACATGCAACAGCGGCAAGGCCTGTGCAAACCGATGGTTGCCGGAGCGGGTCACGACAACCGCGCCTTATGGGTGAAACTTGCGAAGATGCTCTATGTTCCAGGAGTTGCTCACTGGTACGCCTTCCTCGGTCTCGAGGCGGACAGCGCCAGGCCTCGTGACTTGTCTCACCCGATAAGGTCCTTCCCACTTTGGCGTCAACTTGTTGGAATTCTTGGCCGACTGAGTGCGCCGAAGAACAAGGTCGCCCTCTTCGAGACTCCTGGCCTTGACCTTGCGGCTATGGTAGCGACGCAAGGCTTGCTGGTATCGAGCAGCTCGTACCGCAGCCTGGAGACGTCCTTCCTCAAGGAGCAGCGCGTCATCTTGGCGCAGCCGCTCTTGCTCGAGCTCGTCATAAGCGAGCACCCGAGGAGATCCGTATACGAGTTCCATGGGGATAACTGCTTCCGCTCCATAGACTAGAGCAAAGGGTGTCTGTCCGGTGGCTCGACTCGGTGTCGTTCTGATTGACCAAAGAGCCGCCGGCAGCTCCTCAATCCAATTTCTTCCGCACTTGCGCAGCCTGTCGAAGGTCCTGGTCTTGAGTCCGCGCAGCACTTCAGCGTTGGCCCTTTCTGCTTGACCGTTGCTCCTGGGGTGAGCAACCGAAGCGAAACAGACCTTGGCGCCGAGATCCTGGGCGTATTGCATGAAGGCGCGACTTGTGAATTGTGTCCCGTTGTCGGTGATGATCCTGTTGGGGATTCCGAAACGGCAGACGATCGACCGGAAGAACTTGACTGCTGACTGCGCGGTCACCTTCCTCACTGGCTCCACTTCTGGCCACTTCGTGAACTTGTCGATTGCAACGTACAAGTACTCGAAGCCCCCGACGGCTCGGGGAAAAGGGCCGAGGATATCGAGCCCCCAGACCGAGAAGGGCCAGGATAAAGGGATTGTTTGGAGAGCTTGAGCTGGCTGATGAATCTGTTTTGCATGGAACTGGCACGCTTCACACTTGGTTACTAGTGCAGTTGCATCTTGGAGGGCTTCTTGCCAGAAGAACCCTTGCCGGAAAGCTTTCCCGACAAGTGCTCTTGCGCCAATGTGATGGCCGCATATGCCTCCGTGTATCTCTGCCAACAGCTTCTGTCCGTCTTCCCTGGAGATGCACTTCAATCTGACACCGTTGAGTCTCCTTCTGTACAGCTCATTGTCCACGAACTGGTACATACTTGACTGCCTGGTGATCTTCTCCCTCTCTTCTGGGTCGTCGGGAAGTTCTCCAGTTTGCAGAAAACGGACGATCTGCTGCGCCCATGCCGGAGCCCGGGGCTCGACGGCAAGGACTAAAGGCATGAAGGCCGCTGCGGGGACCCCGGCTTCTACGGCAAGAACCTCTGGATCCGCCGGAGCTGGTGATCCCCCGGCAATCTTGCCGGGGCAAAGCTTGTCGGGAACCCCCGCTTCAACTGGACAGATCCTCGGATCCGCAGGAGCGGACTGTTCCTCAGCGTTCAGACTGCCGATCTGCTTGCCGGAGCAAGGCTTATCGGGGACACCTGCTTCGACTGGACGGATCCTGGGATCCGTAGGAGCGGGCTGTCCCCCGGCGTTCTGGTTGTTGATCTTGGGGACCTTGGCGGCGGTCTCAGGAAGGTTCGCCTGCAAGTAGTCGCCGGAGACCAACTTCCTTTTCTTGGACTGCCCAATTGATGGTGTAACGGATGGTTGAGTCAGCTTGAGTAAGAAGGTCCCTGGTTCCACAGGTAACTTCAACGAAGCACACTTCGAAAGGCCGTCCGCTATCTCATTCTGAGTTCTTGGGACGTGCTCCATTTGCAGCCCTTCAAAGTGTTCTTCCAGCTTCCTCACTTCATCTACATAAGCTTCCATCAGAGGGCTCTGGTAGCTCTTGTTGACTTGCCGGACCACCAGTTGAGAATCTCCCCGCACAATCAGCTTTCTGATCCCAAGTTCGGCCGCAATCCTGAGGCCGGCGAGCAAGCCTTCATATTCAGCAGTATTGTTGGTTGCTTGCTCTCTTGGGAAATGCATCTGGATAACATACTTGAGGTGCTCTCCGGTGGGCGCGATGAGTACCACGCCAGCACCGGCGCCTTGCAGCGAGAAGGCACCATCGAAGTACATTACCCACTCGCTTGTTGCTTCTTGTACGGGCGCGCTTGTTTCTTGGGCTTCTCCATCTGGCGTCGGGGTCCACTCAGCTATGAATTTTGCCAAAGCTCGGCTCTGTATGGTTGAAGTACTTTCAAACTTGAGTCCGAAGCTCAACAGCTCCAGTGCCCACTCGACGATCCTGCCTGTTGCCTCGGGATTGTGCAATATCCTCTTCAGCGGAAAGCGAGTGACTACTGTTATCTCATGTGCTTGGAAGTAATGGCGCAGCTTTCTCGAGTCCATGAGGAGGCCGAAAAGCAACTTCTGCACCCCAGAGTATCTTGATCTAGCCCCCTGCAAGAGGGAACTCACAAAATACGCCGGGCGCTGCACCATCTTCTTCCGCGCTCCATCCTGTTCCTACGCAGGGTCGTCCTTGTCGGGGCCAGAGCTTGCCGGAGCAGCCCCCCGCTTGTCGCTGGATTCGCTTGCAGGTGGTATAGACTCCTCGTCGGCCTCCCTCTCCGCCACTAACGCAGCACTAACCACCTGGTTGGTTGCCGCTAGGTATAGCAACAACTTCTCCTGTGGTCTAGGTGCGACAAGTATTGGAGTGGAGGATAGGTACCTTTTCAAATCTTGCAGCGCCGCCTCCGCTTCTGGAGTCCACTGCATGGGGCCTGCCTTCTTCAAGATTTTAAAGAAGGGCAGGGCGCGTTCTGCAGACCTTGAAATGAACCGACTGAGGGCGGCCACACAACCTGCAAGCTTTCTGACGTCCTTGACGCGCTCTGGGGCTTCGATCTGCTCGATGGCTTTGATCTTGTCGGGATTGGCTTCAATCCCCCTCTGTGACACAAAGAACCCGAGAAGCTTGCCGGAGGGGACTCCGAAAACGCACTTCTCGGGGTTCAGCTTGAGCTGTATCCTGCGCAGGTTCTGAAATGTCTCTTCCAGATCTTGGACCAGGGTTTCCTTGCTCCTGCTCTTCACCACGATGTCATCCATGTAGGCCTCCACGTTCCTATGGATCTGTGGCTCGAAAGCAGTGTGCACTACCCTTGCAAACGTTGATCCCGCATTCTTCAGTCCAAACGGCATGCGTATGAAGCAATAGGTGCCGCACGGAGTGATAAATGCGGTCTTCTCTTCATCTTCTTTGGCCATAAAGACTTGGTGGTAGCCTGAATATGCATCAAGAAAGGAGAGTAGCTCACATCCGGCAGTGGAGTCAACAATCTGGTCAATGCGCGGCAAGGGAAATGGATCCTTGGGACATGCTTTATTCACATCGGTGAAGTCTATGCACAGTCTCCACTTCCCATTGGCTTTGCGCACGACGACCGGATTGGCCAGCCACGTTGGATGGATCACACCTCTCACTAGGCCTGCTGCCTCTAGCTTCTTGATCTCTTCGCTGATGAATTCTTGGCGCTCCACGGCTTGCTTTCTCACTTTCTGCTTGACGGGTCGCGCGTGAGGACAGACAGCGAGCTTGTGCTCAATCACCCTCCTGGGAACACCGGGGATGTCGGACGGTTGCCATGCAAACACGTCGACATTCGCCCGCAGGAAGGCAACGAGCGCGCTTTCCTATTTGCTGTCAAGCGTGGCACTGATGGTGAAGGTACCGCCAGTGCCGTCCTCCTTGGCGGACACCTTCTTGGTTGCCGGAGGAGCGGTCATTCCCTTCTTGTACTTGCCGGTGGAGCTCGATGGAACGTCCTCGACGGCGGCGCAGCACTCCGAAGAGGTGCGATTGCCGGAGTGGGCCCCAGAGCACTTACCGGACTTGGTCCTTGTCTTCTTCCCCCCGGGGGCTTCAGCGGCAAGTGTGTCCTTCTCTGCCGCGGCTGCTACATCCCGGTAGATCTTGTCGGCGCAGATAAGCGCGTCCTTTTTGTCGCCATGGACAGTGATGACGCTTATCGGCCCCGGCATCTTGAGTACGTTGTAGGCGTGGTGGGAAGCTGCCATGAACTTGGCGAGAGCGGGACGGCCGAGGATCCCATTGTATGGTAACGGGATATCAGCGACGTCGAACGTGATGCGCTCAGTCCTGAAGTTGAGCTCGCCGCCGAAGGTCACAGGCAGAGTAATCTTCCCCTTGGGCTTGCTCCTCCCCGGGTTGATTCCTTGGAAAGAACCGGTCTCTTCGAGCTCGCCGTCTGGGATCTGGAGTTTCTTGATCACAGCGGAGGAGATCAAGTTCAGCCCGGCCCCGCTGTCTACCAACATTTTGGTGACCTTGAGGTTGCGGATGGTGGGTGAGACCAGCATCGGCAAGCACCTGACCGCGGTTGTGAGGTCGGGGTGATCCTCAAGATCGAAAATGATGGGCGTGCTGGACCATTTGAGGAGCCTGCGCGACCCCACGGGCGGCTCTGCTGCGTTCACCTCTCGCACCCACCGCTTAAGCTGGCGGTGGGAGGTGTGCAGAGAGGCGCCGCCGTCAACGCATAGGACCTCCGTGGCCTTCTGGAACTCCTGCTCGCTGTTATCTTCGTCTTCCACGTCTTCGTCGTCGTCTTCTTCATCCTCGTCGCGGCCCCGGGGAGGCCGATCGCCTTGCCGCTGCTTGGCCTTGCCGCGGCGTCCTCCCCGGCCGATGGGCGGCCGCTTCTTGCTTGGTTCGCCACCTCCACCCTGGGCCTTCCCCTTGTCGCGCCTCTCGTACTCAGCCTTCTGCTGCACGACGAGGTACTCGACGCTTTTGCAGTTGGAGAGATCGTGGCCCTTGGTGCGGTGGATCTTGCAGTATTGCTTGTCGGAGCCGTCCTGCTTGTCGGCTGCCGCCACGGGGGCAGGCTCCTTGCCGGAGCCGCCAGCCTGCGTTTGCTTGGCGGGAGCCTCCTTGCCGGACTCCTCGACGGCAAGCACCTCTTTCCTGTTCTTCCTCCTATTATTCCGCCGCTGGCTTCCCTTCGCCGGGGCGGTGCCGTCACTGTCGCTTTCTCCTGCGCCAGCATCCTCCCCGGGGAGTTTCCTCCCCTCCTCCGCGCGCGCGCACTTGTCAGCCAGGGCATATAGCTCGCTGACGTCCCGGATCTTGGTCATGGCCATCTCTTCACGCATGCGGCGGTTACGCACGTTCTGGTGGAACGCGCTGATAACCGCGACAGGGTGAACGTCGGGGATGTTGCGATGCACGCGGCTGAAGCGCTGGATGTACTTGCGCAGGGATTCTCCTTCCTTCTGGGCTAGGATGTGGAGGTCGCTATCCTGGCCATGAGGTTTGTGGCCGCCTGTGAAGGCGCCAACAAACTGATGGCAAAGATCCGCCCAGGAAGAAATGGAGCCTTCCGGCAAGTGCATAAGCCACGAACGAACGTTCGGCTTAAGCACGAGCGGGAAGTAGTTCGCCAATATCCTCTCGTCGCGCCCCCCGGCAGCTTGCACAGCGATCGTATAGATGCTGAGAAACTCCGAGGGGTGCGTCCTGCCGTCGTACTTCTCCGGTACGTCGGGCTTGAAGTTCTTCGTGCTGGGCCACCGGACGCGCCGCAGCTCACGGGTGAACGCAGGGCAACCTGCCGCGTACGGTAAGTCACCTGGTTCACCGGGCGCGTGCGCGTCGACAGCGTTCCCAGCCCGCTGGTCTGATTGCCGCCGAGTTTCTCGGCGGCGCTCAATCCTTGTTCGAGCGTCTTCTTGCTGCCGCTCGTCGAGGACTCGGCGCTGGTCCCGGCGAGTCCGCGGGTCTGACGACGCTGTAGAGCCGTCGTCGGCGTTGCTCCAGCGGGGCGGCGTCTTCTGCTTCTGCGCCGGGGAGTGCATGGTGGTTGCACCCCCGGCGGTCTTGTCGCCGTCGGCCTTCGTCTTCTCGACCTGCCGTGGCCGTGAGGTCGCCGGTTGCTGCGGCGTGTCGTTGTTGGCGAAGGCGATCAGGCTCTGGATGGTGGCCCTCCAGCCTTCGGCCTTGTCAGCCGCTGGAGGGTAGTCGAGGAGCAGTTGCGCTCTCGCGAGCGCTTCTGCCGGAGTGGAGGGGAGCGGGGGCGAGTGGCGCGAGGAGCGGGATACGCTCGGACTCCTAACAATGTTAGAAAGAGCGGGGTCCCTCCCCGGCGCCTTCGCCTTGCCCGTGTCCGGACGGGGGCCCGGGGCGTCCCGTGAACCTCCAGTTTGCCCTTGGTCCAGCAAGCGGATGCCACCCCCTGTGGCATGGCGCTGCTGGGTCGTCGTTTGTCGGGTCGGATGCGACGCGCCCTCGGAGGCCGAGGCTCGGTCGTCCGCCCTGTTCTTGGATTTGGTGGCGCCGCGAGTGTTCTCGCCGGTGGCCACCCCTCCGACGGCGTCTCCCCTGCCCATCGTTGGCTCCGGTAGCGGTGGAAGAGACGCGGACGGGCCCGCGACCTCCGAAGCCTTCTTCTTCGGGGCCATGGTGTTGAGGAAGCCAGCGAATTCGGAGAAGCTGACGAAGAGCGCGCTCGCGCGAACGCCGGATCTGATCCGCACAACCTCGACGCTCCCCCTACCTGGCGCGCCAAAGATGTCGGGGTGGACGGCGTCCCCCGCGAGCACCTATGGGGCCGGAGCCCCTTTCGTTGTCCGGTGAGGGGGGGCGGAGGGAGCACGGAGAGCAGATCGAGGCGAGCACACGGGCGGTTTACCCAGGTTCGGGCCGCGATGGACGCGTAAAACCCTACTCCTGCTTGGTTGTATTGAACTGGGGAGCTCGGGAGCTTGGAGAGCTAGCTACACCGAGCGTATGGCTGTCCGGATTCCGAATCTCCGAACCTCCGAACCTCCGAACCCCCCCCTACGTTGCACACGGGCCTCCTTTTATAGCGCAAAGGGGTCACCGACAGGTGTCAACGTAAGAGAAAGGGGTAAAAGTGTAAAAGGGGTGGAAGTTGTAACAGTGCGGGAACGGTGGCGCTACAGTGCGGCACAGTGTTATCATACCTACTTCTGACGGTAGGGGACAAGGGCATTAAATGCCCGTCACGGTCGCCTGGACAGCACCGAGGCAGACCGTTAGGTGCGCCACCGCTCGCCACGGTGGTGGCTGCATGCCACTGCATGCCCCTTGCTGCGCGGTGCCCCGCCACGTGCCTTTGGGGGAAACCCCGGAGCGACGCGTGGGCGGGTGAGCTGGAGCGCAGTCCTGAGGTGGCGATTTGCCGCGGCAAGTGGCTTGCCGCGGGGGTCGTCTTCCTGTGCCTGATAGCTTGCCGGCTATCAGGCCTTGCCGGGGCGCATGGCGCGCCGTGGCGGGCTTCTCTTGTGGTGGCTGGGTTCGGCCTTCCCGACAAGCTCCTCTTGTCGGGGTCTCGATCTTCTGTCTCTTATACTTTGTTCTTGGATGGTATTACATGGGCTCAGTCGTCCCGGCAAGCTCCTCTTGCCGGGGTCTTGTCTTCTTGGCCCGGCAAGCTCCTCTTGCCGGGGGCCTTGTCTTGAATGCTTGGTCTTCTCTTGGCGCTTCCTGGGCGGGCCTAGCCGCGGGGTGCTACAACTGCCCGTGCACAAGTCTGGGGTACTAAGGTACCCCTACTTTAGTACACCGACACTAGGTAGGACACATGGCGGCCTCATGCGCGCAGGCCCTTGCCGAGATCCACAACAGGAGCTCGGCAAACCCACGTGCCACGTGGCAAGAACCGTCTTCGCCCAGCCCGTTAAGTACCTTTTATTGTGATGAGTAGCCTGGTTGACGCTCGGAAAAGGTTTAGCCAAGTGCCTGACGTTAACCTGCCTTTGACTGAAGGGTATAAGCCGAGTATAGTTCGCCATGTTTTTTGAGCACTCAGCAAAGAAATTAATTCCCGTAGTGAAAATAAGGTACTATGGCCAAAATATTCATTTTGTATCTTGTAGTGTGGCTTTCTATCAAGATGGTTGCACGTGAAGATATAAACATACAATACTTAGTGCTTGCGTTCTATTGTTGTTAGCTGCTCCTTCGATTGGACATATTATATTACATAAAGCTGAGAAACACAAGGTAGACGTCAATGTTTCCGAGCATCTCCTGGCTAACTGGTATCTAGAACTGAAATATATTCTTTCCCGGTCCAAGATGGCCCCCAAGATCACGCAAATCAACTTGAAATTTGCTGCAGTTGTGAAGCAGCGATTTGATTTCAATTCAATAGCAAATAGTCATCTTCCCGCTATCATGTCCAGAATGCAAACAGAACAGTTGGGCAGAAGCCGATATTCGTGAATATAGATGAGACAAAATTACTTGAAAGAGATGTGGTAAAGCATGAGATCATATCTAAGCTAGTCGAGGTTGGTAACGAAGAGAGAATCTCAATAATTTCTCGGCGAACTATGTTCGCTATTCAATGCTGGTTCGCTATTACGAGTAGGTTCATATTTCATGTGCTTGGTCACCATTCAATGCCGGTTCACTATTACGAGTAGGTTCATATTTCTGAAGAATTTAACACCGAGTAGATTCATTCCTTGCAGCAAATGAGCAAAACAATTTTAGGAAACTTGAGCGCAAGAAAGTTTTTTCTCATCTTGCATGACATCTGAAATGAGGACCATCACTGGGAACAATACAAATAACATATCCATGGTGGTGTAGATGGAAGCAAAATCTTACTCACTTCTCACGATGGAGAAGTTGCAAAAGTGGTTAAACCTCGACATATTCAATTTGGCACCCTTATTAGATGATGGCAGCTGCAAATTGTTCATACAGAGTCCTCAATGCGCTGAGGAAGGATTGGACTCAGATATGGGAATCCAAGCCAAGTCGATTCCTCATCCTCAGTTGAAATCTAGAGCATAATTGGTTCGATGTCAAAAGTTGGCAATGCCAATATTTGACAAATGCTAAATGTTTGCTATTGATTAGTTAGGTACCAACTCTTGTTGCCAATCTCACAAAATGTTGCCAACATTTGGTAACGTTTATTTTGCCAAATGTTGACATCAAACCAATTATGCTCCTAATTTTGGTCCATATTTCGCCAATTCGTGCTAGTTACATGAAATAACCACATTTGCGGTTAGCTTTGCAAAAAAAATATTTGGTCCCCCATCTCGTATTCTGTAATTCATTTGCAGAAAATACAAATTAGAGGATTTGTACTGTTTGATAACTTCTCTGAGAGGTGGGGCCAGATTTTAAGGAACTAACTTGGCAACAAAAAAAACCACGTCCCCGTGTCCAATAAGTCTTCTTTGTTCTCCGCACTCCACCTTATATTACACATTACGTCAAAAACATTGAGGGCACCTCACCATGTCATCCGTGACGTCAGAGGCTGCCGCCACCCAGCTCCTATATCGTCCCGTCTCTGTCGTCCAAAGCGATAGACGGGGTGTCTCGTCAGAAGGAGCTCACTGGCGAGTTTTGCAGGACCTCGAGGGGATGGAGACCATGGGACTAGGAGGAGAATTTCACGGCATTAGATGCATGTTGAGACAAAGTGACAGCGCAAACATGGACGATCCAACTTGGAGAAAACCTGTGCAGCAAGCATACCGGAAATTTTCATCTTCAACTAAAGTTCCTAATGCATCCCACTCATAAGTAACAAGTCACACGGATATTGGTCCATTCACTGCACATTTGATGATGTGTCACTCCCTCTCTCGTGTGCTCTTCTTACTAGGAGAAGGAACCTGGCACTACATGCGCTGATCGTTCTACTTGGAGGAGTCATATATTTATGGGCAACATGCATGTGCCGTGATATGGCATGTCAAAGGACATGATAGAAGAAGAATAAATACAACTTTTATTTACAAAGCATGGCTAAGTTTAATATACAGTATTTTCAGTGAATTAATTAAATAGATTGTCAACCATGTGCTCAACTAACCATCTCTTGCTAATTTAATATATCACATTGTCACTCAATTAATATGGTACTGCCAGTAAATTAATTAAACTTATTCTAACCATTTCCTGTCTGCTACAAACTAGCCTAAATAAGTTTATCCCCACTAACTTATTTAACTTAACGTGCAAGCATGCCATATTATCATACAACCATGCATGGATGGAAAAGGTCCATCTCAACGTGCCACCATGCATGCATGGAGAAAGATACACCACAATATGTAAGCATGCATGGAAAAATTTCTACAATTTTATTATACAACTCATATTTAATAAATATCAGAAAAATATACATTAGTGAAATGCAATAAACCATATGTATTTTCATTTTTTATTCTCATGTTATTAAATAAAAAATTCATGTTTCATACAACCAAATCTCACTATAATTTATTGCAACCAATTTTTGCGACAATGCCTGGGTATCATCCAGTATACCTAAATAGTTTATCCCAACTACTTCTATTACCGTAACTTGCACACATGCCACAGCATCGAAGGCCCACCACAACATGCATGGGAATTTTGCATTATTAGTTGACCCCACCATTTCTATTTATTTCAACATGCACACTCAAGCCATGCACATATATCACCTCAGCAAAGTCCACCCAACATGCCTGGGAAAAATTCTACCGGATTATACTTCCAGTATCAATAAAAAAATAAACTATACAATAATCCAATACAGTATATAATATGTAATTTTAGTTTTTTCACATATTATAAAATATTTCAACAACCAAACCTTATTGAAATATTATTGCAACATATTCCCGCCGCACGTGCTAGGTATCATCTACTATATCAAGGTCCCTAATTCTTGGGATTCTAGGTTTCATCCAGATGATTAATGCATAACACATATATATTTAAACATCAACGGAAATACCAAACATATCTAAGACAAATCTACAATGGCAAATGGCTCATATTGTATATGCCACCGTATTCGGTTCCAGTTTCTCTCCACACTAATAAATATTAATATTGTTTACATGATAAAAGGCTAAGATATAGCCCATACAACTTAACCTTGTTAACCTTATGTGTGGGCCACTTTGCTAGTTAAAAGTGATTGTGGAAATGAGTACCAAGGTTTTATGAAAAAATAATGAAAAAAGTGCCATGTTAAGTACTACTCCTACCCGCTCACAACGAGTAGCAAGATGTTGCGGAAAATCTTGATTCTAGACAAAATTAAACATGGGGAACAAATAAAAACTATGTGTTAGTGATGAGTCCCGGACAATGCTATGTAATATTGTTGAAGCAAACTATGATTTCTCCTCCTGAACTCCAGTTCCTACCACATCCACTAGTATGGAAGGTGTCTACCAATGGAAGGTGCAAAATGCCAACCTGCGTTGGGCACCCTGCCCTCCAATGGAAAACTACAACTTGTACTCTGTTATTCGTGGACAGTGGCGTACTCTAATTACCTGTGGACAATGCAGCACGTCGTCCCTAGTGGAGCCACAACATAGGCAAGGCCAACACGCCAATGGTGAGGAGTGCCAAGACGCTAGCACGGATTTGCGTAGTGGCGAATATACCATGGGGCTTCAACAGGATCAAGACTCCCCTAAAGAAATTGAAATTATTTTTACCCAGATGCTTAATAATGCAGCTTCACTATTTTTTTGAAACGAGCGCACCCTCGCGCTGCCATCCGTTGTTGTACATGTGAGTATAATACGTGACTGTGGTAGGGACCACGTGTTACTAGTGGTGGTAGTGCACAAGGTATGGTGTAACGATTGGCTGCATGCATGTGCTGGTGTCAACTCACTTTATTGCGTCTCAATTTTTTCAAAAGGCAACAACTTTTTAACTAAGAATCGGAACAAAGATCTGCTTCCACGGTTAGGTTTCTCGCTACGAGCTCTTCAACACTAGGTCCCATATCGACATGTTTCGATGATTTTTTGTCAAAAGTAACTTTGATTCTAGATGAGGCAACTTTTAGTGCTAAACAAAAGCAACATCCTCGCACCATATGTACTAATGAATTTACATACAAAGTATATTGTAAAGAACATAGAAATCATGTCAGACTATTTTCCACCGTATATAGGCAATCGAGCATCATTCGTAGGTAACTTTGGCATTACATTGAGGCAACTTTCTGAATTGAAGGAGCAACTCCACTTACGGAGGTGCACACAACATGTATTATGGATATGTGATCATATTATCTTCTATCCATGTCTTCTAAAAAGCAAATTTCTCCTGGTTGTCTACTATGGTGATGAAGTTGCCTATAACGGTGCTAGTAGGCAACTAAGCATCATGAATAGGTGACCTGATAGTATTTGTAGAGAACTTAGAAAAAAATGATAAGCAACGTCACAATATTGTAGGCAACTAATTTGCAAACCAACCAAATGGATAGTTCTACTCGGCCAAATGAAGTGAAATTGCTTATGTGTAGGACTAGTGGGACCTCATGTTTTGTGTGATTTTCTTGTTTTCATACAAACCAACCAAATGGATAGTTCTACTTGGCCAAAAAGAAGAAGTTGCTTCTCTATATCACTAGAGTTGCCTCCATTCCACTCAAAGTTTCCCACTAAATAAAGTTTGATGAAAGCTACCCATATGAGATCTAGTTTTGAAGAATTCATTGTCAGAAACCCATCGGTGAAGACGGACCTGAATTTCGACACTCAAATAAAAAGTTATGACTTTTTTAAATTTTCTCAAATGGAAAATAAATGCATGTGGTACAATGATTTTGGTTGATTTAGTGAGAGCACACATAGTCATGCGGAAGGTGGTGGGAGGGGGAACCAGGTGGCTTTCTTTTCGGGTGCTATCTTTAGGACCGGGTTGTCTCTTTCAAAAAGAGGGGGTATGCACGATCAAACGAGCGAGCGCGCACGCGCTCCGTAGACACGTCCGCCCAACCCTTCCCACCATCCTTATTGCCAAAGTACTTCCGAGGCAAGTCAGCGCCGCACAACCTGTCACAGAAGGCCATTCATTTCAAAATTAACCTTTTTAGTAGTAAATAATTGGGACGTAGTGCCTTTTCTTCACACAGTTAACTTTGAGCCCCCACCCCCCTCTTCATTTGCTTCCAAAATTTGTCACTGACTGCACGGTGGTGGAAATAGCGGCCGCTACTGTCCTCGTCCATGGAGCAGACACATATCAGCCTAGCGATTTCGTGGCGGTGAAACCCGACACATATCCACCCCATCATCCCCTTGCCGAGCAGCAGTAGCATCGCCCCCTCAGTATCTTTTTGCCCTGTTCATCCAGTTTGCCGAGGGCTTACATTCAGCGAAGTCTTCGCATTGCACTCAGCAAACTGGCCAGTTGGCAGCTTCTTTCCACCTCTGTAAATTGCTTTTTACAGAGAAAAATCTTTGGTGAGTCAAAAACAAAATACACTCTGCAAACTATTTAATGTTTGTCCGACGAAAAAGACTTCTGGGTGTTACACTCGGCAAAGCCTTTACCATGTGTTTTTGGCGCATAGCAAAGTGTATGAGCCACTCGGCAAAGGAAGCAACTCCAGTAGTGTGTGGACAAGATATTTAATTATTATTAACAAAAATTATAATTTTAAAATGCTTACCAGTTTATTTCAAGAAAAAACTAAAGATATTGGCCGCGAAATCGTGCAAGCAACTGTGCTCGTTACTTATTTCGAATAACAAATCAACGGGATATTTATAAACAGAGACACCTTTCATAAATAGGAAACAGTCACGACTACCATTTCGCAGTGTAATTCTGATACAACGTTAGTGGCCACAGCTGAGAGACCGAAGATGTAACAGTAAAAAGAATGCTCACAAGCTTCTAAGGTCGTTTCGGAGTGCCATAGTACTCACCAAGCCAGACCAGCTAAGCCAGCACGTACAAGGGCAAGGCAAGCTGCCGGCCTTAATTAGCTCGATTCGAACTCGTACACACTGACCAGAGTTCGGTAGTCAAGATTACTCCTAACAGAGTAACAGACAACTCCTCTCCGCGCACTTGCACGTGCATTCGTCCAACGTCTTGGTTGAAGCGGAAAGATGAATATAGTGTTCAATAGAGATGTGTTTACACAGCCGTGCGTTGCAGATGCATGGCACATAGCAGCGCTAACACGAACCGTTGAACTTAGAGGGAACATGAGCTCGACACCTTCCTGACATAGAACGATCCATGCTGCTTATGACCTTATGGCGCTGTTGGCATGTCCGTAATGAAGTGGTTCATCATAAATTGCCCCCACCGGCAGATGCATCTAAGAGATTCCTAGTTAGCTACCTGGACTCTATCATTGGGCTTAAGATTGACTTATGCGATGACCTTGCAAAAGGGAAATCAATTGTTACTTATCTGCATGCAGGAAAGCCTAATCCGCCTGACCATGAGGCTAGGTGGTGCGCGCCTCCGGTTGGCTGGGTAAAACTGAATTCTGATGGGGCTTTCGATGATGGAGCAGCGGGAGCGGGAATGATACTACGAGATGACAAAGGTGCAATCATTTTTTCGGCCTGCAGAGCTCTTTTCTCTTGCCGCGATGCTTTGGAAGCGGAGCTTTGTGCATGTATGGAGGGACTTTCCTTCGCAATTCAAAGGAGTGAACTTCCCATTATATTAGAGATGGATTCTATGGTGGCTGTGAAGCTGGTTCAGTCAAAGGAATTGGATAGATCGATTTACTACGCTATCGTGAAAGAAATTAGGCATTTGTTGAGCCTACGTAGAACTTGTATTACTCATGTTAAACGAATTTAAAATAAGGTTAGCGATAGTTTGGCTAGGTTTGCTAGGACAGAAGGTAGAACTCTTACCTGGATTGGATCAGCGCCTTCTGATTCCCTAGACTTGGCTATTGCTGATTGTAACCCTTTTCTTGAGTAATGCAAGTTTTTACCCGCAAAAAAACAAAAAAAACATGAGCTCGACACAGGTTCGGACACTTCATGTTTAACTCAAGTTCCTGATACATCTCATGCATACGGAGGAAATCAGAAAATATATTGAGCCGTTCACTGCGCACTTGATAATGAGTTACTCTCCTTTCCCATGTTCTCCTGTTAGCAGGAGAAGGAAACTGGCACTGCATGCGTTGAACATGCTACTTAGAGGAGCTAGCCATCTATTTATTGGCAACGTGAATGACATGACATGGCTGGTGAAAGGACATGATCAGTCCCTGGACATGATAGAACATGTACAAATACAACCTTCTTCTGCAAGGCGTGTCTAGTTTAACATACGGTATTACCAGTCGATTAATCAAACTTATTCATAACCATGTGTTCAGCCAAATATCTCTGGCGAATTTAACATACCGTATTGTGGGGAATAAATTAGTAAACAGTACTGTCAGTCAATTAATTCAACTTATTCTAATCATTCTCGTCTGCTACAACTTTGTTCTCTCAATCTTTCTTGTGGTCATACATGTAAAGGTCCCTGTCTCCTTGGGACACTAGTATTCTTACCTGCACATGAGCACATCCAACATGATTGATGCATCATAGCAACTCCAACCGGCTGACCCATTTTGTCGGCGCATTTCCATTTGGGTTGAAGCGGACGAAAACGCCGGCCCAACATGCTGATCCAAAGCACAAACTCGTCCGCCATATGTCTGCGGCAACCCACTTCAGGCCCAAATTTGGGCCTGGTTTTCACCCGATAGATGTCGGAGGAGGAGGAGGCTGTCTAACAGGTCGCGTTGGCGGCGGCCATGAAGAGCCCTGTCGAGCAGACCCGTTGGAAGGAGGAGGCTGCCTACCAGGGGAGGCTGATGGTGGCCCTCGCCCACTCTGCAGCCAGGGACTGCGTGGTTCCGCCGCCGCCGCCGCCGACGCAGCCCAATGCGGAGCGGTTCATGTGGGCCGGTGGGCTGCGCGGGTGGGTCAACCCCCCCCCCCCCCCACCCCCGCGTGTTGCTCGGTGCGACGCCAGCGCAGGAGAAAACGTGCATGCTGTGATATGGCTTGTGAAAGGACATGATACAAGACGAATAAATACAACCTTCTTCTCGGAAGCATCTCTAGTTTAACATATGGTATTGCTAGTCATTTAATTAAACTGATTCATAACCATGTGCTCAACCAACTATCTCTGATGAGTTTACCATACCGTATTGTTAGCCAATTAGTATACAGTATAGTCAGTTAATTAGTCAAACTTATTCTAATCAGTCCCGTCTGCTAAAACTTGCTCTCTGAAATTTGCTTCTGTTCTTACATGTAAAGGTCCCTGTATCCTTGTGATACTATTATTCTTACGTACATATGAGCACATCTTACATGATTGATGCATAACACATATATTTAACATCAAAGGGAAAACTAAACATATCTAAGGCAATAACTATGTTGGCATCATGGTTTTGGGTACCGGGCGGTAAATTCGGTTACCGCCCGGTAACCGCGTTTCCCACTCCCCCACGATAATTGGGTATACCGAGCAGAAAATTTCGAACTTTTTAAATTATTTGAATTTAAACTCCTGACTCCTAGTTAAATAGGGTACATCTCTGTCCAAACCACGAACGTATTCGTGGCCTACTGGCAAGGAGCATGAAACATGAACTGCAAGACGTGTGTTTGAGGATAGATAACCTCACGTTTTCATTTTTTATGTTTGGAGACTGCACGCCACACTGTATGCTGTAATTTCAAAAAAATATGAGCGTCCGAGGATCGAACTCACGACCTGCATATGCGTGTCAGTGATTATTTAGTGTTCAAAAGTTATATATTCTTGTCTTAAAAATTTGAATTCAAATTTGAATTTTAAATTTCGCTCGAATTTTTTCCGGAATTTCGTGGTTATCGTGGTAACCGAGTTTACCGCCCCCCCCCCCCTCTCGAGAAAAATGTTCCATTCGGGATCCAAAACCTTGGTGGCATATGCTCGTATTGTAAATGCCATCATATTTGGTTACAGTTTCTCTATAGACTAATTGAACAATATTGTTCTAGTGATATTAGGCAAAGATATTCCCCATGTAACTTAACTTTGTGAAATCCATGTTTGGGTCATTTTGCTAGATAAAACTGATTGCAATTTTTGCGAATAAGTACCAACGTGTTCTAGATAACCGCACTTTTTCATTTTTTTATGTTTGAAGACTGCACGCCACACTGTATGCTGTAATTTCAAAAAAATATGAGCGTCCGAGGATCGAACTCACGACCTGCATATGCGTGTCAGCGATTATTTAGTGTTCAAAAGTTATATATTCTTGTCTTAAAAATTTGAATTCAAATTTGAATTTTAAATTTCGCTCGAATTTTTTCCGGAATTTCGTGGTTATCGTGGTAACCGAGTTTACCGCCCCCCCCCCCCTCGAGAAAAATGTTCCATTCGGGATCCAAAACCTTGGTGGCATACGCTCGTATTGTAAATGCCATCATATTTGGTTACAATATTGTTCTAGTGATATTAGGCAAAGATATTCCCCATGTAACTTAAATTTGTGAAATCCATGTTTGGGTCATTTTGCAAGATAAAACTGATTGCAATTTTTGCGAATAAGTACCAACGTGTTCTAGAAAAGCTCGATTTTACACATCGCTAAAACTGGGCTATTTACGAAAATGACGAGTTAGTGAAGAATCTTGGTGTTGGCTCGGTAATACTGCTGAAGCAGACATTGATTGATCCTGTTCAACTCAAGTTCCTACTTTATCCCAAAGTTCAGGCTGATAAGCTCGAACCCAAAGTGGATAATTGCATCTTCATAGGATACCCAAAACAGTTGGGTACACCTCCTGTCTCAGATCCGAAAGCAATAGGGATTGTTTCTAGAATCGGGTCCTTTCTCGAGGAAAAGTTTCTCTCGAAAGAATTGAGTGGGAGGATGGTGGAGACTTGATGAGGTTGTTGAACCGTCACTTCAACTAGTGTGTAGCAGGGCACAGGAATTGTTCCTATGGCACCTACACCAATTGAAGTGGAAGCTTATGATAGTGATCATGAGACTTCGGATCAAGTCACTCCCAAACCTCGTAGGATGACAAGGATGCGTACTACTTCAGGGTGGTACGTAATCCTGTCTTGGAAGTCATGTTGCTAGACAACAATGAACCTACGAGCTATGGAGAAGCGATGGTGGGCCCGGATTCCGATGGATGGCTCGAGGCCATAAAATCCGAGAGCGGATCCATGTATGAAAACAAAAGTGTAGACTTTGGCAGAACGGCTCGATGGTCGTGAGGCTGTTGAGTACAGATGGATTTTAAAAGGAAGACGGACAATGATGGTAAACGTCACCATTAAGAAAGCTCGACTTGTCGTTAAGGTGTTTCCCGATAAGTTCAAGGAGTTGACTACGATGAGACTTTCTCACTCGTAGCGATGCTAAGAGTCTGTTGGAATTATGTTAGCGATTACTGCATTATTTATGAAATTGTGCAGATAGGATGTCAAAACATTGTTTCCTCGACGATTTTCTTGAGGAAAGGTTGTATGTGATACAACCAGAAGATTTTTGTCAATCCTGAAAGATGCTAACAAGTATGCAAAGCTCCAGCAATCCTTCTAAGGACTGGAGTAAGCATCTCGGAGTTGGAATGTACGCTTTGATGAGATGATCAAAGATTTGGGTTTATACAAAGTTTATTAGAAACTTGTATTTCCAAAGAAGTGAGCGGGAGCACTATAGAATTTCTGATGAGTATATATTGTTGATCAGAAATGATGTAGAATTTCTGGAAGGCATATAGGGTTGTTTGAAAAGTGTTTTTCAATGGAAAACTTGGATTAAGCTACTTGAACATTGAGCATCAAGATCTATGAGGATAGATCAAAATCCCTTAATAGTACTTTCAAATGAATACATACCGTGACAAGATTTTGAAGGAATTCAAAATAGATCAGCAAAGAAGGAGTTCTTGGCTGTATTACACGTGTGAGTATTGAGTAAGACTCAAGACCTGACCACGGCAGAACAGAGAGAAAGGACGAAGGTCGTCCCCTATGCTTTAGTCGTAGGCTCTAAAGTATGCTATGTTGTGTACCGCACCAGAAGTGTGCCAAACCATGAGTCAGTCAAGGGGTACAAGTGTGATCTAGAAATGGATCACAGGACAGCGGTCAAGGTTATCCTTGGTAACTGGTGGACTGAGGAATTTTCTCGATTATGGAGGTGGTAAAAGAATTCGTCGTAAAGGGTTACGCCGATGCAAACTTTGACATTAATCCAGATTATTCTAAGTAGTAAATTGGATTCGTATAGTAGAACAGTTATTTGGAATAGCTCCAAATAGAGCGTGGTAACTGCATCTAAGAGATGACATAGATGTTTGTAAAGCACACACGGATCTGAAAGCTTCAGACCCGTTGACTATAACATCTCTCACAAGCATAACATGATCAAACCCAGAACTCATTGAGTGTTAATCACATGGTAATGTGAACTAGATTAAACTCTTTTGGTGTTAGTCACATGGGGATGTGACCTTGAGTGTTAATCACATAGCGATGTGAACTGGATTATTGACTCTAGTGCAAGTGGGAGACTGTTGGAAATATGCCCTAGAGGCAATAATAAATTGATTATTATTATATTTCCTTGTTCATGATAATCGTTTATTATCCATGCTAGAATTGTATTGATAGGAAACTCAGATACATGTGTGGATACATAGACAACACCATGTCCCTAGTAAGCCTCTAGTTGACTAGCTCGTTGATCAATAGATGGTTGCAGTTTCCTGACCATGGACATTGGATGTCATTGATAACGGGATCACATCATTAGAAGAATGATGTGATGGACAAGACCCAATCCTAAGCCTAGCACAAGATCATGTAGTTCGTATGCTAAAGCTTTTCTAATGTCAAGTATCATTTCCTTAGACCATGAGATTGTGCAACTCCCGGATACCGTAGGAATACTTTGGGTGTGCCAAACGTCACAACGTAACTGGGTGGCTATAAAGGTGCACTACGGGTATCTCCGAAAGTGTCTGTTGGGTTGGCACGAATCGAGACTGGGATTTGTCACTCCATGTGACAGAGAGGTATCTCTGGGCCAACTCGGTAGGACATCATCATAATGTGCACAATGTGATCAAGGAGTTGATCACGGGATGATGTGTTGCGGAACGAGTAAAAGAGACTTGCCGGTAACGAGATTGAACAAGGTATCGGGATACCGACGATCGAATCTCGGGCAAGTATCGTACCGATAGACAAAGGGAATTGTATACGGGATTGATTAAGTCCTTGACATCGTGGCTCATCCGATGAGATCATCGTGGAACATGTGGGAGCCAACATGGGTATCCAGATCCTGCTGTTGGTTATTGACCGGAGAACATCTCGGTCATGTCTGCATGTCTCCCGAACCCGTAGGGTCTACACACTTAAGGTTCGATGACGCTAGGTTTATAAAGGAAGCTTGTATGTGGTTACCGAATGTTGTTCGGAGTCCCGGATGAGATCCCGGACGTCACGAGGAGTTTCGGAATGGTCCGGAGGTAAAGATTTATATATAGGAAGTCCTATTTCGGCCATCGGGACAAGTTTCGGGGTCATCGGTATTGTACCGGGACCACCGGAGGGGTCCCGGGGGCCCACCGGGTGGGGCCACCCATCCCGGAGGGTCCCATGGGCTGAAGTGGGAAGGGATCCAGCCCAAAGTGGGCTGGGGCGCCACTTCCCTTATGGCCCATGCGCCTAGGGTGAAGGGGGAACCCTAATGAAGAGTCCCAAGGAGGGAAGGCACCTCCTAGGTGCCTTGGGGGGAGGGAAACCTCCCCTGGCCGCCGCCCCCTAGGAGATTGGATCTCCTAGGGCTGGTGCACCCCCCCTTGGGATCCCTATATATAGTGGGGGTAGAGGGCCTCTTGAGGAACACTTTTTGCCTTTGGTGCAGCCCCTCCCTCTCCCAAGTTCTTCTCCTCTCCCGCAGGTGCTTGGCGAAGCCCTGCAGGATTGCCACGCTCCTCCACCACCACCACGCCGTTGTGCTGCTGCTGGATGGAGTCTTCCTCAACCTCTCCCTCTCTCCTTGCTGGATCAAGGCATGGCAGACGTCAGCGGGCTGTACGTGTGTTGAACGCGGAGGTGCCGTCCGTTCGGCACTAGGATCATCGGTGATTTGGATCACGACGAGTACGACTCCATCAACCCCGTTCACTTGAAGGCTTCCACTTAGCGATCTACAAGGGTATGTAGATGCACTCTCCTTCCCCTCGTTGCTGGTTTCTCCATAGATAGACACGTAGGAAAATTTTGAATTTCTGCTACGTTCCCCAACATTCATGTGCTTGGTCACCATTCAATGCCGGTTCACTATTACGAGTAGGTTCATATTTCTGAAGAATTTAACACCAAGTAGATTCATTCCTTGCAGCACATGAGCAAAACAATTTTAGGAAACTTGAGCGCAAGAAAGTTTTTTCTCATCTTGCATGACATCTGGAATGAGGACCATCACTGGGAACAATACAAATAACATATCCATGGTGGTGTAGCTGGAAGCAAAATCTTACTCACTCCTCACGATGGAGAAGTTGCAAGAGTGGTTAAAGCTCGACATATTCAATTTGGCACCCTTATTAGATGATGGCAGCTGCAAATTGTTCATACAGAGTCCTCAATGCGCTGAGGAAGGATTGGACTCAGATATGGGAATCCAAGCCAAGTCGATTCCTCATCCTCAGTTAAAATCTAGAGCATAATTGGTTCGATGTCAAAAGTTGGCAATGCCAATATTTGACAAATGCTAAATGTTTGCTATTGATTAGTTAGGTACCAACTCTTGTTGCCAATCTCACAAAATGTTGCCAACATTTGGTAACGTTTATTTTGCCAAATGTTGACATCAAACCAATTATGCACCTAATTTTGGTCCATATTTCGCCAATTCGTGCTAGTTACATGAAATAACCACATTTGCACTTAGCTTTGCAAAAAATTATTTGGTCCCCCATCTCATATTCTGTAATTCATTTGCAGAAAATACAAATTAGGGGATTTGTACTGTTTGATAACTTCTCTGAGAGGTGGCGCCAGATTTTAAGGAACTCACTTGGCAACAAAAAAAACCACGTCCCCGTGTTCAATAAGTCTTCTTTGTTCTCCGCACTCAACCTTATATTACACATTACGTCAAAAACATTGAGGGCACCTCACCATGTCATCCGTGACGTCAGAGGCTGCCGCCACCCAGCTCCAATATCGTCCCGTCTCTGTCGTCCAAAGCGATAGACGGGGTGTCTCGTCAGAAGGAGCTCACTGGCGAGTTTTGCAGGACCTCGAGGGGATGGAGACCATGGGACTAGGAAGAGAATTTCACGGCATTAGATGCATGTTGAGACAAAGTGACAGCGCAAACATGGACGATCCAACTTGGAGAAAACCTGTGCAGCAAGCATACCGGAAATTTTCATCTTCAACTAAAGTTCCTAATGCATCCCACTCATAAGTAACAAGTCACACGGATATTGGTCCATTCACTGCACATTTGATGATGTGTCACTCCCTCTCTCGTGTGCTCTTCTTACTAGGAGAAGGAACCTGGCACTACATGCGCTGATCGTTCTACTTGGAGGAGTCATATATTTATGGGCAACATGCATGTGCCGTGATATGGCATGTCAAAGGACATGATAGAAGAAGAATAAATACAACTTTTATTTACAAAGCATGTCTGAGTTTAATATACAGTATTTTCAGTGAATTAATTAAATAGATTGTCAACCATGTGCTCAACTAACCATCTCTTGCTAATTTAATATATCACATTGTCACTCAATTAATATGGTACTGCCAGTAAATTAATTAAACTTATTCTAACCATTTCTTGTCTGCTACAAACTAGCCTAAATAAGTTTATCCCCACTAACTTATTTAACTTAACGTGCAAGCATGCCATATTATCATACAACCATGCATGGATGGAAAAGGTCCATCTCAACGTGCCACCATGCATGTATGGAGAAAGATACACCACAATATGTAAGCATGCATGGAAAAATTTCTACAATTTTATTATACAACTCATATTTAATAAATATCAGAAAAATATACATTAGTGAAATGCAATAAACCATATGTATTTTCATTTTTTGTTCTCATGTTATTAAATAAAAAATTCATGTTTCATACAACCAAATCTCACTATAATTTATTGCAACCAATTTTTGCGACAATGCCTGGGTATCATCCAGTATACCTAAATAGTTTATCCCAACTACTTCTATTACCGTAACTTGCACACATGCCACAGCATCGAAGGCCCACCACAACATGCATGGAAATTTTGCATTATTAGTTGACCCCACCATTTCTATTTATTTCAACATGCACACTCAAGCCATGCACATATATCACCTCAGCAAAGTCCACCCAACATGCCTGGGAAAAATTCTACCGGATTATACTTCCAGTATCAAAAAAAAACTATACAATAATCCAATACAGTATATAATATGTAATTTTAGTTTTTTCACATATTATAAAATATTTCAACAACCAAACCTTATTGAAATATTATTGCAACATATTCCCGCCGCACGTGCTAGGTATCATCTACTATATCAAGGTCCCTAATTCTTGGGATTCTAGGTTTCATCCAGATGATTAATGCATAACACATATATATTTAAACATCAACGGAAATACCAAACATATCTAAGACAAATCTACAATGGCAAATGGCTCATATTGTATATGCCACCGTATTCGGTTCCAGTTTCTCTCCACACTAATAAATATTAATAATGTTTACATGATAAAAGGCTAAGATATAGCCCATACAACTTAACCTTGTTAACCTTATGTGTGGGCCACTTTGCTAGTTAAAAGTGATTGTGGAAATGAGTACCAAGGTTTTATGAAGAAATAATGAAAAAAGTGCCATGTTAAGTACTACTCCTACCCACTCACAACGAGTAGCAAGATGTTGCGAAAAATCTTGATTCTAGACAAAATTAAACATGGGGAACAAATAAAAACTATGTGTTAGTGATGAGTCCCGGACAATGCTATGTAATATTGTTGAAGCAAACTATGATTTCTCCTCCTGAACTCCAGTTCCTACCACATCCACTAGTATGGAAGGTGTCTACCAATGGAAGGTGCAAAATGCCAACCTGTGTTGGGCACCCTGCCCTCCAATGGAAAACTACAACTTGTACTCTGTTATTCGTGGACAGTGGCGTACTCTAATTACCTGTGGACAATGCAGCATGTCGTCCCTAGTGGAGCCACAACATAGGCAAGGCCAACACGCCAATGGTGAGGAGTGCCAAGACGCTAGCAGGGATTTGCGTAGTGGCGAATATACCATGGGGCTTCAACAGGATCAAGACTCCCCTAAAGAAATTGAAATTATTTTTACCCAGATGCTTAATAATGCAGCTTCACTATTTTTTTGAAACGAGCGCACCCTCGCGCTGCCATCCGTTGTTGTACATGTGAGTATAATATGTGACTGTCGTAGGGACCACGTGTTACTAGTGGTGGTAGTGCACAAGGTATGGTGTAACGATTGGCTGCATGCATGTGCTGGTGTCAACTCATTTTATTGCGTCTCAATTTTTTCAAAAGGCAACAACTTTTTAACTAAGAATCGGAACAAAGATCTGCTTCCACGGTTAGGTTTCTCGCTACGAGCTCTTCAACACTAGGTCCCATATGGACATGTTTCGATGATTTTTTGTCAAAAGTAACTTTGATTCTAGATGAGGCAACTTTTAGTGCTAAACAAAAGCAACATCCTCGCACCATATGTACTAATGAATTTACATAGAAAGTATATTGTAAAGAACATAGAAATCATGTCAGACTATTTTCCACCGTATATAGGCAATCGAGCATCATTCGTAGGTAACTTTGGCATTACACTGAGGCAACTTTATGAATTGAAGGAGCAACTCCACTTACGGAGGTGCACACAACATGTATTATGGATATGTGATCATATTATCGCCTATCCATGTCTTCTAAAAAGCAAATTTCTCCTGGTTGTCTACTATGGTGATGAAGTTGCCTATAACGGTTCTAGTAGGCAACTAAGCATCATGAATAGGTGACCTGATAGTATTTGTAGAGAACTTAGAAAAAAATGATAAGCAACGTCACAATATTGTAGGCAACTAATTTGCAAACCAACCAAATGGATAGTTCTACTCGGCCAAATGAAGTGAAATTGCTTATGTGTAGGACTAGTGGGACCTCATGTTTTGTGTGATTTTCTTGTTTTCATACAAACCAACCGAATGGATAGTTCTACTTGGCCAAAAAGAAGAAGTTGCTTCTCTATATCACTAGAGTTGCCTCCATTCCACTCAAAGTTTCCCACTAAATAAAGTTTGATGAAAGCTACCCATATGAGATCTAGTTTTGAAGAATTCATTGTCAGAAACCCATCGGTGAAGACGGACCTGAATTTCGACACTCAAATAAAAAGTTATGACTTTTTTAAATTTTCTCAAAAGGAAAATAAATGCATGTAGTACAATGATTTTGGTTGATTTAGTGAGAGCACACATAGTCATGCGGAAGGTGGTGGGAGGGGGAACCTGGTGGCTTTCTTTTCGGGTGCTATCTTTAGGACCGGGTTGTCTCTTTCAAAAAGAGGGGGTATGCACGATCAAACGAGCGAGCGCGCACGCGCTCCGTAGACACGTCCGCTCAACCCTTCCCACCATCCTTATTGCCAAAGTACTTCCGAGGCAAGTCAGCGCCGCACAACCTGTCACAGAAGGCCATTCATTTCAAAATTAACCTTTTTAGTAGTAAATAATTGGGACGTAGTGCCTTTTCTTCACACAGTTAACTTTGAGCCCCCACCCCCCTCTTCATTTGCTTCCAAAATTTGTCACTGACTGCACGGTGGTGGAAATAGCGGCCGCTACTGTCCTCGTCCATGGAGCAGACACATATCAGCCTAGCGATTTCGTGGCGGTGAAACCCGACACATATCCACCCCATCATCCCCTTGCCGAGCAGCAGTAGCATCACCCCCTCAGTATCTTTTTGCCCTGTTCATCCAGTTTGCCGAGGGCTTACATTCAGCGAAGTCTTCGCATTGCACTCAGCAAACTGGCCAGTTGGCAGCTTCTTTCCACCTCTGTAAATTGCTTTTTACAGAGAAAAATCTTTGGTGAGTCAAAAACAAAATACACTCTGCAAACTATTTAATGTTTGTCCGACGAAAAAGACTTCTGGGTGTTACACTCGGCAAAGCCTTTACCATGTGTTTTTGGCGCATAGCAAAGTGTATGAGCCACTCGGCAAAGGAAGCAACTCCAGTAGTGTGTGGACAAGATATTTAATTATTATTAACAAAAATTATAATTTTAAAATGCTTACCAGTTTATTTCAAGAAAAAACTAAAGATATTGGCCGCGAAATCGTGCAAGCAACTGTGCTCGTTACTTATTTCGAATAACAAATCAACGGGATATTTATAAACAGAGACACCTTTCATAAATAGGAAACAGTCACGACTACCATTTCGCAGTGTAATTCTGATACAACGTTAGTGGCCACAGCTGAGAGACCGAAGATGTAACAGTAAAAAGAATGCTCACAAGCTTCTAAGGTCGTTTCGGAGTGCCATAGTACTCACCAAGCCAGACCAGCTAAGCCAGCACGTACAAGGGCAAGGCAAGCTGCCGGCCTTAATTAGCTCGATTCGAACTCGTACACACTGACCAGAGTTCGGTAGTCAAGATTACTCCTAACAGAGTAACAGACAACTCCTCTCCGCGCACTTGCACGTGCATTCGTCCAACGTCTTGGTTGAAGCGGAAAGATGAATATAGTGTTCAATAGAGATGTGTTTACACAGCCGTGCGTTGCAGATGCATGGCACATAGCAGCGCTAACACGAACCGTTGAACTTAGAGGGAACATGAGCTCGACACCTTCCTGACATAGAACGATCCATGCTGCTTATGACCTTATGGCGCTGTTGGCATGTCCGTAATGAAGTGGTTCATCATAAATTGCCCCCACCGGCAGATGCATCTAAGAGATTCCTAGTTAGCTACCTGGACTCTATCATTGGGCTTAAGATTGACTTATGCGATGACCTTGCAAAAGGGAAATCAATTGTTACTTATCTGCATGCAGGAAAGCCTAATCCGCCTGACCATGAGGCTAGGTGGTGCGCGCCTCCGGTTGGCTGGGTAAAACTGAATTCTGATGGGGCTTTCGATGATGGAGCAGCGGGAGCGGGAATGATACTACGAGATGACAAAGGTGCAATCATTTTTTCGGCCTGCAGAGCTCTTTTCTCTTGCCGCGATGCTTTGGAAGCGGAGCTTTGTGCATGTATGGAGGGACTTTCCTTCGCAATTCAAAGGAGTGAACTTCCCATTATATTAGAGATGGATTCTATGGTGGCTGTGAAGCTGGTTCAGTCAAAGGAATTGGATAGATCGATTTACTACGCTATCGTGAAAGAAATTAGGCATTTGTTGAGCCTACGTAGAACTTGTATTACTCATGTTAAACGAATTTAAAATAAGGTTAGCGATAGTTTGGCTAGGTTTGCTAGGACAGAAGGTAGAACTCTTACCTGGATTGGATCAGCGCCTTCTGATTCCCTAGACTTGGCTATTAATGATTGTAACCCTTTTCTTGAGTAATGCAAGTTTTTACCCGCAAAAAAACAAAAAAAACATGAGCTCGACACAGGTTCGGACACTTCATGTTTAACTCAAGTTCCTGATACATCTCATGCATACGGAGGAAATCACAAAATATATTGAGCCGTTCACTGCGCACTTGATAATGAGTTACTCTCCTTTCCCATGTTCTCCTGTTAGCAGGAGAAGGAAACTGGCACTGCATGCGTTGAACATGCTACTTAGAGGAGCTAGCCATCTATTTATTGGCAACGTGAATGACATGACATGGCTGGTGAAAGGACATGATCAGTCCCTGGACATGATAGAACATGTACAAATACAACCTTCTTCTGCAAGGCGTGTCTAGTTTAACATACGGTATTACCAGTCGATTAATCAAACTTATTCATAACCATGTGTTCAGCCAAATATCTCTGGCGAATTTAACATACCGTATTGTGGGGAATAAATTAGTAAACAGTACTGTCAGTCAATTAATTCAACTAATTCTAATCATTCTCGTCTGCTACAACTTTGTTCTCTCAATCTTTCTTGTGGTCATACATGTAAAGGTCCCTGTCTCCTTGGGACACTAGTATTCTTACCTGCACATGAGCACATCCAACATGATTGATGCATCATAGCAACTCCAACCGGCTGACCCATTTTGTCGGCGCATTTCCATTTGGGTTGAAGCGGACGAAAACGCCGGCCCAACATGCTGATCCAAATCACAAACTCGTCCGCCATATGTCTGCGGCAACCCACTTCAGGCCCAAATTTGGGCCTGGTTTTCACCCGATAGATGTCGGAGGAGGAGGAGGCTGTCTAACAGGTCGTGTTGGCGGCGGCCATGAAGAGCCCTGTCGAGCAGACCCGTTGGAAGGAGGAGGCTGCCTACCAGGGGAGGCTGATGGTGGCCCTCGCCCACTCTGCAGCCAGGGACTGCGTGGTTCCGCCGCCGCCGCCGCCGACGCAGCCCAATGCGGAGCGGTTCATGTGGGCCGGTGGGCTGCGCGGGTGGGTCAACCCCCCCCCCCCCACCCCCGCGTGTTGCTCGGTGCGACGCCAGCGCAGGAGAAAACGTGCATGCTGTGATATGGCTTGTGAAAGGACATGATACAAGACGAATAAATACAACCTTCTTCTCGGAAGCATCTCTAGTTTAACATATGGTATTGCTAGTCATTTAATTAAACTGATTCATAACCATGTGCTCAACCAACTATCTCTGATGAGTTTACCATACCGTATTGTTAGCCAATTAGTATACAGTATAGTCAGTTAATTAGTCAAACTTATTCTAATCAGTCCCGTCTGCTAAAACTTGCTCTCTGAAATTTGCTTCTGTTCTTACATGTAAAGGTCCCTGTATCCTTGTGATACTATTATTCTTACGTACATATGAGCACATCTTACATGATTGATGCATAACACATATATTTAACATCAAAGGGAAAACTAAACATATCTAAGGCAATAACTATGTTGGCATCATGGTTTTGGGTACCGGGCGGTAAATTCGGTTACCGCCCGGTAACCGCGTTTCCCACTCCCCCACGATAATTGGGTATACCGAGCAGAAAATTTCGAACATTTTAAATTATTTGAATTTAAACTCCTGACTCCTAGTTAAATAGGGTACATCTCTGTCCAAACCACGAACGTATTCGTGGCCTACTGGCAAGGAGCATGAAACATGAACTGCAAGACGTGTGTTTGAGGATAGATAACCTCACGTTTTCATTTTTTATGTTTGGAGACTGCACACCACACTGTATGCTGTAATTTCAAAAAAATATGAGCGTCCGAGGATCGAACTCACGACCTGCATATGCGTGTCAGCGATTATTTAGTGTTCAAAAGTTATATATTCTTGTCTTAAAAATTTGAATTCAAATTTGAATTTTAAATTTCGCTCGAATTTTTTCCGGAATTTCGTGGTTATCGTGGTAACCGAGTTTACCGCCCCCCCCCCCCCCTCTCGAGAAAAATGTTCCATTCGGGATCCAAAACCTTGGTGGCATACGCTCGTATTGTAAATGCCATCATATTTGGTTACAGTTTCTCTATAGACTAATTGAACAATATTGTTCTAGTGATATTAGGCAAAGATATTCCCCATGTAACTTAACTTTGTGAAATCCATGTTTGGGTCATTTTGCTAGATAAAACTGATTGCAATTTTTGCGAATAAGTACCAACGTGTTCTAGATAACCGCACTTTTTCATTTTTTTATGTTTGAAGACTGCACGCCACACTGTATGCTGTAATTTCAAAAAAATATGAGCGTCCGAGGATCGAACTCACGACCTGCATATGCGTGTCAGCGATTATTTAGTGTTCAAAAGTTATATATTCTTGTCTTAAAAATTTGAATTCAAATTTGAATTTTAAATTTCGCTCGAATTTTTTCCGGAATTTCGTGGTTATCGTGGTAACCGAGTTTACCGCCCCCCCCCCCCCCCCCCGAGAAAAATGTTCCATTCGGGATCCAAAACCTTGGTGGCATACGCTCGTATTGTAAATGCCATCATATTTGGTTACAATATTGTTCTAGTGATATTAGGCAAAGATATTCCCCATGTAACTTAAATTTGTGAAATCCATGTTTGGGTCATTTTGCAAGATAAAACTGATTGCAATTTTTGCGAATAAGTACCAACGTGTTCTAGAAAAGCTCGATTTTACACATCGCTAAAACTGGGCTATTTACGAAAATGACGAGTTAGTGAAGAATCTTGGTGTTGGCTCGGTAATACTGCTGAAGCAGACATTGATTGATCCTGTTCAACTCAAGTTCCTACTTTATCCCATTCATATGAGATTACACAGTATATTGATGAGTATATGATGCACAGTTCACTCTACTTTCTTAGATTATCCTTTTAGCATCATAAGAGCATCTGTAGCAGAGTCCTTAAACCGCAGAACTCGCGGAAAGCATGTTTTAAGGGTCGATTCATGCTGTGGCCGAACAGACCCCGCAAACATAAATTGTTAAACCGAATATTCAATTATATTTTTCCCCACATCTTCTTCTTCATCTTGCGTGTGGCCACGGTCAGCTCGCTCACTTCTACGAAGCCGTCGGATAGCGCATGAAGCGGCCATATACGGAGCTGCCGGTGGACAAATAGAGGCACCAAATTCGGAGTGCAACAAGCGGCCAAATCCAGGAGCTAGCTCTCGGTTGAGTAGCCAGCTCCAATCGATACAGGAGATAGCTAGCTAGCTATCTCCTCCATCGCTGTAGCTAGCTTCTTGGTCGGGAGAGACGCGGGCGGCACTAGTAGAAAAAAGGCCCATTAGTCCCTGTTTTAGAGGATCTTTAGTTCCGGTTCTAGAACAGGGACTAAAGGCCCTCCCTTTTAGTCCTGTTCTTATACAAACCGGAACTAAAGGCCCTTCACGTGGCCGCTGCCTGGAGGTCCATCTTTAGTCCCGGTTGGTAACACCAACTTACCAACCAGTACTAAAGTATATTTTATGATTTTTTTTAATTTTTTTAATGAATTTTTTCCTGATTTTCATATTTCTGTATTATTTTAACCTCTAATCTCTAATCACCCTTCATCACTGCTCAATTTAACCTTTAATCTCTAATTTTCAAATCTCTAATCACCCCTCATCATTTCAAATCATCTAACTTACCGAACGGTCACCCATCCTCTCACTGGCCCAGCCTGAACACGCTTAACTTCCGGGTTCTATTCTTCCTCGTTTCCAAGACTGCACTTGTCGTTTTCCTGACAATAGTAAGAGGCATGAAGTCACACCTTTTCCCGGTTTGAGACACTAACCGGGACTAAAGGGCGAACCGGGACTAAAGGGCATTGCACCCTTTAGTCCCGGTTCGTGTCTCAAACCGGGACTAAAGGTCTCATTTGAACCGGGACTAATCCCTTTAGCCGCACGAACCGGGACCAATGCTCACATTAGTCCTGGTTCGTGACTGAACCGGGACTAATGGGCTTATCTGGCCCGAACAAAGCCCTGTTTTCTAATAATGCGGGTGGGCGGCTGGCGTCTGGGGACGAGCTGCCGGCGTCCGGGGAAGGGAGAGGTGGCGTCTGGGGCGGCGCGGACGGCGGACGTCGATGTTTTCGTGGTAGTTGGGCTCCCGCTAACTACTTTGTTCCGATACAGGGCACTGTAGAAGCGGACGCGAAAACTGTGTTTTTGCAGATAGGGAGGAGCTTTTTATCGCGCCCCTTAAAAAGTTTAAAGGTAGAAGGTGTATAAGTTATCTGTTTGGGCGGCTATATTACAGTTCGGTCGGACATAAGGGGTCTACTAGAGATGCTCTAAGTGAAGTACCACGTTTAGCATTGGGATGGCCGCTTTCACTCTGTGGTCCATATACTCCCTTATGTACATTGAATTTAAAATAAATAGTAAATAAATAGGTCATGTTCCATGTATTGTGTCACTAGAGCTATACTTCACATAGCAGGAAGCACTTCCTCTGAATTTTCTATCTGGATTTGTTTTCAGATTATCTCTTTACATGATTTCATGATCATGTTTCTCTAACTAATACTACCTTACATCTTCTCTTTCTACGGACAACTGCGAGCAGCATTCCGTGAATGAATCAGTATCGCCAATGTTTCAGATGCATGTGCGCACTTATGTATTTCCCTTCCAGTAGTGTTAGGTGCCTACCTTGCTTTGTATTTTAGCTGCATGTGAATATGATGTGGACCTGATATGTGTGTATGTATTCCAACCACAATAGATTATAGGTACTATTTGCATATACCTTATTTTATTTTTTGCCCAATCTAAGATGACTATACGTACTTATACAGATCTGTTTTTGTCTGAAAAATTTAGCATTGGTGACCAAAAAAGGAGAAGGAATATCAAGTAATTGATGTGTGTAACATTTATGATTCAATATTATAGTTAGATAACAACATACTTACAAAATTAGCACTAAATACTTACATGGGCTCTCTCACGGGAGCGGCGTGCCGCCGCACTATCCACGCTAGTAAAAAGGAAACAGTCATGACTAATGTTTTGCTATCTGATTATGTTACTCCCTCCGTCGCAAAATAAGTGACTCAACTTTGTACTAACTCGGACAGAGCTATGAGAGCGAGACTGTGCCACAGGTGAATGGTCACAAGCAGTCTGAGATCATTTCATAGTGCCACTAGTAATTACCAACCATGACCATCGCAGCAAACACGCATCCGGTCACGGCAAGCTGCACGCCTTCATTAGCTCGGTTCGAACAAGTACACACAAACCGGGCTTTGCTGGTAAAGATTACTCCTAACTGCGGAGTTGCACGTGATATCCATCAACGACTTGGTCGTAGCCGAAAGATTGATATGGTGTTCAATAGAGCAGCCTATGCAGAGCCGTGCGACTGAGATGCTTAGAAGATAGCAGCGCTGACACGAACAGTTGAACTTGGAAGAAACCTGCGCTGGAAGGAGCCCCGACTACTTTATCCTCGAATCAGATTCCTAATACATACCAGTCACAAGCAGGAAACCACAAAGTATGTGGAGCCATTCAAGACGCACTTGATGATGAGTTACACTCTTTTCACATGTTCTCCTCTTAGCAGGAGAAGGAAACTGCACTACATAAGCTGATCATAGTATTTCGGCGAGCCATCTATTTATAGGCTAGTCGCATGCCGTGATATGGCTTGTGAAAGGACGTGACAGAAGATGAATAAATACAAGTTTTTCTGCTGGCTATTTCAATAGACGTTGTCAGACAATTAATTAAACTTATTCACAATCATGTGCTCAACCAACGATCTCTTGCTAATATCAAAAGGGGAACCGTCATCCATTTTAATAAATCACAGATTTTCACCAGAATTCCCGTCACCCCGATCTCGCAGCTGACTGGATCTGAACCGAGGCTCGTCACCAGTCCCTCAACGCCCCATCGACCAACAAAGGCCACGCCGCAATGGATCAAGAAGCGATGACAGTTCCGCAGCCACCGCCGCCACCCATCTTGAGGCAGAGCAACCCACACCGCCGGCCATGCAGCTTCGCCCACCACGTCGGCCATGGAGGGCCGGCCAACGCCACAAAGATTAGGGGCGCCGCCCTAACTGCTACCCACGGGATTAGAGCACCTGAACGGGAGGCTGGCGGTGCTAGATCTCACAGGGGAGTTGGCGCGAGGGGGTGCAAGCAACAAAAAAAAAATTATGCCCACGGTATGCCAGGGTTTATCTAAGAAACGGTAGTTTGGAAGGGTCCAGCCGTCACTACATGTCTGCTTTTAGTTTAGCACGGGTAGCATTCTCTACACAAGCGTATGTTGAATAGAGTTCTCAATATTGCTTGTTTGCTACCGTACTGTAGAAAATAAAATTGTGTTTGCTACTGTAGCCTACCATGGTTCTCCAAGCATAGAAAGGTTGGATTTTTTTCTTATTCAAAAAGGGGATAACCCGTCCGCATCATACGATACACATAAGAAAGAAAAAAAATTCTTCATATGCTTACCTAGGAAAAATATCTCGGACATTTCTTTCACCACATCAATCAGCATCCAACATCCAATAGTAGCATTTGTACAATCACCAAAATGGCTACCCTTGTCTTCAAGGACCACGTGTAATGTGAAAAATGATATCATCTTCGAAGGCATCAGACTAAGAGTATTTCTAACAGATTCCCCTATGCCATCTTTGAGGAGGATAAATTCTGTTTTCCTCCTTGAACCTGCACATAACTGAATACCTAACGATGTTAAGAGGAAAAGTAGTTATCCTCCGTGGCTGTACTAACTCCTACTCTGTCACGCCTGCGCCGTCCCGACCCTGCTGCACCGGCGCCGGCGTTGCTCCCGTTGACTACCCAACACTTCTGTCGACACATTGCAGCCACCTCTGGCCGAGCCGGCCTCCCACCCCACTGTCATTGCTGTAATTGAGTTCCTTCGCCACCAGCGTATTGATCCCGTCGCTGAACGGATGAACCATATCTTCTTCCTCCTAGCCTCTCCATCCATCGCCGGCTACCTCCAAGTCCCGCCGACAACTAGCAGATGCTCAACCTCGTCGGCTGGCTGTGAGACCTCCATCGTGCTACAAGTGTTCGACGATTTGCCTAGATGAGTACTATTTCTGCTTTTTCATCTCGTTCTCCCTTCTGTCAATTGAATTGATCCGAATAATTTCCAGTCAAGATAAAGAGGTTGAGGACATGATCTTCGTCGACTCTTCATTGTCAGAGGAAGAAGACGATGATGACCTCGAAATGGCCATTGGCATGTTCTTGAACTAGGATTTTTGGCGGCAGAGAAAAGGTTGAAAATTTTGTCATATACACATAGGCCGAGATGGAGCGGAGGGCCATGCCAAGATCAATATGGATTATTTCAAACCCGATCCATATCTGGAGATATATTTTCGCTAGCGATTTCGGATGCGCACAAGTCCCTTTCTCACCATTGCAAAATCTGTGGAGAAGCACTAGTAGAAAACAAGGCTTTGGTCCAGGCCAGATAAGACCATTAATCCGGGTTCTCTTACGAACCGGGACCAATGGGTGCATTAGTCCCGGTTCGTGAGGCCAGGGCACCGGGCGGGCCTCGGGTCCATAGGTCCCAGTTCGTCTGACCCCTTTGGTCCCGGTTCCAGACACGAACAGGGACCAAAGGGCCTCGCTCCTGGCATAGACCATTTAGTCCCGGTTGGTGGCTGGAACAGGGACCAAAGCTCTGTCTTCTGTCCCGGTGCTAGCCACCAACCGGGACGAAAGAGATGCCTATATATATGCTCGCCCCTGCCCGCACTCACTCCTCTGCTTTTTGGCCGGCCAGCGTGTGGGAGGTGTGTTCTTCACTGCTCTCACCTCCTATGCACATGAGGTGTTCGATGAAATGCCACACTTAATCTTTCTCCTCTCCAAGCTCGACCTTGAATCTCTATTTCACCGAGATTTGTCTAGATTTGTCGGTCCGTCCCGTCCCGTACGTCCCTGTCCTCACCATCGTCGTCGCCGGCGCCAATCTCTATCTTCTTTGTAAAAGAAAATTTTTCTTACTTGTATGATTCAAATAGATACTTGTATAATTTTCTTACTTTTATTATTGTTTGTTATTATATAGTGCCATGGTTTTGGTATCCACCCCCATCGGCCCTCGTTCGGTCTATGATTCGGATGTGGTATATTTTATTTTATAAATATTTGTTTCATTTAGTGTTTATGACCGATAATTCCAACGGACCCTATCGTCGAGAGGTTAAATTTGTTTGAAAAAGAAAACAATTACTTGAAATAAAAATTGAAAATAGTTGAAGAGGAGAAGATGAAATTGGAATTGCATGTTGCCGATGTCGTCGACGATCACAAGATCAAGATGCATGCAATACGCTTGAAGATTACAAAGATTAGAGAATATGCCATTGTAATGAGGCTTGGTATCATTATGCTGTTGGATCAATTGTTACCTTAGTTGTGATTATGATCGCATTTGTTGTTGCATTTAAATGTTTTACATAGTTGTATGTTAGTTTTAATGTATGTTTTAATTAGATGATCTAGAGAGCTATATGTTGTTCTATGAGAACTATATATGTATGAACTTTATGCATTAAGTTATTCAGTAATAACTTTTGATCACTATTATACTTTGGTTTTAATGTGATGATGAACTTGTATTGATTTGGTCACTTCTGTAATGGTTTTTGATATACTTAATTATATAATGCATGCAGATAAACCGGCAATGTATGTACGATGACCGATGCACCAATGACTACATGGACGGCCTGCATATTTTTCTCGAGGTGGCTGAGGAAAACAAGCAGAATGGTTCTATGTATTGTCCATGTACTGTCTGTGAGAATATGAAGGATTCCTCTTCCGTGAAAACCCTTCACTGGCACCTGCTTGATAGTGGTTTCATGCCACACTATAATGTTTGGACCAAGCATGGAGAAAGAGGGGTTATGACGAACGACAATGAAGAAGAAGAGGGTGTTCCCTAAATACGGTGATACTGCCGAAGAAGATGGGGGAGCTGAAGAACAAGAGGCACCAGCTGACGATGTGCCCGATGATGATCTTCGCCGGTTCATTGTTGATGCACAGAGAGATTGCGAAAGTGAAAGGGAGAAGTTGAAGTTCAATTGCATGTTAGTGGATTACAAAAAAGGGTTTACCCAAATTGCGAAGATGGAATCACAAAGCTGGGTACCACACTTGAATTCATGCAATGGAAGGCAGAGAATGGTTTGTCTGACAAGGGATTTGGGAAGTTACTTAAAATAATGAAGAAGAAGCTTCCAAAGGATAATGAATTGCCTAACATTACGTACGAAGCAAAGAAGGTTCTCTGCCCTCTAGGATTAGAGGTGTAGAAGATACATGCATGCCTTAATGACTTCATCCTCTACTGCGGTGAGGAGTTCAAGAATTTGAACGCATGTCCGGTGTGCGGTGCATTATGATATAAGATCAGACAAGATGACCCTGGTGATGTTGAGGGCGAGCGCCCTAGGAAGAGGGTTCCTGCGAAGGTGATGTGGTCTGCTCCTATAATACCATGGTTGAAATTTTTTTTCAGAAACAAAGAGTATGCCAAGTTGATGCGATGGCACAAGAAAGACCGTAAGAAATAGGAGAAGTTGAGAGCACCCGCTGACGGGTTGCAGTGGACAAAAATCGAGAGAAGGTGTGGGGACTTTGCAGGTGACGCAAGGAACGTATGGTTTGATTTAAGTGCAGATTGCATTAATCCTTTTGGGGAGCAGAGCAGCAATCATAGCACCTGTCTAGTGACTCTATGTATCTATAACCTTCCTTCTTGGTTGTGCATGAAGCGGAAGTTCATTATGATGCCAATGCTCATCCAAGGCCATAAGCAACCCGACAACGGCATTGATGTGTACCTAAGGCCATTAGTTGAAGAACTTTTACATCTCTGGAATGGAAAAGGTTTACGTGTGTGGGATGAGCACAAACATCAGGAATTTAACCTACATACCTTGCTGTCTGTAACCATCAGTGATTGGCCTGCTCTTAGTAACCTTTCAGGACAGACAGACAAGGAATACCACGCATGTACGCACTATTTAAATGATACCGAAAGTATATATTTGGACAAATGCAGGAAGAATGTGTACCTGGGACATCATCGATTTCTTCTGACCAACCATATCTTAAGAAAGAAAGGCAAGCATTTTAAAGGTGAGGCAGATCACTGGAAGAAGCCCGTCCTCCATACTGGTGATGCCATACTTGATATGGTCAAGGATTTACATGTGATCTATGGAAAGGGTCATGTCGGACAATTTGTTCTGAATGACGTTGAGGAACGGGCACCCATGTGGAAGAAGAAATCTATATTTTGGGACCTACCTTATTGGGAAGACCTAGAGGTCCGCTCCGCAATCGACGTGATGCACGTGACGAAGAATCTTTGCATGAACCTGCTAGGCTTCTTGGGCGTGTATGGGAAGAGAAAAGATACACAGGAGGCATGGGAGGACCAGCAACGTGTGTATGAAAAAGATGGCATACATCCAAAGTAGTATGAAGGTCATGCTAGCTATAATCTTACCAAAGAAGAGAAGGACCAGCAACGTGTGCATGAAAAAGATGGCATACATCCAAAGTAGTATGAAGGTCCTGCTAGCTATAATCTTACCAAAGAAGAGAAGGAAATCTTCTTTGAATGCCTGCTCAGTATGAATGTCCCGTCTGGCTTCTCATCCAATATAAAGGGAATAATAAATATGGCAGAGAAAAAGTTCCAAAACCTAAAGTCTCATGACTGCCACGTGATTATGACGCAACTACTTCCGTTTGCATTGAGGGGGCTTCTACCGGAAAACGTTTGATTAGCCATTGTGAAGCTATGTGCTTTCCTCAATGCAATCTCTCAGAAGGTAATCGATCAAGAAATCCTACCAAGGTTACGGAATTATTTGGTGCAATGTCCTGTCAGTTTCGAGTTGACGTTCCCACCATCCTTCTTCAATATCATGACGCACGTCCTACTTTATCTATTCGACGAGATTACCATTCTGGGCCCTGTATTTCTACACAATATGTTCCCCTTTAAGAGGATCATGGGAGTCATAAAAGAAATATGTTCATAACCGTGCTAGGCCAGAAGGTAGCATCTCCATAGGCCATCAAACAGAGGATGTCAGTGGGTTTTGTGTTCACATTATTGCTGGCATTAAGCAGATTGGTGTCCCTCAATCGCGGTATGAGGGGAGACTGACTAGAAAAGGCACGCTAGGAGCGGAGTCAATAATATGTAGGGACGGACATTCTTAGGGTCAAGCACACAACACAGTTCTACAAAATTTTGCCTTGGTGACCCCGTATGTCAATGAGCACAAGAATACTCCGCGCTCTAAACACCCGGAGCAGTCTGCCGACTGGATTACATGTGAACACATCAGGACTTTCGGCAGTTGGTTGCAAACACATCTCATTGGTAACAACATTGTTGGAGATAAGTTGTACTTGTTGGCCATGACACCATCTTTGACTGTATTGACTTACCAAGGGTACGAGATAAATGAGAATACATTTTACACAATCGTCTAAGATATAAAGAGGACCAACCAAAAGAGTGGTGTCCGCTTTGATGCAGGAACGAACAAGGGAAAGGACACATATTATGGTTACATAGTGGACATATGGGAACTTGAATATGGATATGATTTTAAGATATCTTTGTTTTGGTGCAAATGGGTCAATCTGTCAGGAGGCAGGGTACAGGTAGACCCGCAGTACGGAATGACAATAGTAGATCTCAACAATCTTGGGTACACAGACGAACCCTTCGTCCTAGTAAATAATGTGGCGCGGGTTTTCTATGTGAAGGACATGTCTATCAAACCGAGAAAAAGAAAAGGTAATGAAGCGAATACATCATAGAATGAGCCAAAGCGCCACATAGTTCTTAAGTGTAATTGATGAGTTATGCGTGCGTAGGTTCCACTTTATTCTGCTATCCATTGAGCTAGAAAAGGGACTAGTAACTATGTTGGAATCGAGACGTAAAGAGGCTAAGGAGTGGTCGGACATGAACGCTCCAAAGGTAAGTTCAATCATTATCGCACCATATCGAAACTTCCGTTCATTTTCGGATATCAAGTAATCATTTTCTTTGCCAACAGGGTTTGGAAAAAGTTCACCGGAATAGTTCCGGGTCTACAGAAGAAGGAGCTACGATTTAGACACCCCAAAGTAAGTCGTACTAGCTAGTTTCGTCCATCTCTCATTGATTCTAGTTTCATCAATACCATTATGATGCTTGCTTATCAGTTTGATTGAACTCTATTCTTGTAAAGTGCTTGTGGCAGACAGGCAGGTATAATTTATGTGGACACTACGTTTGCGAGTTCATTCTCCACTCGACCATTGAGGAGGGCTTATCTGACCAACAATATGAAGTACGTAAACAATAGTCACAATTTTATTTTATTACATTCAATTGTGTTGAGTTTCATTCATATATATATATTGACCCCCTACTTTAAATTAGATGTGGCAGATGCGGGACGAAATGTGGGACAAACTCCTATCACATGATCGCATACGAGCACTTCAAGAGTAATTGGCGGGATTCTTTGTTGACTACGTAATAAGAGATATTATATTGTATATATGTTGTAGTGTCGGAAAGATATACGAACACTTATTGTTCCACCAAGCATGGAGAAGGAGAGGTATTGCTATAAATACCTCGATGTGAAATTTATTGGTATATACCCATAAATGTCACTACCTTTTTTAAAATGGATATATATATACGTAACTAAATACCCTGATAGATGATATGTTACGTTCAGATAAATATTAACTATGTTTTTCTTATACCTATAGCAACTATATGCACACCTCTGTTTAAAAGGGATGTCAGCAATACTACTAATACGTACAAAAAAATTAGACAATTTTGAATAATTTCCTTCTATGCATTAATTACTATAGAATTTTTCTAGTGTTTCACATGCACATGCGTCACTAAATTAGCAGTTTTGTAATACGTGCGTGCTAATTAAATAGTACCTTCAAATTAGAGCAAGTGGTCGCTAATTAACATGCAGTAAATGGAATTAATTAGTAAATTGCAATAAATGTCCAAATTTAATACTGCAAAAGGGTATACCCGTTAGCGTCTATACCTAACACAATGCACAGATCCTAAAGCAATCCGATGATACACAAGTAAGGAGCCTGGGCACCTAGGTGTCCCAAATGGCCGTCCTATATATATGTAAAATGTTTGGGGCACCTAGGTGCCTGGGCACCTTGTTCGGGTCCAACCCGCTAATGCATTTTCTGCTTATAAATATTCGTTACTACCCTTTCAAATAAATTGCTTTCCTTTTACATCTGCATGCACTAGTATCCTCCACGACCATTAATTGTAGATGTTTCCTGCATGATTTATTCTACGTATTGGAACATATGCCTATGAACGTATATACCTTACGATTCATTCTAGCTATTTTTAGATACCTACAAATGTATAATACCCTACAATTTATTCCAAATAATTTGCATGCACGTATATAATCTATGATTTATTCTAGGTATTAGATACATAAAGACATATATACCCTATAATTTATTCCAAATAATTTGCATTCAGGTATATACCCTATAATTTATTCTAGGTATTAGAAACCTACAAACGTACTCCGATATATTTATAAGTGGATACTCAAGTTTTCAAAAATAAAAATAAAAGTGCACACTCAAGATATTTCTGTGAGTACCTCGACGTGAAATTTATTGGTACATACCCATACCAGTGCATACCCTATGATTTATTCTAGGTATTAGATACAGGCAGACGTATGTACACTATAATTTATTCCAAATAATTTGCATGCATGTATATACCATATAATTTATTTTCTAGGTATTTTTTTACTATAATTTATTCTAGGTATTAGAAACCTACACACGTACTCCAATATATTTATAAGTGGATAACTAAGCTTTCAAAAAAATAAAATAACAATGCATACTCAAGATATTTCTGTGAATACCTCGACGTGAAATTTCTCGGTATATACATAAAAACAACTAGGTAGAGTACAAGGAGGAACACGTTCTTTCTTATAGCCATAGGGGAGGCAAAAAATGACAATATCCACTATACACACCCCTAAATCTGTTAAAAAAGCATGTTAGTAATACTACTACTATGTACAGAAAAAATTAAGCAATTTTTAATAATTTCCATCTATGTATTAATTAGTATAGAATGTGAAACCGGCGATTATTGTTTCACACGTACATGCATGAATAAATTAGGCAGATTCTTGTTTTCTAAGCCAGTAATTGGTGCATGCATGCTA
Organism: Aegilops umbellulata; assembly: GCA_032464435.1. Classification (NCBI taxonomy): domain Eukaryota; kingdom Viridiplantae; phylum Streptophyta; class Magnoliopsida; order Poales; family Poaceae; genus Aegilops; species Aegilops umbellulata. The sequence continues at coordinate 383,772,253 of CP136059.1, read as the reverse complement.
ATTAATACCTCCGCCCAAATTAGAGCAAGTGGTCGCTAATTAGCATGCATTTAAATGGAATTAATTAGTAAATTGCAATAACTCTTCTCCTTTAATACTGCAAACAGGTATACCCGTTAATGTCTACACCTAACACAACAACACACAACTTAAAGCAATCCGAAGGTAGACGAGCAAGGAGCCTGGACACCTAGGTGTTCCAAACAGTATATAACACATATAATATAACATGATCCAATGGAGGGATTAAAAAATACGACTGTATGTGTCCTGGACCTAAAACAAATAGTTCAGTATATATTTATGTCGCAGTGAGCTGAAATGTTCAATACAAGTTTGGGCTTTTGTCAGAAAATATGAAACACAATATGAAAACCCCTAAACCCACCAAAACCCCTAAACCCCTCCTTTAAAAAAACAAAAACCACAGCGACAAGAAACTGCTGATGCATGGCAGCCTTTTTGTCCCGGTTGCTGTTACCAACCGGGACTAAAGGTCCGCTTGCCTGGGCCCCCACAGCGGCCACGTGGAGCCCCTTTCATCCCGTTTCATAAGCCAAATGGGACTAAAAGTTTTGGGCTTTTGTCCCAATCATTTTGTCCCGATTGCAGAACCGGGATTAAAGGTCCTCTGGAACCAGGACCAAGGCCCCGTTTTCTACTAGTGCAAGAGGATTGGGTGAAACTCAGGAGGGGTGCATCCTAAGAAGTATGCGCGAGCCCTTTGATGAAGTGTATCGCGGTTGTTCATGTGCTTGCCTATAGGTGTTCGGTCGATGTTGTTCATGACTATGTCCATGTTCGAGAAGATATAACTTTGTAGGCGGTTCGAAGGTACAAAAAAGCCTTGATTGAGATCTATTGGCGGAGTACTTGTGATCACCAAATGATGAAGACACCGAGAGACTTTTGGCTTTGAGTGAAGATCCAGGATGGACTAGGATGATTGGATCAATTGACTTCTTCACTAGACATGGAAGAATTGTCCTGCGGGACAGTAAGGACAGTACACAGGTCACTACAAAGGTCCAACAATCATTATTTAAGTTTTTGCATCGTAGGATCTAGGATTTGACATTCATTATTTTGATTGTCTGGCTCTAATAATAACATGAATGTGCTACCGAGATCATTACTGTTTGCTAGGCCTGTTACCGGAGATGCTCCACCTTGTAACTATGTTGTCAATGGTTGTGGTTACAAGATGGGTTACGGCCTTGAAGATGGCTTCTATCCTCAGTGATCCACATTGGTCAAGATTATCGTGCATCCTAAAGGTATCTAGAGATCTCACTTGGCAATTTGTCACGATTCAACAAGCAAGGATGTGGAGAGAGGTATCGGTGTGCTCAGTAGCACTTTGGCATCATTCGTGGTCCTGTAAAGTGCTGGAACCCCGAGGTTCAATACTGCATATTCTTGCATATCATGATCATTGAGATGAGAAAGGCAAGCTAGATAACTTCTCATACATCTATAATGGGGATCCTAGTGAGCCGGAGCATGATGCAGATAGGATAGACAGATTCCTCAGAGTGCATCGCAACATCTAGAACTGAGAAGTCCATACCGAGATCCATGATGATCTTGTTGTGCAATGGTGGCATTTCCATATAGCACTACATAGTTGTGCTCTTTTCTTCTTTTGAACCCTTCAGTGTGTTTCAATTCGAATAATTTGGTCTGATAACTTTGAATTTGTAATATTTGTGAATTGTATGAATCTTAATTATTATGTTTTGATTTAAAAGTTGAATCCAGCAGATCTTGGGTAGGGGGTCCTGATGTGATAGTTTGGCACCATGGTAAGAGGACGCCCCGTGTTTGAGGACCCAATGAGAAAATCTTGTTCGGGCCTAAAATCTAAGGACTGTAAGATATAATCATAGCTTGCTTTTCCACGTTCCAACTAATGCTTAGCACAAATGACAAAGCTCCTTGCAGAACAAAAATAAGCATGAATAACAAAGCACTTCCTTCCACGTCTCCAAAAAAGGCTCGAGTTCATCTGCATCTCGCCGGTGGCGCCACCAGTCCGCCTCGTCTCCGGTGTCCCCAGGGCCATCGAGGTGTGCTGGATCCCGGCCCTTGCTGGTGGTGAAGCTTCATTTTTTTTTTCGTTTTGGTAGGGTTTGTATACTGCTCTGGAAGGCAATACGGTGGCGGCTCGCTTGAGTGCTTGTAGTCGTCGGTAGATAGTCTATTAATCTGAATGTAATTATTATTATTTCTAGTTTTCAGTGTACTGTCATGATTAAAGATGAATAGATCAGAAATTTCCTCGCAAAGAACAAAAACTTCCTAGCGAATCAAAAAGCCTAGTCGATGTTCGGGTGAAGGGTGGGATTTCCATATAGTTAATGGGCGAACATGCGCGCATATGGCATAGAGCGCCGCGACACGTCGTGCCGTGCGATTGGCACCGTGGCTTCATGCGCGCCTGAGATCCTACCGTTGAAGCCGGCGTTGTAGCCATTCTTTGGGTCATTCAGCGCTCACATCCTGCTGTAGTGCTACTCTTTCTTCTTGCTGCACCATATCACCAGAGTTTTGAATTCCTGTAGCGCGTGTCCTATCTGCCTGAAAGAACTGCGCGGCTACTTGTTGCAACTGAGTTCCAACTCCCATTACTGATGCATCTCATTCTCATCCCCAGTATAAGCAGATATCTCAACCCAGCAGCCGACGCGGTGCAAATTTGCATGTTACTAATCTTTGCTCTCGTCCGCCTCCACTATTATTATTCCCTGTAAAGTGTAAACAAATAGGTGGTGGTCTTGCAGGAGTGTGCTGTTACTCGGTTATTCAGCGGCAGTTTTTTCTCGCATGGAAAGGAAAGCCAAATATTTATCGATAGAGGATGAGCGCATAAAGTACTTGGGCCTGCCTTCAATGCTTCGCCAAAGTTTTCCAAAACGCAGCTGGCCAATTATTTGTCATGCGGTACGTACGAGTGTTTGATGAGTGACATGAATGCGTAAGCTGCGCATGAGTGATATGCGGGAAGCTTACCCATTCTCACGTACTGGTTGGAGGATAGCTTTGTTCGTAGTGTAATGATAACTCGATGGAAGAAAGAACCATTTGCATTATGGGAACAACTCGGATAATGCGTCCAAGGTGTCTAACCATTCGGCTTCCATTCATGGATCTGACTGAGATAAATACTAACGATTTTAATGTTTGTGGCAAACGATTGGAAATAACTTTTTCTAAGTCAACACCAATAATCATCTGACTTAATAACCACTGAAACTCATGCATGTACTCACGGATGAGAAAGTTTCCACCGGATCACTAGCATGTAGACTTTAGTGTGAAATAACTATTTCGATGTCGACATAGTGATAGCCAGTACCCAATAATTAATAAAGGTAAAAGATTTCCTCCCGTCCTTGTGCGAGAGAGTCAAACTAGGGTTTCCATGCCTCCCACCGGCGCCGTCGCCGATATGCCTTGTCCATTGCGGCTTTAGGGTCATGAAGGCGTGGAGGATCCCGGCCGTTGTGGGTGGGAGTGCTCATGCTCCGTTTTTAGTAGATTTTTTTTAGGGTATGTGTCCTGCTTAGGAAGACGAGATGGCTGTGGATCCTTGAAAATGGAATAAGGTTCTCACAGCCTAGCCACCATTCCAGCAATGTGTCTAGCATCGTTCGAGGGCGTTGGAGGTGTGTGTCCGACAGATCGTGCAAGATTCCATCGGCGTCTGTCTTTGGCTGATCTGCTTGTATCCGGTCCTCGTTTCTCTTTGTTCGTGTATCTTTATGTTAGATCATTTTGATGTGCTCGCTGTTCTGGTGTGCTGGTCCTTTGAGTCTTAGCACGATGACTTCTTGACTGTAGATTGCAACAAGGTTTGCCTAACTCCGGTGAGAGAGGTGTAATGATGGCGGCGCACCTTCGACTCGCTTTACTGCTTGTAGTCGTCAGTAGGTGGTCTTCGGACATGATGTAATTTTTATTTTTTTCGTATGTTCTTTGTACTGCCATGATGTTTGATGAATAAATCAAAAAATAATAAACAAAGGTAAGAGTTCTTATAACACATCATAAAGGAGTAAAGTGGCAAGTTGACTTAGTGACTATTTCTATGATGACTAGCATGTATAGGTAAGTCATAAATAGTTGGTTCAAAATGTTGAATATAGCATGAAGAGGCTTTTTTACCTTGTGTCTACTATATAGCGCATGTTGGAGCTAAACTTGACATGTGTGCACATCATTTGAGTAATAGCTGGTCAATGCGTGTGTGCGTGCATGGCCAAATAGTATAGTGGCTAATTAGTGCATGCATTAATCTAGGAAAAAAGGTCTAGAGATTGGCCTGGTCAGTGCGTTTGTTTGTTACTGGAGTGAGTCCAGGAATTGGTTAGTTAGTGGGATAGCCATGCATGTTAGGTGAGTGCATTTGAGTAGTGGCCGGACGTGTTAGTTGCATGAGAATAGGTCTTAGTTGGTTAGTGGCGTGAGTGGCATGGCCGCATGGGTGCTCACCCCTGTGTATATATGCTGCACATTGAGTTAATGAAAAGTTAAGGCGGTGAGGGCTGAGCACCAAAGATGTAGCCAATGTATTCATCAAGGAGAGAGCGCCCGGGCAAAGCTAGAGGCTTGTCTTCTCCTTGGTGTATGTGTGTGTGTGTGTGTGTTTCCATGTCTCGTGTGTTCTTGTGAGAAGCCACCGAGGAGCAGAGTAGCTTGAGAGAGATGGAGAGTTGTGTGAGGCAGCTCAAGGTAGAAGAAGAGCGGCGCCGCGAGGAGGCGGCGCCAACAGCGCACAACTCTTTTGCGTATTCTACTTTCCCTTTTTATGTTTCCCAATATCACCGCACAAAACGCTCATGTTTATGTGAACTTTTTCCCTCCACATAATAAAAAAGCAGAGCTACATCTATGTTCGTGAAATGAGTTGGAAAAACTATAATGAAACATCATTGCAGGGACCTTGGCCTGTCTAGTAGGTCTTGTCAACCTTGTATTGAACATTTTTACTAGGGGGGGGGGGGGGAGGATTAGATTTAACCTATCTGCAGCTCAGAGATGGATATCACCGAACTAGCGATAAATTTTTTATGGTTTCCCCAATTTGTTACCATTAGAGGCATCTTGAATATAAATTTTATGACGGGAAATACTAGAAAAGTTTAATACCGTGTTAGAAATTGAGCTGAGTACGAAAGGAGTGAAACCATTTTGAACAAAGAAAAAAATTTATAGGGTTCGTAACTAAGTGCAAATATGTTTAGCGTATTTCCCGCCTCGACCAACAACCAACCATGTTAATTTTAATCTTTAAAGTGTGGTGCCACTTTAAAAAAAGAATAGAGCCTTGTCCATCGAAGATTTTGTACTCCTCAAACCAAAGATAGGGATCTTAAGTTTGTACTTGATTTCTAGGAACAATTCCTGAACTGAACGGTCTAGAGTTCTACCTAGAAAAATAAGGTCCCATCAATTTGTTCAAAAGGGGAAGTTGCATATCATAATCAGAGCATGGAGCTACAAAGTTCTTCTATTTCAATAGATGCTTGGTCTTCAATCCATCTCGAAGGAGCATCGAAAAGAACACCATATGTTTTTGTTGACTACAACTCTAGCGAATATAGCTAAAATGTAGGAGAGCCATCGAGTGGCCACACATTGATCAACAATTTCATCCATCAAACACATTTTAGGTCTTGTCTTGCCTGAATTTAGGTCCTGTGTTTGCCTATATGGAGGCTCCATTAGGTCATGGAAACATGCCACCGCTGATGGGATATATTGCCCTGCCAGTCAATGGTGGTATTTTTGGATTGATTGTGAAGATCTCCACTAATTTGTGCATATTGGCTAGAATGTCTCCTTTAAAAAAACAATTGGCCGTGGGTTCAAGTCGTAGCGGACTCTTTTTCGTTGTAAAATTTCCGAACATTTGCGCAGTACTATGATCGGTGTTTTCTGTAGATAAAAAAAGGTGTGTGTGTGTGTGTGGGGGGGGGGTATATAGTGATGAGTCACGATGGTTTACTTTTCCGTGAATAAAAGGTTTATGAGGGTGTTTCCGCGAATAAACTGGAGCCATGCACATGGATATACCGGCATACGCATAATGTGACAGTATCTGTACGTGTGAGTCAAGTTAAGTGACCACAAAACCGTATTTTCAAAGTTCTATCACCAAACTGCTTGTATCCGGTCCTCTGTCTCGTGCTGCTATTCGTCCTTGTGAACTTCACTAGTGCAGGCAGCTCCATGTTAGAGACAGCTATCATTGAATAGAGCACTAGTGATACAGGAGTTCAATGAACAAGATGGTGAGGCACAACCGCGAAGATTTGCACATGGAGGGAACTCGCTCTCTGTTGGAGTAATCTTGAGTTTAGTTAGCATGAGGTAAGTGAAATTTCGCTGGCTGCCAAGTAGATGTGTAGTACTAGCAGTACTCTACTTTGCTTGCATGCCGTGGCTACTTGAGCTAGCTGAGTTTGGATAGGTGGATGCGTTCTAGTGGTCCAAGTTGTAATCAGGATAGGATATTCTGACCTTGTGGTTGGAGTCCTACTAGGAGTCCGGGAGAGGATTTGTGACACGCAGGTCTCAGGGCACCGAGTCCCTCTCGCGTGCTTTTACTTTTAGCTTTTGATTTTTAAATTTTATATCTTTTAAACGAAAAGTCCAAATTAAGTCGTTTTCATATTCATGATGAGGACTTTTTTTTGTGAGGGCGTGATGAGGATTTTCAAATAAGATCCGTTGCAAACTTACGTTTCAACACATGAAACTTATTACAAGTGACCGATAAAATAATGATTTTTGTGTGCACACCAGTAAAAAAAGTGAAACCTGAAACTTTGTGCCCTAGTGCGGGATGCAACTACTTCAAGAATTGTGAGGCAATCGGGTGGATGGGGAGGGCCTGGTTACTCGGTGCCTCTGCGAATTTCAGACTAAGAGTCGAGTCATACATGTATAGGATGTGTAGAGTCCAAGGTGGCCTAGGTCTTGTTGGTCATTCTTGCTCTGGTGTCCGTGTGTGTATATACACAGGGGCTGTAGGTAAGATTATAATCATGGTGAAGAAAGGGAGAAAAGAGAAATAAAGTGAGAAACAAGATAGGCACTATACCGGTCCTTCGGCAAAAGTGTTTTGTGCGCGCGTTTATTCGTCTTCTTTAATGTGATCGATCCCTGTGCGAATTTCAATAATTGGTGCCAGAGCAAGGTTTTGATGACTTCAAGTCGTGCTTGCCACGGTGTGGCGACCTAGTAGCACCTCTGGGTGCCCCATGAATTCGTTCGGTGGTGCAGCGACGAGGAGGATCGGACGATCGTTGTTTGATGGAGCAACAAGGAGGGAGATGATAGGTTGTCGTCAGCAAGGAAGTGGAAGATCGTTGACGGTGGTGGCAGTGCCGAGGTGCGGTGCTGGAAATTTTTCAAGATCATGGTCTGGAGGAGTTAGATGAGTGCAAGTTAGCACGCTTCCTTCGTCATCATATCAGTAAGTCGTCGTCGTCGTCTTAGCGAAGTGCTTGTCTATGTAAGGAACCATTGAAGATGAAGCATGTCTAGGTCGTCTATCAGTCTCAATGAGAGGATCAAGTTCATGTTTGTGGGGGCACTAAACCAGTGAATGTGACTCTCTTCAGTGAGGCCATATCTCTACACGAGGCTGTAGTGGTTGGTGTAGTCCGGAGGATGGTGTGATCCATAAGGAGCCAACATGTATCTCGCTAGGGTGGATGCTAAAGTTCACATGGTGGTGTAATCCAGAAGGTGTTTAGCGTGGCTGTGTAGTCTATGATATATTTGAGCTGGTCCGTAAATTGGTGTATCTCGCAGGGACATGTTGGTTTTTGGTAGTGGCCATTTAGCGGTATTTTAGTGGCACGGAGGCAATGAACGAAGCTTTCCTATACTTGTTTTTCCTCCGTGAGGGCCGTGTGCAGTCCAGTCACTCATCTCACTCCCCCTCATCCACATGCCTGATCCAAGGTCGAGGCGTTGCGTTGGCCTGTTGAGGCCTCCAAAGGAGAGGGACTTGTAAATATGGAACGCCCTGCACACCATCCATCGCAATAACTGACCATGTTGCACAACACGCCTCGCCAACCTGCCACCATCTAAGGGGAATACAGCCGAGAAAAATCACGTGATAGGAAAAAAATTAAAAAAATAGCACACATTAGCTAGCCTAGTAAAATGTTACTCACGGAAACCGTGACATGGTGCAGTGATGTAAACCTAATTACCACATACTGGTATCTGTGCGTGAATCCAAGCAAGTTCATTTCTCGTTGTCGATGGGGATCCTAATTTAGGTCCAGATCATGACGCCTCGTGTTGTGATACATTTTCCTGGGATTACTGTGCATGGTTGTGATGGAGATGACTAGGATAAGGTGGGTCGATTGATGTTGGTTATTGAAGGGGGTGGCAAAGACCATAAGTCGACGATTTGGCAGAAAAGTGGCAACAACATGCAGGGGCATCAACACGAGGGATGCGGAATCAATAAGCAAGAGTTTGAGCCTGCAAATAGAGCATCGGTACCAAGATGAGGGATGCAGAGGCACCTGAGTCAAAGAGAAATTAGATAGTCATATTAAGATCAGAGTTCATAACAAGGAAAGAGATAACTCCACCCCACCCTCCGAGAGTACCAAATTACCCTATAAAATCTTCTTATGTCGCAAAAGAAACTAACCATGACGCAAGAAAGACGTTTAGACCTAATTAAAGACCATGACTATGCCATCGCTCTCAGTCTTGTCTAAGAAATAGTGTCAAAGCTAATCCAGAACTATCATCTTGAACCCGAGATCCTAATTAATGCATCCCATTCATAATAAGAAAACCCCACGATATATTGAACCGTTGATGGTGTATTTGGTGATAAGTACAATTGTCGATATATTGAACCGTTCATGGTACGGAGAGGGAACGTGTCCGGTTTGTGCAGGAAGTGTTGGTCCTGTTTCTCCGTTGGCCACGAAACTTCTCGTGCTCTAAGTGGGGGCAACCGCATGGCACATGCCACGGCCTCGCGTTTTTCGGGCACACGTGCAATATTCGACAAAGTTATTAGTCTGCTAGGGTTTTGTCGTCGGGAATTGCAGATCAGCAAGGCGGCACATGAAATCATGCCGGGCAGCGGCATGGGGAATCATTTGTTATGTTCTTGTGGCATGCCTAGGACTTGCAAAGACATGCCACAAGGACATAACAAATGATTCCCCATGCCGCTGCCGTCATGATTTCATGTGCCGCCTTGCTGATCTGCAATTCCCGACGATGAAACCCTAGCAGAGCAATAAATTTGTCGATATTGCACGCTTGCCCGAAAAATGCGAGCCCGTGGCACATCCCATGCAGTTCCCCCTCTTAGAGCAAGAGAAGTTTCGAGGCCAACAGGGAAACAGGACCAGCACTTACTGCAGAAACCGGACACGTTCCCACTCGGTAACCAGATGATAGCTCGTAGTCAGTGCGGTTTACACGCGCCTCAAGGGAGTCCTACTCGAAACCCGTCCAAACTTTTATCACACCCTAAAGAGGCCCTGTGATGACACCGTACCAGATCCCGAGCAATCCTACCATCGTACGATTTTCCGAGGATTTCAACGGTTGCATCAGGAATGACAACGAGGTACTTTCGGTAACCCGGTGGCAGGGCATGCCCCTCCTTCGTCTGTGAAAGGCCTAGGCATGCCACAAGAACATCACGAATGATTCCCCATGCTGCCTCCGGCATGATTTCATGTGCCGCCTTGCTGATCTGCAATTCCCGACGACGAAACCCTAGCAGAGTAATAACTTTGTCGAATATTGCACGCATGCCCGAAATATGTGAGGCCGTGGCATGTGCCATGCGGTTGCCCCCTCTTACAGCACGAGAAGTTTGGAGGTCAATGGAGAAACATGACCAACACTTCCTGCACAAACCAAAAACGTTCCCTCTCGGTACCCAGATGTTAGCTCGGAGACTTACAGGGCCCTGTGATGATATCATTAATTAAAAAAACGCCGGCATCCACGATTAAGAAGATGGCGTATCACTTTGAATGTTCTCTGCTCGAGATAGGTGAACATTCAAAGTGAGAGTCCATCGCTTTAACAAGAGTGTAATGAATACCGAAGCTTACTGCATCTGGACTATCCCACTATATAAAAAGGTTTTGTTGCTTGTCTCTAGGCGAGGTGGGACTAAACTTTGATGGTGGCCTTAATATTACCAAGAGCCACTCTTGGGAACTTCTCCCTTACCGAGAGCCCTTCTCGGTAACGGTGTGGATCATAAATTTGAAAAAGACACCGGCATCCATTTTTAGAATACAACAGGCGGTTGGACTATTGAACTATTTAAACAGGTATTTTTGCTAGTCGGTAGGCGAGGTGGGACTAAATTTTTGCCGAGAGCCACTCTCGGCAAAGAGTTACAACCATCACCGTGCAGTTAGTCCCCGCCGAATGCGTCATTGACAATACTTTGCCTAGCGTGATCAGATGGCCCTCGACAAATAGTGCCTTTGCCGAGTGTACCCTGTTTGCCGAGCAATACTGTCGGCAGCATCATGTACTTGCCGAATTACTTCCTTTGTCGAGTGGGTCTCTCGGCGTTCTTTACTTTGCTGAGTGCCCGTGTTTTGGCTTTCGGTGAAGACGCCGACACCTAGTGTATACGAAAATTCCAGTAGTGAGACATCTATTTGCGGGCAATGTGCATCGAAAATTCTACGTGCACGAACTATACAGGTAGTTCGGTATTCACTACAACCAAATGCCTAGGGACAACAGTACAAGTGGAAAATCTCATTCAATGCAGAATGGGGTCTCTCGCACGAGTTGTTGTTCGTTGCTGGATAGGCCCAGACAAAACCTTGCACGGGATCGAGCCTGTGCAATGATCTAATTTCTGGGCAGGCACATACGGACAAGACAAGACTTGTTTGATTCGGCATATGGCGCAAGGAGCTGGTATGCTTGGGGGAGTTTTTCTTTTCAAAAATTAAAATTGAACTGAAAAATCTGGAAGGAGAATGTTTGCCTATCTAACATTGGCAAGCAAATATTAAAACACACGCATCCTGCCCAGTGGAGGGCATCTAGAGGATCAGGCATGGAACAGCGGCGACTATATTATTTCTTCATCGATATCCTATTTCCCTTTCGCAAGAGCAATCAATTATTCATGTAATTTGATCTGTATCAGCTACTGTTTGGAGAGTGTACTAGATCAAATCCCCACCGATATCCCTCCCCTTATAACTGGTATCAGAGACTACCATCACCGTCACCTCTTCCCGCTGTTCGATCTGCACAGTTCATCCACACCCATAGCTCACGTCAAGCCCACGACCACTTGGCGGCCATACATCCTGCCATCAAGGCGATACTCAACAAGCTCGACACCGCTCTAGAGGCAAAAACGGCGGCCGGCAAGGTAAGGAACGTGAACATCGACGACCTCCTCACCTGGTGGCCCGACTTAGAACGCCCCGTGTCCGATCTGGGCGACGCGGTGGCAGTACTCCAACTGGCACAACCGGCGTCAACAAAGGACGGTGACGGCAGTCGAGTGAGCACCGCCCCACCACCAACAGCCAGCAACGCTCGGCCCCTCCCAGGGCACCGCAGCCGACGCGGTAGATGCTCCTCATGGGTCTTTGAACCGTGGTGACCAACAACAACACCTGGGCCCGCCGGCGGTGTCCTTCATGCCGCAGCCGACTCTCCCAGCAAACAGTCAGCTCGCTCCCCATACCCCATTCTCCATTTCTTCACCGTTTACACACGCCAGCCAGCGCCTCACTGGACTGGGTCAGGCTCATCCCCATAGTTTTCCCTGTATTTGCCAGTGAAAATCCACGTCTTTGGAATGTTTTGTGTGAGCATTATTTTGGGATATTTGGCATCCATCAATCCTTTTGGGTGCCTGTGGCCTCACTCAATTTCTCAGGGAGTGTAAGAGTTTGCCCGCCCGATCACTGTCAGAATCACGTTGTCGGTGTCTCTGCCCAAGATGTGCATGGATGTATTCAGCTGGCATCGCTTATATTAGAGCATCTACAACCGGATATAGCAAATCCAACCCCCTATATATTGGAGAATTGCCCGGAGTCGTTAGCCGACTGTTATTGGTCAACCCTCATATGCTCGCGTCCATATCCGGACACTACTGAGAAAAGTCTTGTAGATGGCTTCTAATGAGTGGTGGGTGGTGCCAAACACCCACCACATTTTTTTTGAAGTAAACTCACCACAACTATTATGTTAAAATAGTAGTGGTGGGTAGCACTAACAGCCCGCCAGTGGGTTTCAACCACAAGTGGCTGGCATTGCTAAATACCTGCCTCTGCACGGACGAAAAACAGCAGTGACGGTCTCGTTTGATGTGCCCACCGTTGTTGCCTTGCCAAGCAGTTATGGCCCTCTTCCGTGTCCGTCACTGCTATATTTTGCCAACCCGCGCCTAACTTATTCAAAGTTTCCAATAGTTTGCTATGGCGGAAATTTGGAACAACCCGCCACACCTACATTTGGGTCTCCCGTCACATGCCACATAAATATAGTTGTGGTGGGTACCCTGTGCCGCCCATCGCAGCGATCAATGGCCTTATCCACCCTCGCTCGAACCGGCAGCCACTCTATCCTTATCCACACAACACTCATCCTCCGTCACACTCTCGCTTCGCCGCCGCCGCCAGGGTCATGGCATCCACCGCTGTCACCACCATGCCATACATTGTCGGCTCGAACGTCTTCGCCCTTGCTTTCCGCCGCCACCTCCAATGTCCTTGTCGTTATCGTCGCCCGTGCCTTACGCCGCCTCCAACGCCGTTGGCGTCCCGGTCGACCTCGCCGTTCGCCGCTGCCACCGTCCGTGCTCTCCACGTCGTCTCCAAATGCCCACACCTCGCTCTCTCTTATTTGAGATTGTAGTTGTTCTTTAGTTACTATACTTTTATATTTACAACATTTTGTTAGTGTGGTAAAAGTTTGTTAGATGACGTATTGTAGTAAAAGTTTGTATAGGTTGCACTGTACAATCTTTCTAATTAGACGGATCAAATTTGATGGTGTGTGCTAGAGGACTACGTACCACATCTGAGCGAACATATAGCACCATAGCGTATTCATGATGCAGATACTCATAATGAGTTCCAATGTTTTCGTTAAATGTTGATTAAGTTCCGCTTCACTTAATTTCTAGTACTCAATATGTCCAAATTCTAGCAAAGGTCATAGCGAGGTTTTTCGTAAATTTTGAACTTTTCATATACGAGCTACTTAATTACCGATACTTTGGGCTGGACACTTCACTTTTAATCCACACGTAGAGATGAGAGTTGGTTCTGTCGTAGGGGGGTCGTTTTTCTCCCTCTTCCTTCTGTGAGACCTTGGTAAAGCAAGAGACCTCGGTAAAGCAGGAAGAGAGCATGAAGAATGACCATCACCGACAGTCGAAATAACAGTGAGTGAGTGAGCGTACAGAATATATGCAACCACTTGAGAGATGAACTGACTGTTGTCTTAGGGATCGTTCTTCTCCCTCTTCCTCCTCTCAGACCTTGGTAAAGCAAGAGACCTTGGTAAAGTAGGAGGAGCGGGTGAAGAACGACCACCACCGGCGGTCGAAGTACCAGTCAAAGACTGTCTAACATATGTAGAACCACTTAAGAGTGAGAAGTGTCCACTCAAAGGACAAATATATTGCCTCATAAATTTTCTTTCATATGTTATATTTTTTATTCTCATAAATCTTGTTTCATGAAAGATATTTCCACTTGAATGTCTAGTTTTTTTAATGCAATTTAGATGGACAAGCCGAGACGCCATGTTAGGAATCCTATGGCCTATGCCGAGAGCACTACAGCATCATCCAAGAGCACGAGAGCAACTGTTGAGAGCACTAGAGGAGCCACCGAGAGTGCGCGAGCAGCCGCCCAAGAATGCACGAGTAGCCATCGAAGCTACCCCGACCACCTAAGACAAGATCTCGAAAATGTTTGGAGGCGAAGAGAGCTCATGACGGAGATGAACATTTGCTTCCGAACTACTAGTGCACTGCCTTTATATGATCTCTTTGGTCGATCCATATAAACGTAATTTCTATGTTTCTTTGAAGATTGCTATATGTAATTGGAAAATTATGGAACTAACTTGTTATCTTGTTTATTTATCTTCGTAGATAAAGTGGTATGTTGTATACTATGGGAAGAATCTAGGATTATATGATTCATGTGAGAAATGCAATGAACAAGTGGTAGGTTACGAGAACAACTGGTTTAAAGGATACAAGACTAAAAAAGAAGCAGAGCATCATTAGTCCAAGTTCGTCCACAAGGAGAAAATCGACTATGAAGTATGCAAGAACAAGTAGACAGGTGGACTAGTAAAGAATTGGCTAATCTTTGTCCAATTTATTTTCATTATTGTGTTGTTGCTATCATGATGTCAAACATGTATGTAAAATGAAACATGTTGGAGGCTTTGCTAAGAAGGCTAGACGTACTTACTTACGATGTTATGTGAATTGTACTATAATGCGTACATCTATTGTATTGGACTTGGATTATTATGGTGGTAAAATGTGATGATGCTAATCTGTCGTACATCTATTGTAATGAATCTGATCGAATACGTTAGTTGTTGTTTAGCTACTCGCATTGAAAGTGGTGTTGGCTAGGCATATAGTTGTGGCGGGTGACCCAGAAAGACCGCAATTGCAACACCAGGGAACTGTGCCGGGCGTCTAGGAGCAGCCTCAACTGCACAGACAATACCAGTGGCGGGCGCACGCCCGCCACTGCAGGGGTATAATCTGTGGCGGCAAGTGAGTGGCGTGCGGCCTTGAGAGCCTGGCCCGCCACTGCTAGGGCTTTTCCCAGTAGTGGGATACCTCAAATTGCCACCCTCAAAACCATGCTATCCATGCAATGTGAGAAATTGTATACATCGATTTCGGGAGGCCAGCCGAGTCATGGTTTTGTGATCAGCTGAACTTCATCGGAGCGTGTCAGGTGGTATCGCAATGCCTACCCTTCCCATGCAAACAGTTTGATAAGTCATCTCTTGTTGGTTCACCCATGTCAATACTACCGCAAGGCAACAAACTAACTCTCCTTTTGAGCATTTCGTCTTTCCCCAAGATAGATGAATGCTAGCTATCTTATTTGCATATTTATAGCTGTGTTGAATGTAGCCGAGCGACCTCAACCGGAGAGAGTAGTGAAGTTTCAGTACTCTATGGAGTACCACACTACTACACGACATTGATTTTCATTTGTGCCTCCTTTCTGAATCTATTATTTTTCGAATGTGTGGTTAATTACCAGCTTATTGTACTACTTAACACCATCTTGACTAAGAGTATGTTCTAATTCCTCTACCATGGCTCCCACGAAATAATTTCATGTGTAAATTTTTTTTTTGCCCCGCGCACTCCATTACAGGGTACAGAAGTGAAGTAATAACTTTAGCTAAAAATAGTGGGTGAGAAATTGCATGAAGCTGCAGTAGTCCAATCAATTCAGGTGTTGCAAAATTCAAAAAGATATATCATGGCAAGAAAAATTATGTCTACATGAATATCATTATATATACCTACCAGATCAATTTCACGGTGAGAAGAGCATGAACGAGCGAAGCTCATTGTATCTAGATCCATTCCATGACATCAAGAAAAGTCTTGAAAAACTCAAGCTCGCTATGTGAAATGATTAAAATAGTAAAGAAATGGACAGGAGTATATCATATAGCCGTAACAATATTTACCTCTTTTTGTTTTTGTTCTAGCAGTAAAGAAATGACTTAAAGAGTAAAGAAGAATTTCTTCTTCTTCTTCTTCTTCTTCTTCTTCTTCTTCTTCTTTTTGTTTTCTGGCTGTCTGCGTCCGTAATTTCTTTTGGACATTTGGTTGGTGCAGAGGCTAGGTGTAATTAGTATTCTCCGTGATATTAATATATTTTGTTTGTCAAAAACAATATTTTCCTCACGCAAAATAAGTATGAGAAAGACACAGTCATATACTACATCGTGTCTCACCCCTTCTCAGTTTTGTTTTCATATATTTTCAAATATCAGCATTTCAATTTTCAAATTTCAAATATCCTACTTCTTGTCAATGCTGTGATGAGGTAAAACATGCGCTCTGAAATTCAATTTTTAATCAGATCTCGTGCACCTTGTTGTACGTGTAGTAATATCTTATTCAGCTAAATAAAGTACCACTCTGTGTAAACTTTTATAAATTATAAGGCCTTTTAGGTCACTAAACTAGTGACCTAAAATGTCTTATATTAGTTTAGCGAGGAATACTTCAATACAGCCTCTGGCTACCGACTTCGCCATAGCGGCGTGACGGAGAGAACTTTCATCTGGGTAGCAATAGTACCCAATGGCCACCAAGATGGTGATGAGGAGCCGGTGTAGACATGAACACTTGAACAAGGACAGACCCGCTCTCAAGGCAGACTTGAGATTTTCGTCTTCAACTAAAGTTCCCAATACATCCTATTCGTAGCAAGGAAATAACATGGTATGCGTATGATGTACTGGTTAATCTCCTCTCTCTCATGTTCTTCTCTTAGCAGGAGAAGGAAACTGAAACTTCGTTGATCATGCAACTTTGAGGAGCCGTCTATTTAGGCAAACTGCATGCAGTTGTATGGTCTGTGAAAGGACGTCATAAAAGATGAATTACAATTTTTATTTCTGCAAACCGTAGTCAATTGAATTTATTCATAGTTAGCTGATACTAGCCATCTCCTTTACAACCATACTAGCTCTCTCAACTTTTTTTGGAGGGAAAGACCTCTCTCAACTTCGATAGCTGTAACTGAATCACACAGCAAAACATTAGTTGTGTTTCCTTTTCACAAAATTAGCCGCTATTTCCAAACATACTTCCAGTGTTCATGGCATTTTTTCTTTGATTATAAGCACATGACATGCACACATGTATGAAAAATGGCACATGTCACCGTAATTATATATTGCCAATTCATAGTAATTGTGTAACCAAGGGAAGAAATCGGGCTTAAAATTGTAAAGAGAGCTAGGTGAATAAACTGGCTAGTAATAAGAGAACAATGTTGATTACAGATTAGTGAGTACACTGATCTTTGTAGCTAAGTATATTAGTTGGATGGAGGAGTATCTAATGATGTAAACAGTTACATAATGTATCCTTGAAGTCCAAATACATGCTGATAATGAGCAACTGTTGATATCCCCGTAGCAGTTGCTGTGACCAAGGTCTCCATAGAGGAGTTGACATCGACCTCGGTTAATCTGTTTCATCAGCCTCATCTGCGAGAGTTGATGCTACTGACATGCAAGCTGAACGTAATCAGCCGGGCAAGCCAACAAAGGGGCACACTGCTATTGTGCCTTAGATGGTTGGGTGAAGAAAAACTACTGCAGTGGAGCCACATTTTTTTACCCAACAAAAGGAACATATTTCTTCCTATCATTTTCTTGATGCATCTTATTACTCACCACATCTTGCCATGAAATTGCATATTATTACACCCGAGCAACTATATGCAGTATAGAATGGGAAGAGGCTTGCAGTTCAAAACAAGAGATGATATGTCTAAACTAATTCTATCTCTATTTCCTTGTCTCTATCCTAATCATGTCTATACTTCTACCACGTTCATCAGGTGGTGTAGATCCCCGGGGCATATCCTCCTTTTTGATTAAAAAGTCCTTATGACTGTCCTTTCACAAGCCATACCACTGCATGCACATTGCCCATAAATTAGTGGCATCTCCTTGTAGCATGTTCAGCGCAGCGCCAGTTTCCTGGGTGTCATATGCTATACCAACGCAGTGCTATACAACACAACTACACATGATTTTAGAGTTTTATATTTCTACATGGTGGTTTGTCCAACGAAGCACATCTCAAAACCTTCCATCACTTCCGCAGCACGCCGCTCCGGAGGAGATTAATCTCCTCTCAAGAAGGGCGCGCACCCTATCGATTAAAAATCAGATCGGTTTCATAGATTAGATCAATTTCGACAGGCAACTCTAATAGATTGTTTTTTTATGCCAATGATAATAGACGAGCCTCATATTCCGGTAAAGCAGTGTAGAATCAGATCACATCATGACGGCGCGGCGACTACGGAAAAAAGTGTAGATGCTTTGATCCGCACGAGCAGCACCCACGGGATTGTACATCAACATGAGTTCCCTTGTCAGTCGTCACAAGCACCTGCATTGACTTGCGCCTGCGCGAAGACGACACACGTGTATTGGGTTCAATCCAATCTGGAGTGAATTGCAAAAAATATCGACATTGAAAGCTAGGGTTGCAGAAACCATAGTTCTACAGGTTTTTGCCCAAAACCACTAATTTTGAGGCTAATTTTTTGCAGGAAACACCAGCCCGGTTCGCTCGTTTTTAACCCGGATTATGATAGCTAGACCCTGCATAAGTGGATGTGGCATAACGGTTCGAGCTAGATGTCGTTAGATATTTCCATTTTTAAAAAACTCCATTCTTAAGAAACAAACAGCGAACTCCCCATTGTATTCAAAAAGAAGAAACATCCATCTCCCCTCCCCCACAGTAATGTGTGCTCAGGTACCCTCCCACCGGCAGCCTGGCCAGCCGCCGGTAGGCCTGCGCACGTCGCCACTCCTTGACGGCCGCCATCTCGCGGACCGCCAGCCCAACGCGATAACAATCCGCTCCACCCCTCGTCGGCGCAGTCCTAGATGAAGCATCAGATCGAGAGCCTTGTCCACCACTAGTAGAAAAAGGGTCAAACGTGAAGCACATTAGTGCCGGTTTGTATTTGAGCCGGCACTAATGTATACCTTAGTGCCGGTTCCAACGGCTAGCCGGGCCGCTTTCATTAGTACCGGTTTGTGGCGAACCTTTAGCACCGGTTCGTGCCACGAACCGGTACTAATTAGAGTGGTGGCAGGATGTTGTCAGACTGGCATTATTAGAAAAAAGACTATAGATGAAGTTGACACTAATGACGCACAAGACAAGAGGTGCTCCATTAGTATATACTAATGACGCACCACCTTCTGATACGCCATTAGTGTTGAAACTACTAATGGCGCACCTAGCCAGCCGAGGGTGCGCCATTAGTATCAATTTTTTTTTGAACTAGTGCGCCTGTCCAAACATACTAATGGCGCATCCATACACAGTGCGCCATTACTAGTTGTAACTAGTAATGGCGCACCAGTCCCAGCGTGCGCCACTAATGTTGTTTTTTTAATTATATTTTTTATTCCTTTTGTTGCAAAACTACTAATGGCGCACTCTCCCTCCGTGCGTCATTACTAGTTCAAACTAGTAATGGCGCACTGTGGAGCAGTGCGCCATTAGTATGTTTTTTTTGCCAAACTACTAATGGCGCATCAGATGTAGGTGCGCCATTAGTAACCTGGATTACTAATGGCGCATTTATTGTTGGTGCGCCATTAGTAAGTGGGCAGCAACAAGATATTTTGGGCAGCCTCTACTACCCACACTCACTTTCTCCCCACTTCATTCTCTCCACCTCCTTGTCTCGGGTGCCTCCTCTTTTTCACCTCATTTCCACCATAGATTCATTCAAATTAAGTGGTTGCATTACCTTGTTTTGATAGGTAAGTAAGGGGGAAAGCTATATTTATGTTGTTCTCCCTACAACAATGTGCACATGCACTTTTTATGGCCTAGCTAGATCTATGTATGTTCGTGCTGTTGCATATGTTTGTGGTGTTGCATATGTGTTTGTGTTTGGAGGTGTACCGGTATTTGAAATGCGATAGTTGCCCATATTTTGCCGGAATGTTGATTCATTTCCGTTTCGGCGATAATTTTGGCATTAAGCATTCTTTTTGGTCCTATTTTTAGGGAAAGTCATGCCAAAAATTTTCTTGGTTCTAAAATATCGCTTTGCTCTACCCCGCAGGCGACCATGGTCCGCACGATGACCGAAGGCATCGTGAATAGGTTTTTGAGGTCCGCGAAGGCCGAGATGCTTCAAAAGAACGAGACGGAGATAAGATGTCCGTGTCGAAGATGCAAGATGGAGAGCCTTATTGCAGACCCGGATTCTGGGCAGGTGCGGGACCACCTGCTCTTGCGTGGTTTCATGGATGGCTGTCGGTGGCAAGGTGATGAAGATGACTACGAAGTCGTCCATGGGGGTCGGGCAAGAAATGAGGAAGGGCAGCAAGACAACCACCGCGGCTCGGGCGGGCGAGAAGATGAAGAATTCCCAGGAGATGATCACGACGGTGATGCTGTACACAGTCATCATGTAGAAGATGCAGGACATGATGATGAGGAAGATGCCGGAGCAGACGACGGGCATGATCATGAAGATGATGATGCCGGCGGAGCAGACGACGATGGACCATCGATGGGCTGGGTGCAGGACCCTTATATTCAAGAGCTGCTTCTCAAGCAGACGCATAATGCAAGAGCCGCCGCCTGAGAGAAAGCCAAGGTGGATCAACTTGAGTTAGACGCGGTTACTCCATTGTATGAAGGATGCAGACCTGAGGATACCCGCCTGAAAGTAACGCTCATGGCTCTAGAGATGAAGGTAAAACACAAAATGACCGACGCATGCTTCGACGAGAACATGTCATTCTGGCACGAACGTCTTCCAGAGGGGAACAAGTGCCCGACCAGTTTGGAGGAGGCGAAGAAAATCGTGTGTCCTCTGGATTTACCGCACGTGAAATACCATGTGTGCATGAACAATTGCATCATTTATCGGGACGAGCACGCGGAGTCTACCATATGTCCGGTGTGTGGCGTCACTCGATACAAGAAGAGGAAGAAAGCTCCTCGAAAAGTTGTGTGGTACTTTCCGATCACTCCTCGTCTGCAGCGGTATTTCGCGGATCCTAAGGTAGCAAAGCTCCTGCGTTGGCACGCGGATAGGGAGGAGAAGAAGCGAGAAGATGACAAAAATGATCCGGAGATAGATAAAAAAGACAAGATGATGAGTCACCCTAAGGATGCGAGCCAGTGGCAAGCGTTGAACTTCGAATACCCAGAATTTGGGAAGGATCCAAGGAACATCGTGCTGGGCGCGAGTGTTGGGGAACGTTGCAGAAAATTAAAATTTTTCCTACGGTTTCACCAAGATCCATCTATGAGTTCATCTAAGCAACGAGTCATGGGAGAGAGATTGCATCTACATACCACTTTGTAGATCGCGAGCGGAAGCGTTCAACGAACGGGGATGAGGTAGTCGTACACGACGTGATCCAAATCACCGGAGATCCTAGCACCGAACGGACGGCACCTACGCGTTCAACACACGTACGGTCAGCATAACGTCTCCTTCTTCTTGATCCAGCAAGGCAAAGGAGAGGTTGGGGAAGATGGCTCCAGCAGCAGCACGACGGCGTGGTGATGGTGGAGCTGCAGTACTCCGACAGGGCTTCGCCGAGCTCTATGGAGGAGGAGGAGGTGTTGGAGAGGGAGAGAGGGAGGCGCCTAGGACCAGGGTGCGGCTGCCCCCCTCCCCCCTTTATATAGCCCCCTAGGGGGGGCGGCGGCCCTAGGAGATGCAATCTCCTAGGGGGGCGGCGGCCAAGGGGTGGGGCTTGCCCCCCAAGCAAGCCCCCCCCCCCTTTAGGGTTTCCCCACCCTAGGCGCATGGGCCTCTTGGGGCTGGTTCCCCTTGGCCCATGCAGGCCAAGGCGCACCCCCTAGAGCCCATGTGGCCCCCGAGGCAGGTGGCCCCACCCGGTGGAACCCCCGGGACCCTCCGGTGGTCCCGCTACAATACCGATAACCCCGAAACTTGTCCCGATGGCCAAAACAGCACTTCCTATATATAATTCTTTACCTCCGGACCATTCCGAAACTCCTCGTGACGTCCGGGATCTTATCCAGGACTCCGAACAACATTCGGGTTACTGCATATACATACCTTCACAACCCTAGCGTCACCGAACCTTAAGTGTGTAGACCCTACAGGTTCGGGAGACATGCAGACATGACCGAGACGGCTCTCGTGCAATAACCAACAGCGGGATCTGGATACCCATGTTGGCTCCCACATGCTCCACGATGATCTCATCGGATGAACCACGATGTCGAGGATTCAATTAATCCCGTATACGATTCCCTTTGTCAATCGGTATTTTACTTGCCCGAGATTCGATCGTCGGTATCCCAATACCTCGTTCAATCTCGTTACCGGCAAGTCACTTTACTCGTACCGTAAAGCATGATCCCGTGATCAAACACTTTGATCACATTGAGCTCATTATGATGATGCATTACCGAGAGGGCCCGGTGATACCTCTCCGTCAAGCGGAGTGACAAATCCCAGTCTCGATCCATGTCAACCCAACAGATACTTTCGAAGATACCCGTAGTGTACCTTTATAGTCACCCAGTTACGTTGTGACGTTTGGCACACCCAAAGCACTCCTACGGTATCCAGAAGTTACACGATCTCATGGTCTAAGGAAAGGATACTTGACATTGGAAAACTCTAGCAAAGGAACTATGCGATCTTATGCTATGTTTAGGATTGGGTCTCGTCCATCACATCATTCTCCTAATGATGTGATCTCGTTATCAGTGACATCCAATGTCCATAGTCAGGAAACCATGACTATCTGTCGATCAACGAGCTAGTCAACTAGAGGCTTACTAGGGACATATTGTTGTCTGTTATTCACACATGTATTACGATTTCCGGATAACACAATTATAGCACGAATAAAGACAATTATCATGAACAAGGAAATATAATAATAATGCTTTTATTATTGCCTCTAGGGCATATTTCCAACAGCGAGCACCGATGGAGTCAATCCGTTTGGCAGCTGGAGAAGCACACATAGCACCTGGCCTGTGTTTGTGTGGATGTACAACCTTCCCCCCTGGTTGTGCATGAAGAGGAAGTACATTCACATGAGTATGCTAATTGAAGGGCCGAAACAACCAGGGAACGACATCAATCTGTATCTGGGGCTGCTGAAGGAGGAGCTAGACACGCTGTGGAAAATGCCAGCCAATACATGGGACGCCGCAGAGAAAGAATATTTCCCTATGAGAGCCGCACTGCTAACGACGGTGCACGACTATCTCGGTTACGGATATCTCGCGGGGCAGGTAGTCCATGGATTTTCTGGATGCGTAAGGTGCATGGATGACACAACGTATCGCCAGCTAGATAGAGATCCCGGGTCTTCGAAAATCGTGTTCATGGGACATCAAAGGTGGCTTCGCGACGATGACCCGTGGAGGAAACGCAAGGATCTGTTCGATGGTGAAACCGAACTCCGAAAACGCCCGTGTACGAGGAGCGGCGAGGAAATAGACAAGCTGTTGAAAAATTGGAAAGACTGCCCACTGCCGGGAAAGAAGCAAAAGGCGCCAGAGCCGGGAAAGAAGCGAAAGGCGCCAGAGCCGCTGCTGAAGTTATGGAAAACGAGGTCTGTTTTCTAGGACTTGCCGTACTGGAAGATCCACCGTGTGCCTCACAGCCTTGATGTCATGCATATCACGAAGAACGTGTGCGAGAGTCTGCTTGGTACCCTGCTCAACATGCCAGAGAGGACCAAAGATGGGCCGAAAGCAAGGGCATACTTGAAATCAATGGGCATCAGGCAGGAGCTTCACGCTATATATGATGATGATGATGATGATGATGATGATGATGACGATGATGATGATGATGAGGTGAAGCAGGACACAGAAAGTCGTCGCAAAGGCAAAAAGGCCAAGAAGACCGGAAATGACTACCCTCCCGCGTGCTTCACTCTAAGTCAGGAGGAGATCGAGCAGTTTTTCACCTGCCTCCTAGGAGTAAAACTTCCTTACGATTACGCGGGGAAGATAAGCAAATACTTGGACCCAGCGAAGCATAAGTTCAGCAGGATGAAGTCTCACGACTGTCACGTGCTGATGACGTAGATACTTCCAGTTGCAATCCGTGGGATCATGGACGCGCACGTCCGTGAAATGCTATTTGGCCTATGCAACTTCTTCGACGTCATCTCTCGGAAGTCGATTGGCGTGAGGCAACTCAGAAGGCTACAGGAAGAGATCGTGGTGATACTATGCGAGCTTGAGATGTACTTCTCGCCCGCATTCTTCGACGTTATGGTGCAACTGCTGGTACATATAGTGGGGGATATCATCCAACTCGGGCCGACGTTCCTGCACAACATGATGCCGTTCGAAAGGATGAATGGTGTCATCAAAGGATACGTTCGCAACACGTCACGTATAAAGGGAAGCATAGCCAGGGGCTTTCTGACAAAAGAGTGCATCTCCTACTACACGAATTATCTAGGCATCGAGAACCCCATTGGTCTGCCCGTCAACAGGCACCTCGGCAGGCTCGCTGGATGGGGTCACCGTGAGGGTCGCCGCGAAATGCATGTCGACTTCGAGGGTCGACTCGCCGACTTTGAAAGAGCAAACCTAGTCGCGCTACAACACATAGACGTGGTCGATCCTTGGGTGGTAGAGCACAAAACCTTTATTAAGAATACGTACAATGACCAAGGCCAACAGAGGACGGACGGAGATATACTCAAAGAGCACAACTCATGTTTCACACGTTGGTTCAAGCAGAAGCTTCTACCCGTTACATGAGGATTCTTCCGCGGAAGAACAACTCATATTCGCCTTGTCACAGGGCGCCGAGCACAACCTGATGACCTATGAGGCGTACGATATCAACGGCTACACATTCTACACCGAGGCCAAGGACATGAAGAGCGATGGTTATCAGAACTCCGGGGTAACGATGGAATCCTACACCGGTAACGACAAGGACAGATACTACGGAAGGATCGAGGAGATCTGGGAGCTGAGCTACGCTGGAGAGAAGGTCCCGATGTTCCGTGTCAGATGGGCCAAGAACGTCATAAAAGAAGACCGGTATTTCACCACCATGGTTATACCCGAAGCCAAATCCAAGACCGTGTGCACAAACGTCACCGCGAAAAATGAGCCATGGGTACTGGCTTCCCAAGTGGACCAATGCTTCTTCATTACCGACCCGCCAAAGCCCAGTCGTGTTATCGTGAGGAGAGGCAAAAGGAAGATCATCGGAATGGATGGAGTAGCCAATGAGCAAGACTTCGACAAGTACGGCGACCCGAGGATCGAACATGAGGACGATGATGAAGTAGCAGCATACACCACAAGAAGAAGCAGGACCACCCTACCTAAAGGACGTCCGTTCCACAGAAGAACTCCATTTGCAAAAAAGAAGGGCAAGAAAATTGTGAACAGATAGCTAGCTAAGATCGATTGTATTTAAATCGTAGCCTTCATTTCTCGATTGTATTTCATGGGCACTTTTTGAACTATCATGAATATTTTTAAATTCCATGGACACTCGATCTCGACCCCCCTCCATCTCGATCGCTGTCCCACCTCGCCAGATCCGGTCCCACTCACGGCCGAGCACCCCCTGGTCCATCGGCCGCCGCCGCCGACCCCGCCGCCATAAGAAAAATTTGTGGAGCCTGGGAATCGAACCCAGGACCTCATGGTGTGAGAACTGGCTGCTGACCAGCCGAGCTAGTAGAGGAACTTGATGTGGATCACGTTAGGTGGGAGATAAACCTGTTGGCTCGAGTAGAAATAAAAAAAGTACTAATGGCGCACCAGGGTGAGGTGCGCCATTAGTATGGATGTATTTATGGCGCACCGAGGGGTGGTGCGCCATTAGTATTGTTAGGCCCCCATCCATACTTCCTCCCGGCCCCCTCTCTCTCCCTCGCCCTCGCCCTCGATCCCCTTCCCCTCTCCTCTCCCGACGCCGCTGCCCCGCCGCTGCCCCGCCGCCTCGACGCCCCGACGCCGCTGCCCCGCCGCCCCGATGCCCCGACGCCCCGCCGCTTCCCCGCCTCTGCCCCGCCGCCTCGACGCCCCGACGCCCCGACGCCGCTGCCCCGCCGCCCCGCCGCCCCGACGGCCCGCCGCCCCGCCGCTGCCCCGCCGCCCCGACGCCGCCTCGACGCCCCGCCTCCCTCCTGCACTCCTTCTCCTCCCAGGTAACCCCCGCTTCCCCGCCCTCTCTCACGCGCCGTTCCTCTGCCTCGCCGCGCCGTTTCTTTGATCGGTGCTGTTGGGTGTAATGAGCAGGGGAGGCTGAGGAGGTCCAAGAACGGCCGCTCGTCGCTGCTGGTGGTGCACGCGCTCCAGGCCGGCGTCGAGAAGCTCGCCAACGCCGTCGGCGTCACCCCCGCCTTCGCCCCCATCCGCCCCTGTAAGCTAACCCCCCACCCGATCCCCTTCTGTTGCTTTCTCCTGCAGTCGGAGTAGATCGGTGCTGTTGGGGAAAGAATGATGTTGGACTACTAAAATCAAACAAAATATTCCATGAATTTGTCAAAACTGAAAGAAATTGGAGTGTTGAAGATCTGCTAGTGCTGAATTTTAGGAGTAGACTAAAATAAATTTTAGAATGACTGAATGTATGCAGCCTGCAGTAGTGTAGCTGTACCAAAATCACATCTGCCCTAATATATGCAGTCATGTTTTTATGCCATTCTGACCTGTCCACTGGGACTTCTCTCCTGTGATGTCTGTTTTGGTTCTACAAAAACCCATTCAGTAGTGTGGGACTGTGGATCATCAGCAAGGAAACCGTGCTTTAGTTCAGACTTCAGAGATATTTGCCTTTGCTTCAATAGGTAGTTTGCTCATAGTCAACATATAATAGCATAATTTGTTGTCCTGCATTGGAATACATCACACTAATACTGTATACGAATTATGGTCCTTACGTTATGTTCTATTCCATGCAGCAAAGGCAATTTTCATCTAAGTTGAGCTGATTTTGATTTCCGTATGTTATGGGGGGACAACAGATATTGCTATATGTTCATTCTTGAGGGTACTTGCGACTATATGAAAGCAGAGGACCATATGGTCTGTGGCCTTTTCATCCATATGAAAGTAGAGGCACATTGTGGTGCTAGTTTGCTGGGTTTTGTTTCCAACCATGGTGTCGTGATGATTTTGCAGGTACCCCGAGAGGCCCTTGAGTTTGCCGGAATGTCGATTAACTTCCGTTCCGGCAAATTCGGGTACTCCATATGTCCTATTTTCGGCAAAGGTCATGCTGAAATTTTCCGTGAATTTTAGCATGACTTTGCTAAAAATAGGACATATGGGGTACTTGCGACTAATGCATGGGCCGACGTATCTTAGTACTTAATTAAGTAGGATCAACCAGCGCTCTTTTCCTAGGCACTCGAGTAGGCGGTGTTGCCGATGCGATCTGCCATTTAGAGTACCCATATATATCAGTCAACCTAGGATGCCTCGGCATCGATAAACCCTAAATGATGAAAACTTAACTTAGCATTTAGGGTGCCTCAGCGTCGACAAACCCTAAATGATAAAACCTTGGCTTTTAGGGTGCCTCGGTGTCGATAAAAACCAAAATGAAAGCTTAGGCTTTTAGGGTGCCTCGGCGTCGACAAAACCCTCAATGATAAAAGCTTAGATTTTAGGATGCCTCGGTGTCGACAAACCCTAAATGATGAGACCATGATCTTGTTCCTTGACAATAACCAACTTTTTGACCAAACTTTGTTTCTATTTAGAGAGAAGCATGGCCCACAACGATGTGGCCGGGGGTTCGGGCGGCAAGGCATTCTGGGAGCTGTCCCAGGAGATGGAGGAACAACCTCACTTGTATGAGGACGCCGCCTTCCCCACCGATCCTGAGACCACTGATGGTGCCGCCGAGGATGACCCCACTGATGCCACCACTGATGATGGCGGCGCACGCACAGATGGCAGCCAGAAGAGGCAACGGAAGGACCGGCGCCCGACCGTGCTCCGCACCCTCAAGGAGGAAGTTACTGAAGTGGACTCCGACAGGAATCCAACGGCGCCCGAACGAATAGTCAAGGGGTACTCGCTTCAGCTCGGGTGCATTCTCCGGAGCACCGTCTCGATCAACACAGAGAACCTGAGGCATCCTGACCGAGGGAATTTGCGCAACCTCCTCTTCACGAAGCTGCACGAACGATACAAGTTCCCCGCTGAATTTGCAAACACAAGCCTCAAAGGGAATA
Organism: Aegilops umbellulata; assembly: GCA_032464435.1. NCBI lineage: Eukaryota > Viridiplantae > Streptophyta > Magnoliopsida > Poales > Poaceae > Aegilops > Aegilops umbellulata. Next base: position 383,744,218 of record CP136059.1, on the reverse strand, counting down.
AAGTGAACAATGCTGCCCTCATGAAGATGAGCAAGGCCCTGTCTACTTGGAAAAGCAATGTGAAGAGAATGATCGAGAAAGGTGAGAGTTATGAGAAGATCAAGGAGAAAAATCCTTCGATCACCGAAGATGACTACAACGACTTCAAGATCAATTGCTCGAGCACCGCCACTCCCAATCAAGTCAGTGGGGGAAAGAAATGCGGGAGCTGAACTTAGGGGAACACACACTTGGTCCCGGCGGTTATAGAGTGGCGGAGCCTATATGGGACAAGGAGGAGGCGGACCGTGCCGAGCAAGGCCTACCGCCCCTCTTCGATAAATACGGTGACAAGCAGACCAGGAACTATGTCAGGGCCCGGTACAAGAAGGACCCAAAAACAAAGGAGCTTACCACGGATCCGAAGACCAGGGCGCTTGAGCTTGTTCTGATAAGGAATACACCCACGCGTAATTAGCTCCATATGGTTGCATTCTAATTAATGAAGCCAAATTTCTAAATGGTTCACATTCCTTCCGCAGGCGACTGAAAGCAGTAGCGCGGGGTCGACTAAGAGCAACCCTTGGGACACCACTCTAAATAGGGCGTTGAATGTAATGAAGAACAAGGATAAGCTCAGTAAGCCGACGTCAGCTGGTCGTGTGGCCGGCAAAGGCTTGTCGACAAAATGGGGGTCATACTATAACACTGGTGGGCGAAAGGAGAAAAAGACCAGCTCGGAAAGCCAGGCGCGCGAGGTTCAAGAACTCAAGGCACAGGTGGCGCGGATTCCGGAGATTGTCCAAGAGCAAGTGCAACAACAACTCGGAGCGACGATCACCGCCATTGTGCCTACCTTGATCTCGGGGTTGAGTGCGTGGATTGCGGGCGGCCAACAGGGGCCACCCCCGATTCCTAGCTTCATGGCCAGCAACTCGTAGAACGCGATGCCGGGGCCATTGGTGTCTCCGGCGGAGGCGGCATTGGTATCTCCGACGCCGGCATGGGAGCTTAATGCACCCGTGTGTAGGCCGGCCGGCACCTCTACAGCAAGCGGCCCCTCCGTCAACTGCATGCCCGCCGTTGGCGGTGCCTCGACATTAGCCGAGCTCGACGCCATCATCACGGTAACTAATTAATCCTCTCTCGACCGAGGACTTCATCTCCTTGCCTTTGACTGGGCATCCCTGACGCCCTACATGTTTTCTCAAGGCGCCGCCGACATTCCGTGCACTCTCCTGCACTTCGTGAACAACGAGTTGGTCGATGTCGCCAAGGGCAAAATCGTTCAACCGGGCAACCCCTTGTTCCACGGTACCCAGATGCCACCCAACTTGTTTAGGGTTCAACTGGTTCGGGTGCTGCCAGGCTGCGACGAGTCGTTACCTCCGATTCGACCCGTCAGGGCCGACGATGATGACATGATGACCCTCAGCGCCTGCCTGAGCTGGCTCCTGCTTTGGCCGAAGAGCCAGATTCGTTTGGGGGCGGGGGACACCACCCCAAAGACAACACCGCCAGTCGTGCCGGCGCCAAGTCGGCCCCATGGCAAGACCGCCGCAACGGTGCCAGACATCCCTATGCCACTGGATCCAAACATGCATATGGCACAGGATCAGAACGACGACGACGACGATACATTTGCCAACGTCGATCGGTACTTTGCCGATCATGGGTACGATGGCGACTTCATGGGGCCTCCTTCTCAAGAACCCAACCCAACAAAAGACATGCGCGATCTAGCTGGTACCGCGGAGAAGCCAAGTTGCAACAGGCGTCGTCTTCCGTTCAGCTCTCAGGAGACGCCTCCAGCTGCTGACTTCACCGAGCCTCAGATAGGCGAGGTGCGAAATATTCTCAGCCCCAACACACTCAAGAAGGCGGTCTGTGAGCAGAACTCGGTCCCATTAAAGGAGAAGAAGAAGGCACGCAAAAGAAAGACTAACAAGGGTGCGGGCCAGCCGGCACCGAGTACGATCCGTGCTCAGGACGAGCCACCTTCACCTGAGGATTTAATGAGGAGGGTGCATGTGGCGGGTAGGCCGATGCAACCGAGAAATATGCTCGATGTTGCAGCCGGTGCTATGCGGAGTCTGCATGACAGTGTTCTTTCTTTGGAGAAGCGGCATCTCAGAGAGAAGGATGTGGCATACCCGGTTTTCGTGGCCAAGGTGCCAGAGGGCAAGGGCTTTGTGGATAACTCCATCGGGGGTACGATCGTCCTGCGGTTTGATGACATCCACGCTATGTTGAACCTTCATCCGCTGCACTACACCTTCGTTCGGCTATTTTCGCTGAGTATGGAGATGCGGATCATTCGCGACAAGACCCCGGACATCGTGATAGTCGACCCCTTCTACATGCGTGCCAAGATCTTGGGCAGCGCTGGGGACCGGCAAGTCACGAGTTCTTACCTCGAAGGCGTCATTCTGGCAAACCCAGATAAGGATAACTTCCTCGTGCCTTACTTTCCCGAGTATGTCCTCCCCTCAACCGCCCCGTAACATACGAATTCTTAGATTTCGATCGTTTTTCTTTTAACATTCCGTGTTTTCTGTAGTGACACACATTGCACGCTCATCCTCCTAAGCCCCAAATATTGCATGGCCACGTATTTCGACCCGGACCGTCAGTCGAACGTAGACTACATAAATGTCAAGAAGGTTCTTGATGATGTTCTCCCTGGCTACGCCATATCTGGAGGCACCTTCAACAGGCCTATTCGTAAGTACGGCAAGCACGTGTTCTCCCACAATACGACGTTCTGCTGCGTCAAGCAGCCGCCTGGCGGTCAGAAGGGTGCCTACTACGCCATCCATCACATGCGGGCGATCGTACGGGACCATCATCAACTTCTGCTACCGAGTAAACTCAAAGATTGGGCCGCAAGCGTGTCGGCAATCCAGGACGCGGACATCAGACAAGAATTCTTTCGCATCCAGTCGGAGTTTGCGGAAATCATCCATCAAGATGTCCTTCGTACCTCGGGGAAGTTCTACCTCAGAAATCAACCGTCCAACAGTGAGATAGACGGAATTCTACAAATGCAGGCTGACAATGCCCGTAATTTCATGACTCCCACGATAGACGACGGCTTCATCCACGCTTCGGTCCCTTGAGTCGAGTCGAAAGCAGTGATGCTGTGTCTAGTTCTGAAACATCGACTGGCTCATGCTGTAATTAAACTTTAATGAACTTGTAGTATGTCTCTTTGGTTTCGAGAGTCGTTCAACTTAGATGTAATCGATGCTATTAATGTCTTGCTTTTCTCTTCCGATCGTTCTGTTGCATACTTATATATTGCTTATGTATTGTCTGTGAATTGGTACTAACGTTTCGTTTGGCTAGTGCACAGCGATGCCGTCGTATGTCGTGTACAAGGGTAAGGTTCCCGGAGTCTACGACGACTGGGAGGAGTGTCGGAGACAGGTTCACTGATTCAGCGGTAACAGTTACAAAGGGTACACCACTAGGGCCGAGGCCGAATCTAGATACGCCCGCTATCTAGCGGGAGAGGGGAGGGAGCATTGGAGGAACCGGATGAAGACGAGTTTCATCGTGATGATGCTCATCGTGATGACCGCAGCTCTCTTCTATGTGATGGTAGTTTAGATGATCGATATCGACTTGTAATGTGAAGACAAACTCGCTACTCGCGGTCTCGAGACTTGTAATATAATGTTCTATCTTTGTTCGGTCTTTTCAATTCGGAGACTAATATGATGAATTGTATTCGGAGACTAATATGATGAATTGTATTCAGAGACTAATCTTCTATTGTATTCGATGAATCTGTTGTTGATGTGTGCTGTCTATATTTTGTCCAATTATACATTTTGTAACCTGTGCAAAAAAACAGAAAATTAAAAAATTAAAAAAACCCTAATATTCATACTAATGGCGCATCACATCAGAGTGCGCCATTAGTATTCCAGAGGATACTAATGGCGCATCTTTAAGCAGTGCGCCATTAGTATGCCGAGGTTACTAATGGCGCATCCTGTTGTCGTGCGCCATTAGTATGCAAAAGCACCTGGCTATACATGGCCCCTGGGAGGCATACTAATGGCGCACCGTGCCCTGTACTAATGGCGCACCGTTGGTGCGCCATTAGTATACCAGATACTAATGGCATGCTAGTAATGGCGCACCACTAATGCGCCATTAATGGCCAAATTAGGTGCGCCATTAGTAGCCCTTTTTCTAGTAGTGTGGGGCCCCTCCAGCCCCTTTAGTACCGGTTCTTGGCACGAACCGGTACTAAAGGTCATCCTACATAAACCCTTCGTCCACCCGAGCTCGCTCTGTTCTTCCCCTTTCCCCTCTCCTCTCTGTTCTTCCCCTCTTCCTCTCGAGCTCATCACACATTTTGCCCAAATTTTGTCATGATTTGAAGGCCCCCATCCATTGAAATGATCACGAAGGTTAGCAACTTTGTCCTTTCATCTCTCATTGCTAGATTTACTCTTGCAATGCTTTATACAGTGATTAATTTGTGAGTTTAGTAATTTGGGAGGAAATATATATATGTGCTAGTATTTGATTTATATGCAATTTGAGGTCAAAAATAACAATTAGTTTGCATATGTAGGTGTGGTTTACTTAGTGCCTTCTAAATCTCCGTCGTAACCACCGTCGATCGCCCGCACCGTCCCGTCGCCGGCACCACCTTGTGGTGAGCCTCTTTGTTCATGAAATTTTATATAAAAATTGATGTTTGTGTGATTTGGATATATAGTTACTCGTATAATTATCTTACTCGTACGTTGTTTGTTATACATATAGTGCCATGGTTTTGATATCCGTCCCCGTCGGCCCTCGTCCTTGTTATGATTCGGATGTGGTATATATATTCTCTTTTAAAACTAGTTGCATTTCGTGTTTATGACAAATTATGCCCATCAAGTTGACATAGAAATTTTTTCTAGGAGGTATGTGAACCGGAAATCCCAACCGACCCTATTGTCGAGAGGTTAAATTTAGTTGAAAGAGAAAACGAGTACTTGAAAGAAAAATTGAAAAGAATTGAGGGGGAGAAGATGGAATTGGAGTTGCATGTTGCCGATGTCGTCGATGATCACAAGATCAAGATGGAGAAAATGCGCTTGAAGATTAGAAAGATTAGAAAATATGCCATCGATATTGAGGCTTGGTATCATTATGCTGTTGGATCCATTGTTACCTTAGTTGCGATCTTGATCGCATTTTTTGTTGCATTTAAATGCTTTAGCTAGAGAGTTATTTGTTTGTTGCATTTAAGTGTTGTATGAACTTTATGTATGAACTTGTATTAATTTGGTCTATTCGGTGTTGTGTAATGAAGATGAGCCGGCAATGGATGTACGATGACCGATGCTCTCCCCAGTTCGTTGAGGGCGTGTATACTTTTCTGATTGCGGCTGAGGCAAACAAGCGGGCGGATGGTTTTATGCCTTGTCCATGTGCTGGCTGTAAGAATGGTCACAATTACTCTACGTCAAGAACCATTCACGTCCACCTGTTTGAGTCAGGTTTCATGCCCCACTATAATGTTTGGACCAAGCACGGAGAAAGAGGGGTTATGATGGAAGACAATGAAGAAGAAGAGGACGACGACAGCTATCCTGGCCATGGGTTCCCTGAATACGATGATACAACAATGGGGGAAGAAGCTGAGCTGGTAATGCGGGAAGAAGCTGAGCCGGCAATGCGGGAAGAAGCTGAAGAAGAGGCATCAGATGAGCCCGTTGATGATCTAGGTCGGGCCATTGCCGATGCAAAGTGAAACTACGCAAGTGATTTGGAGAAGAAGAAGTTGCAGCGCATGTTATAGGATCACAAAAAATTGTTGTACCCGAATTGCGTAGGTGACAAGAAAAAGCTGGGCACCACACTAGAATTGCTGCAATGGAAGGCAGAGAATGGTGTATCTGACAAGGGATTTGGAAAGTTGCCGGTAATGATAAAGGATATGCTTCCAAAGGACAACGAATTGCCCGAGAGTACGTACGAAGCAAAGAAGGTTGTCTGCCCTATAGGGTTAGAGGTGCACAAGATACATGCATGCCCTAATGATTGCATCCTCTACCGCGGTGAGTACGAGGATTTGAACGCTTGCCCGGTATGTGGTGCATTGCGCTATAACATCAGCCACAATGACCCTGGTGATGTCGAGGGCGAGCGCCCCAGGAAGAAGATTCCTGCCAAGGTGATGTGGTATGCTCCTATAATGCCACGGTTGAAACGTTTGTTCCAAAACAAAGAGCATGCCAAGGCGATGCGATGGCACAAAGAAGACCGTAAGAAAGACGGGAAGTTGAGAGTACCCGCTGACGGGTCGCAGTGGAGAAGAATCGAAAGAAAGTATGGGAAGGAGTTTGCAGATGACGCAAGGAGCGTATGGTTTGGTCTAAGCGCAGATGGCATTAATCCTTTTGGGGAGCAGAGCAGCAACCATAGCACCTGGCCTGTGACTCTATGTTTGTATAACCTTCCTCCTTGGTTGTGCATGAAGCGGAAGTTCATTATGATGCCAGTGCTCATCCAAGGCCCTAAGCAAGCCGGCAACAACATTGATGTGTACCTAAGGCCATTGGTTGAAGAACTCTTACAACTGTGGAATGGAACAGGTGTACGTGCGTGGGATGAGCACATGGGGGAAGAATTTGACCTAAAGGCATTGCTGTTCGTGACCATCAATGATTGGCCTGCTCTCAGTAACCTTTCAGGACAGACAAACAAGGATACCGCGCATGCACGCACTGTTTGGACGATACCGACAGTATATATTTGGCTAATTGTAAGAAGAATGTGTACCTGGGACATCGTCGATTTCTTCCGAGCAGGCATCCCGTAAGAAAGAAAGGCAAGCATTTTAAAGGTGAGGCGGATCACCGGACGAAGCCTGGCCACCGTACTGGTGCTGATGTACATGATATGGTCAAGGATTTGAAGGTGGTCTTTGGAAAGGGTCCTGGTGGACAACCTGTTCCGAATAACGCTGACGGACGCGCACCCATGTGGAAGAAGAAATCTATATTTTGGGACCTGCCCTATTGGAAACACCTAGAGGTCCGCTCCGCAATCGATGTGATGCACGTGACGAAGAATCTTTGTGTGACCCTGCTTGGCTTCTTGGGCGTGTGTGGGAAGACAAAAGATACACCTGAGGCACGGGAGGACCAGCAACGTATGCACGGAAAAGACGGCATACATCAGGGTCATGCAAGCTACGCTCTTACCAAAGAAGAGAAGGAAATCTTCTTTGAATGCCTGCTCAGTATTTAGGTACCGTCTGGCTTCTCGTCGAATATAAAGGGAATAATAAACATGGCAGAGAAAAAGTTCCAGAACCTAAAGTCTCATGACTGCCACGTGATTATGACGCAACTGCTTCCGGTTGCATTGAGGGGGCTTCTACCGGAAAATGTTCGATTAGCCATTGTGAAGCTATGTGCATTTCTCAATGCAATCTCTCAGAAGGTCATCGATCCAGAAATCATACCAAGGTTACAGAATGATTTGGTGCAATGTCTTTTCAGTTTTGAGTTGGTGTTCCCACCATCCTTCTTCAACATCATGACGCACGTCCTAGTTCACCTATGCGAAGAGATTAACGTTTTGGGTCCTGTATTTCTACACAATATGTTCCCCTTTGAGAGGTTCATGGGAGTCTTAAAGAAATATGTTCATAACCGTGCTAGGCCAGAAGGAAGCATCTCCAAGGGCCGTCAAAATGAGGAGGTCATTGAGTTTTGTATTGACTTTATTCCTGACCTTAAGCCGATTGGTGTTCCTGAATCACGGCATAAGGGCAGACTGGATGGAAAAGGCACGCTAGGAGGGGAACAAATAATATGTATGGACGGACCTTCTCTCACTGAAGCACACTACACAGTTCTACAAAATTCCGCCTTGGTGGCTCCGTACATGGATGAACACAAGAATTTGCTACGCTCCAAACACCCGGAGCAGTCTGATGACTGGATTACACGTGAACAAACCAAGAGTTTCGCCAGCTGGTTGCAAGCACGTACCATGCATGACACCTCTATTGAAGATGACATGTACTTGTTGTCCCAGTTACCATCTTCGAATATAATGACTTTCAAAGGGTACGAGATAAATGGTAATACATTTTACACGATCGCCCAAGATAAGAAGAGCGCCAACCAAAACAGTGGTGTCCGCTTTGATGCAGAAACCAAGACGGAAAAGGAAACATATTATGGTTATATACAGGACATATGGGAACTTGACTATCGACGTGGTTTGAAGGTCCCTTTGTTTCGGTGCAAATGGGTCAATATGACACAATGCGGGGTAACGGAAGACCCGCAGTACGGAATGACAATAGTGGATCTCAACAATCTTGCTTATGCAGACGAACCATTCGTCCTAGCCAATGATGTGGAAGAGGTTTTCTATGTGAAGGACATGTCTACCAAGCCAAGAAAAAGAAAAGATAAGGAAGCGAATGCATCATACGATGAGCCAAAGCGGCACATAGTTCTTTCTGGGAAGAGAAACATCGTGGGAGTGGATGACAAGACAGACAAGTCAGAAGATTATGAAAAGTTTGATGAAATTGCTCCATTCACAGTGAATATTGACCCGAGCATCCCATCAAATGATGAAGATTTTCCATGGTTACGGTGCAAAGGGGCACACGCGAAGAAAAAGTTTCACACCCAAAGATCTGGGATGTGATCGGCTTCACTAGCTATCATCACTTTCTTCTGTGTTTCTTCACAGGGAATCTCTGTAATAGTTAGGGTAGTTAATTATGTGTTTTGGCATTTGAAACGCGAAGAAATTTTATGTGCAAACAAATTCTTTCATGCCTTTACTGATTTTTAAAGTTAAGTTATTCACAAACTAGTGATTCACACTAATTTCAAATAATTCAAAATTTAAACTTTCAAATGTGACACCCCAAAATTTTATCTTGTTTTATTAATTAAAATTTTGCCAGGAAATTAAAACTTTTACTTTCTGGGCTCCCTTTTGATTTTAAACCATTTTTCTCCCTGGTCATTATGAAGTTTTTCCCCAAAGAAGAAAAACTTTTCAAATATGTTTTTGGACTTGTTTAAAGCTCTCAAGAAAAACTTTTCTTTTAATAGTAGAACAAATTACATAATTAATTTGCTTGGTCTTTATTTGAAAAATGATTTGCCATGACTATATGGCCATATTTGAACTACAACCATTTGATGAATTCACTTAAAATTCCAACCAAAAATTGGAGATGTCATGTGTTGTTTTTAAACCACTTTTGTGCAAAAATATATTTTATTATTAAAATATTTTGAGCTGTACACCAAATTTTCTTCTCTGGTCCAGTGGGCAATTTTGCACTACAACCCATTTAAATACTTCTTCCTAGCCTCCACCAAAATTATGGGATGTTAGTAGCAGCATATGATTCAACTTTATGCAAAAACCCAGTGATGTTATTTGAAAGTTTTGAGTGGATCAACCTCATCTTCATTCCGGTCCAACATGGTGGTTTGTACAACAACCATTTTATTGCTTGCTCTTTGACCCTTGAGCTTTCTCATGCTTGTAGTGCACCTTGCCAAACCCTTAAGTCCAGGAGAGTGGGTCCATTGGATGACTCTAAGTGCTTGCAATCATACCCTTTTCTTTCTGTCCAAAACTGAAGTTTTGCAAAACTTGCACTAATAAGTTTGTTCTTTTTACAAACTAACCTCACCACCCTCTTGTTCACCTAAAGAGACCCAACTCTGGAAGTTTTGGCCACCCCAAGAGATGCCTAGGTGCATGTGGTGTTGGGGAACGTTGCAGAAAATTAAAATTTTTCCTACGGTTTCACCAAGATCCATCTATGAGTTCATCTAGCAACGAGTATTCAGATTAGATAGCATCTACATACCACTTTGTAGATTGCAATGGAAGCGTTCAAGTGAACGTGGATGAGGTAGTCGTACTCGCCGTGATCCAATTCACCGATGATCTAGTGCCGAACGGACAGCACCTCCGCGTTCAACACACGTACGGAAAGCGTGACGTCTCCTCCTTCTTGATCCAGCAAGGCAAAGGAGAGGTTGGGGATGAAGGCTCCAGCAGCAGCACGACGGCGTGGTGATGGTGGAACTGCAGTACTCCGGCAGGGCTTCGCCGTGCACTTACGGAGGAGGAGGAGGTGTTGGAGAGGGAGAGGGAGGTGCCAGGGCAATGGGTGCGCAGCCCCCCTCCCCTGCCCCCCTTTATATAGGCCTCTTGGGGGGGCGCCGGCCCTGGGAGATCTGATCTCCCAAGGGGGCGGCGGCCAGGGAGGTTTCCCTCCCCCCAAGCCATCTAGGAGGTGCCTTCCACCACTAGGACTCCTCCTAGATGGAACCCTAGGCGCATGGGCCCTTTGGGGCTGGTTCCCCTTGGCCCAAGCAGGCCAAGGCGCACCCCCTAAGGCCCATGTGGCCCACCAAGGCAGGTTGCCCCACCTGGTGGACCCCCGGGACCCCTCCGGTGGTCCCGGTACAATACCGATAACCCCGAATCTTGTCCCGATGGCCGAAACAGCACTTCCTATATATAATTCTTTACCTCCGGACCATTCCGGAACTCCTCGTGACGTCCGGTATCTCATCCGGGACTCCGAACAACATTCGGGTTACTGCACATACATATCCCTACAACCCTAGCGTCACCGAACCTTAAGTGTGTAGACCCTACGGGTTCGGGAGACATGCAGACATGACCGAGAGGGCTCTCGCGCAATAACCAACAGCGGGATCTGGATACCCATGTTGGCTCCCACATGCTCCACGATGATCTCATCGGATGAACCACGATGTCAAGGATTCAATTAATCCCGTATACGATTCCCTTTGTCAATCGGTATTTTACTTGTCCGAGATTCGATCATCGGTATCCCAATACCTCGTTCAATCTCGTTATCGGCAAGTCACTTTTCTCGTACCGTAATGCATGATCCCGTGATCAAACACTTTGATCACCTTGAGCTCATTATGATGATGCATTACCGAGAGGGCCCGGTGATACCTCTCCGTCAAGCGGAGTGACAAATCCCAGTCTCGATCCATGTCAACCCAACAGACACTTTCAGAGATACCCGTAGTATACCTTTATAGTCACCCAGTTACGTTGTGACGTTTGGCACACCCAAAGCACTCCTACGGTATCCGGGAGTTACACGATCTCATGGTCTAAGGAAAGGATACTTGACATTGGAAAACTCTAGCAAACGAACTATGCGATCTTATGCTATGTTTAGGATTGGGTCTTGTCCATCACATCATTCTCCTAATGATGTGATCCCGTTATCGATGACATCCAATGTCCATAGTCAGGAAACCATGACTATCTGTCGATCAACGAGCTAGTCAACTAGAGGCTCACTAGGGACATGTTGTTGTCTGTTATTCACACATGTATTACGATTTCCGGATAACACAATTATAGCACGAATAAAGACAATTATCATGAATAAGGAAATATAATAATAATGCTTTTATTATTTCCTCTAGGGCATATTTCCAACAGTCTCCCACTTGCACTAGAGTCAATAATCTAGTTACATTGTGATGAATCGAACACCCATAGAGTTCTGGTGCTGATCATGTTTTGCCTTAGGGAGAGGTTTAGTCAATGGATCTGCGACATTCAGATCCGTGTGCACTTTACAAATTTCTATGTCTCCATCTTGAACATTTTCACGAATGGAGTTGAAGCGAACCTTGATGTGCCTAGTCTTCTTCTGAAACCTGGGCTCCTTTGCAAGTGCAATAGCTCCAGTGTTGTCACAGAAGAGCTTGATTGGCCCCGACGCATTGGGTATGACTCCGAGGTCGGTGATGAACTCCTTCACCCAAATTGCTTCATGTGCTGCCTCCGAGGCTGCCATGTACTCCGCTTCACATGTAGATCCCGCCACGACGCTTTGCTTGCAACTGCACCAGCTTACTGCCCCACCATTCAAAATATACACGTATCCGGTTTGTGACTTAGAGTCATCCAGATCTGTGTCGAAGCTAGCGTCGACGTAACCTTTTACGACGAGCTCTTCGTCACCTCCATAAACGAGAAACATTTCCTTAGTCCTTTTCAGGTACTTCAGGATATTCTTGACTGTTGTCCAGTGTTCCTTGCCGGGATTACTTTGGTACCTACCTACCAAACTTACGGCAAGGTTTACATCAGGTCTGGTACACAGCATGGCATACATAATGGAACCTATGGCTGAGGCATAGGGGATGACACTCATCTCTTCTATATCTTCTGCCGTGGTCGGACATTGAGCTGAGCTCAATTTCACACCTTGTAACACAGGTAAGAACCCTTTCTTAGATTGATCCATATTGAACTTCTTCAATATTTTATCAAGGTATGTGCTTTGCGAAAGACCTATGAGGCGTCTCGATCTATCTCTATAGATCTTGATGCCTAATATATAAGCAGCTTCTCCAAGGTCCTTCATTGAAAAACTTTTATTCAAGTAGGCCTTAATGTTGTCCAAGAGTTCTATATCATTTCCCATCAAAAGTATGTCGTCTACATATAATATAAGAAATGCTACAGAGCTCCCACTCACTTTCTTGTAAACACAGGCTTCTCCATAAGTCTGTGTAAACCCAAACGCTTTGATCATCTCATCAAAGCGAATGTTCCAACTCCGAGATGCTTGCACCAGCCCATAAATCGAGCGTTGGAGCTTGCACACCTTGTCAGCATTCTTAGGATCGACAAAACCTTCCGGCTGCATCATATACAATTCTTCCTTAAGGAAACCATTAAGGAATGCCGTTTTGACGTCCATTTGCCATATCTCATAATCATAGTATGCGGCAATTGCTAACATGATTCGGACGGACTTCGGCTTCGCTACCGGTGAGAAAGTCTCATCATAGTCAATTCCTTGAACTTGTCGATAACCCTTAGCGACAAGCCGAGCTTTATAGATGGTCACATTACCATCCGCGTCTGTCTTCTTCTTAAAGATCCATTTATTTTCTATGGCTCGCCGTTCAACGGGCAAGTCAGTCAAAGTCCATACTTCGTTTTCATACATGGATCCTATCTCGGATTTCATGGCTTCCAGCCATTTGTCGGAATCCGGGCCCGCCATTGCTTCCTCATAGTTCGAAGGTTCACCGTTGTCTAACAACATGATTTCCAAGACAGGGTTGCCGTACCACTCTGGTGCGGAACGTGTCCTTGTGGACCTTCGAATTTCAGTAGGAGCTTGATCAGAAGCATCTTGATCATCATCATTAATTTCCTCTCTAGTCGGTGCAGGCACCTCAGAAACGTTTTCTTGAGTTTCGCCATTTTCCGGTTCAAGAGGTAACACTTCATCAAGTTCTACTTTCCTCCCACTTACTTCTTTCGAGAGAAACTCTTTCTCTAGAAAGGATCCATTCTTGGCAACAAAGATCTTGCCTTCAGATCTGAGGTAGAAGGTACACCCAACAGTTTCTTTAGGGTATCCTATGAAGACGCATTTTTCCGACTTGGGTTCGAGCTTTTCAGGTTGAAGTTTCTTGACATAAGCATCGCATCCCCAAACTTTTAGAAATGACAGCTTAGGTTTCTTCCCAAACCATAATTCATACGGTGTCGTCTCAACGGATTTCGACGGAGCCCTATTTAAAGTGAATGCGGCAGTCTCTAAAGCATAGCCCCAAAAAGATAGCGGTAAGTCGGTAAGAGACATCATAGATCGCACCATATCTAATAGAGTGCGATTACGACGTTCGACACACCATTACGCTGAGGTGTTCCAGGCGGCATGAGTTGTGAAACTATTCCACATTTTCTCAAGTGTGTGCCAAATTCGTGACTCAAGTACTCTCCTCCACGATCTGATCGTAGAAACTTGATCTTTTTATCACGTTGATTTTCAACCTCACTCTGAAATTCCTTGAACTTTTCAAAGGTTTCAGACTTGTGTTTCATTAAGTAGATATACCCATATCTACTCAAGTCATCAGTGAGGGTGAGAACATAACGATAGCCACCGCGAGCCTCAACACTCATTGGACCGCACACATCGGTATGTATGATTTCCAATAAGTTGGTTGCTCGCTCCATTGTTCCTGAGAACGGGGTCTTGGTCATTTTACCCATGAGGCATGGTTCGCACGTGTCAAATGATTCATAATCAAGAGACTCTAAAAGTCCATCTGCATGGAGCTTCTTCATGCGTTTGACACCTATGTGACCAAGGCGGCAGTGCCACAAATATGTGAGACTATTGTTATCAACTTTCAGTCTTTTGGTATTCACACTAAGAATATGTGTATCATCACGTACGAGATTCATTAAGAATAAACCATTAACCATCGGAGCATGACCATAAAACATATCTCTCATATAAATGGAACAACCATTATTCTCTGATTTAAATGAGTAGCCATCTCGAATTAAGCGAGATCCAGATACAATGTTCATGCTCAAACTTGGCACTAAATAACAATTATTGAGGTTTAAAACTAATCCCGTAGGTAAATGTAGAGGCAGCGTGCCGACGGCGATCACATCGACTTTTGGAACCATTCGCGACGCGCATCGTCACCTCGTCCTTCGCCAGTCTCCGTTTATTCCGCAGCTCCTGCTTTGAGTGACAAATGTGAGCAACTGCACCGGTATCAAATACCCAAGAGCTACTACGAGTACTGGTAAGGTACACATCAATTACATGTATATCACATATACCTTTGGTTTTGCCGGCCTTCTTGTCCGCTAAGTATTTGGGGCAGTTCCGCTTCTAGTGACCACTTCCCTTGCAATAAAAGCACTCAGTCTCGGGCTTGGGTCCATTCTTTGGCTTCTTCCCGGCAACTTGCTTACCGGGAGCGGCAACTTCCTTGCCGTCCTTCTTGAAGTTCTTTTTACTCTTGCCCTTCTTGAATTTAGTGGTTTTATTCACCATCAACACTTGATGCTCCTTCTTGATTTCTACCTCTGCTGATTTCAGCATAGCATATACTTCAGGAATGGTCTTTACCATCCCCTGCATATTGTAGTTCATCACAAAGCTCTTGTAGCTAGGTGGAAGTGACTGGAGGATTCTGTCAATGACCGCTTCATCCGGGAGATTAACTTCCAGTTGAGTCAAGCGGTTGTGCAACCCAGACATTTTGAGTATGTGCTCACTGACAGAGCCATTTTCCTCCATCTTACAGCTAAAGAATTTATCGGAGACTTCATATCTCTCGACCCGGGCATGAGCTTGGAAAACCATTTTCAGCTCTTCGAACATCTCACAGGCTCCATGTCTCTCAAAACACTTTTGGAGTCCCGGCTCTAAGCTGTAAAGCATGCCGCACTGAACGAGGGAGTAATCATCGCAGCGTGACTGCCAAGCGTTCATAACGTCTTGTTCTGCAGGGAGAATAGGTGTGTCACCCAGCGGTGCTCGTAGGACATAATCTTTCTTGGCAGCTATGAGGATAATCCTCAGGTTCCGGACCCAGTCCGTATAGTTGCTACCATCGTCTTTCAGCTTGGTTTTCTCTAGGAACGCGTTGAAGTTGAGGACTACGTTGGCCATTTGATCTACAAGACATATTGTAAATATTTAGACTAAGTTCATGATAATAAAGTTCATTTAATCAAATTATTTAATGAACTCCCACTTAGATAGACATCCCTCTACTAGTCATCTAAGTATTACATGATCCGAGTCAACTAGGCCGTGTCCGATCATCACGTGAGACGGACTAGTCAACATCGGTGAACATCTTCATGTTGATCGTATCTTCTATACGACTCATGCTCGACCTTTCGGTCTTCTGTGTTCCGAGGCCATGTCTGTACATGCTAGGCTCGTCAAGCCAACCTAAGTGTTTTGCATGTGTAAATCTGTCTTACACCCGTTGTATGCGAACGTAAGGACCTATCACACCCGATCATCACGTGGTGCTTCGGAACGACGAACCTTAGCAACGGTGCACAGTTAGGGTGAACACTTTCTTGAAATTATTATGAGGGATCATCTTATTTACTACCGTCGTTCTAAGTAAACAAGATGCAAAACATGATAAACATCACATGCAATCAAATAATAAACATGACATGATATGGCCAATATCACATAGCTCCTTCGATCTCCATCTTGGGGCTCCATGATCTTCTTGTCACCGGCTTGACACCATGATCTTCATCATCATGATCTTCATCATCGTGTCTCCATGAAGTTGCTCGCCAACTATTACTTCTACTACTATGGCTAACGCGTTTAGCAATAAAGTAAAGTAATTTACATGGCGTTTCTCAATGACACGCAGGTCATACAAAAATAAAGACAACTCCTATGGCTCCTGCCGGTTGTCATACTCATCGACATGCAAGTCGTGATTCCTATTACAATAGCATGAACATCTCATACATCACATATAGATCATTCATCATTCATCACAACTTTGGCCATATCATATCACAAAGCACTTGCTGCAAAAACAAGTTAGACGTCCTCTAATTGTTGTTGCAAGTTTTACGTGGCTGAATTAGGGTTCTAGCAAGAACGTTTTCTTACCTACGTTAAAACCACAACGTGATTTGTCAACTTCTATTTACCCTTCATAAGGACCCTTTTCATCGAATCCGCTCCAACTAAAGTAGGAGAGACAGACACCCGCCAGCCACCTTATGCAACTAGTGCATGTTAGTCAGTGGAACCGGTCTCACGTAAGCGTACGTGTAAGGTTGGTCCGGGCCGCTTCATCCCACAATACCGCTGAAGCAAGATAAGACAAGTAGCGGCAAGAAGAGTTGACAACATCTATGCCCACAACAAATTGTGTTCTACTCGCGCAAGAAGAACTACGCATAGACCTAGCTCATGATGCCACTGTTGGGGAACGTTGCAGAAAATTAAAAATTTTCCTACGGTTTCACCAAGATCCATCTATGAGTTCATCTAGCAACGAGTATTCAGATTAGATAGCATCTACATACCACTTTGTAGATTGCAACGGAAGCGTTCAAGTGAACGTGGATGAGGTAGTCGTACTCGCCGTGATCCAATTCACCGATGATCTAGTGCCGAACGGACAGCACCTCCGCGTTCAACACACGTACGGAAAGCGTGACGTCTCCTCCTTCTTGATCCAGCAAGGCAAAGGAGAGGTTGGGGATGAAGGCTCCAGCAGCAGCACGACGGCGTGGTGATGGTGGAACTGCAGTACTCCGGCAGGGCTTCGCCGTGCACTTACGGAGGAGGAGGATGTGTTGGAGAGGGAGAGGGAGGTGCCAGGGCAATGGGTGCGCAGCCCCCCTCCCCTGCCCCCCTTTATATAGGCCTCTTGGGGGGGCGCCAGCCCTGGGAGATCTGATCTCCCAAGGGGGCGGCGACCAAGGAGGTTTCCCTCCCCCCCAAGCCATCTAGGAGGTGCCTTCCACCACTAGGACTCCTCCTAGATGGAACCCTAGGCGCATGGGCCCTTTGGGGATGGTTCCCCTTGGCCCAAGCAGGCCAAGGCGCACCCCCTAAGGCCCATGTGGCCCACCAAGGCAGGTGGCCCCACCTGGTGGACCCCCGAGACCCCTCCGGTGGTCCCGGTACAATACCGATAACCCCGAATCTTGTCCCGATGGCCGAAACAACACTTCCTATATATAATTCTTTACCTCCGGACCATTCCGGAACTCCTCGTGACGTCCGGGATCTCATCCGAGACTCCGAACAACATTCGGGTTACTGCACATACATATCCCTACAACCCTAGCGTCACCGAACCTTAAGTGTGTAGACCCTACGGGTTCGGGAGACATGCAGACATGACCGAGACGGCTCTCGGGCAATAACCAACAGCAGGATCTGGATACCCATGTTGGCTCCCACATGCTCCACGATGATCTCATCGGATGAACCACGATGTCAAGGATTCAATTAATCCCGTATACGATTTCCCTTTGTCAATCGGTATTTTACTTGTCCGAGATTCGATCGTCGGTATCCCAATACCTCGTTCAATCTCGTTATCGGCAAGTCACTTTTCTCGTACCGTAATGCATGATCCCGTGATCAAACACTTTGATCACCTTGAGCTCATTATGATGATGCATTACCGAGAGGGCCCGGTGATACATCTCCGTCAAGCGGAGTGACAAATCCCAGTCTCGATCCATGTCAACCCAACAGACACTTTCAGAGATACCCGTAGTATACCTTTATAGTCACCCAGTTACGTTATGACGTTTGGCACACCCAAAGCACTCCTACGGTATCCGGGAGTTACACGATCTCATGGTCTAAGGAAAGGATACTTGACATTGGAAAACTCTAGCAAACGAACTATGCGATCTTATGCTATGTTTAGGATTGGGTCTTGTCCATCACATCATTCTCCTAATGATGTGATCCCGTTATCGATGACATCCAATGTCCATAGTCAGGAAACCATGACTATCTGTCGATCAACGAGCTAGTCAACTAGAGGCTCACTAGGGACATGTTGTTGTCTGTTATTCACACATGTATTACGATTTTCGGATAACACAATTATAGCACGAATAAAGACAATTATCATGAATAAGGAAATATAATAATAATGCTTTTATTATTGCCTCTAGGGCATATTTCCAACATGTGGCACTCTGTCGAGCACCCTGTAGGCATGACCAGTTTTGACATGAGTCTTAGCTTGCACTGTGATATTGCTTCCCAAGCCTAACTAGCTTGTCCAATAGACTGCTCGCTACTCATAACCTAGGTCTGCTAATTCCCAGCCTCACCCGAGACCTCTAACACGCCCTGGCATTTCGCCGAGCAGCTGGTGGGCGTGCACTGGGCGCGCGCAGAGCGCGCCAACTGCAACCGCGCACACGAGCCGCCGTGTCGCACGCCCCTGGCTTGGCCCGTACTGCAGAACCTCGCCACGCACTCCCCTCCTCGCCACAACACGCCAGCCCGCCCTGGCACCCTATAGCGCCACCGCCAGAGCACTTTTGGCAGCACGCCGGCGTCCGCAGTGCACCTCTGCCGCGGGCAGCGCCGCCCGAGCCGCCAGCTCTCGCCACCTGCCCCTTGGAGCCGCGCAAGCTTATCCCCAAGCGTGTCTGCTAGCTCTTGTCGCCGCCACGTCTCCCTAGTTACAAAATGGCGGTCGCCGGCGTTCTTATCCTCGGCCATCGTCGGAACCGCCCCGACGGCCTATATAAGGATCCTCGAGCTGACCAAACCCTCAAGAAAACTCTCTCACCCTCTCGCGGATCCTCCCGTAGCAGTAGAAGGACCGGAGATGGTCGTCTTCTTCCTCTCCGGCAACCACGGCCGCCGCCACTGCCTCGTTCACTCCGGCGCCGCCAGGACCTCCCCCTCCCTACTCTCTACACCAGGAACTCCCTCTCCCTCTCATGAGTCCAAAACCCCACTCAATTTTGCTCGGGACTCGCCGCGGGCGAAATTTCACTTTGCCCCCGAAACCTCCCCCGCCGCGAAGCTCGCCGCCGGCAGCTCCCTCCGTCTCCTCCTGCCTGACGACCACCGGGAGGACCGCCCTTGAGTGGCGGATCCATCCCCGCCCTCCAGAGACCGCGAAGAGCCGCCGCTCGCCGACGTTGGTCGCCGGAGCCTCGCCCCGCTCGGACAGAGGAGGGAGAAGGGGCGCGGCGACTGGTCAAACCTGACTAGTGGGCCAGGCGGGCCCACTGTCAGTGACCCACACGCGGTCCGCGCTGGAGTAAGTGGAAGCGTAAATCTAAAATACGCTTTCGACGTGTACGTTTTTATTTGAAATGTTTTCTTTTCTGTTTTATTTAAATAACAGATTTTGACCACAACTTTGACTGCCTATAACTTTTTAAATATAACTCAAAATGAATTGATTCTTTTTCCTACATCTCTCAAATTCTGTCTAGTTTATTTTAAGATTTATTTGAAAATTTTCCAAACACCGTTTTTGTACTGTTTTTGAAATATGTTTTATTTGCATATTTTTGAAAATAGGATTTTGGAGAGAGGAAGAAAACTTTCAAAAGTTTTGGAGAGCACCCCCACCTCTCCACACCTTGAAGGCAAGCATTCTGAACCCCGGCATAATATTTTTGGTGTGTTAGTTGACACGTTTATAACACCATCTCATTTCGGAGAAACTTGTTATTTCATGTGATATGATCATTTGCGTGGATGCATATTAGTGATTTCCCTGGCTGTTGGAAATGGATATACATGTGATGGTAATCATCCTCATGTGCCTTGCATGCATGCCGGAAAGTAATCCCGGAAAGCCTCGACCTTGGGTAGGCGTGAGCTTGTCACCGGTCTCCGTCGGGACGGTTATGTCCGGTATGGCATAGTAAGGCATAATGAGTGTTGATTTTGTTGGATGAAATATATTTGATGTACATGTCATGCAGGGAATTTATAAGCCTCCTGAGTTGACCATAGATCGAGTCTTGTTCCGGTAACCCCCATGCTTGTTTCGTACTACCACTTGTCCCTTACCATAGGTAGGGTACGGTTCAGTAAGTTGTCAACCCCTTTCCTAGCACACACCGTACAGAGAGGCCATGGTGGAAGATACCGGAGGCATCCGGTAGGCATGCCACCTGACCCGGGGGCATGGGTGTTTCGGTTGTAGCCGAAGGGGTAGCTCCCCTAGTTTGCACGCGGTATAAATTTTGTGACCCCATGCTACGTCGAGGTTGTAGCCTCCCCACTTAGAGTTTTGCTTAACGGGTGTCGTGGGTGATTTCCAGACACCGGTAAGTTAGGCTGGTGTGTGCGGATAGGTGTGTTTTCAATCAAAAGACCGTAGACGGAATTAGTCCCGATGGACTAAAGGAATCCGTTATTCGTGGGTAAAGAGTACACCCTCTGCAGAGTTTAAACCTATTCGAATAGCCGTGTCCATGGTCAAGGATTACAGTCTGGGATGGGTCAAGTGTCGGTCTTCGTGTCGGTCTTCGGAGGAGAAACTACTAAACCCGAATATTGATTATGACTTGTAATATATGATGGTTATGGTTATTATCATTGTGGACTAACCGTTTGCATTGTTTGAAATAATGAACAACCCTGGGACGGTATCACCTACTGGATATTCACTATGATTATGTTACTTTACAAGCCCTTTCTGTGGTGTCGCTCAGACGCCCGATTGTGGCATGTTTTGTTATTTCCCTTTCATACAAGCCCTTTCTGTGGTGTCGCTCAGACGCTTGACTGTGGCATGTTTTTTTATTTCCCTTTCATACAAGCCCTTTCTGTGGTGTCGCTCAGACGCCCGACTGTGGCATGTTTGTTATTTCCCCTTTCATACAAGCCCTTTCTGTGGTGTCGCTCAGACGCCCGACTGTGGCATGTTTGTTATTTCCCTTTCATACAAGCCCTTTCCGTGGTGTCGCTTAGACGCCCGACTGTGGCATGCTTGTTATCTTATTTACCTTACAAGCCCTTTCTGTGGTGTCGCTTAGACGCCCGACTGAGGCATGCTCATTTTATTACCCTTTCGAGACGTGGCTTCAGACATCCGATCGATGCATTTTCTTACTATTCTGTCATTGCATATTCCTGTTGCATACATAACCTGCTTGCATGCATAAAAGATTTCTATTTATGACTGACGATGTGATCGTAGAATATTTCAGTGCGTGTTTATCAATTATATTATTTCCGGGTTCATAATGTTTGCGAGTACATTCAAAGTACTCACTGGCTTGTCCCTGGCTATTGTCTTGGCCAGATATCTGCTTGTAGAGGAGCGTTACGATGACAGCCCCGGAAGCTAGGCAATGGTGATAGCATTCTCGCGAAGATAGGAGTTAACCTGGTCAGCTGTTCCTGTGGGAAATGGAGTCCCATAGACCATGGTGATCCACAAACCGCTTCCGCCATCAACCACTAGAAACCTATTGTTGTACTCTCAGACCCGAATGGTCTTGTATCCCATACTTTGTACTTTTGCTTGGAATTTCTATATCAAGTTGGTGCCTCATCAGCTAACAGTAATCCTGGGGCTGGTGAGCACAACGGCCACTTTATGGAATTTAATACCCGGAAAACCGGTCGTGACATCAAATTTGAAAACTACGGGCACTAACAGAAAGTTTGTAATTTTTTATACCTAAAGCAAAAATATTCACAAAGAAACTCTAAATACACAAAAAAACAACTCAAAAATAAATAAAGCCAAAAAAATAAAAAAAGCCCGCCTACTAGGCTAGAGCGGCCTGTATACGACTAGAAATCCAACCCATTGTTGGGCCAGGATGCAGGCCCGCAAAGGCCCAGTAGGCCCACGGGGCAGCATAGCACAGGTAGGCCCAGAAGGCCTGCATTTGAGAGGAGTTCGAAGGAGCAGCCGCGGCTGGGTTTATAAACCAGTGCGGCTGCCCTTCGCTAGGCGAGGTGGGACTAAACTTTGTGCCCCTCGCCTGGCAGCGAACCCCCCTTTTGTACCGGTTCGTGGCACCAACCTGTACTAAAGGGGGGCCTTTAGTACCGGTTGGAGCCACCAACCGGTACTAAAGGGGGTCGCTTCCCGCCGCTTGGCCTTGCCAAAATAGGCCTTTAGTACCGGTTGGTGGATCCAACCGGTACTAAAGGTGTCCCCTATATAAGAAACACTTCGAAAAATTTTCAGTTTCTCATCTCCCACTTCTCTCTGCCGCCGCCCCGTCCCGCGCCGTCGCCGCCCCTATCGCGTCGTCCCCGTCGACTCCGTGACGCCCCCGTCCTCGTCGCGTCATCCCCGTCGACTCCGCGGCGCCCCCGTCACCGGCCTGTCGCCGCACCGGCCCGTCGCCATCCCGGTTGCCGCACCGGCCCGTCGCCGATCCCCTCGCTTCGTCATTGCCGTCGCCTTTGGATCGACGTCGCCTCGCCATCGCCATCGCCTCGACCTTGCCCGCGCGCGCTGTGAGCCCCTCCCCCGGCCCCTCTCCTCCCTCCAATCGATCAAAGCCACACCGCGCGCCGGCGCCGACGTAGCGCACACACACTACATGCACACACACACACACACACTACACACACACACTACACGCGCACACACACACACAATTTTTCTGTTTTTAGCTTTTAGTTTTTTCTGTTTTTCTGTTTTTCATACAAAGTTTTAGATGAATTAATTAATTAGATTAGATTAATGTCAAATAGTATATAGAAATGTTAGTTATAATATATATAATGTCAAATGTTATAGAAATGTTAGTTATATAGAAATGTTAGAAATTATGGAAATGTTAGTTTTAGCTAGCTAGATGAATTAGATTAATTTCAAATTGTTAGACGATGATCGATGTTTTTTTAGTTTCTTAAATTTTTAGTTATAAAATTTAGAATTTGCATATATGAAATCATCACAATATCCGTCATTTAAAAAATGTTACTTTACATTTGCGGCATATAGTATTTGTTGTCAACGATGCCCGACCCGCATCCTCGTCGTCGACACGTCCGCGACGACGTCAAGCTGACCCATGTCCAGCTGAACCATGCCCGGCAGGTTCTCCCATACCTGGCAGTTTCTTCAGGGATCTCACTTCAGCTATGATCCTGTGAGGGTTCCTTCTCTTTGGGTGTCCACCGTCCGCGCCGCAGGAACCGCGAGTGTCCTAGATTCTTCTGTAGTATTCGATCTTTAATTAGCTACCTAGCCAGTGATGTACTATTCAATATTATATATTATTCGAGACGATGTATTCGAGATTAAATCTATTATTCGAGACGATGTATTCGAGATTATATCTATTATTCGAGACGATGTATTCGAGATTATATCTATTATTCGAGATTATACTAAATTGTTTTATATTTCTTTTGGCATAGTTAAATAAAAGCTATGGCGGACAATACCGTCAGAGAGAGAGAACAGACCATGTTCGATATGATACGCGTGCCAGATGATGATCAGAATGAAGAAGATTATGACGGCTCCGAATTTCTAAACAACACCGGAGAGGGTGATATGATATTCGATCGCGACGACCGAATTGATGAAGTCATGAACTACGATTATGACGATGAAGAAGAACATGTTGATCCTGAAACAACAAACACCGGCGACGTATGTATATTTATATAAGCAGGAATCTGGTGATCATCACATGTTTTAAATGAGTTGAAGATATATTAACGAATCGTTCTTTCTTCTTTTAGCCATCCTGATCGAGCAAATCTTCAGGCAAAGGGACGAAACGAGGCCCGAACAAAAAGTTGAAGGAGAGCATAAAGTACAATATCGAGGCATTCAAACCTAACGGCGAACCATTAGCGCCTAAGAAGATTGCGGACAAGTTCGTTCGTCAGTGCGGAGTTCTTGTGAAGTACCAAATCCCGATCTCCCTTCAAGAATGGAGAGAGCCAGCAAAGCCACGTCCAAATATTACTTTTGTCGACAACAGTCAAAAAAAACTGCTTTGGGATACTCTCATGGAACATTTCACCCTACCAGATCATTTCACAGAAGCAGATCTGCAGAAAGTCAAGGACGCT
The DNA here is from genome assembly GCA_032464435.1 of Aegilops umbellulata. Lineage (NCBI taxonomy): Eukaryota > Viridiplantae > Streptophyta > Magnoliopsida > Poales > Poaceae > Aegilops > Aegilops umbellulata. The sequence continues at coordinate 383,719,833 of CP136059.1, read as the reverse complement.
GCTTTTAGGAAGATGGCGGTTGCATTCAAGAACCACAAGAGATGTGTATGGGAGAAGTACGTCAAGGGAGGAAGGAAGACTCCAGTACTCGAGGGGATACTAGAGAATCAAAGTGCTCATTGGGACGATTTCGTGAAATTTAAGGATCCAGAATTAGCTAAGGAACGGTCGAGAATAAACAAGAAGAATGCCAGAAAAAAAGGATAAGTTCCATAAGATGGGGCCAGGTGGCTACGCGGTGGCAATGCCTAAGTGGGATAAGTCTGAGAAAGAGATGGAGGATGCAGGTGTCACTCCGGTTACTAAGAGCTGGCCCCCACTACAAGAAATATGTCAACTTGTGACCTTCTGTCAGTGACCCTGGAAGAATTGGTCATAAATTTATGACCATTTTAGACCAATTGGTCAAAAGTTGTTTAGGAGGCTCCAAACCCAAACCCATAACGACCATTCTGGTCAGAAAGGTCGTAATTTCATTAGAGGAAATGGTCATAAAGCAGACATCCCTGGTTCATGCTTCATTTCTAACAAACTACGACCAATATGAATGGTCGTTACACTTGAGTTTTAATGCAGATGTATGATTAGGCGGCCACCTCAGCAGTCTCGCCTATGTGGAGTGCTTAGTTGTCATTTTCGCTTACATGTGTATATTCAACAAGAGCTCGTTTACAGGAGGGACCCACTTGACAGGCCCTAAAATTGTTAGTAAAAAAGATGCGCGAGGCGGGACTTGAACCCACGACCTCGCGTTGTTTAACTTGTTCGCTACCACTGGGCTAGAGAGGGATTGTTGTCCACCTAGCGGAATGGCTCCATATATTATATTATAGTGCCAAATCTAAGTCATTGACATGTGGGACCTATTCCGACCAGGTGGCGTCGGGCTACGGGCAGAGCCAACACTTAGCCAAAAATTTCTAGGTCTTCCGACCAGGTGGCGGCGGGCTATGGACAGGGGCGTGGCCGGCGGACGAGGGCGGGGCCGGTGGCCTCGCCGCAGGTGACCTCGCCCACGGCCTCGCCGCTTGCCTTGTCCCCGGCGGGGGCGGCAGCGGAAGCAACCGGCGGGTGTGGAGGCAGGGTTGGCTGCCGAAGCGACCAGCAAGGGCGTGGGACACCTGCGGTGGTGGGGGCGGGCGCAGGAACGACGCCCACGCAAGGAGAGGCTCGCCGAGCATGGGGGACTCGCCGCCGCCGCAAGCACACGTCCCGGTATGCACCCCTCTCCTCTTCCCCCCTCTCCTCTCTCACTATCTGCACCTCGTCGCCGAGCATAGATGAATTTTGTTGATGAATTTTGTCAGATGTTCTTCAGCATAGATGAATTTTGTTGATGCACTATTAGGAATTAGGAGATAGCTTGCTTGTTTGGTAGAAGTTGCATAGATGAATTTTCTGGATGTACTGTTGGGTGTTCTTCAGCTTGTTTGTTAAGAATTGTTTTGGCCTTGTTCGGTTATGATTTGGGGGGGATTTCAGCTAGATGGGATTTAATCCCTGCCAATATCTGTTACCCCTCTCATTTATCAAGGCCAGAAACAAGGCCTTGGTCTTCAATTGTTTGTCTACAGATTGTTAGGATAATTGTAATTGTAATTGATAGAAACAGCATAGTATATTTTAGGAGCTAGCTAGCTAGTTTGGTTTATTTTGAATTAGCCTTCTCTGCAACATAAATTCATGCCAATTTCAGTGTTGGTTTGATTTATAGTTTAGTTTGTTTCAGTGTTGTGGTTAGGCAATTAGCATATAAAATTTTCTGGAATTTTAGCTTCCATTACTTCCATCCATTTTCATTAATTAATGTTGATGCACTTAGATTAATTTGCTAAGTTGCAACAATTTGTTGTCTTTGGCAGATGGATAGAAGCTGGATTAGACGAGGAGTTAGAAAGTTTTCGAAAGAACATATGAAAGGAGTTGAAGATTTCATGGCATTTGTTCGGGCAAATTTTGCCAACGATGCTCACATTCTTTGCCCATGTTGTGAATGCCTCAACCGTCCAAGAATGGCTCAAGGAAGAGTGGAAGATCATCCGCTTCTTAATGGGATGTCCAGCACATATGATAGATGGATATATCATGGAGAACCTTTAGATAGTCAACCTCAACATTTTGAAGCTGATACAGAGGCCCCTCATATGATGGGTGGTGGTGATGCTGGCATTGATTTCATGGAAAAGGTTTTGCGAGATAATGCTGTTTTGGAGGAAGAGGATGGGCATGAGGATGATAGGATTCCTGACCTATTGAAGGATTTGTACGATGCTGAAGATCGTGCTGATGGACAGAAATCGTTGTTTGCTGAGGTGTTAGAGGAGGCGAAGCGCGCAGCTCATGAAGGGGGTAAATTTTCAAAATTTACCTTCACCGTGAAGTTACTCCACATCAAGTCTTTCTACCGGATTAGCAATGCCGCATTCAACGCAATACTCCGTCTTTTGAGCTTGCAATTTCCTGATAGTTGTGTTCCCAGATCATATGATGAAGCATTGAGCATAATCCGCAGGCTGGGGTTAGGTTATGTGTCAATACATGTGTGCCCAAATAATTGTGTCTTGTTTCGGAAGGATTTAGCAAAGCATGACAACTGTCCAAAATGCAATGCATCTAGGTGGAAAGATGGTGATGGGAAGAAGTCAATACCGGCGAAGGTACTGAGGCACTTTCCCTTGATACCAAGTTTGCAGAGGATGTTCATCTCGAAGAAATCATCGCGTGAAGTACAGTGGCACAAGCTGAAGCGGCAACCTGTGGACAATGAGCTGAGCCATCCAGCGGATGGAGAGGCATGGAAAGAGTTTGACAGAATACATTTAGATTTTGCTGCAGATCCAAGGAACATAAAACTTGGCATTGCCACAGATGGGTTTAATCCGTTTGGGAACATGAGCACGTCTTATAGCTTGTGGCCAGTTTTCGTGGTGCCGTACAACCTGCCACCATGGGCATGCATGGATCAGTCCAACTTCATGATGTCATTGCTTATCCCGGGTCCAGATTCTCCAGGAAAGGATTTTGATGTCTTTATGGAGCCCCTCGTAGAAGAACTGCTCCAGCTCTGGACTGGTGTACCTACATACGATGCCTTGAGTCCGGAAGAAAAGTTCAATCTACGTGCTGCGATCATATGGTCCATCCATGATTTCCCGGCTCTGCACACTCTGTCTGGGAGGATCACAGCGGGTTATAAGGCTTGTGTCCATTGTGACAAAGACCCTTGCTCAAAGAGAATAAGGAACAAGATCTGCTATATTGGGCACCGCCGCTTTCTTCCCCGAAACCATCGCTGGCGAAGAAACAAAGATTTTAATGGTGAGAATGAAACCCGTGACAAGCCAGCTGAATTCACTAAAGAAGAGCTGGAGCAGCAACTTGAAAAGGTGAAAGATGTGAGACCAGGAAAGCTGGCGAAGAAAAGAAAGCGTGAGGAAGGTCAATGTTGGGACCGGAGGTCTTGTTTGTGGGACCTGCCATATTGGGCTGATCTGAAATTAAGGCATAATCTCGATGTAATGCACATTGAGAAAAACATATGCGAGAATCTGCTAGGGACGTTTCTGAACTTTGAAGGGAAGACAAAGGACACGGTTAGTTCCAGGCTTGATTTGGAGGACATGGGCATAAGAGAAGATTTGCATCTATAGCACAATGAAGATGAAGATTCATTTGAAATTCCACGAGCATGTTATACAATGAATAAAGAACAAAAGCTTGCATTCTGTGAATTCCTAAGAGCGGTGAAATTTCCAGATGGTTATGCTGCTAACCTAGCAAAGTGTGTTACTTCTGATGGATTCAAGCTTTCAGTACTGAAAACCCATGATTGTCACATCCTCCTCCAAAGGATTTTACCGGCGGGCCTCCGAGGAATCATGGACAAGGATATATATGAAGCGGTTGCTGAGCTAGGAATTTTCTTTAGAGAACTGTGCTGCAAAACCCTCAAGTTAACTGTCCTGGAAAGACTTGAAAAAGAAATCCCAATTATTCTTTGCAAGCTCGAGAAGATTTTCCCTCCAGCTTTCTTCACCGTGATGGTCCATTTAGCGGTGCACTTACCCAAAGAGGCAATGCTTAGAGGCCCTGTGCAATACGGTTGGATGTACCCAATCGAACGAAGGCTGCTTACTTGTAAGCGTTATGTGCGAAACACGGCAAGACCTGAAGGTTCTATTGCTGAAGCATATGTCGTTGACGAGTGCTTGACTTTTTGCTCTAGATACTTTGGTGATGTGGAAACAAGATGGAACCGGCCGGGCAGAAATAGAGAGCGGTCTGATTCGCAAAGTGGTGATGTCTCTGTTTTCAACCATGGTGTGGAATTTCTTGGAGCCTCACAATACTTGGAGGCTGGTGATGAGTATGACAAGATGGTTTTCTTTGTGCTCAGCAATTGCGCCGAGGTTCTACCATATATCGAGTACGTTATATCTTGTGCACTCATTAAATATATATTTTTGCTTGGGTTGGCACAAGCCTAATGTTTTAATTCACATGTTTTGTTGGCATTGCAGGAAATGCAAGGAAGAGTTAAATCAGGAAGAAAGCAATATCAATGTTGATAAAAGGGTTGCCAAGGTGTTTGCTAAGTGGTTTAAGAATCATGTGAGATCTTTAGCCACATGTTTTATGTTTTCTGTGTTATTCACCCATTGTTAAATACCATTGTTTGCTAAATGGTTTATTTGTGCAGATTGGAAAGTTGCATGAGGAGAAGAAGGTCAGTGATGATCTATTTGCTTTGGCATGCTTACCGGATAAGCGAGTGAGAGTGTATTCAGCATGCATTGCTGACGGTGTCCGGTACCACACCGTTGACCGCGAGGAAAAAAGGAAGACACAGAATAGTGGAATCGTCATTGAGGGGTCACATGATGGTGAGATCATTGACTTCTATGGTCAGTTGAGAAGCATCGTAGAGTTGCAGTACAACTCTAGTGGAGGCATCCATCGCTCGGTTGTCTTATTTCGCTGTGACTGGTTTGAGCTTGGTAGCAAGAAGAGGAGAGACTCTTGTGTCAAATATGATGGCCACTTCAAAAGCATCAACACTGCAAGGTGTTGGTATAAGAGTGATCCCTTTATTCTAACAACACAAGCAACAATGGTGTTTTATCTGCCAGACACTCTTTTGCACGGAAAATGGCGAGTTGTGCAAAACTTTCAGCACAGACACTTGTGGAGTGTGACTGAAACTGAAATGGAAAAGGGCCCCGGTGATGGTGGACTAACATACCAAGATGATGACTCTACGGAAGTTCCGTTGCAAGCTGATGATGACTCTATGGAAGTTCCGGTGCAAAGCAGAGTGCGAAGGGACCGGGAACGTGTGATCCTTGGTGCTGCAACAGTTGAAGGCATCAAGAAAAGAAGAAAGGTGGTAGAGGATGCACATGAAAGCGAGGATGAGGAAAACCGGACTGATCATACTATGCTGCAATATTGTAGTGATGATGAGGAAAACAGGAGTGGGCATAGAGTTCCTTGTTTTCGTATCGACGACGATGAGTAGCGAATGGACTGGCAAAGGTAAATACTATTACTTAATGTTCTTTGTTTTGGTATCTATGGGACTGGTGACCTGATGTGATCAATCTTCTCTCCAGGTAGAATAATCCTTGAAGATTCTAGGAGCAAAATGATGATCCTGATGGTTGTAGCAAGATGATGATCCTGATGGTTGTAGCAAAACGATGATCCTGATGGTTGTAGCAATAGTGATGTAGTTATCCTGATTCACAGTGCTTTAAGATTCCAGCAGCAAAATTGAGATGTTATGCTTGCTGTTTTGACCTGAATTGAGATGTTATTGTAGCTGTTATGCTTGCTGTCAAAATGTTGTCTTGTAATGCAAAAGATTGCAAAATGATCAAGTTTTGGTCAGAATGTTTTTTGTAGTTGTTGTGATCATTTAGTAGTTGTTTTGGTCAGAATGTTGTCTTGTAGATGCTATTTTAACTGAATTTTGGTCAGAACTGAAGATGCTATTTTAACTGAATTTTGGTCAGAACTGAAGGTGAGCAAAAAAATATGCGCCAGCGGGGACTCGAACCCACGACCGTGCGCTTGTTTCACTATGTTTCTACCAGTGGGCTAGTCAAGTATATTAGTCTTCCACTCTATGCCAACCTTTTTGAATATATCAAACTAGTCAAGTATGAAGCACACACCTCACTGACAAGTGGGCCACTCGACCCACTCGCTGACAAGTGGGCCATTTTGCTATTGTACCCAAGCTACCAAAAATATGCGCGTGCGGGGGCTCGAACCCACGACCGTGCGCTTATTTCAATGTGTTTCGACCACTGGGCTAGGAAGAGGTTGTTGCTTTTGTACTGTATGCCCACCCTTTTCAATATCAAACAACTCGCTGACAATTGGGCCCACTCGAGACAACTTGCTCCTCCTCCTATCCACTCTTTTCCCCACTCCCCCTCTCCACTCCTCCTCTCCACTCGACCCGCTCCTCCTCTTTGCCGCCACCGGCTTCTTCCTCTCCCACCGCCGGCGGCTCCTTCCTCTTCCGTCGCCGACTCTCCGTCGCCGTGGGTATGAATCCGCTTCCTCTTCCTCTTCCTATCTACTATTATGATAGATTAGGGTGATTTTATTAGGGTTCTTGCCACCGGATTAGGGTTTGATTAGGATGTTTTTTAATACATTTTTTGTTTAGGGCGACGCCTCCCCTTCTCCTCCCCGGCGCCTCTGCTGGTCCGACGCCTCCCGCGCGGCTTGCCCTACGCCGCCGGCGACCACTTCTTCTCGGACTCCGGCGTAGGTAAGCCATCCGCTTCATATCCTCTCTCCTTTCTCTCCTTTCCTCTTCTCGGACTTCTATTAGGGTTTGAGAATCTAGGATTTGTTATGCATACTAGGCATCTATTGGTGGATTTAGGCATAGTATGTTCTTGGTGGATTTAGTATGCTCTGTTGGTGGATCTAGTGTGGTTGAATTGCTCTGTTGGATTACTATGTTGTTGCTGTTGGTAGTCACCTAACAGCAATTAACTGTTGCTGTGGGTGTAATTAAATAAATTCCATGGTAGACATGTTGTTCTGTTGCTGTTGAATTCTGACTGAATTCTCTTGTTGTTGAATTCTATGGTGAACATGCTGTTACTGTTGCCAAACTGCTGACAACAATTAACATGGCATGCATACAGCAATCCTGTTGCTGTTGCTGTGTAATTAACTGATGAGGAGTGTTTCTTTTGTTACTAGTTGTGGTTATTCTTGTTGACAAGTCTTGTGATGCAGTGGGATTCATGCATATGCAGGTGTAGTGACCTGCATGCATTCTTGCTTGTTTGTCTGTTGATCTTTTTGCCATCAGAAATATTGATGGGTGTTGTTGATGTTGATGTTCTTCTTCTACTCATTGCCCCTTTGCCAAGATAGAGTAGGAGCAAATTGAGGCCATTGCCATTTATAGTAGTATTCCAAATTGAGGCCCTGGCAAACACATGTAGTAATTATTCTACTATTTTGAAGAGCTTGTTTCCTATTTCTGTCCAGTCCTGTTGTTTAATTTACAATGCTGCTTTTCAGATAAGTGAGATGGCTGGCTTGGAAGGTTTCGAGTTCTTCGAGATCATAATTGAGAAATCTTGCAGTAGGCAGGTATGTTTATCATCACTCATTTCTTTATCATCACTCTGCTGTCTAGTGCTTGATTGCCACAATTAACCACTGCTTGATCCTCGTTGCAGAGGCTGCCTGACAAGTTTGCGAAGATGCTCGCCGGCCGTGAGCCCCACAAAGTGAAGCTGCGGGAGGCCGGCAGCGGGCTTCACAGGCTGTGGGAAGTGTTGGTGGTGTTTGATGGTGAAGGCCACATGTACCTAGGGCCCGGCTGGGAGCATTTCGCCCGCGCCCATGAGCTACAGCTCGGGTTCTTCCTTGTCTTCCGCTACGACGGCGACGCCATGTTCACCGTGAAGATGTTCGACAACACCATGTGCCGCATGTACTACCAGCACGACGACGATGCCAGTAAGCTCTCTGCCTCTCTTCTTCCTGTCCTTTTGGCTTCCTCTACCTGCACGACGACAACACCATGTTCACACTTTGTTGCATTTGGCCAGGCAATGGGAGCAGCAGCGGGGATGACGAGGAGAAGAGCGGGGATGACGACGAGGAGCAGAGCGGGGATGACGACGAGGAGCAGAGCGGGGATGACGAGGAGCAGAGCGGGGATGACGAACATGCTATGGTGGTGGCTGACGACGACCCTGCTATGGTGGTGGCGGATGACGACCTTGCTATGGTGGTGGCGGACGACGACCTCGCGATGGTGGTGGCGGACGACGACCTCGCGATGGTGGTGGCGGACGACGACCTCGCGATGGTAGTGGCAGACGACGACCTCGCGATGGTGGCGGCGCCTGCAATCCCACAGCTTGGCGACAGGACCATGCCAATTGTGGTAGAGGAGTACATCCGCGTTGGGATTCGCCACTCTGAGCGCATCAGGTTGATGAAGGAGAAGAAGGAGGAGTGAAGATGTTAAGAAGGTGTTCAGCATGTTAGGTTTAAGCTTGTTAGTGTAATATGAACATGTCAATGTTAAGTATGTCAGGTTTAATTTTGTGCATGCTCATGGATGCTGTATGACAGTGTCATCTAAACAAGTCATGTTTTTAACAATGAATATTCAGTTTGGTAATTGATGGGAATTGAAATTTTTTATGCATGCTCATGGATGAAAGATAAAATTATGGGTTTTTGTGCATGCTCCTGTATGAAACAATATAAGTTTCATTTTTTGAATGCTAAAAAGATGACTCAAACCCTAGCCACGGACGACTGCCGTGACTAAATCCGCCGGTTTTTGAAAACACCGTAAAAATTCAAAAACTGTTTTTCATTTTTTGAATGCAAAAGACATGCGTTTTTCGTGAAGCGGCTACAAGACATGCGTTTTTCGTGAATGCAAAAGACATGCGTTTTTCGTGAATGCAAAAGACATGAGTTTTTCGTGAATGCAAAAGACACCGTAAAGACATGCAAAAGACATAACAGATTTGCACGGCTCAAACCCTAGCCACGGACGGCCGCCGCGACGAAATCGGCCGGTTTTTGAAAACACCGTAAAAAATTCAAAAAAATTCAAAAAAATGGGAGACCTCCGCGTCACATCATCAAATGTGGCCTACCAACTAGCAAAAATACTAAACTTGCAATACCGGCGTTTTCTTGAAAAAGTGTTCTCAAAAACGACCTACCATGAACGAAGATTCATGCCTTTCAAGCCAAACTAGCAATGATATGGCCGCATCCGTTGAATAGTTTCTGATAATATGTCCAAATTGGGCGCATGGCTCCGTCTTGTGATGGCAAACAATGCTGCCAAAGCGAGGTTCCAACTTGTTTAACAAAAAAAACCGTTTTTCATTTTTTGAATGCAAAAGACATGCGTTTTTGTGAAGCGGCTACAAGGAGGGGCACCCCAAACGGCGCCGTTCCATGTCTATCTCAAAGTAGACCCTATTTTACGGACGGTCGCCAAAAAGCATGCATTTCCGACCCTCGTAGCTACTCCCGGCAATTCGGACCACCTTCGGCCGATTTAGCTGGAACCGGCTGCAATTTGAACTGCGGGTCCTCCATAGCTTGCCCGTTATTTTCACTAAAAATGATTTTTAGCTTCACAGGTAGGCATTTCATCACAGAATCGACAACAGATTTGCACGGCTCAAACCCTAGCCACGGACGGCCGCCGCGACGAAATCGGCCGGTTTTTGAAAACACCGTAAAAAATTCAAAAAAATTCAAAAAAATGGGAGACCTCCGCGTCACATCATCAAATGTGGCCTACCAACTAGCAAAAATACTAAACTTGCAATACCGGCGTTTTCTTGAGCTACACGGTATGATTTTAACCATGATTTCTACAAAGTTTACAAAAAAAAACCCTATTTCTACAAAAAAAACCAGGATTTCCCTCCCACACCAAAATTTTCCCTCCACCAAAATTTCCCTCTCCCAAAATTTCCCTCCACTCCCTCCACTCCCTCTCCCACTACCAGGCGGGACCTACCACTCCCTCTCCCACTAACACGCGGGATCCCCTCCCCTCCCCTCCCAAAATTTCCCCATTCCCCTCCTCTCTCCCCGACAAATCCTATCTTCTCCCCATTCCCCTCCCCTCTCCCCGAGCCGCCCCGCCGACGACCGCTCCGTGCCGCCCCGCCACGCCGCACCGCGGTGCGCCGCCCACCCCGACGACGAATCCACCCTTCTCTCTCCCCTCGACGACCGTTGCTACATCGACGGCTACATCAACGACAGTGAGTACATCGGCGACGGTGGCTACATCATCCACATCATCAACGATCGACGACGGCGACAGTTACCCCTCTCCTCTCCCCTCTCCCCCTAGGGTTCGGTAGATCCCCCTCCTGGTCGACCTAGGGTTAGGATTCGGTCGATCTAGGGTTAGGATTCGGTCAATCTAGGGTTAGGATTCGGTTGATCTACGAGCTCCTGGTGGTTCTTGTTCATGTTCATTGGACAAGTTGTTCATGTTCATCGAGCTCCTCCCTCCCTGCTCGAGCAGGGTTGTTCTTGTTCTTGTTCATGTCGATCTAGGGCTAGGATTCGTTTTCTTGTCGATCTAGGGTTAGGATTCGCGCGTCGGCTCCTCCCTCCCTGCTCGAACCCTATTGATCAAGAACATGCTCGCCAGATTCACTCATGGTGCTTGGCTTGGGTCACAGTTGGTTATGTTGCATGCGTGTCCTTGGGTCACAGTAGTGTTTGATCCCCCTCATTGTTTAGGGTTCATGCTGATGGAGAGGAAGTGCATGATTTTAGGGGATGGGGATGGATGAGGAGGTGGATGAGGTTTGAGGAAGACCTCCCTCTGGTTCATGGTTCATATTGCTTGTGTATGATTTAATTACTTGGCTTGTATCAGTAGCACTTGGAGAAGGTGCCCCTCAGGGCCTCTCATGCTACCCATTCCTGTTGTTTTGAGGTTATGGGTGGGTTTGCTGTGCGTTTGGTTATATTGTGCTTGTGCATTGGTTTGGTTCGTGGCGTGTTTACCGCTCTTTTGAGCGGGGAGCTGTGTCACTGATGTTTCTGAACCTGGTGTTTATGTCGTATCTCTCTGATGAGATGTATGGCCAAGTGAATGTTGTCATCATCACGATTCACCCCTATGAAACCAGTAGTTTATTTCCCTTTGATTTCATCGAAAATGATGCCTTGTGCTGGCCCAAGATGTTGTATTATCGTTCTATGGCTGCCCATGATCTGTCCTTTTTTTGCGGGTATGGCGTTCTTTCTGTACTCAAACACAAAAGCAATTTGTGTTAAGTAGAAGGTGTTGTGTTCAGTCACCAAGCTATAGTGGAATTACATGATTCAGATGAGCATTTCTTTATCAGCATAGAGGCCGTCCCGTGTGGCCCTCTCGCCTTTTTTTTTTGTTGTTGTTGCAAAGACCGGGAACTTTATTGAGCAGTTGAGAGTATTTTTTTCATCTGCTTTTGTACTTCTGCAAGTACTGTTGTTTCATGCTTTACTAGTGGAAACATCTAGTTGTTTTGAAGGTCCTCATGATATACTCGTCTAGCTTGCTGTCAGACTGTCTAAGCATGTGTACATGACACTAATTCACTAGTTCATGTTGCTTGCTTGCTAACATACATGTTGCTTGCAAGCATACATGCTTAATTAGGGTTTCCATTAGCAGTACTTGCTTGTATCAGTAGCACATGGAGAAGAAGCTACTTGCTTTCTTATTAATTAGGGTTTGTATCAATAGTATTTGCTTGCTTCTTTTCAATTTCCTTCAATGCTTGCTTGTTTCTATTAGTAGCACTTTGCTTGCTTGCTTGTTTAGTGTACATATATTTCCACTGTACATGCATGCTTGTTTAGTGCACTTACATGTTTGCTTAATTAATAACAGTACATCACATGTATGTGCATGATGGTCCAAATGCTTTCCTTTATTGATACAAGTGCATCATTTTACTTTATCCCTGTTGTATCTGATTGTTGTTTATTCTACTTTGCAAGCACCACCTCAAGATCATCAATGGCAAGGAGGACAAGGTCAAGCATGACGCCAACCGTTGGTATGCAACTTGCTCCTTGTGGTCAGTTTCATAAAATCTGTGTCTTAATATGCTAAGTGAAATGTATTGCTGCAATCTGAATAAGCTGGCTTAATTGTGCCTGTGTGCTGTTAGTCTTCCTTACCTGAATAACTAGGACTAAATGATAATAAAATTTCATAAGATATGTTTGGCTGCCTGTCCATGCATTCCAAACATTCACCTAATAGTTACGTTTCCTTTATCATGCAAAGAAGAGCCTCTCACTGAGTACGAGAAGGTTAGGGCTAGAAATATCATGAGGAACAATTGGATGTTCCAGTCCCTTGGCATCGGTGCAATAGCGTCGATGATTAGGAAAACAAATGGTGTACAAGAAGGTAGAAGTGATGAGGTTCAAGAGGGTAGTGGAGTTATCAATGATGACCCAGAGTACAATCCTAAGGAGGATGAAGTTATTGATGGAGAGGAAGTGGATGATGTTGTAGTCAACAAGATTGTTAAGGTGCAAACTCTGTCTTGCTTGGAGGGTTGGGGTTCTGTTATTCTATGTTATTCCTTGTGCTCACATATTTCTCTTGTGATCTAATGCTTTTTTCCGTGCTGTTCATACGAGGCACTGAAGGAATCTAGGACGAAGAGGCCTGGTGTTAAGAAGACAGTCAGCAAGAAGAACAAGAGCTCAGAAACATCTGCTGCAATGCCTCCAGGAAGGGTGATGGCCCCAGCTCCAGGACAAAAAAAGAGGATCCTGGAACCTGATGAACCTGCCCTTGATAGAGTCACAAGGCAGAAAGCAAGGATGGCGACTGCGACGGACCATCAGGAAAGTATGCTGCGCATGGACTCTCAGACCTTGGTGCAAACGGGTGATGAGTTGCCGCCCATGGATGAAGGAACCACTCTCAGCATGGATGGAAGTGGCACTGTCTGCTTACATGAAGCAGGAACCATCTGCATTGATGAAGCAGGCACTGTTCACACAGACCTCAGCCCTGTTGCACCTTCTATTGATAGGAACGCTGTCATCAATGAAGAAGAACAGCAGCTTGTGCTTCAATCAGGCAAGTTGACCTTTGCAATGCTATCTTTTACTAGTGCATTTTCCAAATGGAATGATCATGTATGCTTTTGTCGATTCCTGCATTTGTCGATTTCTATTCTAAATTATGAGTTCAGATTCATTTTCAGATGCAATGATTCCCAAGACTAGACTTAGAAAGGGCAAAGGGCTAGAGAGGATCACCAAGTCGCTTGGTAGCAAGGTGCCTATCCAAATTGCCGAAGGGATGATTCGACCAGAGAAGCCTCTGCAGGCAGCAAAGCTTGCTTCTGAGTGTGGACTCATTGCAAAAAGCCATCTTCCGGTTCTTCCTCACTTCAAGCTATACAAAAAAAATGCCAGTCTATTGGAGAACTACATTGGGAAAGTTGCTGTAAGCTACTTGTTTCATAGTTAATGTGCTATCTATTTTCTGTTACACCTATGCATGATCACTAATATTGTTCCTACCTTCTTTGCTATCTTGGTAGGCAAATTTTGAGATGGACACGGACTCGGAGACCATCAAGACCTCGTGCAAAGATATTCTGCAGAAATATTCAAAGAACAGATGCCATCAGATCAAGAAGAAGTATTTTGATACCGTAGCCGCAAATAAAGTCAGCACTAAGTCTCCGGTGCCTGATCTAACGGATGGTGAATGGCAAGCTCTGGTGGAGATGTGGTCTACCCCAAGACACAAGGTTTGTCTCAGCTTTGTTTGATGCTTTATGTTCTGCACATGATATGCTAGTGCTAGATCATGCTGACAGTATGCTTTTTTGTAGGAAACCTGTGTGTCGAACAAGATGAATCGAGAAAAAGTCGTGTACAATCACAGAACTGGTTCCAGGCACTACACAGCACACATTTTTGCCACTGTGAGAACACTTCTCTAGAGACCTTACCGTTTGATCCTCATTGAATAACATTTCTGATTCTTGCTGAATAACATTTTGATTTTTGTTGAAAAACATTTCAGAAAGAAGAGCGTAAGGGTGAGGAGCTGTCTGCGATTGACTTGTTTAAGGCCACCCACAACAGCAAGAAGCACGGGTTTTCGGAGCCAGTCAAGACTGCTATAGTAAGTCACTCCATGCTTTACCCTGTTTGATTCACAGCCAGCCTGTTTGATGCTTTGATGATTTGATGTTGTTTGATTCGGAGCCAGTCAAGAACACACGCTATGTTCCATGCTTTGATGTTGTTTGATAGTTCAACAAATATATCAGAACTTGCTGTAGCTATTTGATGCATATTTTATGATATGATGAAATTTGATCTGAATGTTAGTTTGATGACCGGCTCACTCGGGAAGCCATCTTATATAGAACCACCATTCTAGGCTTAATGAAGTGATCAGATTGTTCCAATTGCATGTCTCCAGGTCACTAGTCATCATCTTCTTGTATAGATTTTGTGTGCTGGTTTGGTTACTTCAAATAATCCATTTGTGTGCTGGTTTGGTTTCTCTTGCTTGGTTTGGTTTGCAAAATGTGAAATAGATCTCCCACTAATGCCTATCATTTTCCTCCATATGCTAGCTTGAGATGGAAAATATGATGGAAGCGCCGGTACCAGAAGGTGAAGAGCCAAAGTCTGCTGTCGAAATTGTCGAGCAAGTCCTCAAGACCGAAGTCAAGCAAAGCACATTCCTCAGGAATGTTGGGCTCCAGTCATCTAGGAACAACAAAGCTGCTGCTCATGTTCGTGACCTTGAGCAGAAGCTGGAGAGGTCCGAGCTTCAAGCTAAACTGGTGCAAGAAGAATTGGCGGCAATCAAGATGAAGGCGGAAGAATCTGAAGCTGCACGCGACAAGGAACTTGAGCTGCTGCGCAAGAAGTCTGAAGAACAGGAATAGAAGTTAGCCGACTTGATGGCTCTCTTTGGAGCTAAGGTAGTTTGAACCTGGGATGAGTAGTTTGAACTTGTGAACCTGGGTTGAGTAGTTTGGAGCTGCTGCTGTTACACTTTGTTGCATTTTGCACTTGTGAACCTGAGTTGAGTAGTTTGGAGCTGCTGCTGTTACACTTTGTTGCATTTTGCACTTGTGAACCTGGGAGCTGTTATGTGAACCTGTGTTTTTTTTCTGTGAAGTTATGTGGAGCACTTGTGGATCACAAGTGCACCTGGGTTGTGGGCCTTTCTGTTTATAGTTATGCAAAATATGAACCTAGGCTCTAAAAAGGCCGAGGCCCAAACAAGAATTTGACTAAAAAGGCTTGGGCCTAAAAAAAGAAATGACTATAAGAAAAAAAAACTATAAAAGGCTGCATAACAGAAAATAAAAAGGCCAAGGCCCAAATTCAAACTAGACTAAAAAGGCTGTGGCCCAAAACAATAGTGGAATATAAAAAAAAATTCATCAGAAAAAGGCTCCATTCCAAGAAATTAAAAGGCCAAATTATTGGGCCAGGCCCATGCAGATAAGCAAAATAAAGAGAAAAAAATTTAAATTAAATGGGCTGAACTATTGGGCTTGGCCCATCAAGACGGCTGAAATGGACCGGGCTGATTCTCTTTTACGACCTTTTCATTTGGTCGTAAGTTTGCCACGTCAGCTTGCCACGGTGGATCTGACGTGGTGTGGTCGGATTGCTAGTGACCAAAACAGTTGGTCGTTAAATCTACGACCTTTTTTTTGGTCGTAAACGTTTGCGACCATTCCAGAAGAAAGGTCGCTATAATCAGTTTATGACGGCCAGCTTTTGACCTTATGTTTTTGGTCACAAAAAGGTCACAAATGGAAATTTGTGACCATTCAGTGACCAATAGTGGTGGTCACAAGTTGACATATTTCTTGTAGTGCCCCCAGGTGTAGGAGTTGGTTCTATGCGCATGGGGGAGTTGGACCCGAAGACAGACAAAGTTTCGACGAAGGCATGTCTGAACACAGCCGACGATAACATACTTGTTGCAATAGAAGAGGCTCGAACGGGGGTGTTCCAGCCGAACAGAGAGAACGACGAGCTTACGCGTGCCCTGGGAAATCCTGAACACCCGGGAAGAACACGAGGCAAGGGCGCTATTCCGTGGTATGAGGGGTTTTCGGACTGGAACGCCGACTACAGAACCCGTGCGAGAAGGAAGATTGCGGAGGAGAAGCAGAGGAAGATGGAGGAGGAGAAGAGGAAGCTGGACTATGAACGCCTTCAAGGCCTAGAATCAGCGCACGCGGACTTGGCAGACAAATTCCAGCGGTAGCAGGAGCAGATCGACTCACTTAGCCAGCAAAGGGGGTCTCAGTAGCTGCAATAGCTAGCGGATGATCCAGCATTGGATACCACCACCCCATCCATGCCGAGAAGCAGCGTGGGTTCCGCCCCGTTTGATGCAATGCTGGATAGATACCCCGTGGATGACATCATGGAGAACACTAACTGCGAGCTACACTTCAAAATGAAGAACATATCCATGAAGGTGGCGGACGGCGTTGCTTACAAATTCCCCCGATGCAACCTTCCATTGCAACCCGATTCCAGCAGGCTATGCTCGTGTCGTGGTTGATGAGGTGGTGGACCAATATTCGGGGCTAGAGCTTGATATTCCTAGAGGTGACGAGGAGCACACACTCGGAGATGCCAAACATCATATCATCCTATGGAGAAAGGATTGCATCATCTTTCGAAGGCCACCGACACCGCGTCACCCGACTCCTCGTCGAAGTCCGCCACCGAGTCAGCAGACTCCCGCTCCTCCAAGTCCACCAACGCGTGAGGCCACTCCTCCTCCTCCAAGTCCGGCAAAGTGTCAGGCCACTCCTCCTCCAAGTCCGACACAGCGTCAGACGTCCACTCCTCCTCCAAGTCTGGCAAAGTGTCAGGCCGCTCCTCCTCCAAGTCCGGCACAGTTTCAGGCCACTCCTCCTCGTCCAACTCAGCCACGTCAGCCGTCTCCGCCGCCTCAGCAATCGCAGAAGAGACACCCCGCAGCTATCGTGCGTAGCAGTACCAGTCGAGGTCATAGTACAGGAAGTACAGGCGGAGGCAAGCGATATAAATATGGTCCAAACCTCACTACTCCACTTCCTGAGAGGGCTTACGATAGGACCAAGGAGCAAACCAATGCCATAGTGCGGGCAAAAGTCGACGCCCGTTTTGGACCGAAACCGCCACCGCCGCCAAGGGAGAAAGTGCCTGTGGAAGTTATTGACCACTTCATTCGTATGGCTGAACCACCAGCTCCTAAGCCTGTTGACACAGACTATGAGCGCCACATCAAGAAGTTACATCGACAACGTCTATAGAAGGAGGCGAGCTCGAGCTCGAGCAAACAACAAGCAGGTGTCAAAAAATGCGGGAGAACCGTTGCCCAGCTGGGAGAACAGTGGGCTCAATCGATCCCCCCGCTTGTTGTGCCGCCAACAACACGTGACAGTACACACGGCCAATATTATTGTGGGCAAACAGTTTACGTTCCCCAGGTGGGCGATGTGGTAATAACCCAGCAGCATATAACGCAGGCTGAAGAACTCAAGATCACTGTTGGACAACTCCTCGAGATCGAGGACATGCCTGTGCTTACAGAGGAGGAAATAAAATGGAAATATGTCCGGGGCCAACCTTTGGTCAAGCCAGAAGATGTCAAGAAGCTCCCAACGAGAATGTATGAATTGCATCAATGGTACATGGACATTATCAAGAGATCCGATCGACAGTCCCTCATGGTGCAAGTCAACAAGGATCATTACTACCATGAGAAACCTGTGACCGTTGAGTATTTTGAACTGTTTCAGTTATACAATCAAGACGCAGTCGACAAATCTATCGTCAGTTGCTATTGTCTGTAAGTGATTTCTTTCTGTAATTTAAGTCTCAAGCTAGCTGTATTGATCCTTTTGATCAATCATTACCTGTAATTATCCTCACTATATTCTTTTCTGTGGTATTATGCAGGATGAAGATGTATGAAATGACAAAAGGTGGACGCTATGGCATTCGGTTCATTGAGCCAAACACCGTTAATGAATACACATGGAAAATAAGCAAGCATTATGAAAAGCAGGTAGAGGACAGCATGTTCGAGTTCTTGAAGCGCCTCAAATACAATGAAGATATACTACTTCCTTACAACTTTCAGTGAGTCACACTTTCTTGTACTACAAATTCTCTGGTTTTGCCTACTAGCTAGCTAGCTACATGTTTTTGCTTACATATGCCCGCTTAATTAAGGCATGCAAACGTGTGTGCATGCAGATTTCACTGGATCTTGTGTATCATTAAAGTTGACGAAGGAACAGTTGAAATACTGGACTCACTACTCGAAGAAAATAGTGACTATAACATCTTGTTTGGGATAGTCAACAGGTAATTTCAATCATTATTAACTACATATCTCGGCCGATTTAGTTCGTCATTTCATGATATGAACTATTTAATAACCCCTTTATTCATTTTTTTTGTCGGCGGGCAGGGCTTGGGCAAGGTTCATCAGCAAAATGGAAGGCGAATGGAAACGACAACTGAGATGGCTTCGACCCAAGGTAAGTAATTAAGTAGTGCTAGCTAGCTGCCATCTTTTTGATATTATCATGCTTGATTAATTATTATCTGATCAAATTAAATTCCATTCTCGTAAAGGCCATAAAGCAGGCGTAGGGGACTGATCTGTGTGCATACTGCGTTTGCGAGAACATTCGCATGATGGTGTCCGAAAGAAGCAGATCTCAAAGACAGGAATGGATACGCTTGTCAGAACACTATTCACAATTTGTGCACCATTATCGATATCTAGTCACACAACTAATACACATGCATATTGATCTCCTTCTTAACAGTTCACAGAGGTGCGGGACAAGCTCCTAGATACGGAGCGCGTACAAGCACTTCAAGAGGAAATAGCAGGATTTTTGCTCGACCAGGTCATAAATCCGAAGGGAGAATACTATTACCCGCTACCGCCCCCATCGACCAGGTCATGAACCACTTCCAATTTGTCATCGTGCTCCGAAGACACCAATTAGGCTAATGCAACTGGCTCCGAAGGCAACATGCATATGTACGAGAAATTGTATATAGCTATACATGTGTGTATGTGTGAATTAATATGATGGTTTGTGAGACATTGATGATCTATATATATGATTGGTTCTACTAGCTACCATATATATGCATAACGTGTACAATGTGTAGTATCATAAAATACCAGCAAATGAAAAAGAATTAAAATGGAAAACACAAAATTAAATGAAAAAGAAATCATAAAACCAACCCCCCCCCCCCAAACATTTTAGTACCGGTTTGGTGTTACCAACCGGTACTAAAGGGCTCCCGGCCCCCGGAGTTGGCTCGTGCCACGTGGTTGCCCTTTAGCACCGGTTCGTGCTGAACCGGTACTAAAGGGAGGTAGTGTCGGTTATGAAACCGACACCAAAGGGCCTTACGAACCGGTGCTATTGCCCGGTTCTGCACTAGTGCACGCCGCCCCCACCGCTGCCGCTATCGTCCCCACGCGGCCCTCCTCTCCTCCGCGAGCATCCATCCCTATCTCCAACATCCCTCCCGTTCCCCCTCCGGCCAACTTCAGGCCCCCACTCGCCACCCACGCTCTCCTCTGCGCCGCTCCCCTCCGCCTCCATCTCCATTCCGATCGGCGCATACGGGTTCGGGGTCCCTACCAAATAGCCCACGGAGCCCATCAGGGACACCGTCAAGCACGACCTCACGTGCATCGTCAGAAATCTCAAGCTCATCGTGTTCCCCAACCCCTTCCGCAAGGACCCCGGCAAAGCACCCCTCTGGCATCCTTCCTCCATAAGAAAAATTACCTACGAGGGTAGGGACTCCGGCCGTCGGCGTTGGCCGCAAGCATACGCCGCTGCCACCTCCATGTAGGACGGACTTGGAGGCAGCTGACGGGGTTAGGCAGCTGATTGGTTTTTTCATTTTTTGAATGAGGGTGTCTTTGTGAAATTCCAGGGACTATTTTATAAACCCCCCCCCCCCCCCGCCTAAGACCGGCAAATGTCAACCGTTACACCACTTCAGTTTTTCGGGTCCCGTCTGTCATTATCGTCATCAAATGAGACAAAGCCGCCAACTAGTGTTTTCTGTAAAAAAATTAGCCTCGAATTTAATGATTTTTGGCACAAAACTGTAGCATTGTGGTTTCTGATATCCTAGCGTTCAATGTCCATGTTTTCTACAATCAGTTTGTCTAATTCACATCTAAATGTTTTCTAAGAATGTCACATCTAATCTTCTACAATTCACTCGTCCAATCTCCATCAACAACGCGGCTGCACCGCGTACAGCTTCGTCGCCAGTGCATCCACCCACGTGCAGAACAAGATGCCATGCATGCATCACCACGGGAAGGCAACCAAGGCACGGCAAGGTACGCATGCTATGCATTTGCAAAATCAAGCTCCTGACTGGTATCCGTTCGTAGGGCGTCTCCAAAAATTTGGGGCCCCGGTGCGAAAAATATATATGCTAAATTTGGGGCCTCGGTGCGAAAAAATATATGTGTGTATTAATGCCACGAAAAAATATATATGGCACGGTTTTCTACTCCAGTTAAGTAATTATTATGTGTGTATTTATTTTTAGGGAATTCTAAAATATTAAGCCTTTTTTATTTCCAGCTCTTTGATTCCCCTCGATAGGTTGTTTCCACTAAAAGTCTACGGTAAAAAAAATGGCCCCACGAATGGAGTGATCACCATGAATGGTGCATGCAATTACCACGCTAATTGGCCCCTCGAATTGGTCCTTTCCTCCCTCATGCATGCAATTACCGCGCTTGAAGATCCGGAAATAAATGGTGCATGCAGTAGAGAGTTCCCGTGAAATGGAAAGGAATCAGGAATCAGGCGCATGCGGGGGGAGATAATTAACGTAAGAAATCCCGTACATGCAGGGGTGCATAGAGAAGAAAGAAATCTCTCGCCGACGAGATCATGCTTGACATGCAATATGATTAACGCGAGATTAATGATTTTGGGGCCCCACTTTTATAGGGGGCCCTGTGCGGTCGTCCACCTTGGCCATCCTCATCGACGGCCCTCTCCGTACGGCACGCAGGTGGCGGTGGCGGCGGCGGCGACAGAGATCGGGGACAGCGGGCTGTTGCGGAGACAGCGTGATGCCGCCGTCGGTGGAGGGGGCGGAGGGCATCACGGCCGTTGTCTGTCCGCTGCACGGTGACGTGATGGCCTGTGCAGCTAGTTCGAGCACCATCAGGCGGCCAGCATTGAGCGGCGCGGTGTAGAGCAGTGGCTTGCATGTAGAACCGGAAAGAAGTGAGGCAACGTGATTGTATTGGTCAAGCCAAAGGGCTAAATATCCATGTACATGGGGCATGCAGACGTGCATGACGACGTGGTAACAAACTCCTAGAGGCTATCTAGCTAACAACCTAATGATCCTAGTTTACAAGAAAGGATAAGCACAAGTATACATGAGACCCGATAGCACAACAGAAAGGTGCGTTCAACATTGCCTCTGGGCGTCGCCGTGCAGACGGCGAGCAGGAGGAAGACGAGGACTGGCTTGGATGGACAGCCACATTTCGGCTTGTGGTTTGTGTATTTCTATTTTGCGTTGGAATCGATGAGGTGAAGGAAGCCACGTACGAGATCGATCCATGCAAGCGTGCATTGATTGCTAGCTAGACATTGCATGCGGGTTAGACACTCTACACATGCCTTCTACTTTTTCTGTGTTTATTACACATGCGTACTTAGGAGAAGGATCAAGTAGACAAATTGGCATAACAGGAGGAAAGGACTGTCCCTCGCGTCCCTCGCGTCGCCCCCGCCCTGGGCCACTCGGGGGCTCTCCAACCCTAGGCGGCGCCGCCGCCCTCTCCTTCTCCCATCCTCGCGCCGCCGCTGGGTGACGCTGCCGGGTGAAACCCGCGTGGCAGACAGCGGCGGCGGGGGACTCCCTCTCTCGACTCCCCTTCCTACACGGGCGGCGGATCTAGGCGGCAGGCGGTGGTGTCCTGCGGCGCTCGCGGTTTGGCGCGAGGTGGCAGGCCTCGGCGAGCGTTGGCAGGGCGCGGGGCACGCGGCGGCGAGCCTCGGCAGGCGGTCCCGGCTGCGCGCAGGGCTGACTCCGGGGCGGCGGCGCGGGCATGGATCCATCGCGGATCTGATCCTGCGGGCGCGGTCTCGGCCTCCCCTGCTCGGCCGGCGGTTCTCGGTGGGGGGGCTTCTCCTTGCTGAGATCTGGCAGCGGGATCATCCAGATCCCGGCAAAGAATGGCGGCGACCAGTGCACGAGAGATGGAGGTCTTCGATCAGATCCGGGTGAAAACCTGCTATTGGCTATTGCCAAGGCCGGCGATGGCGCCGCTGTCTGCGTCGTTCCCTTTCTGAAGGCTTCGTCGTGGAGAAGTTTAAGGCCACTCTCTGCTACCTCCGGGGGAAACCCTAGATAAGTAGATCAGATGACGGCGGCTCTCTGGTGTCATTTCCCCCGGGGGCGTCATTCTTGGAGGTACACACGGGCTCAAGGGACTAGAGGACGACGACTACGGTGGAGCGGTGCTTCATCTTACACATTGATGATGGCGGATCTCGGCAGCGTGGCGTTGTGGAGACTCGGCATCTGATGCATTGAGATGGACTCGTGCAGGAGGAGGAAGCTGTCTGGCGTCATGGTGGCGTTGATTGTAGATAGGCCTGGCAAGGTCGGTGCTTCAGTTCTTCTCTGAGGATGTACCGAGGGATGAAGGAGGTGACAGCCCTTGCAGCGTGTGGTGCTCACTGTGAGTGTGCCAGAACGGTGTGGGACCCAATTCAGGTAGTGTCTTGGATGGGACACCCGGCTTTAGATGTTAGGCTTTGATTCAATGTCTGTTTGGTATTAGGCCCGGACATTTGGCACGCCTTCATCATGGGGATAGGAGTAGCAACGGTGTTGCCAAGATGGTGGCTTAAGGCTTATTGATGTATCACCCTGTATGATCTTTGTGAATAATTAATAATATGGCTGCATGCATCGTCCAGATGCAGAGGCCGGGGTGCGTACTCAGCTGTAGCATTGTAAACTGGCCATGTAATATCCAAGATCTACGATGTGCAGATCAGATCAACGGCATCTCCTTCCAAGCACTCCTGCATGTGGCCGACACACTCGCCCAGTTAGCTGACAAGAACCAATGTACAGTATGATGCATTGCTGCTCGGATTGCATGGGCTCACGCCAAGAGAGAAAGAGAACAGAAGAGACAGATGAAGATGACGCGTATGCCCAGGTTATCATCGAGAGAAACGAGCGACCCCGGCCGGGATTATGCTTACAAACAGGGTCTAGGATTGGTTTAGAGTTGAAAACGACTTGGATTGCAGAGGATATGGTACAAACTTCAGGGATTTGGACGTGAGAGTTCATTTACGACGAGCTCTACAATCTCTATGTTTAAATCAGACTTCACTCTGCAATGTACGCCACCAGCCGTCTTCGATCCAACAACGTACACTTCATCCTCGACTACACGCGCGCCGCGATCCGAGCCGTCTACAAGTTAGTTGCAACATACTCGCAGTTCCTTCTCAAGTATCCGTGAGTCGTCACTAACCGACATGCCAAGGTATGTCGTCGGGAAGGATCCGAGCCGGCAGTTAAGCCAGTTTCGATCCGATGCTTCTCCTCACCGGAGTAGCCTAATAACATCACCCCACTCCTATTGAAGTTGGTCATAAGACCGAATATTTCTTGGAAGCATAACAAAAGGAATTTGACGTGTATAATGTCCGCGGCCGAACCCTCAACCATCAAGATCGTGTCATCGACATATTGTGGGTGGGTAATCCCTCCCGAGCCTAGGGGATGAGGGCATACCACCTGGCCCTGATAAGACCCGCCCTCTTTGCCAAGTCTAATATGTTTGGCTGAACGGCCACTCATCACCAGTTGCATCACCCTGGCAATCCAATGTTGGTCAAAGCCTTTCCTAATCAGAACTTCTCAAAGGAAGGACCAATGAATGGTGTCGTATGCCTTATGGAAGTCAATCTTGAAAAAAACAGCTTTGAGGTTTCTCAGCTTCACCTCATGGAGAATCTCGCGAAGAACCAGGATACCATCTAGGATAAACCGACCCTTAATTAAGGAGGTCTTGTTCAGGTGGGTAATCTGTGATGCAATCGGGGCCGCCCTAATGGGGTAGCCCTTGGCCAGAATCAGGAAGATCACATTAAGAGATGTGATCAGCCGAAACTGCCTCATGTCCGATGCTCCTGGTATCTTGGGAATTAGAGAGATGATCCCATAGTTCAGCCGGGAGATATCTAAAACGCCTTGAGACAATTCTCGGAACAGTGCCACAACTTTCCCGTTAATGGACTGCAAAAGTACTTGGAAGAAACGGACCGGTAGACCATCAGGGCCCGGGGCCGGGGAAGAACCCATATTTCTTGTGTGGCAGCTTAAGACATTCTTCCCATGTCATGTTCATCGAGTTTGTCGAGTTTTTACATTCAGCAATGTCATTGCATTATACAAAGCAAACCGTCCTGTTGAGGGCATCTACCTGCCTATATTAATTGATTTATACCAAACCAAATCTTTGGCAAGTCCTAATAAAAACACTCAGGAAAATATTTACCGAGTATCCGAGGAAAAAGTCTCGCAAACATGGCTTTGCCAGCCCAGGGTAGGGCGAAACACCTATGCGAGTGTTACACTCATGAAACCCTCTGCAAAGTGTGGGCAGCGCCTATTTCTGGCGATCAGCGAGTCGCGTTCTGACTCGCAGAAGCCAGCGACCATATGGGCCGGCCCATGTGCGCAGGTAAGCAACTGGTGTTTCCTGTTTTTTTTCTTTTTTCTTTTTTGCTTTCTTTCTTACTTTTGTTTATACTTTAAAATATTCTAAATAAATATATCACAAAAACACTCTCTCAAAAACACATTTAGAAAAATGTTGAATAGGAATTTAAAAATGTTGAACTAGAATTTGAAAAATGTTGAACAAGTTTTTAATTTTTTTAAAATAAGTACTAAAAATGTTGAATAAGTATTTTAAAAATCTTGAATCAGTACTTAAAATGTTGAACGGGTATATGAAAAATGTTGAACAAGTATTTAAAAATGTTATACATGTATTAGGAAAATGTTGAACAAGTATTTAAAACGATGTAGAACAAAATTTAAAAAGATTTTGAACGAAATATTTGAAAAAATGTTGATCATGTATAAAAAATGTTGAATAATTATTTGAGAAATGTAGAACAAGTATTTGAAAAATGTCAAAGAAATTATTTGAAAAAATGTTAAACACGTATTTAAAAAAATGTTGATCATGTATATAAAAAAATATTGAAGAATTATTTGAAAAATGTTGAACAGGTATTTCAGAAATGTTGAATAAGTATTTGAAAGAAATGTTTAACATGTATATGAAAATGCAGGAAACGCTAAGAGGGCGAGGCTGTACTACACGAAAATGCTGAGAAGCTGGCAGCCTCAGATTGTTTCGGACTCACCAAGCTGGACCAGCTAAGCAAGCACGTACAGGCGCACGGCAAGCTGTCTGCCTTAATTAGCTCGATTCGAACACGCACACACTAACCTGACTTCGCTGGTCAAGAGTACTACTCCTAATGGAGTAACAAACAGCTCAGCACTGCGTATTTGCACGTGCATTCCATCATCGTCTTGGTCATAGCGGAAAGAAGGATATAGCATTCGATAGAGCGGCGTTTGCTCAGGCGTGCGACACAGACCTATCCAAGGTGTTGGCGCTGGGACTTCCAGTGGAACTCGAAGGGAACATGCGCTGGAAGCAGGCCAGAACATTTCATCTTAAACTCAAGTTTCTGATACATCCCATTCACAAGGAGGAAATCACGCGTACAGTATATGGAGCAGTTCACCGCACACTTATGACGACTTACTCTCCTTTCTCACGTTCTCCTCTTGGCAGGAGAAGGAAACTGGCACTGCATATGCTGGGCATTCTACTTGGACGAGCCAGCTATTTATAGGCAAGGTGCATGCCGGTTTCTCAATATGGGTTATTTTTTTTCGCGAATACGTAAAAGTGCGTATCATTTCATTGATAGGAAGGGGGGTACAGGAGAGCCTTTTTGATGGTGGGATGCTCAGCCCACAATATTACATACATACACGCCTATGCCAGCAAAGGTTGAGCCCGCGAGCACCAGCTCGAGCCCAGGTCCGGGCCTCGTCTTGAATAGACGCCAACAGCGTCGAGATGGAGGGAGTATCGTCGTCGATCGCGCAGCGGTTGCGGTGCTTCCATATGAACCATGCGGTGAGCGTGGCTAGCGTGGCAAGACCCTTGCGAAGGCCAGAGGGGGATCCAGCGATGGTCGTCGTGCACCAGGTGAGGAAGTCTTCGTCTCCAGACGGAGGGTGGGTAATGGCACACACCCAGGCGAGCGCATCATGCCAGATTTACCGAGAGAAAGGGCAGCCAATGATAATGTGCTGCATGGTCTCCTCGGCCTGATCGCAAAGGACGCAGTGGTTGTTGTGTGGCAGGCCATGCCGGGCAAGTCTAGCTGCAGTCCAGCAACGGTCGAGGTCGGCGAGCCAAGTGAAAATTTTGACTCGCAGGGGGCCCAGCATTTCCATGTCATGCGCCAGAAGGGGGCCGAGGTGGATCCAGCGTACAAGGCCAGGTAGCAAGACTTGGACGAGTACCTAGCATTCGTAGTCCATCTCCATTTCAAGCAGTCGGGGGAACTGGATAGCGCAATCGGTTGTAGCATTCTCCACAGGTTCACATAGTCGGCGAGTGCACCAGGGGTCAGGGCGCCGCGAAGATCGGCGATCCAACTGCGATCGTGGAGCGCCTCCGCGACTGTGCGTTTCCGCTGGCGTCGTGGCACAAGGGGTAGGAGGGAAGGGGCCACGACAAACACTGTCTGGCCATTGATCCAGTGGTTTGTCCATAACCGGCAGGTCCGGCGTCACCGACGTCCCAGGAAGTCGAGGCCCGAAAGATAGCGGAGGCGTCGGGGTCACTCGGGAGATGAAGATGCACCCAAGGTATGGTGGAGTCGGCGCGTTGGAGCCACAACCAGCGCACACGCAGCACAATGCCTTGGCGGTATAGGTCCTGGATGCCGAGACTGCCGAGCTCGAGAGGGCGGCAGACGTGCTGCCAGTTGACGGGGTCATGCCCACTCTGGGTGTCCTTCCTGTCGTGCCAGAGGAACTCTCTGATGATGCAATTGACCTGCTTGAGCACCGGAGGGCAGATGGCGATGGAGACCATGATGTGTGAGGGGATTGCACATAACACATGGCGAACTAGGGCAAGGCGTTCACCACGGGAGAGGAGAGTTGCGTGCCATGTTGATAGCTTCTTGGACAGCTTTTCAATGATAGGAAGCAAGGAAGACGACGATGGCTTCCGCACGGATAGGGGGATGCCAAGGTAGATGATGGGGAAGCTCACCATGGCGCAGGCCAGCTCGCTCGCGATGCATGCGATCTCCTCTTCCCCACAGTGAATGGGCGTGGCCGAGCACTTCGAGAAGTTAGTGCAAAGCCCGGATGCCACCCCAAAGACTCGCAGTAGCTCACGGATGACCCGTAGGTCACAGGGGGAGGGGTGGCAGAACACGACGACGTCTTCGGCATAGATAGAAATGCTCGATGCTGCATGGCGGGCGGTGAGACGTTGCAGAAGTCCACGCCGATGGGCATGCACAAGTAAGGAATTGAGGACATCGATGGCCATCGTGAATAGCATCATGGAGATAGGGTCTCCTTGCCGCAGGTCGCAGGCGAGGGTGATCGGGGGGCCGGGGGACCCGTTGATGAGGACGCGCGTGATGAGCCATTCGATCCAGCGCCTACCAAAGCCCAGGTGACGAAGGACGTCGATGATGAAGGGCCAGGAGACTGTGTCGAAAGCGCGCGCGATGTCGAGCTTGACGAGCAGTCTGCTGGACAAGCATGAAGTTATCATGCACACAGCGACCGGTGATGAACGCGCTCTGGTTAGTGGACACGAGCTGGCTCAGCCGGGGAGCGAGTCGAAGCGAGAGGACTTTGGCGATGAGCTTAGCAATAAGGTGGATCAAGCTGATAGGCCGGTAGTCTAAGAGAGCGGAGGCGTCTTGTTTTTTTGGCAGGAGGGTGATGAGGGCCTCATTGAGACGCTGCAAGCTGCGCCCGTTCATGGAGTAGAATTTGTCGAACACCTCGCAGATGTCAGCCTTGATCGTGTCCCAGCAGGCAACTAGGAACTCCGAGATGAAGCCATCTGTATCCAAAAAGGGAGGAGAAGTGCGTTCTACCAAAGTTTACATGGTATCAGAACCCTGGTCTTCTTGTTCGTCTATCTCAGGGCCGCCCTGAGGGGGGTAGGGGGGCGGCCGCCCCGGGCCCCTGAAATCCATGGGCCCCCTCCCGGCCTGTGCGTAGGTAGCCAAAGGCCCAAGCCACATGCAGACGGAAACGACGTAGCGTTGTCCTCGTTCTCCTTCTTCCAGCCCATGGTGTATATGCTTCTACATTAGACCAGGCATGAGGCACGAATCAATTAGGAAACCCTAAAAAATGAATCAATCAGGATCCAGCAGCTTGGAGACACAAACATAGAACGCGTTGCCTATTTCGCCTCGCGCCCTAATCGCGGCCGTACACCAGGGAGCTTTGATCGAGGATGAGGTCCAGTCGTCCAGATTGCAACGAATATGGCTGCACACGGGGTGGGGCGTCTGCGCACCGGCGCTGGATGTCACCTATGGATGAGGGCGGTTGCCGGCCGGCCGGCCGATGTATATTCCGCAAGTATCGTTAACCATTATGTTTCTGCAGTTTGATACTTTATTCTTGTGGTCTAAATCTCAAAGAGATCAAGAACGAAGGGTTATGTTCTGGATAATGATTTTGACGACTATTTTTCAGATGAACTATGCAATGATGGAATAAATTGGGAAATTAGGTCCAGATTTATTAAGTTTTAGACGAACTATCACAATACTTCTGCTTTGATTTTTGAAGATATGAAACAATATTTTTCATATCATTTATATTTATTTTTTCATGATTCTAAATTAAGTTTTCAGGTATTGTTATTTATAATATCAATCCTACAATTAGTTGGTTTAAGGACTATTGTGCATATCGAATGCAAACATCATCACAATGAACACGGCTTTGCCTTTCGAAACTATGTCTTGTGATACACATTTAGACACACACACACACACCTTTACTTCCTCCATAGGTCATCATATAAATTTTTTGGGTTACTCTGGGACGCCTAGTTTGGGCAGGGCTATGCAAAGCCCGACCTCAAAATCCTAAGCCTGAGCCCAGCCTGACCCAGCCCAAATGTCGGGCTTTCAAGCACCTTTTTTATAAAAATAATGAACTTTGGGATATTTAAATGATATATTGTACCGATATTTCAAATAAAATAATGATTTATGCCATGTTCGGGCTTTTAGGCCGGGCTTCGGGCAGAAAAGCTGAGCCCGAGCCTGGCCTGGTTGTCGGGCTTTCGGGCCGGGTTGTCAATTCCCGGGTTTACTCGCGAGATCGTAGTGCACAAAATCCAAGTGTTTACAAAACTGATTATTATTGTTATGATGATCAAAAAGGGCCCCCGAGTTTTAGCCCCGGGCCCCCAAATTCTCAGGATCGGCCCTGGTCTAGCTATCGACAAACCATAACCATATCCCATCGCCAGACACCCCAAGTTGGATAGACCAAAAACCCTTCGCCAAAACCCCTCAAGAACCCTATGCCAAAACCACTTGCAACATAACCCATATTGAGGTATGGGTTATGTTGTGTTTGTTGGAGCCAATGGTTTCATGTTATAGGGGTAGGATCCCAATAGCACATACCAAGATGGAGTACGATCAGGAAAAGATCGCTACAACGTGAGAGACAAGGAAGGATTACATCGTGCATTCTAATAATAGAATCCTAGCTTAATAAGAAGACTAGGCTGCAGCCTCTAGAGTCCTAGGAATATAGATGTCAACACTACAATTGTCCTTCCAACTCTACTGCACAACTTTGGACCAATCTTCTGATGGTGTCTGTTGATCAAATTCCCTATGCATCTCACTCCCCAAAAAATTTCACCATCTGACTGTCGGTGACACTAGTCATTCTTGTCATTTTTTCTCTCCTCGCGCACTTGGCCATTGTCCCTCTAGAAACATGATTGTGATGCACACCAAACTAGTTGTTTATATAAGGTCAAGGAATGAACATAGTGCGTGGCCTCGACGTTACTTCTTCACCAAACTTCACATGTTGTGGCCATTTATTTCTACTGCGGCTGCCAATTTTTTAAACTGCGGGTGATATAATTTTTGAAGAAGTGTTGACAATCTTAGTGGAGAATTTCTCATTTGCCTTATGAAAACACATAAACCAAATAAAGCTATCAAATCAGGAAAAAACAGTCAATGCAAACAGAGCAACAACAAAAACCTTCTTGATGTTTTTTTTAAATACATAGAAGGAGTGTCTCCTACTTTATATTACTAAAAGTTAATCATATGTAAAGAAAACAAAACTCTTCTGGTTGATTGACTTACCACTCAGGGTGGAAGTAAAATTGATACATTATCCAAACATGTGCTAAAAATAAATAAAAAACTAGCATACGAAAGATGAATGTGTGCTTTTGTTCTTGTGAAAGAAGCCCTCGAGCCTTTTTTTCGCGGGGAGGAAGGCATCGAGCCTTATTAAAAGGAAAATTGTAATTCATGGATACAAAACAGTCATGCCAGATTATGAGTTTTCATCCAAATGAAAAATATGAGCAAACTCCAGGCAGTGCATTTAACAAAAGGGAATGTAGCATGAAGTCAATGGTAGGTTCAACCAAACAAAGCAAAACCTAGAGTTTTGATCCCAAGAACTCGAGACCCAGCACTCCAAGTGCCCACCTAACCAAATTGCCCTCTGTTTCCACCATTTATCGACCGATCATCACACAACCACACTCACGCAAAGTCCTGATGTGGACCTAGCCACACAACTGTAATCATGCCTGCGCAACACATGTTGTTCAGTAGTGCCTAGGGACACTCACCGTCAACATTAATCCTGTGATGTTCAGAGTCCAGACCACCCAGACATAGTCGATTTATGTACTCACGTGGTGCACCCCGGATAGGGCCGAATCCACCCATCAAGCAGAAAATGTGGTCACAAGCTCTACCTTTACAAACACCTTTCACGGTCAAGGCGAGCACTACAAACCCTCAGCCGCCTGTGGGATGGATCAGAAAGCCTTCATAGATAATCACCACCACATCCGAGATCGACCACCACGTTAATTCCATAGAGATTATGGCATGACCACCACCAAAATGTGTCAGGGCTGCAACCCCGGTGTCTGACCTCCACCACCACCGGTGTCGCACGAGTCTGCCACATCTCTCCGGTTGCATGGGATCCTACAATGCAAGAAGGAAATCCCGCCACCACTATTTCGCCAGCCAAGCTTTGCCCTTGCCATGCTTCGGTGGTTGCGAGGTGGGAAAGAAGGGGAGGAGATGGGGTGGGGCAGGGAAGGCCCTCGTTTTGCCAATCGCCCCTCCAAAGCGACTTTGTTATATAGAAGGTGCATAATAAAATCATCAGTACACATCCCATAAATAAGTCATCATTGCACATGATTGATGATGTAGGCATGAGTCCCCTTTCACTAACAAACTTTTGGTTGACCACACGCCTATTCTTCTTTCATTTTAGTGGAAAGGAAAATGGTATATAATGAAACTGTAATTAGTTTAGGAAATCATTTATCCATAAACCTGGAAAATTGGCCAAGTCTAGAATTTGATCATATACTCCAAAGCCTGACAAAATTGATCCTTCACCGTAGAAAATGTCTTGATTTGGGCACTCACCACATTCGAAGCATTTAGACCAACGACACAGCAGTGGCTCCTCACTATGCAAAAAAAGATAAATCTTTTCTTAGAAGATTCAGATTTATAAAATTTAATATGGGACCCCCCTAAAAATTATCTTTAATGAACAAAACTAGGAGAAACCTTTGACAAACAACAGAGCAACAAAAAGATAAATATATGCAGAAAAGATCTATGAAACATGGGAATGTTACAAACCAGGGAAATATGACATCCTTAAAACATAAATTCAGAAGTATTATAGGAAAACAAGGGTATCGAGAAAGCTCAGATATATAATAATTTGAACCCCATGATGTTTCATCTGCTTGATCTATATTATTGATCTATAGGATTTCAACACAATCTCTTCGGTTTTATTTTTTGGTTTGATCATCATTCTTGATTTTAAATATATCTAAATTTATAAACTGGTATAATTTTTTAAAATTGAAATATTTTCATAATTTTAAAAAAACTTATAATTGAGCTGGCATGCAAGTGATCATGTCCATCATCCATCAATCTTCCTAAAGTTCATAAATTATCTTATTTTAGAAACTGAGAACCAAGTCTATATGATTTTAGAGTTGGGATGCCAAAATTAGATAAGGCCAACAGTCAACAGATCAAACAATCCTTTTCCATTAACGCAATGAATAAATAAAATAACTACTACAAGTGGCGGATCTAGTGGGGGTGCCATGGGTGACGCGGCACCCGGTCCAGAATTGCAAAATGAATTTTAGTATGTATCTAAGAATATATGCTGAAATTATGACTAAATATCTAACTAATTAATATTTTTTTAAGACTATATGCTGAAATTATGATGATATTTAGACTAAATTAGATTATACATAGTGTAAATCTAACATTCTTAAGAAGTTGCTCCCCACTTTTACCTAATCTCTTAGCATGCACACTGTCCACCTCATCACTTTGCCACACAAGCTTTTACCGCAGTGGAACTCTCCATCCAGCAAGGCCTCCTGCATGCAAAAAAAATATTCTTTCGCTAGACTGCTGCATGCAAGCGTCCTCCGCTAGGGGTATCCGATAAACGGCAATTTATACGGGCATGTAGTGGTAGCCATCAATTCATATGTACTATTTTTTTAGTAGCACTGGTTGTTTCTATTTTCCCGAAGGTTTCGCAGGCACCGTTTCTTCTTTCTTCCGCATAGGCGCGCCCCCTCCACTTCGTCTTCTCCACCAAGCACGGCAGCGCACTATATTCCTCCCACCCCCGCGTCCCCCCTGAACTCGTGAAGGGTTCCGCATCCCAACCTCCTGTATTCCCTACCGCAGCCTCTCTTCCTCTTCACCTTCTCCACAGATTCATGCCCACGCTACTGCTCGAGAGTCGTCGATTTCTTCCTCCCATAATCATTGACCTTCATGGTAGGGCGAATTTGAAGCCTCAGTTGCTGATGCCCTTCGCTTGCTGGTGTTGTGCATGTTTGCAGGGACACACCTGCAGCTCCCGGTGTCGCCTGCCCTCTCTGCCCCAGGTCCCCCCGGCAGCCTCTTCCTCATGGCATCCATCGATTCATCCCCCGCCCATCCAATTTCTACAGGTCTGTCTTTTAAATATTAGAGAATTTTAGAAGTTGTTGTGCCTAGAAGTGCATCAGTTAAATTTCTTGCCGAAATCAGGTCTTGGCCGATACAAAGCTCATATTATAGGATTGTGTTTGAGATGATGAGGATTGATACGATCTGACTGCTGTACTACATTTACTTGTATGTTTCTCAGTCATATTGCCACACTATTTCTTCTGTGTTTAGGGATTTTAAGTCCTGCTACAATTTGTCTTTCCCTTAGGCTGGCGTGGCTATAAATGCCTATAAACGAAAGGACAGAAATTCAGTAATGTTCAGATTCACACCATTTATTCAGTTTTTGCAGTGAATGGCATGGCAAGAGTGCATCTTATTTAGCTTCATTTGGTAAGCCGGAAAATAAAACCACAAATGTGTTGGTACACCCAATCATTAATTTCCACTAGTGCCATTTGTTAACTCCCAGATCTGTGCACCATGACATGTAGGTGAGGACTACTAAGCGTTTTTTCATTCCAAGCAAGCACAGTCAATACGCATGCTAGGAACGATTCCTCCTCTGATTAGTATTCTTTTTCTATAGTTTATTTGGTTATATTTTTTTCCTTTTTCAGGTTCAGACCAGTTATTTTGTCTTGGTAGGCATCCGTAGATATGTCAATTTGAGATGCAGAATTGCAAGCTAATCTTCCTTTTTACATATTTTTTTGCAGGGTATTGTGTTATAACTAAAAGTGAAACCAACATGTATGGTAAATATCTAACTTTTTTGCACATGCACAACTACCTGTGTCTTTCTAATTTGTCGATTCTTGCAGTCTCAACCTTACCATATCATTCTTAGCCCCCATGTTGGTAAGTATAGATTGAACTGGGAACTACCGAGCAATGCTTTAGCACCTGGGCCAATAAATTATATCCAGCAATTAACTATATTCCCCATATTATCTTTGTGCAGCACTACAAACAACAAGAAATCAAAAAACATTCAGGACAAGTGGAGTAATGCCAGTAACAAAAATACATATCAATGTAGGATGCATCACACAAATCTAACAGACTGAACCAGCTCTTTAGAATTAACTACCTTGCCATAATATCCATTTAATACCATCCTAATAATGCTAAAAAAACATCATGCAGGGCAACATCGCGGTATGCGAAAAAGAAGATAATTAGCTATATAACATTGGTCGTAACCTATGATCACTGAGATACATTCTCATACAACAAAAGAATCATGGAACCACACGTATTTGCGTTAACTTTGTTGACACAATCTGCACATTTTCAAGCTATTTATCTAAAATTTATTGTCTCGCCAATGTGTGAATGTTAGGTTTGGTTTTGCTGATTAATATCTATAATCCATGTTTTGGCAGTTGTAGTTGGACATGTCAGAAAGATGTGAGTACTATGGTTGTGTTATTTGGCGGTGATGGACTATGATTGTGCACTAGAATTTGTTGTTCTTGACATTCCACTTTGTCTAAAGTTTTACGTAAATCCTTTTGGACTGTCTTTTGTTTATTAGCGAGAATGCAGTGCTGCGGTGCATGATTCTCGCAAATTTGTAGCAGTTCTTCTTTTTGACGTGATCTTTAAGATAATCTCTCAACAGTTGCAATAATTTGTTTTCAGATCTTAGATCTATAGATACGATGTCAAACTGTTCACTGCTGCCAATTTTTTTATGTAACAGTTGCTTGGATGTGTTCTGTTTACCTTTGGATGGCAACGACATTATGTGTTGCCATTTGATATTTTGCATTTCTAGATCCACAATATGAAATTTTATTGTTATAGTAGGTCGTAGTAATTATTACTAAGCACCCTTATTTCACTTTGTCATTTCAAACACAGATAGATAGCCGGTACAAATGGACAAACCGAAGCAGCAAGTACTGAAGATTAGTTTGCCCTCTATTTCTTTTCATTTTACATTTTTGCCTTGCGGCATATTCCTTGATTGACAACGCATGCATGTCTTCTCCAGCGTGTGACCGAATTCTTCAGATGATAATCAACCATATTCCTTTGTTATTTCAGTAAGGGAAGCTCAGAAGAAATACACATATGAAATTGCAAAAATAAATAACATAAAGAACCCATATTTATAATTTCCAAACATGACCACTTTGAATCATTACCTATATGTATGAAAATCATATTATTTGATACAGATGGTTTTCTTCTTTCATGTATGAAGTTTGCTCTAAAAATTCATGACAAATCCCGCCGCAACGCGCAGGGCATCATCTTGTTTAATAAGTTCTAGGTCCGCCACTGACTACTATCCCAAGAACAAGTTGGCATTTACATTAATTAGTGGCATCGCCCGTATACAGGGATGATGTGAGACTTGATTGCTTAACTGATCGTCTGAAGTGTTATTTATCCATCTCCTAACTTTAAGTACCAAAGCACAGTTCAGAGTATTGTTGTTGGACTTCTTTACTCTACTGGGAAAGTATATCTCCACACAAGTTCAAAACTGGATTTGTTTTTTAGATATAGGAGCCTGAGAGTTTTGGGTGGAACGAAAAGAGAGAACTCATGACTGGAAAATGGAAGGGCTATTCTGAGAATTTACTCTCTCGGATCAGATTACTTCATAACTTTTATCTGAAAATTTGTAACATGGAGCTCAATTCAAATTCAAAAGAAACAGAGGGTGTGGCAGGTGCATGCCGTCCGACAGACCGGCGACGAGTGCGGTTGCCACCTGACGCCCTAATCTGTAATGGACCACAATTTCATTTATTAATCCAAAGAAAATTCACTAGTACCGTTGTCTCCAGTGGTTTGGAATTGTAACATGGAGCTCCATTCAGAATGAGAAGGAAACAGAGTATTTAACTCTGATGCAACTGTTGGAATTTGCTAGTGGGCTTTTGGCCCAAAGCCCAACTAAAATTCTGAAATTCTTTTTAGCCCATTCATGCACACATGTGAGTGGAGTGAGTGAGGCTAAAGTTTAGTCCCACCTCATAAGTTGAGAGAGAGTTGCACCTCTTTATAAGGTGAGCTCTCCTACCACTTGTATGAGCATGAGAAGAGGAGACCTCACGCGCTCCTCCGCCACGCCACACCACGCCACGACGCGGGTTGCGGGATTGAGCCGAGGACAGAGCTATGCACGTTGTCTATATTTTTGCTGCTCGGGAAAAATTAATGAGTCATTAATTAATAATTAACGGACGCGTTAATTACTGAACCGTTTCCGATTCTTTTGGATCGTGGCGACTCGGACGTGGGGTTTACTCCCACGACCTACCCGGCCCGCGCTATATAGTCAGGCAGACGTCTATCCTAGCCGCCGCCGCTTCGTATGGTTTCTCACCACCGTTCCAGATCATTGCGCCGCCAAGCAAGTCTTCTCCATCCCTTCTTCCGGCGTGCACCGCGAGAAGGGACAGCAGGCCTCCGGAACCCCGCCTCTCGTGATCCTGTACGGGAGAGGCGCGATCAGGTTTTTGGGGAGCGCACTCGCGCGACTGCTGGCAGCGACGACTTCGCGAACGACGACTTCTTCCCCGACCTCGGCAACCTCATCCTCGACGACATGGGCGACAACGTCAACGCCGGCGGTGCTACACCTGCTGCACCGTATGTGATTCTATCCTTCCTGTTCGAGATCGTGGTAGAATTCATGTTTCTAGTATGTGCCCTAGATGTGATATGCTCATCTACTATGCTAGTTCGCATGATAAATTATTCTATGCTGCTGTGGTCATGATTTATCTTCTGTTTATTCGGATTAAATCTCGTAGTAATTTGCTCATATTTCCAACAGCAACATGGAGCAACAGATGTTTGCAGATTGTAGCTAAAACTCTCTCACAAACCTCCAATACGAGTACCTGACCAATAAAACACAGAGAACTGAAATAGGGAGCGAGGGACTAAAATCATGAAGTGGTGGTTAATAATACTCTCTGCCACTAGGTACTTCAGTTCGGCCGATGTTTGTCTGCAGCAACTGGTGTTTAGCTAGCCTGAGAGGCAAGCGGAATTAATATGGAGCTTAAACTGTTGTGTGACGATTGGCAGTTGCTATGCAGAAATACAGTAGACAATAAGTAGGTACATAAAAACTGCTTCCTCTCTTCAACAAGAGGAAAAGGGAGAAATCAAAGAAGAATACAGACCAATTTCCATAGAATTTTTTTTGCTTCTTCTCTTCAACGAGTTTGCTTCATCTCATTAACTTCATTTTGCCAAAAGCATACGCCAACCTTTATACATATCGTGAAACAATGAGAATAGATCAGTGTTGCAACTGTTGATTTTTAATCACACACAAGTATTCTTGGACCAATGAACTCTAGGTTTACCACATGTTGATTGTTTAATTAGGACAAGGAAGCCTCATCACCGAAATACAATTAGTTTTGGAAGTAACTTATTCTTGAGCCCTCGACTAGTTTCTAAGCATAAATTTGATCTATAAACTCTAAAACCTGACTAAGTTGACCTTAAAATTTTGAAATCTGATAGATTTCGTCCCCCAAGTCTCAACCAACGCGCAGAGATGTAGTGGTAATTTCGTGTGACCACCAGCATTGTTACATAATACAAGTTAATGTATATGATTAACTTGCTTTGTGTCAATTCCTGGTGCATCATATTCCCATGGATAACCTCATGACCATATATGTACAATCCAACACCACTTAATGTTTGACACCATCACCCTCTCAATCAAGCCTCACGTCCTTCTCTACTTCAGTCACATTTGACGATTTCGCCGTGCCTTTGTTGACATTGGGTAAGCTACCAAGTCTTGAGGTGAACCACATGCTGATAGCTAGTGGCACATATAGGAACCCCGGTTGAACCACTCAATGGTCTTAGATTGAATGCAATACCAATCATCTGTCGTGTTTTC
Source organism: Aegilops umbellulata (assembly GCA_032464435.1). NCBI lineage: Eukaryota > Viridiplantae > Streptophyta > Magnoliopsida > Poales > Poaceae > Aegilops > Aegilops umbellulata. The sequence continues at coordinate 383,681,442 of CP136059.1, read as the reverse complement.
TTTTATGTTTGCGCAAATAATATCTCCTAGCTATACATACCAAAGAATAATTCCATTTACTGGGGATGGACTGTACTGTCCCAGAGCCAGAGTATAAATACCACACGATTTCATTCCAATAGCCCAATGATCCAACCAATGGGCAACCATTAGTCAATACTTCTACATCATGCTCTACCAACAGATCCCAGGTTAATGTCACCATCCCCATGCTTAATTCAAGTAGCATAGTTTTTGAACCCAGAAGGTTGTGAGTGACAGATGAAGTATATTAAAAATGAGAACATTGATTTACTGGAGAGAATTGACTATTTATTATTAAGTTCATTGGAATTTGATTATAACTACAAAGTTCATTTTTTCTTGACAAAACGTTAACCAGTGACTAGAGTGTAAGAGATGATTAGTGCTAAGGGAAAATGAAAAAGATCCCACGTGTACACAGGTCGTATACACATCGATCGCTACATACAGGTCGTATACTGATCCATCGTTCCAAGACAAAAAAAGTGGTGCCCAATGGTAGATGCTACGATCCTATTTTACGTGCAACGATTTTTTCTTCTTTTTTTTACTTTTGACAATTGACATGCTACGACTATAGTAGGGAAACAAAAGATCGAACTAATCGCTGGCCTCTAGATCAGTTCGTGCGAGGCCAACAATGCCGACTGGTAGCAAGCGTACACAGCAGCATCTAGATTTGCCAAGTTATCTGGCAGTTGGCGTACGATAGATATATGAAAACACACACAATTATGATTTCAACAAATGATGAGTATCTCAAAATAACAAGATATATCAGATAAAAGTGCCATCCGGCGGAATGTTGCATGAGGAAAAGACATAATAAGTAGTTTATGCTTGACCATCTACCTATCGAGGTGAGTTCACATCTCATAAAATTATTGAAAAAATAACATCAAACATCACGAACTTGATAGCACAGAACTTGCAAATGACTGCATCGCAAATGACTCTCTCTAGTGACTAAAACAAATATCACAGGTCGAGCTTCCTCCTCTTCGGTGTGAGCTTTTTGGGAGGATTCTTCATTGAATTTGCAAGATATTTGGATGGAGTCTTCGCAGGGGACATTCCAGTTTGGCTCCTTGTAACTGGCCCAGGAGATAATGCAGTTTGACTAGGAAAAGAAACTATATCATAAGAAAGCAACATAAAATATTGTAAATAAGAAAGCAAGCAAGTTATTTACCTCTTTGTCACACTCGAGGACTACTTGCAGCTTCCCATGAAGCCTCATTTCTCCTACTTTTCCTAGCACTAAAAAGCGCACACTTATTTGCACAGGGTTGAAAGAACATACATATATTGCAAAAGTTGGATAAGTGACTGTACCTTTTCTTCGGCCCATTGTAAGGACACCCAGCTTCCCTATGTCCAAGTTCATGTCATTTTTTGCATGTGTTTTTTTCACCTACCTTAGGTTTATGAGCAGCGATTTGCATTGTACAGAATACAAAAATAATCAAACGAGCTAGCCTCCTTATTAACGAGCTAGCGATGACAGCAAAGCAATAATTAGTTGACCATGATGCATGCATGCGTACAGACGAAGTTGTATGAATCCAAATCCTTCAATTAATTACTTGCTGGACGAATAAACTGCTATCAACTACGTTGCATCCAAACAATAGTAAAATATTCTGACCAAATTAGATTCCTAGATATGGACTACACGTTGCATCAAGACTACAGCAAAATACTCTAAGCAGATTAGATCATCATGCTAGCATACTGCTACGTATTTGTGAGCGGCTTAGCCGGATTTGTGATTACGAGTACTACAAAGTACATGGAGAGATTAGCATACTAAGTACTAGACGGACTTGTGAGCGGATAGCGGCATATACTGCCAAGTACGATTGAGTACTTATATGGAGATATTAGAAACAACGTAGAAGAATTGTGAGCGGCTAGCCGGAGGTTCGCCTGAACATTAGAATCTGCTGGGGACCTGACTTGCCGGCGGCCGGCGCACCGGACGATGACTTCATCGCCTAGGGTTGAGGAGGCGGCGGCGCTGCCTGATGAGTTGTGACGGCTAGGTATAGATGGAGGCGTGGAGCGATGTCGATAGTTATGGGCCCATCACCAACCTTGTACTTGTACATGTATACGACGTGTGGGATCTTCTTCTTTTTTCCTAGCACTAATCTTCTCTCACAAACTAGTCCCTAGCCATGTTTTGTCAAGAAAAAACGAACTTTGTAGTTATAATCAAAGTCTGACGAACTTAATAATAAATAGTCAATTTTCTCGATTTACTGACAGCAAGATCCATGCTTCATTTACAAAGGAAGCACACCACAGAAACACTACTCTCAACAAGCTTGGCTAAAAAAAACACTGAAAACAGATTGACACAGGCACACAGCACAAAACATAACCAAGGGTAACTTCTACTATAAGAAAACTGAACAGTCAGATCCTCCTGACTGCACCACAAGCAAGTAGGACAAACGAATTCACTTCACTTTGTCACTGCTGACGGAGTAGCTCAGACCCTCCTTAATTTCTTATAGGACCTGACTAGCTAGTTCAATTCACTCCACATGGAGCAGGCCTACAGTAAGATCACAATCACTCTGACTTCCAGAAGCGACTAGGCACCATTACTGCTCTCGGCACCTTATCTAACAAACACACCGATCATTGTCAGATCAAGCCACACAAGATATACATCATGCTAATGCTATATGACCTTAATGCCGAGACAGAGCTAGAAGTTACTAGCAACCTATTGTTGACCAACCTGTGGTAACAGTCCAGTCACAGCACAACCTCAATCAGCACCATCCCCAAACCACCAGCATTTGCTTAATCAGCAGTTGTGATGGTTACCCATGGGCTCTTCAGTCTCCGCACCTTGTTCCAGCATCTCCTTCTCATCCTCCTCCTCTGTACCTGCTTAAGAGATGCAATACTCAGATTGTGGGAATTCAGGAGTTGCAACTTGCAAGTAAAAATAAGCCATATAGGTCATACCATTGGGAAACACTTGGTAAATTGGTTACAAAAAATCCCCAGGGAAGAGCATAAAGTACAACGGTCTAAACGAAACCACATGAATTACGTGGAGATTGGAGAATCAACCTTTATAATAGCTCAACATAGTCACACTGTAAACATATTACAAGGTGATTTATGTGCATCCAGTGAACTAAGTTAATTGAGCTTGGAAGGTGATGAACATGTAGAACAATGTGTGGGACGAATATGAACTCTAGAAGAAAAAAATTGAGCATCCATAATTGACCGAGCAATTTGTATGCATGTCATCCATGTACTACAGTGTCTTGTTTACGACTGAATCATCTCTGTACACAACCAAAGTAAGAAAACTAAAGGTCAACTTTTAAACGATCCTTGTCATTTCTCCTTGATTTACAAATAGTACATCACGTGCTTGTAGTAATAGCAGCTACAGAGATGTGCAGGCATATATGACAAGGTCACAGTTACAGTCACTTTGACTTGTTACAGAATCTTGATTAACCTACTGATTGTGCATAAACTAAACACCCTGTTAATTAATGCTCTTGTTATACATCTGAGTCGGCAAACACACCTATCATTGCCGGATAAAGGAACATAGGAGAAACTCCATGTCACAGCCAAACAGAGAGCAAAAAAGCGACATACTACATACCAAGCTGTGGTGAACTCTCGAGTTGCACAACCTCAATCAGCATTCAGCAGCAACGCCACTGCCAGTACTCAACACATAATCGGTAGTATTCTCATCATGATGGTCATCTATGCACTCTTCTGCACAACCATTTTCCAACATGACCTCCTCAGCCCTTGAGGAAGAAAAAGGAACAAACCATAGGTTTTATATTGGGTAACAGTTGGCAAATCACTTAAGGGGAAAACACAAGAAGAAGCAAAATAGCTGATGCAAAATACTACTGCTTAAAACAAAGCACACACAATACATGGGAAATCAATCTTTAGAGTTCTTTTACCACAAATACCAACTTTGTGTTTACCATTGTAATTTGTAGTACAAGAGTAAATACGTAGCCACACAAAGACAAGTAAACATTCAGCAATGAATCATAGAAGAATTAAAATTCATAAGAGAAATGGTAGCGTCATGGTGCAGTACTTCATAAATTACCTAGTAGTATACCAATTTTCCAACTTAAGTCAAGAGAAACATACTCAGTGATCTCAGTAGTGACAATCAACAAAATATGTGTATCATCTGCCATTCAAGAAAGATTGATTACTTGCATGTGGCACACGCCTTGCAGGACTGAGATAAGCACAGGTGAGAAGCTGAGATTTTCTAAAAAAACATGTTTTCCTGGCCTCTAATTGATCTTGAGAAGCTTATTTTGAATCAAACAGTTTCTGAGCACAAGCTAATTTTGCTATTTGAATGTCAACACCGCTGAGCAATTCTTTAGGGAATAGTGGTAACTTGAAATAAATCAAGCTCACCCCTTCAATCCATGCTCACCTAGACATAAGATGCAATAGTGGTAGCAGTTGTTCAAATTTTATTTGCAACACCATCTATGACCCCTTCTATCTATCTAAAATCAACATCTCTGAATAAATACGTAGGTGTAAAGATGACCCAAAAAAGACTTTGGTGCCTCATTATATCCAGCAAAAGAAATGTAGACAAGCTAAGTCCTACAAAATTGTGATGAAAGAAATGATATTTTTGTATACCAGCATCTCATTAAATACCAACTAACTTAAAAATCTCCATCGTCCTGGTCTCTTGGTAGCGACAATCAGAAAACAGTTTCCCTGCATTTGATATGTGCCTTTTAAAGGAGTGAGACAGAGGTGGGTGAGAAGACTAAAAAAGCATGATTACCCTGCCTCTAATTTATCTTCATAAGTTTATCTCAAATCAAAGGGTGACTGGGCATAATCCATTCTTGTTATTTCAATGAAAACTCCCCGTAGAGTCCCTTGAGAATTTAATCAAGATGGTCCACTTTTGGTCATATCATATACAGCAGATGCATTGGTGGTGGCAACGGATCAGGTTTTTATTTGAAGCTCTGAACCATACCAGCTATCCATCCTTATACCTATAACAAAACTTTTTGGACGCCGATAACGCCCACACGTGTGGGCGTTAAGGGGTCTGACCACACATTTTGTGCGGTGTCTAAGAGAACCAGCCCACACGCCTACATGTGGGCAAAACAAGTAATGCCCACATGCCTCTTTTTCCCCTAGCGGTCCCTCCCACACGTCTATGTGTGGGCGAAATAGATAACGCCCACATGCCCGTACGTCAGGCCTCCTACCTCATGGTTCCGCACGCCCCGCATGACAGTCACCACGCGTCCCCGCAGTTGGCATGGTCCCGGACCCTCTTCCATGTTCGTTTAACTGGAGTTGCCATGTTGCTGACCTACAGTTGCCATGTCGGACAACTACAGTTGCCATGGTTGCTCAACTGCAGTTGCCATCTATCTCAGGTCAAGTGCCAGATGCCATTTTTGGACAACTGCAGCTGTTGCCATGTGTGGTCGGGTCTACTACAATTGCCATGATTTGAAAACTTTAGGAGTTGCCGCCTACTAACACTAGGCAGTTGCCATGTAGCTCTACAAAAAGACATGGCAAAATAAGAATGTTCGGGTAAAGAGAGAGTTGCCATGTACCCTGCAAAACATATGGCAACTGACAACTTTGGGTGAGAGGAGACGGGCGTGTGGGCGCGGTGGTATCTTTAGGAGTTGCCATCTACTAAACACCGGTCTCTCCCACGAGAGACAGGGCGAAACCTAACGCGCCGCCAGCCCAGCCCCCTCGCTTCCCCACCTTCCCCTCGCCGCCACCAGGGTGCACCGCCGGGCGAAGCCCGGCCGACGTCGGCGGCGGCGAGGATCTCCTTCCTCCTCGCCTGATCTGCTGCGGCGCGGCCACGGCATCTTGGCGGGGACGCCTCGCTCTGGCGCAGGGCGTGGTGGTGCGGCTGCGTATGGTCGCGCTGGTGGCAGGATTGGACGACAGCTCTGGGCGGCTGCGTGGCGGCATGGTGCGGGGCGGCGGCGGCCAGGCCCAGCAAGCAGGCGGCGGCATACGGCGGGATGTCCAGCGGCGGCGGCGTCCGATCTGGGCTCTGATGGGCTTCGGCGGGCCGTGCATGCTGCTGGCTTGTCTTCCATGCTCCGTCAATGGCAAACTGCTCCTGGGCTCGACCCGCAACACGAGTACATCGGGGGCTCCGGCCCTCGGCGTGGCGGTGGTGGCTACTTCCTTCGCCGGAGGTGGTCGGCCAGCTGGTTGTGGCATCACACATCCAGTCCCAGCGCCGAGTGGGAGACGATGCTGCCGGGGAAAACCGTGCTATGACTTCGGTCAGGGCAGGCGATGGCGGCGTTTTCGCGTCGTTATCTTGATGAAGACATCGCCACTGTAGCTATCGTCGACTCGCTTGCGCTGCTCCGGGTGAAAACCTAGACCCGGGGTTCCCGGATCGAACGATGACGAAACTTTAGGCATCGTTCTCCCTCATGGGGGCATTGTTTTTGGAGCAGCGGCTGGATGGAGGAGACAAGTGGTGGAGCGGTTTTTCATTTACCACATCAAAGACGGCGGATCTCGTGGCGTGGTGCAATGGGCATTTGGTGTCCGATTCAAGGAGATGGACTCGTGCAGGAGGAGGACGCTGTCTGTCGTCATGGTGGCTTCGATGGCAGAGAGGCCTAGCAAGGTCGGTGCGTTAGTTTTTGCTCTCAAGATGGATTGGTGGAAGGTGGCGGCGACAGCACATGAGAGTGCGTCGGGCCGGTGTATACCCCAAACCCAGTATGTGGCTTGGTTGGGGCCTCCGGTACTCCGTCCGTCCTCTGTTGGCCTCGGTCATTGTACGTCTTCTCAATAAATGTTTTGTGCTCTACCACCCAAGGATCGACCACGTCTATGTGTTGTAGCGCGACTAGGTTTGCTCTTTCAAAGTCGGTGAGTCGACCCTCGAAGTCGACATGCATTTCGCGGCGACCCTCACGGTGACCCCATCCAGCGAGCCTGCCGAGGTGCCTGTTGACGGGCAGACCAACGGGGTCCTCGATGCCTAGATAATTTGTGCAGTAGGAGATGCACTCTTCGGTCAGAAAGCCCTTGGCTATGCTTCCCTTTATGCGTGACGTGTTGCGAACGTATCCTTTGATGACACCATTCATCCTTTCGAACGGCATCATGCTGTGCAGGAACGTCGGCCCGAGTTGGATGATATCCTCCACGATATGGACCAGCAGATGCACCATAACGTCGAAGAATGCGGGCGGGAAGTACATCTCAAGCTCATATAGTATCATCACGATCTCTTCCTGTAGCCTTCTGAGTTGCCTCACGCCAACCGACTTCCGAGAGATCACGTCAAAAAAGTTGCATAGGCCAAATAGCGTTTCACGGACGTGCGCGTCCATGATCCCATGGATTGCAACTGGAAGTATCTGCGTCATCAGCACGTGACAGTCGTGAGACTTCATCCCGCTGAACTTCTGCTTCGCTGGGTCTAGGTATCTGCTTATCTTCCCCGCGTAACCGTAAGGAAGTTTTACTCCTACGAGGCAGGTGAAAAACTGCGGGAGGGTACACTAGTAGAAAAAGGGCTATCCGTGAAGCACATTAGTGCCCGTTTGTATTTGAGCCGGTACTAATGGTACCATTAGTGCCGGTTCGAACGGATTTGCATTAATGCCGGTTCGTGTTGAATCTTTAGTACCGGTTCGTGGCACGAACCGGTACTAAAGGGGTGGTGGCAGGCTGGCGTCAGGCCGGGGCCCCACAATCACCTTTAGTACCGGTTCGTGGCACGAACCGGTACTAAAGGTCTAACCTATAGTACCGGTTCGTGCCACGAACCGGTACTAACGGGGTCTGACCTATAGTACCGGTTGGAGACACAAACCGACACTATAGGGCAATTTTCAAACTCTACCCCCCCCCCCCCTTGGATCGCCTTTTCAGTTTTAAAAAAAATAAATGAAAATGATGGAAATGTCAAAAAAATAAAAGAAAATAAGTTTCCCATGTGATATGTGGTCTAGTTGTTGGGAAAATTTGCAAATGTGAATTTTGACTTTATTTGCAAAATCTCTCTGAAATTTGTAAAAATGGGCATAACTTTTGCATACTAACTCGGATGAAAAAGTTTTTTATATGAAAAATCATCTACTCGAAAAGTTACGGGGCTTTTAAAATCTAGAGTGGAAAAAATTAAAAAAAATATTCAAACTGTGGGCAAACTGTGGTCAAACAATGGTCAAACTAGTTATTCTAGAATATTAGTGTTACTAAATAATTATTTCAATTTTTTGAATTTTGGTCAAATCTGGTCAAACTATGGTCAAACTGTGGTCAAACTATGGTCAAACTTATTCAAGAAATATTAGCGTTACTAAATAATTACTGTTTTTTTAGAATAATAGTTTCAAACTCAAACGGTGAAATGTGTGACTTCATGCTCAAGCTAAACTCTGGAGGGTTAATAGGATTGACATCTTACTATTGTCAGGAAAACAACAAGTGCAGACTCGGAAACGAAGGAGAATAGAACCTGAAAGTTAAGCGTGCTCGGGCTGGAGTAGTGAGAGGGATGAGTGACCGATCGGGAAGTTAGATGATTTGGAATGAGTGATCCACACTTGAGCAGTTAAGAGAGGTGATTAGAGACTAAATCATCAAATAATTCAGAAAAAATAAAAATAAAAAAATCAAAAAAAAATTCCAAAATTTTCAAATAAAAATAATAAAAAAACCTTTAGTACCGGTTGGTAACACCAACCGGTACTAAAGGTCCCCCGTACCTGGGCGCGAGCTCAAGCCACGTGGTGGCAGTTTAGCGCCGGTTCGTGCCGAACCGGTACTAAAGGGGGGGGGGGGCTTTAGTGCCGGTTCCATAACCGACACTAAAGGCCCTTATAAACCGGTACTAATGGTCTGTTTTCTACTAGTGGTAGTCATTTCCGGTCTTCTTGGCCTTTTGCCTTTGCGACGACTTTCCGTGTCCTGCTTTGCCTCATCATCATCATCATCTTCATCAGCGCGAAGCTCCTCCCTGATGCCCATTGATTTCAAGTTTGCCCTTGCTTTCGGCCCATCTTTGGTCCTCTCTGGCATGTTGAGCAGGGTACCAAGCAGACTCTCGCACACGTTCTTCGTGATATGCATGACATCAAGGCTGTGAGGCACACGGTGGATTTTCCAGTATGGCAAGTCCCAGAAAACAGACCTCGTTTTCCATACCTTCAGCAGCGGCTCTGGCGCCTTTTGCTTCTTTCCCGGCTCTAGAGCCTTTTGCTTCTTTCCCGGCAGTGGGTAATCTTTCCAATTTTTCAACAGCTGGTCTATTTCCTCGCCGCTCCTCGTACGCGGGCGTTTTCAGGGTTCGGTTTCACCATCGAACAGATCCTTGCGTTTCCTCCACGGGTCATCGTCACGAAGCCACCTTCGATGTCCCATGAACACGGTTTTTGAAGACCCGGGATCTCTATATAGCTGGCGATACGTTGTGTCATCCATGTACCTGACGCATCCAGAAAATCCGTGGACCACCTACCCCGCGAGATATCCGTAACCGAGATAGTCGTGCACCGTCGTGAGCAGTGCGGCTCTCATAGGTAAATATTCTTTCTCTGCGGCGTCCCACGTATTGGCTGGCGTTTTCCACAGCGTGTCTAGCTCCTCTTTCAGCAACCCCAGATACAGATTGATGTCGTTCCCTGGTTGTTTCGGCCCTTCAATTAGCATACTCATGTGAATGTACTTTCTCTTCATGCACAACCAGGGGGGAAGGTTGTACATCCACACAAACACAGGCCAGGTGCTCTGTGTGCTTCTCTGGCTGCCAAACGGATTGACTCCATCGGTGCTCGTGCCCAGCACGATATTCCTTGGATCCTTCCCAAATTCTGGGTGTTCGAAGTTCAACGCTTGCCACTGGCTCGCATCCTTTGGGTGACTCACCATCTTGTCTTTTTTATTTATCTCCGGATCATTTACGTCATCTTCTCACTTCTTCTCCTTCCTATCCGCGTGCCAACGCAGGAGCTTTGTTACCTTAGGGTCCGTGAAATAGCGCTGCAAACGAGGAGTGATCGGAAAGTGCTACACCACTTTTCGAGGAGCTTTCTTCCTCTTCTTGTATCGAGTGACGTCGCACACCGGACATATGGTAGACTCCGCGTGCTCGTCCAGATAAATGATGCAATTGTTCATGCACACATGGTATTTCACGTGCGGTAAATCCAGAGGACACACGATTTTCTTCGCCTCCTCCAAACTGGTCGGGCACTTGTTCCCCTTGGGAAGACGTTCGTGCTAGAATGACATGTTCTCGTCGAAGCATGCGTCGGTCATTTTGTGTTTTACCTTCATCACCAGAGCCATGAGCGTTACTTTCAGGCGGGTATCCTCGGGCATGCATCCTTCATACAATGGAGTAACCGCGTCTATCTCCAGTTGATCCAGCTTGGCTTTCTCTCGGGCGGCAGCTCTTGTGTTATCCGTCTGCTTGAGAAGCAGCTCTTGAATATGAGGGTCCTGCACCTAGCCCATCGATGATCCATCATCGTCTGCTCCGCCGGCATCTTCATCTTCATGATCATGCCCTTCGTCTGCTCCGGCATCTTCCTCATCATCATGTCTGGCATCTTCTACATGATGATTGTGTACAGCATCACCGTCGTGATCATGTCCTGAGATTCTTCGTCTTCTCGCCCACCCGAGCCACGCTGGTTGTCTTGCTGCCCTTCCTCATTTCTTGCCCGGCCCCCATGGACGACATCATAGTCATCTTCATCACCTTGCCACCGATAGCCATCCATGAAACCACGCAAGAGCAGGTGGTCCTACACCTGCCCGGAATCCGGGTCCGCAATAAGGCTCTTCAGCTTGCATCTTCGACACGGACATCTTATCTCCGTCCCGTTCTTTTGTAGCATCTCGGCCTTCGCGGAGCTCAAAAACATATTCACGATGCCTTCGGTCATCGTGCGGACCATGGTCGCCTGCGGGGTAGAGCAATACGATATTTTAGAACCAAGAAAAAGTTTGGCATGACTTTCCCTAAAAATAGGACCAAAAAGAATGCATAGTACCAAAATTTTGGCCGAAACCGAAATGAGTCAACATTCCGGCAAAATATTGGCAACTATCGCATTTCAAATACCGGTTCCTGCAAACACAAACATATATGCAACACCACAAACATATGCAACACCACAAACATACATAGATCTAGCTAGGCCACAAAAAGTGCATGTGCACGTTGTTGGAGCGAGTTAGGGAGAAAAAAAGTAGATCTATAACATCAAGATAGTTTTCCCCTTACTTACCTATAAAAAAGGTAATTTCACCACTTAATTTTGATAAATCTATGATGCAAATGAGGTGAGGAGGAGGAGGCAGTCGAAGCTTGGAGAAGGAGGTGGAGGGAATGAAGTGGGGAAAGTGAGTGTATAGGTGTGGCTGTCCAAAATATCTAGCTGGTCCCAGGTTACTAATGGCGCACCACCTGGCGGTGCGCCATTAGTAAACCAACATACTAATGTCGAACCATCTGGCCGTGCACCATTAGTAGTTTTACAAAAAAGTTAAAAATATATAAATACATATTAATGGCGCACCGCGGCATAGTAATGGCGCACTAAGCCACGTTTCGCCATTAGTAGTTTTGCAAAAAAAAAACATTAGTGGCGCACTCTGTTGCTGGTGCGCCATTACTAGTTAGAACTAGTAATGTCGCACTTAGCCTGTATGCGCCATTAGTATGTTTGGAAAAATGAAAAAAAAATTATTACTAGTGGCGCACCTTATGCCTGGTGCGCGATTAGTGTCTTCCACACTAATGACGCATCGCCTGATGGTGCACCATTAGTATGTAGTAGTGGTGCACCTCTTCTCTGATGCGCCATTAGTGTCAGTTTCATCTATAGCCCTTTTCCTAGTAGTGTGGGCGCTTCTTCTTGTTGAGCCTGAAGCTCTGAAGTGGGCTGGGCCTGAAGTTCCACACTTGTATGGGCCACCACTATGACAAGATTCTTGCAATGCAAGTAGCGTGACACTATAATACTGCGATCACCGACTTGGCTACTGATACCGAGCGATACACATTCTATGTATGTGCCTTCAATGACCGGTGATGCGAATAGCCGGGCATATGCTCGCTTTGCGTCACTTCCCAGTGCATCCTATTCCCATGGGTCACCATATGTGTAACAATCCAGTTACAGTAAATGTTTGTCACGGTCACCCTCCCGATCAAGCCTACGGTCCTTCTCCATATCACTAGTCTTAGGTGAACCATGAGTCGATAAGCTACTGGCAATATATAGGAACATGGCTCGACCACTCGATGCTCTTAGACTTCAATATATTGCCGAGCATCTGACGGTTTTTTTGTCTTGTGCAAATCATATCTCCTAGCGGTAAATACCGAACAATAATAATTTCATTTACTCGGCTTGGACTGTACTCTGCCAGCAGCAGAGTGTAAATAGCAACCAATGGGCAACCATTAGTCGATACTCTACATCATACTCTACCAGCACATCCCATACCTTGCCACTGCCATCCCCTTAATTTTATTGTTACTCACGGAGTAAATCAGTATCTCTCCTTAATTTTGTTGTACCTGGGTAGTTCTATACAGCAAGATCACAAAATTACTCTAGCAGTCAAAATCAATCTAGTGACGGTGCATAAACTAAATGTTTGTTGCTGCTCTTGCTACCTTACCTGACAGACACACCGATCAATGTTAGATCAAGGCACAAAAGATACACTCCACGTTAATTTCAGATGACCATATTACGGATAGGCATAGTCATACTCATAGTCACTCCACGTTAATTGGTGATCAAGCTGTGGTCAGCTGTCCAGCCACAGCATAACCTCAACCAGCATCATCGCCAGTCCTTGATACACCGACCAGACTTCCCAGCATTTCCGTCATCAGCAGTGCTCTCGCCGTGAGGGCTACCTATTGGCTCTTCAGCCTGCAGCGCCTCTGCATCTGATTATCTTCCAGCATCTCTTTCTCATCATTTTCCTCAGTACCTGCTCAAAATATGCATACTGGGAGTGTAAATATTCAGAGTACCGGAAGAAAGCATCAAGTACAGGGACTTAAAGAAAAACACAAGCCATAGATGCACACCGGAGAATCAACATTCATCTCTTTGTCCTACATTTTTGCTCTATAGGATATTCAAAAGAACTCTCTTCATTTTTTTATTTGTCCTACAAGGACAAGTTGGCATTTGCATTAACTAACCAACAAGGCATTGTGCATACTGGGGTGATGTCAGACTTGAGCGCTTCACCGATCATCTGATGTGTTATTTACCATGGGAAAAGGAGATCTCCTAACTCTAAGTACCAAAGCAAAGTTCAAAGTATTGTGGGGACCCACCTGCGTCCACCGTTGGGACGAGCCAGTCGTCTACTGGACCAGAGAGTTCGGGATCCACACCTGCTTCGACGCCCATGGCAGGGCTTCGTTTTGGGTCTTTTGGTGTGCCGACCGCGCCCGGGCGGCTTTGGGTGATCGGGCGGAGACGCCGGATCCGACAAAGCAGGAACTACCTCCGTTGTCGCCCATTCGTCTTCCCGCTTCTCCGGGGGAGTGAGACAGGTTGCGTCCGCTAAGACGCCTAGAGGGAGGAGCCCGAGGCAGGCGCCTCAGATCTTGCTTCTCCCTCTCTTTCGGTGGTTTCTTTTACCCCGACTCCACGGAGGGTCGACTTAAAAACAGTTGTCGCAGGAGGTAGCGGCTGTGGTGAAGCCAACTGTGACTACCACGACTCCACGTGTAGTCACGACTCAGGATGGACACGGTCCGAGCCGGTCCGGTCGCGGTCCGAGCCGGCGTTTGGACTGGACGCCGGCGGTCCGGACCGGACCGGACCGAGCAGTGTCTCGGGCCTGTTTGCAGGGACCGGACCAGCAATGGCGGGCCACGAGCCGGACCCAGAGGACCGTCAGGACCGGCCAAGACATGGGCAGAGCGCGCTCTGGAGCTCCGGCAAGAGGTGTTCATCGGGGACGCAATGCTAGAGGAAGCGCAGGTCGATGAAAAGATATCTGGGAGCTTCAGAAGAACCAGAGAGAGCTACATGACGAAGAAGAACGCCGGAGGGAGCTCATCGGCGACGAATCTGGCACGACGGCCGGTGAACGGAGATAAAAGGGACGACGGCCGATGCGGCGATGTAGGACCTCCCAGGTCGATTTCGTTGGCGGGGACGACGGACCCGAGTGTGGTGCGTCTAATGGACATAGTTTCCGGGGGCATCGAGTCCAGTGGCCGCGCGGACGACGGCCCCGTGGCGGCGGACGTAGAAGACGGCGGTTTCTCGCGCCCCCACCAAGCCTGAGCCGCCATGCCCTCGCCACGCACCTGCCATGCCCCCACCACGCCCCTGGCAAGCTGTCGACACGCCCCAGCCATGCCGCCGACTGCCACCTTCGGCCCGCTCGGTCGGCTCGGTCAAACACCGGATCGGACCGAGATTTTCTCGGGCCTGTTTACATGGACCGGACCAGCCATTCGAACTAGCGGGCCAGGACCGAGCCAGCCCGAGCCGAGCGGGCCACGAGCCGGACCGCTGGACCGGACCATGAGATAATTTCACCTCGTAGTTCGTTGGAACAATTTCTAGGTGAGTTTGCTGTTAAATTCCATGTGATATCTAAAGTTGACGGTTTCAGGTGGGCTTTAGTGGCTGTGTACGGGGCGGCGTAGCTAGAGCTTAAACCTTACTTCCTTGCAGATCTAGATAGTATTATTGGAGGCAAACTTTACCCATTTTAGATGGTGAAGATTTTAACATCCTTAGAAGAAGGGGAGAAAAGAACAATGATAACTTGGATGGAAGATGGTCATTTATTCAATGCTATTATTGAAAGCCTGGACCTGTGGGAGATTGACCTCACGGGCAGGCAATTCACATGGGCAAATAATTTACCAAATCTGACTTATGAAAAGCTTGATAGAGTTCTCACGAGTATAGAATGGGAACAAAAATTTCCTTTAGTAACAGTGCAAGCGTTACAAAGGGGAATCTCTGATCATACACCCCTTCTTGTTGACTCCGGGGAGGAGGTTCACCGGGGAACAAAAATATCTTCTCTTTTGAAACTGCGTGGTTCGAGAGAGAAGATTTCCATCAGCTGATAGCACGGGAGTGTGCTGTGGAACAAAGGGGTGGTACCAACGTTGAAAGATGGCAATTTAAGATTAGACATCTTAGACAATTCTTGAGGGGCTGGACTAAGAACAATAGTGGCATCTATAGGCAGGAGAAAGAGAGACTGCTTAATATCATTAATGATCTTGCTATAAAAGTTGAGAGCTACTCGCTTGATATTGATGAGCGAGCGACTAAAAGAGAAGCTGAGGTCAGCTTGGCGAAGCTTCTTAGAAAAGAGGAGATCAAATGGGCGGTTAGAGCGAAAGAGCTCGGGTGGTTCAAGGGGATAATAATACACAAATTTTCCACATGATTTCCAATGAAAAACATAAGAAAAAGAGAATCGTACAACTTAAAATACATGAGGGTACAATTGTTGGTCATGAGAATCTGAAGATGTATATTTCCAACTTCTATAAGAAGTAGTTTGGGGCCCAGTAGAGAATTATGTCACACTCAATGAGAGTATCATGGACGATATTTCCACAACTAGGTGATGATGAGAATGAAGTCCTCAACCCTTTTTCTGAGAAGGAAAATTTTGAGGCTATATCGCAAATGAAAAATAACAAAGCACCTGGTCCGGATGGGTTCCCAGTATTGTTCTTTAGCAAGTGTTGGGAGATTATTAAACACAATTTGATGCCTATGTTCCATGATCTGTTTAATGGCCAATTACAACTCTTTAAGCTAAACTTTGGCACAATCACTCCTTTGCCAAAGGAGGAATCAATTCACATTGAGCAATTCAGATCATTATGTTCGCTGAATGTGAGCTTCAAAATTTTCACAAAAGTTGGCACGAACCGTCTGACACAGATTGCACATTCTGTTGTTCAACCAACCCAGACCGCTTTCATGCCAGGACAAGCACATCCTCAAGGGAGTGGTCGTACTACATGAAACTATGCACGAAATTGACTCGAAGAAACTCGATGGAGTGGTCTTCAAAGTGAATTTTGAAATGGCGTATGATAAAGTGAAATGGCCATTTCTACGGCAAGCTTTGCGTATGGAAGGGTTTGATCCGGCTTGGAGGAAGCAGGTAGAAACCTTTGTACAGGAAGGCAGTGTCGGAATCAAGCCTAATGACGATATCAGTCATTATTTCCAGATGCAGAAAGGACTGAGACAGGGAGATCCGTTGTCTCTGGTCCGTTTTAATGTTGTCGTCGATACGTTGGTTGTTCTCGTTAAAAGAACGAAAGAAGACGGCCAGGTAGGTGGTCTTATTCCACATATAGTGTATGGGGGTTATCCATTTTCATGGAACATGACCTTGCGAAGGCAAGGAATATGAAGTTATTTTCATGGAACATGAACGTGCGTAAGGTAAGGAATATGAAGTCAGTTCTTTGCCTGTTCGAACAACTGTCCGGTCTAAAGATTAATTTTAATAAGAGTGAGTTGTTCTGCTTTGGACGCGCCAAAGAGGAACAAGAAAATTATAAACAGTTGTCCGGGTGTGAATTGGGTTCGCTACCCTTCACGTATTTGGGGATCCCAAGTCATCATCGCAAGCTAACCAATAAAGAGTGGAAATGTATCGAGGATCGGTTTGAAAACAAATTGAGTTGCTGGAAGGGCAAACTATTATCTTATGAGGGAAGGTTTGTTCTTATTAATTCGGTACTCACGAATATGTCCATGTTTCTTCTATCATTCTTTGAAGTACCGGTTGGGGTACGGAAAAGATTTGATTTTCATCAATCTCGATTTTTTTGGAAATAGATGAAAACAAGGTTAAATATAGATAGGCCAAATGGGACATTATATGCAGGCCGAAGGACTTGGGTGTCTTGGGTTGAGAATCTAGAAGTGAAAAACAAGTGCCTTCTTAGCAAATGGCTGTACCGTTTGTCGGTAGACAGAGATGGGGTTTTGATTCAACTGCTACGTAATAGATATTTATATTCTAAGACACTAGCACAGGTAACGACACAACTGTGCAACTCTCTGTTCTAGAAGGGACTTATGAAGACAAAGGTCACCTTCTTTAACATGAGCAAATTCATTATAGGAAATGGACAGGGTACTAGGTTTGGGAGGACACCTGGTTGGGAGAGACTCCATTAGCCTTGCAGTATCCCTCCCTTTACAACATTGTACAACGGAAAGAGGTTCTTGTTGTTACGATATTGGGATCTATTCCTCTTAACATTCAGTTTCGACGGTCGATAGTGGGTGAACATTGGGATAGATGGTTGCATCCTGTGTGTAGGTTAATGGAGGTTAATCTTTCTGATGCAACAGACTCTTTACACTGGAAGTTGTCAGTGCCAGGAGTGTTCCTGGTTAAATCTATGTATATGGATTTAATTAACACCGGGCCTATCCCGAGGACGATTCACATTTGGAAAATTAAGGTGCCGTTGAAAATCAAAGTGTTTATGCGGTTTGTGCATAAGGGTGTAATTTTAACTAAAGATAACTTGGCCAAGCATAATTGGGAAGGAAGCAAAGGATGTTGTTTTTGTAATCAGGATGAATCAATAGAACATCTTTTCATCAAATGCTCGCTTGCTAAGTTACTTTGGAGAACTATGCATGTTGCTTTTAACATTATTCTGCCTATCACGGTCTCACATCTTTTTGGGACTTGGTTAGCTGGGGTAGAGCCTAAAATCGCAGCACATATTCGAGTTGGAGCATGTGCATTACTTTGGGCCATATGGAATTGTCGGAATGGTGTTGCCTTTAATAGACAAACCATTACAATTTTTTTGTAGGTCATATTCAGAGCATCTACCTAGATCCATACATGGTCCTTACTCAGTCATGTGGACAACAGGGCACAAATGGATACTAGGTGCAACCGATGGGAGATGGTTGCACGGGATACTTGCAACCGGTTTGGATGACGGTCCATTAATAGGATAGGTTTGTCACTTGTAGAAAACAGGGCTTTGGTCCACGCCTGAAAAGGCCATTAATCCACTCATGAACCGGGACCAATGGGGGCATCAGGCCCGGTTGGTCCCGGTTCATGAGGCCATGGCGCCGGCTGGGCCTCGGGGGCCATTCGTCCCGGTTCGTCTGAGCCCTTTGGTCCCGGTTCCAGACACGAACCGGGACCAATGGGTCTCGCTCCTGGCCCACCACCTTCAGTCACGGTTGGTGTTTGGAACCGGGACCAAAGGTGTGTTTTTTTACCTCTAAAAACAAAACCATAATATTCTTCAATAGCAAAAAGAATTAACTAAAAAGCTTTAATAAAACTCTAATAGAAAAAGGAATCAACTAGAGACAATCAATAAAAAATAAAATGTATGCAACTGAAATATTATAAAATTTATGCAACTAAAAAGAATAATTTTTTTGTTATAAAGAGTCAACTAAAACAAAACTATAAAAAAATTCAACATCATAAAGAGTCAACAAAAAAGATTTTATAAACCTCTAGTTAATAGCAAAAAGTTTTTTTGTTCAAAACATTAATAGCAAAAAGAATTTACAGAAAGTATTTTTTGTTAGAAACTTTAATAGCAAACTAAAATAAGAAAATCTGTTTTTGATTAGAACACCGGTTTAAAATAACCTAAAAATTACCAAATTGAATATACTGATAAAACACAGTAATATTAAATAGTAGGAAAAAGAATCACTCAAAAATATATTTTTAAAGTAAAGTTATTCACAAACTAGTGATTCAAAAAAAATCATAGAATTCAAATTTAAACTATTCAAATTTGAAAAGAATGGCACTAACAAATTTTTTATAAATTTTGTGACCTCCTATGCACATGAGGTGTTCGATGATATGCCCGAGCCACACTACTTAAGCTTTCTCCTCTCGAAGCTAAAAAATCAGTAAATGCATGAAAAATACCAAATGAACTCAGAAAGGGTTGAAAATTGATGATGTGGCTTTGAATGGTGCATTTTGAACACACAAAAATTCTGTAGTTCAAATAAGTTCAAAAAAAAAGAAATCCCTTAGTAATAGATGAGTTTTTGTCCGAAACCCTGATACTTCGAAAGTGATTGTTCGTATTGTACACGAAGTGCATCCGGTTTTTGTCGTAACCCTCTCAAATTTTTAGCACATGCTATGTGGGTGAAATGATGATACCATGCCAACTTTCAACCTTTTCAGAGTTTATTTGTAGTGCTTTTCAATTTTAGGGTCATTTAGGTCACAGAATGAACTAATAGCAAAAAGAATGACCTAGAAAACTTTTATTAAACTCTAGTAGAAAAAAGAATGAAATAAAAATAATTAATGAAAATATTCTGTTATGATCAACTAAAAAAATACAATATTCTTCAATAGTAAAAAGAATCAACTAGAAAGCTTTTATAAAACTCTAATAGCAAAAGGAATCAACTAAAACGCTTTTATAAACCTCTAGTATTTTCTAAACTAAAATTATATAAAATTTATGCAACTTAAATTATCAAAGTATTTTCTATTCAAAACATTAATAGCAAAAAGAATTTTCATAAAGAACTTTTTTTGTTAGAATCTTTAATAGCAAACTAAAATAACAAAATCTGTTTTTTGTAAAACAGACATTTCAAGTAACCTAAAAATTACCAAATTGAATTTAATGATAAAACACAGTAATATAAAATAGCAAGAAAAAGAATCACTCAAAAATCTATTTTATAGTAAAGTTATTCAAAAACTAGTGATTCACACAAATTTCAAAAAAAATCAAATTTAAACTATTCAAATTAGAAAGCTAATGGCACTAACAGAAAGTTTTTAATTTTTATTACCTAAAAAAAAGAATCATCGAAAACCTAGGAAGTATTTTGCTGTAAGTAGAAACAAAATAAAATAAATAAAGCAAAAAAGAAATTGAAGAACTAGATTTTTTTTAGAAAATGCTACCTACTGGGCCACCACGGCCTGAATACGACTAGAAACCCAACCATGGGCCAGGATTCAGGCCCACAGCAGGCCCAGTAGGCTCACAAGCAAGGAGCGACATATTAGGCCCGAAAGCGTGCAGTTGAGAGGGTGGGCGCAGGAGCACTTATAAACCACTCTCGAGCTCTCTCAACTAGCGAGGTGGGACTAAAAATCCAACCGCACCGCGCCAGCACGAGGCCTTTGGTCCCGGTTGGTAGCACCAACCGGGACGAAAGAGGTGCATTGGTACCGGTTCGTGGCACCAACCGGGACCAAAGGTCCCTGTTTCCCGCGCTTTGGGCTGCTGAAAACAGACCTTTGGTCCCGGTTGGTGCCACCAACCGGGACCAAAGGTCCTTGTTTCCCGCGCTTTGGGCTGCTGAAAACAGACCTTTGGTCCCGGTTGGTGCCACCAACTGGGACCAAAGGGTGGCATTGCTCCCGGTTGGTGCCATGAACCGAGACCAAAGGCTTTTCTATATAAGCCAACACTTAGTGTTTTTCAGATTTCATCTCTGCAGTTGCCCCCGACGACGCCGCCAGGCTGCCCGATCTCGCCGTCGCCACCCTCTGCCTCGTCAACGCTGTCAGGCTACTCCACCTCACCATCGACGCCCTCGCCGACGCTCTCGATGCCCTCTGCACCGACGCTCTCCCTGGCCCGACGTCGGCACCGCTCCCCGCGCCCGAGCCCTGCCCCGCCGACGTCGTGCCTTTGCCCCAAAACCGCCCCCAGTGAGCCCTCCCTTCCCCCGCGCTGCCGCCCCTGCTCCATTTTCCGCGTCGTGGCCTGCCCTTCTTGCCGCGCGCCGCCGCCACCCCGGCCTGCTCTCTCCCTTTTTTTGTTCGTACAATTTTTTGTCCATTGATGTATGTATATGGATGTTGTATGTATGTGTATATGCAGATGTATGTATGATCCATGGATATGTATGCATTGATGTATGATTTTTTTCATAGAATGTTTTTTGTCAATTGATGTATGCTTTTTTTTTGTTCATAGAAGTTTTTTATGTATGTATGTTCATATGCAAAAATTATGCAAAAGTTAGAATTTTTCGGTAACTTCAACATGAGGGGGGACGTCGATCAAGAATGCTCCAATTATGGATGTGCAGAAGTTGATCCAATTTTGTCGACGCCACCCCAAACCCTAGAAGCGTTGTCCAGGCCACCCTAAACCGTAGAAGCATCGAGGCCACATATTTGCCACTAATATATCCATCTCTCATGTTTGTATATTAATTGCCATGTTCTAATATTTACAGAAACTATGGAGCAAAGAGACTTGGAAAAAGAATAGTTGTTGGGGGACATAATCCTCGGCGGAGGTGATGTCTTGTCGTTTCTCAACGACACCGATGGTCTGGAAGGAGTGGGTGAAGGCTCCGTTGATCGCACAATGGAGGAGGAAGGACATGGTCATGATGGCTCCGGCGACCGAACAATGGAGGAGGAAGGACATGATCATGATGGCTCCGGCTCCGGTGACTGAACGGAGGAGGGAGCTGTTGCAATTACCGGCGAGGTATATATATTAATTAAGCCTATGCTGAATAGCTACTTGACGCATTAATTGTTTTGGTATGTACATATATTAACTCTTCTTTCTTCTTTTATATCCCTCCGGATCGAGCAAAACTTCGGTAACGAGACGAGGCCCGAAGAAAAGGTTGCGCCTGGATGAAAGGTTCACGATCAATGCAGTCGCGGACGATGCCCACCCGACTGAACCCAGGAGGACCAAGGATGCATTTTCTGCTCGGCGCGGAGCTATTTTTAGGGTCAACATCCTGATCAACATCCAACAATGGAATAGGACTAAGAACGAAGACCCTCGAGTTTCTTATGTCACAGATAGACAGAAAGATGATCTTTGGATCTCGCTGTAGGCAAATTTCACCCTACCGCCAGAGGAGGATCCAGATAAGCCAGTTATAGAGCCATTGGTCAAGGCGTGTGCTCTTAAGAAGATGGCAGATCTATTCAGGAGGTGGAATAATGAGTTGAAATCAACGTTTGTCGACAAAGGGAAGACTCCAGAATTCACCGGCCGATTTGAGAAGATAAGAGATCACTGGCCCGCATTTGTGGCCTACAAGACATTGTACAAGAATAAGAAGATGTCAGAGACAAACAAGAACAATGCTGCAAAGAAGAAGTTTCACCATTGCATGGGGTCAGGTGGCTACCTCAAAGCCCGGCCGTTGTGGGACAAAGCTGAGAATGACCTGCTTGCTAAAGGGGTCGAACCAGAGACATTGAACTGGCCAGACCGTTCAAGGACTTGGTTCTTCGGGGTTGGGGGAACCTTGGACCCTGAAATAGGGAAGTGCATTTGGAGAGACGAGCAACTTGCAATACCCGTCAAGAAGCTTCCGCAGTGTATCGCCGCAGTGTAGCAAGGGACGTTCGTTCCCGACAGAGAGAATGATGAGATGACCGAGGCCCTCGGGAATCCTGAGCACCCTGGACGAGCACAAGGCATGCCAGCCTCCGTTACGTGGAAGGTTGGGTTTCCTGGCGCAGTCGGTTACAAAACACGGGAGAGGAAGAGGAAACTAGAGCTGAGCAAAATGCAGAAGCTGAATGCAAGAGTATAAAAGCTAGAGGAACAAGTTGAGAGCCAGCGAGCTACCAGAGCTACCCCAAAAGCTACCCCGCCATCTCAGCGGAGAACTAGTGTGGCTTCCACCAAGCTCGTTCAGCAAACTGACTTCAGGAATATTAGCTACCACGCGCGTGGCTGCTATCCTGGAGGCTCAACATTGCCAGCTTATGGCACAATGACAGGACCTCAAAGTCAAGGCGGCTGTCGGCTGTGTTGTACCTCCTCAACCCGACGGAACTTTTCTGTGTCGTCCGATTCCACATGGCTATGCTGTTGTGATGGTAGATGAAGTAACGGAGGGATTTAAGGAGCTCGAGCTTGACCACCCTACAGGTGAAGGGGAGACTCTGCTGGGTCTTGCTCTGAAGACTCCATGTCTATGGCGGAAGGAGCACATCAAGCTTCCGAACTGGATGCCTCGGCGTCCTCCTCGTCCTCCGATGAGTCAGGGCACTCCGCCTCCTTCTCCAGTTGTTCCAGCGCGTGAGGCTAGCTCTCCGCCTCCTCCTTAGCCTCCTCCGGCGCGTCGGAGCAGTCTGCCTCCTCCTCTGCCTCGTTAGCAACTTCGGAAGATAGACGACGCCGCTCCGGCTACTCCGGCGCGTCGGAGCACTCCGCCTCCTTCTCCGCCTCATAAGCAATGACGGAAGAGAGAAGCCGCCGCTCTGGCAGCTAGTAGTACAGCCAGACACATGAGGCAATACAGATACGGTCCATCTCTCAAGACTCCTGAAAAGTTAGCATACGAGATGAGCGAGGAGGAAAACGTGGAGATCTGTAAAGCCCAAGTGAGGGACTTTTTTGCAATGAAAACTCCACCTCCGAAGGAGAAGCCAGATCCCGTGAAAATGAAGCACACTATCGATGCCCTAAAACGACCACCACCGCCTCCGCCGGATTTCAACTATGTCCGCTGTTTTAAAAAGACACCTCGAGATGCGCGGGACTCGGGAACTACTTCAAGTGATAGAAGGTTAGCAAAACGAAGAAGTGGAAAAAAATTCCTCAGCTCGGCGAACAGGAGAACCAATCGTGTCCCCCGCTCAAGGTGTCTAGCGATATCATCGCAAATCTGCCGGGGATGGTGCCCGGTACCAATCCTGCTGATTACCCGAGCGATGATGTACAATTTGATACAATGGACATGAAAAATTCAGATACCAGTAGGGGAAGCCTCTTGTCAAAGATGGAAGTCCTGCTCTAACAACGAGGATGCGAAGATTCCATCAATGGTACATGGAAACCTGCAGCAAGTATGGAAACACTAGTAGAAAAAGGGTGAAACGTGAAGCACATTAGTGCCGGTTTGAATTAGAGCCGGCACTAATGAGTATATTAGTGCCGGTTCGTGGCGGCGATCAATAGTACCGGTTCGTGGAGAACCTTTAGTACCGGTTCGTACCACGAACCGGTACTAAAGAGGCTGTGTCAGCCTGCGGTCAGGCTATGGCCCCACCATCACCATTTAGTGCCGGTTCGTACCACGAACCGGTACTAATGACGTTATGGCAGGCTGTTTTTAGTCCCACCTCGCTCCCCTAACAAGCCTTTTACCACCTTAAATATGTTATTTCGCAAACTATCACAAGCACTTGCTCTTAATTGAACTCTATGTGTAGAATTTGTGGCCGCAATATGAGTCTTCATCGGTTTATAAATCGTTGATGACTCATATTGACAATTCAGATTGTACACACAAAGATCATTGATGATCAAAGTATTTTTTGTGTTCAGTATGCACCATTCAAAGCGACGCCATCAACTTTCAACCATTTCTGCCTTCATTTGCTATTTTTCATGCATTCAATGATTTGTTTTGAGAACTAAATGACCTGGAAATTGAAAACCACTACAAATGAACTCTGAAAAAGTTGAAACTTGGCATGGTATCATCATTTCACCCACATAGATTGTTCAAAAAAGTAGAGAGGGTTACGGCAAAAACTAGATGCACTTCGTTTACAAACTGGACAATCTCTTTCGAAGTATTCAGGTTTATGACAAAATTAAACTCATCTGTTACAAAGGCATTTCATTTTTTAAAACTTATTGCAACTCCAGAATTTTTGTGCATTCAGTATGCACCATTCAAACCGACGCCATCAACTTTCAACCATTTCTGCCTTCATTTGCTATTTTTCATGCATTCAATGATTTGTTTTGTACTAAATGACACTAAATTTTGTGCAGGCATAGCACCACCTTTAGTACCGGTTGGTGGCTCCAACCGGTACTAAAGGGTGACCAGCACCACCGGGTTTGTAAGCTATTTTTTAGTCCCAACTCGCCAACAGAGAGGGACTAGGAGCGGTTTATAAGCCCTGAGTGCAGAGACGATGAAGAAGAGGCTCAATGCTCACGTTGCTTAGCTTCAAGCCTTCAGGAATATGGTAGATTGCACGGAGCTACGCGCAGTGCAGTTTACACTATTCCGAAAGGCTTGAAGCAAATTAACAAGCATTGCACCTCTTTTTTATTTTTAATAACTTATTACAACTCCAGACTTATTACACTACACGTCGGCATTTCTTTTTTTTAAACTTTGGTTATAACTCCAGACTTTGACCATCAAGTTTTGCAGAAAATAAAAAATAGAAGAAAAGAAAAAAAACTATAGCTGAAAAGAAAAAAACCTATATAAAAAAACTACTCCGAAATAAATAGAAGAAAATAAATATAGCAGAAAAGAAAAAACTACTCAGAAATAAATAGAAGAAAAAATAAAGCAGAAAAAGAAAAAAAATATTTGCTATTTTTCAATCGTTCACAAAATGACCGTGAAATTGAAAATCGTTACAAAATGAACTCTGAAAATGTTGAATTTTGGCAAACTAGATGAAAACTACTCACAAATAAATATAACAGAAAAGAAAAAACTATACAAAAAATTACGCAGAAATAAGTAGAAGAAAATAAAGCAGCAAAGAAAAAAAGAAAAAAAAATTGGGGCGCTGCCCTGTGGGCCTGCTACGCCACGGGTGTGCAATTCAGGCCCTAAAGGCCCAGCAGACTCATAGGGTAGCGCGCAGAAATTAGGCCCACAAGTCTGCTATATAGAGGAGTTCAAAGAGGCAGCCGCGGCTGGGTTTATAAACCAGTGCGGCTGCCCTTCGCCCGGCGAGGTGGGACTAAACTTTTAGGTGGCAGCGCAAGGCGTTTAGTACCGGTTGGTGGATCCAACCGGTAGTAAAGACCATCCTTTAGTACCGGTTGGAGCCACCAACCGGTACTAAAGGCCTGCTCTTCCCGCCTCTTGGCCTGGCCTTTAGTACCGGTTGGTGGCTCTAACCGGTACTAAAGGCTCACCCTATATATACAGCACTTACGAAATTTCAGTTACATCTCCCCACTTCTTTCGTCAACCTCTCGCGCGCCGCTCCCGTCGTCGCCGCCCGTCGCCCGTCGTCGTCGTCATCCCCGCCGCCGCCCTGAACGCCACGCGTCGCTGTCCGTCGTCGTCCCGCGCTGCGGTCCCGTCGTCGTCCCGCGCCGCCGTCCGTACGTATCTCGCTCTTCTCGTGCGTACCCGCCGCGCCGCCGTCCGCCCCGAACGCCGCGAGCCGCTGTCCGTCCCCGCCGCCGCCCCGAACGCCGGCGCCCCCGCCCCGTACGCCGCCGCCCCCGCCCCGTACGCCGGCGCCCCCGCTCGTACGTATGGGGCGGCGGCGTACGGGGCCGCACACACACACTCATACCACACACGTACACACATACGTACACACATATACGTATACACACACATACACAGATGCACACACATTTTTTTACTTATTTTCTGTTTTTTATAAAAGTTAATTAGATGATCGAATGTTAGATTAATGTCGAATGTTAGATGAATTAGCTAGCTAAATAGAAAAATTATCGAACTAGAGATTAGAACTAGTTGAATAATTAATATAACTAGTTTATTTTTAGTAAGAAAATTGTCGAACTAGTTTATTTAGGTATATGAGATTTGAACTAGTTCAATAATTAATATAACTAGTTTATTTTTAGTAAGAAAATTTAGGTATCTGAGATTTGATGATCTAATTAAAATATTATTTGTTAATGAGTTTTTCTGTTTATTTAATTTTTCTATATTTTGAGTTTATATAAATGTTAGATTAATGTCGAATGTTAGATGAATTATATAAAAAAGTTAAATATATAGTAATGTCAATTGAATATATAGTTAGATATATTAATGTCAAATGTTAGATGAATATATATTTTGCTAGATATAGGTGTTTGATGTTTCACCTATATGAACATAGAAAATGTCATCTGACGACGAAAAAGATTTCATTATGTGCGAACACTGTGAAAACCAGCGCGGCCTGTGCGACAGAAATTTCCTTGTTGATAGTAGGCGCTTCAGCATCAAGCTGAATGAGACATTCGAAGTTGATACAGTAAGTCACTTTGTCAATTATTATTTGAATGCAAAACTTATGCTTCATTTGCTTCAACTTATAATTTTAAATTTTCACTATTCTACTAGCGCATCCCGTGCCATGCAAGAATTTTTGTCTTGGATAAGATAGGTTTTAGTGCTATAGATGATATGGAGGTAAAGAGAGTTTACTTGAAGACGGAGCATGGGTATCCTTTCAACGTCAAATTATATAATGGAGACACATACACCCATTTTGAATGCAAAACTTGGCAAGCACTATGCAAGGCTTATGCATTTGGGCCTGATATGGTTATCACCTTTGATATTCGTCCGAAAGATGATATTGAAGGTAATATAAACATCTGGGTCGATGTGCAAACGCCTCCAGTTCTACCATTTGGTAAGTTTTTATCAACCATGCATGCATATGTTTAATTGATACAGTATATTCAAGAATAGTTGACACCTAATTTGTATTGTCAGCTTATTTCGGTTCAAGCAAACATGTCCGACGCTTGGTAGACAGGACCTACTACTGCCCCGGGGCTCAACTTAACTGCGAGGAGATAAGTCATTATGTTTCATGGCTTGAGGATCTTAATACTGTCAAGACAAATTTTTTTCCTGAACTTTGAAATGTTAGTACTCAAAACGTGCGACCAATGATGATCGTATAGAACTACGGTCACATCTATAATCGAAAGATGGTAAGATTTTAAATATTTGTCCTTAATTAGTGCATTTTTTGCATACATTATTTTTGAAGCTAAACTTTCATTGCTTAGTATATTAATTACTATACGATGTTCTTCAACAGGGACTTTCGATGACAGTTGTGCCTCAGTGGATCGAGACAAAAGGTCGCATGTCAATGGTTAGCTTACGGCCAAGATTTCCTACATTGCACATGAGTGCATTCAGGATTTCTGAAAGCGAAGAATGCTTAATAGTGAAAGATTGGAGCAAAATTGTTAAAGATCGCAGAGAAGTACTAGGGGGCAGCAAGGAGAAGCGCAACCCAAGATTAGGAGACATATTCATCTGCATGCTCCAGTATGATGAATCAGGAGAGCTATACATGTTCTATGCTATTCTACCTGAGAGGGAGCAGCAGGAGTAGCTACTAGTTCATGCTCTTAATTAGTAGTTGTCTCATGTCCGTGTCCTGAACTTCGATGTTGGTGATGATTATGTTGAACTTGATGATATATTTGCTTCTGTTACAAAGTGAATGTTTCCTCTTTAAGCTAGCCAGCGTTGGTGATGATTAGATAGCTAGCGGTAATGACTGATTAAATAGTGGTAATTAGACGACTACGATGATTTTTAGCTAGCTAGAGTTTATTTATTTATTAATATGCGATGATGATGATGATGATGATGATGATAACGTAAAACAATCCTAAATTAAATTGATAACACAAATTTAATTGAAAAATACAAAATAAAACCAAAAAAACCCCAAACATTTAGTATCGGTTGGTGTTACCAACCGGTACTAAAAGGCTCCCGCCCCCCAGAGCTGGCTCGTGCCACGTGGTTGCCCTTTAGCACCGGTTCGTGCTAAACCGGTACTAAAGGGGGGGCCTTTAGTGACCACACTTTAGTGCCGGTTACGGAACCGACACTAAAGGGCCTTACGAACCGGTGCTATTGCCCGGTTCTGCACTAGTGAAAGGATGCTTTGTCGATGAGAATTGAAGACGAGCACGACTTCGTTGGACAAGATCTGATTACTTTTGATTTTGACGAGTTTTTCCAGTTCTACAATCAAAAGGCCCTCGACAAATTACTCGTGGCTTGCTACTGTTTGTAAGTACTACTTCTGTAATTAAGTCTTTATATATAGCTCAGCTCTTTCATTGCATATATATATAATTATTGTCACTATATTATGCAGATTGAAGATCGTCGAATGCATAAAAGCACAAATCTATGACATTGGGTTCGTTAACCCAAATCTCATACATGAATGGACGGTTCAAAAGAATGTTATAGAAACCGAGGACAACTTGCTACAATCATTGCTCAAAACTCGAAGAAAAGATAAAATACTCTTTCCTTACAACTTCAAGTGAGTGTTACTATCTTGTATATATTCGGTTTCTCTTATTACTCGAGGTTATAGTAATTTAACTGATGAGTTATGCATGCGTGCGCAGCTTCCACTTTATTCTCCAAGAGATTAAGCTTGAGCAGGGAGTAGTAACCGTCTTAGACTCGAGACGAAAAGATCCCGAGGGCTATGCGGACATGACTCGAATGCTCCATAAGTAAGTTTAATCGGTCATTATCGCACCATATCGGCAAATTTGTTCATTTCCTGATATCAAGTAATTATTTTCTTTGTCTGGCAGGGTTTGGAAAGAGTTCACCGCTATTTCTCCGGGATTGCCAACCGAGCAGCGATTTAAACATCTGAAAGTAAGTACTACTACCTAGTTCCGCGCATCTCCAATTGATTCTAGCTAGTTTCATCAATACCATTTAGCATGCTTGCTTATCAGTTTGATTGACCTCTATTTCTCGTAAAGTACTTGCGGCAGGAAGGCGTGAATGATTTCTGTGGATAATGCGTTTGCGAGTTCATCTACAACGGGACAGAGTCTAATAAGCGGGGCTACTCTGAAAAACGATATGAAGTGCGTAAGCAAAAATATTCACAATTTTATATTATTACCATCATTTGAGCTGAGTTCCATTCATATACATGTATTGACCCCCTTCTTCAAATTAGGTCTGGCAGATGCAGGATGAACTCCTACCACATGATCGCATAAAAGCAGTTCAAGAGGAATTGGCGGGATTCTTTCTTGACCACGTCATCAATCCAGCCGGAGAATACCATGTGGAACTTGACTTCAAATGTTAGGTATTGTAAGAGATCTTATATTGTATAGTAGCGTCGGGTAGATATGCGAAAACTTGTTATTCGACCAATCGCTCGGAGAAGGAGAGGTCGATCACTTCTCTCTGTATATATGTTCATGACGATCTTGTGTACTTAATGGTTTCCTTCATTTGCTTACTAGCTAGTGTGTATAGTACGTAGCGTTGACCAAGCACGAAGATAAGAGAGGTCACTTCTCTCTATTACCTATGTAACACAATATATGAAACCCCTAAATTAACCCTCCAAGACCCCTAAACCCCCCCCCCCCCCCCCCGCCCCCCTTAAAAAAACCCCAGCTCGTGAGCTGCTGATGAGTGGATGCTCTTTGGTCCTGATTGGTATTACCAAGTGGCACTAAAGGCCCTCCTGCCTGGGCTCGCTGCAACGGCCACGTGGAGCCCCTTCTGTCTCGGTTCGTAAGTGAACCGGGACTAAAGGGTATGGGCTTTAGTTCCGACCCTTTTGTCCCGGTTCCAGAACCGGGACAAATGGGCCTTTTTGTATAGTCATCTAGTCATATTTTCGCCGGTTGTGGCAAACTTATTTTTCCTCACTTTCGAGACATTTTATTTTGAAGATTTTATGTTGGACCTGGATGTTTAATAAAATGGTTGTGTGCATCATGAGATGTAGAGGCCGGACATGCCTCCTTTAAAAAAAAGAGTAGAAATACCACACATGTTCAAAATTAGATTTACATTTAGATATAAGAGTGAGGGATTTTGGTGGAACAAAAAGGGAGAACTCGTGACTGGAATTTGGAAAGGCTATTCTGAGAATTTAGAGTCCCGGATCAGATTAAGTTCATAATTTTTATCTGAATTTTAACCTGGAGCTTAATTCAGAAGAAACAGAGAGCATCGAAGGTGCACGCCGTCCGACTGGCCGGTGACGAGCGACAAGCGCCGTTGCCACCTGACGCCCTAATCTGTAATTATCACAATTTCATTTATTACTCCATAGAAAATTCACTATTACCGTCGCTCTAGTGGTTTTGTCTGAATTGTATCGTGGAGCTCCATTCAGAATGAGAAGGAAACCGAGAGCGTGTTTAACTTTGATGCATCCTCGAGCAACAGATGTTTACAGTTTGTTGCAAAGCAGCTGAACCTTCAGAATGTACGTCTCCTCTCTATGTTCACACAACGCGATCAGGTGGGATTTTGGTGGAAAACTCTCTTGGAAACCTCCAAGCTGTGTACCTGACAAACACAACACAGAGAAGTGAAAGAGGGATCGAGAGACTAAAATCACGAAGTGGTGGTTAATATTTCTCCATTAAAATGATGAGTACAGTTTGTCATCCGCTACTGACTGGACTAGTATTTAAATTCTGCTGATATTTGTCTGCAGCAACTGGTCTTTAGTTGGCCTTTTTTTTAAAGGATGCAAGGCGAGCTGAATTAAGATTGTTGTGTGACGGTTGCCAGATGCTCTACAGAGATACAGTAGGTGCATAAAATGTGCTTCTTCTCTTAATTTTTTTTGCTTCATCTGATTCACTTCATTGTGCTGCAGTTGTTGATGTTCGACACACCCTCTTCTGCCAAGAGTCTTGGCCTTTCTCGTGAAACTCAAAATTCCTGACGAGTTCCAAGCCACACATCATGCATGCAGATGCAGTTGTAGCAGTACAGAATACAGACATTCGAAGGCACACAACAAGATCGCAATCGCATTGATTGGGCATATGATTTTAGTTAGCCTACTGATTGTCCAGAAAGTAAAGGCTGCTAAATGCTGTTGGTGGCTAACCTGACAAACAAAAGAACCAACCTGGCTAACCTGAAGCTCCAGGTTCATTTCATTAATGCATAACAGAGACAAAAGGCCACGTGTGGGTAATGTAATGGCGCCGCTTCTTGATTAGCCACGTCTTGATTAGCGAGAGACTAATGTAATGGCGCCGCTTCTTCGTCTCGTTTACCCATGTCTAGTCCAGTCTGATGGACGTTGTGGTATCCAGCCTGATGGGCGTCACAGTATTCAGCCGG
Source organism: Aegilops umbellulata (assembly GCA_032464435.1). Taxonomy (NCBI): domain Eukaryota; kingdom Viridiplantae; phylum Streptophyta; class Magnoliopsida; order Poales; family Poaceae; genus Aegilops; species Aegilops umbellulata. The sequence goes on along the minus strand of CP136059.1, from coordinate 383,649,505 downwards.
ATGGGCGTCACAATATTCAGCTGGTTTGGCCGAATCCTTCGCATGGGGCTACCCTGGGTGGCCATGGCTATAGCCCTGGGCCTATTAATATGCTCCCTTGCGATTCCTTCATACAAAGTACAGAAAATAACAGGAGCTCACTGCTCAGCCCCAGGCGTAATCACCTGCTAGTTCCGGCACCATTTGATCTTGCTTTGCGCCAATTTCCGGTGCATCATATTCCTATGGGTCAAATCCAGTGCAACAAAATATTTGTCACGACCACCCTCCCTATCAATCCTACGGTCCTTGTCCATATCTTCAGACGCATTCGATGATTTCGTTGTGCCTTTGTGCACACTGGGAAAGCTAGCTACTAGCCTTAGGTAAACCATGGAATATATAGGTACATGGCTCAACCACTTAGTTGTTTTATACTTGAATGTAGTACTGATCATCTGACATTTTTTTATCTTGTGCAAATCATATCTCCTAGATATAAATACCGAAGGATAATAATTCCATTTATTGCGCTTGGGCTGTACTCTGTCAGAGGCAGAGTATAAATACAACACACGATTTCATCCGCAACAGACTAATGATCCCATGCGTTGTCACTTGTTGTTACCACCATCGTCATGCTTAATTTAATGGAAAACACTTCCTATGAGCAGTCTGAAGGACGCCAGCCCCAGACTACTCCAAGCCCGTCGAATTCTTTGGAAATTTGACGCTCGAGATTTTTTCTCGTTTTGTATTTGTAAAAAGGAAATCGAGAAAAATCACAAGCGTAATCAGCCCGGGTAATCTTCGCGACCCCATCGTCCATAGTTCCACCAAATCGCCCGAGGCGAACCAACTTGTGGTTGGATGGTTTCAGGGACTGTGGTATCCCCAGCCCACCAGGGTTCAAGTTCTGGTGCTCGCATTTATTTCTGGATTTATTTCAGGATTTCCGAGGATGCACATTCAGTGGGAGGAGACGTTTTCGTCGACGACGAGGTGCCTACGACGACTTTGTAAATATCAAGATTGTGTGCCGGCTCAGTCGTTCAGAGGTTCTCATAGGGGTAGGGTGTGCGTGTGTGCGTTCATAGGGGTGAGTGTATGTGCGTGTATATGAGCACTTGCGTCTGTACTGTGTTAAAAAAAAGACCACATCACCCGAGCTCTGCCTCCAACCTCGCTCGCCTCGCGGCCATCGAACTCGCCGCTGCCCCCACCGATCCCGCATCGCTACTTCACCAGCTAACTCCGCCCACCTCCCACCGCGACCTCACCGGATACCTTCGATCCGCACACACCTCCACTTCACAGGCTAGATCGATCTGTCCCGCCAGCCTCTACCACATGTTCCTCCTTCGACACTCGCCACCGAGCATCACGGCTTCCCCCTAGTTGTCTCCACCGATCCGACCCCCGGCCCGCCGTGCGCCATCCTGGGATTAACAGGTCGAGCACCCCATCTTCATCTACGATTCGTGCTGCATCAGGAACTCAGGATACCCCATCATTTGAATCAGGTGCATTCCAGGTTTCACCGGCCGGGCATAGAAGAGGCATTGGATTGCAGAAATTTTTGTGTATTGGGAGCACCCCATCTCCTAGTTAGTGGTAGTCTGCATTGCGTCGATAGCCCTGATTTGGGGATTTTATTTTATTTTTCTATGGAAATTTCTTTGTAATTCATCCAGCAGATGTTTTTTTATTGTTATTTACGTTCGTTCTCTGCCTAGTATTGTTTTCAATATTCATTAGTCTCAGTAGTCTTCATTGCTTCCATTGAATCTGTCAAATGTTGTGACAATTTCATTTTAATGCCTCCTGCAATAGCTTTCAAATATATGTACCCACTGTTGGCGGTCAATTTGCATTGTGTTCATTTTGCAAATTTCCATGCTTCCGTGTCAGACTAAAATGACACCCTTTGCATTTTGTCCCAGCTTCATACACGCATGCTTCTAAATTGTGGCCAAGTTGCTTCGGTCCTCTCCAAAAAATGCATCCAGTCCCTCTTCTATTAGTCGGTTACCCTAGCTTCAGTTATGTGTGGTGGCAACAGAACAGATGCTTCGGTCATCTACGAAAACGCATACATTCCCTTTGCATTTTGTCCCACTTCATATACACATGCTTCTAAATTGTGAACAATTTGCTTCGGTCATCTAGAAAAATGCATCTGTTGCCTCATCTCTAAATCGCTTGCACTAGGTTCAGCTTTATGTGCTGGCAACACCACATATGCTTCCTCATAAACATTATTCAGCTTAGAAATGCCATTTCTCATGTGTCGTATTTTTTAGTGTTCATATTTCGTGATTCCTAGTAAACAAATATACATTTTTTGTTCTAAAATGTATTGCTTCCATACAACTATACTTCCACCATGCAGTGAATCTGACATTTCATTTCCACAAATGCTAACACATCGCATTCCATATGTTCTCTCAGGTGACACTCGTCACTGACTAAAAAAGAGTTGACCATGCTCCAGACCTGATATGCCGCTAGTCAGTTATACAGTATTGTCATAGGTCTTCCCAAGGCGTGGAAAGACCTCATTTGTCAAAAAAAAAGGGGGTAATTTTCTTAATATTGGCAGATTCTTAGCTCCGAATGGTCTCCTAGATGGATCATTAACAGGATGTTTGCTTCAGAACTAATCCATGTTTCTTAATTTATGTTGTGATAGCAACATATTTTTTGCTTCAGAACTAATCCATGTTTCATAGGTCTCCAATATGTCCTTCTCATGTACTACTAGAGTGCCGCACTACAACCATGCTACTTAATTTATGTAACAATATGCTTCCATGATTTCCTAAGAAATTAGTAACATTCAAAATTGCCAAGCCATTATTTAATCCTTATAATTCAATTTATTATTGTTTCAAGATGCCAAATGTTGATTTGAACACATCTTGTCTTGTGAGTTCGCTGGGCTTATGTATGAGTTTTACTTTTTGCCAGTTTGGTGAAATTTGGTTTATATATCAATAATTTATGCACCCAAATCCTATGCAGCTCAAGCTTCAACTACTCGCATCTATCACTACTAGGAAAAGGCCTACTAATGGCGCACTGGTTTTGCCTACTAATGACGCATTACTAGTGCGCCATTAGTAGCACGCCACTAGTATATCTTACTAATGGCGCACCACTGGTGCGCCATTAGTATCTGGTATACTAATGGCACACCATGTAGTGCGCCATTAGTTTTGCCCACGGTGCGCCACTAGTGTTTGCTATACTAATGGCGCATCACATTGTAATGCGCCATTAGTAACAATTTTTTTAATTTTTTTCTTAATCTTAGGTCACTATTTCACCTATGAGATATACAACAAGCATCCATATAACAATCATACCCAACACACAAGTTCCATCATATATACATAGATAGCCAACACACAAGTTTCATCATATATACATACATAGCCAACACATAGTTCCATCGTTACATATTACAAAAGTTTCACATTGTTCATCCAACACCGTTCAGTTCTCATGCACTGTTCTTCTCCTTCTCCTTCCTCAGCCTGAATTGGGATATAGTCTTCTACCTGAATTGGCGTGGTCATGTCGCCCAGCTGTGGGATCGCCGGCGCCACCACCAGTGCGTGGTCATTGTCAGGCACCACCACCATCGCGAGGCCACCTTCAGGCACGACCATCGCTAGGTCATCCTCAGCCACCTCCATCTCTTGCCCTTGGTCAGCCACCACCAGCGCTAGGTCATCCTGCAGCTCCTCATCCCCACTCTGCTCCTCTTCTCCCGCACTCCAGTCCGGATCATCCTTCTTGTTGTCTATGCTGCTGCCCGAATCGCTGCTGCTATCACTACTGCCATGGTCGCTGCTGCTTTCGCTACAGCCATGGTCGCTGCTGCTTTGGGTGTAGCCATTGTCGCTGCTGCTGCTCCCATTACCTGTCCAAATGCAACAATGACCGTTAACAATCAATGTGAGACAAAGCCAAATGTAGAGGAATAAGAAGAGGCAGAACGTACCGGCATCATAATCTTCAGCGTAGCGCATGCGACACATAGTCGGGTTGAACACCTTCACGATGAGCATGGTGGCGTCGTCGTCATACCTGAAGAGAAGGAAGTACCCCAGCCGCAGGTCGTAGGCACGGTAGAACTTCTCCCACCCATGAGACAAGTACATGTGGCCCTCCTTGATCATCAACTCCACATCCCAAAGCCTGCGAAACCCGCTGCCACCCTGTCGCACCTTCACATTATTTGGCGGATCATCACCCATCAGCATGTTCTTAAAACTGTCAGGCAGCCTCTGCAGTTTGGGACAATGAGTGATGTAGGCAAACAACAGATATCATAATAAGATGGGTGAAGCTAGGGGAGATCTCTCATTTTATATACCTGCGTCATGGATGATACTGAAGTCCCAAGTATGATAGTGAAGAACTCGGAAGCATCCAACTCGTATTGCGGTGTCGCAGAGCGGCGGTGGCTGCTTCCCGCCATCTCTGATAAGCAGCAGAAGAGACCAATTAGTACCCTTACAACAGATCATAAAGCATATGGAGTACCCTGTCTATTTCTTCTATGCTATCAAACCTAACAAACCTACTGGACAACATACAGGTATAACCGATACAACCAAACAAGGCAAGGTATTATACAGATAACATTTAGATTTCTTTACTTGAAAAGGACAGACAAAATATACCATAGACCTTTCTGTAGTGGAAGCACAAAATATCAATTGACCAAAGACCTTTATGCACTAGAACCGAACAAGGCAAGGCAAGGTATTAAGACATATGTGAACACATGAGATAAAATCTAGAGACGTGAACACAGAAGATAATAAGAACTACTCGTCATCATCACCAATATTGTGACCAGTGTGATCTTCATCATCACTACCATATTGCATCATAGTTTCATGGTGGTCATCCTCCTCCTCACTTTCATCCAATAATTCAATATGTTGTTTGACAAGTTTTGCTGCTACAACAGGATCAAAAAAGTGTTCTAAAAAATACAGCAAAGGAAACGGGCTCATGGCCCCTAACTACGCGGCACCACCGATCGTGGCGCTCGTGCCATCCCACGAGCGATCAGAGGGGGCGCCAGACTCGCTCTTGGCGCTAACTAACTCGAGCTAAACTCATTGACAGAAAACAATGTCAAACTACTACTGACGAAACTGATGAAACTGACGAAACTGAAGAAATAAACACTAGCTACTGAAGACTTGGCTTTATTCAACAGACATGACCAAACAAGGAAGAGTAGATTTCTCACATTACAATTGATAATGTAATATCAGTACATTACAATTAATAACAGTAATCAGGTAATGTTCGGTAATGTATTTCATGTCCGGTAGCTCCAGCAAACGGGAGAGATCTAAATGTTCGTATTAAAGACACTTCTCACCAATAACTTTGGATGCATACAAGAAGGCAAGTTAACCAGCTAAATTGTGTATGCTTAAAAAAACAGGTAGTATAAGTGTATAATCAAATTTTGATATACTTAAAGAACGGGTTCCACGCATGGCCTCACGGTCTGCCATACTGTTTGTTATATGAACTAACAATTATCTACTACTATCTAACTCCAAGCCAATTTTTCTTCTTAATCTAGGCCAATTGTCATTTCGGTGTGTAGATGCATATATCTTAATTTTACATGCAATATGTCTCTTAGTTACTATGGAGTTTTATTATAAGCACAAGCATGGAAGTAAAAAAAATGCTTATCGGATAGGTCACTTTATTGTGTCAGACTAAACAACATTTGTGAAGTTTAACAGAAATCATGTAGAAAAGCAACTTCAAATCACATTAGAAAATATCACCCTCCCTCCCTCCCTCCCTCTGGATTGAAAAACAGGTCAGCAGCTGGTTTCTTCTTGCACTAGTAGAAAACGGGTCTATTGTCCCGGTTCGTAAGGGCCTTTAGTCCCGGTTCCTGAACCGGGACTAAAGGGTCGTTACTAATGCCCTCACCCTTTAGTCCCGGTTTAAACCAGAACCGGGACAGATGGGCCTCCACGTGGCCGCTGTCGGCAGCCCAGGCAGGGGGGCCTTTGGTCCCGGTTTATGACATAAACCGGAACCAAAAGGGTTCCACGCGTCAGCAGGAGGTTTTTTTTTTAAAAAAAAAAGTGGCTGTTTTAGGGGTTTAGGGGGTTATTTTTAGGTTGTTATTAGCTAGCTAATAGAGAGAAGTGTCCTCTCTTATATGTAGTCCTTGGTTTACCTACGCTACTGCTATGTTCACTTTACCCGGGACTAAAGTGTGGCATTAGTCCCAATTTCTGTCACGAACCCGGACCAATTCCCCCTTTAGTCCCGGTTAGTGCCACCAACCGGGACCAATGACCTTATGCTGGCGTGGTGGTGGGAGTTTAGTCCTACCTCGCTAGTTGAGAGCGACCGACACCTGTTTATAAGCTCCGCTGCCTCTTCCCTCTCGAACTCCTCTGAAATGCAGGCTTATGGGCCTAATTAGACACTGCAATGCCCGTGGGCCTACTGGGCCTGTTGCGGGCCTGAATCCTGGCCCATGGTTGGGTTTCTAGTCGTATTCAGGCCGTGCTGGCCCAGTAGGTGGCATTTTTTTCTTTTTTTCTGTTTATTTTTTCGTTTCTACTTAGAACTAAATACTTATAGTTTTTTTTGTGATTTCTTTTTTATTTTAGGTCACAAAAATTATAAACTTTCTGTTAGTGCCATTAGTTTTAAAATTTGAATAATTAAAATTTGAATTCTTTGAAATTTGTGTGAATCTCAAGTTTGTGATTAACTTTACTAGTGCCATTAGTGTCAAATTAGAATAGTTAAAATTGATTTTTGAATCAATCTTTTTCCTGCTATTTAATAGTAGGTGGCACTTTTTTTTGTCTTGTAGTGATTTCTTTTTTATTTTAGGTCACAAAAATTACAAAAATTCTGTTAGTGCCATTAGTTTTAAAATTTGAATAGTTTAAATTTGAATTCTTTGAAATTTGTGTCAATCTCAAGTTTGTGATTAACTTTACTAGTGCCATTAGTCTCAAATTAGAATAGTTAAAATTGATTTTTGAGTCAATCTTTTTCCTGCTATTTAATAGTAGGTGGCACTTTTTTTTGTCTTGTAGTGAGTTCTTTTTTATTTTAGGTCACAAAAATTATAAACTTTCTGTTAGTGCCATTAGTTTTAAAATTTGAATTCTTTAAAATTTGTGTGAATCACTAGTTTATGAGTAACTTTACAAATATTATAGGCATTTTTTTTCTTTTTTGCTATTTATTTTTTTATTTCTACTTAGAACTAAATACTTATAGTTTTTTAGTGATTTCTTTTTTCTTTTTAGGTCACAAAAAATAAAAACTTATGTGTTAGTGAATATAGATGCACTTATAGAGAAAATTAAACATAAATTCATAATTTATTTCTGTTTATGAATTTATGTCCAATTTTCCTCTATAGGTGCATCTATTTTCACTTTGAGAGGAGCTCAATAATGCAGGGAGGGACAGACTTATAAGCAGGTGTGGGCGCCCGTCGGTTGGCGAGGTGGGACTAAACTCTGGGTGCAACGAGGGCGAACCCTTTAGTCCCGGTTCGTGGCACGAACCGGGACTAAAGGGGAGCCTGTGGTCCCGGTTCATGCCACGAACCGGAACCAATGGTGGTGGGCCAGGAGCCAGGCCCATTAGTCCCGGTTCGTCCCACCAACCGGGACTAAAAGGTCCAGACGAACCGGGACGAATGGCCCACGTGGCCCGGCCGGCCCCCTGGGCTCACGAACCGGGTCCAATGCCCCCATTGGTCCCGGTTCTAGATTGAACTGGGAGTAATGCGCTGACCCGGCCGGCCCCCATGGTCGACGGACGGAGATCGGTGGGGACGGGGCGGCGGCGGCAGGGGACGGCAGGGGACGGAGGGGGCCTGGGGGCGCGGGGGTCGGGGGTCGGGGCGGCGGCGGCAGGTGACGGAGGGGGCGTGGGGGCGCGGGGCCGGGGGTCGGGGCGGCGGCGGCAGGGGACGGAGGGGGCGGAGGGGGCGTGCAGGCGCGGCGGTTAGGTCGAGTGAGGAAGGGAGGGAGGGGAATAGGTGGAGTGGGGGGAAGCTTACTAATGGCCCACTCTGTAGCGGGTGCGCCATTATTAGTTCTAACTACTAATGGCGCACTTTTCCAGGATGCGCCATTAGTATGTTTGAAAAAATGAAAAAAAAATTGTTTTACTAGTGGCGCACCTATCTCCACCAGGTGCGCCATTAGTATATAGTAGTGGCGCACCACTTCTCTGGTGCGCCATTAGTGTCAATCCTATCTTTAGCCCTTTTCCTAGTAGTGTATGTATGCTTGATCATTCAATTCGAAATATGTAAATTTTAATGCTCCTCTACCTCAACATCATACATTTTTCTGTGAATAATCTGCTGTGTTGACTCAAATAATCTCACTTCATGCTTCAACTACTCAACCTCTATGTATTTCAATTCTTCATTACTACTAAGTAATCACTTTCAACTTATCTCATGATATGCTTCCCTCCTAATTTTACATGCTTCATTAGTAGTTCATAACCATATGTACATTCTGCACACATGGTGGTACCTTTGCTTTCTCACTACAACCAAAATACAAGCATGAAAGGTATTTATCTTCCTTTTTTACTTCCAGAAGATGATTTAGTACCGCATGATAATTACCTACAAGCAGGATGCTGATGCCGAAGTCATCAACAAGCCCATGTTGCTTGCTGCCACCCTCGGATATCCCAGATGTTCCTCCTTGGAAACATCTGTCTAGACGACGCTGCCCATGTTCAATTATGCATCAACCCAGCGGGCGTGATTATATGTTCTCGGTGACATGTCCCCCCGAGCATGCGCCGTGATATTGTACTGAACCACAATGACATTATGTCTAGATGGAACAACCTAACTATGTAACATGTTTGTGTTGTATACTGAAGGAAATATTTATCATCACTAGAAGAAAATGTTATTTTCCTATAGAAGCAAATTCTATTGTTCGTTGGAAGCAATGGCGATAGAAAACAATATTTGCTTCATTAGAAGCAGCCTCTATTTTGTTTGGAAGCTGTCCCTATTAATGGAAATATATATTTCTCACTTGGAAGCAAACTCTATTTTGTTTGGAAACTAGCCCTATTGATGGAAATAGATATTTATCACTTGGAAGCAATTTACTGTCCTCCAAAACAAGTTTGAAGCACATAGTTGCTAGTTTGGAAACAGAATACTACAGATGTAGGCAATGTTCCTTCATCCTTCATAATAAGCAAAAAGTTATTGGTAGGAAGCAAAAATGAGTTACACTAGATTAAATCTCGTAACAAACAGTAACAAAATTTACTTCATATGGAAGCAAAAAATGAATAATTTTGGAAATCGTTTAATGCTTAATATAAGGAAGTATACTGCATAGCGTGGAATCTATTTTTATAGATTTATTAGGTTTCCAAATCCGAAGTTTGTTTCCAAAAAATCTGGACAAGCTGAATCAGCGAGCAATTAATAACAAATCCCATGAAATTAGCTTTAACCAGTATCAATTTGGGAACTGTTGCCAATAAGGAAGCACTCAATTAGCGAATGGGAAACAGGAATAGTTATTCTCGCGCACGCGGATCTTAAAACCAGATCGGACGCCCATCTCGCTTCTATCCAACGGCACAAGACTAGTCTGATGTGCTTAGTACCGGTAATCTGATGCCTAGTGGTGTCCTAATTTAATAGCATACGTTTTGAACCAAGAAGGATGCGAGTTGACAAATCAAGTATATTGAAAATGAGCATGTTGATTAAGCCAAATGTGTTCAACAAGATGGAAGCATCATTTATCAAAGATCCCGGCTCAAATAAATGCACTAAGAAACATATTGACAGTGCACAAACAGAACAAAAGGTAACTTCGTTGTGTAAGAGAACAGAAGAACAATCAGATCACATCTTGTCTATACCATCAACAAGAGCACAACAAGATTTACTTCACTTTGTTACTTCTCATCAAGTAGACCAATGCCTCCTTAATTTCTTACTACAGCTGACTAGCTACACGCGGAAGTGAACACCGGCGGCTCCAGGTGGTTGTCAGCGCCCCAGCGGCTCTCGCAGTCGAGGTGTTCCTGGTGCATTGATCCGGTGCATCGAGCATGTTTCCAGCGCCATGATGTGGTGTTTTTGGCCGCCAAGGCAGGAGGTGCTGCGGCAGCGGCAGTCGAATCACGGTGTGGTGCTCGGTGGATTTGGACAGAGGGCGTTGTGTTGATTTGCTGTGTCCTCCGGTGATCAGAGTGTCGTTGCTCAGTTCTGGCAAGTTTGGTTGAGGAACTCCGGACGAAAGTCTTGCTCGACCGGAGGTCGTTGCCGGCAATGGTGGTGTCCTGTCATCATTCTCTTCCTTGGAGGCATTGTCGTAGAGATCATCTAGTACCTTGTGGGGACGTACTCTCCGGGAGAAATCTCTAGCTTTGGACTACAAAAGTGGGTAACGATGTTGTCTACGTCACTTCCTTCTAGGGGGGCCTCTCCTTGGAGAGAACATACATTTTTTTGTGCGACCCACTCTCATCCTAGGGGGAATTGGATGCAGGAATGGAGGCCCCGGATGGCTGACGTCATGCATTGAGGCGGCAGCCTCGCGAACCATGGCATGCGACAACTCTATGAGGCTGGGTTGTGGCTTGGCATAGCTTGGGTGGCAATTCTGAGCTGCTAGTACGGCAGGGTTGTTGGCTAGGTTGACGCGTCCTAGCGGGGATGGTTGGACAGTGTCCGGGCAGTGACCTCGGATGTGGTGCGAGGGCCGTGGTTTGTGAGCGCTCGGCTTGAGCAGTTAGGCTGCGGGTAGCTGGGTCGGGCTGCATTGTAGCTTGAGATAAGTGATAGTATGTCGGAGCAGTGCCCTCGGAAGGTGGTCTCACTTGGGCGCGTTAGGCGCGACGGAGCAGTGGATGTTGGGGCGGCGGCCGCGAGAACTTGGCAGCTTTGAGTGCATTGACCTTGGGTCGTATGGGTGGCGAGGTTGCTGTCGAAGTTGGTCGTCGACGTGTTGTATCCAGCGCATGGCTTTGCCGATGCTTGTCTCTTCACCGCCGCGGGAGAGGCGCGGATAACGTCACCTCGGCTGGGTAGGAGGAAGAATTAATATCTCTGCCAGGAGCTCGTTAGGGGTCGCGAGCAAGAACATTTCGTGGCCGGCCTCCCTTCGTCACCGCCCGCTAGAAGCTGCGCTTCCTTGACGAGGACAAGCCAGGGGTGTCGCGTCGCCGATTTGGAAGCGCCGCCGTCCTGGGCTTCGATCTGGAAGCACAAAAGTCGAGTGGGAGAGGTGGGGGCAGAGGCAGAGCATGGAAATGGGGACGGCGGCGCATCGATGGGAGATGGGTGCGGCGGCGCCTCTGGGGAGAAGTTTTTCCTTTTTAGGAGGGGATGCGTTTTTTTAAATGCGAGGAGACAAGATCGATCAGAAGCAAGTACATATGGGAAGGCGAAATCGTGGGCTCGCTGTGACCCGCATCGTTTTTTCTCTTATATACAATTGTGTAAATCTAATTTTAAATCTCAGCAGTTACCAACTGATGTAGATCAAACCTCGATGGCGAAATGCGATCTGTTGTTGTGGCTCGATCTCCTACGACACTCCATCTTCAGTAGTAGCAACCTCTCGCCCGTGCACGCGATGTACACGAATTAGAGAGTTTGAACCTTACGGCTCAACACAAGAAAACCAATCTCGATGATGATATTCATGCACAAAACAATTTCCACGAAGAGAAATCGCAACAGAGGTTTTCTAAAGCTTCCTTCAAAACTTAAGGATTTTTAGACAGCTTCTCCCAAAACTCGATACGGGTATTTATACCCTAAAAACACATTGTGTCTATCATAAAAATATAACCTGTTTTACAATGAACGTATCATGGCTATTTGTAGTAGCCGGACTTGCTAGACCAACTTGGGAAACAAATTTGATGGACTCCTCTTTCCTAACGCATGCTATCTCTTTCTTAAACAAAAACACAGTACGAATATCTATATTACCTAAACCGACTTGGACTCTCTCCAATTGATGCACCGTCTTTACTTTTGCTGTAGGTGGGCCCCATCCAATGTCCTTGAGAGAGAGCTCATCTACATCGATTATGTGTTTCAAGTTCGTTTCGCTGGGACAGAGCCGAGTTATTCCGATCCAATCGTGTTACATCAAGTTGAAGTTAGCCAAGGACGTGAGTGCACTGTAGATCAATCAAGGAGCCTGCGTGCTTGCTTGTTTGCTAGCTCTTGCCGAATGTGTGCTGCTGCCACTCTGGTGATTTGATCCGGCGATCAAAAACCAACAGGTGTGTCGGTCTGTTGCCTGGTCATGGTGACGGTATGTGCCGAGTTGCAGTATTTGCACAGTAAAATAAGGCCGCTCGTGCGGCCGAAGCGCCGTTCGTGTGACGGGGCGTTCGTGCGCCGGAAATATTTGTGTCCCTCTCCTTCTTCCACCTACGTTCGAGCGAGTATGAGAGAGAGCTATCTGTGTTGGACATCTGGAGTGGATAGGATGACGTTAAGACATATAAAGATATCAAAAGAAACCTACGATAATGTGGCTGCTTGTGAGTATATGGAAAAAGATAGCTAATGGTTCATGAAGCAGAGTTAGTGGGAGCATGTACATGAAGGATTAGTGAAAAAATGTTTTAACATGATGGACCTCCTTGATGATGTGGATAGGTTGCATGTCAAGATAAATAAGTTAACGAGGACGAATCTCTTATATAGGACAAGTGACTGTCCCTTGTAATCTGTACATGTCCAGATCAAAGCAATATTATATTCACAGGTGCGACACACACATGTTGCCATAAAATCCCGTGCGCGTGTTTGTGTTTGGGCGAAAAGATCAATCGTGGTAGGCTTGACCGCGACATGTGCTACCGCTCACAAGATCAATCTAGATGCAGCTTGCTTGCTGGTATACTTCGCACGTGGGACTTCGGCGCAAGCATCCAGCAGGTAGCCTTGGTGAGGCTAGCTTCTACGTACTGCCACGTGAGTCATCCACTGCTCCGGCGTCTTTTGATCGGAAAGTAATCGATCCAGACGCAACTGCTTCATCAACCGCTTCAGAAAGTACGCTGACGAGTCGGGCCATCGCCAGCATGATTAAGAGCATCTCGAGCCGTTGGCCCCAGGAGGCGCTAAAAATCGCTTCATGGCCGCACCGGCGCTAAACCGCGTGTTGGGGGCGAGAAATCCCCGGTCGCAGCGCCTATGCTATTTTAAAAACCCATAAACACGGCGCAAAGTAAACCAAACTTCGGCGAGTTTAAAATATTAAAAAAAAAAAGCTACTAGTATGCTCCTCACTGTCTCCCTCGCCGCCCGCTGCCCTTGCAGTTCTACATGCCGAGGTGGATGTAGAACCGTGTGTAGTCGCAACCGCCGCCGTCGTCGTCGTCTTCACCTCCGCCACGGCCGCCGTCCCTGTTGCAGCCTCCCCCGGTTGGCGCGGCTTGTTGGACGGTCCGGCAGCGTCCTCGTCGTCGTCGCTGTCGAGGATCACGACGCCGTGCTTGTCCTCACGCCCACATTTGCGGCGGCGATCTCCTCCAGGGCCCGGCGCTGCCGGACCATCTCGTCACGGAGGTAGTCGTCGCGCCCCCACCATAGGGCGTCCTCATCGAGGAAGCCGCACCGGGCTATCTCCTCGTACTCCGGGGGGAGGCTGGGCTCCGGTTTGGGCGCGACGAGGACGAGGCGTCCCGAGGCGGGGGTGCAGTCGGCAATGCGGATACCGGAGCTGCGGGTGCGCCGGCTGACAGACGTGTCCTGGTGCTCCGGCTTGACGGGGCGGAGGCAGGGAGAGCCGATCGACCGACCGGACGACGAGGAGGACGCCCGGGGGTCCATAGGCCTCGGCGTCCACGAGCTCCGACGACGGCGAGAGAAGGGCGGGATACTCCAGCCTCGGCGTGTTGCCGTCCTCGATGTACTCGAGGTCGGCCTCCTGCAAGCGGCCGGGCACGCCCCACCATCGGCGCCGCCCCTCGGAGTTGAGCCTGTCCGAGGGCACGACGCCGTTGGTGGCCTCGAGCTCCTCGGCGTGACGGCGGCGGAAGTACGGCTCCCAGAGCGGGCTTTCGGGGACGTAGCGCGGCCCCTCCCTCGCCGCCCGCGGCAGGGAGGCACAGATACTCGCGATCTCCGCATGCCGCGCCGCCCCGGTGGGCGGTGGTGGCACCGGGACCCCGCCGGCACTGATTCTCCACGCCCCGGGCACCCGCATGTCCGGCAGGACCGGGTACTCGGCCTCGAAGAGGAGCCGATCTTCGTCCTCGTGAAGGTTGCGGCGGCCGAAGCCGTTCGCCGCCGCGTCGTCGCCTGGGAATTGTTCGGCCATTTCTTTGAACTGGGGACGACGAGGGGAGAGGGAGGAAGGGGGAGAGAGGGCGCGTCGGCGGTGGAGACTCTGTGCGTGCCATCGGCGCGCTGGGGGTCGGCTTATATAGGCAAAGGCGCCGCGCGCACGCGTGGCCACCGCTTCTACACGTGGCATGCGTGGACGCGCGTTGTCACGCCTTCACTGCGCCGCCCGTGAGGTATCAATGGCGGAGCCTGACCGGCGCAGCAGCGCGCGGCAGCTTTGGCATTAATTCGCCGCGGGAAACGAGGCGATGAGGACAATGAAGCGGTGAGAAGCGAGACGAGTCGCTGGCAAAGAGGGCCCGCGGCTCTTTCACGCCAAAAACAATTCGCCCGGCGCCCCGAGCGCCCGCCAGCACGCCGGGTTCGGGTTGGGTCCGCCGGCGCCAATTTTGGCCCGAGCCGGCGAAAATTGGGCCTTTGAGGACGCGACTTGGCCTTTTTTTGGCATCGGCGGCCGAAAAATCGCCTGGGGGGCCTTGTTGGGTGCGCGGCTGAAGATGCTCTAAGCACCTGCACGGAAGGAAGCGCAAACATGAAGGGTTGCACTTACGGGGAACCTGCGCTCAAATCAGACATGGAATTCCCATATTTAATTCAACTTCCCAATACATCCCATTCGTAATGAGGAAATCATACTGTACAGTGAGATGTTATCGTGATCATAAGAGGTATTAGTTGCTCTCATCTCTCATGTTCTCCTCTTCGCAGGAGAAGAATACTGGCACTACCTGTATCATGCTCCTCGGAGGAGCCTTCTATTTATGGGCAAGGTGCATGTAGTGTAGTGGTATGGATGTGAAGGACGTGATAAAAGATGAGTAAATACACC
Organism: Aegilops umbellulata; assembly: GCA_032464435.1. Taxonomy (NCBI): domain Eukaryota; kingdom Viridiplantae; phylum Streptophyta; class Magnoliopsida; order Poales; family Poaceae; genus Aegilops; species Aegilops umbellulata. Next base: position 383,634,281 of record CP136059.1, on the reverse strand, counting down.
TTTTCCCCTGCAAGACATGGCTAGTTTAGCATGAGTTATATTTTCAATAAATTAAATTGATTCATAGTTTTGTGCTCCACCCACTATATTTGGTTGACTGTAACTATTCTCGTCTACTACGATCTGGCCTCTCAATTAACCATTCTAAAAGAGTCGCACAGAAAAACATTAGTTGTGAGTTGTGATGGTTCCAAAGATTTCTTTGATTTTTTATTTGAAATATACAATATTTATTCCGCTTGATTGGTGTCTGAATAGCTTTTTTTTAAATGATACAAAAGACTTGCCATTTTCATATTGACCGAGAAGAAGAGAGCTGTCTGGTTAATTAGAAAAAAACCGGGCAAAAACTTAGATTACAACACCCACGGGGCAGACATGGAGACGCCAAATAGTCAACCGAAATGTTGAGGACATGGTAGCTCCAATTTTACTGAAGAACATAGCAAGAGAAAGTTGCAAGCCTTGCAAGGACCTAGTCCATCACAACATCCAGAGAGCACAGCCCACCCGAAACCAGCCTCATGGAGTCATCCTTGCCGCCGTGGTCCCGCCGACCGCAGCTTCGACTTCTATGTCACAGCACGAACGCAACATAGCTAGGAGCACCCATCAACGCGCTGGAGCATCGAGACACCAGAAGGACAAGCCATGCCTTGCTCCACTCACCACCATCATCGTTGCCACCGAATTCGCAACGCCACACCAACATCTCACACCGCCGGTTGGGCACCTACGGACCGTGATGTCATTCACATCCAGCCTGCAGGGAGCACAAATGGGACCAAGATCTCTCAGACGTCACCCCCAAGAAAGACTATGACATTGGAGACGACACTGCCGCCTGATCCAACAGATATTGACTTCTGCCAAAATATCTTGACCCGAGAGTTAAGAGAGCGCAAATCTTCATGACAGTGCCTCCAAGGAAGATAGTGACACCCACGGGCGCCACCGCATTCGTTTGGCAATCACCGGCCAAGCTTTCGCCTGGAGGAGCAGAGCCTCCACTCCCACACGGCCAACCCATGCCATCTAGCACCTCCACTGACGCACACATCCTACAGAGCTACTGTGTCATCACCACATAGGGACCACCACCATGCCTCCCTGTCGAGCTAGGTCTGGCCGCTGCCAAATCCGGTTAGCATCCACATGAGGCAACCACGGCAAGCCACCAGCATGAAGGCTGGCGCACGACCTCCGGACAGGGAAGGGCAGGCTACCACCCTACACCGTCCGTCGGCCGGATCTGAAAGCCCGAAGTCGGCACAAAACGCCTCCGCTGCGACCCGCCGAAGAAACGCAGTTGTGGAAGCCTCACAAAGAGGAGACGAGCCTCCCACCACCACTGCACCGGAACTGCCCGGCGGCGCCCAGGCCGAGCTCCACGCCGTCCACCACACACGCTAGCCCGCAGGCCCGCATGGGCCTAGATCGAGCCCATACAGCCGCAAGTTGGACGCCCAACACGCTGCTTCATCCCGTGCGCCTCCTTCCGCTAAGCACCAGCCGAGGACCCAGCCGCACTTCCAGTGCGGCACACACTGCAGATTGCCATCGCCAGCACCAGCGAGGACGCCGCCCGAGCCAGATCTCGTGCCACGACCCCACGCCAGGACCACCCCGGTGCCACCTTCACTGAGCCTTCCCAGCCTTCGTGGGTGGACCCTCGGGTGGCGGCGATGTGGAGGGGAAGGGAGGATGGAGGCCTAGTGACGGCGGCGGCTGTGTTTCCCAACTAGCAGAGCTAGGCAACGCGGGAGCGAAGATTGTATGTCTAACAACACCATGTGTGTGACATCGTCCGTCCTCCTACTTTGCTTGTGGTCTTGCACATGAGCACATCCTACTAGCTAGTAAGACTTGAAATTAGTATTGAACGTTGATTGATCCCCAAACCATGTAAACCAATTTTCAGCTTACTTCTTGTTCATTTTCCTCTGTAATGTCTCCAGCCCGTCCTCTAGTTTTATTTCTGGAATACACACGAGTGTATTCACAACCTGACACCTCATTATTTATCTATAATAAATCAAATACATTCCTATTTGTGCTTATGTATGTTGATGATATCATTGTAACAAGCTCATCAGATGAGGCAGTGACCGGCTTAATGAAAGACATGAACTTGGAATTGACAAAAAAAAGGTGTTCCATCGCTCTATATTATAATGCAATCACCGCCGCAATATATCCGAGCACACAACAAAGAGAAAAGAAAAGAAAAGAAAACAAAGGAAAAATGGCAAAGATACACGATGCTACAGAACAGCTAACAGGATCCAAATACACCGAGCAAAGACTTGAGCATCGAAGCCCTTAGAGAGCTCCACACACTAGTAGAAAACCGGCCTTTTGTCCCGGTTCGTAAGGGCCTTTAGTCCCGGTTCCCAAACCAAGACTAAAGCGTCGTTACTAATACCCTCACCCTTTAGTCCTGGTTCAAATCAGAACCGGGACAGATGGGCCTCCATGTGGCCGCTGCCGGCAGCCCAGGCAGGGGCACCTTTGGTCCCGGTTTATGACATAAACCGGGACCAAAAGGGTTCCACGTGTCAGCAGGAGGTTTTTCTTTTTTTCTTTTAAAAAAAAGTGGCCGTTTTAGGGGTTTAGGGGATTATTTTTAGGTTGTTATTAGCTAGCTAATAGAGAGAAGTGTCCTCTCTTATATGTAGTCCTTGGTTTACGTACCTACGCTACTGCTATGTTCATTTCACCCGCAGATATATATATATATATATATATATATATATATATATATATATATATATATATATATAATAACTCATGCATGCTCGCATCATACATCATCATATATAATAACAAGTCCTACTAATTAATCAAGCATCATCATACAACTTCTATTCGTTATTAATAACAAGTCATACGATCATCATCCTCATAGTCATCGAACCCAACCCTACATAATTGTTCTTAGCACATGATCATCAAGTATCAGGTAGGATCGGACCTAAACACACTTAAGGTAAAATAGTATAAAACAATATAGACCCTGACTCTCCATTATGAAGAATGGAGATCATCCTGTCTCCAATTCTTGCGCCTCGCTTCCTTTTGCTTCCAAGAAGCTCCTTACGACTGTCCATACATTTTTTCCATCATTTGACTGTCATGTCTCCACTTCTTTTAGAAATCCGGTATGGACAGTTGAGATTCGTAGGATGACCTGGATATATGTTCAAAACATGAAGGCTGCCGCCATTCTGATACATCAAATGAGGCACACAATCCTCTGGGATAAGCTGTTGAAAAACATAGTAATAACTTCGTAGTTAGCAATGATGTACTAATTTTAGAAGTATGCAAAAAGATGCACGGATGTCGTAATAGTAAAAAAACTTACCAGGGTATCTCCATGGTAGTTACCGTAGTTCAACACGTGCACTAGTGGCACGTATTGACCATAATGTTGAGGAGTTTGATTGTAGATATTGTAATTCTCAATATCATTACAAAATCCAACCAGATGAGTTTTCTCCTTGTAAGTTAACTCAGAGCCATCGGTGTAGTAAGTTCTATCTACCATCTTCTGCACATTCTTCGATACTCCAAAATAAGCTGTCAATGGAAATAAGCTGTCAACTATTTTGAAATGAACAATATAAGTTCTATTAATAATTAACTATGTTTGGGAAACTCACATAGCGGTAGAACTGAAGGAGTATCAACAAGGACCCAAATGTCCATATTGTCTTGCTCGATTTCAGGATCACCAAGATCCATGGTGACAAGCATACCCTCATCAAAACCATACAATTTGCAAAATGCTTCCCAATTTTTGCAACCAAAATGGGTTACGCTCTCAGCATTATACAACTTTACTTCAAAATCCACATCATAATGGGTCCTTAGGTGAATTTTCTTCGTTTCAAAATTTTCATGGTCTTCAAAATCCATCCTCTCCAAGACATAGCGTCTTGCATGGCATGGGATCAACTATACTCGAATTGTAAAAGATGAAAATTACACGTTGAAATAGTTGAAATCATGCTTAATTATGAAAAAAAACACTTGTCGTCGTTGCGTACCGTTTCAACTTCGAAGGTCTCCTCGAGCTTAATGCTGAAGCGCCGACCATCGTCCAGGTGAGGCCTGTCGCACTCACCTCGATCGTCGTGGCACCAGTCGCACTCCCCCGGGAGACTTTCGTCGTCCGATGATGACATTTCCTATACGTTCATAATTCAAAGACTAAATTAGATCATAATTATTCAACTAATCATATGCATATGCCTTGCATAGTGCTCTCCAATTTGAGCATTCAATAAGAAAAATCAAATCGCAAAATTAAGTAGTATTCAAATTAGGATGCCTTCAATTATAAGAAAAACAACATCATCTACATTTGTCCGTACATCGAATATTATCACTAATACACGTTGAATATTATATATCATACATATCGCCAGTACAGCTAGAACAGTAGCGCCCGACGGGTATCGGCGCGGGCGGTGGACACCCAAAGGGAAGGAACCATCACAGGATCATATCTACAGTGAGATCCCTGAAGAACCTGCCAGGTATTCTCGAACCTGCCCTCCAACGCAACCATGTACCGACGGACGTGCTAGTCCTCCTCGCTGACACGGTGACGTACCACCTCCGCGGTGTCCGGAAGTCTCTGCACCGTCACTGGGTCACGCGACCGCCACCAAACAAGGATCGGGTCAACGACGGGCTGGCTCCTCACCAAGCTACGCCCCCCGGAAGGTAGCGCCTCCCAGTACCACCCCGGCGGAGCCCAGTCCCGGACATGGCCCTCTGGTCAAGCAGGTGTCGTCCGCCCCCGACTCGACGACGAGGATGCGGGATAGGCATCGTCCACGTCGATGCGGGAATAATTGCTTAACTAAAAAAATAAACTAGTTCCATTAATTTTCTTGCTAAAAATAAACTACTTCTATAGTAAAATAAACCAGTTTTATTAAATCAACTAGCTAGTTCAACTACGAAGCACTTACTATAAATAAAATAAAATAGTACGACTTACTAGAAATAAACTAGTTTAACTATAGTTATATTATTTTTCTAACTAATTATATTAAACACTTTCTCTTCTTATTTTTTTCCTTTTTCCTCTATTCTAAATATGAACTTATTCATAAATGACATATATCATTCACAATTTTCCTATACATACACAATAAATTGACAAAGAAAATACTATGAACAAAAAAATCATTAATAAATCTAAATTACAACAAAAAAATCATAAATAAATCTAACACAATATGAACAAATTAATTACACAGTATGAAAAAAATTTAACAGAAAAATCTATGAACTACACGTCTAAATTACTACACATCTAACAAAAAAAATCTATGAACTACAAAAAAATCTAACAAAATCTAACTCAATTAACTATACTAGTAACATCAAATTAAATCAGTTGCTCACGACGACGGTGTCGGGGACGGCGACGGCGAGGTCTGGCGCGGGGCGGGGCGGGGCGGCTCGGCGACGGGCAGGGGCGGGGCGGGTCGGGGCGGGTCGGGGCGGCGTCGCGGGCTGTGGGTGGCGACAGCGTCGATCGGGGCGGCGCGGGGCGACGACGGCGACGACGGGGCGGCGCGGGGCGACGACGGCGACGACGGGGCGGCGCGGGGCGACGACGGCGACGACGAGGCGGATACGGCGGGCAGCCTGGCGGCGTCAGGAGGGCGGGGAAGAACGAACTGAACCAAAATTTCACGAGTGTTGCTTATATAGACGGCGCATTGGTCCCGGTTCGTGGCACAAACCGGGACTAATGCCCCCCTTTAGTCCCGGTTGGTGCCACCAACCGGGACCAAAGGCCACTTTTCGGCAGCCCAAAGGGCGGGAAGCGGCGGCCTTTGGTCCCGGTTGGTGCCTCGAACCGGGACCAATGCCACCCATTGGTCCCGGTTCGTCATACCAACCGGGACCAAAGGCCTTCTACTGCCCCGCGCGCAAAAGTTTAGTCCCACCTCGCTAGTTGAGAGGGCTCGGGAATGGTTTATAAGCGCTGCTGCGCCCACCCTCTCGAGCTCCTCTCAACTGCAGGCTTTCGGGCCTAATCTGTCACTGCAATGCCTGTGGGCCTATTGGGCCTGCTGCGGGCCTGAATCCTGGCCCATAGTTGGGTTTCTAGTCGTATTCAGGCCGTGGTGGCCCATTAGGTGGCATTTTTTTTTGCTATTTATTTTTTCATTTCTACTTAGAACTAAATACTTATAGTTTTTTAGTGATTTCTTTTTTCTTTTAGGTCACAAAAATTATAAACTTTCTGTTAGTGCCATTAGCTTTAAAATTTGAATAGTTTAAATTTGAATTTTTAAAATTTGTGTGAATCACTAGTTTACTAAATTTATGTGAAAACACTTTGTGTATTATATTTACTATGTACAATCTTTCTGCACAGAGATACCAAAAATTATAAACTTTCTGTTAGTGCCATTAGTTTTCAAATTAGAATAGTTAAAATTTGAATTCTTTGAAATTTGTGTGAATCTCAAGTTTGTGATTAACTTTACTAGTGCCATTATTTTTTCATTTCTACTTAGAACTAAATGCTTATAGTTTTCTAGTGATTTCTTTTTTATTTTAGGTCACAAAAATTATAAACTTTCTGTTAGTGCCATTAGCTTTAAAATTTGAATAGTTTAAATTTCAATTTTTTAAAATTTGTGTGAATCACTAGTTTATGAATCACTAGTTTACTAAATTTATGTGAAAACACTTTGTGTATTATATTTACAATGTACAATCTTTCTGCACAGAGATACCAAAAATTATAAACTTTCTGTTAGTGCCATTAGTTTTCAAATTAGAATAGTTAAAATTTGAATTCTTTGAAATTTGTGTGAATCTCAAGTTTGTGATTAACTTTACTAGTGCCATTAGTTTTCAAATTAGAATAGTTAAAATTTGAATTCTTTGAAATTTGTGTGAATCTCAAGTTTGTGATTAACTTTACTGGTGCCATTATTTTTTCATTTCTACTTAGAACTAAATGCTTATAGTTTTTTAGTGATTTCTTTTTTATTTTAGGTCACAAAAATTATAAACTTTCTGTTAGTGCCATTAGTTTTAAAATTTGAATAGTTTAAATTTCAATTTTTTAAAATTTGTGTGAATCACTAGTTTATGGATAACTTTACTATAAACTTTCTGTTAGTGCCATTATACTCAACTTGGTAATTTTAGTTAGTCATAACAAATATTATAGGCATTTTTTTCTTTTTTGCTATTTATTTTTTCATTTCTACTACTTAGTGTGAATCACTACTTATTGCATATAGGCATTTTTTTTCTTTTTCTTTTTTAGTCATTTCTATTTATACTAAATACTAATAGTTTTTTAGTGATTTCTTTGTTCTTTTAGGTCAAAAAAATAAAAACTTCTCTGTTAGTGAACATAGATGCACTTATAGAGAAAATTAAACATAAATTCATAATCAATTTCTATTTATGAATTTATGTCCAATTTTCCTCTATAGGTGCATCTATTTTCACTTTGCGAGGAGCTCAACAATGCAGAGAGGGACGGGCTTATAAACAGGTGTCGGCGCCCTTCGGTTGGCGAGGTGGGACTAAACTGTGGGTGCAGCGAGGGCCGACCCTTTAGTCCCGGTTCGTGGCACGAACCGGGACTAAGGGGGAGCCTTTGGTCCCGGCTCATGCCACGAACCGGGACCAATCGTGGTGGGCCAGGAGCCAGGCCCTTTGGTCCCGGTTCGTCCCACCAACCGGGACCAAAAGGTCCTGACGAACCGGGACCAATGGCTCACGTGGCCCGGCCGGCCCCCTGGGCTCACGAACCGGGTCCAATGCCCCCATTGGTCCCGGTTCTAGACTGAACCGGGACTAATGGGCTGCCCCGGCCTGGACCATAGCCCCCTTTTCTACTAGTGACATCCTGCCATTGATAAGGTGAAGCCAAGGAGACTACTCGCCGCCGGAGGATGACCACACTGACACCTTCCATGCACCACTATTGCGGATCCCCCATCCACATCCGCCTCCAAAGAAGGCCCCGGCACACTCGTCCTGGACAGTAGGACGCCACACCGTTGGTAGGCAGAGCTGCGCACCCCGCAGCACGCAGAGCCGGCCTAGACGGTGGCCGGGGAGGACGACAAGTACAGCGACCCCACCAAGCAGAGCAATTCGTCCACCAACACATCTTCTCCGGCAAAGAGCATGGTGCCTACTGCAAGCCGTCGAACGACGACACCACTGAAGATAATTGACAACCCACTTGCTCAGAAAGCGCACACCACCACCTCCACCGACCCAAGGCGGCGTCTTCAGGAAGAAAACGACGTCCTCAGGAACTAACTATCAAGCATTAGACAAGCTCTGAGATAACTATGAAAGGCCGGGAATAAGTACTACAGAAACGAAAATCCAATTGGGTGCCCAGGCTTATCTGCACCTGGTCAGATAAGTTTTTGTGCGATAGGCAATTGTATGCGTGAGGTTCGCTCTAAATTTTAACTTATTTGGACATCTAACCAGCTCTCAGGAAAAAAAACAAATCAGGTCAGAACAGTGTGTGAATAGTAAACTTTTTTACAGACCCTTAATTTTGTCTTTTTTGCTGAGAGTTGCTCCGATGTCCAAATGAGTTGAAATTTGGGACGCATCACATGCATAAACTTATCTACCACGCAAAAAAATTGGAATTTTTTAAATTATTTTAGTATTTGTTTTGATTTCTTTCGTTAATGGGGGTGCAGATGAGCTCGGGAGTAGAAACGCCGCACTCATACATAAAGCAATAGAATGGTTACCACTTGATACTGTTGGTGATGACAATGATGGTGGGTAGCCGCTATATGGCCCGCCAGTCAATGAAGCACACGCTCTCTTAAGCTGGAACGTTTTGTGTCCAATGTGTACATGCCTTGTCTCAAGCGATGAGCTTCCCTGCTGCTCCATGACCAAGTAGGTACCAATTGGTCGTGTGAGTACATACCCAAATTCCGCTGGCAGTGAGATTAATTTCTCTTTCTGCCACTGGCTGAAGCTACCACCATTGATTCCCAAATGGTATAATTGCAGCCAGATTCGTCGTGTCGAAGGACAAACATCTCAGGCCTGCCTTTACCATTTGGCTTTGGGTGGGGAGTCTGCAATGGAGAATTCCATCCTGTGGGTGTTAAGCACCAACATTTTCACTTTGAAAATGTTGAGGTGTAGTTCGATTAAAAAAATCCTCCATAATAGAATGGTGAGTATTAAACTAAATAATGAGGTGGGCCCTTTCTTTCAAAGCTATAAAGGGGTCCCCTTCTTGCCTATTCTGTTTAACTTGGCTGTGGAAGTTCTGTCTAAAATGGTCCATAATGCTCAGAAGGAAAAGTTGCTTACTGGACTGGCACCAGACCTCGTTGAGAATGGAGTGGCCATCCTCCAGTACGATGATAATACAGTTATATGCTTTGAACATGGTAGGGAAGCCGTTGTTAATCTGAAACTGCTGTTATATGTGTTTGAGCTTATGTCGGGGCTAAACATTAATTTCCAAAAAAGTGAAACCCTATGCGTTGGGGGAGATGATGATACATTAGCCTTTTATTCGGAGCTTTTCAATTGCCAAATAGGACATTTCCCGATGAAATATTTGGGAGTTCCTGTCAGTTATTCGACTCTTCGCAACCTGAATTGTAACTTTATGGATGAAAGATTCTTGAAATGTTGTGAATTATGGATTGGTAATGCAGGCTCATCCGTTTGGAGGCTTATTCTCCTTAGTTCCTCTCTTACCAGTATTGTATACTTTTATATGTCCATGTTTTTTATCCCTAAGATGATTATTGACAGGTTTGATAAACACCGTAAACGTTTCTTTAGGCAAGAGCATGAAGGGAGAAAGAGATATCATTTGGTGAAGTGGACTAGAATCTGTAGATCTAAGAGTAAAGGGGGGCTGGGGGTGAAAGACCTTTGGAGACAAAACATTAGTCTACTCACCAAATGGTGGTGGAAGCTTCAAACATAACAAGGGATGTGGCAAGATGTGATTCGGGCTAAATACCTTAAAAAAGACACTATAACCTCGGTAAAATGCAAGTTTGGTGATTCCCCTATTTGGAAAGCTATAATGAAGGTTAAAGAGCGCTATTTGGCTGGTAGGGGAGTGGTGTTGAATTCTGGGAATATTTCTAGAATGTGGAATGACTCCTTGAATAGTAACCCTCCTCTTTGCCTTAAATATCATGTTCTGTATAATATTTGCAACGATCACGATATAACGGTGGCAAAACTCAAAATGAGGGTGAGTGATAATTTCTTTCGAAGACGACTCCACCTTCCTTTGATAGGGCAGTGGGAGGAACTTTGAGCTCCTATTGCTATGTGGCCTAGTTCGGGGGATCTAGACCAAGTAATCTGGAATTTGGGTAAAAACAAAAAAATTCACTACCAAATCGGTTTATGAGCATTTGGAGCGGAATTTAGCTAGGTGCAATTGCAAATGGATCTGGAAGGTGAAAATTCAAATCTTCTTGTGGCAACTCTTTCAGGATGTGGTCCTGACAAGGGATGTCATGAATAGGCGGAAATGGGCAGGCAACCCAAAATGCTCATTCTGTAGAGAGAGGGAGACATCTCAACATCTGTTTTTCACATGTCCTGTAGCTTAGGTAATCTAGAGGACGGTGGGATGTGTTTTGGGCAGTGAATTATGCCCCAACAAAATTTGTCAATACTTTTCTTGGTGCTACGTTTTCCTTCCTGATGGGGTGAAATTCTACACATTTGGGATGGCAGCCATATGTTGGGCAATCTGGAACAGCCGCAACCAAACTACCTTTGAAATGAAAAAATTGAGAACCCCTTTTGATATTGTGTTCTCTGCTTGTGGATATATCACTTACTGGGCAGGGTTGATGAGCGGAGCTGATCGAGAAGCGATGGAACGTGGAGCCATGTTGCTGAGGACCAACGCCTCGACGATGATGAGGATTTGTGCGGCGCCAAGGGGGGTGATGGAAGACTAATGGAGGCGTCTTCTTCTCTGGCTTTGATCAAAGCTCGCAGATACCTGGTTCCTGGGTTCAATTACTGCTATGCTGCTCCTGCGTGAGCTTGTTATCCCTGCTCATGTGTGAGCCTTTTGGTGGCCTGGACATTTTTCATTCATGAAACTTCACATGCCATCTATTGTGGCCATTTATTTCTACCACGACTGTCATTTTTTTGACAGCAAATGATTTGGTTTCTGAATATTAGTTGGCATTCTTAGTCTGAATTGCTCAACTACTAACCGTCTGTCCCAGAGGCAGAGTATAATTTCATTTATTGGGTTTGGACTGTATTGTCCCAGAGCCAGCGAATAAATACCACATGATTTCATCCGCAATAGCAACGGGGGCAACCATTAGTCCATACTCTACATCATATTGCCACTGTTAAGTAAACTGCTGTCCCTACCTTATCTAACGGACGCATGAAAGAAAAACTCAAAGATAAACGTCAAGTCAACTCCTTGTTAATCACAATCGGACCAAGCCACAGAAAGATAAACTCAACTCCATGTACATTTTAGATGACCATATTACAAACACACTATCTCTGATCAATCTGCGGTCAACTGTCCAGCCGCAACACAGCCTCAATCAGCGCCATCTTCAGTCCTATATACACCGGCCTGACCTCTAGCATCCGCATCATCAGCAGTAGTCTTTCCGTGAGGGCTATCTATCACACTTTCACCTGCTTTTTCCAATATATGCATACTCAGATCGAAGATATTCAGGAGCTTGCAAGCAAAACAATACATGTCATACCGAATTCTATGAAATTTATGATATATAGCAGCCACTACTCGCTTTATGATGGTTCTCGTTGTAATTCACATCACAAGTTGGAATACATAGTCAAACAAGTCTGGGAAATATAAAGAGGTGAATCATTAAAGAACTTAAGAACCACAAAAGAAATGATAACTCGTGTTACACGAAGTGAAATTTTACCATATAACACTTGCCCCTCTGTTTACATCTATCAAAAGAAAATGGGCAAGCTAAGCCCTGGGTCGTCGGCGTAGTCGGTTATTCTGGTAGGGATCCCACTAGCTAGCTAGAAAACGATGTTATATTGTGGGACGAAGGGAGTATTTCTAAGGTGAAACAAACCAAAGGTAGCAATGTCATTTGAACTAGTTGCCCTATGTATCAATTTGGCCGTGAAAATAAAAATAATTGCTGCTGCTTACTGTTTCTTATGATTTCAAGATGCCTCCAAAATGCTGCTCATACTGTGCACAAACCTTTCTTTTTATTCTCTGATCATCTTAAAGTGGCAATTACAACAGAGTAACAAATAAACCAAAATTATGTTCCGGAGCTAGATTGTAAAAACCTTCCTTGTTTCCCTCCAGTGGTTCAGCTGAATTTGGACTTCAGAAGGAACATGTTATCTGTCCGGCGTTGGCAGGTGAACATCTTCGGCACGCCCGTTGGATAGGCCCGCGACAAGCCTTGACAAGCGCACCACCATCCTAGATGCCTCCATCTCAAGCAATCAAGCTCGGAAGAAATAAACAAATATAACAGATTGACACAAAGATGTACTGTATATGTGTAACCATGTGATTCACCTCACTATGCACAGTTAACTTCACTCTGCCGAAAAGCCAGTGCAACAGGCAGAATAAATATTTTTGAGAAACCAATGAGAATAGGCTTTGCAACAAGTTGGCATTTCACCTGAAATCCAAGATAAGTACATGACAAGTTCCTTGTCAAACACATACAGTTGTGCTAGCAAATAGCAGGTACAGGGATTCAAAGCCATACAACAAGATCACAATCACATTGACTATGCCGATGCAGGTACGATGCACGCTACTACAGACCCATGCGCACATGATAAACTCCAGGTTCATAAGTTCATTCATTCTACATGACCATAGACCATAGTACAACCAAACAGAGCCAAATACACCCTATTACAGACCAATTTAGCGGTCAACACTCAATAGTCCAGTTGTATCACAACACCACCGGCATCCGCGATTGAACTACTCTGATCATGGTAACTCTGGGTTTGAGCTTGCAACGCTGCCTTGTTCAAGGATCTCCTCAGCCCCGTTTCCAACATCTGCCAAATATCTCAAAATTAAAAGTGTATTCAAATAGAGCGGAACACAAAGGTAGGTCTTATTACTGGGCAATGCGTATATTTCTTCAGGAAAAGGTATGTGAAGAAAAGCTGGGATGAAATATTAAGTCCACAATCAAATCACATGCATGGACCAAGGCATGCAACCAAAGAGAAGTGCATCCATAAAAGAAACTAAAAGCTGTAAAACAATTGGAAGATTAGCTAGTGTAGTATAACAAATTTCTACATTGAACGGGAAAAAACTCAAAAGGGGCACACTAGAAAGAGTCACCAAACTATTCTCTGTCTATCTTCCACCATTTAAACCATAAATACTAGTCCTCCAAAGAGGCATTTTCAAGGATCTTCGCCCACCATTTAAACTACTCTCTCATTTTGAAGGGCCTTTGTGCAATGTATGATGACTGTCAAAAGAAAAAATGTCACCACAAGATAAAACTACTCTGTAATCAATCACAAACTTGCTTGTTCGCCAACAAAATCAAAGGAAAAAAGGACCATTTCCTCAGCAACAAGTTTGCTTCTTCTCTTCAATAAGAAAACAAATCACACACACACACACACACACACACACACACACACACACACACACACACACACACACACACACACACACAAATTGAGAAGAAGCAAGAGATCATTGACAGGTGAACATATTCAGTACAGATCCACTTCATTATGCCAAAAGAATACACTTAGCTTTCTACATACTGTGTAACAGTGGGAGTTAATCAATGCTGCAAGTTGATTTTGACAGACCCTCGTGATCACACACATACAGTTGTAGCAGTAACAGGTACAGAGACTGGCAGGCATACAACAAGGATCACAATCAAATTGACTGGTTACGTAACTACTGAGAAATCAAATTGGTTGGTAGGAAGATTCATGAGTTTTGCTCATACAAGGTACTAAACAGTTTCTTGTTAAACCTTGCTCTAATATACAGAACAAGTTTGCCATTTGGCCCATTGAATGGGAGATAAAAACGGGAGGTGTCTAGAGCAGACGCTCAACCCAAACAAGGCTCTTCTAAAAAGGAAGTGCCAGAGAGTAATGGTGATCACCAGTATGCTGGTTGAACAGAACAGGTGAGAAGATCATATGTTTTACCAAGTATAATAGGTACTCATGGGTTCACTGCTTTTTAGTGATCTTGTGAACAGTAGGGGGTCATATGGAACAGTTTACAAGGCTAAGTTTCTAAACTACTGGAACTCGGTGGTTACTGCAGGAGTTACTATATTTTACTCTTTCGTTTTATGAAAGGGGTACTATATTTTAATTGTCAACAAACAAATGTTATTTTCTAGCTACTAATTATACCAAGGCGGGATTCTTAACAAACAGAACTTAGAAAGTTTCAGATGCACCCAAGTTGAGCCATTAATTTTGCATGATCCAGTGACCCATGTGTACTATTACCCCTTTATTTGTAAAGGCCCATAAATGACTACATTGTTATCCAAATGAGAAAGTGAAAATAGTATTACCATTAAAGCACAGAGGCAACTAAGGAAAACTATAATGATGGTAATTCACAATTTTTTGGTTCCAATCCCGACTGAGAACATTGGATATCCTAATGTTTTAAGAAGCATATTAATTCTATCTTTAGCACACTTAAGCGCTGAGCGATGGCCAAACACCTCCTCAGCAGCAGTGTGGCAGTGCCTCTCCTCTACTCTCCTTCTCTGCACCTCTCCATGGTGCCGTCTCTCATTCAGTCCTTCTCTCCTGCATTCTGCGTCAAAGGCGGTAGCCTTCCTTATCACTTACGCTTGCCAATTTCCTGGACCACCTTCGATACCTTTCTCATGTTAAGTTTATGTATGGTACTAATTTAACTATCCACGTGTGTGTTGCCTGATCACTTCCCTTGTTCTGTAAGAAGTGCATTTAACTTCTGCCCTTTTACTATCAGGTTACTGCTGCTGGGGAGGAAGAAGAACCTTGAAGGCGTTGTTATCCTAATTTAAAAATATGTCTATACTAAGTTGACAAACGAATTATCAGCGTGCTGGTCACATAAAAGGAATGGGCGGATCAATTGCATGGATACCTATTTTTTTTTCTATACCACTTTGAAAGTTTGATTTATAAATAATCAAAGAAATGGGGATTTGTTATATTTTGTCTATAAATTTCCGTGGGATGTTGCATTCAAAAATGTGTAAACTACAATTCTTTGAGGTGAATAAGTTTGGTTGGTAAGCCTGTAAACTTGCTATCCTTCGGCCAGGAGGCGTACACCAATATTTGTGAAATAATTGGCCGGTCATACAATTTAATTACTACCTTACAAGATTCATATGAAAGGGTGAAGAAAAGGTATGCAACAGACTCCCTCTAGTCCTAATAAAAAAATTGATTGGATCTGTCATGTGCCTTGAAGGACTTGAATCTGAGACAGAGGAAAGTGAAAATGTCAAACTGTCCAAGAAAACATGGGTGCGCGGCCTCTAATTCATCTCGAGCGGTTGAACTCAAATCAAATAGTTGAGCACAAGTTATTTTGGCTAGCTGAATGTGAGTCCAATGACCATTTATTTGGTGAATAATCCCATGAGAAATTAATCAAGCTCACTTCCCTAATTTTTCTCATGTAAGTATATAGGAGATGCATTAGTGGTGCAACAGTTTAGGTCCAACGATGACCAAATACGAGTTTTTTTTGCCTCCTTATATCTATCAAAATAAATGTGGACATGATAAAGTCCTACTTGACTGGAATAAATGCTTCTAATTAAGGTAAAACAATCTAAAGGTGAACTATCAGCAATGTCCTGATTTAAACTTGTGTTCCTCTTACATTAGCTTCACCATAAAAACAAAAATTACTGTTGCGATCTAGTGCTGTCTAGATTTCCGTGATGCCTCAAGGATGCTACTCATGTCACGTACTAGTGTGTATGATCCTTTCTTTACTAATCTAACTACCCTGAAATGACAACTAGAAGATGAAAACCAACAAATCCTGAAATGTCAGCTAGAGCATGGCGGCCATGGGAGCGAGCAAGCTATTTCAAGTCCCAGCTATTGCTCCGAAATAGGCCTTCACGTACTGAGAAATCGTCCATATTGGCCACACGAAATCAACGGTGAGATTTAGTTATATTGTCCCCCCTCGCCCCAAGCAGTATAGGGTACCGTAAAAAAGCTCTCATAAATTATCTGAAATTAACACCATGCGATAAATTTATAGACAGGCCTGGCCTTGAGGGGGGGGGGGGGGGCTCGACGCCAAAGGGGCCCCCAGCAGGTGTATTTTCCATACTGGGTAGAGGTAGAAGGGTCACAGGACCCTGAGTAGCGCACAGCAAGCATACCAATGGTTCGCTAGATAAGGTCAACGTAGGCAATATGCACATTATCGCCACGTCAAGATCCTCTCCTGATGCGCTTGAATTGATCTTGAGGACCTCCGGCGACAGCGCCAAGATTTGCCATCACCGGCCTCCGCCTAGTATGCTTAGCCAACAAAGTTAATCCTACAGGAACAGGTCCAAGATTCGCTGTGCAACAACTACGTGCTCACGGATCTAGACTACAACTCAACCCCAACGTATTCAGTTTAGGAAGATATGCTATTGGGATTATCATGATCTAGTTTGGCCTGAGAAACTGATGATCGGTAAGATTTTAATTGAATTGATCTATACTTTTGTAACATTGCATTGGTGTTCCCATACTGATTTTTTTTAATTAGGTTTTAGCATCGCAGATCATCTAAGATGTGTATGCATCAGGCAGCAAGGAAAGGCAAAATGAGACGAAACGAGCAGATGAGTTAATAGAATTATGAAGAGGATCTATTGCTGATTTTTAAGATTAATAAGAGCAGCTGAAGAATTCTAGACGAGTTGATCATAGTTTTTGTGGAGGAACAGCTAATGTTAATCCAAAAGACAAGGGCAATTAACAAATGATAACAATACTAGTCAGTATGAGAACATATGTGATTCAACTACTACAGAATTTGCTAGACTTGACATGGAACCAATTTTACTCTAGATATGTATGATCCTAGAAACTGGAATTATCTTGATAGCAAAGCAAAGGACATAAGATTGGAGAAGGGCCAATAAGAGAACTATAAATAGTGTTAGAAGAAAATTTTGTTAGTTAATATGTAAAAAAAATATACGAAAGCTTTGGATGCACTTTTAAGTATTTATTGTTAACATTTAACATACATGTATATTATATTTTGATGTTTGTATTAAGGGGCCCTGTGTTCAAATTTCGCCATGGGCCCCCAAACTCTCAGGAACGTCCCTGTTTTATAGATGTGAAGATGAAGAAAAGGTAATTGTCTTCCTCATAATACCTATCAAAAGAGGAAAAAGTGACTCCCACAGCCTGGAATGAATGTTTCTAGGGTCAAATAATCAAAGGTGGAATGAATTTTAGACTTGCATGTATACCTTCTTGGTTAGCTTGACTAAAAAAACATTTCTCTAAAATAATCATTGTGGTCTAGTGGCTTTTATGACTTCAGGATGCCTGCAAAATGGTGCTCATAGTGTTCAAGATCATTCCTCTTGTCTTGTAATCTTACAGTGGCATCAAAAACGGAATAAAAAATAATTGAAGAAGTAACATCTATGAACGTGTAAAAAATAATTAACGATTATGGTAGCCAACAATCAAGCATCAGACAAGCTGTGTGACAACAATGAAGGGTACAAAATAACTAAAAGCAACAGAGAATGTGTACACAAGAATTAGTGATTACGATTGTCAACAATCAAGCGTCAGACAAGCTGTGTGACAACAATGAAGAGTAAAAAAAGACCTAAAAGCAACAGAGACAGAGAGTTACCGCTCAATATTGTCGGCGATGACAACGATGGTGGGTAGTTGCTATATGCGAAGCCATGCACTATCGAAGCACACACCCTCTCAAGTTCTAATGTTTTGATATCCAACATGTATAAGCCTGGCTCGAGTGGTGAGTTTCCCAAGTGATTCAGGATCAAGTACTTCCCCATTGAACCGCTCTCCATGTACTCACAGCCCAATGAGGGTGAGATTATCTTCTCCTTCCGCCACTGGCTGGAAATCCCATCATTGTTTCTCCAAATAGTATAAATGCGACCAAATATGTCATTTCCACGGATAAGCATCCCAGGCTTGCTTCTCTTGCTTCGATCATAGTTATATCATTACTGGATGCATGTTTGTGCTCGGATGGGGGGTCGGCAACGAAGAACTCCATCCTCCGGGTGTCGAACACCAATATTTTCATTTCATACTCCCAGTCCGCTGAAGTCCAGTAAAAGCAGCCATACACGTATTGGTGCCAGCGCCAGTAGAAGAGTCTCTCCTCTATCGAGGATAGCAAGCCAGGTAACAAATCGCTCCAACTATGGGATGCAACGGCTCGCCATTGTCTGGTGCTGGAAGAGAAGACAAAGGAGATGGGGTTAGCTTCGCAGCATACCATACCCATGACTCTGAATGATGTCTCTTCTGCAGCTGCTGCCTCATCATCATGGCCGTCCCCTCTGGGAACCAGGAAAGTCTCGGACAAACCCGGGTTTGCCACCAGAGCAGCTAGGTCGTCAGGGATTGGTGGAAGCTGGAAGTATCGCCGGTGCAAGGGGTCGCAGACCACCATTTCTCCACACCAAAAATCATGTCCGGCACTGACTAGCAGGAAGCGGCCGTCGCGGATGTCCCGGACGGTCCAGCGGTAAGAAGTGGCTGGCGCGGGGACAAAAGAGAAGGACAAGTCGGCGGCAAGGGCAACGGCGCAGGCTGCCGACGCAGAGGGGTGAGGCGGCACGGCGGGGTGGAAGCTGCTGTGCGGATTGAGGAAGCCGAGGAGGGGCGGGGCGTGGAGCTTGCGGTACCGCCGGAGGAAGGAGCGATCGGCAACGACGTGGCGGAAGGAGACGCAGGTGGCGGAGGCTCGGACGAGATCGGTTGGGGTGGGCAGGCGGATGAAGATTTCACGCAGGAGGTCGTCGGGGATCGGCAGAGAGGCCATTTCTCGGGGACCATGCGGCAGCGGAAGGAGAGGAGGAGGGGACTGGTGGTGGTGCTTGGGTATGGCAGGTTTAGCCATGTTGCCGCCCATCCCGCAGCCGCTCGGGTGTCGGGTCTCGATTTGTTTTAGCACGGGACTGTGGGATTTGGGGAAAGCAGCTGTTCTGACTGGAATTTGGACATTGTGAAGGGCGTTTTGGAAAATGTACATCGTGATGCTTTCCTTGCACATAATCTGCACATCGGGCTGCTGCTGAGATTAACTTCACCGTGACGTGATTGCTGTCAAAATAAAAAACTTCACTGTGTGTTGATGACTATAAAAAAGATCACCATCTCAAAAACAAAAAACTGTAATGGATCAGAAATTTTTTGTATCAAAACGTCATAGTTATTTTTGAAGCGTTGGAGCCACCGGTTTTAGCTTAATTCACAAGTGACCTTAATTGTGGCAAGATAACCCCGCAAAAATATTTGTGGCAAGGATAGTATGTAAACATATCCGGAAAAAAAAAGTGTGTAAACATGTGATACTACCATTTTTACAGTCCCCCCACCCCCTCCGGGTGACTCGGGCGCTAACCTGGCCGCCGCCCAACTCCGACCCTCCTCCGCTGCCCTCACCCACTGCTGCTAGCAAGCGCCGCCGCCCGTCGGGCAAGCCCGCATGGCGCCGGCGGAGCCGGGCCTCTCGGTGTCTCCCCTCCTGTGGTTCGGGCGGTGCGGGCCGCTCGGCCGCATAGTGTCATTCGAGTGGCACGGCGGGCAGGCAGGCGGGCACATGTGGATGGGTGCGGTGGTCGACGTCGTGACGGCTGTCAGATCCAGGAAGGTGAGTGCGCAAGGTCCCTAGGCATCCTCGTCGCGGGAGGAGCGCGAGCGGCGCCCCTAGCTTGGATCTGGTGGGCGGTGGCGTGGTGGCTTCTATCAGCAGCCCAGCGGGTAGGCGGCCGTTTTTGTCGATGCATCTAGTGCGAGCTTGGAGGTGTCTGTGGTGGCTCTGGTCCGCCAAACATGTGATATCCGCAGGCCTCGGAACCCGACAAGGGTTTCTGGGGTTCTGCGGCAGGTGGGTCCTTGCTACGTGCGGCGCAGGCTGAGGTGTGGTGCTGAGCTTGCTTGTCGGGGAGTTAGCAGCCGGTGGGTTGGCCGAGTTTTGGGTGTAGGAGGGTTGGCTGCCGGCGAAAGTCGTACTCCGGTTGCGGCCGAAGTCAGCGATGGCGGCGCCTCACAGCGTCATTCCCTTGCTGAAGGCATCGACGTCGCAATTCTCACCTCCCTTCCCGACTTTCTCCAGGGGAAACCCTAGATTCGGTCTTCCGGATCGGACGACGGCGGTGCTAGTAGGTGTGCGCGACACCGCTTTCCCTCTTGGGGGCATTGTCCTGGAGGTGGATCTGGCTAGAGGGTCCCATGGCTCATGATGGTGGTGGATGGAGGCTCGCGAAAGGGTGTCCGGCAGGCTGTGTGGGCGGTTATGCTCCTGTGGCAAGGATGACAGGGATGATTGACATCAGAGACATGGCATTGGTTGGGTAGTTGGCTCTTCTTCGGCGTGCCCGTGAGACTGCCTCGGCTATTTGTTGCTGTGAAGTCAAAGCTGCGGTGGTGGGGCCGGGTGGCATACGATGGCAGGCGACCGATGGTCCGTTCGGTGATCTTCTATGGCGTCAACTTGCCTAGTTCTTCTTAGTTTCTCCATTGGAGTAGGAGCTGCATTGTGTTGTCATGAGTGGATGGCAATCCACCATGAAAGTGTAGTGTTGATCTGCAGAGAATAGCGTTGTTGTTTCCTTTTTATTTTTCTTTATCTTTGGATCTTCCCATGTTGTTCTTCCGTTGCTTCCTACTAAATCTAAATCAAGTCAGCAATTTCCAAGTATGTGTCGCAGAGAGCGCGAGGTGGGCGTGTGAGACCCGGGCAGGTAGGTGCGGTAGTAGTTGTTTTATAACAGCCCTAGCAGCGGAAACGGGGGCCTCGACGACATTGAGGCTGGATCGGAAATAGATGAAGATGCTGGTTGGGAGCCCTTCTGTGAACATTCGGCAAACTACAACGTAGAGGGAACATGAAACACGCATACATCTCCAAAGGCCACACGGCCATGGACAAAATGGAAATCAATCTGCACATGCTTAATGCGCTGATGCTGGACGGGGTTGAAGGAGAGGTATGTAGTCGAGATGTTCTCATAGCAGACGATCGTGGCAACTGTGGGTGGACGCCCAATATGCAGAAGTTGTCGAAACCAATACGATTCGATGAGGGCGTTGGCCACAAGTCGGTACTCCACCTCCGCACTAGACCTGGACACCATAGCCTGCTACATACAAGACCAGGAGATGAGGTGTCATTGTGGTACATGTAGTATCCTGACGTGAAGCGGTGGGTGTCGAGGCACCTGGATCAGTAGACGTCGGTGTATGCCATGAGCTGGGACGATACTGAAGGCCGAAGAAGCAGCCTGATGGGCGAAGTTCCTCGGAGGTAGTGAAGGATGCGCTTAAGCAGGGTGAAATGAGGATTGCACGATGAGTGCATGACGAGACAAACCTGTTGGACGGCATATGCTATATTAGGGGCCGTAATGGTAAGATATTGCAGCGCTTCAGCTAGGTTGCGAAAGAGGGAAGGCTCGGGAGTAGGATCACCAACATGGGCGGAGATTTTAGCTTTTGTGTCGATGGGCATAGTGATAGACTTGCAGTGGAGCATGCAAGCATGATCAAGGATCTCGAGAGCGTACTATTGATGGGACAGAAAGATATGGCGAGCAATACACTGGATGTTTATGCCAAGGAAATGGTGGAGGGCGCTGAGATTTGTCATGGAGAACACGATGGTGAGCAAGGTGGTGACAGAGGCGAGGACGGTGGTGGAGCTAGTTTGTGAGTATGATGTCCTCGACATATAAAAGCAAGATGTCAAGCCGCACCAGAAGATGAACAAGGATGAGTCACTCTGTGAAGCCACAAACCTCAAAGTGATGAAGAAGGAGGTGAACCACACAAACCATGCAATAGGCGCCTACTTAAGCACATATAGGGACTTGTGGAGTTCGCACACAGCCTGGGTCATGCACTGTTGATGAAACCGGTTGGCTGCTGGCTATGGATGATCTCGTCGAGAGTTTCATTGAGGAACGCATTCTTTACATCAAGTTGATTGATGGCCCAGTTGTTGCTGATGGCGATGCTTAAGATGACGCAGATAGTGGTTGGCTTCACCATTGGACTGAAAGTCTCGCCATAGTCTACCCCTTGCTGCTGAGTGAAGCGACATACCACCCAACGGGCTTTGTACCGAACAAGGGAACCGTCCGGATGCACTTTATGGTGAAATATCCATTTCCCAGACACAAAGTTGACACCTGCAGGATAAGTAACCAAAGACCAATTTTTTTGCACCAAAGCATTATACTCCTCAAGCATGACATTGTACCAGTCTGGGTCCTTCAGGGTGGATTGTAGCTGGCTGGTACAGGAGAAATAGAGCTGGGAAAGGTAGCTATGTCCATGAGCTTGTCGGGTTGAACGAACCCAGATTTTGCTCGTGTGCACCATGTTATGTAGTATGTTTTTAGGTGGTGCAACAGGCATGGCTCGTGGGGGAAGGGTGCATGCATGGGTGACGTAGGTGGTGAACAGGCTGGGGTGGGTGCTGCATGCATGCTGAGAGTGGTAGTGAGTGAGCAGGAGCACGAGAGGTGAGGAAGATTCGCTGATATGTGGCTGGTGGTGGTGGGCGTGGGACCGGGGCAAGCGGGCTTAGGTGTTGCATGCACGTTGAGCATGGGGGTCATGACAGGAATGGTAGGTGGGGCCCGGTCCAAGGAATCCGTAGGCATGAGAGATCCTGAGGTGGGATGTGTGGGAGCTGGTGGGGTCGGCGATCCGAGGTGGATTGTGGATGGCAGTTGGGAAGGGGCCGGATTTTCTACATCTGGGGTAGGATTTTCTCGTGCGCTGGTGTGGCTCGGCAAGGTGGAAGCAAATGGAAATTCATTTTCATCGAAAATGACGTGTTGGGAGGTAATTACACAGTGTGTTTCAAGATCTAGGCACCGATAACCTTTGTTTTCAAGAGGCATGCCGAGAAGGACGCAACGTGGGGCTAACTTGTGGGGCATGGTAGAGTATAGGTTTGGGTAGCAGAAACAACCAAAGGTGTGAAGGGAGGAATAGTTTGGAGAGGTGCCGTAGAGAATAAAATGTGGGGTATTGTTGGAGATGGCACGGGAGGAGCGCACGTTGAGAAGGTAAGTGGGGGTGTGCAGGGCTTCGACCCAAAAGGGGGCGACATGTGGGCTTGGAGAAGAAGAGTGTAGAGAATGTTGTTGGTTGAATGTATAGCGCGCTCGGCCTTGCCATTTGGGAAAATTTTGTTTTTGCCACTCAAAATTTTGTCAATTTTCCTTATGCCACTCTAGATTGTGACATTTCACTTTTGCCATGTCATCTTGGAGACGGATTGCCTGGAGGTCGCCAACCTCTGGACCACTCGCCACGACTCTCTCTCTCTCGATCGTGGCTCCTATCTTATTAGAAATTGGAGAGCTTACTGCTAGTTTCAATTCTTTTGTTATTCGTCATGTTGTAAGATCAGCCAATGGTCATGCTTACATCTATGCTAAGCATGCTTGCACGATTGACGTGACCGAAAGCCGGATCGATAGTACTCCTAGCTTCCTAATTAGTAGCCTGTTGGCGGACTGTTCGGTGTACGCTTTTATTAAATAAAGTTCTCAATTTGCCCGCAAAAAAGGTAGTAATCTAATTCCAAAGCCAGCTCAACCAACAAGAATCCAACCTTGGATAAGACCCTAAATCTAGTATAATGCCAATTTGTGGCGTTAGGGTTAGGAAGGATACTGTCGTTGGCAGGCACCCAGCTCTTGATTATTATTTCGGGTCAGACTGCAATTGAGTACTAGCTTATAGAAGTGCATGACAAAATTGATTTTATTGGAACATGTATAATGCATCTGAATCCTTAAATTGGTCTGTACTGAATCATGCGTAAAGAGCTATCTACTTAGCATGCATCTGAATTGATTCATTAGTAGTGCATATGTATTTTCTTAACTAACAGAGCCTCCTCTGTTTTTGTCTTGTGACTGCATCTTTATTTTCATTTATATCAAGAAAGATTTGTCTACGGCAGTCCTAGACTGTGTATATACTAACGACACTGTGTTGTGTGAGTCATTCATATTCGATCTTCTTTGATTTATATGCATTCTTCAGTGCTTTTGTAGTGGCATATTGTTCACTGATCGTATATCTAAGAAACTCTAGTCACCCTACAAGATACTCATTGTTAGATAGAAATAAAGAAAGAATAGCATATCTACGTAAACTGTATTGCGGCGAGGAGAAACACTGCATTGGTGAATTGCGCATGGGAAAATCAGATTTCTTCAAACTGTGCGATAAATTACGGAGTATGGGTCCACTTAAAGATACATGGCATTGTACTGTAGAGGAGCAAGTCGCCATGTTCCTCACTACAATAGGGTATCATAAGAAAAATATCGACATTAGTTTCCATTACACAATGTCAGGTGAGACAGTGACTCGTTTCTTCAACAGAGTTTTATTTGCAATTGGGAAACTTGGATCAGAAATGCTTAGGCACCGAACACACAATACACCATCGAAAATCAAGGCAACCCACGATTTGATCCCTATTTTAAGCTATAGTGCAGTGTCCATCTAGTTACCCATAAATTTTATAATAACTTCATAGTGCAGTAGGTGTATTACTAATTAATTGTTACTTGAATGTTTGATCCTTCACGACCAGACCGGGGCAATCATCTATTCATCATGCTGGTTCATTACTTCCTGCGCTAGCCCACTTGAGGCGGAGGTAGAAGCATGTAGGGTGGGAATCGCCCTAGCACTGGAGTGGAGCAACAATGAACCATTCATACTGGAAACTAATAGCACCACTACAGCCAACATGATCATGGAGACGGACTAGAATAGATCACCTGTAGCAGCTCTAGTTGGCGAAATAAAGAGGCTTCTTTCTGTAGACCTAGAGCATGTGATTTCACATGTGAGTAGGAGTAAAAATAAAGTTAGTAATATGTTAGCTCACACGGGACTTTCGATCCCTCGTACTGCTGTTTGGTTGCGAAACAGACCTGATGAGATTGGCACCTTATGCCAGCAGGATTGTAATGAGCTACCCTGATTAATACAATCCTTACCATTCGCAAAAAAAATGTTTAGGACTGTATTGGTGCTATTGATGGTACACATGTTCCATGTAACATTCCATCTCGGATAGTTCGACAGACTTCGTGGCGGCAAACCATTCCCTACCCAAAATGTTCTTGCCGCGGTCCACTTTGATTTGTTGTTTACATGTGTTTGTGCGAGCTGGGAGGCTTCGGCACATGATTCAACTGTTTTAAGACATTCTCCTGAGCATCCAAATGGCCTTAGAGTCCCTGAAGGTAGGCCCCTGCATTTTTTTACATATGAACATATAACATAAAGAGTGAATGAGTGATTAATTTTTCATAATGTCATGTTAGGTAAATATTATCTTGTGGATACGGGTTATGCAGCTAGGAGAGGATTCCTACCACCGTTCCGTCAAACTCGATATCATTTGTGTGAGTGGAGGGGTAATAATAGACCTCGAACCCAGAATGAGCCATTCAACTTAAGGAACTTATCCCTTTGTACTACTGTTGAAAGGGTATTTGGAACTTTAAAGAACCGTTTCAAAGTTCTGACAATTAGGCCTTATTATACCTTTCCTTCACAAGTACAAGTCATCATAGCATGGTGTATCCTTCACAACTGGACATTACTAAACAGGGGTCCCCATGAACTGGTCTACAGTGAGCAGAACTGGTTTGAACAATATATAAGATCAGCTGGCCATGTCCAAAGGGATTTACGTGAGGGACATAAGGAGGTGCTTAGATATAGGGATACCATGGCCGGAAATATGTGGAGAAATAGGGATAATGTTAGACGTGGTTGATTTTATTTCAAGCATTCTGTATGAATTTGTTGATTCTAAGTTGTATTACCACTTAGATGAATGACTTGTGTGTTTTCTTTCTTGAATTTGTAACCATGATTTCTTTCCCTTGTACGAGTGCAATGCGATATGCATCTCAGAGGTGTTATTCTGTCTACGAATTATAAAATTTAAATGATGCCACAGGGATATGGCAGGTAACAATGTGGCGTGGCAGCCCCAAGTTGTAGATGAAATGCTATGTTACTACAAAGAGAAGATTCCGTCTGAGGGAAACCAAGTTGTCTTCAAAGAGATGAACCATGAGGAGTGTGGAAAACAAATCAATGCAAACTTTACCACTGCCTTCACAAACTACAGGAAACAGCTAGTTTACCGTCTGGCGATTACAGATGGCAAAGAGTGAAATACAGATGGCAAAGATTTTGCGGTCAACTAGCTGACGGCAAAGAGAGACAGCAAAGTTAAAGCGGCAAACAGATACTTTGCCATGAGCTTTTCATCGGGCTGACTTTGCTGTCAGGTTTTTCCGGCGACAGAAGGCAAAGTAGAGTTTAGGGTTTTCTTTGAGCGGGTGGCCCCCCACATCGCTTTGCCGTCATCCCAATATTAAATAGACGGCGAAGTGCTTTTAGTTAAGTAAAATAGTTGGGCGTGTGTGGTCGCCCACCAAGGCAACCAAGAGCTCGCCGGAGCTCCCTCGCTGGACCGGGCCGCCCCACCCTACATCCACGCATGCAGTCGTCGTTCCCCTCATCTTCGCGAAGCTGGGCCTCCAGAAAAGCTATCAGCATCGTCATCTACTCCGCCTCTGGCACCGGCTGCCACCGCGGCTCAAGGAGTACAAAACGCGAGGGAGGAACGAGAGGTTGCAGGGAGACTAGTAGCGGCTAGCCCGCGGCAGGGCCTCACTGGCGTCGGTCTCAAGAGCGTGGCGGGGTGGCCGGCCGTGAGCGTGGAGGGACGCCGGAGTTTTGGCCACACGTGAAGAGCCGATGGTGGCCGTGGCAGGGTGGTCGGCAATGGCGGTAGTGGCGGGGTGGCCGACAGCGGCGCTGAGCGTGGCAGGGTTCTCGGCGGCGGCCGCAAACTTGGCTGGGCAGTGAGGTTTTTTGCCGCAGGTGATGGGGCCTCGGAGACGGGACGGGGTGGCCAGCAGCGGCGACGAGCATGGAGGGGTGGCCGGCAGCGAGCGGCACGGGACATCTGGATTCCGGTAGGGAAGAGAGAGACGTACAATGTAGAGAGAGGAATGGGGGGGGGAGATCATGCGTGTTAGTGTGGGGTCATCGGGATAATGCAAAGAGAGAATGGTGGGATGGAGCGCTGATCGTGGGGCTGATGGTTTGTGTGGAGCAGATCATGCCATGTCATTGATCTGTGGGATCGATCCGCGTGGTGTCTTTCTTCTTTGTTGTCTGGTTCTTTATCTAGTTTAGACGGCAAAGAGCTCACTTTGCCGTCTATAATTAAAAATACAGACGAAAAAGATCTTTGTCGTCTTCCTTTTTATTTATAGATGGCAAAGAGATCCGTCTGTAAATAAAAAGGCCGATTGTGTATATTTTTACAGATGGCAAAGTGAGCTCTTTGTTGTCTGTATTTTTTTGCGTACGTCAAAGTCTATTTTACCGTTTGCTGATGATGGCAAACCCTTTCTTTGTCGTCTGCTCGACGAAA
This sequence comes from Aegilops umbellulata, assembly GCA_032464435.1. Taxonomy (NCBI): domain Eukaryota; kingdom Viridiplantae; phylum Streptophyta; class Magnoliopsida; order Poales; family Poaceae; genus Aegilops; species Aegilops umbellulata. The sequence continues at coordinate 383,606,479 of CP136059.1, read as the reverse complement.
TGCTGATGGCAAAGAAAGTACGAGCGGCAAATCTCCTGTTTCCCATAGTGACACAAAGGCAAGTTTATGAGAAGTTCCACAAGCTGAAAGATCAGTGGAAGATCATATTGGAGGCAAAGAACTTAAGCGGTGCCAATTTTCATGATGTCAACAAGATAATATTATATGATGAGGCCGAAGTTATTCGGATGAAGAGTGTGAGCACTACATTTGATTTTTGTCAAATTATATTTCCATCTAGTATTATGTTTTGTCTTTTATAACTAACATTTTCATGCTTCCTTCTCTCTTCGAGAACAAAGACAAAAGGGCAAAATATATCAATGTGCCTAGTGCCAACTTCGATGAGATGGAGTTCATATTTCAGGATAAGCATGCTACCGGAGAGTTCACGGTCCTTCAAACACCCTATGACCGTGTTCATGCTCGTGACAAGGATTTTATTGGTGACATCGAGAAGAATGCGATTCATGTTTGAGGTTGATCCTGCAACACAATATGATTCATATCATCTTCCTTATGACACCAATAATGAAAGCTCATCTTCGAAGTGTCCTAGAGGTGGCAAACGCGATAAAGGTAAGAGGGTGAAGTGTGATGAGAGTGTAGTCCGAGACATAACGCGGTCTCTGCGTGATATGTCGGATACTATGCGTTTCACACATGTGACCAACCTGAATGAGAATTTATTCAAAATAATTGCTGACATGGAAGAATACCCTCTCTTCATCCAACTTGCACTACACACATCTTTGGCCACCAATGAACAAGTCGCCTCCATGTTGAAAGGGGGGCCGATGGCTGCTATTCAAGAGTTTGTGTGGCATTGGGTCGGTGATAACTTTCCTGAACACATTCGTTTTCCTCCTAACATGTGATTCATTTTAGTGTAAATTTTTTGGATTAATTTGTATGTCTTCCAACATCGTCTCCTAGGTTAATAACGTCGACGCCTCATGTTGGCATGTAATGATGTAACAGAGTTTTTCATTCTGGATAAATAAGCTTGTTACTTACATTAATTCTTTATTAGTCAGTGTGTTTGCAAAGTGTGTTAAATTTATAATCACAAAGAGTATTGAATTTATAATCATAAAATTGCGCTGAACTTTTGCATGACTATTTACAACTTGATCTGCCTGTTTCACTGATATTTTTTCAACCATATTATAGTGATGATGCACTTGTTATAAGCTACTTGCATTTGAATACTGTGAAGACGAGCTATACCTTGCCCATGACACAAACAGACGACTAGCTGCTGGCTCTAAGCGATGCATAATACAACACTTGAAGATCCAAATTTTCATCCATCCCCTGGTAATGTAAAACGTCAGCCACCCGCCAACCGCCCAACCGCCACTTTCCCTTTTCCCCAGCCACCACGTGACCAACTCCACACCTCCCGCCGCACACCCGTTGCCAGATCCGGCCTCGGTACTTCCCCGGCGCCGGTTCCGCTGCTTTTCCACAACCTTATGCCTGAAAATCGTCCGCTTTTTCGCCGCCGCCCCATTCGAGTTCCCATGCCGCCGCCCGATTCCAGAGGGACACCCGCACCACATGGACGTCGATTTTCTCCCACCCGGTTCGAGCTTCTCGCGTTGCCCCGCCGACACCAATCAGCCGCCCGATTCAAGCTCCCGCCGCCGCATTTGAAGCTAGATGCTCGGGTGTCGCGCCACTCCTCATCGCTTACCGTCGGCGCTCCTCTCGAAACTCGGCCGCCGCCACTCGATCCGCAACCTCCCGTTACCATGCCACCATAGAAAATTTCAAAGATCAAGACTGACTTCTTTGGGATGCGGAAGAAGCTGTCGAAGAACTTCGACGTGGAGTTCCAGTGAGATGGCTATCGCTATGGATCGGCATGTTTGAATCTGTCGACATGGCCGCGCCTACATACGACCACTAGTAGAAAACGGGCCTATTGTCCCGGTTCGTAAGGGCCTTTTGTCCCGGTTCCTGAACCGGGACTAAAGGGTCGTTACTAATGCCCTGACCCTTTAGTCCCAGTTCTAACCAGAACCGGGACAAATGGTCCTCCACGTGGCCTATGCGCTAACCCCAGGCAGGAGGGCCTTTGGTCCCGGTTGGTGGCACCAACCGGGACCAATAGGCATCCACGCGTCAACATTTCTGTGGCTGGGGTTTTTGTTTTTTTTAAAAGGGGGGGAGGGGGGTTGGGGGTTTTGGGGGGTTAATTTAGGTATTTCATATATTGTGTTAGCTAGCTAATTAATAGAGAGAAGTGTCCTCTCTTATGTCCCTGCTTGGTCGACGCTATGTACTATACATACGTATAGAGAGGACTAGACACACTAGCTAACTAGTAAGCAAACGAAGGAAACAGAAGATCGTCATGAACATATATGCATACAGAGGGAAGTGATATCGACCACCTCTCCTTCTCCGAGAGATTGGTCGAACAACAAGTTCTCGTATATCTATCCGACACTACCGGCTACATATATACAATAATTATCTCTTACAAATATAATCTCCTAACATACGGACGCATGGTCCACATAGTATTCTCCGTCTTCAGCGATCACGTGGTCAAGAAAGAATGCCACCAATTCCTCTTGAATTGCCCGCATGCGATCTGGTGCTAGGAGTTGATCCCGCATCCGAAACATCTAATTTGAAGAAGGGGGTCAATACATATATATATGAATGAATGAAACTCAACACAAATGATGGTAATAAAATAAAATTGTGAATATTGTTATTTACGCACTTCATATTGTTCGTCAGTGTAGCCCGGCTCACAGGTCGTGTGGCGGATGGACTCGCAAACGTAGTATCCACAGAAATCATTCCCTTGTTCCTGCCACAACCACTTTACAAGAAATAGAGGTCAATCAAACTGATAAGAAAGAATGCCAAATGGTATTGATGAAACTAGCGCTTGATACACTAGGAGATGCGTGGAACATGCTACTATAGTACTTACTTTCGGGTGTCTAAATTGCAGCTTCTTCGGCAGTCCCGGAGCTTTTCTGGTGAATTTTCTCCAAACCCTGCCAGACAAAGAAAACAATTACTTGACATCAGAAATGAACAAAATTGCTGATATGGTGGATAATGATCGATTTAACTTACTTCTCGAACATTTGAGTCATGTCAGCATACTCCTGGGGATCTTTTCGTTTCGAGTCCAAGACAGTTACTACTCCCTGCTCAAGCTTAATCTCTAGGAGAATATAGTGGAACCTGCGCACGCATGCATAACTCATCAATTACATTACTATAACCATGACTAATATATACGGGAAACCGAATATGCACAAGACACTAACATTCACTTGAAGTTGTAAGGAAAGAGTATTATATATGTGTTTTCATTTATTGCTAACGATCGTAGCAAGTTGGCCCCGGTATCTTCGGCATCATATTCAACCTCAGTTGCATCTATGAGATTTGTGTTAATGAACCCAATATCACCGACTTGTCTTTTCTTCAATTCGACGATCTTCAGTCTGCATAATGATTGACACAAAGATGTACTGTATATGTGTAACCATGTGATTCACCTCACTATGCACAGTTAACTTCACTCTGCCGAAAAGCCAGTGCAACAGGCAGAATAAATATTTTTGAGAAACCAATGAGAATAGGCTTTGCAACAAGTTGGCATTTCACCTGAAATCCAAGATAAGTACATGACAAGTTCCTTGTCAAACACATACAGTTGTGCTAGCAAATAGCAGGTACAGGGATTCAAAGCCATACAACAAGATCACAATCACATTGACTATGCCGATGCAGGTACGATGCACGCTACTACAGACCCATGCGCACATGATAAACTCCAGGTTCATAAGTTCATTCATTCTACATGACCATAGACCATAGTACAACCAAACAGAGCCAAATACACCCTATTACAGACCAATTTAGCGGTCAACACTCAATAGTCCAGTTGTATCACAACACCACCGGCATCCGCGACTGAACTACTCTGATCATGGTAACTCTGGGTTTGAGCTTGCAACGCTGCCTTGTTCAAGGATCTCCTCAGCCCCGTTTCCAACATCTGCCAAATATCTCAAAATTAAAAGTGTATTCAAATAGAGCGGAACACAAAGGTAGGTCTTATTACTGGGCAATGCGTATATTTCTTCAGGAAAAGGTATGTGAAGAAAAGCTGGGATGAAATATTAAGTCCACAATCAAATCACATGCATGGACCAAGGCATGCAACCAAAGAGAAGTGCATCCATAAAAGAAACTAAAAGCTGTAAAACAATTGGAAGATTAGCTAGTGTAGTATAATAAATTTCTACATTGAACGGGAAAAAACTAAAAAGGGGCACACTAGAAAGAGTCACCAAACTATTCTCTGTCTATCTTCCACCATTTAAACCATAAATACTAGTCCTCCAAAGAGGCATTTTCAAGGATCTTCGCCCACCATTTAAACTACTCTCTCATTTTGAAGGGCCTTTGTGCAATGTATGATGACTGTCAAAAGAAAAAATGTCACCACAAGATAAAACTACTCTGTAATCAATCACAAACTTGCTTCTTCGCCAACAAAATCAAAGGAAAAAAGGACCATTTCCTCAGCAACAAGTTTGCTTCTTCTCTTCAATAAGAAAACAAATCACACACACACACACACACACACACACACACACACACACACACACACACACACACACACACACACACACACACACACACACACACTAATTGAGAAGAAGCAAGAGATCATTGACAGGTGAACATATTCAGTACAGATCCACTTCATTATGCCAAAAGAATACGCTTAGCTTTCTACATACTGTGTAACAGTGGGAGTTAATCAATGCTGCAAGTTGATTTTGACAGACCCTCGTGATCACACACATACAGTTGTAGCAGTAACAGGTACAGAGACTGGCAGGCATACAACAAGGATCACAATCAAATTGACTGGTTACGTAACTACTGAGAAATCAAATTGGTTGGTAGGAAGATTCATGAGTTTTGTTCATACAAGGTACTAAACAGTTTCTTGTTAAACCTTGCTCTAATATACAGAACAAGTTTGCCATTTGGCCCATTGAATGGGAGATAAAAACGGGAGGTGTCTAGAGCAGACGCTCAACCCAAACAAGGCTCTTCTAAAAAGGAAGTGCCAGAGAGTAATGGTGATCACCAGTATGCTGGTTGAACAGAACAGGTGAGAAGATCATATGTTTTACCAAGTATAATAGGTACTCATGGGTTCACTGCTTTTTAGTGATCTTGTGAACAGTAGGGGGTCATATGGAACAGTTTACAAGGCTAAGTTTCTAAACTACTGGAACTCGGTGGTTACTGCAGGAGTTACTATATTTTACTCTTTAGTTTTATGAAAGGGGTACTATATTTTAATTGTCAACAAACAAATGTTACTTTCTAGCTACTAATTATACCAAGGCGGGATTCTTAACAAACAGAACTTAGAAAGTTTCAGATGCACCCAAGTTGAGCCATTAATTTTGCATGATCCAGTGACCCATGTCTACTATTACCCCTTTATTTGTAAAGGCCCATAAATGACTACATTGTTATCCAAATGAGAAAGTAAAAGTAGTATTACCATTAAAGCACAGAGGCAACTAAGGAAAACTATAATGATGGTAATTCACAATTTTTTGGTTCCAATCCCGACTGAGAACATTGGATATCCTAATGTTTTAAGAAGCATATTAATTCTATCTTTAGCACACTTAAGCGCTGAGCGATGGCCAAACACCTCCTCAGCAGCAGTGTGGCAGTGCCTCTCCTCTACTCTCCTTCTCTGCACCTCTCCACGGTGCCGTCTCTCATTCAGTCCTTCTCTCCTGCATTCTGCGTCAAAGGCGGTAGCCTTCCTTATCACTTACGCTTGCCAATTTCCTGGACCACCTTCGATACCTTTCTCATGTTAAGTTTATGTATGGTACTAATTTAACTATCCACGTGTGTGTTGCCTGATCACTTCCCTTGTTCTGTAAGAAGTGCATTTAACTTCTGCCCATTTACTATCAGGTTACTGCTGCTGGGGAGGAAGAAGAACCTTGAAGGCGTTGTTTTCCTAATTTAAAAATATGTCTATACTAAGTTGACAAACGAATTATCAGCGTGCTGGTCACATAAAAGGAATGGGCGGATCAATTGCATGGATACCTAAATTTTTTTTCTATACCACTTTGAAAGTTTGATTTATAAATAATCAAAGAAATGGGGATTTGTTATATTTTGTCTATAAATTTCCGTGGGATGTTGCATTCAAAAATGTGTAAACTACAATTCTTTGAGGTGAATAAGTTTGGTTGGTAAGCCTGTAAACTTGCTATCCTTCGGCCAGGAGGCGTACACCAATATTTGTGAAATAATTGGCCGGTCATACAATTTAATTACTACCTTACAAGATTCATATGAAAGGGTGAAGAAAAGGTATGCAACAGACTCCCTCTAGTCCTAATAAAAAAATTGATTGGATCTGTCATGTGCCTTGAAGGACTTGAATCTGAGACAGAGGAAAGTGAAAATGTCAAACTGTCCAAGAAAACATGGGTGCGCGGCCTCTAATTCATCTCGAGCGGTTGAACTCAAATCAAATAGTTGAGCACAAGTTATTTTGGCTAGCTGACTGGTGAGTCCAATGACCATTTATTTGGTGAATAATCCCATGAGAAATTAATCAAGCTCACTTCCCTAATTTTTCTCATGTAAGTATATAGGAGATGCATTAGTGGTGCAACAGTTTAGGTCTAACGATGACCAAATACGAGTGTTTTTGCCTCCTTATATCTATCAAAATAAATGTGGACATGATAAAGTCCTACTTGACTGGAATAAATGCTTCTAATTAAGGTAAAACAATCTAAAGGTGAACTATCAGCAATGTCCTGATTTAAACTTGTGTTCCTCTTACATTAGCTTCACCATAAAAACAAAAATTACTGTTGCGATCTAGTGCTGTCTAGATTTCCGTGATGCCTCAAGGATGCTACTCATGTCACGTACTAGTGTGTATGATCCTTTCTTTACTAATCTAACTACCCTGAAATGACAACTAGAAGATGAAAACCAACAAATCCTGAAATGTCAGCTAGAGCATGGCGGCCATGGGAGCGAGCAAGCTATTTCAAGTCCCAGCTATTGCTCCGAAATAGGCCTTCACGTACTGAGAAATCGTCCATATTGGCCACACGAAATCAACGGTGAGATTTAGTTATATTGTCCCCCCTCGCCCCAAGCAGTATAGGGTACCGTAAAAAAGCTCTCATAAATTATCTGAAATTAACACCATGCGATAAATTTATAGACAGGCCTGGCCCTGAGGGGGGGGGGGGGGCTCGACGCCAAAGGGGCCCCCAGCAGGTGTGTTTTCCATACTGGGTAGAGGTAGAAGGGTCACAGGACCCTGAGTAGCGCACAGCAAGCATACCAATGGTTCGCTAGATAAGGTCAACGTAGGCAATATGCACATTATCGCCACGTCAAGATCCTCTCCTGATGCGCTTGAATTGATCTTGAGGACCTCCGGCGACAGCGCCAAGATTTGCCATCACCGGCCTCCGCCTAGTATGCTTAGCCAACAAAGTTAATCCTACAGGAACAGGTCCAAGATTCGCTGTGCAACAACTACGTGCTCACGGATCTAGACTACAACTCAACCCCAACGTATTCCGTTTAGGAAGATATGCTATTGGGATTATCATGATCTAGTTTGGCCTGAGAAACTGATGATCGGTAAGATTTTAATTGAATTGATCTATACTTTTGTAACATTGCATTGGTGTTCCCATACTGATTTTTTTTAATTAGGTTTTAGCATCGCAGATCATCTAAGATGTGTATGCATCAGGCAGCAAGGAAAGGCAAAATGAGACGAAACGAGCAGATGAGTTAATAGAATTATGAAGAGGATCTATTGATGATTTTTAAGATTAATAAGAGCAGCTGAAGAATTCTAGACGAGTTGATCATAGTTTTTGTGGAGGAACAGCTAATGTTAATCCAAAAGACAAGGGCAATTAACAAATGATAACAATACTAGTCAGTATGAGAACATATGTGATTCAACTACTACAGAATTTGCTAGACTTGACATGGAACCAATTTTACTCTAGATATGTATGATCCTAGAAACTGGAATTATCTTGATAGCAAAGCAAAGGACATAAGATTGGAGAAGGGCCAATAAGAGAACTATAAATAGTGTTAGAAGAAAATTTTGTTAGTTAATATGTAAAAAAAATATACGAAAGCTTTGGATGCACTTTTAAGTATTTATTGTTAACATTTAACATACATGTATATTATATTTTGATGTTTGTATTAAGGGGCCCTGTGTTCAAATTTCGCCATGGGCCCCCAAACTCTCAGGAACGTCCCTGTTTTATAGATGTGAAGATGAAGAAAAGGTAATTGTCTTCCTCATAATACCTATCAAAAGAGGAAAAAGTGACTCCCACAGCCTGGAATGAATGTTTCTAGGGTCAAATAATCAAAGGTGGAATGAATTTTAGACTTGCATGTATACCTTCTTGGTTAGCTTGACTAAAAAAACATTTCTCTAAAATAATCATTGTGGTCTAGTGGCTTTTATGACTTCAGGATGCCTGCAAAATGGTGCTCATAGTGTTCAAGATCATTCCTCTTGTCTTGTAATCTTACAGTGGCATCAAAAACGGAATAAAAAATAATTGAAGAAGTAACATCTATGAACGTGTAAAAAATAATTAACGATTATGGTAGCCAACAATCAAGCATCAGACAAGCTGTGTGACAACAATGAAGGGTACAAAATAACTAAAAGCAACAGAGAATGTGTACACAAGAATTAGTGATTACGATTGTCAACAATCAAGCGTCAGACAAGCTGTGTGACAACAATGAAGAGTAAAAAAAGACCTAAAAGCAACAGAGACAGAGAGTTACCGCTCAATATTGTCGGCGATGACAACGATGGTGGGTAGTTGCTATATGCGAAGCCATGCACTATCGAAGCACACACCCTCTCAAGTTCTAATGTTTTGATATCCAACATGTATAAGCCTGGCTCGAGTGGTGAGTTTCCCAAGTGATTCAGGATCAAGTACTTCCCCATTGAACCGCTCTCCATGTACTCACAGCCCAATGAGGGTGAGATTATCTTCTCCTTCCGCCACTGGCTGGAAATCCCATCATTGTTTCTCCAAATAGTATAAATGCGACCAAATATGTCATTTCCACGGATAAGCATCCCAGGCTTGCCTTCTCCTGCTTCGATCATAGTTATATCATTACTGGATGCATGTTTGTGCTCGGATGGGGGGTCGGCAACGAAGAACTCCATCCTCCGGGTGTCGAACACCAATATTTTCATTTCATACTCCCAGTCCGCTGAAGTCCAGTAAAAGCAGCCATACACGTATTGGTGCCAGCGCCAGCAGAAGAGTCTCTCCTCTATCGAGGATAGCAAGCCAGGTAACAAATCGCTCCAACTATGGGATGCAACGGCTCGCCATTGTCTGGTGCTGGAAGAGAAGACAAAGGAGATGGGGTTAGCTTCGCAGCATACCATACCCATGACTCTGAATGATGTCTCTTCTGCAGCTGCTGCCTCATCATCATGGCCGTCCCCTCTGGGAACCAGGAAAGTCTCGGACAAACCCGGGTTTGCCACCAGAGCAGCTAGGTCGTCAGGGATTGGTGGAAGCTGGAAGTATCGCCGGTGCAAGGGGTCGCAGACCACCATTTCTCCACACCAAAAATCATGTCCGGCACTGACTAGCAGGAAGCGGCCGTCGCGGATGTCCCGGACGGTCCAGCGGTAAGAAGTGGCTGGCGCGGGGACAAAAGAGAAGGACAAGTCGGCGGCAAGGGCAACGGCGCAGGCTGCCGACGCAGAGGGGTGAGGCGGCACGGCGGGGTGGAAGCTGCTGTGCGGATTGAGGAAGCCGAGGAGGGGCGGGGCGTGGAGCTTGCGGTACCGCCGGAGGAAGGAGCGATCGGCAACGACGTGGCGGAAGGAGACGCAGGTGGCGGAGGCTCGGACGAGATCGGTTGGGGTGGGCAGGCGGATGAAGATTTCACGCAGGAGGTCGTCGGGGATCGGCAGAGAGGCCATTTCTCGGGGACCATGCGGCAGCGGAAGGAGAGGAGGAGGGGACTGGTGGTGGTGCTTGGGTATGGCAGGTTTAGCCATGTTGCCGCCCATCCCGCAGCCGCTCGGGTGTCGGGTCTCGATTTGTTTTAGCACGGGACTGTGGGATTTGGGGAAAGCAGCTGTTCTGACTGGAATTTGGACATTGTGAAGGGCGTTTTGGAAAATGTACATCGTGATGCTTTCCTTGCACATAATCTGCACATCGGGCTGCTGCTGAGATTAACTTCACCGTGACGTGATTGCTGTCAAAATAAAAAACTTCACTGTGTGTTGATGACTATAAAAAAGATCACCATCTCAAAAACAAAAAACTGTAATGGATCAGAAATTTTTTGTATCAAAACGTCATAGTTATTTTTGAAGCGTTGGAGCCACCGGTTTTAGCTTAATTCACAAGTGACCTTAATTGTGGCAAGATAACCCCGCAAAAATATTTGTGGCAAGGATAGTATGTAAACATATCCGGAAAAAAAAAGTGTGTAAACATGTGATACTACCATTTTTACAGTCCCCCCACCCCCTCCGGGTGACTCGGGCGCTAACCTGGCCGCCGCCCAACTCCGACCCTCCTCCGCTGCCCTCACCCACTGCTGCTAGCAAGCGCCGCCGCCCGTTGGGCAAGCCCGCATGGCGCCGGCGGAGCCGGGCCTCTCGGTGTCTCCCCTCCTGTGGTTCGGGCGGTGCGGGCCGCTCGGCCGCATAGTGTCATTCGAGTGGCACGGCGGGCAGGCAGGCGGGCACATGTGGATGGGTGCGGTGGTCGACGTCGTGACGGCTGTCAGATCCAGGAAGGTGAGTGCGCAAGGTCCCTAGGCATCCTCGTCGCGGGAGGAGCGCGAGCGGCGCCCCTAGCTTGGATCTGGTGGGCGGTGGCGTGGTGGCTTCTATCAGCAGCCCAGCGGGTAGGCGGCCGTTTTTGTCGATGCATCTAGTGCGAGCTTGGAGGTGTCTGTGGTGGCTCTGGTCCGCCAAACATGTGATATCCGCAGGCCTCGGAACCCGACAAGGGTTTCTGGGGTTCTGCGGCAGGTGGGTCCTTGCTACGTGCGGCGCAGGCTGAGGTGTGGTGCTGAGCTTGCTTGTCGGGGAGTTAGCAGCCGGTGGGTTGGCCGAGTTTTGGGTGTAGGAGGGTTGGCTGCCGGCGAAAGTCGTACTCCGGTTGCGGCCGAAGTCAGCGATGGCGGCGCCTCACAGCGTCATTCCCTTGCTGAAGGCATCGACGTCGCAATTCTCACCTCCCTTCCCGACTTTCTCCAGGGGAAACCCTAGATTCGGTCTTCCGGATCGGACGACGGCGGTGCTAGTAGGTGTGCGCGACACCGCTTTCCCTCTTGGGGGCATTGTCCTGGAGGTGGATCTGGCTAGAGGGTCCCATGGCTCATGATGGTGGTGGATGGAGGCTCGCGAAAGGGTGTCCGGCAGGCTGTGTGGGCGGTTATGCTCCTGTGGCAAGGATGACAGGGATGATTGACATCAGAGACATGGCATTGGTTGGGTAGTTGGCTCTTCTTCGGCGTGCCCGTGAGACTGCCTCGGCTATTTGTTGCTGTGAAGTCAAAGCTGCGGTGGTGGGGCCGGGTGGCATACGATGGCAGGCGACCGATGGTCCGTTCGGTGATCTTCTATGGCGTCAACTTGCCTAGTTCTTCTTAGTTTCTCCATTGGAGTAGGAGCTGCATTGTGTTGTCATGAGTGGATGGCAATCCACCATGAAAGTGTAGTGTTGATCTGCAGAGAATAGCGTTGTTGTTTCCTTTTTATTTTTCTTTATCTTTGGATCTTCCCATGTTGTTCTTCCGTTGCTTCCTACTAAATCTAAATCAAGTCAGCAATTTCCAAGTATGTGTCGCAGAGAGCGCGAGGTGGGCGTGTGAGACCCGGGCAGGTAGGTGCGGTAGTAGTTGTTTTATAACAGCCCTAGCAGCGGAAACGGGGGCCTCGACGACATTGAGGCTGGATCGGAAATAGATGAAGATGCTGGTTGGGAGCCCTTCTGTGAACATTCGGCAAACTACAACGTAGAGGGAACATGAAACACGCATACATCTCCAAAGGCCACACGGCCATGGACAAAATGGAAATCAATCTGCACATGCTTAATGCGCTGATGCTGGACGGGGTTGAAGGAGAGGTATGTAGTCGAGATGTTCTCATAGCAGACGATCGTGGCAACTGTGGGTGGACGCCCAATATGCAGAAGTTGTCGAAACCAATACGATTCGATGAGGGCGTTGGCCACAAGTCGGTACTCCACCTCCGCACTAGACCTGGACACCATAGCCTGCTACATACAAGACCAGGAGATGAGGTGTCATTGTGGTACATGTAGTATCCTGACGTGAAGCGGTGGGTGTCGAGGCACCTGGATCAGTAGACGTCGGTGTATGCCATGAGCTGGGACGATACTGAAGGCCGAAGAAGCAGCCTGATGGGCGAAGTTCCTCGGAGGTAGTGAAGGATGCGCTTAAGCAGGGTGAAATGAGGATTGCACGATGAGTGCATGACGAGACAAACCTGTTGGACGGCATATGCTATATTAGGGGCCGTAATGGTAAGATATTGCAGCGCTTCAGCTAGGTTGCGAAAGAGGGAAGGCTCGGGAGTAGGATCACCAGCATGGGCGGAGATTTTAGCTTTTGTGTCGATGGGCATAGTGATAGACTTGCAGTGGAGCATGCAAGCATGATCAAGGATCTCGAGAGCGTACTATTGATGGGACAGAAAGATATGGCGAGCAATACACTGGATGTTTATGCCAAGGAAATGGTGGAGGGCGCTGAGATTTGTCATGGAGAACACGATGGTGAGCAAGGTGGTGACAGAGGCGAGGACGGTGGTGGAGCTAGTTTGTGAGTATGATGTCCTCGACATATAAAAGCAAGATGTCAAGCCGCACCAGAAGATGAACAAGGATGAGTCACTCTGTGAAGCCACAAACCTCAAAGTGATGAAGAAGGAGGTGAACCACACAAACCATGCAATAGGCGCCTACTTAAGCACATATAGGGACTTGTGGAGTTCGCACACAGCCTGGGTCATGCACTGTTGATGAAACCGGTTGGCTGCTGGCTATGGATGATCTCGTCGAGAGTTTCATTGAGGAACGCATTCTTTACATCAAGTTGATTGATGGCCCAGTTGTTGCTGATGGCGATGCTTAAGATGACGCAGATAGTGGTTGGCTTCACCATTGGACTGAAAGTCTCGCCATAGTCTACCCCTTGCTGCTGAGTGAAGCGACATACCACCCAACGGGCTTTGTACCGAACAAGGGAACCGTCCGGATGCACTTTATGGTGAAATATCCATTTCCCAGACACAAAGTTGACACCTGCAGGATAAGTAACCAAAGACCAATTTTTTTGCACCAAAGCATTATACTCCTCAAGCATGACATTGTACCAGTCTGGGTCCTTCAGGGTGGATTGTAGCTGGCTGGTACAGGAGAAATAGAGCTGGGAAAGGTAGCTATGTCCATGAGCTTGTCGGGTTGAACGAACCCAGATTTTGCTCGTGTGCACCATGTTATGTAGTATGTTTTTAGGTGGTGCAACAGGCATGGCTCGTGGGGGAAGGGTGCATGCATGGGTGACGTAGGTGGTGAACAGGCTGGGGTGGGTGCTGCATGCATGCTGAGAGTGGTAGTGAGTGAGCAGGAGCACGAGAGGTGAGGAAGATTCGCTGATATGTGGCTGGTGGTGGTGGGCGTGGGACCGGGGCAAGCGGGCTTAGGTGTTGCATGCACGTTGAGCATGGGGGTCATGACAGGAATGGTAGGTGGGGCCCGGTCCAAGGAATCCGTAGGCATGAGAGATCCTGAGGTGGGATGTGTGGGAGCTGGTGGGGTCGGCGATCCGAGGTGGATTGTGGATGGCAGTTGGGAAGGGGCCGGATTTTCTACATCTGGGGTAGGATTTTCTCGTGCGCTGGTGTGGCTCGGCAAGGTGGAAGCAAATGGAAATTCATTTTCATCGAAAATGACGTGTTGGGAGGTAATTACACAGTGTGTTTCAAGATCTAGGCACCGATAACCTTTGTTTTCAAGAGGCATGCCGAGAAGGACGCAACGTGGGGCTAACTTGTGGGGCATGGTAGAGTATAGGTTTGGGTAGCAGAAACAACCAAAGGTGTGAAGGGAGGAATAGTTTGGAGAGGTGCCGTAGAGAATAAAATGTGGGGTATTGTTGGAGATGGCACGGGAGGAGCGCACGTTGAGAAGGTAAGTGGGGGTGTGCAGGGCTTCGACCCAAAAGGGGGCGACATGTGGGCTTGGAGAAGAAGAGTGTAGAGAATGTTGTTGGTTGAATGTATAGCGCGCTCGGCCTTGCCATTTGGGAAAATTTTGTTTTTGCCACTCAAAATTTTGTCAATTTTCCTTATGCCACTCTAGATTGTGACATTTCACTTTTGCCATGTCATCTTGGAGACGGATTGCCTGGAGGTCGCCAACCTCTGGACCACTCGCCACGACTCTCTCTCTCTCGATCGTGGCTCCTATCTTATTAGAAATTGGAGAGCTTACTGCTAGTTTCAATTCTTTTGTTATTCGTCATGTTGTAAGATCAGCCAATGGTCATGCTTACATCTATGCTAAGCATGCTTGCACGATTGACGTGACCGAAAGCCGGATCGATAGTACTCCTAGCTTCCTAATTAGTAGCCTGTTGGCGGACTGTTCGGTGTACGCTTTTATTAAATAAAGTTCTCAATTTGCCCGCAAAAAAGGTAGTAATCTAATTCCAAAGCCAGCTCAACCAACAAGAATCCAACCTTGGATAAGACCCTAAATCTAGTATAATGCCAATTTGTGGCGTTAGGGTTAGGAAGGATACTGTCGTTGGCAGGCACCCAGCTCTTGATTATTATTTCGGGTCAGACTGCAATTGAGTACTAGCTTATAGAAGTGCATGACAAAATTGATTTTATTGGAACATGTATAATGCATCTGAATCCTTAAATTGGTCTGTACTGAATCATGCGTAAAGAGCTATCTACTTAGCATGCATCTGAATTGATTCATTAGTAGTGCATATGTATTTTCTTAACTAACAGAGCCTCCTCTGTTTTTGTCTTGTGACTGCATCTTTATTTTCATTTATATCAAGAAAGATTTGTCTACGGCAGTCCTAGACTGTGTATATACTAACGACACTGTGTTGTGTGAGTCATTCATATTCGATCTTCTTTGATTTATATGCATTCTTCAGTGCTTTTGTAGTGGCATATTGTTCACTGATCGTATATCTAAGAAACTCTAGTCACCCTACAAGATACTCATTGTTAGATAGAAATAAAGAAAGAATAGCATATCTATGTAAACTGTATTGCGGCGAGGAGAAACACTGCATTGGTGAATTGCGCATGGGAAAATCAGATTTCTTCAAACTGTGCGATAAATTACGGAGTATGGGTCCACTTAAAGATACATGGCATTGTACTGTAGAGGAGCAAGTCGCCATGTTCCTCACTACAATAGGGTATCATAAGAAAAATATCGACATTAGTTTCCATTACACAATGTCAGGTGAGACAGTGACTCGTTTCTTCAACAGAGTTTTATTTGCAATTGGGAAACTTGGATCAGAAATGCTTAGGCACCGAACACACAATACACCATCGAAAATCAAGGCAACCCACGATTTGATCCCTATTTTAAGCTATAGTGCAGTGTCCATCTAGTTACCCATAAATTTTATAATAACTTCATAGTGCAGTAGGTGTATTACTAATTAATTGTTACTTGAATGTTTGATCCTTCACGACCAGACCGGGGCAATCATCTATTCATCATGCTGGTTCATTACTTCCTGCGCTAGCCCACTTGAGGCGGAGGTAGAAGCATGTAGGGTGGGAATCGCCCTAGCACTGGAGTGGAGCAACAATGAACCATTCATACTGGAAACTAATAGCACCACTACAGCCAACATGATCATGGAGACGGACTAGAATAGATCACCTGTAGCAGCTCTAGTTGGCGAAATAAAGAGGCTTCTTTCTGTAGACCTAGAGCATGTGATTTCACATGTGAGTAGGAGTAAAAATAAAGTTAGTAATATGTTAGCTCACACGGGACTTTCGATCCCTCGTACTGCTGTTTGGTTGCGAAACAGACCTGATGAGATTGGCACCTTATGCCAGCAGGATTGTAATGAGCTACCCTGATTAATACAATCCTTACCATTCGCAAAAAAAATGTTTAGGACTGTATTGGTGCTATTGATGGTACACATGTTCCATGTAACATTCCATCTCGGATAGTTCGACAGACTTCGTGGCGGCAAACCATTCCCTACCCAAAATGTTCTTGCCGCGGTCCACTTTGATTTGTTGTTTACATGTGTTTGTGCGAGCTGGGAGGCTTCGGCACATGATTCAACTGTTTTAAGACATTCTCCTGAGCATCCAAATGGCCTTAGAGTCCCTGAAGGTAGGCCCCTGCATTTTTTTACATATGAACATATAACATAAAGAGTGAATGAGTGATTAATTTTTCATAATGTCATGTTAGGTAAATATTATCTTGTGGATACGGGTTATGCAGCTAGGAGAGGATTCCTACCACCGTTCCGTCAAACTCGATATCATTTGTGTGAGTGGAGGGGTAATAATAGACCTCGAACCCAGAATGAGCCATTCAACTTAAGGAACTTATCCCTTTGTACTACTGTTGAAAGGGTATTTGGAACTTTAAAGAACCGTTTCAAAGTTCTGACAATTAGGCCTTATTATACCTTTCCTTCACAAGTACAAGTCATCATAGCATGGTGTATCCTTCACAACTGGACATTACTAAACAGGGGTCCCCATGAACTGGTCTACAGTGAGCAGAACTGGTTTGAACAATATATAAGATCAGCTGGCCATGTCCAAAGGGATTTACGTGAGGGACATAAGGAGGTGCTTAGATATAGGGATACCATGGCCGGAAATATGTGGAGAAATAGGGATAATGTTAGACGTGGTTGATTTTATTTCAAGCATTCTGTATGAATTTGTTGATTCTAAGTTGTATTACCACTTAGATGAATGACTTGTGTGTTTTCTTTCTTGAATTTGTAACCATGATTTCTTTCCCTTGTACGAGTGCAATGCGATATGCATCTCAGAGGTGTTATTCTGTCTACGAATTATAAAATTTAAATGATGCCACAGGGATATGGCAGGTAACAATGTGGCGTGGCAGCCCCAAGTTGTAGATGAAATGCTATGTTACTACAAAGAGAAGATTCCGTCTGAGGGAAACCAAGTTGTCTTCAAAGAGATGAACCATGAGGAGTGTGGAAAACAAATCAATGCAAACTTTACCACTGCCTTCACAAACTACAGGAAACAGCTAGTTTACCGTCTGGCGATTACAGATGGCAAAGAGTGAAATACAGATGGCAAAGATTTTGCGGTCAACTAGCTGACGGCAAAGAGAGACAGCAAAGTTAAAGCGGCAAACAGATACTTTGCCATGAGCTTTTCATCGGGCTGACTTTGCTGTCAGGTTTTTCCGGCGACAGAAGGCAAAGTAGAGTTTAGGGTTTTCTTTGAGCGGGTGGCCCCCCACATCGCTTTGCCGTCAGCCCAATATTAAATAGACGGCGAAGTGCTTTTAGTTAAGTAAAATAGTTGGGCGTGTGTGGTCGCCCACCAAGGCAACCAAGAGCTCGCCGGAGCTCCCTCGCTGGACCGGGCCGCCCCACCCTACATCCACGCATGCAGTCGTCGTTCCCCTCATCTTCGCGAAGCTGGGCCTCCAGAAAAGCTATCAGCATCGTCATCTACTCCGCCTCTGGCACCGGCTGCCACCGCGGCTCAAGGAGTACAAAACGCGAGGGAGGAACGAGAGGTTGCAGGGAGACTAGTAGCGGCTAGCCCGCGGCAGGGCCTCACTGGCGTCGGTCTCAAGAGCGTGGCGGGGTGGCCGGCCGTGAGCGTGGAGGGACGCCGGAGTTTTGGCCACACGTGAAGAGCCGATGGTGGCCGTGGCAGGGTGGTCGGCAATGGCGGTAGTGGCGGGGTGGCCGACAGCGGCGCTGAGCGTGGCAGGGTTCTCGGCGGCGGCCGCAAACTTGGCTGGGCAGTGAGGTTTTTTGCCGCAGGTGATGGGGCCTCGGAGACGGGACGGGGTGGCCAGCAGCGGCGACGAGCATGGAGGGGTGGCCGGCAGCGAGCGGCACGGGACATCTGGATTCCGGTAGGGAAGAGAGAGACGTACAATGTAGAGAGAGGAATGGGGGGGGAGATCATGCGTGTTAGTGTGGGGTCATCGGGATAATGCAAAGAGAGAATGGTGGGATGGAGCGCTGATCGTGGGGCTGATGGTTTGTGTGGAGCAGATCATGCCATGTCATTGATCTGTGGGATCGATCCGCGTGGTGTCTTTCTTCTTTGTTGTCTGGTTCTTTATCTAGTTTAGACGGCAAAGAGCTCACTTTGCCATCTATAATTAAAAATACAGACGAAAAAGATCTTTGTCGTCTTCCTTTTTATTTATAGATGGCAAAGAGATCCGTCTGTAAATAAAAAGGCCGATTGTGTATATTTTTACAGATGGCAAAGTGAGCTCTTTGTTGTCTGTATTTTTTTGCGTACGTCAAAGTCTATTTTACCGTTTGCTGATGATGGCAAACCCTTTCTTTGTCGTCTGCTCGACGAAATGCTGATGGCAAAGAAAGTACGAGCGGCAAATCTCCTGTTTCCCATAGTGACACAAAGGCAAGTTTATGAGAAGTTCCACAAGCTGAAAGATCAGTGGAAGATCATATTGGAGGCAAAGAACTTAAGCGGTGCCAATTTTCATGATGTCAACAAGATAATATTATATGATGAGGCCGAAGTTATTCGGATGAAGAGTGTGAGCACTACATTTGATTTTTGTCAAATTATATTTCCATCTAGTATTATGTTTTGTCTTTTATAACTAACATTTTCATGCTTCCTTCTCTCTTCGAGAACAAAGACAAAAGGGCAAAATATATCAATGTGCCTAGTGCCAACTTCGATGAGATGGAGTTCATATTTCAGGATAAGCATGCTACCGGAGAGTTCACGGTCCTTCAAACACCCTATGACCGTGTTCATGCTCGTGACAAGGATTTTATTGGTGACATCGAGAAGAATGCGATTCATGTTTGAGGTTGATCCTGCAACACAATATGATTCATATCATCTTCCTTATGACACCAATAATGAAAGCTCATCTTCGAAGTGTCCTAGAGGTGGCAAACGCGATAAAGGTAAGAGGGTGAAGTGTGATGAGAGTGTAGTCCGAGACATAACGCGGTCTCTGCGTGATATGTCGGATACTATGCGTTTCACACATGTGACCAACCTGAATGAGAATTTATTCAAAATAATTGCTGACATGGAAGAATACCCTCTCTTCATCCAACTTGCACTACACACATCTTTGGCCACCAATGAACAAGTCGCCTCCATGTTGAAAGGGGGGCCGATGGCTGCTATTCAAGAGTTTGTGTGGCATTGGGTCGGTGATAACTTTCCTGAACACATTCGTTTTCCTCCTAACATGTGATTCATTTTAGTGTAAATTTTTTGGATTAATTTGTATGTCTTCCAACATCGTCTCCTAGGTTAATAACGTCGACGCCTCATGTTGGCATGTAATGATGTAACAGAGTTTTTCATTCTGGATAAATAAGCTTGTTACTTACATTAATTCTTTATTAGTCAGTGTGTTTGCAAAGTGTGTTAAATTTATAATCACAAAGAGTATTGAATTTATAATCATAAAATTGCGCTGAACTTTTGCATGACTATTTACAACTTGATCTGCCTGTTTCACTGATATTTTTTCAACCATATTATAGTGATGATGCACTTGTTATAAGCTACTTGCATTTGAATACTGTGAAGACGAGCTATACCTTGCCCATGACACAAACAGACGACTAGCTGCTGGCTCTAAGCGATGCATAATACAACACTTGAAGATCCAAATTTTCATCCATCCCCTGGTAATGTAAAACGTCAGCCACCCGCCAACCGCCCAACCGCCACTTTCCCTTTTCCCCAGCCACCACGTGACCAACTCCACACCTCCCGCCGCACACCCGTTGCCAGATCCGGCCTCGGTACTTCCCCGGCGCCGGTTCCGCTGCTTTTCCACAACCTTATGCCTGAAAATCGTCCGCTTTTTCGCCGCCGCCCCATTCGAGTTCCCATGCCGCCGCCCGATTCCAGAGGGACACCCGCACCACATGGACGTCGATTTTCTCCCACCCGGTTCGAGCTTCTCGCGTTGCCCCGCCGACACCAATCAGCCGCCCGATTCAAGCTCCCGCCGCCGCATTTGAAGCTAGATGCTCGGGTGCCGCGCCACTCCTCATCGCTTACCGTCGGCGCTCCTCTCGAAACTCGGCCGCCGCCACTCGATCCGCAACCTCCCGTTACCATGCCACCATAGAAAATTTCAAAGATCAAGACTGACTTCTTTGGGATGCGGAAGAAGCTGTCGAAGAACTTCGACGTGGAGTTCCAGTGAGATGGCTATCGCTATGGATCGGCATGTTTGAATCTGTCGACATGGCCGCGCCTACATACGACCACTAGTAGAAAACGGGCCTATTGTCCCGGTTCGTAAGGGCCTTTTGTCCCGGTTCCTGAACCGGGACTAAAGGGTCGTTACTAATGCCCTGACCCTTTAGTCCCAGTTCTAACCAGAACCGGGACAAATGGTCCTCCACGTGGCCTATGCGCTAACCCCAGGCAGGAGGGCCTTTGGTCCCGGTTGGTGGCACCAACCGGGACCAATAGGCATCCACGCGTCAACATTTCTGTGGCTGGGGTTTTTGTTTTTTTTAAAAGGGGGGGAGGGGGGTTGGGGGTTTTGGGGGGTTAATTTAGGTATTTCATATATTGTGTTAGCTAGCTAATTAATAGAGAGAAGTGTCCTCTCTTATGTCCCTGCTTGGTCGACGCTATGTACTATACATACGTATAGAGAGGACTAGACACACTAGCTAACTAGTAAGCAAACGAAGGAAACAGAAGATCGTCATGAACATATATGCATACAGAGGGAAGTGATATCGACCACCTCTCCTTCTCCGAGAGATTGGTCGAACAACAAGTTCTCGTATATCTATCCGACACTACCGGCTACATATATACAATAATTATCTCTTACAAATATAATCTCCTAACATACGGACGCATGGTCCACATAGTATTCTCCGTCTTCAGCGATCACGTGGTCAAGAAAGAATGCCACCAATTCCTCTTGAATTGCCCGCATGCGATCTGGTGCTAGGAGTTGATCCCGCATCCGAAACATCTAATTTGAAGAAGGGGGTCAATACATATATATATGAATGAATGAAACTCAACACAAATGATGGTAATAAAATAAAATTGTGAATATTGTTATTTACGCACTTCATATTGTTCGTCAGTGTAGCCCGGCTCACAGGTCGTGTGGCGGATGGACTCGCAAACGTAGTATCCACAGAAATCATTCCCTTGTTCCTGCCACAACCACTTTACAAGAAATAGAGGTCAATCAAACTGATAAGAAAGAATGCCAAATGGTATTGATGAAACTAGCGCTTGATACACTAGGAGATGCGTGGAACATGCTACTATAGTACTTACTTTCGGGTGTCTAAATTGCAGCTTCTTCGGCAGTCCCGGAGCTTTTCTGGTGAATTTTCTCCAAACCCTGCCAGACAAAGAAAACAATTACTTGACATCAGAAATGAACAAAATTGCTGATATGGTGGATAATGATCGATTTAACTTACTTCTCGAACATTTGAGTCATGTCAGCATACTCCTGGGGATCTTTTCGTTTCGAGTCCAAGACAGTTACTACTCCCTGCTCAAGCTTAATCTCTAGGAGAATATAGTGGAACCTGCGCACGCATGCATAACTCATCAATTACATTACTATAACCATGACTAATATATACGGGAAACCGAATATGCACAAGACACTAACATTCACTTGAAGTTGTAAGGAAAGAGTATTATATATGTGTTTTCATTTATTGCTAACGATCGTAGCAAGTTGGCCCCGGTATCTTCGGCATCATATTCAACCTCAGTTGCATCTATGAGATTTGTGTTAATGAACCCAATATCACCGACTTGTCTTTTCTTCAATTCGACGATCTTCAGTCTGCATAATGATTGACACAAAGATGTACTGTATATGTGTAACCATGTGATTCACCTCACTATGCACAGTTAACTTCACTCTGCCGAAAAGCCAGTGCAACAGGCAGAATAAATATTTTTGAGAAACCAATGAGAATAGGCTTTGCAACAAGTTGGCATTTCACCTGAAATCCAAGATAAGTACATGACAAGTTCCTTGTCAAACACATACAGTTGTGCTAGCAAATAGCAGGTACAGGGATTCAAAGCCATACAACAAGATCACAATCACATTGACTATGCCGATGCAGGTACGATGCACGCTACTACAGACCCATGCGCACATGATAAACTCCAGGTTCATAAGTTCATTCATTCTACATGACCATAGACCATAGTACAACCAAACAGAGCCAAATACACCCTATTACAGACCAATTTAGCGGTCAACACTCAATAGTCCAGTTGTATCACAACACCACCGGCATCCGCGACTGAACTACTCTGATCATGGTAACTCTGGGTTTGAGCTTGCAACGCTGCCTTGTTCAAGGATCTCCTCAGCCCCGTTTCCAACATCTGCCAAATATCTCAAAATTAAAAGTGTATTCAAATAGAGCGGAACACAAAGGTAGGTCTTATTACTGGGCAATGCGTATATTTCTTCAGGAAAAGGTATGTGAAGAAAAGCTGGGATGAAATATTAAGTCCACAATCAAATCACATGCATGGACCAAGGCATGCAACCAAAGAGAAGTGCATCCATAAAAGAAACTAAAAGCTGTAAAACAATTGGAAGATTAGCTAGTGTAGTATAATAAATTTCTACATTGAACGGGAAAAAACTAAAAAGGGGCACACTAGAAAGAGTCACCAAACTATTCTCTGTCTATCTTCCACCATTTAAACCATAAATACTAGTCCTCCAAAGAGGCATTTTCAAGGATCTTCGCCCACCATTTAAACTACTCTCTCATTTTGAAGGGCCTTTGTGCAATGTATGATGACTGTCAAAAGAAAAAATGTCACCACAAGATAAAACTACTCTGTAATCAATCACAAACTTGCTTCTTCGCCAACAAAATCAAAGGAAAAAAGGACCATTTCCTCAGCAACAAGTTTGCTTCTTCTCTTCAATAAGAAAACAAATCACACACACACACACACACACACACACACACACACACACACACACACACACACACACACACACACACACACACACACACACACACACACTAATTGAGAAGAAGCAAGAGATCATTGACAGGTGAACATATTCAGTACAGATCCACTTCATTATGCCAAAAGAATACGCTTAGCTTTCTACATACTGTGTAACAGTGGGAGTTAATCAATGCTGCAAGTTGATTTTGACAGACCCTCGTGATCACACACATACAGTTGTAGCAGTAACAGGTACAGAGACTGGCAGGCATACAACAAGGATCACAATCAAATTGACTGGTTACGTAACTACTGAGAAATCAAATTGGTTGGTAGGAAGATTCATGAGTTTTGCTCATACAAGGTACTAAACAGTTTCTTGTTAAACCTTGCTCTAATATACAGAACAAGTTTGCCATTTGGCCCATTGAATGGGAGATAAAAACGGGAGGTGTCTAGAGCAGACGCTCAACCCAAACAAGGCTCTTCTAAAAAGGAAGTGCCAGAGAGTAATGGTGATCACCAGTATGCTGGTTGAACAGAACAGGTGAGAAGATCATATGTTTTACCAAGTATAATAGGTACTCATGGGTTCACTGCTTTTTAGTGATCTTGTGAACAGTAGGGGGTCATATGGAACAGTTTACAAGGCTAAGTTTCTAAACTACTGGAACTCGGTGGTTACTGCAGGAGTTACTATATTTTACTCTTTAGTTTTATGAAAGGGGTACTATATTTTAATTGTCAACAAACAAATGTTACTTTCTAGCTACTAATTATACCAAGGCGGGATTCTTAACAAACAGAACTTAGAAAGTTTCAGATGCACCCAAGTTGAGCCATTAATTTTGCATGATCCAGTGACCCATGTCTACTATTACCCCTTTATTTGTAAAGGCCCATAAATGACTACATTGTTATCCAAATGAGAAAGTAAAAGTAGTATTACCATTAAAGCACAGAGGCAACTAAGGAAAACTATAATGATGGTAATTCACAATTTTTTGGTTCCAATCCCGACTGAGAACATTGGATATCCTAATGTTTTAAGAAGCATATTAATTCTATCTTTAGCACACTTAAGCGCTGAGCGATGGCCAAACACCTCCTCAGCAGCAGTGTGGCAGTGCCTCTCCTCTACTCTCCTTCTCTGCACCTCTCCACGGTGCCGTCTCTCATTCAGTCCTTCTCTCCTGCATTCTGCGTCAAAGGCGGTAGCCTTCCTTATCACTTACGCTTGCCAATTTCCTGGACCACCTTCGATACCTTTCTCATGTTAAGTTTATGTATGGTACTAATTTAACTATCCACGTGTGTGTTGCCTGATCACTTCCCTTGTTCTGTAAGAAGTGCATTTAACTTCTGCCCATTTACTATCAGGTTACTGCTGCTGGGGA
Organism: Aegilops umbellulata; assembly: GCA_032464435.1. NCBI lineage: Eukaryota > Viridiplantae > Streptophyta > Magnoliopsida > Poales > Poaceae > Aegilops > Aegilops umbellulata. Next base: position 383,581,696 of record CP136059.1, on the reverse strand, counting down.
GGAAGAAGAACCTTGAAGGCGTTGTTTTCCTAATTTAAAAATATGTCTATACTAAGTTGACAAACGAATTATCAGCGTGCTGGTCACATAAAAGGAATGGGCGGATCAATTGCATGGATACCTAATTTTTTTTTCTATACCACTTTGAAAGTTTGATTTATAAATAATCAAAGAAATGGGGATTTGTTATATTTTGTCTATAAATTTCCGTGGGATGTTGCATTCAAAAATGTGTAAACTACAATTCTTTGAGGTGAATAAGTTTGGTTGGTAAGCCTGTAAACTTGCTATCCTTCGGCCAGGAGGCGTACACCAATATTTGTGAAATAATTGGCCGGTCATACAATTTAATTACTACCTTACAAGATTCATATGAAAGGGTGAAGAAAAGGTATGCAACAGACTCCCTCTAGTCCTAATAAAAAAATTGATTGGATCTGTCATGTGCCTTGAAGGACTTGAATCTGAGACAGAGGAAAGTGAAAATGTCAAACTGTCCAAGAAAACATGGGTGCGCGGCCTCTAATTCATCTCGAGCGGTTGAACTCAAATCAAATAGTTGAGCACAAGTTATTTTGGCTAGCTGACTGGTGAGTCCAATGACCATTTATTTGGTGAATAATCCCATGAGAAATTAATCAAGCTCACTTCCCTAATTTTTCTCATGTAAGTATATAGGAGATGCATTAGTGGTGCAACAGTTTAGGTCTAACGATGACCAAATACGAGTGTTTTTGCCTCCTTATATCTATCAAAATAAATGTGGACATGATAAAGTCCTACTTGACTGGAATAAATGCTTCTAATTAAGGTAAAACAATCTAAAGGTGAACTATCAGCAATGTCCTGATTTAAACTTGTGTTCCTCTTACATTAGCTTCACCATAAAAACAAAAATTACTGTTGCGATCTAGTGCTGTCTAGATTTCCGTGATGCCTCAAGGATGCTACTCATGTCACGTACTAGTGTGTATGATCCTTTCTTTACTAATCTAACTACCCTGAAATGACAACTAGAAGATGAAAACCAACAAATCCTGAAATGTCAGCTAGAGCATGGCGGCCATGGGAGCGAGCAAGCTATTTCAAGTCCCAGCTATTGCTCCGAAATAGGCCTTCACGTACTGAGAAATCGTCCATATTGGCCACACGAAATCAACGGTGAGATTTAGTTATATTGTCCCCCCTCGCCCCAAGCAGTATAGGGTACCGTAAAAAAGCTCTCATAAATTATCTGAAATTAACACCATGCGATAAATTTATAGACAGGCCTGGCCCTGAGGGGGGGGGGGGGCTCGACGCCAAAGGGGCCCCCAGCAGGTGTGTTTTCCATACTGGGTAGAGGTAGAAGGGTCACAGGACCCTGAGTAGCGCACAGCAAGCATACCAATGGTTCGCTAGATAAGGTCAACGTAGGCAATATGCACATTATCGCCACGTCAAGATCCTCTCCTGATGCGCTTGAATTGATCTTGAGGACCTCCGGCGACAGCGCCAAGATTTGCCATCACCGGCCTCCGCCTAGTATGCTTAGCCAACAAAGTTAATCCTACAGGAACAGGTCCAAGATTCGCTGTGCAACAACTACGTGCTCACGGATCTAGACTACAACTCAACCCCAACGTATTCCGTTTAGGAAGATATGCTATTGGGATTATCATGATCTAGTTTGACCTGAGAAACTGATGATCGGTAAGATTTTAATTGAATTGATCTATACTTTTGTAACATTGCATTGGTGTTCCCATACTGATTTTTTTTAATTAGGTTTTAGCATCGCAGATCATCTAAGATGTGTATGCATCAGGCAGCAAGGAAAGGCAAAATGAGACGAAACGAGCAGATGAGTTAATAGAATTATGAAGAGGATCTATTGATGATTTTTAAGATTAATAAGAGCAGCTGAAGAATTCTAGACGAGTTGATCATAGTTTTTGTGGAGGAACAGCTAATGTTAATCCAAAAGACAAGGGCAATTAACAAATGATAACAATACTAGTCTGTATGAGAACATATGTGATTCAACTACTACAGAATTTGCTAGACTTGACATGGAACCAATTTTACTCTAGATATGTATGATCCTAGAAACTGGAATTATCTTGATAGCAAAGCAAAGGACATAAGATTGGAGAAGGGCCAATAAGAGAACTATAAATAGTGTTAGAAGAAAATTTTGTTAGTTAATATGTAAAAAAAATATACGAAAGCTTTGGATGCACTTTTAAGTATTTATTGTTAACATTTAACATACATGTATATTATATTTTGATGTTTGTATTAAGGGGCCCTGTGTTCAAATTTCGCCATGGGCCCCCAAACTCTCAGGAACGTCCCTGTTTTATAGATGTGAAGATGAAGAAAAGGTAATTGTCTTCCTCATAATACCTATCAAAAGAGGAAAAAGTGACTCCCACAGCCTGGAATGAATGTTTCTAGGGTCAAATAATCAAAGGTGGAATGAATTTTAGACTTGCATGTATACCTTCTTGGTTAGCTTGACTAAAAAAACATTTCTCTAAAATAATCATTGTGGTCTAGTGGCTTTTATGACTTCAGGATGCCTGCAAAATGGTGCTCATAGTGTTCAAGATCATTCCTCTTGTCTTGTAATCTTACAGTGGCATCAAAAACGGAATAAAAAATAATTGAAGAAGTAACATCTATGAACGTGTAAAAAATAATTAACGATTATGGTAGCCAACAATCAAGCATCAGACAAGCTGTGTGACAACAATGAAGGGTACAAAATAACTAAAAGCAACAGAGAATGTGTACACAAGAATTAGTGATTACGATTGTCAACAATCAAGCGTCAGACAAGCTGTGTGACAACAATGAAGAGTAAAAAAAGACCTAAAAGCAATAGAGACAGAGAGTTACCGCTCAATATTGTCGGCGATGACAACGATGGTGGGTAGTTGCTATATGCGAAGCCATGCACTATCGAAGCACACACCCTCTCAAGTTCTAATGTTTTGATATCCAACATGTATAAGCCTGGCTCGAGTGGTGAGTTTCCCAAGTGATTCAGGATCAAGTACTTCCCCATTGAACCGCTCTCCATGTACTCACAGCCCAATGAGGGTGAGATTATCTTCTCCTTCCGCCACTGGCTGGAAATCCCATCATTGTTTCTCCAAATAGTATAAATGCGACCAAATATGTCATTTCCACGGATAAGCATCCCAGGCTTGCCTTCTCCTGCTTCGATCATAGTTATATCATTACTGGATGCATGTTTGTGCTCGGATGGGGGGTCGGCAACGAAGAACTCCATCCTCCGGGTGTCGAACACCAATATTTTCATTTCATACTCCCAGTCCGCTGAAGTCCAGTAAAAGCAGCCATACACGTATTGGTGCCAGCGCCAGCAGAAGAGTCTCTCCTCTATCGAGGATAGCAAGCCAGGTAACAAATCGCTCCAACTATGGGATGCAACGGCTCGCCATTGTCTGGTGCTGGAAGAGAAGACAAAGGAGATGGGGTTAGCTTCGCAGCATACCATACCCATGACTCTGAATGATGTCTCTTCTGCAGCTGCTGCCTCATCATCATGGCCGTCCCCTCTGGGAACCAGGAAAGTCTCGGACAAACCCGGGTTTGCCACCAGAGCAGCTAGGTCGTCAGGGATTGGTGGAAGCTGGAAGTATCGCCGGTGCAAGGGGTCGCAGACCACCATTTCTCCACACCAAAAATCATGTCCGGCACTGACTAGCAGGAAGCGGCCGTCGCGGATGTCCCGGACGGTCCAGCGGTAAGAAGTGGCTGGCGCGGGGACAAAAGAGAAGGACAAGTCGGCGGCAAGGGCAACGGCGCAGGCTGCCGACGCAGAGGGGTGAGGCGGCACGGCGGGGTGGAAGCTGCTGTGCGGATTGAGGAAGCCGAGGAGGGGCGGGGCGTGGAGCTTGCGGTACCGCCGGAGGAAGGAGCGATCGGCAACGACGTGGCGGAAGGAGACGCAGGTGGCGGAGGCTCGGACGAGATCGGTTGGGGTGGGCAGGCGGATGAAGATTTCACGCAGGAGGTCGTCGGGGATCGGCAGAGAGGCCATTTCTCGGGGACCATGCGGCAGCGGAAGGAGAGGAGGAGGGGACTGGTGGTGGTGCTTGGGTATGGCAGGTTTAGCCATGTTGCCGCCCATCCCGCAGCCGCTCGGGTGTCGGGTCTCGATTTGTTTTAGCACGGGACTGTGGGATTTGGGGAAAGCAGCTGTTCTGACTGGAATTTGGACATTGTGAAGGGCGTTTTGGAAAATGTACATCGTGATGCTTTCCTTGCACATAATCTGCACATCGGGCTGCTGCTGAGATTAACTTCACCGTGACGTGATTGCTGTCAAAATAAAAAACTTCACTGTGTGTTGATGACTATAAAAAAGATCACCATCTCAAAAACAAAAAACTGTAATGGATCAGAAATTTTTTGTATCAAAACGTCATAGTTATTTTTGAAGCGTTGGAGCCACCGGTTTTAGCTTAATTCACAAGTGACCTTAATTGTGGCAAGATAACCCCGCAAAAATATTTGTGGCAAGGATAGTATGTAAACATATCCGGAAAAAAAAAGTGTGTAAACATGTGATACTACCATTTTTACAGTCCCCCCACCCCCTCCGGGTGACTCGGGCGCTAACCTGGCCGCCGCCCAACTCCGACCCTCCTCCGCTGCCCTCACCCACTGCTGCTAGCAAGCGCCGCCGCCCGTCGGGCAAGCCCGCATGGCGCCGGCGGAGCCGGGCCTCTCGGTGTCTCCCCTCCTGTGGTTCGGGCGGTGCGGGCCGCTCGGCCGCATAGTGTCATTCGAGTGGCACGGCGGGCAGGCAGGCGGGCACATGTGGATGGGTGCGGTGGTCGACGTCGTGACGGCTGTCAGATCCAGGAAGGTGAGTGCGCAAGGTCCCTAGGCATCCTCGTCGCGGGAGGAGCGCGAGCGGCGCCCCTAGCTTGAATCTGGTGGGCGGTGGCGTGGTGGCTTCTATCAGCAGCCCAGCGGGTAGGCGGCCGTTTTTGTCGATGCATCCAGTGCGAGCTTGGAGGTGTCTGTGGTGGCTCTGGTCTGCCAAACATGTGATATCCGCAGGCCTCGGAACCCGACAAGGGTTTCTGGGGTTCTGCGGCAGGTGGGTCCTTGCTACGTGCGGCGCAGGCTGAGGTGTGGTGCTGAGCTTGCTTGTCGGGGAGTTAGCAGCCGGTGGGTTGGCCGAGTTTTGGGTGTAGGAGGGTTGGCTGCCGGCGAAAGTCGTACTCCAGTTGCGGCCGAAGTCAGCGATGGCGGCGCCTCACAGCGTCATTCCCTTGCTGAAGGCATCGACGTCGCAATTCTTACCTCCCTTCCCGACTTTCTCCAGGGGAAACCCTAGATTCGGTCTTCCGGATCGGACGACGGCGGTGCTAGTAGGTGTGCGCGACACCGCTTTCCCTCTTGGGGGCATTGTCCTGGAGGTGGATCCGGCTAGAGGGTCCCATGGCTCATGATGGTGGTGGATGGAGGCTCGCGAAAGGGTGTCCGGCAGGCTGTGTGGGCGGTTATGCTCCTGTGGCAAGGATGACAGGGATGATTAACATCAGAGACATGGCATTGGTTGGGTAGTTGGCTCTTCTTTGGCGTGCCCGTGAGACTGCCTCGGCTATTTGTTGCTGTGAAGTCAAAGCTGCGGTGGTGGGGCCGGGTGGCATACGATGGCAGGCGACCCATGGTCCGTTCGGTGATCTTCTATGGCGTCAACTTGCCTAGTTCTTCTTAGTTTCTCCATTGGAGTCGGAGCTGCATTGTGTTGTCATGAGTGGATGGCAATCCACCATGAAAGTGTAGTGTTGATCTGCAGAGAATAGCGTTGTTGTTTCCTTTTTATTTTTCTTTATCTTTGGATCTTCCCATGTTGTTCTTCCGTTGCTTCCTACTAAATCTAAATCAAGTCACCAATTTCCAAGTATGTGTCGCAGAGAGCGCGAGGTGGGCGTGTGAGACCCGGGCAGGTAGGTGCGGTAGTAGTTGTTTTATAACAGCCCTAGCAGCAGAAACGGGGGCCTCGACGACATTGAGGCTGGATCGGAAATAGATGAAGATGCTGGTTGGGAGCCCTTCTGTGAACATTCGGCAAACTACAACGTAGAGGGAACATGAAACACGCATACATCTCCAAAGGCCACACGGCCATGGACAAAATGGAAATCAATCTGCACATGCTTAATGCGCTGATGCTGGACGGGGTTGAAGGAGAGGTATGTAGTCGAGATGTTCTCATAGCAGACGATCGTGGCAACTGTGGGTGGACGCCCAATATGCAGAAGTTGTCGAAACCGATACGATTCGATGAGGGCGATGGCCACAAGTCGGTACTCCACCTCCGCACTAGACCTGGACACCATAGCCTGCTACATACAAGACCAGGAGATGAGGTGTCATTGTGGTACATGTAGTATCCTGACGTGAAGCGGTGGGTGTCGAGGCACCTGGATCAGTAGACGTCGGTGTATGCCATGAGCTGGGACGATAACGAAGGCCGAAGAAGCAGCCTGATGGGCGAAGTTCCTCGGAGGTAGTGCAGGATGCGCTTAAGCAGGGTGAAATGAGGATTGCACGATGAGTGCATGACCAGACAAACCTGTTGGACGGCATATGCTATATTAGGGGCCGTAATGGTAAGATATTGCAGCGCTTCAGCTAGGTTGCGAAAGAGGGAAGGCTCGGGAGTAGGATCACCAGCATGGGCGGAGATTTTAGCTTTTGTGTCGATGGGCATAGTGATAGACTTGCAGTGGAGCATGCAAGCATGATCAAGGATCTCGAGAGCGTACTATTGATGGGACAGAAAGATATGGCGAGCAATACACTGGATGTTTATGCCAAGGAAATGGTGGAGGGCGCTGAGATTTGTCATGGAGAACACGATGGTGAGCAAGGTGGTGACAGAGGCGAGGACGGTGGTGGAGCTAGTTTGTGAGTATGATGTCCTCGACATATAAAAGCAAGATGTCAAGCCGCACCAGAAGATGAACAAGGATGAGTCACTCTGTGAAGCCACAAACCTCAAAGTGATGAAGAAGGAGGTGAACCACACAAACCATGCAATAGGCGCCTACTTAAGCACATATAGGGACTTGTGGAGTTCGCACACAGCCTGGGTCATGCACTGTTGATGAAACCGGTTGGCTGCTGGCTATGGATGATCTCGTCGAGAGTTTCATTGAGGAACGCATTCTTTACATCAAGTTGATTGATGGCCCAGTTGTTGCTGATGGCGATGCTTAAGATGACGCAGATAGTGGTTGGCTTCACCATTGGACTGAAAGTCTCGCCATAGTCTACCCCTTGCTGCTGAGTGAAGCGACATACCACCCAACGGGCTTTGTACCGAACAAGGGAACCGTCCGGATGCACTTTATGGTGAAATATCCATTTCCCAGACACAAAGTTGACACCTGCAGGATAAGTAACCAAAGACCAATTTTTTTGCACCAAAGCATTATACTCCTCAAGCATGACATTGTACCAGTCTGGGTCCTTCAGGGTGGATTGTAGCTGGCTGGTACAGGAGAAATAGAGCTGGGAAAGGTAGCTATGTCCATGAGCTTGTCGGGTTGAACGAACCCAGATTTTGCTCGTGTGCACCATGTTATGTAGTATGTTTTTAGGTGGTGCAACAGGCATGGCTCGTGGGGGAAGGGTGCATGCATGGGTGACGTAGGTGGTGAACAGGCTGGGGTGGGTGCTGCATGCATGCTGAGAGTGGTAGTGAGTGAGCAGGAGCACGAGAGGTGAGGAAGATTCGCTGATATGTGGCTGGTGGTGGTGGGCGTGGGACCGGGGCAAGCGGGCTTAGGTGTTGCATGCACGTTGAGCATGGGGGTCATGACAGGAATGGTAGGTGGGGCCCGGTCCAAGGAATCCGTAGGCATGAGAGATCCTGAGGTGGGATGTGTGGGAGCTGGTGGGGTCGGCGATCCGAGGTGGATTGTGGATGGCAGTTGGGAAGGGGCCGGATTTTCTACATCTGGGGTAGGATTTTCTCGTGCGCTGGTGTGGCTCGGCAAGGTGGAAGCAAATGGAAATTCATTTTCATCGAAAATGACGTGTTGGGAGGTAATTACACAGTGTGTTTCAAGATCTAGGCACCGATAACCTTTGTTTTCAAGAGGCATGCCGAGAAGGACGCAACGTGGGGCTAACTTGTGGGGCATGGTAGAGTATAGGTTTGGGTAGCAGAAACAACCAAAGGTGTGAAGGGAGGAATAGTTTGGAGAGGTTCCGTAGAGAATAAAATGTGGGGTATTGTTGGAGATGGCACGGGAGGAGCGCACGTTGAGAAGGTAAGTGGGGGTGTGCAGGGCTTCGACCCAAAAGGGGGCGACATGTGGGCTTGGAGAAGAAGAGTGTAGAGAATGTTGTTGGTTGAATGTATAGCGCGCTCGGCCTTGCCATTTGGGAAAATTTTGTTTTTGCCACTCAAAATTTTGTCAATTTTCCTTATGCCACTCTAGATTGTGACATTTCACTTTTGCCATGTCATCTTGGAGACGGATTGCCTGGAGGTCGCCAACCTCTGGACCACTCGCCACGACTCTCTCTCTCGATCGTGGCTCCTATCTTATTAGAAATTGGAGAGCTTACTGCTAGTTTCAATTCTTTTGTTATTCGTCATGTTGTAAGATCAGCCAATGGTCATGCTTACATCTATGCTAAGCATGCTTGCACGATTGACGTGACCGAAAGCCGGATCGATAGTACTCCTAGCTTCCTAATTAGTAGCCTGTTGGCGGACTGTTCGGTGTACGCTTTTATTAAATAAAGTTCTCAATTTGCCCGCAAAAAAGGTAGTAATCTAATTCCAAAGCCAGCTCAACCAACAAGAATCCAACCTTGGATAAGACCCTAAATCTAGTATAATGCCACTTTGTGGCGTTAGGGTTAGGAAGGATACTGTCGTTGGCAGGCACCCAGCTCTTGATTATTATTTCGGGTCAGACTGCAATTGAGTACTAGCTTATAGAAGTGCATGACAAAATTGATTTTATTGGAACATGTATAATGCATCTGAATCCTTAAATTGGTCTGTACTGAATCATGCGTAAAGAGCTATCTACTTAGCATGCATCTGAATTGATTCATTAGTAGTGCATATGTATTTTCTTAACTAACAGAGCCTCCTCTGTTTTTGTCTTGTGACTGCATCTTTATTTTCATTTATATCAAGAAAGATTTGTCTACGGCAGTCCTAGACTGTGTATATACTAACGACACTGTGTTGTGTGAGTCATTCATATTCGATCTTCTTTGATTTATATGCATTCTTCAGTGCTTTTGTAGTGGCATATTGTTCACTGATCGTATATCTAAGAAACTCTAGTCACCCTACAAGATACTCATTGTTAGATAGAAATAAAGAAAGAATAGCATATCTACGTAAACTGTATTGCGGCGAGGAGAAACACTGCATTGGTGAATTGCGCATGGGAAAATCAGATTTCTTCAAACTGTGCGATAAATTACGGAGTATGGGTCCACTTAAAGATACATGGCATTGTACTGTAGAGGAGCAAGTCGCCATGTTCCTCACTACAATAGGGTATCATAAGAAAAATATCGACATTAGTTTCCATTACACAATGTCAGGTGAGACAGTGACTCGTTTCTTCAACAGAGTTTTATTTGCAATTGGGAAACTTGGATCAGAAATGCTTAGGCACCGAACACACAATACACCATCGAAAATCAAGGCAACCCACGATTTGATCCCTATTTTAAGCTATAGTGCAGTGTCCATCTAGTTACCCATAAATTTTATAATAACTTCATAGTGCAGTAGGTGTATTACTAATTAATTGTTACTTGAATGTTTGATCCTTCACGACCAGACCGGGGCAATCATCTATTCATCATGCTGGTTCATTACTTCCTGCGCTAGCCCACTTGAGGCGGAGGTAGAAGCATGTAGGGTGGGAATCGCCCTAGCACTGGAGTGGAGCAACAATGAACCATTCATACTGGAAACTAATAGCACCACTACAGCCAACATGATCATGGAGACGGACTAGAATAGATCACCTGTAGCAGCTCTAGTTGGCGAAATAAAGAGGCTTCTTTCTGTAGACCTAGAGCATGTGATTTCACATGTGAGTAGGAGTAAAAATAAAGTTAGTAATATGTTAGCTCACACGGGACTTTCGATCCCTCGTACTGCTGTTTGGTTGCGAAACAGACCTGATGAGATTGGCACCTTATGCCAGCAGGATTGTAATGAGCTACCCTGATTAATACAATCCTTACCATTCGCAAAAAAAATGTTTAGGACTGTATTGGTGCTATTGATGGTACACATGTTCCATGTAACATTCCATCTCGGATAGTTCGACAGACTTCGTGGCGGCAAACCATTCCCTACCCAAAATGTTCTTGCCGCGGTCCACTTTGATTTGTTGTTTACATGTGTTTGTGCGAGCTGGGAGGCTTCGGCACATGATTCAACTGTTTTAAGACATTCTCCTGAGCATCCAAATGGCCTTAGAGTCCCTGAAGGTAGGCCCCTGCATTTTTTTACATATGAACATATAACATAAAGAGTGAATGAGTGATTAATTTTTCATAATGTCATGTTAGGTAAATATTATCTTGTGGATACGGGTTATGCAGCTAGGAGAGGATTCCTACCACCGTTCCGTCAAACTCGATATCATTTGTGTGAGTGGAGGGGTAATAATAGACCTCGAACCCAGAATGAGCCATTCAACTTAAGGAACTTATCCCTTTGTACTACTGTTGAAAGGGTATTTGGAACTTTAAAGAACCGTTTCAAAGTTCTGACAATTAGGCCTTATTATACCTTTCCTTCACAAGTACAAGTCATCATAGCATGGTGTATCCTTCACAACTGGACATTACTAAACAGGGGTCCCCATGAACTGGTCTACAGTGAGCAGAACTGGTTTGAACAATATATAAGATCAGCTGGCCATGTCCAAAGGGATTTACGTGAGGGACATAAGGAGGTGCTTAGATATAGGGATACCATGGCCGGAAATATGTGGAGAAATAGGGATAATGTTAGACGTGGTTGATTTTATTTCAAGCATTCTGTATGAATTTGTTGATTCTAAGTTGTATTACCACTTAGATGAATGACTTGTGTGTTTTCTTTCTTGAATTTGTAACCATGATTTCTTTCCCTTGTACGAGTGCAATGCGATATGCATCTCAGAGGTGTTATTCTGTCTACGAATTATAAAATTTAAATGATGCCACAGGGATATGGCAGGTAACAATGTGGCGTGGCAGCCCCAAGTTGTAGATGAAATGCTATGTTACTACAAAGAGAAGATTCCGTCTGAGGGAAACCAAGTTGTCTTCAAAGAGATGAACCATGAGGAGTGTGGAAAACAAATCAATGCAAACTTTACCACTGCCTTCACAAACTACAGGAAACAGCTAGTTTACCGTCTGGCGATTACAGATGGCAAAGAGTGAAATACAGATGGCAAAGATTTTGCGGTCAACTAGCTGACGGCAAAGAGAGACAGCAAAGTTAAAGCGGCAAACAGATACTTTGCCGTGAGCTTTTCATCGGGCTGACTTTGCTGTTAGGTTTTCTCCGGCGACAGAAGGCAAAGTAGGGTTTAGGGTTTTCTATGAGCGGGTGGCCCCCCACATCGCTTTGCCGTCAGCGGTCAGCCCAATATTAAATAGACGGCGAAGTGCTTTTAGTTAAGTAAAATAGTTCGGCGTGTGTGGTCGCCCACCAAGGCAACCAAGACCTCGCCGGAGCTGCCTCGCTGGACCGGGCCGCCCCACCCTACATCCACGCATGCAGTCGTCGTTCCCCTCGTCTTCGCGAAGCTGGGCCTCCAGAAAAGCTATCAGCATCGTCATCTACTCCGCCTCTGGCACCGGCTGCCACCGCGGCTCGACGAGTACAAAACGGGAGGGAGGAACGAGAGGTCGCACGGAGACTAGTAGCGGCTAGCCCGCGGCAGGGCCTCACTGGCGTCGGTCTCACGAGCGTGGCGGGGTGGCCGGCCGTGAGCGTGGAGGGACGCCGGCGTTGTGGCCACACGTGAAGAGCCGATGGTGGCCGTGGCAGGGTGGTCGGCAATGGCGGTAGTGGCGGGGTAGCCGACAGCGGCGCTGAGCGTGGCAGGGTTCTCGGCGGTGGCCGCAAGCTTGGCTGGGCAGTGAGGTTTTTTGCCGCAGGTGATGGGGCCTCGGAGACGGGACGGGGTGGCCAGCAACGGCGACGAGCGTGGAGGGGTGGCCGGCAGCGAGCGGCACGGGACATCTGGATTCCGGTAGGGGAGAGAGAGACGTACAATGTAGAGAGAGGAATGGGGGGGAGATCACGCGTGTTAGTGTGGGGTCATCGGGATAATGCAAAGAGAGAATGGTGGGATGGAGCGCTGATCGTGGGGCTGATGGTTTGTGTGGAGCAGATCATGCCATGTCATTGATCTGTGGGATCGATCCGCGTGGTGTCTTTCTTCTTTTTTGTCTGGTTCTTTATCTAGTTTAGACGGCAAAGAGCTCACTTTACCGTCTGTAATTAAAAATACAGACGGAAAAGGTCTTTGTCGTCTTCCTTTTTATTTATAGATGACAAACAGATCCCTCTGTAAATAAAAAAGGCCGATTGTGTTTATTTTTACAGATGGCAAAGTGAGCTCTTTGTTGTCTGTATTTTCTTGCGTACGTCAAAGTCTATTTTGCCGTTTGCTGATGATGGCAAACCCTTTCTTTGCTGTCTGCTGGACGAAATGTTGATGGCAAAGAAAGTACGAACGGCAAATCTCCTGTTTCCCATAGTGACACAAAGGCAAGTTTATGAGAAGTTCCACAAGCTGAAAGATCAGTGGAAGATCATATTGGAGGCAAAGAACTTAAGCGGTGCCAATTTTCATGATGTCAACAAGATAATATTATATGATGAGGCCGAAGTTATTCCGATGAAGAGTGTGAGCACTACATTTGATTCTTGTCAAATTATATTTCCATCTAGTATTATGTTTTGTCTTTTATAACTAACATTTTTATGCTTCCTTCTCTCTTCCAGAACAAAGACAAAAGGGCAAAATATATCAATGTGCCTAGTGCCAACTTCGATCAGATGGAGTTCATATTTCAGGATAAGCATGCTACCGGAGAGTTCACGGTCCTTCAAACACCCTATGACCGTGTTCATGCTCGTGACAAGGATTTTATTGGTGACATCGAGAAGAATGCGATTCATGTTTGAGGTTGATCCTGCAACACAATATGATTCATATCATCTTCCTTATGACACCAATAATGAAAGCTCATCTTTGAAGTGTCCTAGAGGTGGCAAACGCGATAAAGGTAAGAGGGTGAAGTGTGATGAGAGTGCAGTCTGAGACATAACGCGGTCTCTGCGTGATATGTCGGATACTATGCGTTTCACACATGTGACCAACCTGAATGAGAATTTATTCAAAATAATTGCTGACATGGAAGAATACCCTCTCTTCATCCGACTTGCACTACACACATCTTTGGCCACCAATGAACAAGTCGCCTCCATGTTGAAAGGGAGGCCGATGGCTGCTATTCAAGAGTTTGTGTGGCGTTGGGTCGGTGATAACTTTCCTGAACACATTCGTTTTCCTCCTAACATGTGATTCATTTTAGTGTAAATTTTTTGGATTAATTTGTATGTCTTCCAACATCGTCTCCTAGGTTAATAATGTCGACGCCTCATGTTGGCATGTAATGATGTCACAGAGTTTTTCATTCTGGATAAATAAGCTTGTTACTTACATTAATTCTTTATTAGTCAGTGTGTTTGCAAAGTGTGTTAAATTTATAATCACAAAGAGTATTGAATTTATAATCATAAAGTTGCGCTGAACTTTTGCATGACTATTTACAACTTGATCTGCCTGTTTCACTGATATTTTTTCAACGATATTATAGTGATGATGCACTTGTTATAAGCTACTTGCATTTGAATACTATGAAGACGAGCTATACCTTGCCCATGACACAAACAGACGACTAGCTGCTGGCTCTTGCCAGCAAACACAATGAACCAAATGTGCAGCTGAGGCCAAGGTTTACATCACCGGCTCTAAGCGATGTATAATACAACACTTGAAGATCCAAATTTTCATTCATCCCCTGGTAATGTAAAACGTCAGCCACCGGCCAACCGCCCAACCGCCACTTTCCCTTTTCCCCAGCCACCACGTGACCAACTCCACACCTCCCGCCGCACACCCGTTGCCAGATCCGGCCTCCGTACTTCCCCGGCGCCGGTTCCGCTGCTTTTCCATAACCTTATGCCTGAAAATCGTCCGCTTTTTTGCCGCCGCCCCATTCGAGTTCCCATGCCGCCGCCCAATTCCAGAGGGACACCCGCACTACATGGACGTCGATTTTCTCCCACCCGGTTCGAGCTTCTCGCGTTGCCCCGCCGACACCAATCAGCCGCCCAATTCAAGCTCCCGCCGCCGCATTTGAAGCTAGATGCTCGGGTGCCGCGCCACTCCTCATCGCTTACCGTCGGCGCTCCTCTCGAAACTCTGCCGCCGCCACTCGATCCGCAACCGCCCGTCACCATGCCACCATAGAAAATTTCAAAGATCAAGACTGACTTCTTTGGGATGCGGAAGAAGCTGTCGAAGAACTTCGGCGTGGAGTTCCAGTGAGATGGCTATCGCTATGGATCGGCACGTTTGAATCTGTCGACATGGCCGCGCCTACGTACGACCACTAGTAGAAAACGGGCCTATTGTCCCGGTTCGTAAGGGCCTTTTGTCCCGGTTCCTGAACCGGGACTAAAGGGTCGTTACTAATGCCCTGACCCTTTAGTCCCAGTTCTAACCAGAACCGGGACAAATGGTCCTCCACGTGGCCTATGCGCTAACCCCAGGCAGGAGGGCCTTTGGTCCCGGTTGGTGGCACCAACCGGGACCAATAGGCATCCACACGTCAACATTTCTGTGGCTGGGGTTTTTGTTTTTTTAAAGGGGGGGGGGGGTTGGGGGTTTTGGGGGGTTAATTTAGGTATTTCATATATTGTGTTAGCTAGCTAATTAATAAAGAGAAGTGTCCTCTCTTATGTCCCTGCTTGGTCGACGCTACGTACTATACATACGTATAGAGAGGACTAGACACGCTAGCTAACTAGTAAGCAAATGAAGGAAACAGAAGATCGTCATGAACATATATGCATACAGAGAGAAGTGATATCGACAAGCTCTCCTTCTCCGAGAGATTGGTCGAACAACAAGTTCTCGTACATCTATCCGACACTACCGCCTACATATATACAATAATTATCTCTTACAAATATAATCTCCTAACATACGGACGCATGGTCCACATAGTATTCTCCGTCTTCAGCGATCACGTGGTCAAGAAAGAATGCTACCAATTCCTCTTGAATTGCCCGCATGCGATCTGGTGCTAGGAGTTGATCCCGCATCCGAAACATCTAATTTGAAGAAGGGGGTCAATACATATATATATGAATGAATGAAACTCAACACAAATGATGGTAATAAAATAAAATTGAGAATATTGTTATTTACGCACTTCATATTGTTCGTCAGTTTAGCCCCGCTCACAGGTCGTGTGGCGGATGGACTCGCAAACGTAGTATCCACAGAAATCATTCCCTTGTTCCTGCCACAACCACTTTACAAGAAATAGAGGTCAATCAAACTGATATGAAAGAATGCCAAATGGTATTGATGAAACTAGCGCTTGAATCACTAGGAGATGCGCGGAACATGCTACTATAGTATTTACTTTCGGGTGTTTAAATTGCAGCTTCTTCGGCAGTCCCGAAGCTTTTCTGATGAATTTTCTCCAAACCCTGCCAGACAAAGAAAACAATTACTTGATATCAGAAATGAACAAAGTTGCTGATATGGTGGATAATGATCGATTTAACTTACTTCTCGAACATTTGAGTCATGTCCGCATACTCCTGGGATCTTTTCGTTTCGAGTCCAAGACAGTTACTACTCCCTGCTCAAGCTTAATCTCTAGGAGAATATAGTGGAACCTGCGCACGCATGCATAACTCATCAATTACAATACTATAACCATGACTAATATATAAGGGAAACCGAATATGCACAAGACAGTAACATTCACTTGAAGTTGTAAGGAAAGAGTATTATATCTGTGTTTTCATTTATTACTAACGATCGTAGCAAGTTGGCCTCGGTATCTTCGGCATGATATTCAACCTCAGTTGCATCTATGAGATTTGTGTTAATGAACCCAATATCACCGACTTGTCGTTTCCTCAATTCGACGATCTTCAGTCTACATAATATAGTGAGGATAATTATAAATACATGCAATGAAAGAGCTGAGCTATATAGAGAGACTTAATGACAGAAGTAGTACTACTTAGAGACAGTAGCAGGTGACCGTTGCTTTATCGAGGGCCAATTGATTGAAAAACTGAAAGAACTCCTCAAATGGAACAGGCAACAGTTCAATTCCAACGAGGTCATGCTCCTTTTTAACTCTCACATACAAAGTATTCCTCCCCCAAACTCTCTGCAGGTTTTCATGTACCAATCGTTGATAGAGATCTTTCATCTTTGACGAGAGGCTTCCCGTACTCGTATCTTTGTATCTGCACCTCCAAGAAATCATAATGACGAGAGGATCATTAGCGACGATGTCGCTAGGCACCTTGAGCGGGGGCACGATTGCTTCGCTCGTTCGCCGAGCTGGGCAACTTGTTTCCCAGCTCGTCGTTCTTTCATCCTTTGATGACTGACAGTACTTCCCGACCGCTCCGCTTCGGCAAATGCCTTTCCAATAATGCGCTCATAGTTGCCTTTCGGCGGATACTTGGGTGGTTTTCTCAGGGCAGCCAGAGTGCGCTTCACTTTCTCCGGATCTACCTTTTTCTTCGGAGGTGGATGTCTCTGTGCTTTCAACCCTTGAAACCAGTCCTCCACTTCGGTTCACGCGATCTTCGCGTTCTCCTCCGGGGTCATCTCGTATGGTAACTTCTCTGGAGTCTTCAGAGAAGGACCGAATCTGTATGTCCACCCGCCTCTGGCTGTACTGCTAGACGCCGGCAGAGCAGACGGAGCGATTGTCTTCTTTACTTGCTTACGAGGCGGAGGAGAAGGACTACGATGCGCCGGAGCAGCCGAAGCGGCGGCGGGTCTCTTCCGCCCTTGCTGACGAGGCGGAGAAGGAGGAGGCTGGCTGCTCGGGCGTGCCGACGCAGGCGGAAAAGGAGGCGGAGTGCCGCCACGTGCCGGAGAAGGAGCCGGTCGAGTGCCCTGATAGTCACTCGCCGGAGGATGAGGCGGTGGAGGAGGCGGAGTGCCCTGACTCGCCGAAGGAGGAGGAGGAGGCGGAGGCGTCCAGTTCGGAAGGTTGATGAGCTCCTTCCGCCATAGGCTTGGACTCTTCAGAGCAGAACCCAGCCGAGTCTCCCCTTCACCGGTAGGGTGGTCAAGCTGGAGGTCCTCAAATCCCTCCATTATTTCATCCACCATCACCCTAGCATATCCTTCTGGAATCGGCCGGCAGTGAAAAGTTGCGCCGGGTTCAGTAGGAAAAACAGAGCCAACAACCGCCTTGACCTTCATATTAATCCATTGCGTCATAAGGTGGCAATTTTAAGACTCCGTGATAGCATCCACGGGATAGCTGGCAGGAGCCGTCAAGACATGCTCCGGCTGAAGCAGCTCGGTGGAAGCCACGGTGCTTCTCCGCTGAGATGGAGGGCTAGCTTCGGGGGAAGCTTCGGCAGTTCGTTTGCTGCGATTTGCTTCTCGTTTCTCTATCGCTTGTACCCTAGCGTGCAGCGCCTACAGTTGGGTCTGCTCCAGTTTCTTCCTCCTCTCGTGGCATTTGTAACCGCCTGCGTCTGGAAACCTAGCCTTCCACGGAATGGAGCCTGGCATGCCTCATGTCCGTCCAGGGTGCTCAGGATTCCCGAGGGCCATTGTGAGCTCGTCGTTCTCTCTGTCTGGAACGAACGTCCCTTGCTGCGCTACTTCGATATAGTGCTGAAGCCTCATGACTGGTATATCCATTTGCTTGTCCGTCCAAATGCACTTCCCTGATACAGGTCCAAGGTTCCGCCAGCCCCAAAGAACCAAGTCCGGCAACGGTCTGGCCAGTTCATTATCTCTGGTTCGATCCCTTTTTCAACCAGATCATTCTCAGCCTTGGCCCACTTAGGCCGGGCTACGAGGTAGCCACCTGACCCCGTGCGATGGTGAAGCTTCTTCTTCGCAGCATTTTTCTTGTTTGTCGCCGACAACTTCTTACTCTTTTCCGATGTCTTATGGGCCACAAATGCGGGCTAGTGATCTCTGATCTTCTCATATCTGCCCTTGAATTCTAGTGTCTCTTTTTTATCGACAAACCTATTCAGGTCTTTCTTTCACCTCCTGAATAGGTCTGCCATCCTCTTAAGAGCAAAAGACTTGATTAATTCCTCTTTAACTGGCTTCTCCGGATCATCCTCTGGCGGTAGGGCGAAATTTGACTTCAGCTCAATCCAAAGATCATTTTTCTGCATATCATTGAGATAAGACACCTCAGGGTCTTCTGTAGCCGTCTTTAACCATTGTTGGATGCTGATCGGGATTTTGTCCCTAACCAGAACCCCGCACTGAGCAACAAATGCGTTCTTTGTTCGAATGGGTTCAATCGGTTGGCCGTCGGGCGCGATTGCTATGATCTCAAACCTTTCATCCGACCTCAACTTTTTCTTCGGGCCTCGTCTCTTTGCCGAAGTTGTGCTCGATCCGGAGGGCTAGAAAAAAGAACAAAGACTTAATTAATATGTGTACATACCAAAACAATGAATGCATCAATTAGCTAGTCAGCACAGGCTTAACTAATATATATACCTGGCCGGACTCGGTTCGGTCACCGGAGCCGTCATCACGGTCTCCTTCTTGCACCGGCATTGGGTCACCAGAGCCGTCCTCACGTTCTCCTTCTTGCACCGGCATTAGGTCACCGGAGCCAGCTTCTTCACCCTCTCCTTCCAGACCATCGGTGTCGTTGAGAAACAACGAGCAGACGACATCACTTCCAAGTGCGATTATGTCCCTCAACAACGCTTCTTTTGCTTCGTCTCGGGCGGTGTCCATAATTTCTACAAATATTTACAACATGGCAATTATTATTCAAACGTGACAGATGGATATATTAGTGGCAAACGTAGGACTAGCTAGCTAATCACAGTAAGGAATCATATTAATTAGTGGCCTCGACGCTGCTTCTCTAGGGTTTGGGGTGGCCTCGACAACACTTCAAGGGTTTGGGGTATATCTACAACGACGACATACGTACATGGGAAAATAATATTATCGGGGAGGGGGTATATCGACCCCTTCCCACGTGTTGAAGTTATCGGGAGAGGGTATATCGACCCCCCCTCGTGTTGAATTTGTCGGGAGGGGGTATATCGAACCCCCCCCCCCATGTGTTGAAGTTATCGGGAGTTTATATCGACATGACATACGTACATGGGAAAATAATATTATCGGGGAGGGGGTATATCGACCCCCCATCGTGTTGAAGTTATCGGGAGGGGGTATATCGACCCCCCCCCCCCACGTGTTGAAGTTATCGGGAGTTTATATCGACACGACATACGTACATGGGAAAATAATATTATCGGGGAGGGGGTATATCGACCCCCCCTCGTGTTGAAGTTATCGGGAGGGGGTATATCGACCCCCCCCACGTGTTGAAGTTAACGGGAGGGGGTATATCGACCCCACTCCACGTGTTGAAGTTATCAGGAGTTTATATCGACACGACATACGTACATGCGGGAAAATAATATTATCGGGGAGGGTATACATATCGACCCCCCCCTCGGGTTGAAGTTATCGGGAGGGGGTATATCGACCCCCCCCCACGTGTTGAAGTTATCGTGAGTTTATATCAACATGACATACGTGTTGGAAATATGCCCTAGAGGCAATAATAAAAGCATTATTATTATATTTCCTTATTCATGATAATTGTCTTTATTCGTGCTATAATTGTGTTATCCGGAAATCGTAATACATGTGTGAATAACAGACAACAATGTGTCCCTAGTAAGCCTCTAGTTGACTAGCTCGTTGATCAATAGATAGTCATGGTTTCCTGACTATGGGCATTGGATGTCAATGATAATGAGATCACATCATTAGGAGAATGATGTGATGGACGAGACCCAATCCTAAACATAGCATAAGATCGCATAGTTCGTCTGCCAGAGTTTTCCAATGTCAAGTATCCTTTCCTTAGACCATGAGATCGTGTAACTCCCGGACACCGTAGGAGTGCTTTGGGTGTGCCAAACGTCACAACGTAACTGGGTGACTATAAAGGTATACTACGGGTATCTCTGAAAGTGTCTGTTGGGTTGACACAGATCGAGACTGGGATTTGTCACTCCGCTTGACGGAGAGGTATCACCGGGCCCTCTCGGTAATGCATCATCATAATGAGCTCAATGTGATCAAAGTGTTTGATCACGGGATCATGCATTCGGTACGAGTAAAGTGACTTGCCGGTAACGAGATTGAACGAGGTATTGGGATACCGACGATCGAATCTCGGGCAAGTAAAATACCGATTGACAAAGGGAATCGTATACGGGATTAATTGAATCCTCGACATCGTGGTTCATCCGATGAGATCATCGTGGAGCATGTGGGAGCCAACATGGGTATCCAGATCCCGCTGTTGGTTATTGCCCGAGAGCCGTCTCGGTCATGTCTGCATGTCTCCCGAACCCGTAGGTTCTACAGACTTAAGGTTCGGTGACGCTAGGGTTGTGAAGATATGTATACGCAGTAACCCGAATGTTGTTCGGAGTCCCGGATGAGATCCCGGACGTCACGAGGAGTTTCGGAATGGTACGGAGGTAAAGAATTATATATAGGTGAGAAGATCATATGTTTTACCAAGTATAATAGGTACTCATGGGTTCACTGCTTTTTAGTGATCTTGTGAACAGTATGGGGTCATATGGAACAGTTTACAAAGCTAAGTTTCTAAACTACTGGAACTCGGTGGTTACTGCAAGAGTTACTATATTTTACTCTTTAGTTTTATGAAAGGGGTACTATATTTTAATTGTCAAAAACAAATGTTATTTTCTAGCTACTAATTATACCAAGGCGGGATTCTTAACAAACAGAACTTAGAAAGTTTCAGATGCACCCAAGTTGAGCCATTAATTTTGCATGATCCAGTGACCCATGTGTACTATTACCCCTTTATTTGTAAAGGCCCATAAATGACTACATTGTTATCCAAATGAGAAAGTAAAAATAGTATTACCATTAAAGCACAGAGGCAACTAAGGAAAACTATAATGATGGTAATTCACAATTTTTTGGTTCCAATCCCGACTGAGAACATTGGATATCCTAATGTTTTAAGAAGCATATTAATTCTATCTTTAGCACACTTAAGCGCTGAGCGATGGCCAAACACCTCCTCAGCAGCAGTGTGGCAGTGCCTCTCCTCTACTCTCCTTCTCTGCACCTCTCCATGGTGCCGTCTCTCATTCAGTCCTTCTCTCCTGCATTCTGCGTCAAAGGCGGTAGCCTTCCTTATCACTTACGCTTGCCAATTTCCTGGACCACCTTCGATACCTTTCTCATGTTAAGTTTATGTATGGTACTAATTTAACTATCCACGTGTGTGTTGCCTGATCACTTCCCTTGTTCTGTAAGAAGTGCATTTAACTTCTGCCCTTTTACTATCAGGTTACTGCTGCTGGGGAGGAAGAAGAACCTTGAAGGCGTTGTTATCCTAATTTAAAAATATGTGTATACTAAGTTGACAAACGAATTATCAGCGTGCTGGTCACATAGAAGGAATGGGCGGATCAATTGATACCTAATTTTTTTTTTCTATACCACTTTGAAAGCTTGATTTATAAATAATCAAAGAAATGGGGATTTGTTATATTTTGTCTATAAATTTCCGTGGGATGTTGCATTCAAAAATGTGTAAACTACAATTCTTTGAGGTGAATAAGTTTGGTTGGTAAGCCTGTAAACTTGCTATCCTTCGGCCAGGAGGCGTACACCAATATTTGTGAAATAATTGGCCGGTCATACAATTTAATTACTACCTTACAAGATTCATATGAAAGGGTGAAGAAAAGGTATGCAACAGACTCCCTCTAGTCCTAATAAAAAAATTGATTGGATCTGTCATGTGCCTTGAAGGACTTGAATCTGAGACAGAGGAAAGTGAAAATGTCAAACTGTCCAAGAAAACATGGGTGCGCGGCCTCTAATTCATCTCGAGCGGTTGAACTCAAATCAAATAGTTGAGCACAAGTTATTTTGGCTAGCTGAATGGTGAGTCCAATGACCAATTATTTGGTGAATAATCCCATGAGAAATTAATCAAGCTCACTCCCTAATTTTTCTCATGTAAGTACATAGGAGATGCATTAGTGGTGCAACAGTTTAGGTCTAACGATGACCAAATACGAGTTTTTTTGCCTCCTTATATCTATCAAAATAAATGTGGACATGATAAAGTCCTACTTGACTGGAATATTTTTTTTTTGAGAAACAAGAGTTACAAACTCAAGTAACGGGGCAGTATTCAGACTGCAGCAACTCTCTAAGCCTATCAGGAACTCCTGCAATAATCCGAAAATTTCCATGCATCCTCGCCTCCAGCGCCAGCTCATGAGCCAATCCATTGCTCTTCCTTCCAGCAAAACACACTTTGTATGAGGCGAATACCCCAAGCAGTTGCTTAATATCCTGTATCACTGCATAGCAAGTGGCCAAGCATGCCTTCTCTGAATTTAAGTATTCAGCAACAGACTTGCAGTCCAGTTCCAAAACGATCGGACCATTATAGGCATTGGCCAACGACTGTAACCCAAACAGAGCAGCCCGTGCCTCGGCTTCCTCTGCGCTCGCCGAAACAGGAAGCAAGCTTCCGGCCGACAAAAGGACGCAGCCACGGTGATCTCTGACAACAACACCTGCCCAACCCTGAGCACTGTCTAGGTTGAAGCCGGCGTCTGAATTAATTTTTGCAATCCCCGGGGCTGGCGCTGTCCAACGCATGCTTTGCCGTACTGGGTTGTTTGGCGCAGCATTTTCCAGTGTAATTTGCTCTTTGCCTTTCTCTGAAATCACGTCGAGGGCAGCCATGTTCAGTTCCTCCTCGTACTGGACCAGGAAGTTAACAGAATGACGAATCAGCTCATTTCCTTTGCCATGTACGCAATCATCTCGCAGGTGCCAGCATCTCCAGAGTAAAAGAAGGATCTTCGCCTGCATGTCTTCAGAACAAGTGCCGAGCAGATGCTGCAGCCAGTCAGTGCCAGTAAACCTGAATGCTAGCTCGGAGGGAAGAGCCCAGAACTCTCTCATCTCATATCTTAGAGCCCTACTTCTAGTGCATTCAACCACTGCATGGAATTCATTTTCCACACCATTTCCGCAGATGTTGCACGTAGGATCGAGAGCAAGGGTACGTCTAAATTTGTTCTTGTTTGTAGCAAGGGTATTAGTAGCAATCCTCCATCCAAAGATTCTAACTTTCGGAGGGACCCTAGCTTTCCAAACGAGGTCCCAAATACTCCGATCGTTTGCCTCCCTTGTAGAGCTCGATGGAATCTGACTAACCTGCCCTTGACTAGCATAAGCCAATTTGTAGGCGCTTTTTACTGTGAATATTCCATTCTTTTCAGGGTGCCAGGCAATGCAATCCTCCACTTCCGATATTGCAATGGGGATCTTGCAGATTTCGTTAGCATCAAACTCTTGGAAAATTTGATTTATGAGTTCCACGTTCCATTCTTTCCTGTCCGGGAGGATGAGCTGGTTTACCCACCGGAGACGCGAGCGCCTCTTGAAAGAAGCCGTCTTCAAACCCTCCTTGCGTGGGATCCATTGGTCACGCTGAATTTGGATCTTTTTCCCATCCCCCACCCTCCAAATAATACCTTTTTTCAGTAACTCTAGCCCCGCCTCAATACCCCTCCACACGGGTGATGCATCTGATGAGAAGACCGTATCCAGCAGATTCCCGTGAGGGTAATACTTAGACTTAAGCACTCTTGCACATGGACTGTCTGGCTTTTGGATCAGCCTCCAAACCTGCTTTGCTAAAAGTGCTAAGTTGAACAGATGCATATCTCTGAAGCCAATACCTCCTGCCCTCTTAGGCCGAATCATATGCTCCCATGACATCCAATGAACCTTGCGGTGATCTTCCTCATCACCCCACCAGAAGTTTCTGATCATCTTCTCGTACTTATCACAAAAACCTTTGGATAATAGAAAGACACCCATGGTGAAGCAAGGGAGTGCCTGCACAACCGATTTGACATGGACTTCTTTAGCAGCATACGCCATATATTTCTCTGACCAATCACTGCATCTTTTCCTGAATCTGTCCATGATTGGCTGGAAGTTCTCATCTTTCATTCTTCCTTCTGGAGTTGGTAGTCCTAAGTACTTACTCCCAAAAGATGATGACACCACTCCCAGGGTCTCTTTTATATTATCCCTAATTTCCTCAGGGCACTGTTCGCTAAAAAGCAAAGAACACTTACTTTCACTTAGCAACTGACCCGTGCATCTCTGGAACGTGGATAAAACCCTTTTCATTGTAACAGCTTCCTCCATCGTGGCCTTGAAGAAAATCAAACTATCATCAGCAAACAAGAGGTTTGAAATGCCGGGGCTATTTCTAGCAATTTTGAAGGGTGTCAGGTTTCCCGCCTCGGTCTCCTTCTTCATGAGTGTCACTAGGCCATCGGCCACAAAAAGAAAGAGATAAGGGCTAAGTGGGTCACCTTGCCGTAAACCTCTTGACGGAATAAAAGGTTCCAGTAACTCCCCATTACATCTGACTGAATACCTGACCGACCGGACACAGTGCATAATCCAGGAAATCCATTTCAGATCAAACCCAGTTTTTTGCAGGACCCCCTCCAAGAAGTTCCAGTCCACTCTATCATACGCTTTCGCTAAGTCAAGTTTATACGCACAGTGGGTATTGTGTCTGCTGACGCTGTGTTGGATCTTATGAAAACACTCAAAGGCAATGGTAGCATTATCCGTAATCAACCGCCCAGGGATAAACGCACTCTGCGTCTCGGAAATTATATCATCCAAAAAAGGCCGGAGGCGATTGACGAGGCACTTGGATATCACTTTGTAAATGACATTGCATAAACTAATTGGCCGATAATCCTTCAAAGACTGAGGGTGCTTTCCTTTTGGGATTTGGACGATCACTGTATCATTAATCCCTTCCGGCAAAGTCTCCCTCTCAAAAAAATCCAACACTCCATTGATGACGTCTTCTCTCAACACATTCCAATTCCGCTGGTAAAACCGGCGGGGAACCCATCCGGTCCCGGCGCTTTGAGCGGGCCTATCTGGAAGAGCGAGTCACTGATCTCCTCCACCGTGAACGCTCTTGTTAATCTGCTATTTATGTTGTCCGTGACCCTCTTTTCAACCAGGTCCAGTAACTCATGTGGTTCCACATCTCTCTCTCTCTCGTATAGATTCTGGAAAAACTCCCTTGTCATTTCTCTGACCGCTTTGCTATCTTCCTTCCAGACACCGCTGCTGTCCTTTAGCTTAGTAATCTCGTTTTTCTTTTTCCTCCACGTTGCTTTCCTTTGGAACCATTTTGTGTTGCGATCCCCTTCACGTAAATAGGTAGCTCTAGATCTTTGTCTCCACATAAGCTCTTCTCTGAGCAGCACCTCGTCAAGTTCCTCTGAACAAATCTGAATTTCTCTATCTCGCATAGGAGAATAAGGGGATCTCCGTAGGCCAGTGAGTTTGTTTCTGGGTTCTGCAGTTTTCTTAATTACTGATCCAAAATCCCTATCAGCCCACGCCTTTAGGACTTGTTGCATATGTTTAATCTTTGTACCCACTCATGTAAGTTTACCACTGAGCCCAGGTCGTTCCATCCATCTGCGATGGTGTTCTGCAAGGATGTAACCCGTTCCCACATTTGTTCATATCTAAAAGGCTTGGATTTTTGTTGCTGTCCACTCTCCTTCACAGGTCGCCATTCCTTCCGGCCTCCCAACCGCACTAGGACAGGGAAATGATCTGACCTCGAGCTACAGATGTGTTCCACTGAGGAGTTTCTGAACTTTTCAGTCCAAGCAGGTGATGCGACCCCCCTGTCCAACCTGGCCCTTACATTTTTCCTTCCTCCCTGCTTGTTGTTGTATGTCTAACTGGGGCCCTTAAACCCAAGATCAAATAGGTTACAATCCGAGAGCACTCTCCTAAAGTTCTCCATGTGCTTCTCCGACCTTTTTGAAGCTGAGATATGTTCCAATTGCCACATCGTCTCGTTGAAGTCTCCACCCATCAGCCCTTAATTCTTCTCAATACTTCCCACATATTGTGCCTTTCATGAGCTCTAGGTTCACCGTAAATAAAGGTACCACGCCATTGCATATCACTGGAATGTAAACGAATTAACACATGAATGTACCTCGGGCCAACGGCAAGCTTTATTACTTCAACACTTTCATCATAAAAGAGCGCAATACCGGCACCCTTACCAACGTCGGGCTGCGCTATACAATGTTTAAGACCTAACCTCCATCTTAATTTATTGACATAAGAGTTGCTTTGCCGAGTTTCTGATAAGAACAGAAGCTTAGGCTTGTACGTGTGCACTAGGCACACAAGTTCCTGAACTGTCCGGGGTTGCCCCAAGCCCCGGCAAACCCTTGAAACCAGTCCTCCACTTCGGTTCACGCGATCTTCGCGTTCTCCTCCGGGGTCATCTCGTATGGTAACTTCTCTGGAGTCTTCAGAGAAGGACCGAATCTGTATGTCCTCCCGCCTCTGGCTGTACTGCTAGACGCCGGCAGAGCAGACGGAGCGGTTGTCTTCTTTACTTGCTTACGAGGCGGAGGAGAAGGACTACGATGCACCAGAGCAGCCGGAGCGGCGGCGGGTCTCTTCCGCCCTTGCTGACGAGGCGGAGAAGGAGGAGGCTGGCTGCTCGGGTGCGCCGGCGCAGGCGGGAAAGGAGGCGGAGTGCCGCCACGTGCCGGAGAAGGAGCCAGCCGAGTGCCCTGATAGTCACTCGCCGGAGGAGGAGGCGGTGGAGGAGGCGGAGTGCCCTGACTCGCCGAAGGAGGAGGAGGCGGCGGAGGCGTCCAGTTCGGAAGGTTGATGAGCTCCTTCCGCCATAGCCATGGAGTCTTCAGAGCAGAACCCAGTCGAGTCTCCCCTTCACCGGTAGGGTGGTCAAGCTGGAGGTCCTCAAATCCCTCCGTTATTTCATCCACCATCACCCTAGCATATCCTTCTGGAATCGGCCGACAGTGAAAAGCTGCGCCGGGTTCAGTAGGAAAAACAGAGCCAACAACCGCCTTGACCTTCATATTAATCCATTGCGTCATAAGGTGGCAATTTTAAGACTCCGTGATAGCATCCACGGGATAGCTGGCAGGAGCCGTCAAGACATGCTCTGGCTGAAGCAGCTCGGTGGAAGCCACGGTGCTTCTCCGCTGAGATGGAGGGGTAGCTTTGGGGGAAGCTTCGGCAGTTCGTTTGCTGCGATTTGCTTCTCATTTCTCTATCGCTTGTACCCTAGCGTGCAGCGCCTACAGTTGGGTCTGCTCCAGTTTCTTCCTCCTCTCGTGGCATTTGTAACCGCCTGCGTCTGGAAACCTAGCCTTCCATGGAATGGAGCCTGGCATGCCTCGTGTCCGTCCAGGGTGCTCAGGATTCCCGAGGGCCATTGTGAGCTCGTCGTTCTCTCTGTCTGGAACGAACGTCCCTTGCTGCGCTACTTCGATATAGTGCTGAAGCCTCATGACTGGTATATCCATTTGCTTGTCCGTCCAAATGCACTTCCCTGATACAGGGTCCAAGGTTCCGCCAGCCCCAAAGAACCAAGTCCGGCAACGGTCTGGCCAGTTCATTGTCTCTGGTTCGATCCCTTTTTCAACCAGATCATTCTCAGCCTTGGCCCACTTAGGCCGGGCTACGAGGTAGCCACCTGACCCCGTGCGATGGTGAAGCTTCTTCTTCGCAGCATTTTTCTTGTTTGTCGCCGACATCTTCTTACTCTTTTCCGATGTCTTGTGGGCCACAAATGCGGGCTAGTGATCTCTGATCTTCTCATATCTGCCCTTGAATTCTGGTGTCTCTTTTTTATCAACAAACCTATTCATCTTTTCTTTCACCTCCTGAATAGGTCAGCCATCCTCTTAAGAGCAAAAGACTTGATTAATTCCTCTTTAACTGGCTTCTCCGGATCATCCTCTGGCGGTAGGGCGAAATTTGACTTCAGCTCAATCCAAAGATCATTTTTCTGCATATCATTGAGATAAGACACCTCAGGGTCTTCTGTAGCCGGCTTTAACCATTGTTGGATGCTGATCGGGATTTTGTCCCTAACCAGAACCCCGCACTGAGCAACAAATGCGTTCTTTGTTCGAATGGGTTCAATCGGTTGGCCGTCGGGCGCGATTGCTATGATCTCAAACCTTTCATCCGAGCTCAACTTTTTCTTCGGGCCTCGTCTCTTTACCAAAGTTGTGCTCGATCCGGAGGGCTAGAAAAAAGAACAAAGACTTAATTAATATGTGTACATACAAAAACAATGAATGCATCAATTAGCTAGTCAGCACAGGCTTAACTAATATATATACCTGGCCGGACTCGGTTCGGTCACCGGAGCCGTCATCACGGTCTCCTTCTTGCACCGGCATTGGGTCACCGGAGCCGCCCTCACGTTCTCCTTCTTGCACCGGCATTAGGTCACCGGAGCCAGCTTCTTCACCCTCTCCTTCGAGACCATCGGTGTCGTTGAGAAACAACGAGCAGACGGCATCACTTCCAAGTGCGATTATGTCCCTCAACAACGCTTCTTTTGCTTCGTCTCGGGCGGTGTCCATAATTTCTACAAATATTTACAACATGACAATTATTATTCAAACATGACAGATGGATATATTAGTGGCAAACGTAGAACTAGCTAGCTAATCACAGTAAGGAATCATATTAATTAGTGGCCTCGATGCTACTTCTCTAGGGTTTGGGGTATATCTACAACGACGACATACGTACATGGGAAAATAATATTATCGGGTAGGGGGTATATCGACCCCCCCACGTGTTGAAGTTATCGGGAGAGGGTATATCGACCCCCCCCCCTCGTGTTGAAGTTATCGGGAGGGGGTATATCGACCCCCCCATGTGTTGAAGTTATCGGGAGTTTATATCGACATGACATACGTACATGGGAAAATAATATTATCGGGGAGGGGGTATATCGACCCCCCCTCGTGTTGAATTTATCGGGAGGGGGTATATCGACCCCCCCCCCAGGTGTTGAAGTTATCGGGAGTTTATATCGACACGACATACATACATGGGAAAATAATATTATCGGGGAGGGGGTATATCGACCCCCCCCCTCGTGTTGAAGTTATCGGGAGGGGGTATATCGACCCCCCACGTGTTGAAGTTATCGGGAGGGGGTATATCGACCCCACTCCACGTGTTGAAGTTATCAGGAGTTTATATCGACACGACATACGTACATGCGGGAAAATAATATTATCGGGGAGGGGGTATACATATCGACCCCCCCCCCCTCGTGTTGAAATTATCGGGAGGGGGTATATTGACCCCCCCCCCCACGTGTTGAAGTTATCGTGAGTTTATATCAACACGACATACGTACATGGGAAAATAATATTATCGGGGATGGGGTATATCGACCCCCCCTCGTGTTGAAGTTATCGGGAGGGGGTATATCGACCCCCCCCCACGTGTTGAAGTTATCGGGAGTTTATATCGACACGACATACATACATGGGAAAATAATATAGGCCTTTGGTCCCGGTTGGTGGCACCAACCGGGACTAAAGCGGGCATTGGTCCCGGTTGGTGGGACGAACCGGGGTCAATGCCCCCCTTTGGTCCCGGTTGGCCTTCTGCTGCCCCGCGCCCAAAAGTTTAGTCCCACCTCGCTAGTTGAGAGGGCTCGAGGGTGGTTTATAAGCGCTGCTGCGCCCACCCTCTCGAGCTCCTCTCAACTGCAGGCTTCTGGGCCTAATCAGTCACCTTGTGCTTGTGGGCCTTCTGGGCCTCCTGCGGACCTGAATCCTGGCCCATGGTAGGGTTTCCAGTCGTATTCAGGCTATGGGGGCCCAGTAGGCGGCACTTTTTTGTTTTTTTGTTTTCTTTGTAGCTTTATTTATTTTATTTTATTTCTACTTACAACAAAATACTTATTGTTGCTATTTTTATTGTTTTCTGTATTATTTATTTTCTTTTGTTTTTTGCTTTATTTTTTAATTCTTTTGTTTTTAGTTTTAGAAAAATTATAAACTTTCCGTTATTGCCATTAGTTTTCAAATTTAAAAACACCTTTTTAGTTTTTTTTTTCTTTGTTGCTTTATTCATTTTATTTTGTTTCTACTTACAACAAAATACTTATTGTTGCTATTTTTGTTTTTTTTTCAGTTTTTTTGTTTTGTTTACTGCATTATTTATTTTCTTTGTTTTTTGCTTTATTTTTTAATTCTTTTTGCTTTTAGGTCAGCAAAATTATAAACTTTCTGTTAGTGCCATTAGTTTTAGAAAAATTATAAACTTTCTGTTAGTGCCATTAGTTTTAACATTTAAATAGTTTAAATTTGAATTTTCTAAAATTTGTGTGAATCACAAGTTTGTGATTAACTTTACTAAAAAAATGAACATAGATGCACCTATAGAGAAAATTCAACCTAAATTCATAATCAATTTCTATGAATTTCAGAGAAATTCATTATGAATTTAGGTCAAATTTCCTGTATAGGGGCATCTATTTTCACTTTGAGAGGAGCTCAATAAGGGAGAGAGGGACGGGCTTCTAAACCGATGTGGGCGCCCTTCGGTTGGCGAGGTGGGACTAAACTCTGAGGGCAACGAGGGCCAACCCTTTAGTCCGGTTTGTGGCACAAACCGGGACTAATGGTCATGGGCCAGCGGCGAGCCCTATTTTTTTCCAGTTTTTTCGTTTTGTTTTCTGCATTATTTGCTTTCTTTTATTTTTTGCTTTATTTTTTAATTCTTTTTTGCTTTTAGTTTTCGAAAAATTATAAACTCTCTGTTAGTGCCATTAGTTTTCAAATTTGAAAACACGTTTTTAGTTTTTTTGTTTTCTTTGTTGCTTTATTTATTTTATTTTGTTTCTACTTACAACAAAATACTTATTGTGGCTATTTTTATTTTTTTCCAGTTTTTTTTGTTTTTTCTGTATTATTTATTTTCTTTTGTTTTTTGCTTTATTTTTTAATTCTTTTTGCTTTTAAGTCAGCAAAATTATAAACTTTCTATTAGTGCCATTAGTTTTAGAAAAATTATAAACTTTCTGTTAGTGCCATTAGTTTTCAAATTTTGAATAGTTAAAATTTTAATTCTTTGAAATTTGAGTGAATCACAAGTTTGTGATTAACTTTACTAAAAAAATGAATATAGATGCGCCTATAGAGAAAACTCGACCTAAATTCATAGTTTTCAAATGAACTCTGAAAAAGTTGGCATGGTATCATCATAATAGTTACGGGAGAAAGTCTTCACTTTTTCTTCGCTTGTGTCATTTGCTTATTGCGTCGTAACCATGGATAATCTTCATTGTTTATCAGGATGCTTGGGTCAGCCTTGACATTGAAGGGAGGAATTTCTTGAAACTTTTCATAATCTTCAGACAAGTCTGTCTTACCCTCCATTCCCAGGATGTCCCTTTTTTCTGAAAGAACTATGTGGCACTTTGGCTCATCGTATAATGTATTCGCTTCCTTATCTTTTCTTTTTCTCGGTCTGGTAGACATGTCCTTTCACATAGATAACCTGTACCACAGCATTGGCTAGGACGAACGGTTCGTCAGTGTACCTAAGATTTTTCAGATCCACTGTTGTCATTCCGTACTGTGGGTCTACCTGTACCCCGCCTCCTGACAGATTGACCCATTTGCACTTAAACAAAGGGACCTTAAAATCTTGTCCGTAGTCAAGTTCCCATATGTCCACTATGTAACCATAATATGTGTCCTTTCCCTTCTCGGTTGTTGCATCAAAGCGGACACCGCTGTTTTGGTTGGTGCTCTTTTGATCTTGGTCAATCCTGTAAAATGTATTCCCATTTATCTCGTATATTTTGTAAATCAATACAGTCAAAGATGGTCCCCTGGACAACAAGTACAACTCATCACAAACAGTGTTATCACCTCTGAGACGTGCTTCCAACCAACTGCTGAAAGTCCTGATGTGTTCACATGTAATCCAATCGTCGCACTGCTCCGGGTGTTTGGAGCGCAGACTGTTCTTTTGTTCATCGACATACGGGGTCACCAAGGTAGAGTTCTGTAGAATTGTGCAGTGTGCTTGAGACCAAGAATATCCGTCCCGGCATATTATTGAGTCACTTCCAAGAGTGCCTTTTCCAGTCAGTCTCCCCTCATATCGCGATTTAGGGAGACCTATCTTCTTAAGGCCAAGAATGAAGTCAACACAAAACCCGATGATATCCTCTGTTTGATGGCCCATGGAGATGCTTCCTTCTGGCCTAGCGCGGTTACGGACATATTTCTTTAGGACTCCCGTGAACCTCTCAAAGGGGAACTATTGTGAAGAAATACGGGCCCCTGAATGACAATCTCGTCGACTAGATGAACTAGGACGTGCGTCATGATATTAAAGAAGGATGGTGAGAACACCAGCTCGAAACTAACAAGACATTGCGCCACATCACTCCTTAGCCTTGGTACGATTTCTGGATCGATCACCTTCTGACAGATTGCATTGGGGAATGCACATACCTTCAGAATGGCTAATCGGACGTTTTCCGGTAGAAGCCCCCTCAATGCAACCGGAAGCAGTTGAGTCATAATCACGTGGCAGTCATGAGACTTTAAGTTCTGGAACTTTTTCTCTGGCATATTTATTATTCCCTTTATATTCGACAAGAATCCAGTCGGGACCTTCATACTGAGCAGGCATTCAAAGAAGATTTCTTTCTCTTCTTTCGTAAGAGCATAGCTGGCAGGACCTTCATACTGCTTCGGAGGCATGCCGTCTTTTTCGTGCAAACGTTGCAGGTCCTCCCGTGCCTCAGGTGTATCTTTTGTATTTCCATACACGCCCAAGAAGCCTAGCAGGTTCACGCAAAGGTTCTTCATCACGTGCATCACGTCGATTGAAGAGCGGACCTCTAGGTCTTTCCAGTAGGGTAGGTCCTAAAATATAGATTTCTTCTTCCACATGGGTGCGTGTCCCTCAGCGTCATTCGGAACAGCTAGTGCGCCGGGACCCTTTCCAAAGATTACATGTAAATCATTGACCATAGCAAGTACGTGATCACCGGTACGCATGGCAGGCTTCTTCCGGTGATCTGCCTCGCCTTTGAAATGCTTGCCTTTCTTTCGACATTGATGGTTGGTCGGAAGAAATCGACGATGGCCTAGGTACACATTCTTCCTGCATTTGTGCAGGTATATACTTTTAGTGTCATCTAAACAGTGCGTGCATGCGTGGTATCCTTTGTTTGTCTCTCCTGAAAGGTTACTGAGAGCGGGCCAATCGTTGATGGTCACGAACAGCAATGCCTTTAAGTTAAATTCCTTTTGTCTATGCTCATCCCATGTACGTACACAGTTTCCATTCCACAGCTGTAAAAGTTCTTCAACTAATGACCTTAGGTACACATCAATGTCGTTGCCGGGTTGCTTAGGGCCTTGGATGAGAACTGGCATCATAATGAACTTCCGCTTCATGCACATCCAAGGAGGAAGGTTATACATACATAGAGTCATGGGCCAGGTGCTGTGATTGCTGCTCTGCTCACCGAAAGGATTAATGCCATCCGCGCTTAAAGCAAACCATACGTTCCTTGGGTCCTTTGCAAACTCATCCAAGTACCTTCTCTCGATTTTTCTCCACTGCGACCCGTCAGCGGGTGCTCTCAACTTCCCGTCTTTCTTACGGTCCTCACTGTGCCATCGCATCAACTTGGCATGCTCTCCGTTTCTGAACAGACGTTTCAACCGTGGTATTATAGGAGCATACCACATCACCTTCGCAGGAACCCTCTTCCTGGGGGGCTCGCCGTGAACATCACCAGGGTCATCTCGTCTGATCTTATATCGCAATGCACCGCATACCGGGCAGGCGTTCAGATCCTTGTATGCACCGCGGTAGAGGATGCAGTCATTAGGGCATGCATGTATCTTCTCCACCTCCAATCCTAGAGGGCATATGACCTTATTTGATGCGTATGTACTGTCGGGCAATTCGTTATCCTTTGGAAGCTTCTTCTTCAATATTTTCAGTAGCTTCTCAAATCCTTTGTCAGGCACAACATTCTCTGCCTTCCACTGCAGCAATTCCAGTACGGTACCGAGCTTTGTGTTGCCATCTTCGCAATTGGGGTACAACCCTTTTTTGTGATGCTCTAACATGCGATCGAACTTCAGCTTCTCCTTTTGACTGTCGCATTGCGTCCTTGCATCGACAATGACCCGGCGGAGATCATCATCATCGGGCACATCGTTTAGTACCTCTTGATCTTCAGCAGCTTCACCCGTTGCAGCATCATTGGGCACATCGTTTGGTAACTCTTGATCTTCACCAGCTCCCCCCGTTGCAACATCACCGTATTCAGGGGGCACATAGCTATCATCGTACACTTCTTCTTCGCCGTCTTCCATCATAACCCCTATTTCTCCGTGCCTCGTCCAAACATTATAGTGTGGCATGAAACCCTTGTAAAGCAGGTGGGTGTGAAGGATTTTCCGGTTAGAGTAAGACACCGTATTCCCACATTTAGTGCATGGACAACACATAATACCATTCTGCTTGTTTGCCTCAGCCGCATCGATAAACTCATGCACGCCCTTATTGTACTCAGAGGTGTGTCTGTCATCGTACATCCATTGCCGGTTCATCTGCGTGCATTATATATAATAAAGTGTCCAAATTAATAGAAGTTCATCATCACATTAAAACCAAAGTACATACATAGTTCCCATTTAACAACATATAGCTCTCCAGAGCATCTAATTAATTAAACCATACATTGAAACTATGTAAAACATTTCAATGCGAAAACAAATGCGATCATAATTGCAACCAAGGTAACAATTGATCCAACGGCATAATGATACCAAGCCTCGGTATGAATGGCATATTTTCTAATCTTTCTAATCTTCAAGCGCATTGCATCCATCTTGATCTTGTGATCATCGACGACATCCGCAACATGCAACTCCAATATCATCTTCTCCTCCTCAACTTTTTCTTATTTTTTCCTTCAAGAATTTTTTTTCTTCTTCAACTAAATTTAACCTCTCGACAATAGGGTCGGTTGGAATTTCTGGTTCAAATACATCCTAGATAAATAAAATCTATGTCACGTTGGTCGGCATAATTTTCATAAACAATAAATGAACCAATAGTTATAAAGATAATATATATACCACATCCGAATCATAGATAGGACGAGGGCCGACGGGGGCGGATACCAAAACCATCGCACTATATAAGATGCAATAATAAAAGTAAGAAAATAATACAAGTATCTATGTAAACATACAAGTAAGAATATTTTTTCCTTTCAGAAAGAAGATAAGAACAAGAGGCTCACCACGGTGGTGCCGGCGATGAGCTCGGCGCGGGTGATCGACGGCGGGGAAGACGGGGACGGGGCATGACGGACCGCTAAACCTAGACAAATATTGAGGAAAATGGAGCTTGGAGGTCGAGCTTGGAGAGGAGAAAGGTTAAGTAGTGTGGCTCGGGCATTCCATCGAACACCTTGTGTGCATAGGGGGTGAGCTAGAGCACCACCAAGCCCTCTCCCCCTCGGCCAGAAAAACAGAGCAGTGTGCTCTGCTCTTGCGCGAGGGGGTATATATAGGCACCACCATTGGTCCCGGTTGGTGGCATGAACCGGGACTAAAGGGGTGCCTTTGGTCCCGGTTCATGCCACCAACCGGGGCCAATGGTGGTGGGCCAGGAGCGAGGCCCATTGGTCCCGGTTCGTCCCTCCAACCGGGACCAAAGGTCCAGACGAACCGGGACCAATGGCCCACGTGGCCCGGCCGGCCCCCTGGGCTCAGGAACCGGTTCCAATGCCCCCAGTGGTCCCGGTTCTGGACTGAACCGGGACTAATGGGCTGACCCGGCCTGGACCTTTGCCCCCTTTTCTACTAGTGGACATTTCCGCATGTCATTTCGGAGGGTAGCTAGCAATGCCACCAAAACATCCATTATCCTCATACATGTCTAAGAGTGTGGTGGGAGGTTTAAACACCCAGTACACAGCTCCGGAATGTGACGGACTTCACGGACGACACTACCGCCTGCACATAGAGTAGGAAACTGGCACAGAGGGTTAAACTACAAGTAATCTTGTGATAGGTTGGGTTCAAACTTTATTTTTCATATTACTATGGGCTAACCTAGCACAACTGGGTAGAAAAGTCCATTGGTCCAACGCCGTTCGGGCTAGATTTCCCGGTCTAATAATGTGCCAGGGTAAGGCCGCTCTAGGGTCTTCGAAGGGTAGCAATGCCACCAAAACTTGCATTGGGTCATCATACATATCTAAAAGTGTGGTGGAGGATTCAAACACCCAACACATAGCGGAGTGTGAACCCTTCACGGACAGCACTACTACCAACACTTAGAGCGGGAAACTGCCAGCAGGGGTTGCCCGGAAGGAATCTTGTGATAACCTGGGCTCAAACTTATTTTTTCATGTTCCTATGGGCTAACCTAGAACAACTAGGTAGAAAAGTCCATTCGTATAACGTTGTTCGTCTCAGGTCAAAGGCCTAGATCTCCCGGTCAAACGGGCCAGGATTAGGCCGCTCGGTGGTCTTCGTTGGGTACCAATGCCACCCAAACATCCGTTGGATCCTCATACATGTCTAAAAGTGTGGTGAGAGGTTTAATTAAACACCTAACACACAGCTCCAAAGTGTGCACCCCCCCCCCCCCCTTTGCAGATGACACTGTCGCCTTCACTTAGAGTAGGAAATTGGCACGGAGGGTTAAGCCGGAGGGAATTTCGTGATAGGTTGGCCTCAAACTTTGTTTTCAATGTTACTATGGGCTAACCTAGCATAACCATGTAGAAAAGTCCATTAGTTCAACACCGTTCGGGCTAGATTTCCCGGTCAAATGTGTCAAGGTTAGGCTGCCCGGGGTTTTTCGAAGGGTAGCCATGCCACCAAAACATCACATCGTGTCCTAATACATGTACTCCCTCCGTCTGCAAATACTTGTCGGAGAAATGCATAAAAATGGATGTATCTACAACTAAAATACATCTAGATACATCCATTCTTACGACAAGTATTTCCGGACGGAGGGAATATATTATTGTGGTGGGAGGTTTAAACATCCAATACCTCGGTCCCGAGTGTGATCCCGTCACAGACAGCACTACCGCCTGCACTTAGTGGGAGAAACTGTCACGGAGGGTCAACTCAGAGCGAATCTTGAGATAGGTTGGGCGCAAACTTTGTCAGTTGAGGGTCTTCATGCAAATGTACCCATGGGGCGTCCCTCGCTTAAATCTGATTGGTGAGATTAAACAGGAAAAGAACTACATGCAGTTGATCGACATTCCACAACGCGAAGTACATACGCACAAACTGAATTAACGTCACAAAATCAACAAGTGTTGGTATGAGGGGGAGCATTTGGGTAGAGGGGGAGGCACATCTTGCAGCAATTTGTACATTTGAATGGTCTGTCTGCAAACAATCAAATGGAGGTGCTCATCCATCACACAACTCTATTCTTGCCAATTCCCTTGTGTAACTATACACGTATTTCCTGCATCATATCCGTTTTCTTTTTTGAGATAAAAGAAGCGATGGACTTATGATTCTGCCTCGACATTTATGGAAGCATACCAAGAAGTGATCATTACAGGAGCATAGACCGAAGACCATCAACAAGATACTGAGAAACAACTTGCGGAGATGGCAGAGCGCTCACCATGTGCATAGTTCACCGGCATGAAGGAGTGTGTAGTACACCACAAACACATGACATGTTCAACTCATCCTTAATGTTAGCTTCAAGATTTTCACCAAAGTGGCTACGAATAGATTAAATTCGGTAGCTGGCCATGTTGTCCAGCCATCTCAAACGGCATTCATGCAAGGAAGAAATATACTCGATGGTGTAGTAATTTTGCATGAGACTGTTCATGAGATGCATGGGAGAAACATGAGTGGGTAGTATTCAAGATCCACTTTGAAAAAGCCTATGACAAGGTCAAATGGTCTTTCCTCCATCAGGCACTAAATGAAAGGTTTCTCAGAGAAATGGCGCCAGTGGATTCAAAATTTTGTAACTGGAGGTAGTGTGGCCATCAAAGTCAATGATGATGTAGGCCATTACTTTCAGACCAAAAAAGGACTACGACAGGGTGACTCCATGTCTTGTCGCTGACATGTTGGCTATTCTGATTGAGCGCGCCAAGCAGGACGGCCAGGTTGCCGGAGTAGTGCCAGACCTTGTGGATGATGGGCCTCTCTATTCTGCAATATGTCGATGACACAATTCTTTTTATGGAACATGACCTGGACAAGGCTCGAAACCTGAAACTCTTACTTTCAGCGTTTGAGCAAATGTCGGGTCTCAAAATTAACTTCCATAAAAGCAAACTTTTCTGCTTTGGAGATGCTGCTGAGGCAGATGTCGATTATGCTGGTCTGTTTGGTTGCGCACATGGGCAATTCCCGATTAAATATGTGTGAATACCTATTCACTATCGGCGTCTCACCATTGCGGAGTGGAGACATGTAGAGGAGCGTTTAGAGAAACGGTTGAGCAGTTGGAAAGGCAAGATGCTCTCAGTTGGAGGACGACTGGTTTTGATTAACTCCGTCCTCACAAATATGGTTCTCTATATGCTTTTTTTTAACTCCCAAAAGGGGTGCTGCAAAGACTGGACTATTTTAGATCCAGATTTTTTTGGCAAGGAGATGGTGAAAAGAAAAGGTACAGGCTAACCAAATGGAGCGTGGTTTGTAGACCGAAAGACCAAGGTGGACTTGAAATTCATGACCTGCAGGTCAAGAATGTGTCCCTACTTAGTAAATGGTTGTTCAAACTTGTTACTGAGGATGGTGTTTGGCAAACCATGTTGCGCAACAAGTATCTTGACCAAAAGGCAGTGGCTCAGGCCTATTGGAAACTTGGCAACTCGCATTTTTGTGCTGGCCTAATGGAGGCAAAGAAACATCTCTTTCACTTTGGGTCTTTCGCGATAAAGGACGGGTCGGAAATTCGTTTCTGGGAAGACATATGGCTAGGCAATTCTAGTCTCCGAGAACAATACCCAGCCTTATACACCATTGCTCGCGATAAAAATAATACTATTGCGCATGTGCTCAGTTCGTCTCCGCCAAATATTTTGTTCAGGCGGGACTTGATTGGCCCCCGACTTATGTCATGGCATAATCTTTTATCCCGACTGGATTCGATTAACCTGACACAAGGCAAGGATGTTTTTCGCTGGAACCTTACTACATCGGGTTCTTTCATAGTAGACTCTATGTATCGTGCGCTAATGCATTCTGAGGTACCAGTGAGTAATAACAAGAAATTTTGGAAGTCGAAGATTCCACTAAAAGTTAAAATCTTCATGTGGTATCTTTGCAGGGGAGTTGTGCTAACCAAAGACAACCTTGCACGACGCAACTGGTCAGGAAGTAATCAGTGTTGCTTTTGTCCTCATGATGAGACAATCAAGCACCTCTTTTTCCAATGCAAGTTTGCGCGTTCTACATGGTCAATCATCCAAATAGCGTCAAATTTGTATCCGCCCACAAGTGTTGTCAATATATTTGGCCATTGGTTGGACGGTATTTCGAATAAGTTCAAAACGGTAATAAGGGTGGGAGCGTATGCCTTACTTTGGTCACTTTGGCTATGTAGAAATGATTTCATTTTTAAGGACAAAGATGCTTCGCCTCTACAGGTTATTTTCCGTTGTACGCACTTGCTTCATATGTGGTCTACGCTACAACGACCGGAGCACCAACCGTTGTTCAAGGCGGTGTGTACGCGGTTGGGGCAGGCGGCTATGGAGGTTTTTTCCCAACATGGGTGGCATCATAACCTTCGAATCGATCTACCTCCTCCATTTTTTACATAGGCATAGTGTCGGTCTGTAGAACTCTACTGTAGTCGACTTGTTATTTTTTTTACTTTTCCTTTTGACAGACTTTTATAAGTTGGCTGTGTGCATCCTAATTATGCAGAGGCCGGGTGATACTCATGATGTTTTGTATCCGCTTGATGCTATATTTTGAGTTAATAAAAGCACCCTTTATCAAAAAAACTCATACACCACCTAAAGTAGACCTTGAACTCGACAGTCTCTAGACCTAGTTGCACCAACTTGAACGGGTGCAGCCGGCTTCCCTTCCAACTGTAGCTTGAGAACATGAATTTAGACTGGACCCCTGTTTCTTTCTCCAAATAAAATTCCCAATGCATCTTATTCCGCAGATGTTGCACCATCTGTCCGCTCCGGTGACACCCATCATTCTCATCGTTTTTCCTCCTCTCCTACACTTTGGCCAGCATCCCTCTAGCAAGTACATATGATTTGCTGCACGCGGAAGTAGTTATTTATATATAAGTGAATGGACATAGCGTGTGGCCAAGCCATTATTCCTTCCAAAAACAGTTCACATGCCAGTTGTTGTGGCAATTTACACCAACTAGCTAGCAAACCAGGACAAAGTATTCGAGGCATACCAGAGCAAAAACAGAACACTCATTTCTTTTTTAAAGAAGAAATAGCATGAGTGTGTCCTTCTGCATTTATTAAGAAGTTACACATATGTATATAAATCAAAGTTTATTGGCGTCGGTTGAATTGCCAGTCAGGGTGAAAATAAAATGGATACCATACCAAAACACGTGTTTAAGTAAAAAAATGTGATTGTTCATTCAATTTCTATATGAAACTAATGCAATGAATGTGAAGTCAGAAAAGCAGACAACTCAACAGAGCTTATTTTTTGGAAAAGGAGGAAAACCAGACAACTCTACAGAGCTTATGAGACGTCGGTCCCCAAAACAATCAGATAGGACAAGAATAATGTTATTTATTCTTGTTTGGTTAATATAATCATCTTTACAAACCAAAACCTGTTCTTATTATGTATAAGGAGCGTACTTAAAACAGCACTGTACGTGAGCATCTGTTGATGTATTGTCTGAACTGCTAATTCAGTAAGCTGCTTTAATGGTTTGCCTGTTTGCTGTTGCTCTACAAAAATACAGTAGATGAGTTGTTGCATCATAATTGCCAGCCATGAACCACAGCCACAAAATCGAAGGGAAACAAAAAGGACCAGTTTCAGCAACATGTTTGCTTCTTCTCTTCAACAAGAAAACATACCACACAAACTAATTCGGAGGAACAAGAGAGCGTTGGCAGGTGAACATCTTCAGGATGCACATCCAATCGGCTAACAGTGACGAGAGAGCCACTGCCTTTGCAGTCTCACAAAACACTCTTTCACTTCACGGGACTCAGGAGAGTGAAGGATTTGGGGGAATTTGGACATCTTGAACAGCCTTTCTTCTTAAATTAAACACAACTGACAAGTTCCAAGCCACACATTCGCAGTTGTAGCAAATAGCAGGTACATAGATTTGGCAACCATACAACATGCTCACAATCAGATTGATTAGTTACATACACTATTAGTTAACCTACTGAGAAACTAAACGCTATGAATGCCCTAGCTACCTAATTCCACAAACAAGCACACCAATCGTTGCCAGATCAAAGCACAAGACAAACTCCAGTTTCATTCATTCTAGATGACCATATTAGAACCAAACACAACCATTAACACCCTACTTAGGAACAACTTAGCTGTTAATCGTCCAGTTGCATCACAACATCACCAAACATCGTCTTACCAAAATTGGGTGGTTCCGTTCTTTCTTTTGCTGGTTAGCTTGGAGGAAGCTCCTAATAAGTAGTACACTAAGAGCTTTAATCCAAGAAATAAACTTGCACTGATGATTTGATTCCCATGGTTAGACCAGACGGAAGCAGAGTACAATGCAAGTCATACCGTAACTATGAAGATGCAAGAGCAGCAGATGACCAGATGTATAGACGATGGTACCCAGAAAGAAATTGAGATGACTTCCGGTATGAATATTGCTACCACGGAATTGAGAGGAACGATCGCAATCTGTCCCAAAGCTGCTGCCCAAGGGCGAACCCAGACATTGCTTCAGAGAATTACCATCATGAAAAAGCAAGTAGATACTGCTACCATGATTATCATCAGATCACGCAAATTAGCTCGCACAAGATGTAAAGCATAAGCTGGTATAGTAATCTCAAATTTTAAGGAACTCTTCATAAATATCTCTGCAACATCCAACGGAACAAACACGATATTATATCGATGGTATCTGAGAGACATAGTGACAAACAAAAACAGTTCTGAACTTCTAGTTCTCCAAAATTAGGCTAACCCTTCATCGTACCAGAAAGCTAAAGCTTCAGGTCAAACGTTCACTTCTTGGCCTTCTTTGGTGACCTATAAGCATTCGAAATTGGAGATATAAGATGAATGAAACAAACAGAAACTATGTAAAGAAAGATTCTGAAGGTGCTTACTCTGCTGCTGGAGCTGGAGCTGCAGCTGCTGGTGCATGATCTCTCGGGCCTTGTTTGCCAAATAGTTCAAGTTAACAAAAATTGTTCTGACAAGGAAAATAATGCTGTATAACAATAGTAGAGAAAAATCTAATCATGCATGACAACATTAACATCCCAACTCTGAACATTGTGTTATCTAAGATTGACAGACATATGATCAGCATTGGGTGGTTATATTTATTGTTTTTGCGGGTTGGCTGGGAGGAAGCTTCATGAGTTTCGCTCAGAATAGGTATATTGAGTCCCGTCCCCTTGTTCTCTCAAACTTTAATGTTCTGGTTCAAATTTGAATTCCTTCTCTATTAGCTAGACCATAGAACAATCTCTCAGAACTAATTATTGTGACCTGCGACCTTGTTTGCCTTTATAATTGTGATTGGTTTACTTTAATGACGTTAAAATGGACATAGACAAACAAAAACTCACAATTATGTTAGTGAGGCTTGATTAGCCATGCCACAAGCACACTAAATATAACAATTAATGAAAACAATGAACTATCGAGCATCACACGAGTTGTTTCATAACAATGATAGAAAGGAAATAGCAAGGATGGGGCATAAACTTTACCACTTGATACGGTCGGTGTCGACAACAATGATGGTGGGAAGTTGCTATATATGTACGTATTAGTCATGCTGGGCTCTGAATGACACACCCTTTTAAGCAGAAATGTCT
Source organism: Aegilops umbellulata (assembly GCA_032464435.1). Taxonomy (NCBI): domain Eukaryota; kingdom Viridiplantae; phylum Streptophyta; class Magnoliopsida; order Poales; family Poaceae; genus Aegilops; species Aegilops umbellulata. The sequence goes on along the minus strand of CP136059.1, from coordinate 383,538,310 downwards.
TGCTGTCCAGTGAGAAACAGCCTGAATAAAGCCATGAGGTGCTGTGCCTACATATGAATGCATGCCTGCCCTTTGAACCTATGAAGAAGTAATTAGAACCCACTGGCATTTTCATCTCCATCTCCATCTCCCAGTGGCTCGAAGGACCACCGTTGTTTATCTTAATGGTATATTTCCGGCAAGATCTTGGATATGCACGCACAAACATGGCAAGCTTGCCTTCCCCTTCCTCCACAATGGCCATATCCGAAACAGAAAGACTTCTGGCTCTGGGTGGGGCGGCGGCACAAAAGAACTCCATCCTACGGGTATCAAGCAGAAGCATTTCCCTCAAATTTGTCAACCAGAAGAAGCAACCATATGCGTATTGTTGGCGGGACAAGAGATGCATCCCGCTCCAGCGCGTGGATGGACCGGCTCGCCATTCTCCGGTCCTGGAAAAGAAGATAAAGGCGACCAGCTTAATTCCGGACATTGCCATCCAGATTACTCTGAATGACGTCTCCTCCTCATCATCATCATCACCGGCAGGCAAGAGGAAGGTCTCGAATAAATGCGACCCTGCTCCCTTGAGTGGATTCTCCATAGAAGCAGCAAGGTCGTCAGGGATTGGAGGAAGCAGGAGGTACTGCCGGTGCAAAGGATCGCACACCACCAGAGAATGACTATCGTACGAAGATCTGGTCAGCAGGACGCGGCCACCACGGACATCTCGTAAGTCATACTCGTGGGCGGGGGCAGGGAGGAAGGAGAAGGAGAAGTCTCCGGCGAGGGCGGTGGCGCGGGCTGCAGGCGAGGAGGGGTGAGGAGCGACGGCGGGGTGGAAGCGCGGGTGTTTATGGTACGGCCGTCGGGCGAGGAAGCCGAGGAGGGGCGGTGCGTGGAGCCTGCGGTACCGCCGGAGGAAGTTGCCATCGGCGACGAGGCGGCGGAAGGAGACGCAGGCAGCGGAGGCGCGGATGAGATCGCGTGGGTTGGCGAGGTGGAGGAAGATCTCCACCATCATCTCCTCGGGGATCGGAAGCGAATCCATTGGGAGCTCGCCAACGCTGGATAGCTGCGGCGGCGGCGGACATTTATTCTCGCGACCGTGTAGCGCTGCCGCCAAAATGGGCCAGCACCATAGATGGGCCTGAACGGGTAAAACTAGCCCATGCAACTTACGCCTCTCATTTTAAATTATATAGTTTTGTCAAAAAAGTATAGTTGAGCAGTGGTTGTGTGTAGCGTATCTTTATCGGAGCTTTTGTTGATATGTGACATATATGCTACAATGTGGATCAACCAATATATAATGGGTCTGTCTAGGACACATCTAGATGTGACATAATTGTGTCACATCTAATCTGATGTCCACTCAGTTTGTGGTCTTTTTTTTGTCCAAGTTTTTTTATTTCTTGTTGCTGCATTATATATTTGTGGAAGCTTAGATGTGACATTTTTAAAAACATCTAGATGTGAATTAGACAAACTGATATATAATTATGTAAATTAGGCACATGTGTTAATGGACCCCCTTTCACCCTATCTTTTCCTTTTATGCGTTGATGGACTTGCACACTTGATTAAGTAATAAGTACTAGAAGGGTTAGACTAGTCACAGTGGGAGTAACTTCAGTAGTAACATCGAGTCCAACTCAGCAAATTTGCTTATGTGGCAATGAGTTAATGAGGAGAGATGTAGTACTAGTAACTTAGCTAGTTACTGTAACATCACATGTCCCAATGCAATATGAGTCTATAACCTAATAAATGAAGCTTTGCATGTTACCACACTTATGTTACTACCCACTATTGAGGTAGTAGCATAGTCTAGAGAAATGTGTATGTTACTAGTGTATGTTACTCCCCATTGTGGCTAGTCTTAGCGCGCTTTGCTGCGACGGACAACCAGGGCATTGATCCTCAATGTTTGAATACATTGAAATGTGGACTTTTCTCTAATTAGCCTACTAATTGTGCAAAAATTCAATGATAATGTTTCTGCTTCTACTTAAATACACAAATCTTTGTCAGATCAAGGCACAAAATGAACTCCATGTTAGCTCCAGATGACCATATTACAAACCAGATATGTGGCTCCAAATGAACTCCGTACCATTAGCCGCACCCGAACTGCTTTCATCCACGGTCGCAACATCCTTGAGGGGACTCTTGCCCTGCAAGAGATCATCCACGAACTCAAACGCACTAGGGAACCGGCCATCCTTCTAAAACTAGACTTCGAAAAGGCGTACGATCGAGTTAACTGTGACTTTTTGCATCTGGTTCTGCTGAGCCGTGGTTTCTCGGCCATGTGGGTCCACCGAGTGATGCAGCTGGTCTCGGGGGGTGGGGGCAGACTGCCATCTCGGTTAACGGGGAAATTGGGAACTTTTTCCGGAACAGATGGGGACTGCGTCAGGGTGACCCGATGTCTCCGGTCTTGTTCAACTTTGGTGGATGCCCTTGCGGCTATGCTGCGGAAAGCCACCTCGGCTGGCTACATCAAGGGAGTGGTCGGCCATCTTATTCCAGGGGGGATATCTCACTTGCAGTACGCAGATGACACCCTGCTACTGTTCCAACCAGATATTCCCATTATCGCGAGGGTTAAAGCATTACTGCTGAGTGTTGAATTGATATCGGGGCTCAAAATCAACTTTCACAAGTGTGAAGTGCTATCTATGGTTGTAGATAGTGAGGAGGGACGTCGCATCGCGGACCTCCTTAACTGTAAAGTGGGAAAATTTCCCTTCACGTACCTAGGCCTACCCCTAGCGCCTCGGCGGTTGACAATCGATGATTGGGCACCCCTATGTGGCAAAGTGGGGAGACAAGTGAGCCCCTGGCGCGGCAAGTTCATGTCCTCCGCGGCAAGACTTGTCCTGACCAACTCTAGCCTCTCCTCGCTTCCCATGTTCGTCATGGGTCTATTTCTGTTGGCGGAAGGGGTCCATGCTAAAATGGACACGCCGAGAGCCCGTTTCTTTTGGGAAGGAACGGGCCTCAAATGCAAGTACCATATGGTAAAATGGGCTACGGTGTGTGGGCCCAAGTCCTTGGGAGGACTAGGAATCACAAACACCAGACTCCAAAACATCGCGTTGATGTGCAAGTGGATCTGGAAGCTATCGCAAGGGGCGACTGGCTTATGGGCTGACATCCTTAGGGCGAAAAACTTCCCAAACAGGAATTTTTTCGAAGGGGACGTGAGGGGCTCCCCTTTCTGGAATGATTTGCAGGCAATCAGACCAGCCTTCAATCAAGGGGCCAAGTTCGCTGTTGGAATTCTATCCGTTTCTGGCTCGACTTCTGGGTGCGCCCTCGGCCTCTCTGGGAGGAATTCCAAGACCTGTATGCAATTGCGGTGCATCCAAATTTACGGGTGGCAGATGCCTTGGCTTCTTCCCCACCAGCAATTTCCTTCTGCCGTAACCTAACACTAGTAGAAAAAGGACCTAATGTGAGACACATTAGTCTCGGTTTGATTTTGGCCCGGTACTAATGGTACCATTAGTGCCGGTTCGAACGGATTTGCATTAATGCCGGTTCCTTTAGTACCGGTTCGTGGCACGAACCGGTACTAAAGGTCTAACCTTTAGTATCGGTTCATGCCATGAACCGGTACTAAAGGGGTCTGACCTATAGTCCCGGTTGGAGACACAAACCGGGACTATAGGACAATTTCGAAACTCTACCCCCCTCCCCCCTATCGCCATTTCAGTTTTGAAAAAATCAAAAGAAAATGATAAAAACTTCAAAAAATAAAATCCTTCGAGAGGTAGTTATAATACTACATCTACTAGTTAGGAAATTTTGAAAACTTAAATTTGGACATGTTTTGCAAAAAGTGTAGGGAAAATGTAAAACGGCTATAACTTTTGCATATGATGTCGGAAAAAAACGTATAATATATCAAAAAATTCAGCACAAAAATTTGGTTAAATCTGGTCAAACTACTTATTCAAGAAGTATTAATGTTACTACATAATTATTCAAGAATATTAGTGTTACTAAATAATTATTTTAATTTTTTGAATTTTGGTCAAATCTGGTCAAACTATGGTCAAACTTATTCAAGAAATATTAGTGTTACTAAATAATTACTGTTTTTTAGAATAATAGTTTCAAACTCAAACGGTGAAACGTGTGACCTAATGCTCAAGCTAAACTGCTGAGGGTTAATAGGATTGACAGCTTACATTTGTCAGGAAAACAACAAGTGCAGACTTGTAATGTAGGGGTAATAGAACTCGCTCCGAAGTTAAGCATGCTCAAGCTGGGGGAGTGAGAGAATGGGTGACCGGCCGGGAAGTTAGGCGATTTGGAATGAGTGATCCACACTTGAGCAGTTAAGAGAGGTGATTAAAGACTAAATCATCAAATAATTCAGAAAAATTAAAAATAAAAAAAATTCCAAAATTTTCAATTTTTTTAAAAAAGAAACCTTTAGTACCGGTTGGTAACACCAACCGGTACTAAAGGTCCCCCATACCAGGGCGCGAGCTCATGCCACGTGGTGGCACTTTAGCGCCGGTTCGTGCCGAACCGGTACTAAAGGGGGGGCCTTTAGTGCCCACCCTTTAGTGCCGGTTATGGAACCGGCACTAAAGACCCTTACGAACCGGTTTTAAAGCTCCGTTTTCTACTAGTGTAAACACCCAGGAGACAGCGAGGCTGGGCGCTTTGCTAGATCTGGTGAACCACATTACCTTGTCTAATGAGCCCGACAGGGTGTAGTAGCATCTGAACGCCCCCGGAAAGTTTTCGGAACTTGTAGAGCTACTTGATTCGGTCTAGGGACAGAGCAAGCGTGTGTTGTGGACTAGTATAGGGGCGCTGTTATGGTCCTTATGGCTCACTTGCAATAAACTTACCATTGAGGGCATCCTCCTGTTGTTTGCACCCAGCTAACATCATATACAAATGCTCTATTCTCATGCGGCAGTGGAGTCCGCTCGCGAAGCAGAAGGACTTTGAGATCATGAAGCACGCGCAAGAACGAATTCACCAAGTGTACGTGGCGGCTAGGGAGCCGGCGATGCCTGCCTAGGGTGGGAGTGCCCTTTTGTTGCGAGCCTTGTAACTTTCTCGCTGCCAGGCTTTGAACCCCCCAGACCCTCTTGATGTCGATGCGCCTAGGGCTTTTGGTTTGTGTAATGTTCGATCAGTTGCTACTCTGCCTGTCGTGTGGGCTTTATTAATTTAAAGCCGGACGCTCCTAGCGTCTTTGTTCTAAAAAACACCTATTGGTGGGCCCATGTGACCCGCGCTATATAAACAGAGGTGGGGGCCGGGGCACGAGGGACGAGGTTAATCGCTGCCACAACCCCACCGATACTCCCTGCCGATCTAGAGTTAGCATGGTGCTCACGGGAAGCACACCACCGCCGCCATCTCTCTGCCATCACCTGCCGCTACTTCACCATGGCCGGCACCGGCTCGAGCTCGTCAACACCAGGAGAAGGTAGGACTACCGGATCTAATCTAGCCTAGTGATCCAAGAGTCTATCACATGACTCTATACATAGACTTTATGTTCGTCTCCAAATCAAATTCCCAGTGCATCTCATTCCTTGGAGGTTGCCACCTCCAACCACTGGCCACACCCATTGTCTTCATCATTTTTGCTCTGGCCCGCATATGGTCATTCTCCCTCTAGCAACTACACATGATTATGCTGCACGCTAAACTGATTATTTATAGAAGGGCGGTGAATGAGCAAATTGTGTGGCCTGGACATTATTCATTCATCAAACTTTACATGCCATCTATTGTGGCCATTTATTTTGACTGCAAGTGCTTTAGTTTTTAAAGAATGATTGGCATTCTTTCTTAATTGCTCATCTACTAATCGTCTGGCATGTTTTCTTATCTTGTCAAAATCATATCCCTTGCAGCGCTGTAAATATCAAAGAATAATTTCATTTGTTGGGCTTGGACTGTACTGTCCCAGAGTCGGAGTATAAATACCATACGATTTCATGAGCAATAGCAACGGGGCAACCATTAGTCCATACTCTACACCATATTGCCACTGTTTAATTTAATAGCATAGCTTTTGAACCTATAATGTTTTTTTTTAACCCAGAAGGTGGTGAGTGGCAGATCAAGGATAGATTAAAAATGAGCATGTTGCTTCAGCCCATGATTACTGGCAGGAAGATACAAGCTTCATTTACAGAGGAGGCTTACACCAAACACACACTATACTCCCAACAAGCAAGCTCGGCTCACATAGATGCACTAAAAAAATTGCTACAGCAGACAACACAAACAGAACCAAGGGTAACTTCCCTGTGTAAGAAAACAGGACAATCAGATCCTGTTTGACTGCATTACGAACAAGTAGCACAAACTAAGTCGCATCACTTTGTCACTGCTCAATGTTCATGGAGTAGATCAGTACATCTCCACAATTTCTTAGTACTACACTGACTAGCTAGTTGCATTCACGCCACATGCATGGGGCAGGCATACAGCAAGATCACAATAACTCTGACTTCAACAGTCATAATTTATCTACAGAAACTAAGCATCGTTACTGCTCTCCCTACCTTATCTGACAGACGCATGAAAGATAAACACAAAGATAAAACTCAACTAAACTCCTTGTTAATCACTGTCGGACCAAGCCACACAAAGATAAACTCAGAAAAACTAGATGTAAATTTAGATGACCATATTACAGACACACTATTGCTGATCAACCTGCGGTCAACTGTCCAGCCGCAGCACAGCCTCAATCAGCACCATCTCCAGTCCACTATACACCAGCCTGACGTCTAGCATCCGCATCATCAGAAGTGCTCTTGCAATGAGGGCTATCTATCGCACCTTCACCTGCTTGTTCCAATATATGCATACTCAGATAAAAGATATTCGGGAGCTTGCAAGCAAAACAATCCATGTCATACCGAATTCAATGGAATTTAAGATATATAGCAGCAACTACTCGCTTTATGATGATTCTCGTTGTCATTCGCATTACAAGTTGGCATACATAGTCAGACAACACTTCGAAACATAAAGGGATGAATCATAAAGAACTTATGAACCACAAAAGAAATGATAACTCGTGTTACAGGAAGTGAAATTTTACCATATAACACTTGCCCCTCTGTTTACATCTATCAAAAGAAATATGGACAAGCTAAGTCCTACTTGACTGATATAACTAGTCCCTCCGTCCCACTAGCTTGAAAAACGATCTTATATTGTGGGACGGAGGGAGTATTTCTAAGGTGAAACGAACCAAAGGTAGCAATGTCTTGAACTTGTATGCCTTATGTATCAATTTGGCCTCAAAATTAAAAATAATCGCCGTTGCTTAGTGTTTCTTACTATTTCAAGATGCCTCCAAAATGCTGCTCATACTGTGCACAAAACTTTCTTTTACTTCTCTGATCAGCTTCAAGTGGCAATTACAACAGAGTAACAAATAAACCAAAATTATGTTCCTGTGCTTGATTGTAAAAAACTTCATTGTTTCGGTTGGATTGTCGCGTCCAGTGGTTCAGCTGAATTTGGACTTCAGAATGAACATGTTATCTCTCCGACGATGGCAGGTGAACATCTTGGGCACACCCATTGGTAAGGTGTAACACCCGGATAATCTTGCTACAGTAATCCTGCGCTAATCATGCCACGTCATCCCGATTACTGTTACTAACCTCGCAATAATCCGAAACCGTTCAAATTCTAATTCAAATTGCAATTAACAACAAAAGTTTTCAAATATTAAAACTAAATTGTTCGGGTTGTGCCAAATATTGCATAGGTAATTATGATGGAGAAACCACAATTTATTAAAATGCCTAAATACTTTAAATGGAATTAAAACAGAAAAGAAATTATAAAAGAAAATACAAACATAAAAAAAAAGAAGAAGAAGAAAGAAAGGGAACCCCCCCCTCCGCTGGGCCACCCGGCCCAGCCAACGCCACCTCGCCGCCAGGCCGGCCCACCCCCGCGCCCATATTCCACCCCCCCACCCCTGGAAACCCTAGCCGCCTTCCTCCCATTCCCCACTCGCGCCCCCCCCCTTTTTTCCCCCGATCCAGATCGGATCGGGCTCGACGCCGCCGCCTCGCCATCATCGCCGCCGAACGCCGTCGCCCCCCCTTCCCCGCCTGGACCTCGCCGGCGCCCCTCCCCACCGGCCTGCCTCATCCTCGCCGCCGTCCCCGACGCCCACCCCGACCTACCCCGCGCCCGCGCCCTAGACCCTACGTCTCCGGTGAGGCCACGGCCTCCGCGCCCCTCCTCTCTCTCCCCCTCGCTCGCTCATCGCGCCGTGCCCGCCCCGTCTGCGCTCCGGCACGCCCGCGCCTGCGCGGCCACAGCAGCAGCCCCGCCGCTCCTCGCCGCACCGCGCACATGCCCCGCTCGCGCCCGCGGTCACCGCGTCCACGACCACGCCCTGGCCTCCTCCCCGCACGGCCTGACGTTGCGCGCCACAGCCCGCGACTGCGTCCGCTCGCCCGAAGCACCTCGCCGCCGGCGAGCTCGAAGCGCTCGCCCTCGTCCGTTCCGGCCACTCCGGCCACCACCGCTCGATGCGCGACGCCGAGCCGCGTCGAACGCGCCCAGCCACAACCCCGCAGGCCCCCTGTGCGCGAAATCCGCGCCCCTCCCGAGCCGCACCGCCGCGTTTGGCTCGCCGGAGTCAACTCCGGCGCGTCTCCGGCCGGTGCCGAGCTGGCACCCACGTGGCACCGTCCCGTGCCACTGACATGGGGGCCCCGCCCCCCCCCCCCCAAAAAAAAGGGGAATTAAAAATAATAATAATTAAATTAATTAATTAAATAATAATAATTAAATTAATTAATTAATTAAGGAATTAATTAATCTAATTAATCATAATTAGATTAACCTAATTATCTAATTAGTCTAATTAAACAATGATTAGTTAGTTAATCTCTGATTAGCTTAATCACAGAATGACAGGTGGGACCCACACGTCAGATTTGACCAGTCAACGCCCCTGTTGACTGCTGACGTCATGCTGACATCATGCTGACGTCAGCGTGCACTGTTTTGGATAATGTTATATTTAAATAATTAATTAAATTCCAGAAATTAATAAAATCTTTAGAAAATCATATCTTTTAATCCGTAACTCGGATTAAAATATTTTCAACATGAAAGTTGCTCAGAACGTCGAGACGCTTCCGGATACGCAACCCGTTCGTCCGCCACACCCCCCTAACCTATCGAACCCGCAACTTTCCCCCTCCGGCTCCTCTGCCCGAAAACGCGAAACACCGGGGATATTTTCCCGGATGTTTCCCCCCTTCACCGGTATCACCGTATACCGCGTTAGGGCACCACTAATGCCGTTATTTGTCATGTCATGCATCACTGTGCATCTGCTTGCTTAAATATTTATTGTTTCTCCCCCCTCTTCTCTCGATAGACCCCGAGACCGACGTTGCTGCTGCCCCGTTCGACTACGGAGTTGACGATCCCTCTCTCTTGCCAGAGCAACCAGGCAAGCCCCCCCCTTGATCACCAGATATCGCCTACTCTTCTATATACTGCTTGCATTAGAGTAGTGTAGCATGTTACTGCTTTCGTGATTCCTATCCTGATGCATAGCCTGTTTTTGATACTGCTGTTGATACCTTTACCTGCAATCCTACTGCTTAGTATAGGATGCTAGTGTTCCATCAGTGGCCCTACACTCTTGTCCGTCTGCCATGCTATACTACTGGGCCGTGATCACTTCGGGAAGTGATCGCGGACATATACTATATACTTTACACTGTTACATTACATGTGATACTGTTCGGAGATGGGGGCTGAAGGGGCAGGTGGCTCCATCCCGGTAGAGGTGGGCCTGGGTTCCCGACGGCCCCCGACTGTTACTTTGTGGCGGAGCGACAGGGCAGGTTCAGACCACCTAGGAGAGAGGTGGGCCTGGCCCTAGTCGGCGTTCGCGATACTTAACACGCTTAACGAGATCTGGGTATTTGATCTGAGTCTGGCCATTTGGTCTATACGCACTAACCACCTACGCGGGAGTAGTTATGGGTATCCCGACGTCGTGGTATCAGCCGAAGCACTTCTTGACGTCAGCGACTGAGTGGCGCGCGCCGGGTTGGACCGCGTAACGTGACTTCCGTTGTACTGGAGGTTGCTAGGTCTGCTCACCGGCCGCGTTCGCAACGTGCAGGTGTGCTCAGGGCGATGGGCCCAGACCCCTGCGCGCATAGGTTTAGACCGGCGTGTTGACCGCTCTGATGTGCCTAGGTGGGGCTGCGACGTGTTGATCTCCCGAGGCCGGGCATGACCCAGGAAAGTGTGTCCGGCCAAATGGGATCAAGCGTGTTGGGCTATGTGGTGCACCCCTGCAGGGAAGTTTATCTATTCGAATAGCCGTGTCCCTCGGTAAAAGGACGACCCGGAGTTGTACCTTGACCTTATGACAACTAGAACCGGATACTTAATAAAACACACCCTTCCAAGTGCCAGATACAACCCGGTGATGGCTCTCCAACAGGGCATCGAGGAGGGGATCCCCGGGTAGGATTATGCTATACGTTGCTACTTGGAGGACTTCAGTCTACTCTCTTATATATGCTGCAAGAAGGAGGCTGCCAGAAGCGTAGTCTTCGATAAGACTAGCTATCCCCCTCTTATTCTGGCATTCTGCAGTTCAGTCCACTGATATGGCCCTTTACACATATATCCATGCATATGTAGTGTAGCTCCTTGCTTGCGAGTACTTTGGATGAGTACTCACGGTTGCTTTCTCCTTCTTTTCCCCCTATCCCTTCTACCTGGTTGTCGCAACCAGATGTTGGAGCTCAGGATCCAGACGCCACCGTCGACGACGACTCCTACTACTCTGGAGGTGCCTACTACTACGTGCAGCCCGCTGATGACGACCAGGAGTAGTTAGGAGGATCCCAGGCAGGAGGCCTGCGCCTCGTTCGATCTGTATCCCAGTTTGTGCTAGCCTTCTTAAGGCAAACTTGTTTAACTTATGTCTGTACTCAGATATTGTTGCTTCCGCTGACTCGTCTATGATCGAGCACTTGTATTCGAGCCCTCGAGGCCCCTGGCTTGTATTATGATGCTTGTATGACTTATTTTTATTTGTAGAGTTGTGTTGTGATATCTTCCCGTGAGTCCCTGATGTTGATCGTACCCATTTGCGTGCATGATTTGTGTACGATTGAATCGGGGGCGTCACAAGTTGGTATCAGAGCCGACTGCCTGTAGGAATCCCCCTTCCACACTCCTTGGCCGAAGTCGAGTCTAGACATTACAAAAACTTTTACTAACTTGGCTGTTTGCCTTACGGGCCCACGTCGCCATCGGGTGGTACTAGGATCTTTTACTTCTCGACCCTTACTCTGGGACTCCGAACTCTCTTCTACTCGGGATAAACGATTTTACTAACTCTGACACTAGGGTCCCGTTACGACATTCACCCCAAAGTTGGATAAAAGCCATAGCTATTCCTTACTATAGTATTTTGAACAATTTCCACACTGTCGTTTGACTCCTGTGAAACATCTTTGTTTTCAGATGGAACCCACGAGGCAGGTCGTGCGCCACACGACGGCCATGGGTGCCTCGGGATCACCGGCCGTGCTAGCTGAGATGATGACCTATCTAGGTTATCGCTGGCACCCCGAGTACACCGTCACCGAGGAGTACCAGGATTTTAACCAGGAGCAGTACCGTGCCACCGTCCACCTCTACTCTCGGGAGTATGACTCCACTACTGTGCTGCGCACCGCTTATGGTGTTGGAGTGACCATCGATATGGCAGTTCACGATGCTGCCTATGCTGCTCTGACACGCCTTCGTAGGGAGTACCGGGAGTTGGACACCTCCCCCTTCAGGCACATTGCTATCGCATCTGATATTGGTGCGGAGGGTTACTACACTGCTGCCTACTCCACTGTCACCCGCGAGCCCTTCCACCATCAGAACTTTGTTCTGCATGCTGATGGTCTGGATCGAGCTAACCGAGCACTTCGCCACGAGTTGTACACCACTCGCCAGCACCTCTACCGTGCCTTGACGATGTTGCACCCCTTTGTTGGATCTGGGGAGCTGTCGCGTTCTGCTATCTACCCAGCCAGGACCGTGATGCCTCAGGGCGTCGGTTGGCCAGAGGTGGGAGGCTACTCTCCCGCACTTGGTCCTCTTCTGCCACTTGAGCGTCGGGTTCAGCACCAGAGCCCCCGCGGACCCCAGGTTGCCGACGTGGTGTACCCGTTGCCACACTACCAGCTTTCAGGCTACACCTACCTCCGCAGTGTCGTGTGGGATTGATGTAGACTTGCTTATTAGTGTTAGCTGCATTCGCCGCGAGCCTGCGTGCCGCCTATGATGTCTTAGTCTATGTACTGAACTCTATGTACCGAACCCTATGCATGACCCCTTTTGTAAGATATGCCAACTGTTATGTGGTATCTATCGTGCTGTTTTCATTATGCATGTTTCATCTTGAATGATTCTTGTAGTTGCCAATTTCTCAAATACTGAAATACCCCTGTTATATATTAACAGGATGGTTAGACCAACTGGTCGTGGTCGTGGTGGCAACTTCCCACCACCGCCTGAGTACATGGCTGGTATGATCCAACAGCTTGAGATGAATCGCCAGTTCATGGAGAACATGATGGCGCAGTTTCCTCGCCCCAATATGAACCAGCAGCCAAACACAGTGACTCTGCAGGATTTCATACGCCTGAACCCAACTGTGTACCGCAGCTCAACTCAGCCTCTGGATGCTGATGACTGGCTCCGTGACATCACCTATGAGATGGAGTCTGCTGATGTAGCCCCTGCCAGCTATGTCACGTTTGCTTCCTTCTTCCTGAAGGGACCCGCAGCTCAATGGTGGGACAGCCACAGGCGTACTCTGCTAGCTGGAACAATCATCACCTGGCCAGACTTCCAAACTGCTTTCCGTGCCCGCTTCATTCCTCAGGGAGTCATGGACCGGAAGAAGCGTGAGTTCCGCAACCTCATCCAAGGCAACAAAACTGTTGAAGCTTATCAGCGGGAGTTTCTGGACTTGTCCCGCTATGCTGAAGAGGACATTGCTACTGATTCACGCAGACAGGAGAAGTTCCGTGACGGCCTTCAAGCTGACATCAAGTTCGCACTTCTAGTGCACGACTTTGATGATTTCGCCACCTTGGTGAACAAAGCCATCAACGTCGAAACTGGTCTGCAGGAATACCAGGGCTCTCACAGGCGCAGCCGTGACACGGGCTCATCTTCGGGCCCGTCCTCGCAGAAGCGCAGGATATGGATTCCCAACAGCATGTACCAGTCGAATGCACCTGCCCCAAGGCAGTCCTATGCTACACCTCGTCTGCCTAATGCTCCTGCTAGGCAGCCAAAACTTCCAGCTCCACCACCCCAAGCTCCGGTCCCCACTCCTAATAATGGTCTGTGCTACAAGTGTGGTCAACCAGGTCACCTTGCCAGGAACTGCTATCAGAATCAGAATCAGAATCAGCTGGCCCTTCCTGCAGCTGGTCGTGGGAACAACCAGAACCGTAACAGCAAAGCCAAGTCCTATGGCCGTGTTCATGCCAACCACGTTGATCTGAACGAAGCTCAAGACCAGCCTTCTACTGTGATGGGTACACTCCTCGTAAATTCAGTACCTGCATCTGTTTTATTCGATACAGGAGCATCGCATTCATTCATGTCAGAAGATTTTGCATTCAAGCATGGCATTAAATACGAGGAGATGAACACTTCGGTAGTGGTAAAAACCCCCGTGGGACAATGTCAAACCTCCATGGTTGGCGTCGACGTCCCCGTGGAAATCGAAGGGCTGGAATTCTATGCCGCGCCCATTATCCTGAAGACGTCTAACATCGACCTCATTCTGGGGATGGATTGGTTGAAAGCGCATACTGCTTCCATAGTTTGCGCCACTAAGACCGTCCATCTGCTACATCCTTCAGATGAAATAGTTACATACCACGCTCGCCTGGTGCAAAATGCCGAGGCAAGGCTTTATGCCTTGAATGCATTGAACTCTGCACCACTCGAGGGCATCGAAAACATCCCCGTCGTGCGTGACTTCCTCGATGTCTTTCCTGAAGAACTTCCAGGGATTCCCCCAGCTAGAGCTGTCGAATTCGTCATCGACTTGAAACCAGGCACCACTCCTATTGCCAAGCGACCCTACAAGATGCCACCACATGAACTCCTTGAGCTTAAGGAGGAAATCGACAAATCTCTTCAAAGTGGTTTCATTCGCCCAAGTTGCTCTCCTTGGGGAGCACCTTCTCTCTTTGTCAAGAAGAAGGATGGGACAAACCGACTGGTCCAAGACTACCGTCCTATTAACCAAGCTACCATTCAGAACAAGTATCCTCTTCCTCGGATCAATGATCTGTATGATCAACTGGCTGGTTCATCGGTGTTCTCTAAACTCGACTTGAGATTGGGTTACCACCAGATCCGTGTTCGTGAAGAGGATATCCCAAAAACCGCCTTTGTGACTCGTTATGGTTCATACGAGTACACTGTCATGTCCTTCGGCTTAACCAATGCCCCAGCCACCTTCTCTCGCCTGATGAACTATATATTCATGGATTACCTCGACAAGTTCGTCGTGGTTTATCTGGATGATATCCTGGTATTTTCCAAGAACGAAGAAGAACATGCTGAACATCTTCGACTTGTGCTGGAAAAGCTACGAGAACATCAGTTGTATGCCAAGTTCTCTAAATGTGAATTCTGGCTCCCTGAAGTAACCTACCTTGGACATGTCATCTCTAAGGATGGTATTGCCGTTAACCCTGAACGAGTTCAGGCTATTCTTGATTGGACTCCTCCGAAGAATGTCAAGCAAGTCAGAAGTTTTCTCGGTCTCGCCAGCTATTGCCGTCGATTCGTCGAGAACTTCTCCAAGATTGCCAGGCCTCTGACTAACTTGCTGCATAAGGGCGTCAAGTTCCAATGGAAAGACAAATGTCAGGAAAGCTTCCAGGCACTTAAAGACAAGTTGACTTCTGCCCCAGTGCTAGCTCCACCTGATACAAAGAAGGACTTCGTCATTTACTGCGACGCTTCCCGTCAAGGATTAGGCTGTGTCCTAATGCAAGAGCGCAGAGTGATTGCCTATGCCTCTCGTCAATTGTGCCCTCATGAAGAGAACTACCCAGTTCACGATCTCGAGCTTGCTGCTGTCATTCATGCACTGAAGCAGTGGCGGCATTACCTTCTCGGTAATCGTTGCGAGATATTCACTGACCATCAAAGTCTGAAGTATCTGTTTACTCAGCCAGACCTGAACCTCCGTCAGCAGAGATGGATGGAGACTGTTGCAGACTTTGACTTGGGTATTTCCTATACACCAGGCAAGGCTAATGTAATGGCAGATGCCTTGAGCCGCAAGTCTTACTGCAACCACCTCCAGGTTCATAAAGTTCAGCCCTCGCTCGTTGAAGAATTCAGAAAGCTGAACCTCCATATTGTTCCCCCGGGTGCACTCGCTCCCCCTCCTGAGGAGTTTCAGAAGATGAACCTCCGTGTTATTCCCAAGGGTTCCCTCTATACCCTGGCTGTCGAACCCGATCTCGTGAGCTCCATCAAGACAATACAAGGGTACGACTCTGAAGTCTACAAGATTAAGCGCGACCTCAAGGAAGGAAAGCCCTCATACTTCACTATTGCTGGTGATGGCGCCTTGTACTTCAAAGGCCGCCTAGTAGTGCCGTGTAAGGAGGAAAACCTGAATATGACTCGGAAAGTTATGAAAGAAGCTCATGATACGCCTCTGTGTATCCATCCTGGTAGTACTAAGATGTACCAGGACATTCGTCAAAGATTCTGGTGGTCTAATATGAAGCAAGACATTGCTCGCTATGTTGCCGAGTGTGACGTTTGCCGTCGTATCAAAGCAGAACATCAAAGGCCTGCTGGAACTCTGCAACCTATCTCTATTCCGGAATGGAAATGGGACCATGTTGAAATGGACTTCGTCACTGGATTTCCCAAATCTCAGAAAGGTAATGATGCTATTCTTGTCGTCATTGACCGGCTTTCTAAAGTTGCACATTTTCTGGCGGTCAAGGAAACTATCACTGCAAGCCAGCTTGCAACTCTCTACATGTCCAGAATTGTTTCACTTCACGGTATTCCACTGGTTATCAGTTCGGACCGTGGCAGCTTATTCACTTCAAGATTCTGGGCAAGTTTCCAAGAAGCTATGGGAACTCATCTATCGTTCAGTACTGCTTTTCATCCGCAGTCTCAAGGACAAGTTGAACGTGTCAACCAAGTTCTCGAAGATATGCTTCGAGCTTGTGTTGTTTCCTTCGGTAAGAAATGGGAGGAATCTCTCCCGTATGCTGAGTTCTCTTATAATAATAGCTATCAAGCTAGTCTGAAGATGGCCCCCTTCGAAGTGTTATATGGACGAAAGTGCCGAACCCCTCTGAACTGGTCAGAAACTGGGGAACGTCCACTCTTTGGTCCGGATATTATCCAACATGCCGAAGAACAAGTCCGCATTATTCGCGAGAATCTCAAGACTGCTCAGTCACGCCAAAAGAGTAACTATGACCGTCATCATAAAGACATGGTCTATCAACCTGGCGAAAAGGCCTATCTTCGAGTTACACCAATGAAGGGTGCTCACCGCTTCGGGATCAAAGGCAAACTAGCTCCTCGCTATATTGGCCCATTCACTATTCTCGAAAAGCGTGGAAAGGTGGCCTATCAATTGGAGCTTCCGCCGAACCTTTCTCAGGTTCACGATGTGTTCCATGTGTCACAACTCCGCCGTTGCTTCAAGGACCCAATCCGAGCAGTGGATCATGAAGTGCTCGAATTGCAACAGGACCTCTCCTATAAAGAGCATCCGGTCCGCATTCTCGACCAAGCTGAACGCCGCACACGCCAGAAAGCGATCAAGTTCCTCAAGGTCCAGTGGTCGAATCACTCTGAGGATGAAGCCACCTGGGAACGCGAGGATCGTCTTCGTGCAGAATACCCCGCACTGTTTCCTTCTACCTCCTAAATCTCGGGACGAGATTTCTTGTAGTGGAGGAGATTTGTAACACCCGGATAATCTTGCTACAGTAATCCTGCGCTAATCATGCCACGTCATCCCGATTACTGTTACTAACCTCGCAATAATCCGAAACCGTTCAAATTCTAATTCAAATTGCAATTAACAACAAAAGTTTTCAAATATTAAAACTAAATAGTTCGGGTTGTGCCAAATATTGCATAGGTAATTATGATGGAGAAACCACAATTTATTAAAATGCCTAAATACTTTAAATGGAATTAAAACAGAAAAGAAATTATAAAAGAAAATACAAACATAAAAAAAAAGAAGAAGAAGAAAGAAAGGGAACCCCCCCTCCGCTGGGCCACCCGGCCCAGCCAACGCCACCTCGCCGCCAGGCCGGCCCACCCCCGCGCCCATATTCCCCCCCCCCCACCCCTGGAAACCCTAGCCGCCTTCCTCCCATTCCCCACTCGCGCCCCCCCCCTTTTTTCCCCCGATCCAGATCGGATCGGGCTCGACGCCGCCGCCTCGCCATCATCGCCGTCGAACGCCGTCGCCCCCCCTTCCCCGCCTGGACCTCGCCGGCGCCCCTTCCCACCGGCCTGCCTCATCCTCGCCGCCGTCCCCGACGCCCACCCCGACCTACCCCGCGCCCGCGCCCTAGACCCTACGTCTCCGGTGAGGCCACGGCCTCCGCGCCCCTCCTCTCTCTCCCCCTCGCTCGCTCATCGCGCCGTGCCCGCCCCGTCTGCGCTCCGGCACGCCCGCGCCTCGCCGGCGCCCGCGCGCTCCTGCGCGGCCACAGCAGCAGCCCCGCCGCTCCTCGCCGCACCGCGCACATGCCCCGCTCGCGCCCGCGGTCACCGCGTCCACGACCACGCCCTGGCCTCCTCCCCGCACGGCCTGACGTTGCGCGCCACAGCCCGCGACTGCGTCCGCTCGCCCGAAGCACCTCGCCGCCGGCGAGCTCGAAGCGCTCGCCCTCGTCCGTTCCGGCCACTCCGGCCACCACCGCTCGATGCGCGACGCCGAGCCGCGTCGAACGCGCCCAGCCACAACCCCGCAGGCCCCCTGTGCGCGAAATCCGCGCCCCTCCCGAGCCGCACCGCCGCGTTTGGCTCGCCGGAGTCAACTCCGGCGCGTCTCCGGCCGGTGCCGAGCTGGCACCCACGTGGCACCGTCCCGTGCCACTGACATGGGGGCCCCGCCCCCCCCCCCCCCAAAAAAAAAAAGGGAATTAAAAATAATAATAATTAAATTAATTAATTAAATAATAATAATTAAATTAATTAATTAATTAAGGAATTAATTAATCTAATTAATCATAATTAGATTAACCTAATTATCTAATTAGTCTAATTAAACAATGATTAGTTAGTTAATCTCTGATTAGCTTAATCACAGAATGACAGGTGGGACCCACACGTCAGATTTGACCAGTCAACGCCCCTGTTGACTGCTGACGTCATGCTGACGTCAGCGTGCACTGTTTTGGATAATGTTATATTTAAATAATTAATTAAATTCCAGAAATTAATAAAATCTTTAGAAAATCATATCTTTTAATCCGTAACTCGGATTAAAATATTTTCAACATGAAAGTTGCTCAGAACGTCGAGACGCTTCCGGATACGCAACCCGTTCGTCCGCCACACCCCCCTAACCTATCGAACCCGCAACTTTCCCCCTCCGGCTCCTCTGCCCGAAAACGCGAAACACCGGGGATATTTTCCCGGATGTTTCCCCCCTTCACCGGTATCACCGTATACCGCGTTAGGGCACCACTAACGCCGTTATTTGTCATGTCATGCATCACTGTGCATCTGCTTGCTTAAATATTTATTGTTTCTCCCCCCTCTTCTCTCGATAGACCCCGAGACCGACGTTGCTGCTGCCCCGTTCGACTACGGAGTTGACGATCCCTCTCTCTTGCCAGAGCAACCAGGCAAGCCCCCCCCTTGATCACCAGATATCGCCTACTCTTCTCTATACTGCTTGCATTAGAGTAGTGTAGCATGTTACTGCTTTCGTGATTCCTATCCTGATGCATAGCCTGTTTTTGATACTGCTGTTGATACCTTTACCTGCAATCCTACTGCTTAGTATAGGATGCTAGTGTTCCATCAGTGGCCCTACACTCTTGTCCGTCTGCCATGCTATACTACTGGGCCGTGATCACTTCGGGAAGTGATCGCGGACATATACTATATACTTTACACTGTTACATTACATGTGATACTGTTCGGAGATGGGGGCTGAAGGGGCAGGTGGCTCCATCCCGGTAGAGGTGGGCCTGGGTTCCCGACGGCCCCCGACTGTTACTTTGTGGCGGAGCGACAGGGCAGGTTCAGACCACCTAGGAGAGAGGTGGGCCTGGCCCTAGTCGGCGTTCGCGATACTTAACACGCTTAACGAGATCTGGGTATTTGATCTGAGTCTGGCCATTTGGTCTATACGCACTAACCACCTACGCGGGAGTAGTTATGGGTATCCCGACGTCGTGGTATCAGCCGAAGCACTTCTTGACGTCAGCAACTGAGTGGCGCGCGCCGGGTTGGACCGCGTAACGTGACTTCCGTTGTACTGGAGGTTGCTAGGTCTGCTCACCGGCCGCGTTCGCAACGTGCAGGTGTGCTCAGGGCGATGGGCCCAGACCCCTGCGCGCATAGGTTTAGACCGGCGTGCTGACCGCTCTGATGTGCCTAGGTGGGGCTGCGACGTGTTGATCTCCCGAGGCCGGGCATGACCCAGGAAAGTGTGTCCGGCCAAATGGGATCAAGCGTGTTGGGCTATGTGGTGCACCCCTGCAGGGAAGTTTATCTATTCGAATAGCCGTGTCCCTCGGTAAAAGGACGACCCGGAGTTGTACCTTGACCTTATGACAACTAGAACCGGATACTTAATAAAACACACCCTTCCAAGTGCCAGATACAACCCGGTGATGGCTCTCCAACAGGGCATCGAGGAGGGGATCCCCGGGTAGGATTATGCTATACGTTGCTACTTGGAGGACTTCAGTCTACTCTCTTCTATATGCTGCAAGAAGGAGGCTGCCAGAAGCGTAGTCTTCGATAAGACTAGCTATCCCCCTCTTATTCTGGCATTCTGCAGTTCAGTCCACTGATATGGCCCTTTACACATATATCCATGCATATGTAGTGTAGCTCCTTGCTTGCGAGTACTTTGGATGAGTACTCACGGTTGCTTTCTCCTTCTTTTCCCCCTATCCCTTCTACCTGGTTGTCGCAACCAGATGTTGGAGCTCAGGATCCAGACGCCACCGTCGACGACGACTCCTACTACTCTGGAGGTGCCTACTACTACGTGCAGCCCGCTGATGACGACCAGGAGTAGTTAGGAGGATCCCAGGCAGGAGGCCTGCGCCTCGTTCGATCTGTATCCCAGTTTGTGCTAGCCTTCTTAAGGCAAACTTGTTTAACTTATGTCTGTACTCAGATATTGTTGCTTCCGCTGACTCGTCTATGATCGAGCACTTGTATTCGAGCCCTCGAGGCCCCTGGCTTGTATTATGATGCTTGTATGACTTATTTTTATTTGTAGAGTTGTGTTGTGATATCTTCCCGTGAGTCCCTGATGTTGATCGTACCCATTTGCGTGCATGATTAGTGTACGATTGAATCGGGGGCGTCACATAAGGCCCGCGACGAGCCTTGACAAGTGCACCACCGCCATAGCCGTCTCCATCTCAAACGATTGAGCTCGGAAGAAATAAACAAGTCTCCATCTCAAACTATCGAGCTCGGAAGAAATAAAATATAACAGATTGACACAAAGATGTACTGTATATGTGTAACCATGTGATTCACCTCACTATGCACAGTTAACTTCACTGCCGAAAGGCCAGTGCAACAGGCTGAATAGATATTTTTGAGAAACCAATGAGAATAGGCTGTGCAACAAGTTGTCATTTCACCTGAAATCCAATATGGAGTACATGACATGTTCCATGTCAAACACATACAGTCGTACTAGCAAATACTAGCAGGTACAGGGATTCAAAGCCATACAACAAGATCACAATCACATTGACTATGCAGATGCTGGTACGATGCACACTACTACAGACCCATGCACACATGATAAACTCCAGGTTCATTCATTCTACATGACTATAGTACAACCAAACAGAGCCAAATATACACTATTACAGACCAATTTAGCGGTCAATAGTCCTGTTGTATCACAACATCACCGGCATCCGCAACTGAATTACTCTGATCATGGTAACTCTGAGCTTGAGCTTGCAACACTGCCTTGTTTCAGCATCTCCTCAGCCGTGTTTCCAACACCTGCCCAATATCTCAAAATTAAAAGTGTATTTAAATAGAGAGTAACTGTTATGACCGGGCAGACTTATGCCCGTACGAGGCCCACCGGGCAGGTTTAGTTAGGGGCTTACCCCACAAGTTATCTTATTTTTATTCGCATCGTGGTTATATAAACAAGTTGTAAGACTCTTTTGAGAATTAAGAAATAAGACAAATCCTATTGCCCGGCTCCCAAAGGAGCCGGAACCCTAAACCCTAGCCGCGCCTCGCGCCGCCGCCGCCTCTTCTTCAGCGCGCCACGGCGCCCCGCCGCCGGCAGACGCGCTCGCGTCCCCGTCAACCTCCCTCCTTCCCGTACAACCTCCGCCCTAGACCCGGCAGGGTCCTAGCTCCTACCAATTTGGCTCGCCTCTTACCACCTCCTAGGCGCGGCACAGACATGGTATTACGCCCTCGAGCAGGACGAGGGTGGCATGACCCCTAGGGAGCGCTTTCGCGAGCTCTGCCTCCTTCGTTTTGGGCCACCGATCTGCGGGAGCCGACTGGCGGAGCTGGACCGCCTTCCCTTCACCTCCACGGTGCAGGACTTCGCTGACCGTTTCCAGGCCCTGGCATGCCACGCGTCGGGCGTGACGGCGCAGCAATGGGCCGAGCTCTTCGTCGGCGGTCTGCCGGATCACATCCGCGTTGACGTGGAGCTTCGGGGACCCAGGACCTCCAAACGGCCATGTACTACGCCCACGCCTTCGAGTGTCGCACGTAGGCCGTGCAGCAGGCGGCCCTGGCTCGAGGAGGCCGACAGCACGCCAAGCAGCCCCCAGCACCTGCACCGAGCCGGCCGCCCCCGGCCGCTCCGGCGACTACCACCCTGGCCGCAACACGGCCCTTCCGTCGACTCTCTTAGGCCGAGCAGCTCGACCGTCGGCGCCAGGGGCTTTGCTATAACTGCGATTAGCCCTACGTGTCGGGCCACGTCTGCTCGCGCCTCTTATACTTGGAGACGGTCGACTACGTCGAGGAGGACACACCCGCCGACGGCCTTGGTGAGTTGCCGCCCCCAGTTGCTGCAGAGGCCGCCCTCGCGGCCGCCCCGGTGACGGCGCTCGTGGTCTCGCTCCATGCGCTTGCCGGCATCAGCGACGAGCGGACTATGCTCTTGCCGGTGATGATTCACGGTGAGCGCCTGGTGGCCCTGTTGGATATGGGCTCCACACATAACTTCCTGCCCGAGGCTACCATGCGCCGCTTAGCGCTTCAGCCGACGGGCGGGGAGCAACTTCGGGTCACGGTGGCCAGCGGCGACCGCCTCCTGTGTCATGGGCTAGCGCGGAACGTGCCCATCACTATCGGCGACGAGCACTTCACCATCACGTGTGCGGGCATCGACTTGGGCTGCTTCGACTTCATCCTCAGCGTCGACTTCTTGCGGACCCTCGGTCCCATCCTCTGGGACTTCGATGCCCTGACGATGATGTTCTGGCGTCTTGGCCGCCGCGTCCGGTGGGAGGGCGTTGGGGGTGCCTCACCGGCGACACCGCAGCTCCAGCTCGCCGCGACCACCACCACGGTCGAGCATCCACTGTTGGATCACCTCCTGCAGCAGCACGGCGACCACTTCGACGAGCCGCAGGACCTTCCGCCAGCCCGAGTGTACGATCACCGCATTCATCTCCTGCCGGGATCGGCGTCGATGGTAGTACGGCCCTACTGATATCCTCAGCTGCAGAAAGACGAGTTGGAGCGGCAGTGCGCGCTCATGCTCGCCTTGGGCATCATCCGGATCTCCACATCACCGTTCTCCACGCCGGTTCTCCTCGTCCGCAAGTCGAACGGCACATGGCATTTCTATATTGACTCCGCACCCCTAATGCCCTGACTCTTAAGGACAAGTTTCGTATCCCGGTGGTCGATGAGCTTCTGGACGAGCTACATGGGGCGCGCTTCTTCACCAAGCTCGATCTCCGGTCGGGTTACCACCAGGTGTGCATGCACCCGGATGATGTCGCCAAGATGGCGTTTCAGACTCATCACGGCCACTTCGAGTTCTTGGTCATGCCGTTTGGCCTCTCCAATGCACCGGAAACTTTTCAGGCTCTGATGAACGACGTCCTCTGTCCCTACCTGCGTCGGTTTGTGCTCGTTTTTTGTGATGATATTCTTATCTACAGTGCTTCGTGGGCGGAGCACCTTCAGCACGTTGCCATCGTCTTCAACGAGCTTCGAAGTGCTCGTTCGGGACGCCTTCAGTTGCCTACCTCGGTCATGTCATCTCAGCCGAGGGGGTTGCCATGGACGTTGACAGTGTGGCGGCATTCTCTGCCTGAAAGATCCCGCATTCACCGCGGGCTCTTCGCGGTTTTTGGGCCTCGCGGTGTACTACCGGAAATTTATCCAGGAGTTCGGCCTCATCGCGTCACCACTCACGTGCCTGCTATGTCGCAACACCTTTGCCTGGGATGAGGAGGCGACAGCGGCGTTTGAGGCCCTCAAGGGAGCCCTCACAACGGGCCCCGTTCTTCAGATGCCTGACTTCGACTGCCCGTTCGTCGTGGACTGCGACGCCTCCGGTGCGGGGTTCGGCGCCGTCCTTCATCAGGGCGATGGACCCCTCGCTTTCTTCAGCAGGCCCTTCGTCGCGCGCCATCTTAAGCTCACGGCTTAAGAGCGAGATCTCATTGGCTTGGTGCAGGTGATGCATCATTGGCGGCCCTATCTGTGGGGTCGATCGTTCCGGATTCGCACGGACCACTACAGCCTCAAGTTCTTGTTGGACTAGAGGCTATCGACCGTGCCGCAGCACCAGTGGATTAGTAAGCTCTTCAGCTTCGACTTCACCGTCGAGTATCGCCTGGGCCACCTTAACACCGTGGCCGACGCCATGTCTCGTGATACGTATCCAACGTATCTATAATTTTTGATTGCTCCATGCTATATTATCTATTGTTTTGGACTATCTTGGGATTTATATTCCACTCTTATATTACTTTTGGGACTAACCTATTAACCGGAGGCCCAGCCCAGAATTGCTGTTTTTTGTCTATTTCAGTATTTCGAAGAAAAGGAATATCAAATGGAGTCCAAAGACCTGAAACTCCACGGAACCTGTTTTTGGACCAGAAGAAGCCCATGGAGTACCGGAAGCTCACCAGGGGAGTCCCGGGCTGCCCACGAGAGTGGGGGGCGCGCCCACTCCCCTAGGGCACGCCCCCTACCTCGTGGCCAGCCCGGAAGTCCACCGATGTACCTCCTGCACCCATATATACCCTCGTGACCTAAAACTTCCAGAACGGAGATTGGATCAGAAGTTCCGCCGCCGCAAGCCTCTATAGCCACCAAAAACCAATCGGGGCCCTCTCCGGCACCCTGCCGGAGGGGGCCATCATCACCGGAGGCCATGGAGGAGTATCCCGGAGGGGTCTTCATCACCATGAAGGCCAAGGACCAGAAGGTGGGGGCCATGGAGGAAGAAGCACAAGGGGGAGAACCTCTCCTCCTCTCTTCCGGTGGTGCCGGAGTGCCATCGGGAGGGGAATCATCGCCGCGGTGATCGTCTTCATCAACATCACCATCATCATCACCATCCTCATCTCTTTTACGCGGTTCACTCTCCCGCACACCGCTGTAATCCCCTACTTGAACATGGTGCTTTATGCCACATATTATGATCCAATGATGTGTTGCCATCCTATGATGTTTGAGTAGATATCTTTTGTCTTTGGGTTGATTGATGATCTAGATTGGTATGAGTTGTATGTTTTACTTTGGTGTTGTCCTATGGTGCCCTCCGTGTCGCGCAAGCGTGAGGAGTTCCCGTTGTAGGGTGTTGCAATACGTTCATGATTCGCTTATAGTGGGTTGGTGAGTGAACAGAAGCACAAACCCGAGTAAGAGGGATTGTTGCGTATGGGAATAAAGAGGACTTGATGCTTCAATGCTATGGTTGGGTTTTACCTTAATGATCTTTAGTAGTTGTGGATGCTTGCTAGAGTTCCAATCATAAGTGCATATGATCCAAGTAGAGAAAGTATGTTAGCTTATGCATCTCCCTCATGTGAAACTGCAATAGTGATTGCCGGTCTTGTTAATAATTGCCTAGGACAATTCCGCACACCGATCCACCATTATTCCACACTCGCTATTTATAATACTTAGTAATATATTCTAACTTCATGATAACAACACCTACTTTTATGTTTTAGCTCTCTGATACCTTGCAAAGTTATCCTCTTCATACCCACAACGTAGTTTTATTTCTCGTTGCTAGTTGGAAGCAAACGTTCGGTGCACGTAGAGTCGTATCAGTGGAAGATAAGGCTTGAGAGAATATTGATCTTACCTTTAGCTCCTTGTGGTTTCGACACTCCATACTTATCACTTCCATCTTTGGAAAGTGCTACGATGATTCCTTGCACTTGGGGATTATCATCTCGCCGTGATGCCGACCACGACACTGCCGTCGGCGACTCCGAGGGGGCGGCGCTCTGCATCCGCTCGGGGCCCTCTTTCTCCCTCTTCACCGACATCCGTCGGGTGACCGCGGCCGCGCCGGACGAGCTACTCCTTCAGCAACAGCTGGCTGCGCGGGAGCTGGAGAAGCCATGGTGCCTCACCGACGGTTTGCTCCTGCATGGGCGCCGTGTCTTCGTGCCGGCGCACGACGATCTCCGTCACCAGGTGCTGCTACTAGCCCACTCGGCGGGCCACGAGGGTGTGCAGAAAACCCTCCATCGTCTCGGCGTCGACTTCTACATTCCCGATGATCGGGCCCTGGTCCGCGATTGGGTGCGGTCTTGTGTGACGTGCCAGCATAACAAGACGGACAATGCGGCCGGCTGGTCTTCTCCAGCCCTTGGAGGTGTCGTCTCAGGTCTAGGCTGATATTTCCAAGGACTTCATTGAGGGCCTCCCCAAGGTGGACGGCAAATCGGTCATTCTCACGGTTGTCAACCGCTTCTCCAAGTATGATCACTTCATCACGCTCGGCCATCCCTACACTGCTGCGTCCGTGGCCCGTGCCTTCTTCGACAGTATCGTCCGCCTCCACGAGTTTCCTTCTTCAATCGTCAGCGATCGGGACCCGGTGTTCATGGGGCATGTCTGGCGCGATCTCTTCCAGATGGCGGGCGTGAAGCTCCGCCTGAGCACGGCCTTCCACCCTCAGACGGACGGCCAATTCGAGGTCGTCAACAAGGTGATTGCCATGTATTTGCGTTGTGTCACAAGTGATCGTCCTCGCGCTTAGGTGGATTGGCTCTTGTGGGCGGAGTACTGCTAAACACCTCCTATCACTGCCCTGCGCGCCACGCCATTTGAGGTGGTTTACGGCAGACTGCCCCCGCCCATCCCGCCGATTGATCCGGCAACGACTCGGACGGAGGCGGACGGCGATCTTCTGCGGAGCCGTGACGAGATGCTGGCGGAGGTCCGACAACGCCTCATTCAAGCCCAGCAGCTGGCCAAGCACTACTACGAGACCACCATCGGGAGGCGGAGTTCGCGGTGGGTAATTGGGTGTGGTTGCATCTCCTTCACCGCTCTACGCAGTCACTGGAGCCACGCGCGAAGTGCAAGCTGGGCCATCGCTACGCCGGGCCCTTTGCTGTCTTGGAGCGCATCGGGAAGGTGCCTTACCGCCTTCAGCTTGCGGCCGGTGCTCGCATCCACGACGTCTTCCATGTGGGGCTGCTCAAGCCCTTCCGTGGGAAGCGACATGTGGCCCCTTGCGCTCATCCTGCGACCTCCGATGGGCGCCTTCTTCCGGGACCAGAGAAGGTGTTGCAGGCCCAGCTACGTCGCGGGGTGTGGTATGTGTTGATTCAGTGGGCTGGACTTCCGGAGGAGGAAGCTACTTGGGAGCAGCGCAACGAGTTCCGCCAACACTACCCAGACTTCCAGCTCGAGGACGAGCTTTTTGCGCAGGCGGGGAGAGATGTTAGGACTGGGCAGACTTATACCCGGAGGATGCCCACCGGGCAGGTTTAGTTAGGGGCTTAGCCCACAAGTTATCTTATTTTTATTCGCATCGTGGTTATATAAACAAGTTGTAAGACTCTTTTGAGAATTAAGCAATAAGACAAATCCTATTGCCCGGCTCTTTTGAGAGCTGGAACCCTAAACCCTAGCCGCGCCTCGCGCCGCCGCCGCCTCTTCTTGAGCACACCACGGCGCCCCGCCACCGGCAGCCGCGCTCGCGTCCCTGTCAAGCTCCCTCCTCCCCGTACAACCTCCGCCCTAGACCCGGTAGGGTCCTAGCTCCTACCAGTAACACAAAGGTAGGTCATATTACTGGGCAATCTGTATATTGCTTATAGGAAAAGGTACGGGAAGAAAAGCTGGGATGAAATATTAGGTCCTCAATCAAACCACATGCATGGACCAAGGCATGCAAACAAAGAGAAGTGCATCCATAAAAGAAACTGAAAACTGTAAAACAATTGGAAGATTAGCTAGTGTAGTATAACAAATTTCTACATTGAACGGGAAAAAAACTCGAAAGGGGCACAATAGAAACAGTCACCAAACTATTCTCTGTCTATCTTCCACCATTAAACCATAAATACTAGTCCTCCAAAGAGGCATTTTAAAGGACCTTCGCCCACCATTTAAACTACTCTCTCATTTTCAAGGGCCTTTGTGCAATGTATGATGACTGCCAAAAGAAAAAATGTCACCACAAGATAAAACTACTCTGTAATCAATCACAAACTTGCTTCTTCGCCAACAAAATCAAAGGAAAAAAGGACCATTTCCTCAGCAACAAGTTTGCTTCTTCTCTTCAATAAGAGAACAAATCACACACACACACTAATTGAGAAGAAACAAGAGAGCATTGGCAGGTGAACATATTCAGCACAGATCCACTTCAGTATGCCAAAAGAATACACTTAGCTTTTTACATACTTTGTAACAGTGGGAGTTAATCAATGCTGGAAGTTGATTTTGACAGACCCTCTTGATCACACACATACAGTTGTAGCAGTAACAGGTACAGAGACTGGCAGGCATACAACAAGGATCACAATCAAATTGACTGGTTACGTACCTACTGAGAAATCAAATTGGTTGATAGGAAGATTAATGAGTTTTGCTCATACAAGGTACTCCCTCCGTCCCAAAATTCTTGTCTTAGATTAGTCTGGATACAAATGTATCTAATACCAAAACGTGACTTGATACATCCGTATTTAGACGAATCTAAGACAAGAATTTTGAGACGGAGGAAGTACTAAACTATTTCTTGTTAAACCTTGCTCTTATATGCAGAACAAGTTTGCCATTTGGCCCATTGAATACAGAATTTATTTTGGAGAGAATGAACCGCCGCCTGGCTGAAGAAATGGCGAGGAGATTCGTGAGGAGAATGGAGAGACAAAAACAGGAGGTGTCCAGAGCAGACGCTCAACCCAAACAAGGCTCTTCTAAAAAGGAAGTGCCAGTGGGTAATGGTGATCAGCAGTATGCTGGTTGAACAAGATCATATGTTTTACCAAGTATAATAGGTACTCATGGGTTCACTGCTTTTTAGTGATCTTGTGAACAGTAAGGGGTCATATGGAACAGTTTACAAGGCTAAGTTCCATCACACAAATACACAGTGGAAGTTTCTAAACTACTGGAACTCAGTGGTTACAGCAGGAGTTACTATATTTTACTCTTTAGTTTTATGGAAGAGGTACTATATTTTAATTGTCAACAAACAAGTGTTCTTTTCTAGCTACTAATTATACC
Organism: Aegilops umbellulata; assembly: GCA_032464435.1. NCBI lineage: Eukaryota > Viridiplantae > Streptophyta > Magnoliopsida > Poales > Poaceae > Aegilops > Aegilops umbellulata. Next base: position 383,509,297 of record CP136059.1, on the reverse strand, counting down.
AAGGCAGGATTTTAACAAACAGAACTTAGAAAGTTTAAGATGCTCCCAAGTTAAGCCACTAATTTGCATGACCCAGTGACCCATGTCTACTATTACCCCTTCATTTGCATGACCCAGCGATCCCCCTCCCCTCCTCCTCCTCCGGTGTCGCCCCCGCGCGGCGGCCGGGAGGCAACCCTAGCCCACCGCCGCTGGGTTCCCCAGCCCTCCTCCCTCGCCGTCGTCCTGGGCTCGGTCGGGCAAAGCCCGCCAGCAGCCGGCGGCGGCGAAGCGTCCTCGATCTCAGGCCGGCGCGGGGCGGCTTCCTCCGGCTTGGGCACAGTGCGAGCGAAGGGCGCCGCGGCGCGGCGGCGCGCTCCCGCCGTGGTGGGCGCCCCGGTGCATCAGGCGGCGCAGTGGCAGGTGGCGCGCGCGAAGGCGGCGGCGGCGCGGCTGGTCTTCGGCCAGATCTCACGGGCGTCATCTTTGACGGCGTGAGCCGTGGGCGTCGTGGCTCCGTCCTCTCGCTCGGCTGCGGTGCTCGCGAGGCGGGGTGGTGCTGCCGGCCACCGCGGGGCTGGCCGGGATCCGCCCGTGCCTATGGTGGGCGCTCGACGCCGGCGACTTGGTGGCGGTGGCGGTGGTGGTGGAGCGTGCCGGCCGGATCTGATGCTTTGTTTCTGGCGGGCAGCGCGGGTTGGGCATCGGCCCGGCGTGGCTGCTGCTCCGGCTGTGGGCTGCCGCGGCGTTTCACGGTGCCGTGGTGGCATCACGGCAGTTTGGCGGGCCGGCTGCGGCGGCGGCTGGTTTTTTAGCGTCGGCTCGTTTGTAGACGGTCCGTTTCGACTTGCGATCCCTCTCCCTCGTCGTCCGGCGTTGCCTTCGTCAAGCTCGGCTCAGATAACTGATTCACAAGAACATGTAAGCATGTAGGTACACCATCTATATATACACGTAGGCATCTGATGATGTCTGAACTACAATAGTTCAGTAAACTGATGTTAAGGTTTACCTGTTGCTCTACAGATATAGTAGGTGAGTACGTACATCCAAATTTCTAGCCATGAACCTACGCCAATTTTCCCAGCGACAATTTAGCTTACTCTCTTCGACAACAGAACAAATCCCTCCTTCATAGCCAAAATAAAATAAAATCACACACAGTGTTTCCAACCGCCATTGCAGTCTCAACTCTCAAACGTGTAAGAGTGCCTTTGTCCTTAGACTTTGAGACATTGCAGTGATTCTGAAACTTGGACATTTTTTAAGGGCCTTTGTCGTTAGATTCAACACATCTCTTATTTAGCCTACTGAGAAAATAAACACATGCTGTCAAGACACACAAGATAAATCCCAGTTTCATTGCTAGATCCGACAAACAAGCTCACCAATCATTGCCGGATGAACGCACACAGGATAAACTCCGGATGACCATATTACAACCAAACAGAGCCAAATGCACCCTGCTACAGAACAACTTATGGTTAATTGTTGAGTTTGTATCACCACATCCCAAATCGTCAACACTGCCTGACCTCCAGCATCCCGCATCAGCTGTTTCGGGTATTGGATATCTTGGGTTTAGCAACAACAGAAGGTTGCTGACTTGGATATGTAGTTACTGTCGCTGACTTGGTCATGTTGTTGTCTGAATGATAACTACTGTTTTTGCATTTGATGTGATTTCCATGTCCTGTGGCTGTGGCATACTCATGCTGGTGCCTCGCATCTTCGCTTAATGTGATGTTCATGGTCTGAGGCAAGATTTATGCTTTGTTCACTGCTTGATGCCATCGTCACTCATATTTACATTTTCTGTTGAAAAGGATCGGAAGTAAACACCGTGATCATATTTCCTTGTCCCGTGGACCCACCTGTCATATGTCTTCTAACTATAATTCAGCAGATTATTTTTAACAAAAAGCCTCCACTTCTGCAGTTTAAATTTTGAAGCTGATAAAGTTGTAAAATAACAGGATAAGTAGGAGATTAGCCACTAAAATAATACTATAAAATATATATTATCTGCTTACGCACATCTCACACACTGCACTTTGGTTCAAATAAAAATAAAATAATACTAGCATTTCCTGTGTTTTCATCCAAAAGGCTGGCGAGTTCCATTCTACGCTTGTAATTTGGCAGGCCCACAACAAGATGAAAGCCTTTTGACTTATTACAGAGTGTTAATTAACCTACTGATTGTCAAGAAACTAAACATCGATAATGCTCTCACTACATTACCCCGAAGATGCATCGATATTGTCAGAAGATGGCGCACAAGGTAAACTCTAGGACTGCTCTGTTCTACTCCCTCCATTTCTAAATATAAGACTTTTTTAGAGATTTCAATGCGGACTACATATGGATATATATAGACATTTTTTAGAGTGTAAATTCACTCATTTTGCTTCATATGTAGTCCATATTGGAATCTCTAAAATGTCTTATATTTAGGAACTGAGGGAGTAGATGACTATGACAGTCAACCTGTGGTCAACTCTCGAGTCGCAGCACAGTCTCACCACCATCTCAAATCTGCAGCACTGCCTGGCTTCCAGGCTCCAGCGTTCGCCTCAGCACCATTCAGACCATAGCCACTATGTGCTTGAGCTTGCAGCACATCCTTGTTCCAGCGTCTCCTCGGCGACACGTGGCCACTGTATCAAAATTAGGCATATTCAGTTTGTGGATATTCAGAGCTTGTTGTGGGCAAAGAGGGAACAAACGATAGTTCTTAGTATCAAATAACTACAGCTGAGTACTGTTTTTGCATTCGATGTGATTTCGTTGTCCTCTGCCTGTGGCTTACACCTGCTGGTATCTTCGGTCAATGTGATATTCATGGTCGGACTCCTCTGATGCTAAGTTTAGGCAACATTTATGCTTTGTTTCACTGGTTACGAGTTCCGTCGCTACCTCTCATCGAGCTCGGCTCAAATAACTGATTTACGAGAACATCTAAGGATGTATACGTAGGCATCTTGTGATGTCTGAACTACAAAAATTCAGTAAACTGCTGTGACGGTTTGCGTGTTGCTCTACAGACATACAGTAGGTGAGCACACACATAAAAAATGCAGCCAAGTTTGCTTCTTCTCTACAAAAAATCACGGCCAAAAACCGAAAGGGAAAGAAAAAGGACCATTTTTCTCAGCATCAGATAGCGTTGGCAGGCGAACATCTTCAGGAACCACCACCATTGCATCAAACATGCAAGAGTGCAACAGAAGCATGCCATATGTTTTACTTCAAGCGAATGAGGAGAGTGGGATCCCCCCCCCCCCTCCCAGGCCCCCGCGTCGCTCCCACAGGGGCAACTCGGGCGGCTCAAACCCTAGCCCGCTGCCGGGGCTCCCTCCCCCTTTTCCTCTCCCTCGTCGCCGCCGGAGGGGGTCGCCGGAGCGCCGCGCGGCCGCCGGGGATGGTGGCGGCGAGGAATTGGTTGCTCCTCCCCCGTGGAGGATCTCGGAGCCGAGGTGGCAACCTCAGGCGGTGGTGCTGCGTCGTCCTCAGCAAACGGCGGCAGCGGGTGCTGGCCGCCCATCTCGGCCGTGCGGGCGGCGCGGTGACGGCGGGCGATGGCTGTGGTGCGCGGTGGCTTTGGGGCACCCGCATCAGATCTGAAGGCATCTTCCTCTTCAACCTCTTGTCACCCTCGTCTCAGATCCGTTCTCCGGCGGCCTCCGGGCACCGTAGCCGTGTCTCCTCTCGAGGTGGGGGTTGGGAGAGGGGACCGGAGAAATCCGTGGCTGGCTATGCCGGCCTGCCGGCGGCGACGCCCATGGGCGTCGTACCCTACCTGTAGGCGCTGGTAAAAATGCCCCCTTTCTCCCTCCTCTTCCTCCCGTACGTGTTGCTCGTGGACCAGGTGAAAACCCAAATCCCTCGGGATTGGGCGCCATCACCCTCAAGGGGGTGTCGTCTTTGGTGAGCTCTGGGGGAAGTGTGCTTGTTCCGGTTGGGGTTGCTCGGTCTTCAGCAGCCTTGCCGTGTCGCTTGCTTCTCCTCGTGTGCAGATATCATGTATTGCCGATGCTTTCCTTGGATGAGCTCCAAGTAGTTTGGCGGTGGTGTCCTGGTGTGGTCTTCCGGTTGGCAACGGCGTCGGTCGTTCTTTAGCCTTCGGGTGGGCGTCTCCACCTTTCGACGGATCGGCGTCGTTCGTGCCAGGGCAAGGGGGCAGGGAGCCCCCTTCTGAGGTGGAGGAGGGCGACATCGACGGCCAAAGCCCATGGAGCTGACAACGGAGTTCCTCCAACTACGGTTTGGTTCTTCCCCAAGCTTTGCTGGTGCCCTGTGTGGTGTTCTGCTCGCTGTGGAGGGCTTCTTCGACTTCTAGCTGGACTTGTGCTTTAGTTTCCATATCTTCGCTAGTAGTTTGTAGTAGCCTGATAGCTTTTACACAGCACCATGTATCGGCTTGCTTTTTTGTTCTTTGTTTCCTTTGTTTGTTCGATGTAATCCTGGCCGGTTGATGGCTTTGTTAATTCAAAGCCGGGCTCTTCTAGAGCCTTCGTTCTAAAAAAATATATGAGGAGAGCGGGAGCACTTGTGACTGAAATTTGAACATCTGGAAGGGACTTGATCCAATAATTAACAAGTTCCAAGCCACACACTCGCAGTTGAAGCAAATAGCAGGTACAATGATTGGCAGACATACAACACAATGGCAATCACATTGACTGGTTACATATACTCTTAGTTAACCTACTGAGAAACTATGCGCCGTTAATGCTCTTGCTACCTAATCCGACCGTTCCGAAAAACTACCACAATTCGGAGACCTAACAAGAAGCTACCAGTTTTGTGCTAATCCGCCCCAAAAAACTACCACGGCCTTTAGAGCCAAAAGCACCCAACTAATGACCAATCTCTAGGCTCTAGTCTAACTGTCGCCATCTCCAATCCTCCACACACCGGGCATGACCGCCATCATCAGCATTTATGGGCTCTTCAGGTTGTAGTTCCTCCACACCTTTTTCCAGTGAATCTGAATGGAATTCAGGCATCGGTGTGGCTGGCACGTCCTGTGCCCTGTGATCTGGTTTAGTGTATGCTGATTTGAGTGTACATTTGTTTCAGTGTTCAAGTATATTTGCTTATTTCTAAAAAGAAGAACTTCCAGCAAATTATTTGCAGAAGTTCAAAATTTTAGGCTTTATATGAGGTGTAAAAACTTTTCATGCCCTTGCAAAGTTTCAGGACCATTTATGCAGAGGACATATCCGACAATCGTTCTATGACCATATCACACTCTCGTTACATTTTCTATTAAAGAGGATCATAACTGTTCTTGTAAAAAAGGATCAGAACTGACCACCGTGCCCCTATTTTACTGTTCACATGTTCTATAATTTTTATTCAACGAACAAAAATTGAACAGATGACCTCCTCGTCAAAATTCAGTCAATTTTGAAGCTGAAAGTTCAGATGCATGAATATCTCAAACCAGTGTCCAAATGAAATTAAACTTTCCCACATTCGCTCAGAAGTTTCGGGATACTTTTGAAATTTCTGTCAAAATTTAGTCCAATTTTGAAGCTAAAAGTTAGGAAACATGAATTTCTCAAATCAATGATTGAAATGGGCTGAAACATTACCATATTATTCATGTATGTATTATTCAACTTCTGGAATTATTTCAAAAATTCCTATGAACTCTGAAATTTACGTCAAAATTTGCAGCTGAAAATTGGAATTGATTATTCTCCCAATCTGCTCAAAATTTCCCAGATTGCTCACGTATATAAGATTAATTTTATGGAATCTTACCCGCAAAAAAAAATTATGGAATCTTGCCAGATTTTGCTGGGCATTTCACTTTTTCAGAACAGTTTTGAAGAGACCATTTGGCCCTGTTTGTGCCAAAGGTGCCAGATAACGCCAAAGGTACGTACGCTACTGATGACCAACATGTGGTTAATTTTCCGAGTGACAGCACAACATCAATTAGAACCATATCCAGTCCACACACCGGCCTGACCGCAAACAGTTTTATCATCATGATGGTGATCCCTTTGGGCTCTTGATTGAGCTTGCAGTGCCTTGGCACCTTGTTCCAACATCCCCTTTTTCAACATCTGTCTGAATTTGATACCTCAAAATTATGTGCATATTCAAGTTGTTGATATTAAGGGAGAAACATTGGGCAACAGTAGGCAAATTCTTTATGGGAAAAGGACGGGAAGAAACTGAATAGCTAAGATGAGGTACTAGGGCACAAATCAAAACACAAACAATGCTATAACAGTGACCTCGGCAGAATTAGAGAGATATAACAGCAAATTCTTCCTTCCATGTTGGATCTGCAACCCATCAAAATCCACAACCAACCATGTCGAATCGGCTAAAGCATGTTATAAAAGCCAAGCTAAGATAACTGTCACAGGCTCACAGCACAAAGCAAACTACCACCATCATGGAGCTCTCAGAGGTCTTAGTAGCGACAATTCACATAATCTGTCAAAAACCAGATAGGCAAAATAAAACCATCTCTCTTACTACTATCATTCAAATAAGAGCAAAACGTACACGCTAATCTCATCAACCTTGGCTGACATTCAAATAAATTGCAATCTGATGCGGCACAATTAGCAGAACAGCAGATAGATAACCATGCAATTCGCTTCTTTGTACACATAGCAACTTAGTTCCATATCACCTATTATGCATGTGCAGGATGAAATTGGCGTTTCTCCTTCATTACAGATACCTGACTTCATTCCACACACTTTATGTTTTAGCAATAGCAGGCACATCTATTAGCAGGAATACAACAACATCACTATCACTTTGATTTAATACAGAATCTTAATTACTTACTAATTGCACAGAAGCTTAATGCCAATGATGCTATCGCCACATTATGTGGCATAGACACCCCCATTGTTTGTCAGATCAAGCCACACAAGGCAAAGTAAACAACAGGTCAAATATATATGACCATATACGATCCAAAGCACCCTACTGCAGACCACAACCCTATCGCCAAGTTGCAGCACAACCTTAATTGGCACCATCTCCAATCCTCAACACACAGCCTTACCTCCAGCATCCGCATCATCATCATGATGGGCATCTATGCATAACCTTGTTCCAGCACCTCCTCCTCAATACCTGTCCAATATCTCAAAATTATGCACAACCAAAATGTATACATTCAGAAGCTTGTTTGCTGGAAAAGAACAAAAAGTGGTTCTTTATATTGGGTAACGACTGGCAAATTGCTCAAGAGGAAACACATGAAGAAGTTAGCAGAAGAGTTGTGGTAAAACACTAGGGCTTAAAACAAACGACACACATGTTGCATGGTCCAGTTAGTAATAATGACCTCAAAACACTCGCTTTGTTTGTTTACAATCATACTTTGCAGCACAAGAGTAAATACACAGCAAAATAAAAGCATGCAATAATTCAGAAATGAATCATAGAGAACTGAAAATTTCAGAAGAGAAATGTAGCTTCCTGCTGCAAGACTTCATAAATTACCTAGTAATTTACCACAACTTTACAAGTCGAGTCAACAAAAAAAACTCAGAGGTCTTAATTAGTAGCCACAATTGACAAACTAATTGCATTTGGCATGTGCCTTGGAGGAAAGGCGAGAAGTTCAAAATTTTAAACACTGAAAAAACACGGTGCCTCTAATTTATCTCAAGAAGTTCATTTCAGAATATTTGAGCAATTTTTTGCCAGGATAGTACTCCTTGCGAAATTGTTCAAGCTCACCCCTTCAGAATATACACAGCAGATGTGTTAGTGGTAGCAATTGCTCAGGTTTTTATTAGCAACCATACCAGCGATGCCTCTTTATTTCTTATCTGGAGTTAACACCATGCGATAAATTTATAGACAGGCCTGGCCCTAAGGGTGGCGAATGGGGCGGCCGCCCCGGGCCCCTGATGCCAAAGGGGGCCCCAGCAGGTGTGTTTTCCATACTGGGTCTGGCTGTCTACGTTGCAAAGTAGTAGAAGCGTCACAGGGCCCTGACCCCTGAGTAGCGCACAGCAGGCATACCAAATGGTTCGCTAGATAATGTCAACGTAGGCAATACACGTACTATCGCCATGTCAAGATCCTCTCCTGATGCGCTTGAATTGATCTTGAGGACCTCCGGTGACGGTGCCAAGAGTTGCCATCGCTGGCCTCCGCCTGGTATGCTTCGCCAACAAATGTGATCCTACAGGGAACAGGTCCAAGATCCACTGTGCAACAACTACGTGCTGACGGATCTAGACTACAACTCAACCCCAACGTATTCAGTTTAGGAAGATATGCTATTGGGACTATCATGACCAAGTTTGGCATGAGAAACTAATGATCTGTTAGATTTTAATTGAATTGATCTATACTTTTGTAACATTGCAGTGGTGTTCCCATACTGATTTTTTTATTTGGATTTTAGCATCGCACATCATCTAAGATGTTTATGCATCCGGCAGCAAGGAAAGAAAAAATGGGAGGAAACGAGCAGATGAGTTAATAGAATTATGAAGAGGGTCTATTGATGATTTTTTAAGAGTAATACGAGCAGCTGAAGAAATCCAGACTACTTGATCATAGTTTTCTTGGAGGAACAACTAATGTTAATCGAAAAGACAAGGGCTATTAACAATACGCGTCATTATGAGAACATATGTGATTCAACTACTACAGAATTTGCTATTCTTGACACGGAACCAATTTTACTCTAGATGTGTATGATCCTACAAACTGGAATTATCTTGATAGCAAAGCAATGGACATAAGATTGGAGAAAGGCCTATAAGAGAACTATAAATAGTGTTAGAAGAATATTTTTGAAGTTAATATGTAAAAAAAATATATGAAAGCTTTCGATGCACTTTAAGTATTTGTTGATAACATTTAATATACATGTATATTATATTTTGATGTTTGTATGAAGGGGCCCCATGTTCAAATTTCGCCATGGGCCCCCAAAATCTCAGGAACAGCCCTGTTTATAGATGGAAAATGAGGAAAACGTAACTTCATTCCTCATTAAATCTATCAAAAGAGAAAAAAAACGACTCCCACTGCCTGGAATGAATGTTTCTAAGGTCAAATAATCAAAGGTGAAAAGAATTTGACTTGTATACCTTCTTAGTTAGCTTGACCATAAAAACATTAATCTGAAATAATCATTGTGATCTAATCGCTTTTATGAATTCACCATGCCTCCAAAATGGTGCTCATAGTGTTCAGGATTGTTTCTCTTGTCTTGTTACCTTACAGTGGCATCCAAAACAGACTAAAAAATAAATTACAATCCATTTTTCATGTTCCTGAGCCTCATTAGCTTTGCCACAAACACAAATGAAGTAACATATATGAACATGTAAACAAGAATTAGCAATTACGATAGCCAACAATCAAGCATCTACAAGCTGTGGGACAACAATGAAGGGTAATAAATAACTAAAAGCAACAGAGATAGAGATTTTACCACTTGATATTGTCGGTGACGACAACGATGGTGGGTAGTTGCTATATGCGAAGCCATGCACTATTGAAGCACACACCCTCTCAAGTTGTAATGTTTTGATGTCCAACATGTATAAGCCTGGCTCAAGTGATGAGTTTCCCAAGTGATTCAGGACCAAGTACTTCCCCATTGAACCGTTGTCCATGTACTCACAGCCCAATGACGGTGAGATTATCTTCTCCTTCTGCCACTGGCTAGAACTCCCACCATTCTTTCTCCAAATAGTGTAAATGTGATGAAATGTGCCATACTCATATCCACGGATAAGCATCTCAGGCTTGCCTTCTCCTGCTTCGATCATAGTTATATCATTACTGGATGCATGTTTGGCTTCGGATGGGGGGTCGGCAAAGGAGAACTCCATACTCCGGGTGTCGAGCACCAAAATTTTCATTTCATACTCCCAGTCTGGAATCCAGTAAAAGCAGCCATACACGTATTGGCGCCAGCGCCAGCAGAAGAGTCTCTCCTCTAGCGACCATAACAAGCCATCTAACAAATCGATCCAACTACGGGATGCAGCGGCTCGCCATTGTCTGGTGCTGGAAGAAAATACAAAGGAGATGATGTTAGCTTCGCAGTACACCATACCCATGACTCTGAATGATGTCTCTTCCTCAGCTGCTGCCTCGTCATCATGGCCGTCCCCCCGGGGAACGAGGAAAGTCTCGGAGAGACCCGGGTTCGCAACCATAGCAGCTAGGTCGTCAGGGATTGGTGGAACCAGGATGTATCGCCGGTGCAAGGGGTCGCAGACCACCATTTCTCCACCCAAAAAACCCCGTCCGGCGCTGACTAGCAGGAAGCGGCCGTCGCGGATGTCCCGGAGGACCCAGCAGTCAGAAGTGGCTGGGGCGGGGACAAAAGAGAAGGAGAAGTCGGCGGCGAGGGCAACGGCGCTGGCCGCCGATGCGGAGGGGTGAGGAGGCACGGCGGGGTGGAACTCGAAGCCGCTATGCGGACTGAGCGAACTGAGGAAGCCGAGGAGGGGCGGGGCGTGGAGCTTGCGGTACCGGCGAAGGAAGGATCGATCGGCAACGACGCGGCGGAAGGAGACGCAGGCGGCGGAGGCTCGGACGAGATCGGCTGGGGTGGGCAGGTGGAGGAAGATTTCACGCAGGAGCTCGTCGGGGATCGGCAGAGTGGCCATCTCCCAGGGGGCATGCGGCGGCGGAAGGAGAGGAGGAGGGGACTGGTGGCGGTGGTCCGCCGCGTTGCCGTCCATGGCACCGCCGGTGGTGAGAAACCCTAGCTCGGTGGTCTCGATTTGGTTTTAGCACGGGATTGTGGGATCTGGGAAAGGAGCAGTTATGACTGGAATTTGGACACTGTGAAGGGCGTTTTGGAAAATGTACATCGGGCTGTTGCTCTTCATCGTGACGTGATTGCTGTCAAAAGAAAATTTTCACTGTGTGATGACGACTAAAAAAAAGAGCACCATCTCAGAAAACAAAACTGTAATGGATCAGAATTTTTTTGTATCAAAATGTCATAGTTATTTTTGGAGCATTGGAGCCAATGGTTTTAGCTTAATTCATGAGTGTCCTTAATTGTGGCGAGGATAGTATGTATACATACGCGAAAAAAAAAAAGGTATGTAAACATGTGATACTACCATTTTTACAGTCCCCCACCCCTTCCGGGTGACTCGGGCGGTGACCCTAGCGGCCGCCCAACTCCAACCCTCCTCCGCCACCCTCACCCGCCGCCGCCGGGCAAGCCCACATGGCGTCGGCGGTGGCAGGCCTCTCGTTGTCTCCCCTCCCTTGGTTCGGGCGGTGCGGATCGCTAGGTTACAGAGTGGCCTTCAGGTGGCGCGGCGGGTAGGCAGGCGGCACGCGGGTGGTTGCGGTGGGCGCGCGCGGATGGGCATCGTGTTCGACATCGTCACGGCAGTCTGATCTGGGGAGGCGAGTGCGCAGGGTGCCCAGGCGTCGCTCCCAGCACAGATCTGCGGCGTCCTCGTCGGGGAAGGAGAGCGGTCGGCGCCCCTAGCTCGGATATGCTGGGCTGCGGCCTCAAGTCTCCGCTGGTCTGGTGGCTTCTATGGGCAACCCAGTAGGCAGGCGGCCGTTTTGTCGATGCATCTAGTGCGAGCTTGGAGGTGTCTGCGGTGACTGTGGTCCGCCAGATGCGTGAGATCCGTAGGCCTCGGGACCCGACCTGGGTTTCTATGGTCTGTTGTGGGTGGGTCCTTGCTGCAGCGGAGCAGGACCGAGGTGTGATGCCGAGCTTGCTTGCCAGGGAGGTGGTAGCTGGTGAGCTGGCCGAGTTTTTGTTTGGGCGGGTTGGCTGCCGGCGAAAGTCGTACTCCGGTTGCGGCCGGAGTCTTTGATGGCAGCGCCTCACGGCATAGTTCCCTTGCTTAAGGCATCGACGTCACGGTTCTCACCTCCCTTCCCGGCTTTCTCCGAGAAAACCCTAGATCCGGTCTTCCGGATCGGACGACGGTGGTGCTAGTAGATGTGCTCAGCACCACTTTCCCTCTTGGGGGCATCATCTTGGAGGTGGGTCTGGCCAGAGGGTCTCGTGGCTCATGACGGTGGTTGACGGTGGCTCGCTGAAGGGTGTCTGTCAGGGTGTGTGGGCAGTTATGCTCCTGTGGCAATGATGACGGGGGTGATTGACATCGGAGACATGGCATTGGTTGGGTAGTCGGCTCTTCTTCAACGTGCCCGTGAGATTGTCACGGTTGTTTGTTGCTATGACGTCGAAGCTGCGGTGGCAAGGCCGGGTGGCATACAATGACAGGCAACCGATGGTCCGTTCGATGATCTTTTGTGGTGCCAACATGCCTAGTTCTTCTTTGTTTCTCCATCGGAGTCAGAGCTGCATTGTGTTGTCACGAGTGGATGGCGATCCGCCGTGAAAGTGTAGTGCTGATCTGCAGTGAATACCGCTGTTGTTGCCTTTTTTCTTTGATCTTCGGATCTTCCCATGTTGTTCTTCTGCTGCTTCCTGCTAAATCTGAATCAAGCGAGTAATTTTCAGGTGTGTGTCGTGAAGAGAGCGAGGTTGGCGCATGAGACCCGGTCAGATAGGTGCGCTAGTAGCTGTGTTCCAACAGCCCCCGCAACGGAAACGGGGTCCTCGCCGACGTTGAGGTTGGACCGAAACTCGACGAATACGCTGGTTGGGAGCCCTTATGAGAACACGTCGGCGAACTATGACGTAGAGGGAACATGAAGCACGCATACATCTTCAAAGGCCACACGGTCACAGAAAAAATGGAAATCGATCTCCACATTCTTTGTACGCTGATGTTGGACGGGGTTGGAGGAGAGGTATGTAGCCGAGATGTTGTCACGGTAGACGATCGTGGCACGTGTGGGCGGACGACCAATCTTCTGCAGAAGCTGTCGGAGCCAGCACGATTTGGCAAGGGCATTGGCCATAGCTCGGTACTCCGCCTCCGCACTAGACCTAGACACCATATCCTACCGCTTAGAAGCCCAGGAAATGAGGTTGTCACCGAGGTATATGCAGTATCCCGACGTCAAGCGGTGGATGTCGGGGCACTCGACTCAGTCGTATGCCATCATCTGGGACGGTGACGACGGACGAAGAAGCAGCCCGATGTGCGCAGTTCCCCGAAGTAGCGAAGGATGCGCTTAAGCAGGGTGACATGAGGATTGTGTGATGAGTGTGTGACCAGAAAAACCTGCTGGACAGCATATGCTATATCAGGGCACGTAAGGGATATTGCTGCGCTCCAGCTAGATTGCAAAAGAGGGAAGGCTCGGGAGCAGGATCAACGGAATGGGCGGAGATTTTGGCTTTTGCATCGATGGGCGTAGTGATAGGCTTGTGTTGAGCATGGAAGCACGATCGAGGATCTTGAGAGCATACTGTTGCTGGGAGAGAAAGAGACCGCGAGCACTACACTGGATGTTTATGCCAAGAAAATGGTGGACAACGCCGAGGTTTGTCATGGAGAACTCGATGGTGAGCAAGCTGTTGATAGAGGCGAGGAGGGTGGTGGAGCTAGTTGTGAGTATGATGTCATCTTCATATAAAAGTAGGAAGCCACCACCAAGCTGTGCCAGAGGATGAACAAGGATGAGTCAATGTGTGAAGCCACAAACCCCAAAGTGTTGAGGAAGGAGGTGAACCACACAAACCATGCAAGAGGCTCCTGCTTAAGTCCATACAGGGACATGTGGTATTTAAACATAGCATGGGGCATGCACCGTTGATGAAACCGGTTGGCTGCTAGTGTAGACGATCTCGTTGAGAGTTTCGTTGAGGAACACGTTCTTTACATCAAGTTGATTGATGGCCCAGTTGTTGCTGATGGTGACACTTAAAATGACGCGGATAGTGGTCGACTTCACCATTGGACAGAATGTTTTGCCATAGTCCACCCCTGGCTCTTGGGTAAAACCACCTAGCACCCAACGGGCTTTGTATCGAGTGAGGGAGCCGTCCAGATGTAGTTTATGGCAAAATATCTATTTCCTAGACATCAAGTTAACACATGCAAGATAAGTAACCAAACACCACACATTTTGTTTTGCACCAAAGCATTATACTCCTCAAGCATGGCATTGCACCAGTTAGGGTTCTTCAGGGCGGATTGTAGCTGGCTGGTATGGGAGAAATAGAGCTAGGAGATGTAGCTATGTCCATGAGCATGTGGGGTTGAAGAAACCCAAATTTTTCTTGGGTGCGCCATGTTATGTAGGTTTTTAAGTGGTGCAACAAGCACGACTCGTGGGGGAATGAGTGCATGCATGGGCGACGTAGGTGGTGAACAGGCTGGGGTGGGCCCTGCATGCATGCGGAGAGAGGTAGTGGGTGAGCGAGGCGCAATAGGTGAGGAAGATTCGCGGACGTGTGGGCTGGTGGTAGTGGGTGTGGTCTGGGGCTAGCGGGCGTAGGTGGTACATGCGCGTTGAGCATGGGGGTCATGAAGGGAATGGCAGGTGGGGCCAGTCCAAGGTATCCATGCATAGGCACGCGAGATGTTGAGGCGGGACATTTGGGAGCAGGTGGGGTGGGCGATCCGAGGTGGATTGTGGGTGGCAGTTGGGAAGGGGCCAGATTTTCTACATCTGGGGTAGGAATTTCTCGTGCGCCGGTGTGCCTCGGTGAGGTGGATGCAAAGGGAAACTAAATTTTATAGAAAACAACGTGTTGAGAGGTAATTACACGATGTGTTGCGAGATCTAGGCACCGATAACCTTTGTGTTCAAGAGTCATGCTGACAAGGACACAGCGGACGGAGCGTTGGGTTAACTTGTGGGGCATGGTAGCGTATAGGTTCGGGTAGCACAAACAACCAACGGTGTGAAGGGAAGAATAGTTTGGAGAGGTGTCGTAGAGCATGAAATGTGGGATATTGTTGGAGATGTCACGAGAAGGGTGAATGTTGAGAAGGTAGGTTGCGGTGTGTAGGGCTTCGACCCAAAAGAGGGGCGACATGTGAGCTTGGAGAAGAAGAGTGAAGAGAATGTGGTTGGTTGAATGTATAGCGTGCTCGGCCTTGCCATTTTGGGCGGAAGTATGGGGTCAAGAGAGGTGTAGGGCAAAAGCACGATCTGAAAAGAGCGTGCAGAGGCCGACGTTGAGAAATTCTCCACTGTTATCTCATTGTATGCACCATATGAAAACATGGAATTGGGTGAGCACATAGGCATAAAAACGCTCAAGGAAGGGACCACGTCGGATTTGTGACGAAGAGGGGAACTCCACAAAAAACTCTCGAGAAACTTGCAATTGGCAAGGTCCAAAGGTCACAATGGACGAGCTGAAAAGGGAAAGTAGTAAATGACATGGAATCTGGGAAAGGCTACCGAGCTTGATGACCTAATTGACATGCTTCACACGAACCACGGGGGTGGACATGCTTATTACATGATGACGGAAAGTTATGTGACATGCGACAAAGTGAGGCAGCTCT
The DNA here is from genome assembly GCA_032464435.1 of Aegilops umbellulata. Taxonomy (NCBI): domain Eukaryota; kingdom Viridiplantae; phylum Streptophyta; class Magnoliopsida; order Poales; family Poaceae; genus Aegilops; species Aegilops umbellulata. Next base: position 383,493,929 of record CP136059.1, on the reverse strand, counting down.
AGGGTGTCCTAATCTTGGATGCTAGAGGTCGCCAGCGTCTACACAGAGCTTACTAGAGTGAGTGTTGGTTCCTCCGGAGAACGAGTAGAGCTACCCGTAGCTACTGCACCTCATGAGCAGGGTTTGGGTGGCTAGATCATTCACAACAAAGCCAAAGGGCTAAAACTCATAGTGACAGAGTATACAAAAGTGATGAACAGCGATGAGATTTGTGACTACGTGAGGGGAGTAGAGGATGTTGGTATGGTAGAAGGGGTCGCAGTTTAGCTTGGCAGAACTAGTGGCAAGGATGGGGATATGTGACCCATCGATGCTCTAAGAGGATAACTTCGATCGAGAACAAAGCAAGCTTGGGTTCCCTGCGAGGTGCGACAAAGTGCCCGAGTCGAGGTACCATTCATCGTTGCCACCCTGCTGCTGGTTGGACAGATTGTTTACCATGGCGAGCAGGCTGGTCTGGTCCCACAACGGCTGTGAAGGTGGGTTGCTAGAGGAGGACGGCGCGCCCGGGTAGACCATAGGATAGGCATGGGCGGTGTTGCCGATGCGAGGCCCGAGAACACTAGTGGTGTTTGGAGGCACCCAGAGCGTATGCCCCTCAGGAGGGAAAGGCGCGCCCCATGGCGTGAAATATCCCATCCAGGGAGTTTTCCCCCAGCACCAGATGCGCCTGGTTGCGCACACCAGTGCGGCCGTCGTGCCCCTGGCCGCGTCCACGGCAGCGCCCTGGCCATGACCATGAGCATTAGCCCTTGTGTCCGTCGACACCTTGTGAAGATCACCATCGTTACTTGAAGAGGAGCCATTGTACCGCCGCAGCCGATGAGCCCGATCGTGAGAATGTTGGAGCCATCTACGCGATCACGACATCCTGGGTGATCTCCTCAAGAAGAAGCCGCGAGCGGGCCTGGTTGAATGTAGGGAATGGGGATTGCATTAGTAAGACCGTGGCTATCACCTGAAATCATCGAGAGAGATCATGCAACATCTCTAGCGTCAGCGTCCGATCAGTGATCGGCTTGTCAACGTCCACCAGTGCCTTGAGCTGCCGATAGTAGTCCGCGACTCGCATATTTCCCTGTGTGAGGGCGCGGAAATCTGCGACGAAGTGAACCGCCTGGGCGGGCTGGTTGGCTATGGAGAACTCGCACAGTTGCTTCCAGGCGTGTTACACCATGTTGTCGTCACCGCGATGACCTCGTAGAGGGCATCAGAGTGGCGCTCGGTGGAATACATGGAGACAATGTAGCACAAGAGCTCACGCCACTTGGTGTAGCTGGCGGACTGGACGTTTAGCTTGAAGGTGATGAGGCTGCTAATGTTGTTGAGGTTGTGGATGGAGGGGATGGCGGCGGACGTGGAAGCCGCGACTGCGGGAAGAGCGGGAGGTGGGACAAAAGGCATCACGAACATGGCAGAGGAGACGGCTGCGGGTGGGGTCGTGGCGACGGGGGCGATGAGCTCGGGAGAGGTGAGGACTGGATGGGGAGGGGTGGGGCTCATGACATCGTCTCGTCAGAGGAGGAGTCACTGGTCTCCATGGAAGGTAGGAAAGAGGCTCTGTTTACCAATATGAAAGGTGATCTTCATAGTATATTGATCATAGTATAATGGCACAATATATGCAGAGTTGTACAATAGCCTGAGCGGTACTCGAGGATGACATGCTTAACAAACACAGGCAAGGCATGCTTCGTGAAAAGCACGAGGTGGGTGTGTGAGACCCGGTCGGGTAGGTGTAGTAGTAGCCGTTTTTCAACCCCTTCTCGTTGAACCTAGGAACAAGTACTAATAATCCAGTGGGATTGTCTTCTCCAATTGCCACTTTATGGAACTCTCACAGTTGGTTGGTCTAATGATATAGTTGACGTATTTCACGATGACTATATTCACACATAACCAATAGAAGCACCTATAGGTGTATTGGCAAGAGTGGTAGAGAATTGGAACTTTCAACGGCGTCAAGCCAACAAGCAAATGGCTCCAGCTCTGGGAGGAAATGGCTCATCACTGTCTGGTCCTAGAAGAGAAGACAAAGGAAACCATCTTAGTTGAACACTGCTCCATCCAGACTACCCTGAATGATGTCTCTTCTGCAGCCCATGCCTCCTTGTCATCGGGGGGCAAGAGGAAGGTCCCGCGGAACCGGTGCGGTTTTCTACCGGGTACGTCCTCCACCAAAGCAGCTAGGTCATCACGGATCGGAGGAAGCAGGAGGTACCGGCGGTACAAAGGGTCGCACACCCCCATCTCCAGGAAGAGAACGTCATAGTCACACTAGCGGTGCCTATCGAGGAGGATGTGACTGTTGCACATGTCATAGACGGGCCAGTCGCAGGCAAGCTGGGGAGGAAGTAAAATGAGAAGTCTGCGGAAAGGGTGGTGGCTCTGGCTGCCACCGCAGAGGGGTGAGGCCTGATCGTTGGGTGGGAGGACTTTGCGTTGGAATTCGAGGAAGCCGAGTAAGGGCGGGTGGTGGAGCTTGCGGTACCGCCGGCAGAAGGAACGTCGGCGGTGGTCCGACTGAAGAAGACGCAGGCGACGGAGGCGTAGGCGGATGAAGATTTCCAGACTTGCGGCTGGCAATGGCGCCGGCTTCGAGAAGAGTAATGGAAAGTTGGAATGGAAGGGGAAAGCGTTGATGTGTACTGCTTCCTAAATGGGCTAACAGACTATTTTTTGAGAATGGGCTACAGGCTTAGGCCTGGCCCATATGAGAACAATGTTCCATCCTTGACATTCTTTTTTCCTTTCCTAAAAAAACAAATAATACTAGTATTTTTTACAAGAAAAAGGATAAGTAGGGTGACCTAAAATTATTCAAAAACTAGGACATGTGTCGTGCGTTGCAACGTATGAAAAAAAACAATTCCATCACGTGATCATGTAATTTGTGTCGAAGACATGATTACCCCCCCCCCCCCTGATTATAGATATACAAGGTATTTATATGCAGTCACTAATATGCATACTGAAGGAGGTCAAACTGGACAGTCGCAAACATGTATATTATAATAATTACATAGATGATTGAGAAAACTAACTTCACGTAGTAAAACGGTTTAATCTGTTGTGATCTAATTATGGTGATTATAAATTCAGCTAGGTAAAGAAATGGTAAACATAGTGCCAGTAAATTTTCGAAATATAGCAGATAATCTTCATATAGTGGACGTGGCATCGCTGCGGCGGGTTTTAGGGGTTCCATATGGTATGCTTTCAACTCCATGGATTGATAAATGTCAACAATTGCTGGTAATGTCAGTTAATTATCTTGTATTGTGCGAAAGAGATTTAAATTGTGAGCAACATTCTTGTACCGCGAACAATATGTCAATATTACACAATTGGTATAGTTAAATATGTTCAAGAAAAATTGGTGTAACCGCGCTACTGGGAAAAGACTTATAAATGGCCTTAAATTAGTGGCAGACATGGATAGGAACCTGCCACTGCTATTTTGGAAACGTCTAGTGGTGGGCAATCAAGCGGTAATTGATCAATGGACGCATCACACGCCTACGGGAGCCCCTGTGTCTCGCTTGACTCGAGAAATAGGGCAGCCTTGCTTGAGAGAGCGCAAGATTGGGCCTAGCCAGCTCGCGATAGGCCACAACCTCGTTTTTTTCTTAAAAAATCACCTTTTTTTATTTTTTCTTTCTTTTTCAATTATTTTATAATTCCAAATATTTGAAATATATTTACAAAAACACTCTACAGAAAACATTTGAAAAATGTTAATCTACATTTAAAAAATGTTAAATATGTATTAAAAAATGTTTCTTGTGTATACAAAAACTCTAAATAAAAAATATACAATGTGTATGGAAAAAGTAGATAATGTACTTAAGTAATGATAAACAAGTATTTTAAAATATTTTAGATACATAAAAAATGTACAATGTGTATGAAAACAGGTACTCTTCAAAGAAAAATATTTCTAAAAATAGTAATCATCTATTAAAAATGTTATACGTGTACAAAAAATGTTCCCAATGTATACCAACAATTTAGACATGTTTTAAAAAATAGACATAGAAAATAATTTTTATAAAATATTTACTGTATATCATAAAATGTTACTCATATATTTTAAAAAATACTAAATGTGCATAAAAATGTTCCTGGTATATACCAAAAATGTACAATGTTTATAAAAAATAAATCATCAAACAATTTTGTTTAAATGTGTATCATCTATTTCAAAATTTTAAACATGTAAAATAATAATTATGATGTATACTAAATTTTTTTGAACTTGTATTGAAACATTTAAACAAAGAAACATAATTTTTAATAAATATTTACCATGTTTAGGACATCTCGCTGAAGGTAGTCGCCCCATTAGGCCGGCCCAACGTGGACAATGACTGGGGTTCGTCAACGGAGAACTCCATCCTCAGGGTGTCGAGCACCAACATTTTCAAATCGTACTGACAGTTTGGCAGCCAGTAAAAGTAGTCACACGTACATTGGCGCCCGTAGAAGAGTGCCAACCCAGTCGATGACACGAAGCCAGCTAACAAATTGGCCCAACTCTGGGATGGAATGGCCCGCCATTGCCTAGTGCTGGAAGAGAAGACAAAGCCCACGACCTTAGCTTCGCACTGGACCATCCAGAACACTCTGAATGACGTCTCTTCAGCAGTTGATGCCTCATTGCCGTCGCATTGCGGAGCGAGGAAAGTCTCGCTGGAATGCGGCCGTATTCGCATGAGTGGGTCTTCCACGGTAGCTACTAGGTCACCGGGGATTGGAGGAAGCAGGAGATACTGCCGGTGCAACGGGTCACACACCGCCAACTCTGTGAAGACGACTCCACGCGCACTATAACCTTCCCGCCGTCTCGGCTGTCCCGGACGGCCCAGCGGTGAGCGGGGCGGGGGCGGGGACGAAGGAGAAGGAGAAGTCGCCGGCGAGGGCGAGGACCCGAGCTGCCGGCGCGGAGGGGTGAGGCGGGACCGCGGGGTGGAACACACGGTCACCGTACTGGAGGAAGCCGAGGAGGGGCGGGGCATGGAGCCTGCGGTACTGCCGGAGGAAGGAGCGGTCGGCGATGAGGCGGCGGAATGTGACGCAGGCGGCTGAGTTGAGGACGAGGTTGGTCTGGTCGGGAATGCGGCGGAAGATGTCCAGCAGAAGCTCCTCTGGGATCGGCGGCGAGGAAACTTCCCGGGCACCATGCGGCCGCGGCAGGGGATGAGGAGGGGACTCGGGGTGGTGATCGTCCGCCGCGCCGCCGGCCATCCCGCCGCCGATTTGGGATCTACGGAGGGCACGGCACGGGAGTGAGGAGTGAGACTGTGAGAGGATTTGGGGGAACAAGAAACGGAGCCGATGTTGCTGCAGGGCATTCACGCACATATACCAAGGGAGAGGCCCAACCCCAAACTCCCATCCAGTTCGTTGCTTACGCATCGAACGGCCACAATCTGTTGGGTTGACATTTGGTACTGTTTTCATGAGTGGATGCAAATCTGTAATATTTTGTGGTCCTCGATGACAATTTGATCACTTCGACGTGACAACATAATTAGTGTTGGGTTTTTTTGCCAGTATAATTCGTGTTGAGTTTAGGAGAACGGAAGAAATGCAACAGACATTGTATCGATCATAGACATGGACATAACAAGAATGGTAACCCCTTCGTCATAATGTTAGCAAACCGCCTGCCTGTTGAAATGTGTACAACGTGAAGCTCACCCAGTGCAACTTTCTCACGGATGAAATGCACACCGAGTCTAATGTGCTTGGTACGAACAATGATGCACTGGATTCACAACGAATACGTTATTGTAGTACCACATAGTGGCATTGGCAACTAGACTGTGTGGCTTATCGAAGAGTTAGCGAAACCAAAGGGTCTTCGTAATGATGTTGGGCACAACACAATATTCTGCCTCCACACTAGAGTGTAAGACCGCAGCCTGCTGCTTGAACAACCAAGGTATCAACAAGACGCCGAGGAACACATAGTAGCCATTGGTGGAGCGGTGTGTGACTGAGCAACCGACCCAATCAATGTCCGAATAGGCAACGATGTTGGAGCGCAAAGAGCCGAAGAGGGAAGGAGTCCCAACAACACCGCACCGCAAGGGCCCATCCCGTTCGTTGCTTACACATCCGGCGGCCACAATCTACTTGTGATCAGAATCATGTCCCTTATGTAAATAATGTTCTGTTGATGTTCTTTTACGGTGTTATGATGTTTGTCTGCACTGCAGCAGCTGGTAATTAGCTGAGCCTGCGAGCAGCAACCTGAACTAAGATCACTAATTTGGAGCTTGGATTGTTGCAACGGTTTGCATGTAACCCCTACAAAAATATTGTTGATGAGTACGGCAGAAAAGGGGGGGGGGGGGGGGGGGGGCTGGGTTTCCTTGGCTTTCATCAACGCCGCCGCCGGTCTGCCTCGTCTCTGATGGCCTTTGGGCCTTTGAGGCACGGTGGACCTCGGATCCTCGCCTACGAGAAGGAACCTACTTCATTTTTGTTTAGAGTTTTGTATTGATATAAGGTTTGTGTCCCACTCATAATACCGTTGTGGAGATGGAAGAATGTCCTTTCTGCCTCGTACTCGCTCCGGCAGTACTTTCAGCAACAACGGAGGGCACATGAAAGTTTGGACCAATGTTTTTTGTTTCTTTGACTTTCATCAACGCCGCCGCCGGTCTGCCTCGTCTCCGATGGCCTTTGGGCCTTCGAGGCATGGTGGACCTCAGAGCCTCGCCTACGAGAAGGAACCTACTTCATTTTTGTTTAGAGTTTTGTGTTTATATAAGGTTTGTGTCCCACTCAAAATGCCGTTGTGGAGATGAAATAGTGTCCTTTCCACCTAGTCCTCGCTCCGGCCGTACTTTCAGCAACGACGGAGGGCACATGAAGGTTTGGACCAATGTTTTTTGTTGGATTTGACGGTTTATGGATGTGCAATGTCTGCCTGGGCATTGGCTCGAGCGGCACTGGAGGCGCCCCGCCTTGTTGCCCTGGCATCTATTTGGAGGTCGGTGGCTATTTAGGTGACGGCCATGAATTCTCGATGCCCGGCCTCTCTTCTACATATTTTATGGTGGAGGGTCAGTTTTGAGCGGCAATGCTCGACGGCACAAAAAAGGTTTGGCCATCTCCGGCAAGGAGTGGCGGCGCCCACTCATTCCAAAGGATAAAGAGGATGGAATACCCAAGGACCCTCGGCAATTTTTACTCTTTGCCAGGGTGAGTAGATATTACCGGAATTTGTGCCTTTTTCAAAACATACATCAAAATTGCGAGCCAGGTATCAACATTACAAAATCAAAGAAACAAACAGAAGCATTTTCTCAGCAACTAGTTCGCTTCTTCTCTTCCAACATAGAACTAATTCAGAAGAAAGAACAGAGATGTCTTCAGGACGCCGGCAACGAGCGCCATCGCCCCACAGCAGATGCCAGACACTTGCGGTTGTAGCAATAGCAGGTACAGAGACTGCCAGGCATACAGCAAGAGCACAATCGAATTGACTGGTTGCCTAGTCTTAGTTAATCTACCGATGGTCCAGAAACTAAATCTTGTCAATGCTCTCGCTACCTAGACCGACAAAGGCACACAACATAGACTCCAGGTTCATTCTAGATGGTCATACTACGACCAAACAGAGCCAAACGCACCCTACTATAGAACAACTAAAGTGGTTAATTGTCAAGTTGCATCACCAACATCTACCTGACCTCCAGCATCTGCATCAGCACTACTCTGGACTCCGCGCTTGCGCTTGCAACACCGCCTTGTTTCAACATCTCCTCCTCAGCCTTGTTTCCAAGACCTGTCCAATATATCTCAAAATTAAGTGTATTTAAGTGGGACATATTCAACAACTTGTGAATAAAGAGGAACAAAATGTGGTCTTAGCATTCGCAACATGGACGAAGACATGATGCTGTAAACCAATCAGTAGGTTCATGTTCAAGGACTCCACAACTTACCTAGTACTCCCTCTGTCCCAAAAATCTTGTCTTAAATTAGTGTTAGATGCATCGGTATCAAGACAAATCTAAGAAAAGCTTTTTGGGAACAGAGGTAATATATCTGCCGATGTGATTTTGAATCTATCATATAAAGAAGTGAAGAATACATCTCAGGTTCATTGAGTTTCCACGAATTACTCCATGAATGAGATCATGGCAAACCTATGCAATTACACATTAAGATAATGGTGTACAAATTCTTTGTTTTATACATGTGAACATGTAATAATGAGAAAGAATATTGCACATATTTCAGCAAATAATCAATGGAATATAGATAAGGGGCATGAGTTCATAATGTTCCAAGTAGTATTACGGAACATATAGCTTTGTTTTATAGGATAGACATGGTAGAAATTATTATTTTTTAGTTTTAGGATAGTTATTACAAATGTGCATGCACTCACAAGTCACACATCTATTTCTTTCTATCCCACTGCTATCTCGGTCCCTATTATGTGCACGCCCTCTCGCGTCTCTGTTTTGTCAATGAAGAAGCTCTTGACATTCTTAATTAATAGAACATTCACCACAAACTTCTTTTGTAATGACTCTTCCTTTTCTAACAGCATGGTTTGTTTAATGGCTGTTTTCTTCTTCCTTTGGCATAGTAGATATAAGCAATGTAACATGATGAGTATCGGAGACTACATGTTTTTTTTTTTGCTGAATGAATGATTAGCCTCCAATTGTTTCTCCTTTCTAATGCATAGGTTATCCCTACATTTGCATTTCCATTATCTAAAAACTCAGATCAAACCTTTCAAGTCACATCTTAAAAAGAGACTTGGGATTCTGTCTACTTATAGCCGTAAGATGGGTTTTTTCAATGTATTGTGCCTCCTTAGAGACCATCCTTTATTTTGTTGAGATGTGGAACAACTGCAAGACTCGTGCTGCTATTAATATGGAATAAAAGACAGTTTAATAAGTTGTAGAACGTTCAATCCATGCAAAAGTGGCTTGTCACATTCTTTTCTTTAAGTATAAAATGAATATTAAAATAAATCGAAACAGAAAACTCAATCAGTACTTTCTCGTTGTTCAAGCAAAACAACCACAAGGCAGAGATCAATACATAAGACACGGTCAATTGGACAGCGATGCTTTCTACGCTGAACTATCTCTCTGCTAGAACCTTATGTGGAGTACCCTAGAAATAACATGGATGATACATCCCAATGCTAGGAATCGTTCAATTTTAGAATTACTCGGAAAAATTGAAGCCATGCTGCAAAAGGGAGTTGACAAAGTCATTAACATTTTGTTTCTAGAACTTTATCAAATGTCTTATCAGAACAAAACGTAAATGTGATATATGAAGGAGTTAAAGAAGCTAACATGTATTGCAGTAATATATTTGTATGTCTGTTGTGGTGATTTCTTTGTTTTTGGAAGATTATTCTTCTTTTAGTTTTCTTCTCCTTTTGCTAATATGTTGATTACAAGAAAAAGAACTATTCCCTGACGTGCTGGTGAGCCAACAAGTTTGTGTGTGATAAATGATGCTTGATGGAGTTTGTTTAGGCAAAGGGGTACCACACCGAAGAAGGCATCAACTGGGAAGTGCACATGCAACCATCACCATGGAATAGCTAATTTTCAACGGCATAAGTGAAATACTTCAGAAGTTGGTGTGATCGAGATCGCACAAGAGGTGTGTTCTATTGTGGTGGTGACAGCCGAATTGGAAGGCAACTTCAGGTGTTTTCGTTAATTAGTTGGGTGGTAGTAAGTAGTTACATGTTCAGGCTATGTAATTCGTTCCTATGATGAGTGCTGAATGGAACATGAGTCATCCAATCCAATTTGCCAGTCGTTCATATGCATCTTGTTGTAGGTGTGGTAACATCTCATTCTGCTAAGTAATTTTGGTTTTTCCGTATTCATACATTCAGGTGCATTCAGTGCTTTCATGGTACAAAATAATGTGCCTGCAGGTTCTTCTGTTGTATCCAGCCGGTAAGATGGTGTAAACCTGAATAGCTAAATTTTGTATCTCTGTGTGAAGCTGAATAGCTCAACTTTGTATCTCTATCTCTATGTGAATCCAAATCAAGTATATTTCTCATCGTTCAATGGAAATCCTAATTTTGGTCCAGATGCTGTCGAACCGTACGTGTTGCTCATCCTACCTATGATGACCAGGCAGCCACGTATGGTGACTTGTGTGCGCGCTGGCTTCAAGTCACTGTCTTCGTCATACCGGAGAGATGGATATAACATTAAGTAGAGAAGCGTTGCCACAGGCGTGCGCCGTGTGGTGGAGACAGAGATAACCCGACAGCGCAGACACGGACCTTCCATCTTGGACCGGAAATTTTCATCTTTCAACTCAAGTTCTTAATACAACTCATTCATCTATATCTATATCTATACCAATATAAAAAGATCCAAATAGGCAGATCCAAACCATCTCAATCGTCAAATCATGTTATCCAACGGTTCAAATCGCTCCAATGTTGAGCACCAAACACGTTTAACGCTCTAATTACCTACCACTCCATTGGTTATAAATATGTTTTGACTCAACACTATCCCTTAAAATCTGCTATGTAATTAATATTCTACCATCCCGTGAAAAAGTAATTGATATCTTACCAAATACCAACGTGCAACAGATATATCTTACCTAATACAACATGCAACTAATATCCTACCCAATATAAACGTACATTGCACGTACATTATCACTAGTAACGAGGAAATCACACAACAAGCTGAGTCGGCGCACTTTATGATGAGCTACTCTGTGCAGTCTCATGTTCTCCTCTTTGTAGGAAAAGGAAACTTAGCGCTGCGTTGAGTACGTGAGACAAACAAGCGTATTATTTAGCAGGCGGCCGAACATATGAGATGTCCGTCCTTTTTCCCTAGATTTAATGCTCGCGGTGAACTAAACTGTGATTGGATGGTTATTAGGACATCGGTATTCTTAACCCACTAGGGTTCAAGTCCTTTTTTTTAGACTACCAAAAAGGCCCGTGCGTTGCAACGGGAGAAAAGATTAAAAAAAACACACACGCCCCTAACCCTGTAATAATGACTCAGTACCACAATAGGTCCATGTTTTTATTTCAACATGGTATCCCATCTGTGTTTCCTCTTATCCACCTTCCTACCCTCTGCGACAACATAGTTTAAAACACCAAACCGGTAATCGAACCGATGACGCCGTCGGTTTAGGATTTTATTGGTTGAACAGTAAGTTAACCAGTTTGATGTCTTGTTTCTTGTACTATAATTAATTTGTTTTACGTATTATTGATATACTACATAGGAAACAAGCCCGTGCGTTGCCCTGCCTATAAAAATAGATAAATACGTATATACTTAAAAACTAAAAAAACTCAAACAACTTTACAAATGGAAAACAACATTAAATGTACTCAAAATTAACAAGGAACATTCTTAAAATGAAAATCCATCATTGTATTCATGTCTTGATTATAGATTTAACTTCCAATAAATTGATCAACGCAAGTGAGCTACATATACATAACCAGTTTAAATTTCATCCACACCAGATATGTATACATGCTCATATATGTGTGTATGCACAGGTTCAGACAAATTTAACTGGACCTTTATGAAATAATATTACAGAAATAACAAATTGAACATATATAATTGTAGCGTATTTGACCAAGATTTTTCAATTGGGGAGCTCACACTGTATTAAATTATTTTCTATGGATAAAAACAATATTTGGATCTCCAACTAATCCTAGAGGTTGGGGTTGGCGGGCTCAAGTTGTGCTTCTGCATTAGATTACATTTTATATATTTAATGTATATGCAAAATTTGTACAAAATAGAAATATCAACCAAAAATAAGATGTGTGTGTGTGTGTGTGTGTGTGTGTGTGAATTGCTATTAAGCATAAGATACAACAATTTTAAATTGTTTCACATTGAGATAAAAAGGAGGTATATCTCATGGACGAATTTGTGATTAGATTGTTTCTGTGCATTACACTCCAAAAGCTAATTGTCAGAACATTACAAATATTGTCATCAGAACCTACACTGTCAGACACGATATGTGATATTGGCAAGCTGGCCACCTAGCTTTCCTACGGGTGATGCTGCGGAGAGGAAAACATAGCAGCCTTCTATTGGTTTGGCCACATCGGAAAATTCAGTTCGTGAGTGTAGTAACTGTACCTCCGCTTGGACGAAGTCCGGCATGTACGTACCGGCTGGAGAGGTAGAGATTAGTGACCACCAGGGCAGCCGATCCAGACGGCACGGCCAGGCATGATGTCGCCGCAACGAGCTCCATGTCATTCTCTGTGGTGGAGAATCCGGTCAAGCCTCCACAAGCCGCCGCAGCCGCTCTACGTCTGATCCGTCCATGCACTCCTTTGTGACACATGGGCGGATGGCACCGAAGCCCTTGGCCTCGATCTGGTCGAGGATCCGTTTGCCGCTGGAACCCGTCGACAAGGGCGGACAGGGCGACTCGCTCGAAGCCGGCCATCCTCGATCTGGGTGAGCTAGTGTCAAGGCCACTGACCTGGCGATCCCACCTGCAGGCGACCAGGAACAGAACGGTGCTCGTCCAATCCGCGCACGCAAGCCAAACGCACGATTGCAAGGCGAGGAGTGGGTGAGCAGCTACAGCCTACGTATGCCGCACCCGATCAGAAGGCATCGGCAGGCGACGGCCGCTACCCTATCTTCTTCCTCCTCTGTAATTTTCCCTTCCACAAGAACATATCTTCCTTTGTAATTCCCCCTTCCTGTAAGCTACTGCTTCGGAGGGTTAACCGAGATCACCACCTAGATCACCACTCGTACGCTATCAGCTGGGCTCCTCCTCCGATTCTGTCTGTTTTTTCCCGTTCATGGTGAGTTCCTCACCTCGTCGTCAACGATGGACGGCAAGGAGAACAGCATCCGCAGCTCCGACGAGATGGCGACCGGCATATATATATATAGATGGCCGGCTATCTCTTTAGCACGCTCTCCCGTGCTTCCGCTGAGCCACCTCACCGCTTGTCTAGCCCCTACCAGCACCTCAGCGCAGGGGTCGTCGCCAACGGAGCGCGGCGCAGAGTTCCTCATTCACCTCCTGCTGTCTCCTGAGTAGTTGAATCGCTCATCGTCTCCTCGGCAATGGTGTCCGGGCTGGAGGCTGTAAGTAGGCGTCGGCTGGTCGATGCTGGCAATCCTTCTCGGTGTGATGGAGTACAACACACCTGCAGCAGAGAGTGTATGTGTGTGTGTCAATTCCTGAACATGGACTTCTATATGCGACGTGCGTGATGTTGAACCTAACTCGTAATGCAAGTTGCATGGCAGTAGGGGCCACTACTATCTGAGGAAAAGAAAATTTCATGTGGCTAACGTTCACGTGTTTGAATCGGATGCGTTTGTGTTCTCGTCGGTTTGGGGTCCTGCATCCTGGTGCTTTAGGAATCTTCAGGACTTAGAGTTGAAGCGGGCCTAGGGAATTGTGCGCCTATTACCTAGCTATTCCTTGATTCGACCCTGCGCGTGCATATTATTTTATTTTTCTTCTTTAATCTCAGCCATCAATCTTTATGATTAATATAAAATCAACGGATATCAAAGGATGACTTATGAAAAGCTATGAAAGTCCCCTCCCTTTAATATTAGGTAAAGATAAAGATAAAAAAAGGAGGATGACCCCCGGCCCCTGCATCCGTCATCTTGACAACATATGTCATTACTCCTATCAAGAGATAAGAGAAGGGTGTTCCTACAAGGCTCCTTAGAGCTCAGGCACTCTCGGCCGTCGGATCGGTTCGCTTGATGGAATTCCGGCCGTCGGATCGAGCCGCTGGATGACCTCGGCCGTTGGATCTAGGATGAGCACTATAGAAATGAATAGTTACTCCCGTTTGATGCCACCGCGCGTAAATAGCCAGCCCCGCCGGGGGCATTTTCGTCATTTCGCGCACTGGGGTATAAAAAGGCGACGACTCGCGTGGAGATGACCTAGCCGGCTCCTCTCCCGCTTGCGCCGCCTCCTCATCCCGCACCCGTCGCCACTCGCCCCTCTCCTCTCTCTCTCTCTCCCCTCTCCAAACCCTAACCCTAGCCACCAGCCTCCGCTCCCTGCCGGGCTGTCGCGTCGTCTCCTCCTCCCCGCCCTCTCGGTCCTCGGCAGGAGGAGCGTGGCTCACCACCGCAGCTGCTCCGCGTCGCTGCTCCCTCGTCGAGCTCGCACGTCCCCGTCACATGGAGGAGCGTCTGCTCGCTGCTACGCCGTCACATCGTCTCCTCCTCCCCGCCCTCTCGGTCCTCAGCGGGAGGAGCGCGGCCCACCGCCGCAGCTGCTCCGCGTCGCTGCTCCCTTGGCGAGCTCGCGCGTCCCCGTCGCCTGGAGGAGCGGAGGCTGCAGCTCCATCATCTGTTCGACCATCTTTCCCTCGCCTGCGAGCGGCTCATGGCAGCTCCGGATCCAGTGTCCATCACGTGTTCTCCGTGATGCGAGATCGACGGTGGCCTTCTACATCACGCGGGGGCCATGGCCGGTGCTCTGCCGCCTCCAACTTTAGCCCCGTCTCCAACTTTAGCCCCATCTCCACTTTAGGTTCTCTCTCTCTCTCTCTCTCTCTCTCTCTCTCTCTCTCTCTCTCTCTCTCTCTCTCTCTCTCTCTCTCTCTCTCTCTCTCTCTCTCTGACCTCCGCCTTTTCCATGCCTGGGCTTGCAGGTGACCGCCTGGTGGGTGTTGGCTCGAAGGTGACGAGCTACAATCCCAGAGAATTAGGTTAGATGGGTTACAATGAATTAGTTGTCCACTAAGAAAACTGAAAAAAAGACACCTATTGGAAGTCCTCATCAACCGGAAAAATGCAAACTAGCACAAGCATACAGCCGTTCTAATGTTGGCACTGTCAACAACCAATTGCTTGCTTTTCCATGTGATTAGAAACCTTCAGAGAAGTACAGATAACTAAAATGGCACAAAGCCTGCCTGAATCTTTAGGGTAATATATTAGTTGTTGGCACCATCAACAGGCAATTTCCTTGCTTTTCTATGTGATTAGAAACCTTCAGGAAAGTACAGATAACTAAAATGAGTGAATTTATGAAGCCTGCCTGAATCTTTCAGATACTATATCAGTACTGCAGCTTTATTTTCGGTAGTTTCAGGCTATCTGAACGAAGTTTGCTTTTAATTTTGCAAGCATGCAATGTTTATAAGCGGTAGTCCAGAATGAAGTAACCTTTCTGAGGAGATTGCATACAAAAGTGGTGATGTGCTGATGTGTTACTTCTTATGAGTTTACTTTTAGTGAATTAGGCCAGTGAAGAGTAATGCTCATTATGTTGTTTTGAGAAATTATGGACTATTATCCCACACACGGTAAATATAACATCTTTTAGGAGACAGAGATTAGACTCATCGGTCAATGATCGGTTATCTGTTTCACTCTGCAAGACATTGAGCAGAGCTTTTGAGAGCCAAATGTTTTTAAAAGTGACGTTGAATCAGGGGAACCCTTCGAAGGATAGTTGGTAGGTATTTAAGCAATCATAATTCAACTATAGGAGGTGATGACAAATTGTGTAATCTTCATATTCGCCTGACCATAGCAAGTATCTGCAAGGTTTGATTCTTGTGTTTGTATTTGTTGGATTGCTTGCTTATATCTAATGAAGAGAGTATATGTCCTGCCGTATACCTAGAAATCTTATGTTTGGTTAATTATTTTGATTTATTTCCTTAGGTTAATATAATTTTATTGTGGTTTTTTTTACAGATGTTTCATTTTACCTAGGGATAAAAAGTGCAATATAAAGGTTCATTAACCAAACTGAACTTATATATGATCATTTAGGTGCTGAATTTGTCTATCTGAACTTTGTTGGTACTAAAATTATCTCATATAAAGTAAGTGATTCATTTCCCCTCGAGTGGATAAACATATAGTGGAAGAAGGGCTTCTATGTCATACCCATGGCTTCATATTTAGTTCCATGCTAAAGGATCACTAAATCTCGGCTCCTCCATTGTTTTTTCTATCAAACTTGAGGGCTTCATTAATATTGTATATATGTCTTACCAAGACATTTTCTAAGTAACATAGTGAGTTCAAATTGTTCTTTTCTGTAACCTTTGATAGAAGGATCCACACTTGTTTTGTTTTCTGCGTATATATTTGTGCTACCAAGATTGCATTATATTTTTCCGAGTCCAGAGAGATGGACCTTGCTCATGATGGCAGTGAGTGTTATGTTTACTTGATAATCCTTAATTTTCCAATTCACAGCTTTGTGTACTGCTATTGTACACACACTTCCAAAAGAAAGATGTTCTTTCTTCTTTTAAAATTAAATATGCTTGAATTTTCTTTTGTCGATTTCTAAACTCACCTTCCTGATAGTTTCCATACATGCATATACCCTTTTTGGTCATTGTAGAAATATATTGTTTTAACGATGCTTGTTAGCTACATATGTCGTATGATTCCTTTGATATTGAGTTGATAATTGTGATGTCATTTAGTTATGCGAAAACTGCTCTGCCTTGCACAAGAGGTTCTTATATACTCGAGGGAGTACTAATGGTTATGCTTGATTGCGCATCAAAGGTACAATACTTCTCATGAATGATCATACTCGTCCTCCTCTCGCCCCTGGTCGTCGTCGCCATCGATGGGAGGCGAGGTCGTCGGCAACGCGCTGCTGGTGCGGGATTTAGCCGAGGTGGTCTGGGTCACTGCTGCCGCTCGTGCGGCAGAACGACGGCTGCAACGGTGCGTCTGGGGAGCGATGCATCGACCTGATATTGTGTTGGGCAGGTGAAGTCATCCGACGGGATGCAAAAGTTCTTCATCCACTTCCATGGCCCCAACGACAATACGCCCCCATGTAATCTCATCTCCTGCTCAACTATTTTTCTTCTTTTCATTGATTAGGTGCAGAATCATACATTAGCTGTTGATACTGTTTGAATTCCCTTTGTATTTACTGTCCTAACACCCATGAAATTCACTTTATGAAATGTAACCAAGTTGTATGATTTTCAGCGCAGGAATCCACTAGAATTCTATACCTACAGTCATGCCGATATGATGGATCTGGATGAACCATTTGATCCCATGTTTAGTTGACCTATGGGCAACCCGTTTGGATTTAGCTAGGTTATCTGTTTGATTGCTTGGTTTTCTACCTAATATAGAGAAGCTTAGGTCTATATAGATTCCTAAGGTAATATCCATTGTTTCTCATATTTTAGTTACAACTGATTTCTGGGTTCTAACTCCTTCATGTTATTTTCATTATTTCTCACCTTCTAATAAGGTTTGAAAATCCTCATAGTGGTCAACAGAGGTGTATTCAGGCCCAAAACTTACAGAGCTGTGACAAAAAGTGTGGTCAACATAGGTGTAATTAAGCAAACTAACATGACCTTATTTTAAATTTAGCTCGAGATTAAATTTTCACAGAGGTTTAATTAAGATTTATTAAACCGCTCTCATATTATATGTTTGTTTGTTCCTTTATACTCCAGAAGAAAAAAATATGATTAACAAAACTTTGTCAATGATTTGAAGTATCAGTTTGTCTGCCTTTTATTGCACTCATGGGATAATTGTCTGCTTTCAAATTGTTATGATCTTTGATCCATATAACTAAGAGAGTATTCTATCTTTTTAGTTTCTCTCTATCTGTGTGTGCGTTCTGATCCATTTTCAAGATAGAAATGTTCCTCGGCACCATAAAAAACATCAACGGAGGAACAACCTTTTTATTTTATTTTATGTTGCCTCTACTATATTGTTGTTGCCACAAGGATTTACCTGGACACGGAGCCACCATGATGTGTTTAAAAATGATTACATTATCCTTTTCTAACCTGATGGTGTTAGAAACATCTTGGCATTCAAGCATGATTAGTTCATAGTTTATTAATTACAATTATGTAAAAAAATCACTGATCATCGCTTACAATTATATAGTAGTGATGATATGCTTTCTATCTGTCCTGATGAAATTCAGGAAATTACTTTGCAAGGAAAAATATTATCTATAGTTAAAAGATACAATTCTTATTGTGGAGATCAACATGTTCTTGTTATATCATTTTGTGCACTAGCTACCTCTTGATATACAAATGTAGTAGGGTCAATTTTGGATGAGAAGTGTATGTTTAGAGTTGGTAAATAGGTTTACATACCATCGACTCTTCATAAATCATGTATTGTTCCTTGATTTACTAGAAGAAAATAATGTACATGTCATGGAGTCATCTTACTGAAACTTTTCTTCCGCAGATACTACGAATTCTTTGTGAGAGGATGCTTCTGCTGGAGGCCTGGATCCAGTCCAAGATCCAGTCCAATGATTTATCCGACAAGGAGGTGAGCTCACATGTAAATATGTGTTTGTTTAAGACAGTAAGGAAAAACACCCATCTTCTGAAATGATTTCCTCTATTGTCGTAATTGAAGGAAAGGTCTAATGTATTTCTAGACTTCCTTATGCACGTATTGTCTGAAAAAGAATGTGTTAATGTAATTAGAATTATGAACAGGAAGTGTATTGCATCATTATTATAGAACGGAGTTTTGATTTTAATATACAAGTTAATCTCATGGAAAGGTAAAAAATAAATCAACATTCAAATTCTTCTTCATGCCAACCTGAAACTTGGAACACAACAGAATTCAGTGAACTCACTCTAAACAATTTTTGTGATGGTGTCCGCATTCACTGGTCGCACAATGCAGGAGAAGCATTGTTGGGGGTTCCTCACTGTCACCAAGGGGATGCAACCTACATCAATCATGCAGAGAGCTACTGATGTGTCCGTGCCCATGTTGTGCTTCACCGAGCTTCAGGAAAAATAATCTATTTCTTGGATCAGTCCATGCTTACAAGTGAAGAGTATGTGCTTTGATAGGATCTGTAGCTACCGACTTTACATCGTTTGCTGATAGGTGTTCTGCCCTTGGTTTTTTAGACTTTTGCGATCCTATGAACCTTTACTCAAAAACTAACCCTCTGCGTTCTTCCTTGCAGCTGTGGCCTATCATTACAATTGTCACAAGACAGACTTCTATGTTCTACTTAGCATAGACTATTTCATTGCATGCCCTTTGGCTTTGGAGTCATGTAACATAAGAATTCAACCTTGATCTTGCTAGACATGTCAATGTAATGGTAAACTACGTCCTGCTCTTGGTAGGTCCCTCTGTTAGATGTAAACCTGCCTGCAACTCAAACAAATATATGGAAACCTGCACTGTTAACGTATTGTTTTCTCCTTGTGAACATACTGAAATCAATTCTGACTTATGATCTCAAGTCAATATTCAGCACCACTGCTCGCTCCTCTCACAATTGAATGTTTCTTCTTCACTTTATTATTATCTTGTATGAATGCATATGTTAAACCTGAATTCCTACTAACTTAGCATTATCTGCTTGATTAAGATGTTAGGACCGGCACCCTCGCGCCAAGGCGCGGTGCCGATCTAGTTCATATGATGAAGGGGCATGGCCAAATACCCAGACCACTCACCTAAGCCTATCATCAAAAGCCAAGCCAGAAGCCCCAGCCGAGCCACATACCTGGTCTGGGGCATAAACTGGTATGACGCACTCACATGTGTCGTCGCCACCATCTTCCACAGGTCCGTCTTCAGAGCAGATATTGAGGCTTCTACCTTGTCAGGTCACTCTGCCATCGACGCCACCATGACGCCAGACAACTACCGCCTCCTGCGCGAGTGCATCACTGCGCATCGAGCACCGAGTCTCCACTCCGCCATGCCGCCAAGATCCACCGTCATCAATGTGTAGGATGAAGCACCGCTCCACCAAAAAAAGGCGCCCACTGATCCCTCGATCCCGTGTACGCCTCCAAGAATGATGCTCCCAAGGAAGAAACGACACCAACACGCTGCCGTCATCCTATCTACTGATCTAGGGTTTCCCCCGAAGGTAGCGGATAGAGGTCTGGAGCTTCTCCACGGCGATGCCTTCAACAAGGTAATGACACAAAAGAGTGCCGCCAACGCCGGTCTTGGCATCAAGCCAAGAACGAGTTTTTCACCCGGATCCGCTTGAAGAACCTCCATCAAGCATCGTGTGCACGGGTCGCCGCCGATCTAAGCCGCCGCACATCGAGCAGGCCGCACCGGCCAGATCAGATCTGTCCGGAGGGCAAACCACGCATGGCGCCGACCCAACCACCAGGCCCTCCATGCCTCCACCGCCGATCCGAGGTCAGATGGTCCGTCGTCGCTGACCCGGCCGCCGCCGCCGAACGCAACCAAGGCCGTTGCCCGAAGCAGGGCCGGCCGCCGCACCCGCCACCATCGCCGCCCTAGGCCGAGGCGGCCGCCGTGCCGCCGCCAGAAGGCAGGCCCGCCACACCACACCAAGGCCAGATCGGCCATGTCATCGCACGCCGCGGGGCTCCGCACCGCCCCGAGGGCGCAGGAGAGAGGGAAGGCCCCCGCCACCGCCGTCAGCCCCCGAGCTATAGGCCGGCGGTGTCCTTCAGCGGCGGCGGAGGGAGGGATGGAAGGACGGGGAGCCCCCGTCGGCTAGGGTTGCGATCCCGCCTAAGTCGCCCGAGCGTGGGAGACACGGGGGGTGTTCTCAAACTTTTCTCTATCGTCGCACGTGAACAGTCCAATCTTTTTTGGGGGGAGACTAGGGTTCAAGTCCTACACTTGATGTTGGCGCTTGCATTTTCCAAAACTTTCGGTGATGTTCGTTCAGTAGGAGGAGACGTTCCGGTAGACTACGAAGGTGTTTGTGAATTCGTTACTCTCAAGTGATGTGCTTATGTGATGAGTGTATGTAGTATGAGCATCTACTTCTGTACTATGCTAAGAAAAAAAATGAATGCCTACGAGTATTGCCAAGTACTCCCTCCATTTTTATTTATTCTGCATATTAGATTTGACTGAAGTCAAACTTTATAAATTTTGACCAAGTTTATAAGAAAATATGGACACTTACAATAACAAATCTATATGATGAGAAAGTATATTCAACAATGAATCCAATTTTATTGATTTGTTATTGAATATGTTAATATTTCTGTCTACAAATTTTGTCAAAGTTTACAAAATTTGACTTTGAACAAAGCTAATACGCGGAGTAAATAAAGACAGATGGAGTATTACAGAAAGAGAGAGGATAAGAATTTTTTTGTGCTGAAAAAGGGATGTGGGGGGAGATAAATCACACAGCCATGTTATGTAAAAAAAAAGTGCCCAGGGAGCACGGGACCAGAGCAGGCAAGCCTCTTCCGGCACCGACTGACCATCCACCAAGCGAGTATCCAGCCCCATAGTTGGAATAAAAATCGAAGGCCAGATCCAAAATTGATACCTCCATTGACTGAGATAGCCCCAACCCCAGGGAGCTTAGTGAATTTAAGAATTTCATCTGTTTAACCAGGTACAAAACTGCTTCAATTATATCGATTTCTTTGTGTTAGAGAAACAATCTGACGTACTTATAATGATTCTACTTTAGCCCCTATTGGAAAAGCGCTTGGGAGATCGAGCCATCTCAGCACATAAACAAAAAAACAGGCACACCTAAGGCATCCAGTAAGAGAGAAACAATCGGTGGAGACGGCAGAACGTCTTTGTGGTGTGCACCGGGAGTAAAGAGGGAGCAAGGCACAGCTCACCCGGAAGGTGCTTGGTTGAACTCATACACCATCACATGTAGAGAATCTCTAACTCGACACTCTTTTGAACAAATCACACTTGCTGTACCTCTAGATCAAGACTTTACACGTTATCACTGCGTCTGTCGTTGAATCGAATTCCCAGTGCATCTCATTCCTCGGATGTCGCACCATCGGACCACCGGAGACACCCATTGTCCTCATCATTTTTGCTCTGTTCCTACACTTAGCCATGCATTCTCCCTCTAGCAACTACACTTGACTGATGCACGTGAAACTAGTTACTTATAGAGGGCCAGTGAACGAACATAGTGTGTGGCTATTCCTCTTCCGAACTTCACATGCCCACTATTGTGGCCATTTGTTTCTACGGTGGGTGTTGTTTATGTCAACAGTGAGTGATGATGTTCTTATGTGAATCGCTCATTTGCCTTATGAGCAACAATACACCAAATATTGTTATCAAATCAGGACAAAGCAGTCAAAGCATAGTGGAGCAACAACAAAACACTTCTTGCTTTTAGTAGAAAAGTTACAGGAGCGTGTCCTACTGCTTATTGTTTGAAGTTACATGTGTAAAAACAAAAACATATTGGTGTTGATTGATTTCCCACTCTGACGTTATACCAAACATCTTGTGTAAGTCAACACTTTTTTTCCTTATTCCAATTTATTTTATGAAACTAATGCAATGAATGTGAGGTCACAAAACCAACGGGACCAGGAAATTTTTTGTTGCATTCTGTTTGGCTGATAATCATCTTTACAAAACTAAACTACGCTCTTTTTATGTACAAGGAGCATACTGAAATCATCACTGCAGATGAAAGATGATGTATAAACGAGTCTCCTTGCACTAGCAAACTTTTGGTTTACCACATGCCTCTTCTTTCATTTTGGAGAAAAGGAAAATGACATATCATGAAATTACACCAAGTTAAATGAACCATTTAATCCTATAACTTGACCATTTGCCGAGTTTAAATTTTGACCATAAACTCAAACTTGACATTCCTTAGCCTTATGAAGTGAATTGTTTTGGTCACTCGTCCCATTTAATGCGGTTGGACCAACAACAAGTTGAGGTTATTCCCTCTATTTGAAAGAAAAATATCCCCATGTACGAGACCAGTCAATAAAAAAAATAATTAAAATTTGGATAAATCCATTTTCATAAGATGTATAATTACAAAACAAATCGACTCACCTGAATTATTTTTCAAAAGGGAACAATAAAACTATTGTAAAATAATAAATAATAAATATTAGGATATTTAATAAACATGTGAATGCTAGGGATGGGAAATGAGAAATCAAGAAGAAAATAATTGAGTAGTATTCTAGAAAAACTAAGGAACTAAGAAAGCTCATAGGTAATTATCAAATCTTGATGATGTTTGATCATGCTTGTTCAAAATAATCAATTTCCAAGATTCCCAGATAATTTCTCTTTAGTTTTTAAATTTTTTCAACATTATTTCTAAACATTTCAAAAAAAATAGAACTTATATGATATTTCCCAAAAAATTGAAAAACTTGAAGTTCGGATGCCATGTAAGTGACCCCACTAGTACATCATCTGTCAAACCACTATTTAGTTGCTGAGTGGCCAAAGTTATCCAGTTTTACAAATTGAAAATGATGTATGTGTGATTTTAGAGTTTAGAGGTCGAACTTAGATAAGTCCAATAGTCCATAGATGAAGTTATAATCTTTTTTCCATTAAACTAATGAGCAAAGATCTTAACTATCCTGGGGTTACCACTCTCTCTTAACAAGATACCGCACGGACTATTAATGCCTGTGATTCAGAAGGTGGACAAGCGCTTGTCTGGTTGGCTTGCAACTTTTCTGTCCGGGGGGGGGGGGGGGGCGTCTAACCTTGATTAATGCAGTTTTGGCGGCAATCCCTAGCTATTACATGGGCTGCTTCTTGTGGCCGAGTCAGTCCTTGGAGAAAGTTGATCAAATTTTGAGGGGGTTTCTTTGGCAAGGGAAGGCCAAGGCCAAGGGGGGACAATGCCTTGTCGCTTGGGATGTGGTCACACTCCCAAAAGAGAATGGAGTACTGGGGGTGCGCAACCTTGCAGCACACAACAAGGCCTTGTTATGCAAGTTTATTGCAAAAGTTCTGCAACATGAGGATGTGTCGTGTTACAGTTGGTTCGCGCAGGCATATTTGTCAGAAGGAACTATCTTGGACCCCTCACAATCGAGATACTGCTGTTTGGAAAGGTTTTAGATACACAATGCAGATGGTTATGGAAGCTTCCAAATGCAAACTGGGGGGGCGGCCAAAGCATTGCCTTCTGGTATGACCTCTGGCTGGACTGTGGTCGGCTTATGATTGTTTTCCCGATGCTTTTTACTTTCGCCGTGGCCCAGTTTTGCACAGTTGCTTCACAGTTCAGAGACGGCCAATGGTACATCCAGCTTCATCCAAATCTCTCCTACACGGCCACACAAGAGCTGGCAGCCCTTGCTGAAAGCTTGAGCTATGTGCAGCCCCAGGTTAATACAGTTGACACCAGAATGCCGCTGCTCGTTGACAAGAGCTTGAGCACTGCTTATTTCTACAAGCTTTTCACTTTTCGAGGCAAACTCTATATGCCAACCGAGCTCATTTGGGACAGAATCATACCACACAAATATCGTATCTTTCTGTGGATTGTACTCCGGGACAGACACAACACCAGAGATAATATGGTGAGGAAGCATTGGGATAATATTGCTTCGCACAATGGCTGTGATCTTTGCCCAGCAGCTGAGACAATGAGCCATATTTTGCTGAGATGCAAACTTGCACAAGTGTTATGGTCCAGTTTAGGCTTGCAGGAGTTGGCCACATCTTCCACAGAACCTGAACTTTTTCTATGTTCAGATCAGCCAAAGGCGCTGCATGGCAAAATGTGGCATATTCTTTTCGCGGTGTGTGCGGTCACCCTTCGGAACGCCAGGAACGCACGAGTCTTCGAAGGATCCTTTTGGCAGGAGCGCCAAGTATATACTGGAGTCACTGAGCTGTTCAAGTTATGGAGCTTGCGTGCCTCGCAGCATATTAGGCAGTGCATGTTGGATTGGGCAGCCACTTTCACTCCAACTTAATTTGCATGTTCTCTCACTTTTATCTATCTCCAAATCTCTGTATCACAATAGGTCTGGTGATGGCCTGCTGTACTCCTTTGTGCGGCGTTAACATCACCTTCATGTAAATGACTTTGGTCATCCGGGTTTTTCGCCCGTTTTGAATGCATAAGGTAGAAAATGCTCTACCTTTTTATTAAAAAAAAAACTATCCTGAGAACAAAACATGTGTCGTCTTTTCCATGGGTTTTCACGGGGTTTTATGGCTTGTCTCAGATCTTTTGTCTGACATAGTTGTGTTTTGTAGTAGTGCTTTGCTTTTGGTTAGGTCAATATTGATCTTCACAAATTAATGATATCATTTATACACGCATCAGTCAATGTTATTGGTATAATCGATATAGGCGGAAGAAGTATGTCAATGAGTATACTTCGACCGATGGACGCTTGGTTTACCATATGCCGATTGTTATTTATTGCTTTGAACCCATATATGAGAAATACGATTAGTTAAGGAAGCGGCTTATTTTTTTAGCCCCCAACCAGTTTCCATGTTCAAAGTTGGTCTATAAATTCTAAGATTGACAAAACAGGCCTTAAAATTTTGAAATCTCATAGATTTTATTTCTCAACTTGTTCATAGAGATTTGACCTACAATGTGCCGGTGATTTCGCTATACTTCAAAAATAACAATGTAGACATACCTAATTGAATATCAGTATTAATTTTTTGAATAAAAAATAAAAACTATTTTAAATAAAAAAAGAAAAAAGTTATACAAAACATGGGGGTTTTAGGAATGTGGGGAAAACATGAAAATTTAGCAAAATGAAAAAAATGATCAAAACTATTATAGAAAATTTTGAGAATTAGTGAGAGTTAGCAAATAATTTCTGAACACTCATATTTTTTTGCTAACAAGACCCACAATTCTTTTTTTCATGTGAGAAAGAAACAATGAGGACTTCACATAGCCAATGGTGCGAATGTCTGTGTATAGAGTTGCTTTGCGTCAATTCCCGGTGCATCGTATTCCCACAGATCACTAGTTCTAGTACGAGTACTACGCACAATCTAATTAATGCTACTTAATGTTTTCCTGGTCGCTCTCCGGAAGCCTCTGGTTCTTCTCAATATTTTCAGTCACATACGATTACTTCATCGTGTCTTAGGCGAACCAGGGGCAATATCTGCTGGCATATATAGGCACACCGCATACCGTTCAACCACTCAATGGTCTTAGACATGAATGTATTACATATCATCTGGGTTTTTTTTTTTCTATCTTGTGAAAAGTAAATCTCCTAGCTGTACTACCAGATAATAGTTTCAGGTGTTGGGATTTCCAACTACGTGTCACATGTGGTAAGCAATCTAAACTATTCCCAAAAAAATGTATTTGGCTTCTCTGCTCTGTCGGAGGCAGAGTATAAATACCAGACTTTCATCCACAATAGCCCATGTATCGAATCGATGTTCTTGTCATCTTCCTTCCTAAGAAGATGGATTTCAAAATACGCTGCCTTCTCCAGGGGTCAATCAAGTCAAAGTGTCTCGTTTATAGAGGACGCACATTGAAATACGTTGGGCCTCCGAGTGACTGACTTTGGCTCAAACAAATGCTAGTACCTCTGCACCAAAATATAATACGTACATTTTTGCAGTTGAAAAACAAAGTGGCACAGCACAAAGAGAACTAGAGTATCTTCGCCGTGTAAGAAAATTGCAGCATAATCATATCATCTTAGCTGCACAACAAACAAGCAGCACAAACAGACTCCTCCCCTTGATTTCCTTGTACCTGACTGGTTCCATTCATGCCACATGGGGAATGCATACAGCAAGATCAGAATCTCTGACAGTTATAATTAATCTACTGATTGTGCAGAAATCAAATGTTTATTACTGCTCTTGCTACCTTATCTGACAGCCGCACCGATCATTATCCGATCAAGCCACGCAAGATAATTAAACTCCACGTTAATTTCAGATGACCATATTACGGATAGGCATAGTCACAAGTACCCTATTGGCGATCACCCTGTGGTCAACTGTCCAGTACATCACAGCATAACCTCAATCAGCATCATGCCCATTCCTTGATACACCGGCCTGACCTCAAGTATTCGCTTCATAATCAGTCCTCTCGTCGTGAGGGCACCAATGGGCTCTTCATCCTGCAGCGTCTCCGCACCTTGTTCCAGCATCTCCTTCTCATTATCTTCCTGAGAACCTCCGACTGTAGATATTCAGAGTACCAAAAGAAAGCATCAAGTACAGGGACTAAAAGAAAAACACAGGCAATGCATGCAAATTGGAGAATCAACATTCGGGATTCTAGCCATTGTTCTGTAGCTATAAATATTATTCACTTCAATGGAATTTGAGATATATAAGTATATAACACCAAACACTCGCTTTATGACCTCATTGTCATTCGCAGTACATAGCTAGACAAGAGATGTAGAAATAAATTGATTAATCATAAAGGAACTTAAGGGCCATAAAAGGAGTTGTAACTTCTTGTTGCAGGAATTGAAATTCTAACATATAAGTCTCGTCTCCCTACTTATATCTATCAAAAGAAATGTGTACAAGATGAGTCCTGCTTGACTGGAATAAGGTGAGACAAACCAAAGGTGGACTGTGGTAGCAGTGTCCCTTGAACTCGTATGCCTTCTACGAAACATGGGAATGTTAGAAATGGGGAAATATGAAATCCTTAGAACATAAATTCAGAAGTATTCTAGAGAAAAAAAGGACTCGAGAAAGCTCTGAAAGAATAATTTGAAACCCCATGATGTTTCATCTGTTTGTCCTACGTTCTTGATCTACAGGATATTCAAAGAAATCTCTTCATTTCTTGATTTGTCCTACAAGAACAAGTTGGCATTTGCATTAACTAGCCAACATGGCATCGCCCGTATGCTGGGGTGATGTCAGACTTGAGTGCTTCACCGAAAATCTGATGTGTTATTTACCCTGGGAAAAGTAAATCTTCTAACTTCAAGTACCGAAGCACAGTTCAAAGTATTGTGGTTGGACTTCTTTACTCTACTGGAGGCAGAGTATAAATACCCCACAAGTTCAAAATTGGATTTACATTTAGATATAAGAGTGAGGGATTTGGGTGGAACAAAAAGGGAGAACTCATGACAGGAATCTGGAAGGGCTTTTCTGAGAATTTACTCTCTCGGATCAGATTAACTTCATAACTTTTATCTGAATTGTAATGTGAGGCTTAATTCAGATTCGGGAAGAAACAGAGTGTGGCAGGTGTAGACCGTCTGACCGGCCGTCGCTACGAGCAGCGTTGCTACCTGACGCCCTAATCTCTAATGGATTACAGCTTCATTTATTACTCCATGGAAAATTCACTAGTACCATTGGCTCCAGTGGTTTTCTCTGAATTGTAACGTGGAGCTCCATTCAGAATGAGAAGGAAACAGAGAGCATGTTTAACTCTGATGCATGCTGGAGCAACAGATATTTGCAGTTTATGGCAAAGCAGCTGATCCTTGAGAATGTTCACACAACGTGATCATGCATGTGGGATTTTGGTGGAAAACTCTCTCACAAACCTCCAAGACGATTACCTGAAGAACAAAACACAGAGAACTGACAGAGAGAGCGCAAGCACTAATGTTGTTCCTTTAATATGATCGGTGCAGTTTGGCATCCGCTACTGACTGCACTAGTATCAAGTTCCGGTGATATTTGTCCGCAGCAGCTGGTCTTTAGCTAGCCTGCAAGGCGAGCAGAATTAAGATCAGTAATGCGGAGCTTATTAAACTGTTGTGACGGTTGACAGTTGCTCTACAGAAATACAATAAACAGGACGAAAAGCAAGAAATCGAAGAAAAATAAGGGCCATTTTCCACAGCAACAAGTTTGCTTCATCTGATTCACTTCATTCTGCCAAAAGCATACCCTCTTTTGGCCTTTCGCGTTAAAAGACCTGACGAGTTCCAAGCCACACATCATGCATGCAGATGCAGTTGTACCACTACCAGGTACATAGATTCCAAAACACACAACTAGATCACATACGCATACTCGAGCCAACCTGAGATATCCAATCTCACTGTCGATGGAGTAGGTCGCCATTGTCCGGTGCTGGAAGAGAAGACGAAGACAGCCTCCTTATGTTGGCTGGCTGTCGCATATATCACTCTGAAAGATGTCTCTTCGGAAGCCTCCTCATCGCCGCCCACGAGGAAGAACTGCAGTGCGAACGTGCGTGGCTTGTCCACCGAACGAACCCACTCGTCAAATTCAGGGACTGGGGGAAGCAGCCAAGCAGGAGGTGCCAAGTCATCGGCTGACTTAGCCATAACATCCACCATGCAACTTTCATGGAACGGTTGCTTTTTTTTTATCCAACGGTTGCTGCTGCACTCCTCTCCTTTCCCAGGGCAAAAGACATAGCCCAAGGCATAAATAGGCCCGTGTAAGCCCAGTTCGGAGACATGTGCAAGTAGGCAGGGAAAATACTACTGCAGCAGCTACCGAAGTTGTCCTAAAAATAGAAGCTAACGAAGCTCTGCTTTTGCACACAATTTTAAACAAAGAAAGAGCAGCACCTAACAGAGTACATCTCAAATGAACTACTGCAAAACATACCAAACAGAGTAACATTCAGTTTTGGCACTTCAAATCAAACTTCTCAGTTTCAGAACAAAACAGCGTGCACCTTAAGGATGGCTACTAAAAGAAGGGCGTAAAGAAGGTCTCCAAGAGACAAATCACCAATTTGACTATGTCCCTGCAATGAGAAAAGGACCAGTGAAACAAAGTAATTTATTCGATGTGAATTTTTAATTCAACATATAGGCTGCATTACTATCAACAGACCAGTAAAGCTAACAAAATTTTATTTTGCTGAGAGTTCACTAATTTCTAAAGTTCTAGGATTTTCTAATCATTTATCTTCAATTGTTTTCAAATATTCTATTATTGAATATTCGTCAAATTATTTTTGAAACTTCCTGGTTGTTTTCTAATGGAACATCTCTGTTGAGATGTGATATTAAGAAAACCACCGGCATATTTTGGTTGCGCAAGTTACCAAAGTTGCCCAATTTGAAAAATTCAGAGTCGAGTTTTACGATTGTAGAGTATTGAGACGAAATTTTCAGTGGGCAATAGTCCAAATACCAAACCTAGGCTTCTTCCCTTAAATATTCTTGCAATGCAGATAGCGTGACACTGTGACACTTTGGCTGTCGACTTGCCTACAGATGTCAAACGGTACACATTCTAGGTATGTGCCTTGCATCACCAGTGGTATGAATGACCGAGCATACACTCGCTTTGCATGAATTCCCGATGCATCATATTCCGATGGATCACCATATATGTACAATCCAATGCCACTTAATATTTGTCACGGTCACCCTCCATATCAAGCCTACGTTCCTTCTCCATATCTTCAGTCATATCCGACGATTTCATCGTGCCTTTGTTGACACTAGGAAAGCTACTAGTCTTAGGCGAACAACGGGTCAATAGCTAATGGCATATGTAGGACATGGCTCAACCACTAGATTAACTGAAATGTATTACCAATCATCTGACACATTTTTTATCTTGTGCAAATCATATATCCTACCGTAGCTGTAAATACCAAAGAATAATAATTCCATTTATTGTGGTTGGATTGTACTCTGCTAGAGGCAGAGTATAGATACCAACCAACGGGCAACCATTAGTCCATACTCTACCATCAGATCCCATAGCTTGCCACTGCCGTTTAAAAGCATAGTTTTCGAACACAGAAGGTTGTGAGTGACAGATTAAAAATGAGCATGTTGATTAAGCCCATGTTTACTGCCAGCAAGATACGAGCTTCATTTGCAGAGGAAGCACATGACACGCAAACAAGTAGCACAAACAAATTTACTTCACTTTCTCACCGCTTACGGAGTAGATCAGTACCTCTCCTTAATTTTGTTGTGCCTGACTAGTTCCATACAGCAGATCACAATCACTGTAACAATCAAAATTAAGCTACTGACTGTACAGAAACTAAATGTTCATTACTGCTCTTGCTGCCTTATCTGACAGATGCACCGATCATTGTCAGATCAAGCCACACCAGATAAGCCCCATGTCAATGCTGGATGCCCATATTATAGAAGAACAGAGCCACAAGTTAAAACTACCCTATTGCTGATCAACCTGTGGTCAATCGTCCACTCGCAGCACAACCTCAATCAGCACCGTCTTCAGTCATCAATACACTGGCCTGATCTCCAACATCTGCGTCATTATCGGTTCTCTCATCATGAGGGCTATCTATCGGCTCTTCAGCTTGCAGCGTACTCGCACCTTCTTCCAGCATCTCCTCACTTTTACCTGCCCAAAATATGCAATGCTCAGGCTGTAGATATTCAGGAGCTTGCTAGAAAAACAATCCCATATAGGTCATACCATTGGGCAAAACTTGGTAAATTGCTTACGGAAAAAGCACAGGAAGGAGCATAAAGTACTAGGGACTAACAGAATGAAATACATGGAAATTGGAGAATAGTCCTTCAAGATTCTAGCCATAGTCCCATAGGTATAATATATACTAAATACAGGTGAATTTCAATGTCATAGTAGATTTGGCAAGAAATCTATTGTTGCTGCTAAAAGAAACCACCAAGTTCATCACGCAGCAAACGCGATTACTTCTAATCAGGAACTAGCAAAACACAGTGATCTAGGCCATAACAGAACCTAGGCCAAGCAGGTAGAACAATGCGGCTCTCTCCCATGGCAGTGAAGCACTATTAGGACAGATCTCTTAATCACATGTGTGAAGATATTCTCTGACACGTCTTGGAAGAACATCAGCCCCAGGTCTGCCCGTTGGAGCTACTGCTACAGAACAACGCACCTCCCAGTAGGCAATCACAGCACCACGATTCAGATTCAGGCTTCCATGTCCACAACACCAAATCCACCACAGGCTAAAACGGCAGCTTTTCTATTGGCAAACAACAATAGCAGCATCTTCAACTCCAGCGTGTCATGCTCTTATCTGACAATCTCACTCTGGCCAAAGCAGCAACATGCAGAAAATTTGTTTCTGACAAGATTTGCTGGGAGCCGAGGAAGGATATCGCCAAATAATTTCAAGCTCCTGAAAATCTACAGGCCCAGATTTTCCGCATTTCTAGAGATCTCAATGGTGTTGCTCATAATGTAGCTCATCAGGTTCTAACTAGATAGACAAAGCATGTCTTTAGTTGTATCAGTTCAGAATAGAGAGTGCCCTGTAATCTCCTGTCTATACCATGTCAATCTTCAGGATTATCAGGCTATGTAATTCATGCTGTAAACTGCTTATGAGCTGAATATATTTGGCGCCTTTAACACCTTTCACCGTTAAAAGAAAAAGGTAATTTGAGATATATACCAGTAAACACTCGCTCTATGGTGTTTTTCATTGGCATTTACTATACACGTTGGAATGCATAGCCAGAAAAGAGATGCAAACATAAAGAGATGAATTATAAACGAACTTAAGTGCCATAAAAGCAATGGTAGCTTCGTGTTGCAGCAATTAAAATTTTACCACATAAAACTTGCCTTCAGCTTATATCTATCCAGATAAATGTGAACAAGAGAAGTCCTGCTTGATTGAAATAAGGTGAAACAAACCCAAGGTGAACTGTCGACAAGATAAGCTATGCTTCAAGATGATTCCAAAATTCTACTCGTACTGTGCACACATCTATCTTTTACTTCTATGATTACCTTACAGTAGCAATTATGTTCCTGAGCTTGATCAGCTTAGCCACAGAAAAGAAGAGGTGGCAACTACTAAATGGTGTAAACAAGAATTACTGATGACAGTAGTGAACTTTAAAGCAACAGACAACCTGTGTGATAACTATGAAGGAAGGGAAATAACTAGGATGCAACAGAAAGGTTACCACTTGATATTGCTGGAGTTGACAACGATGGTGGAAAGTTGTTATATGCACATGGGTAAAGCATGTTATAGTTGGAACCAAACACCCTCTCAAGCTGGAATGTCTTGACGTCCATTGAGAAAAGGCCGGCATCAGGTGATGGGCTTCCGCTATGGTGTAGGAACAAGTTCCTCCCTGCTGAACTTACTGAGAAGAATCGAGTGAGATTGTCTTCTCCAACTGCCAGTGGCTGGAACTTCCACCGTTGTTTGGCCTAACGAAATAACTGAGGTCAGATGTCTGATCTGGTAACACAAACATCCCAATGGTGCCCTCCCCTGCCTCAACAAAGGCTATATGCACATGAGAAGAACCTCCGGCTCTGGCTTCTGGTGGAAGGTCCATGACTGAGAACTCCATACTCCTGGTGTCAAGCACCTGTATCTTCTCCCCACACCCTGTCACCCCATACAAACAGCCATACACATATTGGTGCCAGCACGAGGAAGGTGATTGCGATACCGAAGGAGTAGCTCGCCATTGTCCGGTGCTGGAAGAGAAGACGAAGACAGCCTCCTTGTGCCGGGTGAATGCCACATATATCACTCTGAAAAATGTCTCTTCAGAAGCCTCCTCGTCGTCGCCCACCAGGAGGATCTGACATCCAAACCCGCGTGGCTTGTCCACTGAACGAACCCATTCGTCGAATTCAGGCATTGGGGGAAGCAGGAGGTGCCGCCGGTGCAAGGGGTCGCACACCACCATTTCCGCATAGTCTCGCCTGGCAAGGAGGACGCGACCGTCGCAGATGTCTGAAATGGCCCAGTCACTTGATGGGGCGGGGAGGAAGGATAAGGTGAAGTCAGCCGCGAGGGCGACGGCCTTGGCAGAGGGGTGAGGCGGCTCGGCGGGGTGGAAGACTCGGCGAAAATCGAGGAAGCCGAGGAGGGGCGGGGCGTGGAGCTTGCGGTACCGACGGAGGAAGGGGCGGTCGGCGACGACGCGGCGGAAGGAGACGCAGACGGCGGAGGCTCGGATGAGGTCGGCTGGGGTGGGCAGGTGGAGGAAGATTTCAGGCAAGAGCTCATCGGGGATGGGCAGCGAGGCCATCTCCTGGGGTCCATGCCGCCGCGGAGAGGAATGACGGAGGATGCCCATCCCGCCGCCGGAGGTGAGAGAGAAACTCATGATGTGTGTGTGCGAGGGATTTGCGGAAAGCGGGGCGAGCGCTCGGGATCTGGACATTTTGATGGGCCTTTTATGAAGAAGAAGAAGAAGAAGAAGAAGAAGAAGAAGAAGAAGAAGAAGAAGAAGAAGAAGAAGAAGCGGGGAGAGGGGTGATGGGCCATTTGAGAATGTACAGGCTGCCCATTAGCCCATCACATCCCAATCTGGCTGTATGTATGTGTATGGTATGGTGACTGTAAATCTTTAGTATTGGCTGAGGATTTAGCAGCCCAGAACATTGTGGTGGCCTCCCACCGTCAAGGAGTAGTCAATGGCATCAACCATGGGACAGGCGGTCCGAACGGGGCTATCATATATGAAATCATAGCCCGTAGTTCTATTTTTACCTTTTGTAAGTTCTTGCACGAACGTAGGAACTTTAATTTTGAGGCGCACAATCTCGCCAAATTTGCTTGTAATTTACCTATAGGTAGACATGTCTGGTTGGGTAATCCTCATGACCCGAACCTTGTACCTATGAACATTGTTTTGAATCAATAAAGTTCGCGAGATTACTAAAAAAAATCTATTACAGAGCCAAAAGCGTTGGATTTTTATTTATTTTTTAAAAAGGAGGATGTACCCCCGGCCTCTGCATCTGGACAATGCATGCAGCCATATTATTAATTATTCACAAAGACCATGCAAGGTGGTACATCAATAAGCCTAAAGCCACCATCTTGGCAACGCTGTTGCTACTCCTATCCTCTTGATGAAGGTGTGCCGAATGTCCGGACCTAATACCAAATAGACATCACACTAAAGCATAACATCTAAATCCGGATGTCCCATCCAAGCCACTACCTGAATTGGGTCCCACACCGGTCCGGCACACTCCCAGTGAGCACCGCGCGTCGCAAGGGCCATCACCTTCATCTTCCATCGATCCATCCTCAGAGCAAAACTAATGCACCGACCTTACCAGGCCTTTCTGCCATCAACGCCACCATGACGCCAGACAACTTCCTCCTCCTACGCGAGTCCATCTCCGCACATCAGACGTCGAATCTCCACCACGCCATGCCGCCGAGACCCACCGTCGACGATACGGTTGATGCCACACCGCTCCACCTACATGACATCTCGCGTCGACTCCGAACTACCAGCAACTCCACCACCCTAAGCAGTCCCCGGCCGACGCCTTCAGGAAGGTACACGACACCAAAGTGCCATCGTCGCCCAAACAGAGGAACAGAGACTTTCGCCTGCGCTCATGGCAGAGGTGGGGGCGTAGGATCCACACCGAAGCCTTCAGGAAGGGAATGGGCGCCGAGGACGTCGACTTTGGTGCGGCCGCCACGCCGGCCTGGACTTTCCCCCGGATCCATGCCCACTCGCCAGATCCGTCCAGACAATAATGGCGTCGACCGTAGTCGCTACCGTATCCCGCACAAATCGGAGTAGATCGAGTCGGAGATGACGCCTCCCATGGAACTCCGGTCGGCCATTGAGGAGCCGCTGTAGCGCCACCGCCCACACAGCAATGGAAGGTCCCTGCATCTACACCCGCTGACCCGCGGGTGCCGCCCGCCAGGCAGGCCGCACCTCGCGCCACTGAACGAGGCCGCCTCCCCGAGATCCGATCTGCCAGCCGCCGCCGCGCCATGAGAGCCAGATCCCCACACCTGCGTTCGCATACCGCACGCGCTCCCGCGCGCCGTACACACACGCCGCGCAGCCCCAGCGCAAGCTCGCCCCAGCGCAAGCTCGCCACAGCGACCACACGCTCCCACGGCGGACGCCCCGCAAACGCCAAAAGCACTAGATAGTGGTCATTTCTCGAGTTGCATCACCAATGTCTCTAATACAGATACTATCAGCATTCAAACTGCATTTCATTGGTTCTAGAAGTGTATTCATACTATAGATATTCGGATACAGAGGAGCAGAAGATAGGCCTTATCATCGGCAACATGGACGAAAGCATGTAAACATACATAAATGAATGCTTAAAAACACACAATACTGTTAAAACAATCAGTAGCTTTGACGCTTCCACTGGACATAATTGTAATAACTTGCATCAAAGAAACACAAACTTGACACTAGTGAAACATAAAATTCAGAATATTTGTCCTTTTTTGTGACAGGAATCGGACTGCCTTGAAGGCTTGGAAAGGATGGTGATCATTTGCCTACTGGGATTGGGAGTGCCACTGAAGGAAATATGCCCTAGAGGCAATAATAAAGTTATTATTTATTTCCTTATATCATGATAAATGTTTATTATTCATGCTACAATTGTATTGACCGGAAACGTAATACTTGTGTGAATACATAGACAAACAGAGTGTCACTAGTATGCCTCTACTTGACTAGCTCGTTGATCAAAGATGGTTATGTTTCCTAACTATAGACATGTGTCGTCATTTGATTAACGGGATCACATCATTAGGAGAATGATGTGATTGACATGACCCATTCCGTTAGCTTAGCACTTGATCGTTTAGTATGTTGCTATTGCTTTCTTCATGACTTATACATGTTCCTATGACTATGAGATTATGCAACTCCCGTTTACCGGAGGAACACTTTGTGTGCTAGCAAACGTCACAATGTAATTGGGTGATTATAAAGGAGCTCTACAGGTGTCTCCAAAGGTACATGTTGGGTTGGCGTATTTCGAGATTAGGATTTGTCACTCCGATTGTCGGAGAGGTATCTCTGGGCCCTCTTGGTAATACACATCACTTAAGCCTTGCAAGCAATGCAACTAATTAGTTAGTTGCGAGATGATGTATTACGGAACGAGTTAAGAGACATGCCGGTAACGAGATTGAACTAGGTATTGAGATACCGACGATCGAATCTCGGGCAAGTAATATACCGATGACAAAGGGAACAACGTATGTTGTTATGCGGTCTGACCGATAAAGATCTTCGTAGAATATGTGGGAGCCAATATGAGCATCCAGGTTCCTCTATTGGTTATTGACCGGAGACGTGTCTCGGTCATGTCTACATTGTTCTCGAACCCGTAGGGTCCGCACGCTTAACATTACGATGATAGTTTCATTATGAGTTTATATGTTTTGATGTACTGAAGGTTGTTCGGAGTCCCGAATGTGATCACGGACGTGACGAGGAGTCTCGAAATGGTCGAGACATAAAGATTGATATATTGGAAGCCTATATTTGGATATCGGAATCGTTCCGGGTGAAATCGGGATTTTACCGGAGTACCGGGGGTTACCGGAACCCCCCGGGGGGGTTAATGGGCCTACATGGGCCCTAAGGGAGAAGAGGAGGGCCGGCCAGGGCAGGCCGTGCGCCCCCTCCCCCCTAGTCCGAATAGGACAAGGAAGGGGGGCGCGCTCCCCTTTCCTCTTTCCCCCTTCCCCTTTCCTTCTCCAACAAGGCAAGAGGGGGGAGTCCTACTCCCGGTGGGACTAAGACACCTCCAGGCGCACCCCTAGGGGCCGGCCGCACCTCCCCCTCCCTCCTTTATATACGGGGGCAAGGGGGCACCCCATGACACACAAGTTGATATTCGTGATCGTTTCTTAGCCGTGTGCGGTGCCCCCTTCCACCATATTCCACCTCGGTCATATCATAGCGGTGCTTAGGCGAAGCCCTGCGACGATAGAACATCAAGATCGTCACCACACCGTCGTGCTGACGGAACTCTTCCCCGACATTCTGCTGGATCGGAGTCCGGGGATCGTCATCGAGCTGAACGTGTGCTAGAACTCGGAGGTGTCGTAGTTTCGATGCTTGATCGGTCGGGCAATGAAGACGTATGACTACATCAACCGCGTTGTTATAACGCTTCCGCTTTCAGTCTACGAGGGTACGTAGACAACACTCTCCCCTCTCGTTGCTATGCATCACCATGATCTTGCGTGTGCGTAGGAATTTTTTTGAAATTACCACGTTCCCCAACAGTGGCATCCGAGCCAGGTTTTATGCGTAGATGTCATATGCACGAGTAGAACACAAGTGAGTTGTGGGCGATATAAGTCATACTGGTTACCTGCATGTCATACTTTGGTTCGGTGGTATTGTTGGATGAAGCGGCCCGGACCGACATTACGCGTACGCTTACGCGAGACTGGTTCTACCGACGTGTTTTGCACACAGGTGGCTGGCGGGTGTCAGTTTCTCTAACTTTAGTTGAACCGAGTGTGGCTACGCCCGGTCCTTGCGAAGGTTAAAACAACACCAACTTGACAAACTATCGTTGTGGTTTTGATGCGTAGGTAAGAACGGTTCTTGCTAAGCCCGTAGCAGCCACGTAAAACTTGCAACAACAAAGTAGAGGACATCTAACTTGTTTTTGCAGGGCATGTTGTGATGTGATATGGTCAAGACATGATGCTAAATTATATTGTATGAGATGATCATGTTTTGTAACCGAGTTATCGGCAACTGGCAGGAGCCATATGGTTGTCGCTTTATTGTATGCAATGCAATCGCCCTGTAATGCTTTACTTTATCACTAAGCGGTAGCGATAGTCATAGAAGCATAAGATTGGCGAGACGACAACGATGCTACGATGGAGATCAAGGTGTCGCGCTGGTGACGATGGTGATCATGGAGGTGCTTCGGAGATGGATATCATAAAGCACAAGATGATGATGACCATATCATATCACTTATATTGATTGCATGTGATGTTTATCTTTTATGCATCTTATCTTGCTTTGATTGACGGTAGCATTATAAGATGATCCCTCACTAAATTATCAAAGTATAAGTGTTCTCCCTGAGTATGCACCGTTGCGAAAGTTCTTCATGCTGAGACACCACGTGATGATCGGGTGTGATAGGCTCTACGATCAAATACAACGGGTGCAAAACAGTTGCACACGCGGAATACTCAGGTTAAACTTGACGAGCCTAGCATATAACAGATATGGCCTCGGAACACGGAGACCGAAAGGTCGAGCGTGAATCATATAGTAGATATGATCAACATAGTGATGTTCACCATTGATACTACTCCATCTCACGTGATGATCGGACATGGTTTAGTTGATTTGGATCACGTGATCACTTAGAAGATTAGAGGGATGTCTATCTAAGTGGGAGTTCTTAAGTAATATGATTAATTGAACTTAAATTTATCATGAACTTAGTACCTGATAGTATCTTGCTTGTTTATGTTGATTGTAGATAGATGGCCCGTGCTGTTGTTCCGTTGAATTTTAATGCGTTCCTTGAGAAAGCAAAGTTGAAAGATGATGGTAGCAATTACACGGACTGGGTCCGTAACTTGAGGATTATCCTCATTGCTGGAGAGAAGAATTACGTCCTGGAAGCACCGCTGGGTGCCAAGCCTGCTGCTGGAGCAACACCAGATGTTATGAACGTCTGGCAGAGCAAAGCTGATGACTACTCGATAGTTCAGTGTGCCATGCTTTACGACTTAGAATCGGGTCTTCAACGACGTTTTGAACGTCATGGGGCATATGAGATGTTCCAGGAGTTGAAGTTAATATTTCAAGCAAATACCCGGATTGAGAGATATGAAGTCTCCAATAAGTTCTGTAGCTGCAAGATGGAGGAGAATAGTTCTGTCAGTGAGCATATACTCAAAATGTCTGGGTATAATAATCACTTGATTCAAATGGGAGTTAATCTTCCGGATAATAGCGTCATTGACAGAATTCTCCAATCACTGCCACCAAGCTACAAGAGCTTCGTGATGAACTATAATATGCAAGGGATGGAAAAGACAATTCCCGAGCTCTTCGCGATGCTAAAAGCTGCGGAGGTAGAAATCAAGAAGGAGCATCAAGTGTTGATGGTCAACAAGACCACTAGTTTCAAGAAAATGGGGAAAGGGAAGAAGAAGGGGAACTTCAAGAAGAACAACAAGCAAGTTGCTGCTCAAGAGAAGAAACACAAGTCTGGACCTAAGCCTGAAACTGAGTGCTTCTACTTCAAGCAGACTGGTCACTGGAAGCGGAACTGCCCCAAGTATTTGGCGGATAAGAAGGATGGCATGGTGAACAAAGGTATGTGTGATATACATGTTATTGATGTGTACCTTACTAATGCTCGCGGTAGCACCTGGGTATTTGATACTGGTTCTGTTGCTAATATTTGCAACTCGAAACAGGGACTACGGATTAAGCGAAGATTGGCTAAGGACGAGGTGACGATGCGCGTGGGAAATGGTTCCAAAGTCGATGTGATCGAGGTC
The DNA here is from genome assembly GCA_032464435.1 of Aegilops umbellulata. Taxonomy (NCBI): domain Eukaryota; kingdom Viridiplantae; phylum Streptophyta; class Magnoliopsida; order Poales; family Poaceae; genus Aegilops; species Aegilops umbellulata. Next base: position 383,453,921 of record CP136059.1, on the reverse strand, counting down.
GGCACGCTACCTCTACATCTACCTTCGGGATTAGTTTTAGACCTAAATAATTGTTATTTGGTGTCAGCTTTGAGCATGAACATTATATCTGGATCTTGTTTGATGCGAGACGGTTATTCATTTAAATCAGAGAATAATGGTTGTTCTATTTATATGAGTAATATCTTTTATGGTCATGCACCCTTGAAGAGTGGTCTATTCTTATTGAATCTCGATAGTAGTGACACACATATTCATAATGTCGAAGCCAAAAGATGCAGAGTTGATAATGATAGTGCAACTTATTTGTGGCACTGCCGTTTAGGTCATATCGGTGTAAAGCGCATGAAGAAACTCCATACTGATGGACTTTTAGAACCACTTGATTATGAATCACTTGGTACTTGCGAACCATCCGGATTGTGAATTACATCCGGGAGTATTTCGGCGCTGTTATCGGATGAGCCAAAAGCTTTTCCTCGGGATTGTGAATTACATTCGGGAGTTCGACAGCTACTTCAAATGCAAGAAGGATTGCACCGGCACACTTGGATTCACCTCAATCCAGAAGTGCACGACAGCTATGAGGATGCTTGCATACGGAGCTCCCGGTGATTCACTCGATGACTATGGGCGCATGGCCGAGTCCACGACCATTGATTGTTTCTACAAGTTCTGCAGGGTAGTGGTGGCAGTGTTTAGACCGCAATACTTGCGATCACCCAATGCTGAAGACACTACTCGGATCCTAGCACAGAATGTAGCAAGAGGATTTCCAGGGATGCTTGGAAGCATCGACTGCATGCATTGGAAATGAAAAAACTGTCCATTTGCTTGGCAGGGGATGTACAAAGGCGCCAAAGGCGGTTGCAGTGTGGTACTTGAGGTAGTGGCCACACAGGACCTCCGGATTTGGCACTCCTTCTTTGGTATGCCAGGAACTCACAATGACATCAACGTACTGCAATGCTCCCCTGTCTTTGTCAAGCTTGTTGAAGGTCATTCTCCTCCGGTGAACTTCGAGGTCAATGGGCGGCACTACAGCAAGGGATACTACCTAGCAGATGGCATCTATTCGAGATGGTCTACATTTGTGAATACTATCTCAAACCCTGTGCCAGAGGCAAGAACTTCCACTTTGCGAAGGTTCAGGAGGCTTGCAGGAAGGACGTCGAGCGGGCATTTGGTGTGCTCTAATCTCGATTACTGTTGTCCGGTACCCCGCTCAGACCTGGTCGAAAGATCAAATGTGGGAGATCATGACTTGTTGTGTCATCTTGCACAACATGATCATTGAGAGTGAGCAGGAAGAGCCAGTGTCTGACACTGAACCATATTACAAGCAGGGTCCTCTTGCCCAAGTTGATCACCAGCTACCGGCAACCTGAATTGCCATCCTCAATATGCGTCAGGAGATCTGAGACCCACAGGTGCATCAACAACTGCAGCAGGATCCGGCGGAGCACCTATGGAGGCTCAAGGGCAACGCCTAACTCGACGTGTGATGAAATATGAGTTTTTATTTGTAAAACTATTAGTTGAACTATATAATTTGTATTGAACTATTTGATTTATATTGATTTTCTGTGATGAACTATGTGATACAAAATAGTTTCTATTGAATTTATGTCAAAGCACGCCGAATCACGCCGAATACGAGCCGAAATTGGTCAATTTACGCCGATAGTAGGCCGTTTTATGCCGAAAATGGGCTGAAAAGTGGGCCAATTTGCGCCTAAAGTGGGCCGAAATCGGTGCCTGGGGGCGACGGCTGGGAACCCGATCGCCCCCAAGCCGAAATTTCCGCCGGCACGGCCCAAGGGCAGTGCTATTTCTAGCCCCTGAGGGGCCGAACAAGTGGAGATGCTCTTAGGCCAGAAGAAACAGAGAGCTGGCAGGTGCACGCCGTCCAACCGGCCAACGACGAGCGTCGCTACCTCTTATCGAGCTCGGCTCAAATAACAGATTGACAAGAAGATGTAAGCTTGTAAGTATATCATCGATCTATACACGTAAGGATCTGCTGATATCTGATCTACACTAATTCAGTATATGTTGCTGATACGTCTCCCCAGGAAGAAAAAAAGAGCTACTAATTCAGTAAACTGCTGTGACGGTTTGGCTGCTGAAAATGGTGCACGCCGTCAGACCGGCCCGCGACGAGCGCCATCGCAGCCTCACAAGCACCCTGCTGACACAAACATGTAAATGTGCAACAAATGCATCGGTTTCACTTGTTCACATGACTGAGGAAAGTGGGGGGTTGGGGTAACAAGGGAACACCTATGACTGAAACTTGCACATTTTGATTCAACATACCTGACAAGTTTCATGCCACACACACCCGCAGTTGAAGAAATAGCAGATACGACATAGATTGGGAACCATAAAACATGATTACAATTACTTTGACTGGTTACATACTCTTCATTAACCTATGAAGAAATTAACTAAACGCCATTCAGGCTCTCGCCACCAAATTCGACAAACAAACACACCAAGCATTTTCAGATCAATGCACAAAAGATAAATTCCAGGTTGGTTGTAGATAGGACATAGTACAAGTACAACCAAGCAGAGCCAAAAGTACGCTAATACGGACAAACTTAGTGGTTAATTGTTGATCTGCATCACAACATCACCAACATTCCAAATCCTCAACACGGGCTGATATCCAGCATCTGCGTCGTCAGCATTACTCTGACGACTGTGCGCTTGAGCATGCAGCATGGCCTTGTTCCAGCGTCTCCTTCCTGGCTATGTTTCCAAAACCTGTCCAATATCTCAAAATTAAGTGTATTCAATTTGTATTTATTCAGACACTTGTGCATAAAGAGGATCAAAAGGTATGTCTTAGCATCGGCAACACTCCATACATTTCTTACAGGAAAAGCAAGGTAAGAAAAGCTGAGACTGAATGTTAAGGATTAAATCAAACCACATGGAAGAAGGCATGTAAAAGAAAATAAATGAATCCTGAAAAAAACTTAAAGCTGTAATTGGTGGCTTCATTTGCCAGGACTTCACAGATTACAAATCTCTGCTTTGACTAGGAAAATAAACCAGGGGTCTCAGTAGCAACAGTCAACAAACTATACTCCCTTGAGTGATCTTGCGATCGGTAAGGGTCCATATGGAGCAATTTACAGGGCTACGTTGCAGCATAAAAATGAAACAGTGAAAGTTTCTAAACACATCTCAAAGTTGTGGAACTCATCAGTTTAAGCAGGAGGTACTATATTTTACTTCTTTTTATAAAATGGGTACTATTCATGGAGAGTCAACATTAGGAAATCTTTTTACCCTAGTGTCCCATTTGTATAATATTGACCTCAGTGATGTGTTTGCTACTGTCATTTGCAGTGCAAATTAGAATATATACCAAGCCAGAAAAAACCATGTAAACATGGAGCAATGAATCTTTACAGAAAACATAAAGCCATAAATATGTTGGCAGCTTTGCGTTCCATAATATAATCACTTTCTAACTTAGTTCATTGCTGTGGGGAAAATCAGGGTCTCAGTAGCGACAATGCCAAGCTATGTGTGTTCTCTGCCATTTGAAAAATAAATGATTGATTGCATTTGGCATGCGCCCTAAATGACTGAGACAAAGGTAGGTAAAAGTGCAAATTGTCGGAAAGGTATTGGGTGCGCAGAATCTAATTTATCTTGAGAGGCTAATTTCAAAAATCAAACACTACATGTATCTATGATAGCAACAGCTCAGATTTTTATTTGTAATCATACGAGATATGCATCATTATATCTATTTAGAATAATGAAACTGATATAAAGGTGCAACGATGCCCAATGGGATTGATCTCCCTCTTTACATCTATCACCATTAAAAGAAATGTGGACAAGGTAAGTCATACCAGATTGATATAAATGTTTCTAAGGTAAGCAATCTAAAGGTGAACTGGTAGCAATGTCCTGATTTAAATTTGAATCCCTTCCCCATTATATAAGATTGACCAAAGAATTAATTTCTCAAAAATAATTGTTGTGATCTCGACATCTTGTGTTTTCTTAGGATTCCATCAGACCTCTAAACTGCTACTTATAGACCATTTGTGTTTAAGATCCTTTTCTTTGCTTGTCAGATTACCTCAAAATGGCAATTAGAACACATATACCTAACGTCCCGAGTAAAGCACAATTCTGTTCCTGAGCTTGATTAGCTTTGCCAAAAGAACAGAAAAGGTATCAATTAACTACAAAACCGTGTAAATAAGGATTACCAAACATAACAGACAACAGTGGACTGTCTAGCATCAGACAAGCTGTGTGATAAATATGAAAGGAAAGAAATGACAAGGACACAACAGGGAGTTTACCACTAGATACCGTCGGTGCCCACAATATCGATGGAGGGAAGTTGCTATATGTGTGCGCATAGGTGCCAGGATCTGCAAGGCGTACCCTCTCAAGCTGAAATGTGTTTGGGTTCAGGGAGTAACAGCCTGTATCAGGAATCAGGCTGTGAGCTTCCAGAACCATATTTGTATAGGAGCAAGTAGCTCCCCGTTGAACCCTTGAAGGTGCACGTACAACAGCCCATTGAGATTGTCTTCTTCATCTGCCACTGGCTGGAACTCACGCCATTGTTTTGCCTAATGGCATATTGGAGGAGAGGTTCGCGGGCGCCGCGTGCAAGAAAAAACATCCCAAGCCTGCCTTCCCCTGCTTCAACAATGGCTACATCCCAATCAGAAAGACCTTTGGCTTCGGGTGGGGAGTCAGCAGTGAGGAACTCCATCCTCCGGGTGTCAAGGAGAAGAAGCTTTCCCCACCAATCTTTGAACCAGTAGAAGCAACCATATGCGCAGTGGCGGCGGGAACTGAAACGCTTGGAGCACTGCGATGGACCAGTTCGCCATTGCCCATTACTAGAAGAGAATACAAAGGAGAACAGCTTAGTTTTGTGCTGGCCCATCCACATCACTCCGAATGACGTCTCCTCGTCGTCGCCGGGGGCAAGAGAAAGGTCTCGCAGCAGCGCTGCGATTTTTTCGGGACCGAAGCTCTGAGGTGGTTAGAGATTTGGGGAAGCAGCAGATATCGCCGGTGCAAGGGGTCACACACCACCATCTCAGTGAAGAAGACTTTGCGGCCTTCATCATCGTACTGCCGGGCGGGCCGGTCAAGGAGGACACGGCCATCGCGGACGTCCCGCATGACCCACTTCCACTTGCGGGCGGTGGCGGGGAGGAAGGTGAAGGAGAAGTCACCGGCGAGGGCGACGGCGCTGGCTGCCGACGCGGACGGGTAAGGCTGGCGGGCCAAGTTGAAGCTGAAGGCTCTGTGCTGATCGAGAAAGCCGAGGAGGGGCGGGGCATGGAGCTTGCGGTACCGCCGGAGGAAGGATCTGTCGGCAACGACACGGCGGAAGGAGACGCAGGCGGCGGAGGTGCGGATGAGGTCGGCTGGGATGGAAAGGCGGAGGAAGATGTCGGCCAGGAGGTCGTCAGGGATCAGCGGAGAGTCCATTTCCTGGCCGCTCTCCAGCGGCGGCGCGGTTGTGTATGTGCGGGGGTGAGGAGAAGAGCACGCGTCAGTACTCCTTCCTTTTACTGCCATCTAACTGGGCCTACCCTGTGATGGGCTTGAATTATCCAAGTTTGGCCCACCGGGCGACCTGAATTTGGCGTAACGGCGTGCATGTTGACAGAGGTAGTACTTCTTCTCTTCAGCACAAGTGAGAAGGCCTATTGCTTGTTTAATCCCTAACCCACCGAGGAAGGTGGCTGAGCTGATTGACCATACCTCGTCTACCTGGAACGAGAACTTGGTGCGTTCGGTGTTCATACCGATAGACGCAGAGGCCATCTTACAAATTCCTCTTTGCACAAGACAGATAGATGACTTTTGGGCTTGGTCCGAGGACCGCCGGAGAAAGGACCGAAATGAACTTAGTACTTTTTCTCTTCAGCAGAGCGGAGGCAGTTGGTAAATTGTGAAAACAAATCTGGCAATTCTGAAAATATTTTTGGTAAATTGTGACTTTCCTACAAAAGAATCTGCTAAATTAATTATGATCTATTTTGTAGTCTATTCTTAACAGTGAAACACGTTTTTCTGCAACAGAAGCATTCTTCATGACAGATGGAAGCACCATTTTTCTGACACAGTATACATATATTCTCACGTTAGGATGCTGGAAACATCTTTTGAGACAAGTAATTTTGTTGTGCGACTTGGGAACATGTTTAGAATTTGAAGAACAGAAATGAAACAAACTCATTTGATATGACCTACAATTTGGACCATCTTGCACAGAAACAATAAGCAAAATACTATTACAACAACACTATCATTTCCCCGTAGAAGACACTACAAGCATGCTGAAGGGCTGATCATGGATGAGCTCCATATCTTACACCGAGCTAGCTCCTCGTCACCAATAAGGCATCCAAAGAGAGGTAGTAGGTTCATGGACGAGCTCCATAGCTTACGCCGTTTGTTGACTCTTGATGAGGCGGCTTGCTGATTTTCCGACGACTCATGGACGTATATAAATTAATGGAGTTCGATGTAAAGAACTGAGGTAGGACTATTTAATTTCTAGACACATCCTTTCTTCTTATGCAATCAAGTCTATGAGCCTGATCCAACAAAAGTGATGGAGTTCCCGCACCACGGGGCCAAGACAGGAGTACTGACATGCAACTTTTGCTTCACAAATTCTAAGAAATGAAATATAAATTAAAATCATCTCATACTTTGCATAGTGTCAAGATATGACCCCTAAAGGTTATGGTAATATATTGAGAAGATTTTGATAGAAGTTGGCATGTAAACACCTTACAAACCGAACATCTCCAAGGGAAGATCGTGGTTTTGAGAGGAATGGGCCGAGGTTTTGCATGCGATGTGATTTATGATTCATTGTTTCACCTTGTAACCTTTTCCAAACTCAGCATAAACCATTATCTTGCTTGTTAAAACTTTACATTTTTAATGATTCATTTACAATATTTAAGTAATTTATTGCATTTCTAGTCATTTTACGGATATAATTTATATTTATCTCATATGAAAAACAGAGCTTCATCACTTTGATTGATTTCCTGGTGGCGACAAAAAAATAGATGCGCTACAAAACCCTGTATTTAACTGAAAAAATTATTTGATTACAGAAAATTACTGCAGAATCAATTCATTATTGATGCAAGGAAGATGGACATCATAAGAAAAACCATAGTCACATTTTTCAGGATTCCATGGCCCATCTCGGATAGGTCCTTTTGGAATGGGGCTTTCATGTCTTGGCTTTGATCTTCTGGCTGACATAGTTGCGTTTTGTAGTGTTGTATTGCTTTTGGTTAGGTGAATATTGATCTTCACAAACTAATGATATTATTCCTACACGCAACATTCGATGATATTGTTACAATCGCTATAGGCGGAAGAAAGTATATATATATCAATAAGTCACCTTTCACCGATGAACTCTTGGTTTATCACATGTCGATTGTTAATTTATTACTAGAAATAGAAATAAGAGTAGTCAAGGAAGCAGATTATTTTTGAGCCGTCAACTATTTTACAAGATTATATTTGGTCTCTAAATTCTAGAAATTGACAAACTAGGCCTTAAATTTTGAAATACGATAGAGTTGGCTCTCGACCCATTCATAGAGATTTGAGTACAATGTGGCGGTGCTTTCGCTTGGCGAACTCAGCCAGCTAAAAAATGGAAATTAGTTTTAAGAAATGTAGACATACCTAATTGAACATCGGTATTAATATGCTTTAATAAAAAATTGGAATAAAAAAACAAAGAAGTTATACAAAACATGGGGGTTTTAGGAATGGGAGGAAACCTAAAATTTTAGATAGAAAAAATGATTCGAAATATTCTAAAAAAAATTAGGGAGTTAGTGAGAGCTAGCAAATAATTTGTGAACACTCTTTTTTTCTAACGAGACTCGACAACTTTATATTATTTCCATTGAAAAAGATACACTGTGATTTCAATGTAGCTAGCATGCTGCACAGATGTATGTCCTGTACATATTCTGTCAATGGTGCGAATGCCGAAGCATACAATTGATTTGCATCAATTCCCGATGCATTGTATTCCCGCGGATCAGTATATACATACAATCTAGTGCCCCTAATGTTTGTCACAATGGCTCCCCCGATCAAGCCTCCCATTCTTCTCCATATCTTCGGTCACTTTCGATGATTTCACCGTGTCTTTCTTGACATTAATTAGGAAAGCTACTAGTCTTAGGTGAATCTCGGGGCGATAGCTACAAGCATATATAGGTACACTGTCCAACCACTCGATGTTCTTAGACTTGAATGTATCATCGATCATCTGACTTTTTTTATCTTGTACTACCAAAGAATAGTTAACTATTGGGCTTCCTTACTCTGTAAGAGGGAGAGTATAATAAACACCCCACAAAATGTATCTTCTCGTCATCACTCCTTCCTAATAAGAAAATGAAGGAGAAACCAGACATATACGCTCAATTTTCTCAGTATAGTGTTTGAACACAGCGAGGTTGTCTTCTCCAAGGATCAATCAAGTCAAGGTATCTCGTTTACAGACGAGAGGATGCACATTCAAATACGTTGGGCCTCTGAACAACCTTGCCATAAATAAATACACTTAAAAAACTAATTGAACAATCAGATCATCTTTTTTTTTGCGGGAGATAATCAGATCGTCCTAGCTACAACATGAACACACTGAATTTCGTCTCCTTAATACTCTCCTACCTTAACAGTTCCATCCATTCCACATTAATTTCCACGCGCAGGCAGGCATACACACTACTGGAGTTTTCATATACGCCGGGTGCCAGACTCTTCGTCGAGAGCTAAATCACGGACACTCGGCAAAGTACCAGATGCCGAGAGAGCCTCTCGGCAACAGGTACAACTCGGCAAACACGGGATTGCCAAGAGTAGGCCTCGGCAGAACGAAACACTCGGCAAAGGCACAATTTGCCGAGAGCTAAACAGCCGCAGCACGACAAAGCTCCGCCACATGGCACATCCGGGGGCGACTGACGGCACGGTGACTTCTTTGTCGAGAGTGGCTCTCGGTAAATATTAGGCTCTCGGCAAACTTTAGTCCCACCTCACCAATAATTCGTAGACCAGCTTCGGTACACCCCCCCCCTCACAAAACGTATAAAGGGCAATATGGACATTTAACATATTGCACCCAATTTTTTTTCCACACATTGGTATTACCATGGGCAGCATGCTTGCCAAGTTTCGTTGGTTTCAGACACTATGCTTTTTCTAGGGTATTCCCAGTGAAAAAAAACCTAAAACACAGGTCGGACGTGACGCAACGCGCGTTGGAAAGCGGTCGGTTAAATTGTCGTCGAGGTCGGACCTGTGCCAACAATGTACTTATGGATGGGTTCATGACTGATCCAGTCATTGGTGGATGACATGATACAGCCAGAGGATATTGGAATGGAGTATTTAGACACATTATCCCAAAAGTTCTTCTTTGACATCAAATCAGTGCTTCTTGATAGTTGCACTATAAACTGCAATTTATATATATTATGAATATTATGAAGAAAGATTTGTTATGCACGATCTCTTGTATGAGTTGGCCCGGTCTGTTTCAGCGAGTGAATGCACAAGAGTGGACTTAAATTTCTCTGGTTGTATTCCGAAGACTGTCCGTCATATATGCATTGACATGATAAACCCTGCTGTTCTTGAACAGATTTCTCACGCAAAGAGACTGCACACGCTTCTTATGCATTTTGAAGAACAAGACGAGGTAGGTCAAGTGCACATACTCAGTAAAGTGTTGGGTGCGGCCAGAAGCTTACGGGTGTTATCCTTAATAAGAAACTCACCGTATTCTCAAAAAACAAATATATAACAAACTCACCGTGTAAGCTTCCTGATTCCATGGGTCGTTTAATGCACCTTCCCTATTTGTCTTTTAAGTGGGGCCGAAAAAATGACACATTGTTGTTGGTTTCCCAAGCCTGTGTACAATCTTTATCACTTACAAGTAATGAAGTTTGAGGATCACCGAATTGTGTGCTAGTTTTATGCTATTTACTCAGATTTAACCTACAATGTGGCAGTGCTTTCACTTGACCGGTCAGCTAAAATATGGAAATACTTAAAAAAATATAAAATGTAGACATACCTAATTGAATATCAGCATTATAATTTTTTTATAAATAAAAATACAAAAATGTTATACAAAACATAGGGATCTTAAGAATGGGTGAAAAACCTGGAAATTTGGCTAAGTTGATCACAAGTATTCTTGAAAAATAGGGAATTAGTGAGAGCTAGCAAATAATTTGTGAACACTCATAGTTTTTCTTTCTAACAAGACCCCACAAATGTATATATTTTCCATGTGAAAGAATCACTGAGAATTCCAGATAGCCAACACAGCATAGCACCTAAGGCAAAGGTTGTACCAATGTAGCTAGCATGACTCGCTCAAGCTGTGTGCGACAGAATTGCTTTGCGTCAATTCCCGGTGCATCGTATTCCCACGCATCAATATATACATACAATCTAGTGCGTCTTAATGTTTGTTACAAATTCTCCCCATCCCGATCAAGCCTCTGGTTCTTGTCGACATCTTCAGTCACCTCTGATGATTTCACTTTGTCCTTGTTGGCATTTGAAAATCTACTAGCCTTAGGCAAACCATGGGACGATAGCTACTGCATATATAGGAACATGGCTCAACCGCTTGATGGTCTTAGACTTGAATGAATGTATTACCAATCATACGTTTTTTATCTTGTGAAAAGTATCTCTCTTAGGGCATCTCCAGCCGCGCCCCCAGGAAGGCCTCCCCAGGCGTTCTTTTTGCGCCGGCGCCGAAAAATCGGCCCAGTCGCGCCCCCAGGAGCCCGATTTTCGCCGGCCTGGGCCGAAAACAGCGCCGGCGGACCCAGGCCGAACCCGGCGCGCTGGTGGGCGCCCGAGGGCGCCGGGCGAACTGTTTTGGCGCGAAAAAGCCACGGGCCCGCCGCGTCAGCGACACGGCTCTCTTCTCGGCCCTTCGTCGTCCTCATCGCCTCGTTCCCCGCGGCGAATCAATGCCAAAGCTGCCGCGCTGCCGCGCCGGTCAGTCTGCGCCATTGATGCCTCACGGGCGGCGCAGTGTGTTGGGTAACGTAGTAATTTCAAAAAATTTCCTACGCACACGCAAGATCATGGTGATGCATAGCAACGAGAGGGGAGAGTGTTGTCTACGTACCCTCGTAGACCGAAGCGGAAGCGTTGACACAATGTAGAGGAAGTAGTCGTACGTCCTCCTCCCGATCCGACCGATCCAAGCACCGTTACTCCGGCGCCTCCGAGTTCTTGACACACGTACAGCTCGATGACGTTCTCCGGGCTCCGATTCAGCAAAGCTCTCGGGGAAGAGTTTCGTCAGCATGACGGCGTGGTGACGATCTTGATGAACTACCGACGCAGGGCTTCGCCTAAGCACCGCGACAATATGACCGAGGTGGAATATGATGGAGGGGGGCACCGCACACGGCTGAGGAACGATCACGAAGATCAACTTATGTGTTCTAGGGTGCCCCCTGCCCCCGTATATAAAGGAGCAAGGGGGGAGGCCGGCCGACCCTATGGGGCGCGCCAAAGGGAGGGGGGGAGTCCTCCTCCTAGTGGGAGTAGGACTCCCCTTTCCTAGTCCAACTAGGAAGAGAGGGGGGAAGGAAAGAGAGGGAGAGGGACAGGGAAAGGGGGGCCGCGCTCCCCCTCCTTGTCCAATTCGGACTCCCCATGGGGCGGGTGTTGGAAATATGCCCTAGAGGCAATAATAAAAGCATTATTATTATATTTCCTTATTCATGATAATTGTCTTTATTCGTGCTATAATTGTGTTATCCGGAAATCGTAATACATGTGTGAATAACAGACAACAATATGTCCCTAGTGAGCCTCTAGTTGACTAGCTCGTTGATCGACAAATAGTCATGGTTTCCTGACTAGGGACATTGGATGTCATTGATAACGAGATCACATCATTAGGAGAATGATGTGATGGACGAGACCCAATCCTAAACATAGCATAAGATCGCATAGTTCGTTTGCTAGAGTTTTCCAATGTCAAGTATCCTTTCCTTAGACCATGAGATCGTGTAACTCCCAGATACCGTAGGAGTACTTTGGGTGTGCCAAACGTCACAACGTAACTGGGTGACTATAAAGGTATGCTACGGGTATCTCTGAAAGTGTCTGTTGGGTTGACATGGATCGAGACTGGGATTTGTCACTCCGCTTGACGGAGAGGTATCACCGGGCCCTCTCGGTAATGCATCATCATAATGAGCTCAATGTGATCAAAGTGTTTGATCACGGGATCATGCGTTACGGTACGAGAAAAGTGACTTGCCGGTAACGAGATTGAACGAGGTATTGGGATACCGACGATCGAATCTCGGGCAAGTAAAATACCGATTGACAAAGGGAATCGTGTACGGGATTAATTGAATCCTCGACATCGTGGTTCATCCGATGAGATCATCGTGGAGCATGTGGGAGCCAACATGGGTATCCAGATCCCGCTGTTGGTTATTGCCCGAGAGCCGTCTCGGTCATGTCTGCATGTTTCCCGAACCCGTAGGGTCTACACACTTAAGGTTCGGTGACGCTAGGGTTGTGAAGATATGTATATGCAGTAACCCGAATGTTGTTCGGAGTCCCGGATGAGATCCCGGACGTCACGAGGAGTTTCGGAATGGTCCGGAGGTAAAGATTTATATATGGAAAGTCGTCATACGGACATCGGGACAAGTTTCGGGGTTATCGGTATTGTACCGGGACCACCGGAGGGTCCCGGGGGGTCCACCGGGTGGGGCCACCTATCCCGGAGGGCCCCATGGGCTGTATGAGGGAGGGAACCAGCCCATAGTGGGCTGGTGCGCCTCCCCCCCAAGGGCCCATGCGCCTAGGGTTGGGGGGAAGGGGAAACCCTAAAGGGGGCGCCCCCCTTGCTTGGGGGGCAAGCCCCCCTCCCTGGCCGCCGCCCCCCTAGGAGATTCCATCTCCTAGGGACGGCGCCCCCCCAAGGGGTTATATAAAAGGGGGAGGGGAGGGGGGGGGCTGAACACCCTTTGCCCTGGCGCCTCCCTCTCCCTCTCCAACACCTCCTCCTCCTCCGTAGAGCTCGGCGAAGCCCTGTCGGAGTACTGCGGCTCCACCATCACCACGCCGTCGTGCTGCTGCTGAAGTCTTCTTCCCCAACCTCTCCTTTGCCTTGCTGGATCAAGAAGAAGGAGATGTTACGCTGACCGTACGTGTGTTGAACGCGGAGGTGCCGTGCTTTCAGTGCTAGGATCTCCGGTGATTTGGATCATGGTGTGTACGACTACTTCATCCCCGTTCATTGAACGCTTCCGCTCACGATCTACAAAGTGGTATGTAGATGCAATCTCTCTCTCCCATGACTCGTTGCTAGATGAACTCAGAGATGGATCTTGGTGAAACCGTAGGAAAAATTTTAATTTTCTGCAACGTTCCCCAACAGCGGGAGGGGGGGGGGCGCCACCTCCTGGCCGCAGCCCTCTCTCTCCCCTCGGGCCCAATAAGGCCCATTACTTCCCCGGGGGGTTCCGGTAACCCCTCCGGCACTCTGGTTTTATCCGAAACCACTCGGAACCATTCTGATGTCCGAATATAGTCGTCCAATATATCAATCTTTACATCTCGACCATTCCGAGACTCCTCGTCATGTCCGTGATCTCATCCGGGACTCCGAACTAACTTCGGTACATCAAAATGCATACACTCATAATAACTGTCATCGTAACCTTAAGCGTGCGGACCCTACGGTTCGAGAACAGTGTAGACATGACTGAGACAAATCTCTCGTCAATAACCAATAGCGGGACCTGGATGCCCATATTGGCTCCTACACATTCTACGAAGATCTTTATTGGTCAGACCGCATAACAACATACGTTGTTCCCTTTGTCATCGGTATGTTACTTGCCCGAGATTCGATCGTCGGTATCCAATACCTAGTTCAATCTCGTTACCGGCAAGTCTCTTTACTCGTTCCGTAATACATCATCTTGCAACTATCTTATTGGTTGCAATGCTTGCAAGGCTTATGTGATGTGCATTACCGAGAAGGCCCTGAGATACCTCTCCGACATTCGGAGTGACAAATCCTAATCTCGAAATACGCCAACCCAACAAATACTTTCGGAGACACCTGTAGAGCTCCTTTATAATCACCCAGTTACGTTGTGACGTTTGGTAGCACACAAAGTGTTCCTACGGTAAACGGGAGTTGCATAATCTCATAGTCAAAGGAACATGTATATGTCATGGAGAAAGCAATAGCAACATACTAAACGATCGGGTGCTAATCTAATGGAATGGGTCATGTCAATCAGATCATTCAACTAATGATGTGACCTTGTTAATCAAATGACAACTCCTTTGTCTATGGTTAGGAAACTTAACCATCTTTGATTAACAAGCTAGTCAAGTAGAGGCGTACTAGTGACACTCTGTTTGTCTATGTATCCACACATGTATTATGTTTCCGGTTAATACAATTCTAGCATGAATAATAAACATTTATCATGATATATAAGGAAATAAATAATAACTTTATTATTGCCTCTAGGGCATATTTCCTTTAGTCTCCCACTTGCACTAGAGTCAATAATCTAGATTACACAGTAATGATTCTACCACCCATGGAGTCTTGGTGCTGATCATGTTTTGCTCGTGGAAGAGGCTTAGTCAATGGGTCTGCTACATTCAGATCCGTATGTATCTTGCAAATCTCTATGTCTCCCACCTGGACCAAATCCCGGATGGAATTGAAGCGTCTCTTGATGTGCTTGGTTCTCTTGTGAAATCTGGATTCCTTTGCCAAGGCAATTGCACCAGTATTGTCACAAAAGATTTTCATTGGACCCGATGCACTAGGTATGACACCTAGATCGGATATGAACTCCTTCATCCAGACTCCTTCATTTGCTGCTTCCGAAGCAACTATGTACTCCGCTTCACATGTAGATCCTGCCACGACGCTTTGTTTAGAACTGCACCAACTGACAGCTCCACCGTTCAATGTAAATACGTATCCGGTTTGCGATTTAGAATCGTCCGGATTAGTGTCAAAGCTTGCATCAACATAACCGTTTACGACGAGCTCTTTGTCACCTCCATATACGAGAAACATTTCCTTAGTCCTTTTCAGGTACTTCAGGATATTCTTGACCGCTGTCCAGTGATCCACTCCTGGATTACTTTGGTACCTCCCTGCTGAACTTATAGCAAGGCACACATCAGGTCTGGTACACAACATTGCATACATGATAGAGCCTATGGCTGAAGCATAGGGAACATCTTTCATCTTCTCTCTATCTTCTGCAGTGGTCGGGCACTGAGTCTTACTCAACTTCACACCTTGTAACACAGGCAAGAACCCTTTATTTGCTTGATCCATTTTGAACTTCTTCAAAACTTTGTCAAGGTATGTGCTTTGTGAAAGTCCAATTAAGCGTCTTGATCTATCTCTATAGATCTTAATGCCCAAAATGTAAACAGCTTCACCGAGGTCTTTCATTGAAAAACTCTTATTCAAGTATCCCTTTATGCTATCCAGAAATTCTATATCATTTCCAATCAGTAATATGTCATCTACATATAATATCAGAAATGCTACAGAGCTCCCACTCACTTTCTTGTAAATACAGGCTTCTCCAAAAGTCTGTATAAACCCAAATGCTTTGATCACACTGTCAAAGCGTTTATTCCAACTCCGAGATGCTTGCACCAGTCCATAAATGGATCGCTGGAGCATGCACACTTTGTTAGCTCCCTTTGGATCGATAAAACCTTCTGGTTGCATCATATACAACTCTTCTTCCAGAAATCCATTCAGGAATGCAGTCTTTACATCCATTTGCCAAATTTCATAATCATAAAATGCGGCAATTGCTAACATGATTCGGACAGACTTAAACATCGCTATGGGTGAGAAGGTCTCAGCGTAGTCAATCCCTTGAACTTGTCGAAAACCTTTCGCGACAAGTCGAGCTTTGTAGACAGTAACATTATCGTCAGCGTCAGTCTTCTTCTTAAAGATCCACTTATTCTCTATTGCTTGCCGACCCTCGGGCAAGTCAACCAAAGTCCACACTTTGTTGTCATACATGGATCCCATCTCAGATTTCATGGCTTCTAGCCATTTTGCGGAACCTGGGCTCACCATCGCTTCTTCATAGTTCGTAGGTTCGTCATGATCTAGTAGCATGACTTTCAGAACGGGATTGCCGTACCACTCTGGTGCGGATCTTACTCTGGTTGATCTACGAGGTTCTGTAGTAACTTGATCTGAAGTTTCATGATCAATATCATCAGCTTCCTCACTAATTGGTGTAGGTGCTACAGAAACAGATTTCTGTGATGTACTACTTTCCAATAAGGGAGCAGGTACAGTTACCTCATCAAGTTCTACTTTCCTCCCACTCACTTCTTTCGAGAGAAACTCCTTTTCTAGAAAGACTCTGAATTTGGCAACAAAAGTCTTGCCTTTGGATCTATGATAGAAGGTGTATCCAACAGTTTCTTTTGGATATCCTATGAAGACACATTTTTCCGATTTGGGTTCGAGCTTATCAGGTTGAAGTTTTTTCACATAAGCATCGCTGCCCCAAACTTTAAGAAACGACAACTTCGGTTTCTTGCTAAACCATAGTTCATAAGGCGTCATCTCAATGGATTTCGACGGTGTCCTATTTAACATTAATGCGGCCTCTCTAAAGCATAACCCCAAAACGGTAGCGGTAAATCTGTAAGAGACATCATAGATCGCACCATATCTAGTAAAGTACGATTACGACGTTTGGACACACCATTGCGTTGTGGTGTTCCGGGTGGCGTGAGTTGCGAAACTATTCCGCATTGTTTCAAATGTAGACCAAACTCGTAACTCAAATATTCTCCTCCACGATCAGATCATAGAAACTTAATTTTCTTGTTACGATGATTTTCAACTTCACTTTGAAATTCTTTGAACTTTTCAAATGTTTCAGACTTGTGTTTCATTAAGTAGACATAACCATATCTGCTTAAATCATCTGTGAAGGTGAGAAAATAACGATACCCGCCACGAGCCTCAACATTCATCGGACCACATACATCTGTATGTATGATCTACCATAAATCTGTTGCTCTCTCCATAGTACCGGAGAACGGTGTTTTGGTCATCTTGCCCATGAGGCACGATTCGCAAGTGCCAAGTGATTCATAATCAAGTGGCTCCAAAAGTCCATCAGTATGGAGTTTCTTCATGGGTTTTACACCGATATGACCTAAACGGCAGTGCCATAAATAAGTTGCACTATCATTATCAACTCTGCATCTTTTGGCTTCAACACTATGAATATGTGTATCACTACTATCGAGATTCATCAAAAATAGACCACTCTTCAAGGGTGCATGACCATAAAAGATATTACTCATATAGATAGAACAACCATTATTCTCTGATTTAAATGAATAACCGGCTCGCATCAAACAAGATCCAGATATAATGTTCATGCTCAACGCTGGCACCAAATAACAATTATTCAGGTCTAATACTAATCCCGAAGGTAGATGTAGAGGTAGCATGCCGACTGCGATCACATCGACTTTGGAATCGTTTCCCACGCGCATCGTCACCTCGTCCTTAACCAATCTTCGCTTAATCCGTAGTCCCTGTTTCGAGTTGCAAATATTAGCAACAGAACCAGTATCAAATACCCAGGTGCTACTGCGAGCATTAGTAAGGTACACATCAATAACATGTATATCGCATATACCTTTGTTCACCTTGCCATCCTTCTTATCCGCCAAATACTTGGGGCAGTTCCGCTTCCAGTGACCAGTCTGCTTGCAGTAGAAGCACTCAGTTTCAGGCTTAGGTCCAGACTTGGGTTTCTTCTCTTGAGCAGCAACTTGTTTGCTGTTCTTCTTGAAGTTCCCCTTCTTCTTCCCTTTGCCCTTTTTCTTGAAACTAGTGGTCTTATTGACCATCAACACTTGATGCTCCTTCTTGATTTCTACCTCCGCAGCTTTTAGCATTGCGAAGAGCTCGGGCATTGTCTTATCTATCCCTTGCATATTATAGTTCATCACGAAGCCTTTGTAGCTTGGTGGCAGTGATTGGAGAATTCTGTCAATGACACAATCACCCAGAAGATTGACTCCCAGTTGATTCAAGTGATTATAATACCCAGACATTCTGAGTATATGCTCACTGACAGAACCATTCTCCTCCATCTTGCAGCTATAGAACTTATTGGAGACTTCATATCTCTCAATCCGGGCATTCTGTTGGAATATTAACTTCAACTCCTGGAACATCTCATATGCTCCATGATGTTCAAAACGTCGTTGAAGTCCCGGTTCTAAGCCGTAAAGCATGGCACACTGAACTATCGAGTAGTCATCAGCTTTGCTTTGCCAAACGTTCATAACATCTGGCACTGCTCCAGCAGCAGGCCTGGCACCCAGCGGTGCTTCCAGGACGTAACTCTTCTGTGCAACAATGAGGATAATCCTCAAGTTACGGACCCAGTCCGTGTAATTGCTACCATCATCTTTCAACTTTGCTTTCTCAAGGAACGCATTAAAATTCAACGGAACAACAGCACGAGCCATCTATCTACAATCAACATAAAAAAGCAAGATACTATCAGGGACTAAGTTCATGATAAATTTAAGTTCAATTAATCATATTACTTAAGAACTCCTACTTAGATAGACATCTCTCTAATCCTCTAAGTGATCACGTGATCCAAATCAACTAAACCATGTCCGATCATCACGTGAGATGGAGTAGTTTCAATGGTGAACATCACTATGTTGATCATATGTACTATATGATTCACGCTCGACCTTTCGGTCTCCGTGTTCCGAGGCCATATCTGTTATATGCTAGGCTCGTCAAGTTAAACCTGAGTATTCCGCGTGTGCAACTGTTTTGCACCCGTTGTATTTGAACGTAGATCCTATCACACCCGATCATCATGTGGTGTCTCAGCACGAAGAACTTTCGCAACGGTGCATATTCAGGGAGAACACTATTACTATGATAATTTAGTGAGAGATCATCTTATAATGCTACCGTCAATCAAAGCAAGATAAGATGCATAAAAGATAAACATCACATGCAATCAATATAAGTGATATGATATGGCCATCATCATCTTGTGCTTTGTGATATCCATCTCCGAAGCACCTCCATGATCACCATCGTCACCAGCGCGACACCTTGATCTCCATCGTAGCATCGTTGTCGTCTCGCCAATCTTATGCTTCTATGACTATCGCTACCGCTTAGTGATAAAGTAAAGCATTACAGGGCGATTGCATTGCATACAATAAAGCGACAACCATATGGCTCCTGCCAGTTGCCGATAACTCGGTTACAAAACATGATCATCTCATACAATATAACTTAGCATCATGTCTTGACCATATCACATCACAACATGCCCTGCAAAAACAAGTTAGATGTCCTCTACTTTGTTGTTGCAAGTTTTACGTGGCTGCTACGGGCTTAGCAAGAACCGTTCTTACCTACGCATCAAAACCACAACGATAGTTTGTCAAGTTGGTGTTGTTTTAACCTTCGCAAGGACCGGGCGTAACCACACTCGGTTCAACTAAAGTTGGAGAAACTGACACCCGGCAGCCACCTGTGTGCAAAGCACGGCGGTAGTACCAGTCTCGCGTAAGCGTACGCGTAATGTCGGTCCGGGCCGCTTCATCCAACAATACCGCCGAACCAAAGTATGACATGCTGGTAGGCAGTATGACTTATATCGTCCACAACTCACTTGTGTTCTACTCGTGCATAACATCAAACCATAAAAACCTAGGCTCGGATGCCACTGTTGGGTAACGTAGTAATTTCAAAAAAATTCCTACGCACACGCAAGATCATGGTGATGCATAGCAACGAGAGGGGAGAGTGTTGTCTACGTACCCTCGTAGACCAAAGCGGAAGCGTTGACACAACATAGAGGAAGTAGTCGTACGTCCTCCTCCCGATCCGACCGATCCAAGCACCGTTACTCCGGCGCCTCCGAGTTCTTGACACACGTACAACTCGGTGACGTTCTCCGGGCTCCGATCCAGCAAAGCTCTCGGGGAAGAGTTTCGTCAGCATGACGGCGTGGTGACGATCTTGATGAACTACTGACGCAGGGCTTCGCCTAAGCACCGCGACAATATGACCGAGGTGGAATATGGTGGAGGGGGGCACCGCACACGGCTGAGGAACGATCACGAAGATCAACTTGTGTGTTCTAGGGTGCCCCCCCTGCCCCCGTATATAAAGGAGCAAGGGGGGAGGCCGGCCGACCCTATGGGGCGTGCCAAAGGGAGGGGGGAGTCCTCCTCCTAGTGGGAGTAGGACTCCCCTTTCCTAGTCCAACTAGGAAGAGAGGGGGGAAGGAAAGAGAGGGAGAGGGAGAGGGAAAGGGGGGCCGCGCCCCCCTCCTTGTCCAATTCGGACTCCCCATGGGGGGGGGGCGCCACCTCCTGGCCGCAGCCCTCTCTCTCCCCTCGGGCCCAATAAGGCCCATTACTTACCCGGGGGGTTCCGGTAACACCTCCGGCACTCCGGTTTTATCCGAAACCACTCGGAACCATTCCGATGTCCGAATATAGTCGTCCAATATATCAATCTTTACGTCTCAACCATTCCGAGACTCCCCGTCATGTCTGTGATCTCATCCGGCACTCCGAACTAACTTCGGTACATCAAAATGCATACACTCATAATAACTGTCATCGTAACCTTAAGCGTGCGGACCCTACGGTTCGAGAACAGTGTAGACATGACTGAGACAAATCTCTGGTCAATAACCAATAGCGGGACCTGGATGCCCATATTGGCTCCTAGACATTCTACGAAGATCTTTATCGGTCAGACCGCATAACAACATACGTTGTTCCCTTTGTCATCGGTATGTTACTTGCCCGAGATTCGATCGTCGGTATCCAATACCTAGTTCAATCTCGTTAACGACAAGTCTCTTTACTCGTTCCGTAATACATCATCTTGCAACTATCTTATTGGTTGCAATGCTTGCAAGGCTTAAGTGATGTGCATTACCGAGAAGGCCCTGAGATACCTCTCCGACATTCGGAGTGACAAATCCTAATCTCGAAATACGCCAACCCAACAAATACTTTCGGAGACACCTGTAGAGCTCCTTTATAATCACCCAGTTACGTTGTGACGTTTGGTAGCACACAAAGTGTTCCTACGGTAAACGGGAGTTGCATAATCTCATAGTCAAAGGAACATGTATATGTCATGGAGAAAGCAATAGCAACATACTAAACGATCGGGTGCTAAGCTAATGGAATGGGTCATGTCAATCAGATCATTCAACTAATGATGTGACCTTGTTAATCAAATGACAACTCCTTTGTCTATGGTTAGGAAACTTAACCATCTTTGATTGACAAGCTAGTCAAGTAGAGGCGTACTAGTGACACTCTGTTTGTTTATGTATCCACACATGTATTATGTTTCCGGTTAATACAATTCTAGCATGAATAATAAACATTTATCATGATATATAAGGAAATAAATAATAACTTTATTATTGCCTCTAGGGCATATTTCCTTCACAGTGAAGGCCGGATGACGCGCGTCCCTCGCCCTCCCTCGCCCCGCCACACGTACACACGGGCAGGCACGCGTACGGGCGGCGCCTCGGTCTATATAGACGCGCCCCAGCGAGCTCGGCGATCTCACACTCTCTCGCCGTCGTCGTTCCTTCCTCTCCTCTCTCTCGCCGTCTCCAGTTCATCACACCCATGGCCGAGCGCTTCCCAGGCGACGGTGCGGCTGTTAGAATAAATCCGAGGCATACCGTTGATCTACCGAGGATCAAGCAATCACACCAGCACGACACCGAGATTTGTTAACGAGGTTCACCGATATGGATACGTCCCCGGGGTCTGACTATGTGCGCTCCTCCCCATGACACCAAGCAAATACCGCACCCCGGCCGCCCGGGCGCCGGCACACGCCGCCGGCTCCCCCGCGTGCCTGTGCTATTATGTTGGCATAGATTACATCGTGTGTCTACCCCCGATATATATGAGAGGCCTAGGATACAAGTGTCCTATTAGGACACAACTCCTACCCTGTCTACACACAGTCCAAAACCAAGTCCAACTGTAACCTACCTTGTACAATAATATTCGACACAACTTTAACAAACTCCACCTTGGCGAATATTCTTCACCACCTTGAATTCGTCCGTGCGTCGAACCTCCAGGTACATTGGACTTGAGAAAACTCCATGAGCACCGCTGCTACTCCCAGACTCCATGTGACTCCACCTGCAACTGTAATCCCTTCTTGTCTTCTTCGCAGTCAACACTCGAGTAAAATTAAGTTCCTCGTTACTCTACCTTGTGCTCCCAACTCCCGGAGTATCCGCTCAACACCATCACACACCGACCATTGTCTGCATGAAAGTGAACAACTCACATATTGAAAGCTACATATAAGAGTTACCTAAACTCAACATCACTGCTCTTTCTTGACCGCCTGTCTGAAACTTGAAGGAATTTCACCGTCGCCCTGTGTCATCCTGAGTCAAATTCGCAGTTGTCTCATCCTTCTTCCGGATAGTCTCTGACATGTCCCACCGCTATAGCACTCCGCCTCCTTCTGTATTTGTCATCCGCACTTTGCCATGTGCACTGAACACCACAGAATATACGGCCATGTACTCTCTCCGTCGTTGACAATTTCAGACTTTCCGCCACTTTCTCAGATTCTTCATGGTCAACCCCTGTCCATCAACTAGCACCAATAGACCCAGTCACCAACTTGAATTTGGTACTCGTCAACACTGCTTCAGCACCCCTGCACACTTTGTCTGACCACATGTCTCACCATTAGTGCCTTGGTCTGTCGCTGTGTCCCGTGCTTACCGCACGCCTCGCCGCTATTACCGCGTCGAGCCTCTGCTGTCCTGGTCGAGTCTCCCGGGTAGCTAGCCCCCACTGCCTCAACCCCCACTGCAGAGAACCACCGATCATCATCGACCGATGCCGAGTATCACGTCTCCATCAGACCACTGGTACCCAGTCCAATCCACGTGTCTCTCGCTATCCCACTGAAATAGGCTTCGACTCTCTGTCGACTTACGCCGTAGCCCCTCCATCAGCACAGAGTGAAGTCTTCCACCAAATCTCAGCTGCACCTTCAACATGACTCCATGTAGCTGCGCCATGCTACCCCTGCGCCTTGTTGACTTCAAGCTCCCTTGTGCGCACCGTCTTGACTCAACCCCGCGCCATAGTATGTCGAAGCCGCACAAGTCCTCAGGCATGCACCACGTGTTTCCACGCCCCAAAAGTCAGGCACCATCAGCATCACGCTCCTATGTCGTCGTCGCTGAAATCACCGCCGTCTTTTGCTTTGACCAACATCCACGTCAGTCCATCAGACTGTCCAATCCGACCCAGCCGAAATAACCCGACTGCAACCATGCTCCACCCTGCGTCATGTCCGCCTGCACATCACCGTGCATTGCTTGACGCCCTGCGTTTGCATGATCCTGTCACGACGCACTCCAGACTCCTCCGAGCCTTATGCACACGTTGTCCCGACGTGCTTCCGTAGCTTATCTCCGCGCGACTCAGGGTCCGCACCTCGCTTGCCTATCTGTGCACCTTTATAGGCTTGTGTGTGTACATGCTTCCATCACCATCCGAGTACGAAAGAAACACCCAAAAAAGTTCCTTGCTAGCCTTCCTTCTTCACGCTTGTATATTACAGAGCCCAAACAAGTTGATCATTCAACAACTGCACTCCGTCCACTACAAAACACGTTACTAGACTGAACCTTTTCTTTTCTGTCCATGCTCAGGTTGATGAAAGATTAGGCCACACGCCCATAGTACCTGGTCGTGTGCACACATCGCTGCGTCCCGCACCGCATCAGCCTCGTGGCTACACCTGCCACGCCAGCGTCCAGGCAACATCCGGGTTGTCGCGTTCCACTGCCCTGCGCCCCGCCATTGGGCTTCAGCTGGGCCACACGCGCGTCCCGCCTTGCACCGCTGCACGCAAGTAGCTCACGTGATCCTCTGCCTGGCCTCCTGCCGCACTCGGCCGCCGCCCCGAACTCCTGCTGCTGCACGTCTCTGTCCGATCTTGTCGAGATCGCTTTTTTCCTTTAACAAATCTCGTTCAGCTCCTCCTGCAGCATGTACCAGCATCCGAGCCACAGCGCGCCTCCGCGTACCTGCACCTAGGCGTACGGGGACGCCAAGCCTGGCCTACGCCCCCACCGCTCAGCTGAGCCCAACACAGCCTGGTCAGCCGTGTGCTCCCCGAGCAATCCGCCTGCTGCTGTTTACGCGATACGCCGCCGCTCTGCCCTCCGATCTCACCGAACCGGCTTTAACATCAAGCTGTACGCTGCTGCCATGTGATCCGCGGATCTGACGACGTCTCCAGATCACTCCCGTCCGTTGCGACTTCACGCTAACGATGATTATGACATCAAATCTTCCTCCCCTAGATCAACAAAACCACGACCTCTTCGTAACCTCGCTCATGATACCACTTGTTAGAATAAATCCGAGGCATACCGTTGATCTACCAAGGACCAAGCAATCACACCAGCACGACACCGAGATTTGTTAACGAGGTTCACCAATATGGCTACGTCCCCGGGGCCTGACTATGGGCGCTCCTCCCCATGACACCAAGCAAATACCGCACCCCGGCCGCCCGGGCGCCGGCACACGCCGCCGGCTCCTCCGCGTGCCTGTGCTATTATGTTGGCATAGATTACATCGTGTGTCTACCCCCGATATATATGAGAGGCCTAGGATACAAGTGTCCTATTAGGACACAACTCCTACCCTGTCTACACACAGTCCAAAACCAAGTCCAACTGTAACCTACCTTGTACAATAATATTCGACACAACTTTAACAGCGGCGGCGAACGGCTTCGGCCGCTGCCATCTTCACGAGGACGAGGCTCGCCTCCTTTTCGAGGCCGAGTACCCGGTCCCGCCGGACATGCGGGTGCCCGGGGAGTGGTGGATCAGCGTCGGCGGCGTGCCGGTGCCCCCGGTGCCCATCGGCGCGGCGCGGGGTGCGGAGATCGCACGCATCCGCTCGAACTTGCCGCGTGAGGCGAGGGAGGGGCCACGGTACGTCCCCAACTCCCCGCTCTGGGAGCCTTATTTCCGCCGTCGTCACGCCCGGCAGCTCGAGGCCACCAACGGCGTCGTGCCCTCCGGCAGGCTCAACGCCACCGGACGTCGTCAGTGGTGGGGCGTGCCCGGGCGCACGTTGGAGGCCGTCCTTGAGTACATCAAGGGCGGCAACACGCCGCGCCTCGAGTACCCCGCTCCCCCGTCCTTCTCACGCCGTCGGGGAAGCTCCTGGACCCCGAGGCGCATGGAGACCGGGGGGTCCTCCTCCTCGTCCGGCGGCTCTGTTGGAAATATGCCCTAGAGGCAATAATAAAAGCATTATTATTATATTTCCTTGTTCATGATAATTGTCTTTTATTCATGCTATAATTGTGTTATCCGGAAATCGTAATACATGTGTGAATAAATAGACACCAACATGCCCCTAGTAAGCCTCTAGATTGACTAGCTCGTTGATCAACAGATAGTCATGGTTTCCTGACTATGGACATTGGATGTCATTGATAACAAGATCACATCATTAGGAGAATGATGTGATGGACAAGACCCAATCCTAAGCATAAGCACAAAGATCGTATAATTCGTTTGCTAGAGCTTTTCCAATGTCAAGTATCTTTTCCTTAGACCATGAGATCGTGTAACTCCCGGATACCGTAGTAGTGCTTTGGGTATGCCAAACATCACAACGTAACTGGGTGACTATAAAGGTATACTATGGGTATCTCCGAAAGTGTCTGTTGGGTTGACACGGATCGAGACTGGGATTTGTCACTTCGTATGACAGAGAGGTATCACCGGGCCCACTCAGCAATGCATCATCATAATGAGCTCAATGTTATCAAAGTGTTTGATCACGGGATCATGCATTACGGTACGAGTAAAGTGACTTGCCGGTAACGAGATTGAATGAGGTATTGGGATACCGACGATCGAATCTCGGGCAAGTAAAATACCGATTGACAAAGGGAATTGAATACGGGATTGATTGAATCCTCGACATCGTGGTTCATCCGATGAGATCATCGAGGAGTATGTGGGAGCCAACATGGGTATCCAGATCCCGCTGTTGGTTATTGGCCAGAGAGGTGTCTCGGTCATGTCTGCATGTCTCCCGAACCCGTAGGGTCTACACACTTAAGGTTCGGTGACGCTAGGGTTGTAGAGATATGAGTATGCAGTAATCCGAAAGTTGTTCGAAGTCCCGGATGAGATCCCGGACGTCATGAGGAGTTCCGGATTGGTCCGGGGGTGAAGATTTATATATAGGAAGTGCAGTTTCGGCCAACGGGACTGATTCGGGGGTCACCGGTATTGTACCGGGACCACCGAATGGGTCCCGGGGTCCACCCATCCCGGAGGGCCCCATGGGCTCAAGTGGGAGGGGGAACCAGCCCTTAGTGGGCTGGTGCGCCCCCTAGGCCCACCCCCTGCGCCTAGGGTTGGAACCCTAGGGTCGGGGGGGGGGGCGCCCCACTTGCCTTGGGGGGTACTCCACCCCCCCTGGCCGCCGCCCCCCTTGAGATGGGATCTCCAGGGCCGGCGCCCCCCCAGGGGGCCTATATAAAGGGGGGAGGGAGGGGTAGCCGCGCCCTTGACCCCTGGCGCCTCCCTCTCCCCTGTCACACCTCTCCCTCTCGCGCAGACGCTCGGCGAAGCCCTGCTGCAAGTGACAACTGCATCCACCACCACGCCGTCGTGCTGCTGGATCTTCATCAACCTCTCCTTCCCCCTTGCTGGATCAAGAAGGAGGAGACGTCATCCGCTCCGTACGTGTGTTGAACGCGGAGGTGCCGTCCGTTCGGCACTTGGTCATCGGTGATTTGGATCACGGCGAGTACGACTCCATCATCCATGTTCTAGTGAACGCTTCCACTCGCGATCTACAAAGGTATGTAGATGCATCCGATCACTCGTTGCTAGATGAACTCATAGATGGATCTTGGTGAAACCGTAGGAAATTTTTTGTTTTCTGCAACGTTCCCCAACAGTGGCGTCATGAGCTAGGTCTATGCGTAGTTCCTTTTGCACGAGTAGAACACAATTGTTGTGGGCGTAGATGTTGTCAACTTTCTTGCCGCTACTAGTCTTATTTTGCTTCAGCGGTATTGTGGGATGAAGTGGCCCGGACCAACCTTACACGTACGCTTACGTGAGACCGGTTCCACCGACTGACATGCACTAGTTGCATAAGGTGGCTGGCGGGTGTCTGTCTCTCCCACTTTAGTTGGAGCGGATTCGACGAAAAGGGTCCTTAGGAAGGGTAAATAGAAGTTGACAAATTACGTTGTGGCTTTTACGTAGGTAAGAAAACGTTCTTGCTAGAACCCTAATGCAGCCACGTAAAAACTTGCAAACAACAATTAGAGGACGTCTAACTTGTTTTTGCAGCAAGTGCTTTGTGATATGATATGGCCAAAGTTGTGATGAATGATGAATGATATATATGCGATGTATGAGATCATGTTCATGTAATAGGAATCACGACTTGCATGTCGATGAGTATGACAACCGGCAGGAGCCATAGGAGTTGTCATTATTTTTTATGACCTGCGTGTCAATGGAAACGCCATGTAAATTACTTTACTTTATTGCTAAACATGTTAGCCATAGTAGTAGAAGTAATAGTTGGCGAGCAACTTCATGGAGACACGATGATGGAGATCATGATGATGGAGATCATGGTGTCATGCCGGTGACAAGATGATCATGGAGCCCCAAGATGGAGATCAAAGGAGCTATGTGATATTGGCCATATCATGTCACTATTATTATTTGATTGCATGTGATGTTTATCATGTTTTGCATCTTGTTTACTTAGAACGACGGTAGTAAATAAGATGATCCCTCATAATAAATTTCAAGAAAGTGTTCCCCCTAACTGTGCACCATTGCGACAGTTCGTTGTTTTGAAGCACCACGTGAAGATCGGGTGTGATAGATTCCAACGTTCACATACAACGGGTGTAAGACAGATTTACACATGCAAACACTTAGGTTGACTTGACGAGCCTAGCATGTACAGACATGGCCTCGGAACACAAAAGACCGAAAGGTCGAACATGAGTCGTATGGAAGATACAATCAACATGGAGATGTTCACCGATGATGACTAGTCCGTCTCACGTGATGATCGGACACGGCCTAGTCGAGTCGGATCATGTTACACTTAGATGACTAGAGGGATGTCTAATCTGAGTGGGAGTTCATTAAATAATTTGATTAGATGAACTTAATTATCATGAACATAGTCTAAATAAACTTTGCAATATGTCTTGTAGATCAAATGGCCCAAGCTAATGTCAACATGAACTTCAACGCGTTCCTAGAGAAAACCAAGCTGAAAGATGATGGCAGCAACTATACGGACTGGGTCCAGAACCTGAGGATCATCCTCATAGCTGCCAGGAAACAATATGTCCTAGAAGCACCGGTAGGTGAAGCACCTGTTGGGGAACGTAGTAATTTCAACATTTTCCTACGCACACGCAAGATCATGGTGATGCATAGCAACGAGAGGGGAGAGTGATGTCTACGTACCCTCGTAGACCGAAGCGGAAGCGTTGACGCAACGTAGAGGAAGTAGTCGTACGTTCTCCTCGCGATCCAACCGATCACAGCACCGTTACTCCGGCACCTCCGAGTTCTTGGCACACGTTCAGCTCGATGACGATCCCCGGGCTCCGATCCAGCAAAGCGTCGGGGAAGAGTTCCGTCAGCACGACGGCGTGGTGACGATCTTGATGTGTTACCGGCGCAGGGCTTCGCCTAAGCACTGCAACGATATGACCGAGGTGGAATTTGGTGGAAGGGGGCACCGCACACGGCTGAGGAACGATCCGTAGATCAACTTGTGTCTCTGGGGTGCCCCCCTGCCCCCGTATATAAAGGAGCCAAGGGGAAGGGGCTGGCCGGCCAAGCCTTGGTGCGCCAGGTGAGTCCTACTCCCTCCGGGAGTAGGATTCCCCCCCCCCCCCAATCCTAGTTGGACTAGGATTCTCCAAGGGGAGAGAGAGAGAGAGGGGGCCGGCCACCTCTCCTAGTCCTAATAGGACTAGGGGAAGGGGGGAGGCGCACAGCCCATGAGGGCAGCCCTCTCACTTCTCCACCAAGGCCCATGTTGGCCCATTATGCTCCCGGGGGGTTCCGGTAACCCTCCCGGTATTCCGGTAAAATCCTGATTTCACCTGGAACACATCCGATGTCCAAACATAGGCTTCCAATATATCATTCTTTACGTCTCGACCATTTCGAGACTCCTCGTCATGTCCGTGTTCACATCCGGGACTCCGAACTCCTTCGGTACATCAAAACTCATAAACTCATTATATAACTGTCATCGAAACCTTAAGCGTGCGTACCTTACGGTTCGAGAACAATGTAGACATGACCGAGACACGTCTCCGGTCAATAACCAATAGCGGGACCTGTATGCCCATATTGGCTCCTACATATTCTGCGAAGATCTTTATCGTCAGACCGCATAACAACATACGTTGTTCCCTTTGTCATCGGCATGTTACTTGCCCGACATTCGATCGTCGGTATCCAATACCTAGTTCAATCTCGTTACCGGCAAGTCTCTTTACTCGTTCCATAATACATCATCTCGCAACTAACTCATTAGTTGCAATGCTTGCAAGGCTTAAGTGATGTGTATTACCGAGAGGGCCCAGAGATACCTCTCCGACAATCGGAGTGACAAATCCTAATCTCGAAATACGCCAACCCAACATCTACCTTTGGTGACACCTGTAGTACTCCTTTATAATCACCCAGTTACGTTGTGACGTTTGGTAGCACCCAAAGTGTTCCTCCGGCAAACGGGAGTTGCATAATCTCATAGTCATAGGAACATGTATAAGTCATGGATAAAAGCAATAGCAACATACTAAACGATCGGGTGCTAAGCTAATGGAATGGGTCATGTCAATCAGATCATTCAACTAATAATGTGACCTCATTAATCAAATAACAACTCCTTGTTCATGGTTAGGAAACATAACCATCTTTGATTAATGAGCTAGTCAAGTAGAGGCATACTAGTGACACTCTGTTTGTTTATGTATTCACACATGTATTATGTTTCCTGTTAATACAATTCTAGCATGAATAATAAACATTTATCATGAATTAAGGAAATAAATAATAACTTTATTATTGCCTCTAGGGCATATTTCCTTCAGTCTCCCACTTGCACTAGAGTCAATAATCTAGTTCACATCGCCATGTGATTTACCAGCAATAGTTCACATCACCATGTGATTAACACCCATAGTTCACATCGATATGTGACCAACACTCAAAGGGTTTACTAGAGTCACTAATCTAGTTCACATCGCTATGTGATTAACACCCAAAGAGTACTAAGGTGTGATCATGTTTTTCTTGTGAGATAATTTTAGTCCACGGGTCTGTCACATTCAGATCCGTAAGTATTTTGCAAATTTCTATGTTAACAATACTCTGCACGGAGCTACTCTAGCTAATTGCTCCCACTTTCAATATGTATCCAGATTGAGACTTAGAGTCATCTAGATCAGTGTCAAAACTTGCATCGACGTAACCCTTTACGACGAACCTTTTGTCACCTCCATAATCGAGAAACATATCCTTATTCCACTAAGGATAATTTTGACTGCTGTCTAGTGATCTACTCCTAGATCACTATTGTACTCCCTTGCCAAACTCAGTGGTAGGGTATGCAATAGATCTGGTACACAGCATGGCATACTTTATAGAACCTATGGCTGAGGCATAGGGAATGACTTTCATTCTCTTTCTATCTTCTGCCGTGGTCGGGCTTTGAGTCTTACTCAATTTCACACCTTGTAACACAGGCAAGAACTCTTTCTTTGACTGTTCCATTTTGAACTACTTCAAAATCTTGTCAAGGTATGTACTCATTGAAAAAACTTATCAAGCGTCTTGATCTATCTCTATAGATTTTGATGCTCAATATGTAAGCAGCTTCATCGATGTCTTTCTTTGAAAAACTCCTTTGAAAAACTCCTTTATGCTTTGCAGAATAATTCTACATTATTTCCGATCAACAATATGTCATTCACATATACTTATCAGAAATGCTGTAGTGCTCCCACTCACTTTCTTGTAAATACAGGCTTCACCGCAAGTCTGTATAAAACTATATGCTTTGATCAACTTATCAAAGTGTATATTCCAACTCCGAGATGCTTGCACCAGTCCATAGATGGATCGCTGGAGCTTGCATATTTTGTTAGCACTTTTAGGATTGAAAAACCTTCTGGTTGCATCATATACAACTCTTCTTTAATAAATCTATTAAGGAATGCAGTTTTGTTTATCCATTTGCCAGATTTCATAAAATGCGGCAATTGCTAATATGATTCGGACAGACTTAAGCATAGATACGAGTGAGAAACTCTCATCGTAGTCAACACTTTGAACTTGTCGAAAACCTTTTGCGACAATTCTAGCTTTGTAGATAGTAACACTACTATCAGCGTCCGTCTTCCTCTTGAAGATCCATTTATTTTCTATGGCTTTGCCGATCATCGGGCAAATCCATTAAAGTCCATACTTTGTTCTCATACATGGATCATATCTCAGATTTCATGGCCTCAAACCATTTCACGGAATCTGGGCTCATCATCGCTTCCTCATAGTTCGCAAGTTCGTCATGGTCTAGTAACATGACTTCCAGAACAAGATTACCGTACCACTCTGGTGCGGATCTCACTCTGGTTTACCTACGAGATTCGGTAGTTACTTGATCTGAAGTTACATGATCATCATCATTAGCTTCCTCACTAATTGGTGTAGTAGTCACAAGAACAGATTTCTGTGATGAACTACTTTCCAATAAGGGAGAAGGTACAATTACCTTATCAAGTTTTCTACTTTCCTCCCACTCACTTCTTTCGAGAGAAACTCCTTCTCTAGAAAGGATCCATTCTTAGCAACAAAAGTCTTGCATTCGGATCTGTGATAGAAGGTGTACCCAACAGTCTCCTTTGGGTATTCTATGAAGACACATTTCTCCGATTAGGGTTTGAGCTTATCAGGATGAAACTTTTTCATAAAACATCACAACCCCAAACTTTAAGACACGACAACTTTGGTTTCTTGTCAAACCACAGTTCAGATTGTGTCGTCTCAACGGACTTAGATGGTGCCCCTTTTATAACGTGAATGCAGCTGTCTTTAATGCATAACCCCAAAACTATAGTGGTAAATTGGTAAGAAACATCATAGATTGCACTATATCCAATAAAGTACGGTTATGACGTTCGGACACACCATTATGCTGTGGTGTTCCAGGTGGCATGAGTAGTGAAACTATTTCACATTGTTTAAATGAAGGCCAAACTAGTAACTCAAATATTTTACCTCTGCGATCATATCGTAGAAACTTTTATTTTCTTGTTACGATGATTCTCTACTTCACTCTGAAATTCTTTGAACTTTTCAAACGTTTCAGACTTATGTTTCATCAAGTAGATATACCCATATCTTCTCAAATCAACTGTGAAGGTCAGAAAATAATGATACCTGCTGCAAGCCTTAATATTCATCGGACCACATACATCAGTATGTATGATTTCCAATAAATCTGTTGCTTGCTTCATTGTTCCGGAGAACGGTGTTTTTAGTCATCTTGCCCTTAAGGATGGATCGCAAGCATCAAGTGATTCATAATCAAGAGATTCCAAAATTCCATCAGCATGGAGTTTCTTCATGCGCTTTACACCAATATGACCTAAACGGCAGTGCCACAAATAAGTTGCACTATCATTATTAACTTCGCATCTTTTGGCTTCAATATTATGTATATGTGTATCACTACGATCGAGATCCAACAAACCATTTTCGTTGGTGTGTATGACCATAGAAGGTTTTATTCATGTAAACAGAACAACAATTGTTCTCTAACTTAAATGAATAACTGTATTGCAATTAACATGATCAAATCATATTCATGCTCAACGCAAACACCAAATAACACTTATTTAGTTTCAACACTAATCCCGAAAGGATAGGGAGTGTGTGATGATGATCATATCAATCTTGGAACCACTTCCAACACACATCGTCACCTTGCCCTTTAACTAGTCTTTGTTCATTCTGCAACTCCCGTTTCGAGTTACTAATCTTAGCAACTGAACTAGTACCAAATACTGAGGGGTTGCTATGAACACTAGTAAAGTACACATCAATAACATGTATATCAAATATACTTATGTTCACTTTGCCATCCTTCTTATCCGCCAATCACTTGGGGTAGTTCCGCTTCCAGTGACCAGTCCCTTTGCAGTAGAAGCACTTAGTCTCAGGCTTAGGACCAGACTTGGGCTTTTTCACTTGAGCAGCAACTTGCTTGCCGTTCTTCTTGAAGTTCCCCTTCTTTCCTTTTGCCCTTTTCTTGAAACTAGTGATCTTGTCAACCATCAACACTTGATGTTTTTCTTTGATTTCTACCTTCGCCGATTTTAGCATCGCGAAGAGCTTGGGAATATTTTTCCGTTATCCCTTGCATATTATAGTTCATCACGAAGTTCTACTAACTTGGTGATGGTGACTAGAGAATTATTTCAATCACTATCTTATCTGGAAGATTAACTCCCACTTGATTCAAGCGATTGTAGTACCCAGACAATCTGAGCACATGCTCACTAGTTGAGCGATTCTCCTCCATCTTTTAGCTATAGAACTTGTTGGAGACTTCATATCTCTCAACTCGGGTATTTGCTTGAAATATTAACTTCAACTCGTGAAACATCTCATATGCTCCATGACGTTCAAAAACATCTTTGAAGTCCCAATTCTAAGCCGTTAAGCATGGTGCACTAAACTATTAAGTAGTCATCATATTGAGCTAGCAAAACGTTCATAACGTCTGCATGTGCTCCTGCAATAGGTCCGTCACCTAGCGGTGCATCAAGGACATAATTCTTCTGTGCAGCAATGAGGATAAACCTCAGATCACGGATCCAATCCGCATCATTGCTACTAACATTTTTCAACACAATTTTCTCTAGGAACATATCAAAATAAACACAGGGAAGCAACAACGCGAGCTATTGATCTACAACATAGATATGCTAATACTACCAGGACTAATGTTCATGATAATATTAAAGTTCAATTAATCATATTACTTAAGAACTCCCACTTAGATAGACATCCCTCTAATCTTCTAAGTGATCACGTGATCCAAATAAACTAAACCATAACCGATCATCACGTGAAATGACTTAGTCTTCAATGGTGAACATCATTATGTTGATCATATCTACTATATGATTCACGCTCGACCTTTCGGTCTCCGTGTTCCGAGGTCATATCTTATATGCATAGCTCGTCAAGTATAACCTGAGTATTCCGCGTGTGCAACTGTTTTGCACCCGTTGTATTTGAACGTAGAGCCTATCACACCCGATCATCACGTGGTGTCTCAGCACGAAGAACTTTTGCAACGGTGCATACTCAGGGAGAAGACTTCTTGATAATTTAGTGAGAGATCATCTTATAATGCTACCGTCAATCAAAGCAAGATAAGATGCATAAAAAGATAAACATCACATGCAATCAATATAAGTGATATGATATGGTCATCATCATCTTGTGCTTGTGATCTCCATCTCCGAAGCACCGTCATGATCACCATCGTCACCGGCGCGACACCTTGATCTCCATCGTAGCATCGTTGTCGTCTCGCCAATCTTATGCTTCCACGACTATCACTACCGCTTTAGTAATAAAGTAAAGCATTACATCGCGATTGCATTGCATACAATAAACCGACAACCATATGGCTCCTGCCAGTTGCCGATAACTCGGTTACAAAACATGATCATCTCATACAATAAAATTTAGCATCATGTCTTGACCATATCACATCACAACATGCCCTGCAAAAACAAGTTAGACGTCCTCTACTTTGTTGTTGCAAGTTTTACGTGGCTGCTACGGGCTTAAGCAAGAACTCATCTTACCTACGTATCAAAACCACAACGATAGTTTGTCGAATAGACTCCGTTTTAACCTTCTCAAGGACCGGGCGTAGCCACACTCGGTTCAACTAAAGTTGGAGAGACAGTCTTCCGCAAGCCATCTATGTGCAAAGCACGTCGAGGGAACCGGTCTCGCGTAAGAGTACGCGTAAGGTTGGTCCGGATCGTCTCGTCCAACAATACCGCTGAACCAAAGTATGACATGCTGGTAGGCAGTATGACTTGTATCGTCCACAACTCACTTGTGTTCTACTCGTGCAAATAACATCAAACCATAAAAACCTAGGCTCGGATGCCACTGTTGGGGAACGTAGTAATTTCAACATTTTCCTACGCACACGCAAGATCATGGTGATGCATAGCAACGAGAGGGGAGAGTGATGTCTACGTACCCTCGTAGACCGAAGCGGAAGCGTTGACGCAACATAGAGGAAGTAGTCGTACGTTCTCCTCGCGATCCAACCGATCACAGCACCGTTACTCCGGCACCTCCGAGTTCTTGGCACACGTTCAGCTCGATGACGATCCCCGGGCTCCGATCCAGCAAAGCGTCGGGGAAGAGTTCCGTCAGCACGACGGCGTGGTGACGATCTTGATGTGTTACCGGCGCAGGGCTTCGCCTAAGCACTGCAACGATATGACCGACGTGGAATTTGGTGGAAGGGGGCACCGCACACGGCTGAGGAACGATCCGTAGATCAACTTGTGTCTCTGGGGTGCCCTCCTGCCCCCGTATATAAAGGAGCCAAGGGGAAGGGGCTGGCCGGCCAAGCCTTGGTGCGCCAGGTGAGTCCTACTCCCTCCGGGAGTAGGATTCCCCCCCCCCCCCCCCCAATCCTAGTTGGACTAGGATTCTCCAAGGGGGAGAGAGAGAGAGGGGGCCGGCCACCTCTCCTAGTCCTAATAGGACTAGGGGAAGGGGGGAGGCGCACAGCCCATGAGGGCAGCCCTCTCACTTCTCCACCAAGGCCCATGTTGGCCCATTATGCTCCCGGGGGGGTTCCGGTAACCCTCCCGGTATTCCGGTAAAATCCTGATTTCACCTGGAACACATCCGATGTCCAAACATAGGCTTCCAATATATCATTCTTTACGTCTCGACCATTTCGAGACTCCTCGTCATGTTCGTGATCACATCCGGGACTCCGAACTCCTTTGGTACATCAAAACTCATAAACTCATTATATAACTGTCATCGAAACCTTAAGCGTGCGGACCCTACGGTTCGAGAACAATGTAGACATGACCGAGACACGTCTCCGGTCAATAACCAATAGCGGAACCTGGATGCCCATATTGGCTCCTACATATTCTGCGAAGATCTTTATCGGTCAGACCGCATAACAACATACGTTGTTCCCTTTGTCATCGGCATGTTACTTGCCCGAGATTCGATCGTCGGTATCCAATACCTAGTTCAATCTCATTACCAGCATGTCTCTTTACTCGTTCCATAATACATCATCTCGCAACTAACTCATTAGTTGCAATGCTTGCAAGGCTTAAGTGATGTGTATTACCGAGAGGGCCCAGAGATACCTCTCCGACAATCGGAGTGACAAATCCTAATCTCGAAATACGCCAACCCAACATCTACCTTTGGTGACACCTGTAGTACTCCTTTATAATCACCCAGTTACGTTGTGACGTTTGGTAGCACCCAAAGTGTTCCTCCGGCAAACGGGAGTTGCATAATCTCATAGTCATAGGAACATGTATAAGTCATGGATAAAAGCAATAGCAACATACTAAACGATCGGGTGCTAAGCTAATGGAATGGGTCATGTCAATCAGATCATTCAACTAATGATGTGACCTCATTAATCAAATAACAACTCCTTGTTCATGGTTAGGAAACATAACCATCTTTGATTAATGAGCTAGTCAAGTAGAGGCATACTAGTGACACTCTGTTTGTTTATGTATTCACACATGTATTATGTTTCCTGTTAATACAATTCTAGCATGAATAATAAACATTTATCATGAATTAAGGAAATAAATAATAACTTTATTATTGCCTCTAGGGCATATTTCCTTCAGCACCCATCCCAGAGAACCAAGACATTATGAATGCTTGGCAGCAGCGTGCTGATGATTACTCCCTCGTTCAGTGCGGCATGCTTTACAGCTTAGAACCGGGGCTCCAAAAGCGTTTTGAGCATCACGGAGCATATGAGATGTTCGAGGAGCTGAAACTAGTTTTCCAAGCTCATGCCCGGGTCGAGAGATATGAAGTCTCCGACAAGTTCTACAGTTGTAAAATGGAGGAGAATAGTTCTGTCAGTGAACACATACTCAAAATGTCTGGGTTGCACAACCGCTTGACTCAGCTGGAGATTAACCTCCCAGACGAGGCGGTCATTGACAGAATCCTTCAGTCGCTCCCACCTAGCTACAAGAGCTTTGTGATGAACTACAATATGCAGGGGATGGTAAAGACCATTCCTGAGGTATTTGCTATGCTGAAATCAGCAGAGGTTGAAATCAAAAAGGAACATCAAGTGTTGATGGTCAATAAAACCACTAAGTTCAAGAAAGGCAAGGGTAAGAAGAACTTCAAGAAGGACGGCAATGATGTTGCCGCGCCCGGTATGCCAGTTGCCAGGAAGAAGTCAAAGCATGGACGCAACCTGAGACTGAGTGCTTTTATTGCAAAGGGAAGGGTCACTGGAAGCGGAACTGCCCCAAATACTTAGTGGACAAGAAGGTCGGCAACACTAAAGGTATATGTGATATACATGTAATTGATGTGTAGCTTACCAGTGCTCGTAGTAGCTCCTGGGTATTTGATACCGGTGCCGTTGCTCATATTTGTAATTCAAAACAGGAGCTGCGGAATAAGCGGAGACTGGCGAAGGACGAGGTGACGATGCGCGTCGGGAATGGTTCCAAGGTCGATGTGATCGCCGTCGGCACGCTACCTCTACATTTACCTACGGGATTAGTTTTAAACCTCAATAATTGTTATTTAGTGCCAAGTTTGAGCATGAAAATTGTATCTGGATCTCGTTTAATGCGAGATGGCTACTCATTTAAATCCAAGAATAATGGTTGTTCTATTTATATGAGTGATATGTTTTATGGTCATGCTCCGATGGTCAATGGTTTATTCTTAATGAATCTCGTGCGTGATAATACACATATTCATAGTGTGAATACCAAAAGGTGTAAAGTTGATAACGATAGTCCCACATACTTGTGGCACTGCCGCCTTGGTCACATTGGTGTCAAGCGCATGAAGAAGCTCCATGCTGATGGACTTTTAGAGTCTCTCGATTATGAATCATTTGACACATGCGAACCATGCCTCACGGGCAAAATGACCAAGACTCCGTTCTCCGGAACAATGGAGCGAGCAACCAACTTATTGGAAATCATACATACTGATGTGTGCGGTCCAATGAGTGTTGAGGCTCGCGGAGGATACCGTTATGTTCTCACTCTCACGGATAACTTGAGTAGATATGGGTATGTCTACTTGATGAAACACAAGTCTGAGACCTTTGAAAAGTTCAAGGAATTTCAGAATGAGGTAGAGAATCAACGTGACCTAAAAATAAAGTTCTTACGATCAGATCGTGGAGGAGAATATTTAAGTCACGAATTTGGCACACACTTAAGGAAATGTGGAATCATTTCACAACTCACGCCGCCTGGAACACCTCAACGTAATGGTGTGTCCGAACATCGTAATCGCACTCTATTGGATATGGTGTGGTCTATGATGTCTCTTACAGATTTACCGCTATCATTTTGGGGATACGCTCTAGAGACAGCCGCATTCACTTTAAATAGGGCACCGTCTAAATCCGTTGAGACGACACCGTATGAATTATGGTTTGGGAAGAAACCTAAGCTGTCGTTTCTAAAAGTTTGGGGATGCGATGCTTATGTCAAGAAACTTCAACCTGAAAAGCTCGAACCCAAATCGGAAAAATGCGTCTTCATAGGATACCCTAAGGAAACCGTTGGGTATACCTTCTACCTAAGATCCGAAGGCAAGATCTTTGTTGCCAAGAACGGATCCTTTCTGGAGAAAGAGTTTCTCTCGAAAGAAGTAAGTGGGAGGAAAGTGGAACTTGATGAAGTATCACCTCTTGAATCAGAAAGTAGCGCAGCTCAAGAAAATGTTTCTGTGGTGCCTCCACCGGTTAGAGAGGAAGTTAATGATGATGATCATGAAACTTCGGATCAAGTTACTACTGAACTTCGTAGGTCCACAAGGACACGTTCCGCACCAGAGTGGTACGGCAACCCTGTCCTGGAAATCATGTTGTTAGACAACGGTGAACCTTCGAACTATGAAGAAGCGATGGCGGGCCCAGATTCCAACAAATGGCTAGAGGCCATGCAATCCGAGATAGGATCCATGTATGAAAACAAAGTATGGACTTTGACAGACTTGCCCAATGATCGGCGAGCGATAGAAAACAAATGGATCTTTAAGAATAAGACGGACGCGGATGGTAATGTTACCATCTATAAAGCTCGACTTGTCGCTAAGGGTTATCGGCAAGTTCAAGGGGTTGACTACGATGAGACTTTCTCTCCCGTAGCGAAGCTGATGTCCGTCCGAATCATGTTAGCAATTGCCGCATACTATGATTATGAGATATGGTAAATGGACGTCAAAACGGCATTCCTTAACGGCTATCTTAAGGAAGAACTGTATATGATGCAGCCGGAAGGTTTTGCCGACCCTAAGAATGCTAACAAAGTATGCAAGCTCCAGCGATCCATTTATGGGCTGGTGCAAGCATCTCGGAGTTGGAACATTCGCTTTGATGAGATGATCAAAGCGTTTGGGTTTACACAGACTTATGGAGAAGCCTGTGTTTACAAGAAAGTGAGTGGGAGCTCTGTAGCATTTCTCATATTATATGTAGATGACATACTTTTGATGGGAAATGATATAGAACTTCTGGACAGCATAAAGGCCTATTTGAATAAGAGTTTTTCAATGAAGGACCTTGGAGAAGCTGCTTATATATTAGGCATCAAGATCTATAGAGATAGATCAAGACGCCTCATAGGTCTTTCACAAAGCACATACCTTGAAAAGATATTGAAGAAGTTCAATATGGATCAGTCCAAGAAAGGGTTCTTGCCTGTGTTGCAAGGTGTGAAGTTGAGCTCAACTCAATGCCCAACCACGGCAGAAGTTATAGAAGAGATGAGTGTCATCCCCTATGCCTCGGCCATAGGGTCTATTATGTATGCCATGCTGTGTACCAGACCTAATGTAAACCTTGCCGTAAGTTTGTTAGGTAGGTACCAAAGTAATCCCGACAAGGAACACTGGACAGCGGTCAAGAATATCCTGAAGTACTTGAAAAGGACTAAGGACATGTTTCTCATTTATGGAGGTGACGAAGAGCTCGTCGTAAAGGGTTACGTCGACGCTAGCTTCGATACAGATCTGGATGACTCTAAGTCACAAACCGGATACGTGTATATGTTGAAT
Organism: Aegilops umbellulata; assembly: GCA_032464435.1. Taxonomy (NCBI): domain Eukaryota; kingdom Viridiplantae; phylum Streptophyta; class Magnoliopsida; order Poales; family Poaceae; genus Aegilops; species Aegilops umbellulata. Next base: position 383,413,278 of record CP136059.1, on the reverse strand, counting down.
GGTGGAGCAGTAAGCTGGTGCAGCTGCAAGCAGAGCATCGTGGCCGGATCTACATGTGAAGCGGAGTACATGGCAGCCTCGGAGGCAGCACAAGAACCAACTTGGGTGAAGGAGTTCATCATCGACCTAGGAGTCATACACAATGCGTCGGGGCCAATCAAACTCTTCTGTGACAACACTGGAGCTATTGCTCTTGCCAAGGAGCCCAGGTTTCACAAGAAGACCAGGCACATCAAGCGTCGCTTCAACTCCATTCGTGAAAATGTTCAATATGGAGACATAGAAATTTGTAAAGTGCATACGGATCTGAATGTCGCAGATCCGTTGACTAAACCTCTCCCTAGAGCAAAACATGATCAACACCAGAACTCTATGGGTGTTAGATTCATCACAATGTAACTAGATTATTGACTCTAGTGCAAGTGGGACACTGTTGGAAATATGCCCTAGAGGCAATAATAAAAGCATTATTATTATATTTCCTTGTTCATGATAATTGTCTTTTATTCATGCTATAATTGTGTTATCCGGAAATCGTAATACATGTGTGAATAAATAGACACCAACATGTCCCTAGTAAGCCTCTAGATTGGCTAGCTCGTTGATCAACAGATAGTCATGGTTTCCTGACTATGAACATTGGATGTCATTGATAACGAGATCACATCATTAGGAGAATGATGTGATGGACAAGACCCAATCCTAAGCATAAGCACAAAAATCGTATAATTCGTTTGCTAGAGCTTTTCTAATGTCAAGTATCTTTTCCTTAGACCATGAGATCGTGTAACTCCCGGATACCGTAGGAGTGCTTTGGGTATGCCAAACGTCACAATGTAATTAACTGGGTGACTATAAAGGTATACTACGGGTATCTCCGAAAGTGTCTATTGGGTTGACACGGATCGAGACTGGGATTTGTCACTCCCTATGACGGAGAGGTATCACCGGGCCCACTCAGTAATGCATCATCATAATGAGCTCAATGTGATCAAAGTGTTTGATCACGGGATCATGCATTACGGTACGAGTAAACTGACTTGCCGGTAACGAGATTGAACGAGGTATTGAGATACCGACGATCGAATCTCGGGCAAGTAAAATATTGTTTGACAAAGGGAATTGAATACGGGATTGATTGAATCCTCGACATCGTGGTTCATCCGATGAGATCATCGAGGAGTATGTGGGAGCCAACATGGGTATCCAGATCCCGCTGTTGGTTACTGGCCAGAGAGGTGTCTCGGTCATGTCTGCATGTCTCCCAAACCCGTAGGGTCTACACACTTAAGGTTCGGTGACGCTAGGGTTGTAGAGATATGAGTATGCAGTAATACGAAAGTTGTTCGGAGTCCCGGATGAGATCCCGGACGTCACGAGGAGTTCCGGATTGGTCCGGAGGTGAAGATTTATATATAGGAAGCGCAGTTTCGGCCATCGGGAGTGATTCGGGGGTCACCTGTATTGTACCGGGACCACCGAATGGGTCCCGGGGGTCCACCGGGTGGGGCCACCCATCCCGGAGGGCCCCATGGGCTGAAGTGGGAGGGGGAACCAGCCCTTAGTGGGCTGGTGCGTCCCCCTAGGCCCACCCCCTGCGCCTAGGGTTGGAACCCTAGGGTCGGGGGGGGGGGCGCCCCACTTGCCTTGGGGGGTACTCCACCCCCCTGGCCGCCGCCCCCCCCTTGAGATGGGATCTCCTGGCCGACGCCCCCCCAGGGGGCCTATATAAAGGGGGGGAGGGAGGGGAAGCCGCACCCTTGACCCCTCGCGCCTCCCTCTCCCCTGTCACACCTCTCCCTCTCGCGCAGACGCTCGGCGAAGCCCTGCTGCAAGTGACAACTGCATCCACCACCACGCCGTCGTGCTGCTGGATCTTCATCAAGCTCTCCTTCCCCCTTGCTGGATCAAGAAGGAGGAGACGTCATCCGCTCCGTACGTGTGTTGAATGCGAAGGTGCCGTCTGTTCGGCACTTGGTCATCGGTGATTTGGATCACGGCGAGTACGACTCCATCATGCCCGTTCTAGTGAATGCTTCCGCTCGCGATCTACAAAGGTATGTAGATGCATCCAATCACTCATTGCTAGATGAACTCATAGATGGATCTTGGTGAAACCCTAGGAAAATTTTTGTTTTCTGTAACGTTCCCCAACAGGTTCTCCCTGCCTCCACCTCCGCCCCGTCAAGCCGGAGCCCGAGGGCACGCCTGTCAGCGCGCGCACCCGCAGCTCCGGCTTCCGCATCGGCAACAACGCCTCCCCCACCGGCCGCTTCGTCCTCGTCGAGCCCAAGCCGGAGCCCGGCCTCCCCGCGGAGTACAAGGAGATAGCCCGGCGCGGCTTCTCCGAAGAGGACGGCCTGCGGTGGGCGCGGGACGACTACCTCCGCGACGAGATGGTCCGGCAGCGCCGGGCCATGGAGGAGATCGCCGCCCGCAAGCGTGGGCGCGAGGACGAGAACGGCGTCGTGGTCCTCGACAGCGACGACGACGACGCCGCCCCCGGACCGTCGCGCCAACCGGGGGAGGGATGCAGCAGAGACGGCGGAGGCGTCGGCGGGGGCGACGACGACGTCGACGACGACGGCGGCGGTGACTACACGCGGTTCTACAGCCTCCTCGGCATGTAGAACCGCGTGGGCGGGCGGCGAGGGGGACGGCGGGGGTAGCCCGCGGTAGTTTTTTTCTTTTTTTTGTAAAATATGTTTAAATTTGAACGAACTAGCCCGTGTTTGCGTCGTGTTTGCGCCGATTTCGAAATTTTTAAAAACCCGTGGGGGCCGCGACTGGGGGCATCACGCCCCCAGTGTGCGGTTTAGCGTCGGTGCGCCCCAGGGGGCGATTTTTTGCCCCTCCTGGGGGGCCAACGGCTGGAGATGCCCTTACTAGATGTACTTCCAAAGAATAGTATTGGGCATCTTTACTCTGTTGGAAGCAGAGTATAATAAATACATCACACTTGGTCTGCAGTACAAGTATCCAACCAACGACGTTATTGTCATCGCTCTCTCCTTCCCTATCCACCCTAAGAAAATGGAGAAGACATATTTGCTCAATTAGCTTGGTATAGTTTCTGCCACTGCCCTATTCTTCTCCAAGGATAAGTTTACTGAAACTGAGTAACTGACTGATCAATGAAGTGGACCAAATATGAGCACGTAGACTGAATGAACTCAAGCATCATGATTGTGACTGATCAATGCACTCGAGGTGCAAGCTTTATTAACAGAGGTAGAGTACATTGAAAGAATAGAACTAGAGTATCTCCACCGTGTAAGAAAATAGCAGAACAATCAGATCATATTAGCTACACAATAAACAAGTAGGACACACTGAATTTCCTCTCCTTAATTTTCTCTGTCGCGCCATGGAGAGGAATGGCAGCGGTCCTCATGGAGGGAAAGCTCCGTGGGGCCGCAGGAGGTGAGAAATTAAAGCCTCAAATGTGTTAGTAGGGGGGCGTGGCTGTGCGACGGATAGCGCAGATGACTGAGATTTGTACATTTTGAAGTGCCTTTTGGCAAATGTACATGCTCCACAATCCTGTATGATGACTGTCAATCAGCGACACACAAATCAAAATTAAATTGCTTTGTAATGGGTTACAATGTTCTTTATCACTCCAATAAAAAATTTAGTGTTACTGATTGGCTCCAGTGGTTTTATCTGAATTCTAACGTGTTCATGCCCAGAAGAAACAGAGGGCGTGTTATATCTACAGCTCCGGCGTTGGCAGCTGCACGCCGTCTAACTCCGACAGGCCAGCGACGAGTGCCACCTCTACCTCTCATCGAGCTCGGCTCGAATAACCAATTGACAAGAACATGTTGCCTGTAACTATACCATCTATCTATACACGTAAGCATCTGCTTATATCTGAACTATAGTAGTAATTCAGTAAACTGCTGTGAACCAACGTCACAAAATCAAAGGAAAAAAAGCATTTCCTCAGCAGCAGGTTTGCTTCTTTTCTTCACCAAAGTGCGCAACAAGAGCATTTGTTTCATTCACAGGAGTGAGGAGAGTGGGGGGTTGCGGTAACAAGGGAACACTTATGACTGAAACTTGGACATTTTGAAGGGCCTTTCTCCTTAGATTCAGACCAACCCACAAAAGAAAAATTCGTTAACCTACGGAGAAACTTTGTTAACACTCTTGCCACCCAATCCGACAAATAAACACATCAAGCATTTTCAGATCAACGTACAAAAGAAAAATTCCAGGTTGATTCTAGATATGACATAGTACAACCAAGCAGAGCCATAAGTATGCTACCACGGACCAACTAGGTGGTTAATTGTTGAGTTGCATCACAGCATCACCAACATCCCAAATCCTCAACACCACCTGGCCTCCATCATCCACTGCAGCACACCCTTGTTCCACCCTCTCCTTCTCAACCCTGTTTCCAAAACCAGTCAAATATCTCAATTTTAAGTGTATTCAACAACTTGTGAATAAAGAGGAACGAAAAGGTACTAGGTCTTAGCTTCGGCAACACTCCGTATATTTCTTACAGGAAAAGCACGGCAAGATGAAATATTAGTTCTTAAATCAAACTACATGGACTAATGCATGTAAACAAAGATAAGTGAATCCTTTAAAAAAAACTTGAAGCTATAAAAAGAATTGGACAAACATTGACGATAACTTCATGTTCCAGGACTTCATAGATTTACTAGTATGGTATTATAATTAATTTCTACACTGAAGGGGGAAACACTCAGGGGTCGCAGTAGAAATAATCAGCAGACCATATACAAGTAGTGCTCTAAAGAGGCTCAATCCATACTGGGCACCTAGGCTAAATTTTGTTTGACATAGGATGAGCACTAGGTGGTTCGGTTTATTCCTTCTTGCGGGAGGACTCCAGTCAAAAAGTAAGGGTTCATTTCACAACAATAATAACGGTATACAAGGTCTTAACTGTTTGTTGTTGAATCTATGCTCTTATATACAGAACAACTTTGCCCTTTAGCACACTGAAGAACAGAATTCACCTTACAGAGATTGGGCTGACAAAAAAAATGGTGAGGAGATGGCTAAGGAGTTTGGACAGACGAGAACGGGAGGTAGCCAGAACAGAAACTCAGCCAAAGCTAGCAGGGAACTTCGAAAAGGAAAGCAACAGAGAGTAATGATGATAAACAATATGCTGGTAGAACAATACAGGCGAGAAGATCGTATATTTGAAAAAGTATAATAGGTACTCATGGACATGGGTTTACAGTTTTTGAGTGATCTTCTAATCAGTTTATAATAGGTACTCATTAAACAAAGGGGGGGGGGGGGTGGTTTAAGAAACAAAATTGAGAAATTTGAAGAATCTCCCAAATTAATATGGGCCACTAATATGTCACTAATGCCCTGAGCGACCGCAAAGATCTTCCTCCTCAGCAGCGGCATGGCAGTGCCTCTCCTCTACTCCCCTTGTCTGCACTTCTCCATGGTTCCGTCTCTCCTTCAGTCCTTCTCTCCATCACCCTCCAGTCTAAAACGATACCCTTACATGTCACTTGGGCTTATCGTTTTCCTGAACCTCGTTCCTATATATGTGATTGCTCCTTTCCTACCTTTATCATATTTAGTTTCTGTATGGTATCGATTTAACCATCCATGAGTGTGATGCCCGGATATATGATCACCAAATACAAGTTTACTGCATCGGGGCCTTCCTATTATATCAAAGGATATGTGGAAAAGATAAGTCATGCTTGACTGCAATAAATGTTTCCAAGGTAAAACAATCTAAAGGTGAACCGGTAGCAATGTTCTGATTTAAACATGTATTCCCTCTGCATTAGCTTGGCCATAAAAAACAATATAATGGCTGGAATCTAATGCTCGCGAAAATTCCATGATGCCTCACACTTGAGCACAACTTATTTTGCTATTTTTTTTTGGAACAAATTTTTTTTTGAGGAACAACTTATTTTGCTATTTGAAAGGTGAGTCCATTGAACAATTTTTTTTGGTGAAATAATTTCTTGAGAAATTAATTAAGCTCACTAATTTAAGTTTGCTCATATCAGTATACAGAAGACACATGAGTGGTGGCAACGGCTTAGGCCTAACAACGACCAAATACGAGTTTTCTGCTTCAGTACCTCCTTATATCCATTAAAAGAGATGCCGACAATAAGTTCTGCTTCACAGCAATATATGTTCCTGCTAAAGTAAAACAATCTAAAGGTGAACGGGTACCAATGTCCTGATTTTAACTCGTAAGCTTGCCATAAAAAACACAATAATTGTTGCGATCTAGTGATTTTCACAATTTCATGATGTCTAAAGAATGCTACTCATGTCTCAGTGTGCAAGATCCTTCCTTTACTACACTCCTAAGCTGATTACCAAATAGTACTTCACTAGTTCCATTCTAATGCTTCGGTTCTAGCAACAGCAGCCTCAGCCATGTGCAAGCAACAAGATCACAATCAAGGCGGCTTCTAAAATGGTCATAATTAACTTAATTGTGCAGAAACTAAACGTCGTTAATGCTCTTGCCACCTTATCCGACAGGCAGACACACCTATCATAATACCAGCCACAAAAGGTTAACTCCAGTTTAATCTCCATAATCATATTACAGAACAGAGCCATAAGCACCCTATTTCTGAGCAACATGTTATTAACTGTTGAGGAGCAGCATAACCTTAATCAACGCCATCTCCAATCCTCGACACACCGGCCCGACCTGCAGCATCCGCATCTATGGGCTCATCAGCTCGCAGCACCTCCATGCTTTGCTCCAGCATCTCCTTCTCAGCAACTTCCTGAGTACCTTCCCAATATACCAAAATCATTAGACATTAAGGAGCTCACTAGATAAATAATATGTGGAAAATCAGGATTCAAAACTCTGTCTATTCTCACACTGGTATAATATCGACCACAACAAAAAATTTGAGATACGTAACAGCAAATCCAAGCTTTGAAGTGTTTACCATTGTGATCTGTAATACAAGTTGGAATACATAGCCAGACAAAGACAAATGAACATAAAGAGATGGATCCTAAAAGAACTTAAGAGTCATGAAATAAAAAATAGCTTCATGTAGCGGACTTCATAAATTGCAACTACTATAACAAATTTCTAACTTGGGAAACTAAGGGTTCTAAGTAGCAACAAGCAGAAAATGATGTGTGCCCTCTTACAAAAACTAATTGTCTGCATTTGGTATGTGCCTTCAAGGAGTGAGATAGAGGTGGGTGAGAAGTTCAGACTGTCTAAAAAACATGGTTTCCCTGCCTCTAATTTATTTTCAGAAGATTATCTCCTCAAATCAAACAGTTACTGTGCGCAACCTATTTTCGCTATTTGAATGGAAACTCCACTGAGTATTTTTTGTAGGGGAAAGTCCCCTGAGAACTTAGTCAAGATCGTCTAGGTTTTCTCATATCATATACAAGAGATGCATGCATTTGTAGTAGAAATGGCTCAGGTTTCTATTTGAATTATACCAGCTATGCATCCTTATACATCTATCAAACTAAACATAAGAGAAATTTATATTGGATGTATCGTTCACCAAACTAAGACTTTTCTGCCCCCTTATATCTATCAAACGAAAGCATACAAGACAAGTCCTGCTGATTGAATGAATGTTTGCAATGCAGGTCAACAGGATTTCCAACTTGTATCGTTTATCAATTAGCTTGACCATGAAAACCTCATCACCAAAATAATTGTTGCAATCTAGTGCGCTTTACAATTCTACAATGCCTCCAAAATGCCACGCATAGTAGGCAAGATCCTTTATTTTACTTGTCTGATTACCTAAAAATGGCAAGCAGTGCAGATAACCAAATAAATAATCATCGTTATGTTCCTCAGCTTGATTAGCTTTGCCACAAGCACATGCCAAGTAACAACTACCATTCCGTGTAAAAAGAATTATCAATTACAATAGTGGACTACGTAGCATCAGAAAGCTATCTGATATGAAAGGAGGGAGATAACTAGGAGGAGGCAAAAGAAAGTTTACCACTTGATACCGTGGGTGACGACAACAACGATGGCGGGAAGTTACTATATGTGTGGCCAGACTGTTCACTACACACTCTCTGAAGCTGAAATGTTCTGCTGTCAAGTGTGAAACAGCTTGAATTTTTGCTGGAGGTTCCTCGCTGGAGCAGGAGCAAGTACCTGTCCTCCACTGAACCAGCGAGCTCATAATAAGAATCTGGTGGTAGCTCATAACAAGAACCTGGTGTGAATGAGATAGTCTTCTCCCTCTGCCACTGGCCGGCAGTCCCAGCACTGTTTTGCTTAATGGTATAATGTAAACCGAAATAAAGCGGACCAGATTCAAGCAGAAACATCCCAAGCCTGCCTTCCCCTGCCTCCACCATGGCTATACCATGAGAACGTCTGGCTTCTTCTGGGGGGTCGGCAATGGAGAACTCCATCCTCCGGGTGTCGAACACCAGCATTTTCATTACTTCCATCCAATGTAACGACTTAGTCACCCAGTAGAAGCAGCGAGAAGTGTATGTGCGGAAGTAGAAGCGTGTGTTGTTTGTTGAATATGGAAAGCCAGGAAGCAAATCGATCCAACTCACGGACGGAATGGCTCGCCATTGTCCGGTGGTGGAAGAGAAGACAAAGGCGAACACCTTAGTTTTGCTCTGCCCCATCCACATCACTCTGAACGACGTCGCTGCTTCGTCGTTGTCCGGCGGAATGAGGAAGGCCTCATATTTGCAGACTGGGTCTTGCTCTTGGACCATAGCGGCTGCTAGGTCGTCCGAGACAGGGGGGAGCACAAGGTACCGCCGGTGCAAGGGGTCGCACACCGCGATCTCCCGGAAGAAATCCAGGACTTTGCGGGGCCAATCGTTGCGGTGCTGGCTGAAGGTTCCCTGGAGGAGGACGCGGCCATCGCGACTGTCCTGGACGACCCAGTGGTGGGCGGGGGCGCGAAGGAAGGAGAAGGAGAAGTCGGCGGCGAGAGCGACGGCCCTGGCTGCCGACGAGGAGGGGTGAGGTGGCTCGGCCGGGTGGAAGATTCTGCATGTACCGAGGAGGCCGAGGAGGGGCGGGGCGTGGCGCTTGCGGTACTGCCGGAGGAAGGAGAGGTTGGTGATGAGGCGGCGGAACGGGACGCAGGCGGCGGAGGTGCGGACGAGGTCGGCTGGATCGGGAATGCGGAGGAAGATGTCCAGCAGGAGATCGTCGTGGATCGGCGGCGAGGCAGTTTCCCGAGGATCGTGCCGCCGCGGCAGCAGACGGCGCCCGTGCTCGAGGGCAGCCTGCTCCACGCGGATCTGCCGCTCCTCCGCCGCGCCGCCGGCCATCGCGCCGCAGTTCGAACCCTAGTTAGGATGGTGGGAGCGAGGAGTGTGGGGCTTTGGGGGAGCGCTTGTTGCTTCAAATACGTCAGTTTGGAGGGCCTTCCTGCAAATACACCGACGAAGGTGTCCCTTGCTTAAATTTGTTGATCAAACTCAAGCTGAACCAACCTCACAAAATCAACGAGTTACTAGTAGTAGTACTTCAAAGTACTCCTACGAGAGAGACATCAATCAAGTTTGGATTGCTTACCACGAGTGTCACGTGGTGAGAGAGACATCATTACGGAAGAGATGCAAATGGCGGTGCTCACCCATCATACGGAGTCCACTTTTGCCAATTACTTTGTGTAACCATATACACATAGTTCCTGCATCATATCTGTTTCCTCTTTTGAGATAACTCCTCATTACAGAAGCATAGACTGAAGAACATCAACAAGCTATTGTTAATCCACTTTCTGAGGTAGCAAAGCCTTCAGAATGTGCATGATGCACCGGCATGAAAGAGTGTGTAGTACACCATGACACATGCCACGTTCAGCTTGTACACCACGTGAAGTAAATCTTGAGCTCGTCACTCTCTAGACCTAATTGCACCAACTTGAATGGATGCAACTGGCTTGCCTCTTCACTTTAGCTCTAGAATATGAATTTAGACTTTTCTTCAACGTCCTTCTCCGATAAAATTCCCAATGCATCTTATTCCCCGGAGGTTGCACCATCTGACCTCCAGTGACACTCATCATCCTCATTATTTTTGCTCCTCTCTACACTTGGTTAGTTTCCCTCCAGAAACTACATATGATTTGCTACACACGGAAGTAGTTATTTATATATCAACGAATGGACATAGCATGTGGTCTAGACATTATACCTTCAACTATAATTCACGTGCCAGTTGTTGTGGCCTACACCAAATACATTTATAAAAGCAAACAAAGTAGTCGATGCATACCAGAGCAAAAACAAACACACTTGATTTTTTTAAGATGAAATAGCACGAGAGTGTCCTACACTGCATTTATTAAGAAGTTACACATATGTAAATAAATCAAAATTTATTGGTGTTGGTTGATTTGCCATTCAGGGTGGAGATAAAATGGATACCATAACAAAATTTCTTATTTCGGTTTTTGTGGAACTAATGCAATGAATGTGAAGTCACAAAACCGAACAACTCCACAGGGTTTACGAGACGTCGTCATTCACCAAAACAGTCAGATGAGACAAGAACAACGTTATTCTTGTTTGGTTAATGATCATCTTTACAAACCAAAACATGTTCTTATTATCTACAAGGAGCATACTGAAAACAACACTGCACATAATCGATAATGTACACACAGGTCTCCTTGCATCAATGTATAAGCATGTAGGTATACTATGTAAGCATCTGCTGATGTCTCGTCTGAACTACTAATTAAGTAAGCTGTTGTGATGGTTTGCCTGTTGGTTGTTACTCTATCAAAATTCAGTAGATGAGTTGTTGCATCAAAATTTCCATCCATGAACCACAACCACAAAATCAGAGGGGGGAAAAGGGACCATTTTTAGCAACATGTTTGCTTCTTCTCTTCAACACAAACTAATTCAGAAGAAACAAGAGAGCGTTGGCAGCTGAACATCTTCAGGATGCACGTCCGATCGGCCGGCCGGTGATGAGAGTGCCACCTCCTTTGTAGTCTCACAGTCACAGAACACTCTTCACGGGAGTGAGGAGACTGAAGGATTTGGGGGAATTTGGACATCTTGAACAACCTTTCTCCTTAGATTCAACACATCTCTGACAAGTTCCAAACCACAAACTCAGCAGTTGTAGCAAGTAGAAGGTACATAGATTTGGCATCCTTACAACATGATCACAATCAGATTGACTGGTTACATACAGTCTTAATTAGTTAACTAACTGAGAAACCAAACATCGTTAATGCTCTCGCTACCTAATCCAACAAACGGACACACCAATCATTGTCAAATCAAGGCATATAAGATAAACTCCAGCTTCATTCATTCTAGATGACCATATTACAACCACAGAACCAGAAGCACCCTCTAAGGAACAACTTGGTTGTTAATCACCCAGCTGCATCACCACATCACCAAACATAGTCTAACAAAAATTGAGTGGTTCCATTCTTTCTTTTTGTTGGTTGGCTTGGAGGAAGCTTCCCATAAGTAGTCCTCTAAAGAGCTTTAATCCGAGCAAGAAACCTGCACTGATGATTTGATTCTCATGGTTAGACCAGAAGGAAGCAGAGCTATAATCCATGTCACACCGTAACTATGAAGATGCAAGAGCATCAGGACACATACACGATGGTACTCAGAACGAAATTGAGGTGACCTCCGGTATGAATACTGCTGCCACGGAATTGAGATGACTCTGGACAGGAGGATCGGTCGCAATCCGCCCCAAAGCTGCTGCCTGAGAGCGCACCCAGACATTGCTTCAGAGGAGAATTACCATCATTAAAAACGAAGTAGATACTGCTACCACGTTTATCATAAGAGCACGCAAATTGGCATGCAAAGGATTGTAAAACTAGTTTCACAAGCATAAGCTGATATTGTGATCTCAAATATTTAAGGAACTCTGCTTAAACATCACTGTAGCATCCAACGGAACAAACACGATATGATATCTGTGGTATCTGAGAGACACATTGACACATAGAAATATAAGTACAAGTAATAAAACCAAAAAAGAAAAAAGAAATATCCATTGAAGAACAACCCTCCCCCGCACCATTGAGGCGACCCATTTAGGCCATTCTTGAGGCGAGACGTGCTTGTGTCTCACTACGGGAAAGACACAACCACTCCCGCTATTTCTCAGTGCAAGATGGTACTCTGTCTCCTATTAGGTGAGCACGCTTGGGGCCAGCCCAATTCAGGTCCTGCGGGAGTGGGTTTTAGTTGTGTTTTTATTTTTCCATAAGTTTTCTGTGTTGGTTTTAATTGTTTCTTTGCTGTGATTTGGTTATTATTATTTTTCGCTTCTTTAGCGGTTTTCTTGACTTCCTTCTTTTTTATTTTTCTATTATAGTTTTCCATGTGAGTTTTCAACGGTTTTATTTTGGATTTTGGTTTTCAGTGCCTCTCGTGGAGAAAAAAGAAAAAGCGTTTTTTTTTTCGTTTCCAAGAGGCAGGGCCGTGCCTCTCGCGGGAGAAAAAAAACAGAAAATGCGTTTTTCCCTTTACGAAAGGCACATCCGTGACTCTCGCGAAAGCACAACCGTGCCTCTCGCGGAAGCAAAGCCGTGCCTCTCGCAAAAGAAAAAAAAAAGAAAAAACACAACCGTGCCTCTCGCGGAAGCAAAACCGTGCCTCTCGCGGAAGGAAAAAAAACAGAAAACATGTTTTTTTCCGTTTCCGAAAGGCACGGCCGTGACTCTCGTGAAAGCACAACCGTACCTCTCGCAGAAGGAAAAAAAATAGAAAACGTGTTTTTTTTCGTTTTCGAAAGGCGCGGCCGTGACTCTCGCGAAAGCACAATCATTTTTTTCGCGGAAGCAAAACCATGACTCTCGTGAAAGGGAAAAAAAATGCATTTTTTTCGCGCAAAATTTTTTTTTGGATTTTTTTTACCCAAAAGCTAAGGAAGATCGGTGAAAAACCGAAACGTCAAAAAACCCGAAAAAAACCGTTTAAAAAGCCGAGAACGTGTGTGCAAAATAAAATAAAACTAAAATCCGGAGGGAGCGCCCAGAGCGCGACACGTGGCGGGCGGCTGAGAGCGCGCCAAGTGGCCGCCGATCGTTGCAAGGCTCCCGAAGGAGCGCTTGTTAACTAGTTGCTCTCCCTAGTTGGTTAGTACGAGTCACAACATTTTTTCCGTATTAAATTGGGCCGGCCTATCGTGGGGGGGGGGGGGGGGTTGGTTTAAACCATAAAAAGGTGGAATTGGGCCAGGAGCACGGGCAGGGGTGTGCCCCGGTTTGCACGGAATTTCATAAAAGACGCCCGCTGCGTCAAGTTGTCGCTTACTTCGCACAGAGGTGAGCAACCTAGCGATCAAGATGGGCCGGCCCAACTACAAGAGAGTGCAATATCCGGTTTTGGGAACCCTCTGGAAGGTTTCTGACCGGTTTTGGGAACCTTCCAGAAGGTTCTTGAACAGATTTTTCATGGTTTTTTCTGTTTCTTTTTTCTTTTTGCTTTTTATTTTTCTTTCTTTGTTTTTCTGTTTCTTTATTTCAACTTTTCAATTCCTTTTTCTTCTCTTTTTATTTCCTTTTTGTTCTTCATATTTTCGAAAAAAATCTAAAACTAGAAAATTGTTCCTTTTTAGTAATTTTTGTTCACAAATTCAAACAATGTTTTTTATTTTCTAAAAAATGTTCGCAGATTACAAAAAATGTTCACTTTTCAAAAACATATACATAAGTTCAAAAAATCATGTTTTTTAATTTTGTTTGGGATTTCAAAAAATCTTCCTATTTCAAAATTTATACACCAATTTAAAAAAACGTTCATGTTTTGAAATTTTGTTGGAGTTTCAATAAATGTTTTCATTTAAAGAATTGTTCGCCAATTCCAAAAAATGTTCATGTTTCAATTTTTGTTCGGTACTTTTAAAAAATGTACGCAAATTTATAAATTTTTCATGGTTTCAAGTTTTGTTCGGGAGTTTCAAAAAATGTTCCCACTTTTCAAAAATGTTCGCGTATCAAAAATTGATTTGGAATTTGAAAAGTTTTTTTGACAAACTGGAAAAGTGTTCTGGTTTTCCAGAAAAACGTTCTGATTCTCTATTTTTGGCGGATTTTAATTTTTTCCCATTTTTCAATAATTGTTTGCATCCTTTGAAATATTTGAGTTTTTTCAAATTTTATTCACAATTTTGAAAAGTGTTTGCTGTTTCATAGGGCCTTCACATTTTTTCTCAAAATAAGGTTTTGCGTACAAGTTTTTAAATACGTTCGGATGTGTGCTGAGTTTGGTTCTTAAAACTTTGCGCTGCATTATAAACAAGGTTATACTTCTATGAAGCGTCTGCTCTTTGGTTCGAACCATGCTTAGTGTATTCTTTTTTTCGGTCGCTGTATTTTCCGTGCGTCGCTGGCCTGTGCGTTCGCTCGACATTCTGTCGCAGAGAGCGGCAGATAGGACCTCCCGGTTTGCACAGCGCTAAATAGGAAATACCTAGGCTTTGGGCGTCGGTGCATTTGTTTGCCCATAAAACAAACAAATTTCCACGCTGATTTTCTTCTCCAGCAGACCATCGTGAATCTTGGCTTCGCAATTCACGATCCAGCTCGAGTCGCTTCTCTCCTACGTCCGCTCAATGGTAGAAGGTGCCCAACCCCAACCCGCAATGGTAGACTCCTAAGTGGTTCAGAAGATGCACGTATTCTCTGGGGAGCAGCGATTCAACTCCCGAGCTCAGCTGTTCCCCACGTGAACAGTAAATTCAAAAGAAATATTAGATAAATAAATAAAAAACTGTTTTTTGTCAACCAAGATACACAAATTTGTGATGTCTGTGCCGAATTTGGTTGTATTTGTACATCTGAATAGCCCTCAACAAAAGAAACAAAATTGGGACATGTGAGAAAGTTTGAAAAAACGCATTGTTCAAGACTGTTTTTTGTCTTTGCTCTTGCCACGAGTACCTCAGATGTCTGAACACCACAAAATTTGATACAAACATCACGCCTTTGTTTATCTTGGGTGGCAAAAAAGTTCAGAATTTTTTAAATTTACTGTTCACCGAGATCACACGACTAGGGGAAACCCTAGTGCATCGTCCCCGCAGGCAACTGGGGCAAACCCTAGTGCGTCGCCGGCCTGACCTCCCACCCTCCTTATCCCCTATTCGCTTCCACTGGTTCATGTCGTCTGTCAGACAAAGCTCGGTCGGTGCTGGCGGCGTTGAGGCTCCTTTTGTCCTCTGCTCAGGTGAAGGCTGCGCTGGTCGACATGCTCGAGCGGCGGCGGAACGCTAACAAGTGGCGCGGCTAGGCGGATTGGCGGCGGGGTTGCTGGCTCGTGGTGATGGCGTGAAGACCTCGCGATGGTTGGCGCGCCCATGGTAGTGGTGGGCTTCCTTCTAGATCTGACGCACTAGGGTGCGTGGTGCTGTGGGCAAGAGAGCTTTCGTCCAGATCCGACTAGATCTGTTGTCGGGAGGTCGGCCGGTGGCGCGGGGCGGTGGAGAGGTCCCGTTTGGGCTCCTGCTAGTGGGTGGTCAGCGACGGCGTGGTCTGGACATCTCACGTGGAACGGTGGCCGACCTATGGTGTGGCTACCCAAGATGGCTTCGCGATGGTGTCTGGCATGTGGCGTCAAGGGTGCGAGTTCACTCTCGGTGGCCTCGTGCACCGCTGTGGTGGCGTCACGAGAGTGGAGGGCAAGCTGGTGGTGGAGGTTGCTTGATTGTTGTCCTCCTGCCAGGGTGCCTTCGTACGGATCAGTGTTGAAGGCCTTAGAAGTGGCATTTGTGCGGGTCCCCTGGGTTGTGGCCGGGATGTACTCGACGGCGGCTGTCCGCAATCTTGGGGTTGTTTCCCTGTCGGTCTACCGGGATGGTCATGGCGCAGGCGTTGACTCCTCATACCATGGATTGTCGACCCAGATCCATTTGTTGATGACGAGCTAGGAGCAGAAGGAGTGCCTTCTCCTCCCACCACCGGAGTGGGGTTGGAATGTTGTGAAATGGACGGTTGGCGGTATCTTGAGGCTAGGAAGCTAGGGTGGCGGCCCCGGATGGTGGTCCACACAGTTGGCTTTCTGGCAAGCGCTATGGCAATGATGGCGGCTTTCTCTCTTGGTCGTGTGGGCGCCGCCGGGGTAGCGGCAGGTGGCTGGGGCTCATGCTCTGTCATTGGCTGTGGCGAGGCCCAGATCCGGATCTGGGTGTCTGAGCTCGTCGCAGTTGTCCTAGAGGCCTCGTGCTGGCATGGGTGAGCTGCCTAGCGAAAGCTTCGCACTTTGGAGCCCACGTCGGCGCCGCTCCCTTGACGTGGTTGTCGTTCTTGCAAGCCTGTTTCCGCAAAATGAGGTGCAGTGGATTTGAGACAATTTCATGCAAGACGAGAGGAAGAGGTATATAAAATGCCATCCAATCAACTATTGTGCCAAATCTAGGTCAATGCTGGCAACTGCAACCATGCACACACCATGATTTTCCTTTGAGGACTCAGTGTGGTCCTGACTTGTTGAAAATCCTCCGGAATATTACTACTTGAATGTGGCTGCAAATTTGCTGCAAATCACAAATTACTTGCGTATTTGATCAGGGAAGTTAAAAAATTCTGATCACACTAAGATTTCCTAGTTCCACAAGATGTTTGATAATTTGACGAGTTTAGTTCATCAGGCAACGCAACTCCATCTCCATGTAAATCAAGCTGAGATGTCATAGCGTCATAGTTTTGTACCTTAACTGTCTGTTGTCTTTTGTCCCCACATTGCGAGATTTCGATCCAGAATCATTTCTGGACATATATATTTTGTGGGGGAATCCTATAATCGATTGTATGCACATATATATCTTAGAATGTTTTGAGTCCAATATTTAAGAACAGCCAGAAAGCTTAAAAATTCTTTGCTGAGGATTTCAATTATCATGAACATTTTTTTTGCGAGGGAATTATCATGGCCATTCAGAGGTTTGTTCCCATGCAAATCGTAGTAATAAAACTTGCACACATCAATTTTTGTATTCGCAATCTACTCCCTCCGTCCCAAAATAAGTGTCTTAACTTTGTACTAACTCTAACTTAGTACAAAGTTATGCTAAGGTTGGGAGACTTATTTTGGGATGGAGGGAGTATTTTGGAAAGATATACAAACAATAAATGTTCTTGAAAAGAAACTAGTAGTACTTTTATTAAGTCCATCACTTCAACTTTCCAATCAAACAAGTTTCTGCCAAGTTGGATGCTCTACAGAGACGATGAGCTAATGGTGGCAATGGCAACCACGCCCACAGCCCGGTCCTGACCTATGTTCATCTCCGTCCAAAGAAACCGAAAGGGGCACATCCTTGATGTACAGCGACACCGACAAGGCCACGGCGGCCGCAATCGAGATAGCTCCGGATGCGCGGACCCGCCAGCAGAATGCTCCGGCCGTCTCGCAGACGCCGGGGCACCTGCCGCCGCAGGAGCCGAAGTCGACCACCGCGAACGACAGCGCTGACGACGAGTAGAGGAGCACCTGCGCGGCCGTGTCCACGAGCTCGGCCAGCGACTTGGCTGCCTTGGCCTCCTGCTTCCTGCCGCCGTGCACCGTGGTCAGGTACACCGCCACCGCCTGCAGAGCTGCGGATATCACGTTGGCGGCCACGGAATACCTGAGGGAGTTGTAGTCGCTGTAGGAGACCTTGCTCACGGCAGCGGGGCTCCCGGCGTCGGCGGGCTGGGTGGCCGAGGCCATCGTGACCGTGGACACCACCGACAGCGCCACCGTGGCGATGCGGAGAATTAGGCTGGCCGCCTTCAACCCGCCGGACTTGTCACGAGCCATGAGAAGGAGTTGTTCAGTTCAGACTTGAGACTTCAGACCAAAGTACAAGCATGCAGGAGCATGACTAATAGTATATAACCAGAGAAACAGCTCTAATTAAGAGTCACTTGTTTTGTTAAATCATTTTGCCAATGATACAAGATGATGGTAGTTAGACTATTTAATACGTATATTAGTGCAATGACGAGAGAACTGAGCTGTTGGTCAAACGGGGTGGTTGCACCCTCTGCCAACCAGTACTCCCTTCTTCCCAAAACATAATGCGTGATTGGCTTTGCATGGTTTTTGATGCACGAATTTGACCATTAATATATATCAAAGTACATGAATTGAACAAATGTATAAATGGCATCGTCGTATTTGTCTTGCAAAATAATTTTATTTCATATATATGTATACTAATTTTGTGAACATACAATACGTGAAAATTATAGTCAAAGTCGTGCAATGAAGACAAAAATAATAATCAATCAGCGCCTTATCAAGAAATAAGAGATCCAGTAACTCCCGCGCCTCCTCAGAGCTCAGCGATCATGGGCCGTTGGATCCCTTTGCTTGATGCATTTTCAGGCGTTGGATCAAGCCGTTGGAAGAGTTGGGCCGTCGGATAAAAAAAAAGAGCTGTAGCAATGAATAGTTACCCCCGCTGTAAAGATCTCGTGCCACCGCACGTAAATCGGGCGCCCCGCCGAGGGCATTTTCATAATTTCGCGTGGTTGGAGAAGTGCCCAATAGCAATCGGGTGAGACCGTGGAGAGCGAGCACCGGGTCGTCCCCCTCCCCCTCCCCCTCCCGCCTGCTCTCCTCTCTTCCCCTCCCCCTCCCATGAAACCCTAGCCGCCGCGTCGTCGCTGGCGCTCGCCCCGGCCCCCATCCTCCACCTGACGCTGCCCATCGTCTCCTCCCCACCCCCTCACACCTCCCTTCTCCTCCTCCCCATCGGGACTGAGCAGGAGAATGAGCACCCTCCCTCGCAACCGCCTCAACGGGAGAAGAGCTCGAGCCCGGGTGTTTGGGCGTGTTGGTGAGCGCGGCGGCTGCCGTGGCTGAGCTCGAGCCCGGGCGCGGCGGCGCTTTGTTGAGCACGGTGGCGACAAGGCCATGGCCGAGCTCGAGCTCGAGCTTCTCGTTCTCCTTCCAAAGCTCGCGCTCTTCCTCTCTTCCCCGCCCCCTCGCTCCGCCGGCCGCCGGCCCGCCGACTCCTTCGCCTCTGGGAAGCACCGCCTTGTTTGCTCCTATTCGGCGGCGACCGTGGTCGAGCTCGAGCCCGAGCGCGGCGGCGCGCTGTTGAGCATGGCTGCGGCCCAGCCATGGCCGAGCTCGAGCGTTTCATTGATGTTGGTGCTGATGTGCGCCCTAACTGCCATGGCCGAGCTCAGCTCTACCGATTCCCCGCCCTAACTGCTGCTGTGCACCCTAACCCTAGCCTCTCACAGGAGGGAGAGGAGGTCGCGGGGGAGGAAGGAGAAGAGGACATGGAGCAGCGTAACTAGCGGAGCAGCTGCAACATCGAGCGGCCTCAGGTACTACGTCCAAGGTTCCTCTCTCACAGACGTCCATACACATAATTCTGATCCCCTTTTTTCTGCTGCTCCATACAGTGAACCGACAGAGTCTTGGATGCAGTGAGAGTTGGGTGTCGTGTCCGATTGAGCGGCAAGCCGGAACTGCAAGTTGTTGAACATGTGGTGCTACTGTGACTTGTGAGGATCTCATTCTCTCACTCTGTATGTATCTCTCTGTCCCGTTCCCCTTTTGCTATTCATTCATGCCTGTTAGGATCACTAAGTTTTTCTTGGTTTTGTAGTTGTGGATTGCTATTAAGGATGATTACCCTGATTGGTTAGGATTTAAATGTGTTAGCCCAGATCCAAGATGGACCGGTTTTGAGTTATTTTCTGGATTAGAAAATTGTCAAACCATGCATATGTTATCATTTAGAAAAAACTTTACATGTGTTCACATTCTGGGTTGTAGTTCAGAGATCACTTCCTCATTTCTCATTTCCTCATTTTTCTTATATGGCGCTCTTTTTTTTTCTAGGCTCACTTTCACTAATTACATGTAGCAGTGAGTGATAAATTTCCATTACATGTCACTGCTGCTGTGAAGTTAGTCTCTCTTGAAGAGACCATCAGGAAAAGAATCTCTTCCAAGTGTTTGTGGATCCATCATTCATGGATTTTCCAGCTACTCAATAGCCTGATTCCTCCATCTCAAGGATTTATTTTTGTCAGTATAAACTAGCTAGCTGTTGGGCTTCCTTGGCATGCATCTCGCGTTTTACATGGATGTTGAAAAAGGAATTGTAAAACTTGCTGCTTTTTCTTAGTATATATATGTTGTTCAAAGGATTTTCAAGAAATCAGGCCAACTTGATGATCAGTTTCATACTAATTCACACTTTGATGTATGGTATGTGTAGTAGTCGTCCAAGATGCGTGCCATATCTAGCTTCAACTAACTGATAACATCCTTGCTTCACAAATTTTGCAAGTACAGGTGATAAAGATTCACGAGTTGGCTGCGCACATGCTTGTTGGCTGGAAGGGACTTGCAGCTATAAAGAATCATGATTTGACACTTACTAAAATCCTGCCCCTGAATATTTTTGATGATTGACTCTGCGCTATAATTGTAGGAGTTTGATTCATTACTTGATGGCCTCAAAATGGATACAAGATCTGTTGGAATCAAGAAGGCATTAAGGTAGCCCACTTGATCTACTTTAGCTCCATGTTTTATTAATGGCCAGCTTACTTACTTTGATATATAACACTAATGTTGATTGACATCAACTCGCAGTTCTGCCCTGAGGCGATCCTTAGCCACTACAGGTCTGCAGTGTGGCTGCTTGGTGGCCGTCGGCATTGCTGGCCAGGCTCCACCTCCGCCTTGTGGTTGTCGGCGTCAACGGCCACGCTCCACCCGCACAAACTCCTGCTCGCCTCCCACCTCGATGTCCACATCTAAGTATGGGGTTTCTGACTATGGTGCAGCATAACCTTAGTAGATCATCTCCAAATGGGCGCTGGTACGGTAGTTCAATATATCCATTGATTTGGCTGGTTGTTGCCTAATTTTTTTCTTAATTTCATTCTATTTAGGGTCAGATCTGTCTATCCAGTACTGATTTGATTTAGGATTTCAGGATTTATGAGGTGTGGGTAATTAATGAACCTACGATCAGTTACGACTCTAGCGCAAAAGAAAGGGTCATGCAGTGATGCATCGGTAAGGAAATCAATCAATATAAGGGTCATGTAAGTTACTAGATTCAGAGTTGTTTATGCTACCATCTCTTAGTATATTGCTCCGGAGCTTCTTACTGAGTCGGCAATTTTGTTTCTATACGGATGCAAACAACCGCGACCGCAGAACCTAGATGTACTTTCTAACTATATTGGCATGTTGTGAAAACAGACTAAACTTGCGACTCACTTTTGAACATGGATATGAGCTTCTACTTCCTGCTTTCTCTCAATGGCGATGTTTTGTCAAGTTCTCACTATGTGTCTGGATGTCTGCATGCATTGGTATCAATAGCTAACGCAAAATTAAATGCTCAGAGTTGGACTGAATTAGCTGTCTATAAAATTCAATAGCCATAATTGATTATTTGAATAATTTTCTCCCTTCTTTATCTGTATAAATAAATTCTCATACAATGTTTTTTTGGACTTTTGGTTTGCGACTACCAGTTTAAGTACCGAGGTGTTGGGCACTAGACTGCATGTTTTGCAATTCTTAGTGTAGATGTACTATTGTATTTGACATGACGCCTCTAAATAAGTTTCGTAACCTAAATGATCATAAGAAAGATAAGGTGCCCACGGTTTTAAGTATACTTTTGTATCTTTTCCTTTTTTTCGAGAAACAACTGACTAAGTTTTGTTCTCTGATGGCTTTGATGTAGAGCTCAGGTTCGAGGACAAGGCCAACCTCATGCAGTTGATTAAGGTGAGGTTTCCCATTGATTCTATACGTTTACTAGGATTTTTTAGTGAAAGTGCTTGTAGGGGAGGTTTTAGAAACAAAATCATGCTTGGACTAAGTACCTGGGCACATATTCCCGAGTCTATTTGGTTGGCTCAGTACGTCAGTTGTTAAATTGTTCCTTTGTATTAATTATAGTTTGTCTGCAAGTGATGATGAGTAGAAATCTCTGAGCTTTGTCGGAAGTCAGTATACAACTGTATATTTACATGGAAAACATGTGATATTTTGTTTGGTCCTTGTTCTGATTTAGTCACCAGAAGTAGTGAGCAGCAAGAACTGAACATGCTGGTGCATCGTATTTGAGATCTGGTGTTCTGTGCAGATGACTCTTGTTCATTTGGGACACCTTGGGTTATTTTCATGGTGGAGTCGTGCTAATCCAGTGTCGTGGTTATGCAGAATACGCTGCAGGGTTTGGTGGTCCGGCACATCGAGTGCTCGAGAGCCTGGAGCGAAGGTCAGGAAGCGCGTTGAGGCGCTCCAAAATATATCCAGGTATAATAGGGTTTCGCTCCGTTTATAACGGGTACCATTGTAATGCTTTTGCTTTGGCATGAATTTATGTGTTGAAGTCCATTACTTTATTGCTATGTGAGCATCTGATCGAGCTAACATCCATTTTATTAGTTCTATCGCTTTATTGACATCTGATACAAAAGGATACAAATGAATCAAGGACCAGTTCAAATAACAGAATGGAAATAAAATAACATAAAAGTCTCGTGTTCAGTGAGTTTTCAAAGCTATTATGGTCTAGACATCTGATGGTCACAATTCTATATCATCCGTTGGTGGAAGGAATCTGTACTCTTTCTTTAGTGCTCTGTTTACCTACTTTGTGGTAGAGAACGGTGTGCCCTCGCGCCAAGGCGCGATTCCGATCTAGTATTTTAGGAAGGAGGGAGTACTAGCTAGCTAGAGAACAAACCTAGGTTTGGCTAACAATAAAAAAATTCTTTATGAAAAGATACCTCCTGTAATCATTGATCGCACATAAGGACAAGCACTACGTACTCATGCCCAACATGCCTAAGTAAGTCATTTTCTACTCTCTCCGTCCTGAATTATTAGTCGCAGAAATGCATAGAGAACTGAGCTGTTTGTCGGATGGGGTGGTTGCAGCCTCTGCCAACCAGTACTCTCTTCTTCCTAAAATATAAGGTGTGATTGGCTTTACATGGTTTTTAATGCATGACTTTAACCACTAATATATATCAAAATACATGAATTGAACATGTATAAATGGTATCGTCGTATTCATCTTGCAAAACAATTTTATTTCATATGTCGCTTGTACTAATTTTATAGACATACAATATGTGAAAAACATAGTCAAAGTTGTGAAACGAAGAACAAACAAAAATCAACCGGCGTATATTTTAGGAAGGGGGGGAGTACTAGCTAGTTAGAGAACAAACCTAGGTTTGGCTAACAATAGGAAATTTTCTTATGGAAAGACACCTCCTGGAGTCATTGGTCGCACATAAGGACAAGCACTACGTACTCATGCCCAACATGCCTAAGTAAGTCCTTTTCTACTCTTTCCGTCCCGAATTATTTGTCGCAGTAATGAATAGGAATAAATTTATTTTAGAACTAAAATACATCTAAATATATCCATTTCTGTGACAAGTAATTCTGGACGAAGTGAGTATTTATAATGTGGCTTTTTTTTTCATTTTTTATGCACCTAGCCATGTGTGTTTACTTATGTTTGTTCACATTTCTGCAGCGACCACTCGATCCTCATTACAATTGTCCCAACTTGGTTAAAGACACGGAATGGGACTACAACGGTGTCGCAATGGTTTTATATGGATCTTTCTTCAAGTTGAGATTCATGGGATCATATTTTCCAACAAAAAAAGGTGCCAGATTTGGTACACAAGTTTGAGTTCTCTTGCAGACAGCAGCTGAAGGACAGTGTCACATGAGGGTACTACGTCTGCAAGCATATGGACGAGCTCGTCTGATCATAGAACGCGCTTTACCAAGAGGAAGACAAATAAAAGTTCGGTCATGAGCTGGGTAATGAAAAGTACGACTGGAAGAAAGACTTTGCCCGTACCCAAAATACCTTCGCACACATCATAAACAAAGACGTCGTCATGGCATTCGGTGATCTCTATGCCAGCGTCCAACTACCGAACATAGCTGGCTCTCTTGCAGGCGCTAATACCAGCAAATCTACACACCCTCACATGTTCAAGAGCCTAGAAGATTCTCACCCAAAAGATGCTCACACAACTTGATGATTTATGGCGTTGAATAGGTGTGACACCTGTATTTCTGTGTTGAAATTTGTGCACTTGTGTTTCTTAATTTCTACACTTGTGCTATTATGTTGAAACTTGTTATGTCACCACATATGTTGTGTTTGTAAATTGATGTTATATATATTAATGTGTTATGTGATGTGTACTTGAACATATGCATCAACTGTCAAATATATGAGTGCCGAAATATATGAAATGGTGGAATGTATGAAACAACATTGATGGGATACACTAACGGCCTAGCAAAGAAGCCCTTCAGTGGAATGGATGTCCATTGGCGGGCGGTTGCACTAAGCCCATCAATGGTAGAGTCTCTATGGGTGGAGCAGGCTGCCCTACATGGGAGACCACTAACAGGCATCTTGGGCTCATTAATTGTGCTCACTTTCCACTCACTAGTGAGCGCCTGTAAGTGGAGAGTACAAAGGTTAGTGACGGAGGCTTAAACTTGTCAGTGGAGAAGGTTTAAACTTTTATGATGTATGTTTGTGTATCGATTAGGTAGTTAGGTAAGTTCAAGCAAATAAACTACGCGGTTGGTATA
Source organism: Aegilops umbellulata (assembly GCA_032464435.1). Lineage (NCBI taxonomy): Eukaryota > Viridiplantae > Streptophyta > Magnoliopsida > Poales > Poaceae > Aegilops > Aegilops umbellulata. The sequence goes on along the minus strand of CP136059.1, from coordinate 383,388,690 downwards.
CTTGCTAGAATATAGTAGCCCTTGCTCTAGATTTAATGACCTTCAGATGTAGTTTTATCTTTCATTGATCAATATAAATGTTAGAAGCAACAATTCATTTCTAGTATCTTTTTTTCTCGAATACAATTCATGTCAAGTATCAATCGTTTCAATTGTACATGCTAAGTTTACACAAACCCTTTGGTCAGCAAATATCTATTGTTTTATTCCAAATGTTAGGTGTATCGTTTTGCAAATAAAATGGAGAGTTAATGTTAAGTTGTGCATCCACTGGATATTGCTAAACCCTATACCTTATTTTAAAATAAGTGACTGTAGATATAACTTTTTCCAATGTGGCCTGCTGAGTACCCTCCGCACTCATTACTAAATTTGCAAGTCAGAAATCGGCAGTTGGAGTATCTACAACCGCACTCAAGCCCTTACCGAAAAAGGCCTCCGCCCCGCTTTATATATAAAGCAAAGCACCGAAGTCACAAGGTCCAACAAAGATCACAGCGCAAACACACGCACACATACACACACGCCGCGCACGAGGTAGCAGAACACAAGGTACAAACAGGTTCTGCCAATGGCACAACTCAACAAGCCCAAAAAGTAAAATACATGTGGCAGCACAGTAGGTGAAGATCTAATCCGGCTCTAATGGTGGAGAAGGAAACGGCGGCGCCAAACGAAGAGCCATCGCGCGAAGATCAGCAATGATGGTGTGGCACTCAAGCCTTTCCTGTGGGCTTTCATCGGAACATCTTGTTTTGGGTAAAGCTGTAGACTTTCAACCCACCTACCACCTCGTGGTTAGTGTAGATCATATTTTTGCTTCGCTAATCCTCTCTTTTTACCTATGAGCAGGCACGATACCATCCGGCATCCGCAGCTCTGTAATCCTGGGCAGTTGCGGGCAGCTAAAGAGCCATATATTTAACGAATAAGGTGTACCCTGTTTGAAATACATAGGCTATCTTTTTGGTACTTCGACTAATTGCACCATCAAATTGTGTATTTTGAAATCTCATATATATGAATGATTAGGATGCGCGGTTCTTATCTGAAGATGAAGACTTTGAGATTTATATTTTTGATGATGAATCTGAATATAAAGACTATGATATTTATATTTTTATAGTGACTGTTAGAGATATATTTGGGTTACATATGTTTGATAGTCTAGAATTTGTAATGCGTCTTCTACTTTATCTTTAGGAGAGATGTCATGCCCTTCAAACCATGTACTCAATATATACTCGCCCTCGAGGCTCAGTAATACATCATCATATTCCGCAACAATCCATCTCTCTTCCTTCTAACATGATATCAGCCTAATCACGATCCAAACCCTAGCCGCCGCCGCTTCCGCACCCACGCACCGCCCCCAGGGCGGTCAGCCTCCATGACCGTCACAGGGGGCAGCACCGCCCGTACCTAGGGTTCGTCCGCCGGCCGTGTTAGCCGGCTGCCATAAAGAGTCTTTTTCACGAGCCCTTGCTCCGGATTTTTTCGCTCTCTCGCCGTTCGTTTTGATCGGCGTTTTTCTTTTTGGTTTTCCGATCTAATCTTGATAGATTTGCATCGCCCGCCGCCGCCGTCGACCCCCATCGCGCGTTTACTCCGACTTGGCATCAACTACACCGGCGTCTTCTCCAACTCAACTGCTTCGCGCGCTAAGCGGCGGCCCGGAGCCGCCGCCGTCCGTGCGTCCATGCACACGTCGCTCTCCGCGCCGGCCGTCATCGCAGTCATCCGGGACTTCTGCAACCACGACTTCCATCCGCGCCCGCCCGGGACTCCTGCAACCATGAATCCATCCGCGGTGCGTCCCGTGCGCTAGTGCACCACGATGGTCCTTGCCTTTGCATGGATTGGACACCTGCACATACGAGCTGTGCATGCATGTTGCTTGTGTTGCGTGGCCACTTCTATGCTAGGCGTTGACTATGTGCAAGCACCTGCTGTCTCCGCCGCCCGCTACTTTGATCCCGTCACCGAGCAGCTACCTCAACCTCGCGCGCTATCGGAGTGATCACCCGCTAGCCATTGCGAACCGTCTCCTCTACGCCGTGCGACCGACCTGGTCCGTCGGTTGCGCGTGCCTTCGCAGGTCCCGTGAAGACCGTCCCGAGTTCAGCGTGCACCTCTACCGATCGAGCAACGGGCTGCCGCTGCGTCGCCCTTTCTGGTAGCAGCGTCGCCGCCCCGTGGTTCTTCTCCCGGCTGCATCGACTCGAGTCATCGCTGTGTCGCCCCTTCGGACCGTAGTTCTGCGGCCCGCGGTCCACCGCTGCCCCGAAGCCGTCTGCTTTAGGCCGTCTCCGTGGCTGCATCGACCCTCGTGCCGCCGCTGCGTCGCCCCGTCGGGCCGTAGCGAGCGTGGCACGCGGTCCACACCGCCGTCCCGAGGCCGTCCCCGCGGTTGCACCGACCCGTGCTCCGCCGCTGCACCGCCCCTTCGGGCTGTAGCGCCGCGCCCCGCGGTCCCCGCCGCCGCCACGAGGTCTTCCGCCATCGCCCCGACCTGCCAGCCGCTGCTGCATCGCCTCTTCGGGCCGTGGCGTCGCGTCCCGCGGTCCACTGTCGTCACCGCGCGTCGACCTCCCGTGGTATGCGCCGCGCTGTCTCCCTTGGCGCGGGAACGCCACCGTCCGCGCCGGTCTTCGTCACGCTGTCAGGGTTCTTCGCCTACTTCGAGCACCGCCGCCGCACTCCTAACCTAGTCGCTGCCGCCGCCGTCAGGCCGCCGCCGCCGCTACCTCTGTAGCCGCCGCCGCCCGTCCACCCCCTTCGTCTTCGTCCAGCACCAGCTCGTCGCCAGCATCGCCATCATTTACCCCGACCGCTTCATCTACTCCGACAACCACGGGCGACATTGGCCCCGCGCTGATTGGCGCCGCAACTGTCATCAAGTCCTTCTCTACTGACCTCTCTGACTTCTTTGACATGGCGTACAGCTCGTGCAGGTCCCAGTCTACACATGCCCGGTGCTGGCAACATCATTGCGTGCCTTCGTCCACGACGTGTCCCCGGGCTTGGCAAGCTTGGTGCGGTGCTTGGTCAACTTCGTCTTCGTCCGTCTACGCACGCCCGGTGCTGGCAACACCGACGCGTGCTTTTCGTCTACGATGTGTCCGCGCGGTTGGCAACCCCGGCGCGACGTGTCATCAACACCATTCTCCTTCCTTGCGCATCACTTCTTCGACACCACTGCGCCCATGACTAACTCGGTGCCTCCTTGCGCCCGCGGCTCCACGGCGACTCCCTCGACACCGGCTACCCCGACTCGATATCGACCACGGCATTCTTCGCATGGCTACCTCGACCATGGCTACACCACCCTACGCTCTCGGCTACCGCGACATCGGCACAAACGGTTATCATCCGCTTGAGCAACTCTTCGGCTTCCTCTACAGTCAACGCGTCCGTGACGCGACACCGTCCACGACGCTCCCGCTAGGACTGCGGGGGGTTGTCAGTCCGTCGGCTGCTATTCTCTCTAGTCTGACCGTTCGCGTCGCTCCTGTTGTTCTTCTCCCGACTGTCAGTCCGTCGGCTGCTATTCTCTCCAGTTTGCCACGCTACCGCTACGACTGCGGGGGGATGTTAGAGATATATTTGGGTTACATATGTTTGGTAGTCTAGGATTTGTAATCCATCTCCTATCTTATCTCTAGGAGAGGCGTCTTGCCCTCCAAGCCATGTACTCAATATATACTCGCCCTCGAGGCTCAGTAATACATCCATTATATTCCGCAACAATCCAGCTCTCTCCCTTCTAACAATGACGGTGCTAAATCGATGAGCTAGTTAGTGTTAGAAAATATGCGATAGATCATTGCAGAGAATTATATGGGGAACACGATGTTTTGTTAAAGATGTCCTCGACAATAAGCCCTGGAGGCCACATGACAGTGCTTCAACCACACTCGTCACAGCTGGTCCGGCCACAACACTGCCACGGGCGCCCAGACCGCCCCTCTTGTGATCTCTGTCTTATAGCTAATTTATGCGTGAGCTTATATAATAGTCCTAGGTTACACTGGTCCGACTCAAACACCTAACCCGTTGCGTACTCCAAGTCTAACTATAACGTAATTCACATATTCGACACCATCTTGAAGTCGTCATCTTTGCGCGAACACGTGTGTATGATTAGACTTGGGTCTTCTACAGTTTGATCACTCATAAGAGCCGGCCACTAAGCCCTCCACCTTGGAGTTGGTCGCCTCGACTGATATGACCGCCATTGCTGGCTCCTCATCAGCTCCATCTTCAACACAGCTTGCTTGCATCTTGTACAAATATTTCTTGGTCCTCCTTCCCTTCATTATGACATTCTTGACCATCTTGATCATCAGGGCCTTCTTGTCCCTGTCCACCTTGTAGACCTAACCATCGCCATGAAGTTCACCAAGAGAAATTTTCTTTGAACCTTTGGCATGTGTCTAACATTCTTAGCACATATTCAACACCGTTTCCATACTTGATCTTGACATCTCCAATGCTTACAATGAGTCGAGGCACATCACCACCTTTAAAGACTACTCCAAAATTACCAGACTTATAGGAAGTGAATCACTGTTTTTTAGGTGTCACATGATAATAAATCGTCGTATCAAATAACCACACTTCATAGGACTGCTCGCATGATAGCATAAACATCTCACCATCAAAATGACTGGTCGAGGAAGCCACCACAGTGGACGATCCATTAATCTCCTTCCACTTTGGGCACACCTTCCTTACATGACCAAAATCCTAACAATGAAACCACTACGGACCCTTCTTCTTCCTCGGCTTGTCCTTCTCCTTTCTGCCATCTTGATTATACCCAATGTTTTAAATAGCGGGCTACGGCAAATAGCGGCGACCCTTAATAACAGCTATAGCTGGGCTATAGCTAGGCTATAGCGGCAAATTATACATGAAATCATTTAGCGGCAACATACTCAAACAGCTATAGCGGAGCTATTTAAAACTATGACTATACCTGATCGCGAGGCCCACACCTTTGCTGCTTCCAGAACCTTCGGCACAACTTTTCTTCTCATTTGTACGATATATAACAGTGCTGCCGTAATCTCGCTTCCAACAACAGTAGTCTTCCCATATGTCAGAGTAGTGCTCAAGTTTGCATAGGACCATGGTACCGAAGCCAATCGAAGTAATGGCGCTTCCTCATCCCCCGTTGAATCTAGCCAAGGTAGGTCGCCAATACTTGATTGAAGTTTGAAGACATTGATGTGCTCGGTAAGGTTTCCCTCTTCCTGCATCTTAAGCACAAATAAATGTTTTTTATATACAACTTGCATCTTCTGTCCGAATAATAGGCGATAGATAATTGCAGAAAACTAGACGAGACACATGATGTTTCTTTTTATGAAGTTCACCATCATGGCTAATCTGCGGGCATGTTAAAGTCACACCTCCCCATGTAGTAATCACATTATACAAGTCGACAATAAGCCCTCAAGGCCACCAGATAGCTTTGCGACCACCTTCTCCATGGCCTGTTCGGCCACCCTTGGAAAGGGCGCCCGGACCATCCTCGTGATATTTGTCTTGGCCTAAGTTATGTTCAGTCTATTTTGGCTACCCGCAGTGACCTTATATAATAATCTCCGGTTACCCATGTCCCACTCAAACACCTAACTCTCTGCGTACTCCAAGTCTAAGTGTAGGATAATACACATATTAGACACAACTTTAATAGGTAGGTTGAAGCAAGCATACTTTGTGTTAGCTGTACTAGCTGGAATTTATTTGTAGCCCTTGCTCCAGATTATGTGATATTCAGATGTAGTTGGATCCATGTATTTGTTTTTATCTTTCATTTAGTTAAATATTTTCTTTTCTCACTATTATATATACTGATTGAAAGTGTACCATCAACAAAATTGTGTTTTACTAAATTTGTTTGGGTTTGTTACTCCCGTCGTATTTGGGGTCAAAGTTTAACCACATATTTAACTAGCAAAATGTTAACCCATGTCACAAAAAGTCATATTATTTGACTGAATTTGAATGTATTTTTAAATGATATTATTTGTAGACTAAAAGACCAAGGGGGTCTTGGCATTGAAAATCTTGAGGTCAAGAACAGATATCTTCTCAGCAAGTGGCTGTTTAAGTTATCTGTAGAGACAGAGGCCACATGGGCACATATTCTCCGTAGTAAGTATCTTCACTCCAAAACTTTGTCTCAAGTGACAGCAAGGCCGATGGATTCACCTTTCTGGAAAGGGTTGATGCGAGCCAAATCAGCCTTTTTTAATAGGATCAAGTTTATGATCGGAAATGGTACCAACATGTGTTTTTGGGAGGATACTTGGCTAGGAGAGACACCCCTCGCGCTTCAATACCCGACTATTTATAATATTGTTCAATGGCGCGATGCTTCTGTTGCAACAGTATTTCAGTCCATCCCCCTCAATATTCAATTCAGGAGAACGCTAGCCGGTAATCGTTGGGAGGCTTGGCTCCATTTAGTGCGTAGACTGATGGAGGTCCAGTTATCTCAACAACCCGATCAGTTGCGCTGGAAGCATACTAGGAATGGGGAATTTACAGTTAAATCGATGTATCTCGATGTTATCAACTCCAGCTCCATTCCTAGTTCCAAACATGTTTGGAAAGTCAAAATTCCTTTGAAAATTAAAGTGTTTATGTGGTTTGTTCATAAACAAGTCATCTTAACTAAGGACAATCTGGCAAAGCGCAACTGGACAGGACCTACTAGATGCAGTTTTTTTGATCGGGATGAAACCATCAAACACTTTTTTCTTGACTGCCCGCTGGCAAAAGTGCTATGGCGGACGGTATTGTGAACAATATCCACGAGCGTCTGCAAAACCGAAAACAAACTAAACTTTGTTATTTTAATATAACCGTGCAAGGCTTATTATTTTATCTCTCAGACGTCCGCAGACTCGCGGACGCTTGTCTGCTTGCGTGCCTACTTTGGCAGAATAGTGATCTAAGAGCAAAGGGTCTGTTTGGATTGCGGCTGCCGCCTGTCCTGCCAATTTTTCGGTTGTTGAGTGCTACCACGGCTTTCATTTCGATCAGCGCCAAAGAATGGGAACCACGCGAATTTTTCGGTAAGCCCGTTCAGATTTTGCGCCCATGCGTTGGTGAGATCGTGGCGGCGAAAACCTTCACCAAATTTTTGGCATGCCTATATTGGTTGGGCTCGCCGGGTGTTATCCAAACAAACCCTAAAAATCATTGGATTCATGAGTCATGACACTTGTGCTTAATCAAGTTCATATTGTTGGGCTAACATGGAGTATTTAACCAAAAACTACCACAATTCTACCTGACTAACAGAACACTACCACTTTGAAAAAAGTTACCCGAAGCTATCGGTTTCTTTCTAATTTTTTCCTAAAAACTACCAAGTCAGAGAAGTGGTCGATTCAGGTTGTTTAAGCGTGATTATGACAGGCTGGGCCCACCGTGTCAGGACTCGAAAAGTCTACTCCGTTAACTTTGACTGTTAACATGTGGGGGCCACATGTCAGTTCTATCTTCTCCCCTACCATATTTTTGAGGTGCTTCATACTTTCGGTGCACTTTGACTGTTAACTTTGACTGTTATTATGTTTGAGGTGCTTCATACTTTCGGTGCACTTTGATAATAGATTTGGATCATTTTCGCAAAAAAAATGATGTGCCTTAGTTATTGCACATCTAAGTGACTCAATCAAACATAAAAGGAAAAAGAGAAAAGAAAAAAAAATGCCTTCATGAATCTCAACCTAAAATCAATAAAACATAAAACTTAGTAGTTCAGGTTTTGGCAAAACTGATAATTTTTTGTTGGCAAGTAAACTACAAATCCAACTACCCTATTCAGAACATTTCCTTTTTGTTGGTTACTAAACTATAAATCCAAATTGCAACTACCACAGGATATTAAAGAGGAGAAATGCTCTCAGAACAGACAAGTTGATAGAAGTGTATCATTGCCATGTAGTATATGCTTGCTGCTGAGATAATGGAGGTCGATGACATTATAGTCGAGACATGTCTACTGTTTAGGATTCTTTGACCTCCTGTCTGACACTCTGTTTGAGGTGGTGCACGTCCATCCTCGATCTACTTAGCCTCGGTTGCCCTCCAATCAATCATACATGGGAGGTGGGAGCAACTCCGGCAAGGCAGGCGCGTCGGAGGCGTTGAGCCTCGTGTTCCGCATCGCGACGGTGGGGCTGTCGCTGGCGTCGGCGATCATGACGGCGGCCTGGACGCAGAGCCAGTGCGTCCACGAGGACTGCAACGGCGAGGCGACCGCCACCGTCTCCTTCGGCAACTACAACTCCTTCAAGTAAGTCAGTATACTTCTCCATGGACCACGCATGCATGGTCGTTTCACTTGTCAAGTTGATGTACGATTCTTGATGCAGGTATTCGGCGCTGGCCGACCTGCTGTCGGCGGTGCTGCAGGGCGTGGCGATCTGCCTGGAGGTGGCGAGGAAGGAGAAGGCAGCCAAGGTCGTGGAGCTCATCGACAAGCTCCTGCTGGCGCTCACCTCGACGTCAGCGGCGCTGCTGCTGGCCGTCGACGACATCACCTCCTGCGGGTCACCTCGCGGTGGCGGGCGCCGGCGCAGCAGACGCTTCTGCACCCAGGCCGGCAGGTTCTGCGGGAAGATCCGAGCGTCGTCGGCCTTGTCCCTCGTCACCGCCGTTTCCGTCTCGGTCACCATCTACACCAGGCACGTCCCGGTAAGTGTTAGGCTTACGCCACGGCGGCCACGGGCTTCGCCCCCAGTCGGGGAAATTCCAATGAAAGGAGACACAACAGCACCGCGACCAAGTGTTGGGCCGCAACCGCCAAAACCGGAATCACCTACCAGAACCTGCACAGAAATTGGGACCCCACCTTCACCGGTGATGCCTCGGCCGTGCGGCGGATGCACCACGCTGACAATCCCGCAAGGCTGCGAGATCGCCGAGCAGGTGGTGTCTCCGCCGTGCTGCGGATGCCCGAGGCGGACGATCCCGCAAGGCTGCGAGAACCCCGAGCCATGCGGCGCAGCATGTGTTTATGTCCATGAATAAAATATCATCTCATGTTCGGCTCGCTTCGGTGCTTGTAGTCGTCGCTAGGTGGTCTACGGATCTGAATGTAATTTTTATTTCTGGTGTTCGTTGTACTGTCAAGATTGAAGATGAATAGATTGGAAGTTTTTCCGCAAAAAAAAATTAATTATGTAAGAAAAAATATAATGGGAATGTGTGTCATTATGTACTTGTTTTTATACCAATTAAAGGACCGATTTTGCGTTTGCTTGGTCTGTACTTCCTATGGTAAATTTTACTCCACATATTAGATTTGTGTCAAATTAAACTTTGTAAAATTTGATCAAATATACCTTGAAATATATAAACATCTATACAATGCAGTCATTACTAAAGATAGTGAATGCAAATAGGACTTTTTCAAATGGGGCTTGCCGAGTTCCCTGTGCACTCATTACTAAATCTGCAAGTCGGAGATTGACAATTGGAGTATTCGGATTAAAGCATCTTCAAAGCAGACGCTCAAATCGCCCGCAAATGTCCAAACTGCATTGTCCGAATGCAATTAGCCATCCAAGACCGTCCCCCAACGATCCACAGACCAGTCGCATTACCCGTTTTCTCGTAAACCCAAAGCAAACTAAGGTGGGGGGGGGGGGAGGGCTTGCGGGAGCCTAAACCGCCACCACATAGGGCCAGTTCTTTTGCTAGCTTGTAGAATAAGCTGAAATAAGGTAACCATACCCAACTTATTCTAGAAGCCCAAGCAAAATTATCTTTTTAGAAGCATAATAGTTAAGACTTGACTAGCAGGCTTCTAAAAGAAAAAATGGTTCGGCTTCTAGAATAAACTGGGTAGAGAGCAATTTATTTTGAAAACCCAAAAAAGCCAGCAAAAAGAACTGGCCCTTAGAACTCCGACATCTCCGACCCATCCACAACCCCACCCGGGCCCCGCCTTCCCATCCCATCGCTCTTTCTCTAGATCCGCTTCCTCCCTCACCGCCGCCACCGCCACTCTCCCATCTCGGCCGCCTGCTAGGCCCTTCCCGAAGCTCCGCGACCTCTGCCGCTCCACCCAGTCGCCTCACCGCTTTGCGTACGCTGCTAGTACACACCTATTGTCCGTCCGCCACGCGGGTACCATCCGCCCCTACGAGGGTCAACACGGCCGACAAAGTGTTTGGTGAAATGTGTCTACTCAATTTTTTTCTGTTCCTTCTTTGAAGCATTGGGTTCAAAGCTGGAGTACATGTACGAGCACTACGTTGAGTCGTCCGACGAGGAGGATTATGCGGATGAAATGGTGATGATGCAGGTGACCAGGAAAGTGGAAAACAACAGCTAGCTAGCACAAGTACTCGACAAAGGAGCATGCCAAGAGTAGGAATAAACCTTTTAAAGACCGACCTCGTCTGTCGGAATCCAAAATGACCCAGTAGCAGACTAGTGAGTGAATTGCAAAAAATATCGACATTGAAGGCTAGATTTGCAGAAACTACAGTTCTATGAAATTGTGCCAAAAACCACTAATTCCGAGGCTAATTTTTTGCAAAAAACACTAGTTGCCGGCTTTGGACGTTTCGATGACGATTATCACAGGTAGGGCCCGCAAATTTTGACGTGGCGTAACGGTTCGCATGCAACGTCGTTAGACTGGGGATTTTACACTTACACCCTTCTTCAAAAACATAAAAAGCAATCAAGCCCCTGCCTTCTCGTCTTTCCTCTCTTGGAGGCCGATGCTGTCCTTAGCGCTCCACCCTTCCCCACCGGAGCAGCGGCCGTCGTGGTTACCGGAGGGCCGGCAGCAGCTGCTTTTGTCGGCGCCACGGCCGGGCGGGGTGGTGGAGGCTGATGTGGAGCACGACGTGGGGTGGCGGCGGAGCTCTGTGGCGCGCCTCCCTGCTGACCCGCCATATCCAGCAGTGGCGCCAGCCGCGAGCGCCGAGCAGCAGCGGCGACGGGAGCGACCAGAGAGCAGCGGTGACGGGAGCAAACAGCAGCAGCACCGGCCGTGACTGGAGCGAGCAATAGCAGGGCACCAGCCGCGAGCAGCAGCAGCGACGTGAGTGAACATCAGCAACGCCGGCCATGACGGGAGCGAAGAGCAACGGCGCCGCGGGGCGCGCACCGGCGCGAGCAGCCGCATCGGCGCCCAGGCAGCCATGCTGCAGGTGAGCTACTCGGAGAGGGGGTATTCCCGCCGGATCCGATGCCCGGCGGGGCGTTGGAGGCCGATGTGCCCGGATCCGGCGTGGGCACGACGGAGAGCGGCCCGGGGATGGAGGGGCGGCGTCGGGAGGACATGGGGGCGCCGGCGACTGAGGCAAGGTCGGGAGGGAGTTTTTTTTCTTTTCTAAAGAAGTGAGGGAGTTTTTGGTAAAAAAATACCTGTAACGTCGTCTAGTGTGAACCGTTATGCCACGTCATCATTTGTGGGTCTCATCTGTCATAATCATCATCAAAACGTCCAAAGCGGGTAACTAGTGTTTTTTGCAAAAAAAAAATAGTCTCGAAGTTAGTGGTTTTTGGCACAATTCCGTAGAATTGTGGTTTCTGCAATACTAGCCTTCAATATCGATGTTTTTTGCAATTCACTCCACACTAGCACTTAGGACTTAAGTTTTTTTACAGCGTTTTTCCTCCTCGGCATTGCGTGGGGATACTATTGCTAGGCTAATCTACTATGTAAATTGATCTAGGCGGTAGTCCTGCTCGAACATTCGAGCATACTACATCACCCGGGCAAAGTTTCCACCCAGCTTGACCTACTCGCCGTCATCACCTAAGGGACCGAAGTTGGCAATGAACTTGATATCGAGGTCGCGAAGTGAGCATAGCCCAGGCCTGACGAGTGTGTTCCCGAGCGACCAAGCACATCCACACGCCAATGCGGCTAGTAGCTTCTCGGAGATGGCGGGCGAGCTCGAAGAAGTTCCCCGGGGTCGCCTGGTCGGGCCAAAACATGGGGGATACGCCCTCCATTGCCGACCTAGCAAGAGTGTGCAGCTCCCCGAGCTGCTTGAGCTTGTCTCCCAGGAGGTTCCTGGAATTCAAGCCAGAAGGCCCGGTCTTGCTCGTGTGCAGGATCAGGGTTGCCATTATAATAATGGCACGCCTAGGTGGCACTTTTGGGTTGATCGGCGAAGCCAGCTAACGTACGCCACACTTGAGTTAGCTCGGCATATGCTTGACGTCCAAAAATACACTGCAAGAGATATGGCTTAGAGAGCAAGTATAATAGATCCCAGTCAGCAGCTACAACGTGTTCCATGTCAGCAAAAGCATAGCTGAAAGGAAGAGAAGCGAAGAGAGGGAACCAAGCGGGCGCTTCCTATGTCGCCTTGCTATAGCACAGCCAGCAACCGGCTTTGCTATTAGCTTTGCTCTTACCGGATACAATCTTAGTTGCCTGCTTTAACACACCCTCGGCATTGGTCTGCCGCAACTTGGACTCTTTGATCTCGAATGCCCGCTTCTTTGCCTCCTCGGCTAGGGTATCCTTCTCAGCCTTCAACTGGTACTCTTATGTACACCCGCTGAGGTCATTCTGGGCGACGACCGCCTAGTCTTGGGCTGCACGACACTCCTGATGCTCCTTTTGGAGCAAGTCAATCGCCTTATGCGCATCATCCAGGGCAGCTTAAACTTGATCCTCAGCGGTGTGAAGCTGGGTTTCCAGCTCGGCCCCAATGTGTGTGGTAATTGTGTCAAATAAATCATCAAAGCGGATGAGGTGGGGATTGGTGCTTCGGTCGAGGGCGGCTTACTCTACACGGTTCTTCAGCTCTTCTGCTGCGCTGCTGGCCATCCTATTCTGTATGGCTTGGAGGCACTAAGCTTCAGTGATTTAACTGCACCTGCCCTGGGTGTAGACATGTGGGCCAGCCACCTATTGGCCCCACATGTCGTACGTACACCAAAAGGTGTTGGCCCCACATGTCATACACCCAAAGGCAGATGCAATAAGTCACGGAAGCTGCCTTTGGCTTGGAATGTGAGCATGGGAGCAAGGAGCTTGAGAATTTGGGGAACAAGAAGGAGCGCTTGTTGCTGCAATTCCGTCAGTTTTGAGGGTCTTCATGGAAATGTATCAATCGAGGTGTCTCGCGCTTAAATCTAATCTGTTTGACGAGATTGAAAAAAAAAGAACAACACAAACTGAACCAACGTCACAAAATCATAAAGAATCAGTACTACGAGAGAGAGCATTTGGGGAGAGAAGGAGGCACATCTTGCAGCAATCTGTATATTTGGACGGTCTGTCTGCAAATAATCAAATGGAGGTACTCGCCACCATCATACAAGTCTATTCTTGCCAATCCCCTCGTGGAACCATACATGTATTTTCTGCATCATATTCGTTTTCTTTTTTGAGATAAAACAAGCAATGGACTTGTGATGATTCTGCCTCGACATTTATCGAAACACACTAAGAAGTTGTCATTACAGGAGTATAGACTGAAGATCGTCAACAGGATATTGAGAAACCACTGGCAGTGATCGCAGAGTGTTAACCATGTGCATAGTTCACTGGCATGAAAGAGTGCGTAGTACACCACAAACACATGACACATTCAGGTCATACACCACAAGTAAACCTTGAGCCCGGCACTCTCTCGACCTAGTTGCACCAATTTGAATTGGTGCAGCCGGCTTACCTCCATATTGTAGCTCTAGAATATGACTATAGACTGGATCTCAGTGTCTTTCTCCGAAGAAAATTCCCAATACATCTTATTCCGCGGAGGTTGCACCATCTCACTGCCGGTGACACCCATCATCCTCATCATTTTTTCTCCCCTTCTACACTTGGTCAGTATCCCCCTAGCAACTACATATAATTTGCTGCACACGAAACTAGTTATTTACATATCAGTGCATGTACATAGTGTGTGGCCTACACATTATTCCTTCAACAAAAGTTCACATGCCAGTTGTTGTGGCCATTTACACCGAATGTAGTCATCAACGCAGGACAAAGTAGTCGACACATACCAAAGCAAAGGCAAAACACTCATTTTTTTTAAGAAGAAACAACATGAGAGTGTCCTACTGCATTATTATTAAGAAGTTACACATATGTAACGTAAATCAAATATTTTATTGGTATTGGTTGATTTGACATTCAGGGTGGAAATAAAATGGATACCACACCAAAACATGTGTCTAAGTAGAAAAATGTGATTCTTATTTCCATTTTTATGTGAGATAAGTCCACTTTTCAACCCATGATTGACCACAAGGTTTAAGTTTCAACAATCAACTAAAAAACCGGTTATTGCACATCCTCCAACTTCCTATCACATGTAAAACCACCCCCGTCGACTAGGCTGACGCTGGTTTTTTCTGACGCGGCTACTATTGACTGTATTGACTTCCTCGTCAATGCCTCCATCCCACTGACTCAAGCCATTGCGCGCAAGGCCGTCACCTCCCGCCCCGCTATGTGCACCTCCACTGCTTCGTCGCGGCCTGGAGCACCACGCATAGAGGCCAGCATGGCCACCGGTGCCGGCTAGCAGGGGTACCACGTACCAGTGCACAGCGGCACAGCCCGGCACGCCGGTGAGCTAGTGACCTTTTGTCGAATAGTTGGTGTGTCTGTGCGCGCTACCTGCATCTTGGTGGTTCTGTTCTACGATGAAGGCACCTCCCGCTGCGAGCTGTTGTGGATAGAGCATGTTGTATGTTGGCTACTGCACATGACCACGGAGGCTAGCCTCTACTGGGCAACGTGCCGGAGATTGTTTGGTCGACCCGAGCTCTAGCCACGGCAGGTTGCACGACGGCCGCCGGACGAGCAGCGACACTATGTCATCCAGAAGTGTCGCCGCCGTACATCACGCGAGGCTACGGCTGTTGTACGTGGCCAAACCGCCGCCCAACGCTGCTTGGGTCACATCCACGAGGGCCACCGTCGCCTGCAGAGGAAGACGAAGACGAGAGGATACTGTGCTCTATGCCGCCGCCTCGATGCGTCCAACTTCGGCGGGAAATTGCTGCCGGAGGAGACGGTAATCGGTGCCTCTGACCACCATGTCATGGTCGCCTCGCCACCAAGGTTTTGGTTACCGAATGAGGCATTTTTACTGAAGGGGACTGGTAAACATGGTTACCGAGAAATACCGAGAATACTTCGAACGAATTTTATAGTTGAATTTTGAATTCAAATAAGTGAATGAACATTTAAACCAGAGATCTCTCAAAAAAGGAACTAGGTTGCTACAGACAGCCAGAACCAATTCTTATGGCATTAAGTAGATCCTACGTACTTTATTTCCGCAAAAAAAATCAAATGTTTAAATTCAGAAAAATTGGTATTTTTTGCTTGGTATGGGGATTTACTGAGGGGCACGAAAATATACGGTAACTACGAAAACTCTCGAAATTTCGTCCGGTAACCAAAACCTTGCTCGCCACTGCGAACCTCCCCAGCCATCCCACGGAAGGAGAACACGGGAACTCCCGACCCATCCCTACGAGAACCGCACTGCCGCGTCATCTTTGTAGACTCTGGCGAGCCCTCATGGACGGTATCTCCGCGGAGGGACCTCGACGAGGCATACAAGCCTATCGTCCGGTGCTGGCTGATGGGCGCTGACGTGCTCGTACTGCACCGCGTGGTCACCGTTGACCTCGCCACCGAGCTGCTTCGTGCTGGTGGCGCTGGGGTGGCGTTGCTGCGTGGTGGAGGGGTGCTGGTTGATGGCCGATGGGGAGTGGTCAGGGGAGGGGCGCCACGGAAGCTCGGGTCCTCGGGACAGCAGCGGCGGAAACTGCAAGGACCGGTTCCAGTGTGGACCTCCAGTACCTGTTGGCGGAGAGAGAGGGGTACGGAGCAAGAGGTCTTTTTTATAAAAATATATATATTTCTTGAGTGCCCAATCAGCAGTCCAATCATCATTGACTATGGCCGCTTGACCGACTCAAAACCGAGACCAGGATTGAGTTCTGGACCTCGTGGTTAGTTTGGGGTGTATTTCGGCCGGTTTCGTAGTTTAAAGTTGTAAATTAAACCGTGTGGTTATTTCGGGATTGAAATATGCACTTTTCTCTTTTTATATATAACTAATGCAATGAATGTGTAGTCACAGATCAAACAACTCTTTTTTTTTAACCGAGCTATCCCCTTTCCATTACTGAGAACGGAAATACTACTCCATCGGTCTTACAAGACGGAAACAAAAAGCAGGGAGAGAAAGGAAAGCGAGTTCAGCGCGCTGTTAGAAAACCCACCGCACTCGCCCGACATCGAAACAAGTGCTATGGGATGAAAACCTAGACAACACCAAAATACTAAAAATACTAGGCCTGTAAGGGTTCCTTTTTCTAGATCTTTTGAAATTTTTTTACTGCCCTTGTAAACATGACACGTGTGCTGTTGTGGTTTATTGACTGCCCCCCTCTACCGCTTTGACTATTTGTATTGTGTGCACGTGTGTTTCTTGGGCTTTGACCATCTAAAATATCTCAAGCTCTAGCCCACCAGTCACTGCTAACCTCTCCACTCCCGCTTTCTCGCCATGATTCTGGAAAACTCTCGTGCGGTGAACAGCTCAACCCAACGCCAGCCAATCTGTCATCCATGCACCATGCCACGCGCAATACCAGCGTGCCTATAAAAAGGCCCCCCTTCACACCTCGCCCATATGTTCCATGACCGATGAATCCCAGCAGCAAAGCCCACACCAGCCACTGCCTCGCCGGAGACCAAACCACCAGCCTTCATATCCCTTCCCGGCGTCGGCCCCCGTATTCATTCGTGCAGTAGAGCTTGTGTTGGGCATAAGCCACGACGATCGCGTCGGGCGTGCGTGTGTGCACGCGGGACGGATCGGGAGCGCGGCGTGCGTGCCCGGTGTGTGTGCATGCTTGGTAGTTAGCGAGCGGACGCGGGCGATGCATGCGGAGTCCGGCCGCGTCGAGCATGTAAGAGCGCGTCGTGTGCGCGGCCTGGGCATGCGGATCGTGGAACGCGTCGTGAGCGAGCAGGCCGAGCGTGTGTGTGTGGCGTGATGGTCAGCGGCATGAGTTAGTTACCTAGATAGTCAGCACGTAGTTGTATTAGCTAGTCTGTTAGGAGTGGCCGATGGAGCTAGCGCGCGTCGTGCGCATGGCCGGTTCAATCGCTTGCATGTAACGCAGAGCTAGCTAGGAGAAAACGTGAGGGCTGCGTTGCTGTGGGATTATAAAGCCACGGTTGCCAATGTGTGCCGGTACTGAGTTCGTGCTCAGGAAATGAAAAAGTAGGCCGTTCGTGCGCCGGGCATATCTTGCTGTCCACTGCCTCATTCCTCGTCCTTCTTTCTTCTACGTTCGTGCGAGAGAAAGAGAGAGCTCCGGCGAGAGGCAAGTCGAGGCTACGGCAACAACAGCATGTGCCACGGTAAAGATTTCGGATGGCGGCGGCAAAGAGAACGCCACCAGCCCAGATCGCATGATGCGGTGGATCTTCCACACGGGATGCAACAGTCACTGGCGCCCTCCGCATCCATCGGTACATGCACGCGCACGCCCCTGCCGCTGCTACAGCCGGCGGACCTCCACATGCTGGAGTACGATGGCAGCAACGACAGACTACTTCAACACCCACCAACTGTTCGACCTAATGTCAAGACGGCTGCAAGGTAAATTTATTTCAGTTCAGTCTAGACATTGCTTTGCTATACTCCTTATTTTGTGTTCTTTTAAAAGATTGGATTTTGCCATAAACAATTTTCTAGAACATGTACTACAGATGGGTGTCAACTTCCCCTTTTGCTATTTATTGGTGCCCTTAGTTCCGAAAACTCAAAACGGTGCCCGGGCTCATCTGCTCCCTCTCAGCAAAAAATTCAAAAAAAATACTAGAAAAATTCAAAAAAATTCAATTTTTTTTGTGGTGGTAGATAATTTGACGCGTGAGGTGCGCCCCAAAATTCAACTTATTTGGACATCTGAGTAGCTCTCGGCAAAAAAGACAAATCGGGGTCAAAACAGTGCGTGAACAGTAAACATTTTTACAGACCCTGATTTTGTCTTTTTTTGCCGAGAGATGCTCAGATGCTCAAATGAGTTGAATTTTGGGGCGCACCTCACGCGTCAAATTATCTATCATCACAAAAAAATTTGGATTTTTTTTGAATTTTTCTAGTATTATTTTTGAAATTTTTTCTAAGCGTGGGTGCAGCTGAGCCCGGGTGCAGATTAGCCGCACTCCCCTTAGTTCTTCTTTTTGGTCATGTTTATGTTTTTTATTTCAGTTCTGGCCCACCATAATCTGTGCTATACAGTAATGTTGTATATTTGTATTGCCTAAAAGATTTAGCTTCTGTGATGCATGCACGATGATGGTAACCGAGCTAGGGCAGGTTGTTGGCTGATTGACATGGTGCAGCGAGTAGCTGTGCAGAGTTTGATTGGTCTTCCTCCATAATAAGCGTGCTTGTATATATCAATTTACCTTCTGTATTTTCATAAAGTGAATCCTTGAATTGATTAATATTGTTACAAGGTCAGTTCTGTGATAAAGAAAAAGATGAAGATATATTATTCTTCTCCCTCCCTCCTCCTCTTCATTCTTTCCACACTTTACCCGTTTGTAGTTTAGTTTCAGGTTATCAAAGCATCTATAACACGGTTCTGGTCTGTTCTGATCTCTAATTAAAGAGAGGCTGAGTGAAAGTTCATTGTTGGTGGGAGCTGCACTAAAAAACGAATTTATGGGACTTCCCCTGTATATTCCAAGAGCTTAATGTTTTGATGTGTATATGCCACTTCCAGAGCGATGTAGTTAATTTTGAAGGTCATTTGGTATATTTCTTATATTAATAGAACTGTAAAAATAACCCGTGCATATTGGAATGTGAAACCAGTAATTCAGTATGATTGTTTGAAAAAAATTCAGTGATCATTTTTTTGTTGCATATGGTTTGCCATTTATGAATTGCAGGATAAGATGGACGGCAAGTAGATATTCTATTCCATTTAATTTTAGGGCAGTCTCTATCCATGTATTGCAATAAATTTGGTACAGACAAAAGAAACATCTTGTTTTATGGCACAAAGAAGCATCATATCATACTGAAGCATTCATCCGTATATGATCTACTTTTCTCTATGATTCGTCGGATTTGTTCTCAACGTACTTTTTTTGAGGGACTATGGAAAGGGTATTATATTTGCAAAAGGCAGGGGAAACTGTACAGGCAATCATCTGAAGACTATTGTCTCCTTTGCCTCACACAGGAGGCAGATATTCCCTCAGATCACGTTATTAATGTCAATAGCCGAGCATGTTTGATGCTGAAAAATGCAGCAGTTCGCTCTTTCCAAATGTTCCAAGCGGTCAACCTTCCTTACTCTGCACCACCAACCTTACTTGTTTTAACCGGAAGTGCGTACAGTTCTCAGCGAATTTGTGCATTCTTCATGTCATTTATTGGATTTTATTTCTGAAGGTTGTCAATTATGTGGAAATTCTTCCGATAATCTAAAATTAGCCCTGGAAATTACCTGCTTATGTTTTTTTTCACTGCCTCATTCGTACCATAACAATTAGTGCTTACAATTTTTTAACCCTAAGTATTCACAATTCTAGGTGAACTTGTGCCTTCTCCATGTTATTTGTAGAATTTTTCTATGTTCCCTTTTGTTATCTTTTGTTGCTGGAGCTTTACCATGTGGAGTTGTCTATGTTATCCGCGTCCGGAATTAAATCCTTGTTCTATGAAACAATATTGTCCACTGCCTCACGGATATGAACATCAGGGCTTTGCTTAGATAGACTGAACATCAATTGATTTGGAATTGGTATAGTAGATCTGCAAGTTTTATTTAACCTCTTACCGATGTATATATTTGTGTGGCATTTTAATTTGTTGAATACTTTACTTTGTTGGATTTTGAAATGTTCAGCCCTGGAGTAATGCTGATTATAGCCGTCATTCTGACGGGTGTAATTTTGCTCTTTCTTCCTCTGGATAGTTATGTTTTGTTCCTTCATATGCTTTGCCAAAAACCATTGTTGTTCTACAGGGAGGAATGTATCGTCAATGATGCCACTTGTTGATATCATGAGATGAAGAAAAGATTGCATCGCTGATAACTTCTTTTTTCTGAATGGTAGAACTGTAGATATAACATACTCGGTGTTAAACTTATTGATAACCCTTTGTCCTTCTTGATACCTTCATAAGTGAGTCCGCACACTGAGATCGTATGTGCTAATACTTGTGTAGCAGAGTATGGTCTCATGGAGATGCACATTTTTTTATAAGTGATAAGTTACATTTCTGAAAAGTCTCTTTGGCTCAGTTCATGGCCATCAACTTGAGTTAATATGTGCAAATTCAGTTTATAAATATTGCGTTCATTATCTAAAATGAAAGAACATTTCCCACCAAAAGATTAGTCCAAGGACCCAAAGATATTCAGTGAGCATGAATACAATCTTCAGACATGCAATTTCTCCATGAAGCTCTAAGTTTTGGTCTCTGGCAACGATCCTTGAGCACTGTGGAGCAGCTTCTCCATCCAGCCTCATGTTTTCGTCTTCAGCAGGGATCAATGAAGTTTGTAGTATATTATTAGGCTGTGTATATGGTGCTCGAATTTTCTCCTGTTTGCACTTGTTTTTAGGCACTCGGTTTTTAGCAAAAGTACCACCAAAGATGCATATCAGCACACTAAGCGAGCACATTTTAATTATATGTTCCTCTTGTTTCTTCTTGATGCTATTTTATTCAGTAATTATTTTATCCAAATATAAGATGATAGGGACGTACTATACAAGTTGAATTGCTACAAACAGTAGAGAGAGATTGGGACGGCCTGCCTCGGCTCCGCCAAGTGAGGAGTTCCACTGGTCGATATGCATGTATAGGTCAACAAAAATTCTGAACTTAAGCTGGAATCGGAGATCTGTGATTCTTCTTCATCAAAGAAACGTCTTTTTTATCATCCATGTCTACATACATGCATGCATCTAAAAGGAAACATAATCTGTACGTTATGTTACATCAGGAGCATGCATTTTATCCGAGTTTTGCACTTCTGAAAATGTTGATTTTAAATCAAGGGGTGTAGTTGTAAATGTTGAACTCCAAGTATAAAATAGACATATTGAACTTAATTTTAACTGATGCTTCTCTTCTTTGTTTTGCCTTTCTTTTCCTTTCCTTTACACGTAGCTGCCCTATTCATGGAGTAGGTTTTTTTTCATGAAAGTTATGGACGCGGAGGAATTGATCCCGAGCACACAGGCTCTCGGAATCTGTCCCGCCCAATATAGCGTCGTGATTCGTTTTGTGTAAGAGATGGGGCCGGTGTCAGGAGCATCAGACAGCGTGGAAATGAGTAGGAAAAGGAGAAAATCTCCTGGACGGTGGACCTGAAGTGCGTGGTTATTCGAGGCCGTGGAGATCAGGCGTCAGAGCCGTGGCTCGAGACCTGCGCGAAATTCTGGTCCGTGATTCAAGCGTGAAAACGACGTCATTGTGTTGCAGTAAATGCAAACGTGGGGTAGGTGGATCGAGCTGCCTCATACCTCCACCATCTCCTGGTCTGGTCTGGTATTATCGAGAACGGCTCGGCGGCGGCGTCTCCATCCCTTAGGGTTGCGGTGAGGCGGCTCCGGCGGCCATGGAGTTCTTGATGCATCCGGTCAACAGGTGCGACTCTGGCCCCTTGTGACTGCCCTAGATTGATTTGGGTTTGTAGTTCTTGCAAGATCTTATTTTTCCTGCCGTGGGTGTGTTCTTGCAATAGAACTCTGATAGAGAAAGTGAATGACAGCGACATACCTATGGAGCCTCTTCGCTATCCCGTTCTGCCCATGCTGGGCGGGGAGTTGCCGGCGGCTAGTGCAACAAGTGCAGATGCGCTCATCTGCTCGGCGACTGCTGTGGGAACAGGCGAGGGTGCAGACCGGCCACAAGCATCTGAACACTCAGTAGAACAAGGTTATCCACAGGCTCCGGGATGGACACGGAGGTATGGTCGCCTGCGACACCCTGTATACATTACCTAAATTTGTAGATTAGTACAGTTGTTGAAACTGGATTCAGCACGCGGATGCAGGTTGTTTCTTGCATGGACTGAATAAGTGGGCATGTTTGCTGTCAGTAAACCCTTTCAGAAAACTAGTTCAGATAATTGAAAACAGAGCATGCAGTTCATGAAGCGAGGCCATGGAATGGCTGCACGATTATCTGCCGAATAGAGATATGGCGTATAAAATTATATGTGTGTACACTGTACCAATTGAAATGATATGAATTCGCTTAGATTGAACTGCTATTAATGGGACACATGTGAATCTAATTACGAATGCATTTCTGTGCTGATGGAAAAATCAGGGTCCGGATTGGAGCTGCTGCTCCAGGGCGTGCCCCCAACCCGGATAGGATGACAGCGTTGGAGAAATCGGTCCACGTGTTTGCTGAGGCACCCGGTGAGAATGTCATTGTGCCAAAAATAGGGATCAACTTCGATACACTTGGAGAGGCATATGATTTTTACAATTTGTACTCCTGGGAGAAAGGATTTGGAATCAGATATGGGAAGAGCAGAGTAAATGTCAGCAGGACAAAGTGCATGCAGGAGATAGTCTGCGGCTGTGCGGTACGATTTCCCGTGCTGATTGGTGGTGCTTGCGGCTATAAGTTTCATGTTTTCTTTATGAAGTGTCTGATAAATTTTCCGGATGAAAATGTACCAGGGTAAACTAATCGTGGAGAATACTCGTTCCTGTAGATGTGAATGTCCTGCTTTAGTTAGGCTGCTGCGGTCAAAGGATAATGGGTGGTATATAGCAGAGCACCGGGACGAGCACAACCACTCATTGTCTCCGACATATGGGCAGACATTACACTGACCATCACACAAACGTATCGACGTCTACAACAGAAATTTGGTGAAGCAGCTGAGGGAAAATAATGTGAACCTATCGAAAGTTTATAGCATCATAGGGAGCTTCTTCGGGAAGATGTAGAATGTACCATTCACAAAAAGAGCATTGCGGAACTTGTGTGGGAAAATTGGTCATGACCAGGCAGAGGATGACATTCAAAAGACAATGGAGGTGTTCCAAGAGCTAGATTTCAATACAAGGTTATTGTGGTGGACGGTGCAGATGAATTTGACCGTGAATGTGGCCAGTTCACTCACATGGGACTGCTGTGCAGCCATATTCTGAAGGTACTAAGATTGGCCCTTTGAATGATATATCAGTGAAAATTTTTGGTATTCAATCCTGTACTCATGAAACGAAATTTGTGATGTAGGTTCTAGACTTCATCCGCGTAACCGAAGTACCGAAGAAACACATAGTGAAGAGGTGGGCAAGAGATGCTCGGGACATCCTGCATGCACACCTTACCCAATACCAGAAGGACAATGCTAACAACAACAACCCCTTTAGTTACAGGCATTTCAACATGTACATGCAAGCGATGGAGCTCGTCCGAATGGGGCATGCAAGTGTACAAGCATATGAACGCTCTGTTGCGCTGGTCAAGCATTATGCTGAAAAAATGAAGCCATTTGCAGATATTAGAGACGGTCTTGGCCTGGAGGACCGGATAGCTGAAAATGGTGTTGTTGTGAACCAATATCAGGCAGAAGCTGATCAACTGGTAGTTGATATGGCGACCAATGGAGCTATGGACAACGATGATATCAACTCAATGAATGAATCAGGTAATATGCTGGCGGGATTGTTGCCTCCTGCCAAGAGGAAGGAAATGGGTAGGCCAACGACAAGTCGAGAGAAGGATCCATACGAAGGGCTAAGCAAGAGAACCAGATTTTGTACCATATGTCGACGGGAAGGACACAAGCGAACTACATGTCCTGATCACGGGGATGTGCCGAAGCAGCCCCAGAGGCCTGGAAGATGCAAACTTGTGGTGTTGAAGGGCACCGCAGGAACAAATGCCACAAAGCGGCTAAGCTGAGGCTTAAGATGTGATCTTATAAGCCTTTGTACAATGTTGATCTAGACGTTGTTCTGTATTTTTATGGATCAGAATGGTTTCTCCATCTCTGCATTGACCAGCTCTGAAGATTGCTCTCTTGCCTGTGTCGTTCTCGTTCAGCTAAATCTAAGTTTATTGCTAAATGATTGTAGAACCAGAAGTGCATATGCAGACACTCATGGCTTCTGCATTTTCAGGAAGATGCGGATTCAGACCCTTCGGTGAATCAAGGAGCAGAATACCAGCTCAGCGAACCTGACGCTTCAATTGTTTCTTCGGTTTCAGAGAATGTAAGCAACAAATTCATTGGATTGGACTTGCACCCATGCTTACTGATTAGTATTACCTTGTATGATATGAAGGCAGGGGAAGCATGTTTAGAGACGCATGCCGGTGAGGTAGCAGTCATGCACCCCGCTGTTGCAGATGCAGTAGAGGGGTACGACAACCATGATCCCGAAGCTGGTTGGAAGATGGCCAACACTTCAGATGCAGAGTACGAAGGAGCCACGGGACAGGCTTCAGAATCAGTGATGGAGGAGGATGCTGTTGAAGAGAGCACCGTGTCGGTTGCCAAGCGACGTAGGATTATGTAGGGATATGTAGTTAGCCACGTGTAATAGGGGAGCAGTGCAGGCAAAGACGTCTTTGCCGTCTTAAGTAGTGGTATGCGAGGTGATCAAGTTGTGTTAAATGCTGACTAGAGCTGAATCTGCTTGGTGTGAGGGTAGAACTGTGGGACTGATAAATAAACATGTGGTAACTGTTGTCGTGAGTTGCACTGGGACAGTTGGTGATTACCGCATTACTGTACTAGACTGTGCGTTCGCATGACTTAATTAAAGACCAAATCTTAGTTGGAAGTGGTGGCCCGTTCCTGCCGGCGCATAAAAAAATGGCATGCGCGCATTAGGTCATAGTGGGGAGTAACTTAGACTAGTGTCATATGCATGACACTAGTCTAAGTTACTACCTTCATAATGCAAAATAACATAATAGTAGTATCATAGATGGCTTCATTTATTATTTTATAGACTCATCTTGTGTTGGGAAGCGCTATGTTACAGTAATATATTATGTTACCACCTCACATTAAATACTTGCCATATAAGCAAAAATTTTTTGAAGTGTGCTATGTTACTAGCTAAGTTACTCCCACTATGACTAGCCTTAGGGGGGGTGAGCAGTAATATTGTACTACTGGCTGTCACATGGGCCATGCATGTGCATGCATGCAGTGGTTAGGCAGCATGAACAAACGATCTGTTTACTGTTCCGAGTAGTAGTAGAGCTACTAATTTTTGTGACGAGTTAACCACTGGGATGGACCTGCATAAATAGATGAGAACCGTGCCGGAGAAGATTGCTTGGTCGCTCCAACAGGTAGATGCATTAAATGACGGTAGGTGTTGTCGCCGTTCGTCCAGAATCTCGTTCGAGACGGCTCATATCGTGGCGGAATTTCTGATCCGCGACCCATAAATTCTGTCCCGCGACCGGCCTAGCTAACGACGTATCCTCTATTGGTTCCGACAGCTGGGCCATGGGCCATAATAACAAAACTGCAACGGAAATTCCAGCTGCAAATAGCGAACCAAACCAGCCCATCTCGAGAGAAGCGTGTGGTACAGATAACGAGACCACTGCAGCTCGTGATCACATCAGCACTTTCGGAAAGTTATGTCCTTTCCCTGTTAATTGTACACATGGTTTTAAATAGCCCGCTATACCTCCGCTGTAGCACGCTATAGCTTTTAGAAGACGTCCCGCGCTGAGAGTATTTTGTTCAAATACATGAGCAAACATTTTAAATAGCTCGCTATAGCTCCGCTATAGCACGCTATAGCATTTAGAAGAGGCCCGCCGCTAAAAGGCTTAGCACGCTATTTAAAACTTTGATTGTACATCATTTCTTTCTTATGAACAGCACGGAGATCATCTACACGACAAACAGATGCACAAGAGCTAGCCGTCGCATTGTACCACCTCATCGCCGAGGCCAACCCTGCCGGCAGGTCCAGGCTGCAGCTCTAGGCGCACTCTATAGAAAGCAAATCTGACTACGATGTAGTGATAGTATCTGGACACTGTTGCATCGATGTCTAAATTTATGCAAGACAATTACTCTATAAATAAATAGCTGGGAAGTTTCTCCTTCCTAGCGAGGCGTCCATAGTTGCCACAGAGACAAACCCAACTGTTGAGGATCAACATCTCAGGTGTAAGAAAAGAACAAGTGCTTTGCAATTTTGTACCCGGTAGCCACTATCATCACCAATTATATACTGCTTATGCATGTATCAATTGAATATTCCTACTTTGCAACTAATCAAGTCTTGAGACGACTTATCAAACATTACCAAAAACCAAATAGCTTATCAATCCATTTGGTGCGGCGTGCCGCCACGCACTACCCGCTAGTAAATCTAGACCTATTACAAAGCAGCCGACCCCAACAGGTCTCAGACAAATATCCAGGATAACAGATATACTACTGCTAACCAAGCAGCCACGGCAAACCACTGGGGAGTGGGAAAGACCACTACCAGGCAGGAACAGCAGAAGAACATGATCATTCACAGATCTTTGCCGACGCATCACAGATCCTCATTAGAATCATGGTCCCATTGCGTATCATCTGTGCTCCAGTGCGAAGCTTCTTGGTTATGAGACGTTAGTCACCAAAACAGTCAGATGGGACAAGAAAAATGTTATTTATTCTTGTTTGGTTAATGATAATCTTTAAAACCAAAACATGTTCTTATTATGTACAAGGAGCATACTGAAAACAGCAATGCACGTGATCGATAATGTATGCACAAGTCTCCTTGCATCAACGTGTAAGCATGTAAGTATACTATCTATGCAATTAAGCATCTGCTGATGTCTTGTCTGCTGCTAATTCAGTAAGCTACTGTGACGGTATGTCTGTTGGCTGTTGCTCTACAATAATACAGTAGATGAGTACTTACATCAAAATTACCAGCCATGAACCAACACCACAAAATCGAAGTGAAGAAAAAGGACAATTTTCATCAAGAAGTTTGTTTCTTCTCTTCAACAAGAAACCAAACCACACAAACTAAATCAGAAGAAACAAGAGAGCGTTGCATGTGGACATCTTCAGGATGCACCACCGATCAGCCAGCCGGTGACCAGAGCACCACCGTCCACCACCGTCATTGCAGTCTCACACACTAGGCACTATGTTTCACTTCACGGGAGTGAGGAGAGTCAATGATTTGGGGGAATTTAGACATCTTGAAGGGCCTTTCTTCTTAGATTCAACATACCTGACAAATTCCAAGCCACAAACTCAGCAGCTGTAGCAAGTACCATACAATATGATCAGAGTCAGATTGGCTGGTTACATACAGTCTTAGTTAACCTACTGAGAAACAAACATCTTTAATGCTCTCGCTATCTAATCCAACAAGCAAACGCACCAATCATTGCCAGATCAAGGCACATAAGACAAACTCTAGGATGAGCATTGGGTGGTTCCATTCTTTCTTTCTGCTGGCTGGCTTGGAGGAAGCGCCTCATAAGTACTCCTCTAAAGAGCTTTAATCCGAGCAAAATACCTGCACTGATTATTTGATTCTCATGGTTAGACCAGACGGAAGCAGAGCTACAATCCAAGTCACACCGTACCTATGAAGATGCAAGAGCAGCCGGACGTACATATGATGGTACTCAGAACGAAATTGGGATGACTTCCTATATGAATACTGCTGCCACGGAATTGAGATGACTCCAGATGGGACGATCGATTGAAATCCATCCCAAATCTGCTGCTTAAGATTGCACTCAGCCATTGCTTCAGTGGAGAATTACCTTCTTTAAAAACAAAGTAGATACTGCTACCATGATTATCATCAGCGCACGCAAATTGGCACGCACAGGATTTGTGAAACTAGTTTAACAGGCATAAGCTGATATCGTAATCTCAAATGTTTAACGAACTCTGCATAAACATCTCTGCAACATCCGACAGAACAAACACGATATGATATATATGGTATCTGAGAGACACACTGACACACAGAAACAGTTCTGAACTTCTAGTTCTCCAAAATTGGGCTAACCGTTCATAGTACCACAGAAAGCTAAAGCTTCAAGTCAAACATTCACTTCTTGGACTTCTTCGGTGCCCTGTTCCTTGTAGGAATTCGAATTTGGAGATAATAAGATGAATGAAACAAAACACAGACTGTGTAAAGAAATATTCTGAAGGTGCTTACTCTGCTGCGGTAGCTGGAGCTGTAGCCGCTGGTGCATGATCTCTCAGGCCCTGGTTCAAATCGTTCAAGTTAACAAAATTGCTCTGACAACAAAAATACTGCTGTATAACACTAGATGAGCAAAATGTAATAATGCATGATAGCTTACCATATTCAACATTAACGTCCAACTATGAACATTTGTTATCTAAGGTTAACAGAAAAGTGGCGCCATAGGATCAGCATTGGGTGGATCCATTTATTGTTTTCGAAAACACTAACGCCCACACGTGTGGGCGTTACCCAACTCGCCCACACGCCTGGATCGTCGTTCACTGTCTTTTGCACGAATCTTGACATGAAAAGGTGGATTCGGTGTGCCCGTAGGACGGGGCTGGTGTGTGGGCGTTGGAGAGTTTGCCCACACGCCCGCATCACGCTGTTTGCCATCTGCGTTGTGTGGGCGAACTGCTTTTCGCCCACACATCCACCAACTAGGTCATGCGCGTGTGGGCGAACTGTTTTTCGCCCACACGACACTACTACCTTGTGGATAACAACTACAGTTACGCGAACGTGGCAATTCGGTACACACACGTGTCAACTGTGATTCTTTGCTACACGGCAACTGCAGTTACGCGAACGTGGCAACTCGGTACACACACATGACAACTGTGATTCTTTACTACACGGCAACTGTAGTTGCGCGTACGTGGCAACCAAATAAACACACATGGCAACTGTGATTAACAATACATGGCAACTTTGGTTGGACCACACGTGGCAACTAGGTAAACACACATGGCAACTACTGTTTTCACCATATGTGGCAAGTAGTTAATCACACACGGCAACTACGGTTTGATTACACGCGGCAACTACCATAAATTAGACATGGCAACTATAGTTAACCAAAACAGATAGAGTTGACATGCTTTTACAACTATACTTGCCATCCCGGATAACTACATCTGCCAACCAGGATGGCAACTAAATCGTCATCCCGCGGGGTACCTAACGTAGCTGCGTCAGGACGTGTGGGCATTTTTACTTCGTGCCACACGGACGGGATGGAGATGAGTAGTACTTGTTGGACGTGTGGCACGAAGTAGCCGCGCCCACACGTGTGGGCAATTCTAATGTCCGCCCACACACAGCCCGTGTGGGCTGCCTCCTGCTCACACCACGCACGGTGTGTGGGCGCATGTCATATATGCCACACGTGTGGCAGTTATCGGCGTCCATTGTTTTTGCGGGTAGACTGGGAGGAAGCTTCATGAGTTTTGGCGGTTGAGTCGTGTCCACTTGTTCTCTCAAACTTTAATGTTCTGGTTCAAATTTGAATTCCTCCTCCATTAGCTTGACCATAAAACCATCTCTCAGAACTAATTACTCTGTCTTGCGACCTTGTTTGCTTTTACAATTGTGGTCACTTTTTTTGACTCTGATAACATGAAAATGGATACAGACAAGCTAAAAAGCACAGTTATGTTATTGATGAGCCCTGCCACAAGCACACGAAATGTAACTATTACCAATGTGTAAACAAGAGTTACTAATCAAAACAATGAACTATCTAGCATCACACGAGTTGTTTCATAACAATGATAAGGAGATAACAAGGATGAGGCAGGAAGTTTACCACTTGATACCGTCGGTGTCGACAAAAATGATGGTGGATAGTTGCTATATGTCTGTGTATTAGTCATGTCAGGCCCTGAGCAACACACCCTATCAAGCTGGAATGTCTTGCTGTCCATAGAGAAACAACCTAAATTACGCCTTGAGCCTATGTACCTATATATGAATGCGTACCTCCCCCTCGAACCTATGAAAAAGAAAAAGGAATCCAGAGGTATTTTCTTCTCCAACTCCCACTGGCTAAAAGTACCCCCATCGTTTATCCTAATGGTATACTTGAGACAAGAAATATTAGATGCACGCACAAACATCGCAAGTTGGCCTTCCCCTTCCTCCACGATGGCTAAATCCGAATCATAAAAACCTTTGGTTCCGGGCGGGGCGGCGGCACAGAAGAACTCCATCCTACGGGTGTCAAGCAGAAGCATTTCCTTCAAGTTTGTCAACCAGAAGAAGCAACCATATGCGTATTGGTGGCGGGAGAAGACATGCATCCCGCTCCAGCGCGTGGATGGCCCGGCTCGCCATTGTCCGGTTCTGGAAGAGAAGATAAAGGTGACCAGCTTAGTTCCATACATTGCCATCCAGATTACGCTGAATGACGTCTCCTCCTCCTCATCGTCAAGGGCAGGCAAGAGGAAGGTCTCCAATAAACGCGGCCCTTTTCTCTTAAGTGATTTTTCCGTAAAAGCGGCTAGGTTCCTAGGGATCGGAGGAAGCAGGAGGTATCGCCGATACAAAGGGTCGCACACCACCATCGAATGATTATTCAAGGAAGCTCTGATTAGGAGGACGCGGCCGCCGCGAGAGTCTCGGACCTCATAGTCACGGACAGGGGCGGGAAGGAAGGAGACACTACTGGAAAAAGGGCTATAGATAAAATTGACACTAATGGCGCCATTACTATATACTAATGGCACATCATGTGTTGGTACGTCATTAGTGTTCAAATACTAATGGCGCACCACATCCACGGTGCGTCATTAGTAAAATTTTATTTTTAATTTTTTCAAAACTACTAATGGTGCACCGTGGGAGTGGTGCGCGCGCACCACATCCACGGTGCGCCATTAGTAAAAAAAAATTGTTTGAAATTTTTTAATTTTTTTTCAAAACTACTAATGGCGCACCTCCTCCTCCTCTCCGGCGACCTCCTACTCCTCCTCTCCGGCGACCTCCTTCTCCTCTCCGGCGACCTCCTCCTCCTCTCCGGCGACCTCCTCCTCCTCCTCTCCGGCGACCTCCTTCTCCTCTCCGGCGACCTCCTCCTCCTCTCCGGCGACCTCCTCCTCTCCGGGAACCTCCTCCTCCCTCCTCTCCTCCCCTCCCCTCCCCTACCCTCACGGTTTCTCCTCCCTCCTCTCCGGTGAGCTCCTCCTCCCTCCTCTCCTCCCATTCCCTCATGGTTTCTCCTTCCTCCTCTCCGATGCTTCGGTGAACTCCTCTCCGGCGACCTCCTCCTCCTCTCCGGCGATGTAGGCGAGCGCCTCTCCGGTGACCTCCTCCTCCTCTCCGGCGAACTCCTCTCCGGCAAAAGAACACGGCAAAAGAACGTACAAGATCCAAAAACAGGAACAAAATTTGAAATAATATCGTGCCAAAAAACGAGCAAAAAAAACTAGCAAAAAATAGGCAAAAAAATCACGATCCAGATCCAAATTCAAAATTCAAAAATAGCAATGGCGCACGGTGGGGGTTAGACGGTGCGCCACTACTATTTTCCCGCCTTCAAAATTCAAAAATACTAATGGCGCACCGTGGCCTATACTAATGGCGCATCTCGTTGTCGTGCGCCATTAGTATGCCAAAGCACCTGGGTATACATGGCCCTGGGAGGCATACTAATAGCGCACCGTGGCCTATACTAATGGCGCACCAGTGATGTGCCATTAGTATACCAGATACTAATGGCGCACCAGTGGTGCGCCATTAGTAAAAATTACTAATGGCGTGCTAGTAATGGTGCACCGGTGATGCGCCATTAATGGCCAAATTAGGTACGCCATTAGTAGCGGTTTTTCTAGTTGTTGGGAAAATTTACAAATATGAATTTCGACTTCATTTGCAAAATCTCTCGAGAATTTGTAAAAATGGGCATAATTTTGCATACTAACTCGGATGAAAATGTTTTTATATGAAAAATCATCTACTCGAAAAGTTACATCCAAATTTAACAGGGGAAACCCCGTTAAACATTTGCAAAATCCTCAAAAACCTAACAGAAAAAAGATACGGGGCTTTTAAGATCTGGAGAGGCAAAAAAATTCAAGCTTACTAATGGCGCACCTGCCCATGGTGCGCCATTAGTATCTTCCCGCCTTTAAAATTCAAAATAAGTCAAAAAAAAAATAAAAAAAAGTTACTAATGGCGCACCTGCCCATGGTGCGCCATTAGTATCTTCCCGCCTTCAAAATTCAAAATAAGTCAAAAAAATAAAAAAAAGTTACTAATGGCGCACCTGCCCACGGTGCGCCATTAGTATCTTCCCGCCTTCAAAATTTAAAATAAATCAAAAAAAAAGTTAGTAATAGCGCACCTGCCAACGGTGCGCCATTAGTATGTCGTATATATGGCTGGACGCACCTCCTCCACTCCACCTCTCCTCCACTCCATCTCCTCCCCTCCACTCCTTCTCCTCCTCTCCTCCACTCCATCTTCCCTTCTCTCCTCCACCATACTACCGTCCTCGTCTCCGGCGACCTCCTACTCCTCTTCGGCGACCTCCTCCTCCTCTCCGGCGACCTCCTCCTCCTCTCCGGCGACCTCCTCCTCTTCGGGAACCTTCTCCTCCCTCCTCTCCTCCCCTTCCCTCCCCTACCCTCACGGTTTCTCCTCCCTCCTCTCCGGTGAGCTCCTCCTCCCTCCTCTCCTCCCATTCCCTCATGGTTTCTCCTTCCTCCTCTCCGATGCTTCGGTGAGCTCCTCTCCGGCGACCTCCTCCTCCTCTCCGGCGATGTAGGCGAGCGCCTCTCCGGTGACCTCCTCCTCCTCCTCTCCGGCGAACTCCTCTCCGGCAAAAGAACACGGCAAAAGAACGTACAAGATCCAAAAACAGGAACAAAATTTGAAATAATATCGTGCCAAAAAACGAGCAAAAAAAACTAGCAAAAAATGGGCAAAAAATTCACGATCGAGATCCAAATTCAAAATTCAAAAATAGCAATGGCGCACGGTGGGGGTTAGACGGTGCGCCACTACTATTTTCCCGCCTTCAAAATTCAAAAATACTAATGGCGCACCGTGGCCTATACTAATGGCGCATCTCGTTGTCGTGCGCCATTAGTATGCCAAAGCACCTGGGTATACATGGCCCTGGGAGGCATACTAATAGCGCACCGTGGCCTATACTAATGGCGCACCAGTGGTGTGCCATTAGTATACCAGATACTAATGGCGCACCAGTGGTGCGCCATTAGTAAAAATTACTAATGGCGTGCTAGTAATGGCGCACCGGTGATGCGCCATTAATGGCCAAATTAGGTACGCCATTAGTAGCAGTTTTTCTAGTTGTTGAGAAAATTTACAAATATGAATTTCGACTTCATTTGCAAAATCTCTTGAGAATTTGTAAAAATGGGCATAATTTTGCATACTAACTCGGATGAAAATGTTTTTTATATGAAAAATCATCTACTCGAAAAGTTACATCCAAATTTAACAGGGGAAACCCCGTTAAACATTTGCAAAATCCTCAAAAACCTAACAGAAAGAAAGATACGGGGCTTTTAAGATCTGGAGAGGCAAAAAAATTCAAGCTTACTAATGGCGCACCTGCCCATGGTGCGCCATTAGTATCTTCCCACCTTTAAAATTCAAAATAAGTCAAAAAAAATAAAAAAAAGTTACTAATGGCGCACCTGCCCATGGTGCGCCATTAGTATCTTCCCGCCTTCAAAATTCAAAATAAGTCAAAAAAATAAAAAAAAGTTACTAATTGCGCACCTGCCCACGGTGCGCCATTAGTATCTTCCCGCCTTCAAAATTTAAAATAAATCAAAAAAAAGTTAGTAATGGCGCACCTGCCAACGGTGCGCCATTAGTATGTCGTATATATGGCTGGACGCACCTCCTCCACTCCACCTCTCCTCCACTCCATCTCCTCCCCTCCACTCCTTCTCCTCCTCTCCTCCACTCCATCTTTCCTTCTCTCCTCCACCATACTACCGTCCTCGTCTCCGGCGACCTCCTACTCCTCCTCTTCGGCGACCTCCTCCTCCTCTCCGGCGACCTCCTCCTCCTCTCCGGCGACCTCCTCCTCTTCGGGAACCTCCTCCTCCCTCCTCTCCTCCCCTTCCCTCCCCTACCCTCACGGTTTCTCCTCCCTCCTCTCCGGTGAGCTCCTCCTCCCTCCTCTCCTCCCATTCCCTCATGGTTTCTCCTTCCTCCTCTCCGATGCTTCGGTGAGCTCCTCTCCGGCGACCTCCTCCTCCTCTCCGGCGATGTAGGCGAGCGCCTCTCCGGTGACCTCCTCCTCCTCCTCTCCGGCGAACTCCTCTCCGGCAAAAGAACACGGCAAAAGAACGTACAAGATCCAAAAACAGGAACAAAATTTGAAATAATATCGTGCCAAAAAACGAGCAAAAAAAACTAGCAAAAAATGGGCAAAAAAATCACGATCGAGATCCAAATTCAAAATTCAAAAATAGCAATGGCGCACGGTGGGGGTTAGACGGTGCGCCACTACTATTTTCCCGCCTTCAAAATTCAAAAATACTAATGGCGCCCCGTGGCCTATACTAATGGCGCACCGGTGGCCTATACTAATGGCGCATCTCGTTGTCGTGCGTCTTTAGTATGCCAAAGCACCTGGGTATACATGACCCTGGGAGGCATACTAATGGCGCACCGTGGCCTATACTAATGGCGCACCAGTGGTGCGCCATTAGTAAAAATTACTAATGGCGTGCTAGTAATGGCGCACCGGTGATGCGTCATTAATGACCAAATTAGGTGCGCCATTAGTAGCGGTTTTTCTAGTAGTGAGAAGGAAAAGTCGCCCGCGAGGACTACGGCGGCGGCTGCGGGCGCGGAGGGGTGAGGCCATACAGCGGAGTGGAAGCGTGGGTGTTTATGTTGCGGCCGTCGGGGGAGGAAGCCGAGGAGGGGCGGTGCGTGGAGCCTGCGGTACCGCCGGAGGAAGGAGGCATCGGCGATGAGGCGGCGGAAGGAGACGCAGGCCGCAGAGCGAGGACGAGGTCGGCTGGGTTGGCGAGGCGGAGGAAGATCTCCACCATCATCTCGTCGGGGATCGGAAGCGAGTCCATTGTTTTGCTGGTCGTTGGCTCGGCTCGGGGCGGACACATATATATATATACTCGTAGTGCGGCTGCCACAATGGGCCAGTACCATATATGGGCCTGAACAGGCTTGGCCCATACGGAAATTAGATTAGACTCTTCTATATCCGAAATCACTAATTGGGGAGTAGCCGTTACAAAGATCACTCCTATCTTTTTAAATTGGGACAAGTGACGTGCTGCATGTGTGTTTTATCTTTTAAACTGTGCGTCCAAATTTTGAATTGTTTTCACCGTTGGATTCACTGCGTCGAGATCTTCAAAACTAGATCTCATGTTGATATGTTTTGACAAATTTCTTTTATAAAAAAAATCGGGCGAAAAAACCGAACCAGCAGAACGGGGTTTTCCCTTTTCAAAAGAGGCACACCCGTGCCTCTCGCGAAATCACGACCGTGCCTCTCGCGAAAGCAAACCCGTGTCTCTCGTGAAAGAAAAATAACAGAAAACACGTTTTTTTCCGTTTCCGAAATGCACGGCCATGACTCTAGTGAAAGCACAACCGTGCCTCTCGCGGAAGCAAAATCGTGCCTCTCGCGGCAAAAAAAAAATAAAAAAACGTTTTTTCGTTTCCGAGAGGCAAAACCATGGCTCTCATGAAAAAAATGTATTTTTTCGCCCAAAAATGTTTTTTACCCAAAAGCTAAGGAACACCGGTGGAAAACCGAAACGTCAAAAATACCCAGAACAAAACGTATAAAAAGCGGAAACCATGTGCGAAAAAAACAAAATCCGGAGGGAGCGCCCGGAGCGTGACACATGGCCGGCGGCTGAGAGCGCGCCAAGTGGCGCTAATCGTTGCGAGGCTCCTCCCCAAGAAAAGCTTAGGATTCCTTTGCCTCCCGTCGGCACCGCCGCCTATCCGCCTCGTCTCCGGTGGCCTTAGGGCCATGGCGGCGCGGTGGATCCCGGCCCTTGCCGGCGGGAGGGCTCTGTTCTTAGATATTTTTTTAAGTTTTGTTAGGTTTTGTGTCCTGCTCAGGAAGACGAGACGGTGGCGGCTCCCTGAAGATGGAATAAGGTCTTCCCCGCCTAGCCCCCGTTCCGGTGGTATGTCTAGCATCATCGCTGGACGTGTGGATGTGTGTCTCCGGCAGATCTATCATTGATGGATTTGCTCGGATCTGGTCATAGTTCGTCTACGTTTGTGTTTCTTTAGGTTGGATCCTTCCGATCTACGCTACTCTTCATCGACGGCGGTTGCTCTTCTGCTGCGCGGGTCCTATGGGGCCTTAGCACGATGACTTCCCGACTATCTACTACAACAGGTTTTGCCCGGCTCCGACGAGGGACGGGCGATGACCGCAGCGCGCCTTCGGCTCGCTTCACTGCTTGTAGTCGTCGCTAGGTGGTCTACGGACCTAGATGTAATTTTTATTATTTCTGGTGTTCGTTGTATTGCCATGATTGAAGATAAATAGATTGTAAGTTTTCTCGCAAAAAAAAAAAATCATTGCGAGGCTTCCGAAGAAGCGTTCGTTAACTAGTTGCTCTCTTCTGAATCTAACTCAAATGTTACTAGATTGCATGCAACACGTGCTTCACCGCGCTGGAAACATACTGGTTGCGAATGCAGGGCACCTTTTCCTGGCAGGCCTAGTCACAAAATCCCTAAATAGTGCTACAACTTTCATGCATCAAAAGACACATTGGTGGTTGAAAACAAAAATAGAAGTAAAGTAAAGGAGTAGATAGCACGGACATGTTGGAAAGTTCAGATGATCCATTAAAATACAAAGCATTATAAGAAAACAAATATTATCACTACTACCTAAATTTTGGCCTATTTCCAGTGCAGATAAAACCAAATATGACCAAGCAAAAGCGGGGGATGAAGATAATACAGTTTTATGGTCAGCACAAAGTGTTGATGATATAAATCTCTACATAATTTTACTACATATATGGTCATGATTCAAAGTTTTTTTATGTCCTCGCTGAATCGCAATGAAGTGTCTAGAGCCCACATCGTTTGCCACAATATCGTCTTCTCAAATGATAATAACTATATCCTAATGCATCGAAGGAGCAAACATTAGTGACTAAAGACAAAAGTTAAATAAAATAAAGATTGTTCAGTGCTTATTACTAGAAACAACACAAGTGTAGATGTAAGGAAAAGCAGCACACATATTTTGCAAGATGCAGTCACGGCCAGGGTAGTTTGGGATGCTGCAGTAGAATGAAGAGAAATTGAGCCCCAGCCGAAAAAATTACACAAAGTTAAAGTAGTCCACTATAAAAAAATAGCAACCAACTTAAGAAAAGATCTCCATCGAAGAATAACTCATACCAAGAGAAATTGATCCCAACATTAATGAGTTTGAGTCGGAGCCAAATTATTAGCAATGTCATGCAAACAACACACATAACTCATACCAAGGGATCCATTCGCCGCGTCTATTTCTATAGAAAATTTGCTTTACCTCCAAGCTGAATACCTCTGTACGGATTCATGGTGATCTCGACGGCTTCCTGCACTCAACCTGCACTCCACCGCTGGCCGCACTCAACTTGCACTCCACCGCCTTCGTACCCATCTCAAGCTCGTTTCGGCAGACCATAGAACCGCCACCCATACCTAGGAGAACAGGGAACAAAGGGGCATCGGAGAAGGAGGCGGCAGGGCCAACCGGAGCTAGGCTAGCGGGCCGTAAACCCTAGCGTGGTGCCACTCAGAAGGTGAAGGGGAGAAGAGAGATGGGGTGACATCTGCTTTCTTCAGGGACATGGTACCGATCCAATGGTCCAGTGATGATTGGCCTCATGCCCCGTTGAGTAACAAGGTCAGACCTATTCTAATACCAGATTTGTACAAAATAGCAAGTAGTAGCAGAGTAACATCTTTTAAAATAACATCATTTATCGATAAGAATTTTAGCAAGTTATAATGTCAAAAAACAAGCCATATATGCAGCCTCATTTCTATTTCTACCATCAACACGCTTAGTATCACAAGTTAGTATATGCGTAACTCTACGACAGAGGCAATTTGGAACAATACTTTAGAAATTTCCTATAAACACAATTCTAGCAAAACTTGCAAAGGTGTATGCTATCGTAACGACATACTACAACCTTGTGCAGGAAAATTTGGGTCGACCCGCTCATCCCTTCGGGCCGATGGGGCCCGACTCCCCTAGTCCACTTTTCATACAAAGCCAACCCAAAAGACACATCGGCCTTTAATTTTCGGGCCGGACCAGTGTCCGATAGGTAACTTCGACCCATTCCCATCTTGAGATGATGGGAGGGTGGGATATGTGCTTGGGGGTCATCCAAGGGTAACAAGCAGTGTAGGCCCAACGTAGCTAATTACCTACTGAAAACCAGGTGCTAGGTGGTTGCATCAGCCACGATCAACTGCAAGGCTCAAATTCTTGAGAGCTTAGTAACTTAGTAGATTAGTAGCGTGGTTGTCTTGAAAAAAAAGTAGCCTGGTTTTGTTACACTAGTTTATTACAAACCTACGTTGACAATCACAGAAGTTGGGATGGGAAGGTTGGTAATAGATAATTTCTTGATGGCATAGGAATGCTATAATGCAATAAAGAGGAAGTGGGATGGAAATGTGGGCACCTGTGTGGTAAAGTTGGATATGCATAAAGCATATGACAACATCGAATGGTGGTTTTTGGAGGAATTCTTATTCAGCTTACGTTCAATACTGATTGTGTAAAGATTATTATGGTGTGTGTGTGTGCCTACTTTGAGGTATCAGGTTCACGTAAATTATGATTTTTTTTAGATTCTTTCACACCTTCAAAGGGACACCGACAGAGACCCCGTTTTAGCCTATCTTTTCCTTTTATGCATTGATGGACATAGACGCTTGATTCAGTATGAGGAAGAAGCGGGTAATATGGTTTGTGTTAAAGTTTGCAAGGATGCACTAACGCTCTCCCACATGTTGTTTGATGATCTGCTCATTCTTATGAGGGTGGATGGGGCTAATGTGTTTTAAGCTTCTCAAACAAGTATGTCAAGGGATAATGACTGCAATGTCCTATTACTACTGGGGATATGAAGGCCAGAAGAAGAATATGCTTTGGTTTTCATGGTGGAAAATGTGTACTACAATGAGGAAAGGTGGTATAGAATCCAGGGACTTGCACTCCTTCATTTTGGCATGGTTACCTATATAAGTTTGGCGCTTGATGGCTGAACCTGATTCCCAATGTGAAAAGGTACTCAAAGCTAAATACTTCAATGATGGAGATCTCATGAATTGCAAATTAAAAAAAATGAAGCTCTTACACTTGGCAGAGCATTTGGGGTGGTATTCAAACATTCAAGAGAGGTCACATCTTGCGTGTTGGAGATGACACTAGGATTAAGATTTGGGAGGACGCTTGGGTCCCTAGTAGTCCAAATCGAATGATATTGACTAGAAGAGGTAACATAGTGCCTACAGAAGTTTCTGGATTAATAAATGGGATGAAGAACTCATTAGGCATATTTTCTGGCCAATTGTTCAAACCAAACTCTAAAAATTACATTAATAGTGGGTATGATGGAAGACTTTGTCTCTTAGCACTTTAATAAGAATAGTTTATTCACAGTCAGGTCCTATTATCATTTTGAATGGGACAATCAACATGTAGAGAAAGTATGGAGAACCAATCAATTTGGAGAGTGTTGTGTCCTATATGGAATATCATATGACGTTGTCCCGACCAAGGAATCCCTTACCATGTCGGTTCCGAGGCTGGTGAACCGCGTTGAGGACCACTTGGTCGGTTCTATATATACTAGGCCATATTGGGTGGCCCATGGTGAATTCTATGACTCTAGAAGACTTGGAGTACAATGCACAAACATTGGAGTCATGGAGGACTCTACATCCACCAACATAGCCGACTAGAATATGTAACTCTAGGATCCCCGGTATACTATATTAGCGAATGGTCGGGCTCGCCAATAGGATAACCGACAATCCCTTGGTATTCAAATGTACTTGGTACACACCCCAACACAATACATGAGAGCAGGAGTAGGGTATTGTCTCCTCCGTTAGAGCCTGAACATGGGTAAACCTTGCCCCCGTTACCATTGTGTCAAGTGGCCTAGTTAGGATACCCTACCTTGGGCTCTTTTGGATCTAGCTCCAACACCATATCATCTATGTGGATCCCGACAAAGATAAAGATTAACTCTCAGATTGCTTTATATGATGCAATTCCTTGTAAAGATATACTTGCTAATAGGCATGTGCAACATAGCTCTCATTGTCCTTTGTGCCAGAATGATTGCCAGAGCATTCGTCATGCACTATTTGAGTGCCTTGCATGAACGAAATTTTGAAACATCTCGGCTCGGGATGCTTCAAATTAGAGAGCGTGAATGTGCTATCGACAGAGAGGGGCAGTCAATTTTGGCGGGTTGCTTTTATACATGAATGCAAAAGCTCCACTGATGAACGAGGTGCTTCGAAATGAGTTGATTGCCATGACCATATGGTATGCGTGGTGGAAACCATGTCAAGCTGTACGTGAAGATAAACTTCAACAGCCCGTCATATCTTCTCAGGCTATCTCAGCGTTGATAAAAAACTATGCAAGATCAAGAAGCAAAGGCTCTACGACGGTAGTTCGTCATGGCCGGAACAAGCCGCAAGAGGATGTCTTATAGCGGAATGTCGATGCCTCCTTGCATGAGGACTCGGGCATGGAGGTAGATGCGCCATGAGATGATCGAGTGTTCTTGGTTGCTGCGAGCAGCTGATTCCGTTCGTTGTTGATGCTTCAGGGGCTGAAGACATGCTCTCCTAGCTGACTCAATCTTGACTGGCCAAGTGGGATGCAATAAACTGGTGGTTCCATCCAATTGTATGCATGTGGTTGAAGTGATGCAAAAAGGTGGTAACTTTATCGGTTCAGCTAATATTGTCTACGAGTGTAGCTTTTCGAGTCATAGTTTGATCAAATTTCTTTCACCCAATGACCTAGAGAGGCTAATGTAGCTGATCATAGTCTTGCTAGCCAATTGGTGGACTCGCAAACTATTGTTCGGAATGCCGAACCACCAGTTTTCCTGGCTAATGCACTCTCGGATGATGCATAGGCAATAAAAACCACCATGATGGCACTCCTTCACAAAAATAAAAGAAGTTGGGACGGACTTATGCCAGTTTTTTCGTCAGACGTGATACTAAAAAAAATACTCTAGACCATGAACATAATTAGTGAATTAAACATGCAGTTAATTCCATCAAGTTTGTCCTCAAGTTTTCCTGTGCAGGTGATGGATGGAAATTGGAGTGCAAATTCCAACAACTTTGACTCTTGCCTGGCACAGGAAGTCGCATTGAACAAGACGATGCTGATGTGTCATGAGTCATGACAGCATGGACCTTACGTGCATACCACTTTGCGAAATTTCAGTATGTGGCATCATTGCCAACAACGTGTGACTTATTGCCATACACGAGTGCACCTGCAATAACAGGGAGCGTGTGACTGATTTGTGATTGCCAACCACGTGCAGGCAATGCGCCTCGCTGCAGCTTAAAAATTCTTGCAAGGCTCATGTGGTCAATGCTCCCGTAGGTCAAAGAAAAATGCTCCTGTATAAGTAGATACTAGGAATTGGGGATGGCCGAGATAGGATCTGCTGCATCGCGGTTGAATCATGTTACCTCTGATAGCTGAAATGACAAAAATATCCCTAAATATCTTACACTTCTTGTTATGCCCTGTTTGTTCAGACAGAGTGGCATTTTTGAAATTACAAAAATGCCACTCTGTCTGAGATTATTGCAAAACAGATGAATCTATATCTTTTATGTTAAAACTATGTATGTATGGAAGTGCTACTATCGCAAGACAAAGCCTTTTCCAGTTTCAGTGGTGTCTTCTCGGTTCAATGGAGACCAGGTCACTGATATCCATCTTTTTTTCCTCCTTTCGGGGTGTCTGTTCTTACTCTCTTTTTCTGCTCACTAGCATCCATCTAATGTGAATCCTCGACCTGTATTTAAATACTACATTGAAGCCATCATAGACAATCAAGTTCGCTTGATGCAGACGTTCTGAGGACATTGCTCTGCACTATTGTCTTCTCAAATTGCCTACTTAAGTGGTTTTCATTACATGGTGGTTGTTATTCTTTACTGCTGAATCAAGGGAAAACATATTTACGTACACAGCATGTATTCACATGAATTTTGTTTTATACAGTTTAGAAATATACCTTGTATGATTCAGATTTTTTAAATATGCACACAAATAAAGGAATTATTGCTCTATAATAACTGTAAGATATATTCTGAAGATGCTCATCATCGTTTGTAGGAAAACCTAAAGGGGTGATTAAGAAAACAAGAGATATATACATTGTGCATGTGGAACCAGAAGTAGTTGTATGTAGAAATTGGCTAGAACTCACACTTTGCGTTGCTCTGAATTTTCTATTTATTCTTGGACTAGAGGTCAACAATTCCCTGACTGTGTCATGATTCTATAAATTTTGTTCTTTGATTTTCAAATTTGATGAACTGCTATGTGAGCAGACAGTTGCTAGCGCTATTCTAATTCATACATGCTTCTATTATCTTCCATACAAACAGAAAATGAAAGTTGTTTACTCTAGAAATGTTTTCCCTTGTAACCATCAGTATTATTGTGTACAGCAATATGCAATGGTAATCTGATTACACGAGGAAAAGTCTACATGGTTTGCAAACGGGACCATAGTGGTAGATAGCAATGACTCATGATATTATTTGCAACGATACCAAGCTGGTGCATCCTGTTATTTATTAATCCCTCCGTTTCTAAATATTTGTCTTTCTAGAGTTTCAAATGGTTACCACATATGGATGTATATAGACATATTTTAGAGTGTAGATTCACTCATTTTGCTCCGTACGTAGTCACTTGTTGAAATCTATAGAAAGACAAATATTTAGGAACGGAGGAAGTAGAAATCAACATCATGAGATAAATTTATGGGTCTCACTAGCTATTACCAAACAAGAATTCCTGCCTCCCTATATCCATCAAGAGAAACGTGGAGAAGTACAAACGTGGAATAGATACTTTTCAAGGTGCAAAAACCAATGGTGAAGTGGTAGCAATGTCCTGTTTTAAACTAGTATTATTTTTTCCATTAGACTGACCATAACAACCATAGTTGTGGCCTTGCCTTTCCACAGTTCGACAAGGTCTCCAGAATAGTAATAATAGTGTGTAGGATCCTTCCTTTTAGTTCTCTGGTGACCTTAAACTACAAAGCATCAAGCAGGTTATGTGATAACAATAAAATGATAAGAGTAATTAGGACGTGACCAGAAGTTTACCACTTCATATTGTCGGTGACGACAACGATGGTGGGAAGTTGCTATATGCGTGCGGGTGATAGATGTCAACAGTGCACACCTTCTCAAACTGGAATGTTTCGATGTCAAGCATGAAAAATCCTGGATCGAGCGATGAGCTTCCACCATGGTCGTACAAGAGCAAG
Source organism: Aegilops umbellulata (assembly GCA_032464435.1). Taxonomy (NCBI): domain Eukaryota; kingdom Viridiplantae; phylum Streptophyta; class Magnoliopsida; order Poales; family Poaceae; genus Aegilops; species Aegilops umbellulata. Next base: position 383,345,084 of record CP136059.1, on the reverse strand, counting down.
TAGCTCCCCAATGAACTTATTAACGAGTACCTAGGAGCCAGTGAGATTGCCTTCTTCTTCTGCCACTGGCTGGAACTTCCACTGTTATATGGCCTAATGCTATAACGAAGCTTAGATGTTTCACACGCAAGCATAAATAACCCAGTCATGCCTTCCCCTGTCTCCACCATGGTCATATTAGGAATGTGTGCACCTTTGGCTTCGGGTGGGGGTTCAAGAATGGAGAATTCCAACCTCGCGGTGTCGAGCACCAACATTTTCATTCCTTCCTTCAACTTCATTATCCAGTAAAAGCGGCCATGGGCATACTGACGATGGTTAAAGATACTTATTCCGGTTGGCCCTAAGGAGCCAACACACAAATCATTCCAAATCTGACATGGAACAGCTCGCCACTGCCCAGTGTCAGAAGAGAAGACAAAGGTAAACATGTTCTTAAATCCGCATTGCGCCATCCAGATGACTCTAAACGACGTGCAGCCGCAGCCTCATTGTCGTTGCCAGGAGGGACGAGGAAGGTGTTGTGCCATCTCTCTGGCCATAGCTCGAGCCTGTTCTCCACCGAATCCGCTAAGGCGTCAGAGATTGGAGGACGCGGCCGCCGCAGACGTCCTGGACCCGATAGTCGCAGGCGAGGCCGGGGAGGAAGGCGAAGGAGAAGTCGGCGGCGAGGGCGACGGCACTGGCCGCCGACGCGGAGGGGTGAGGCGGCTCGGCTGGGTGGAAGGCTCGGCCGTAATCGAGGAAGCCGAGGAAGGGCGGGGTGTGGAGCCTGCGATAGCGCCTGAGGAAGGATCGGTCGGTGATGAGGCGGCGAAAGGATATGCAGGCGGCGGAGGCGCGGAGGAGGCCGGCAGGGGAGGGGATGCGTAGGAATATTTCCACCAGCAGATCGTCAGGGATCGCCGGCGAGTCCATCGTTAGCTGCCCACCATCCGTGGCGGCGGCGTGCACTGGTTGTTCGCGGCGGCGGGGTGAGATTGGTAGTTTAGAACGCAGCCGGCTTTTTTTTTTTTTTGAGAAGAAGGACGCAGCCGGCTGTGCGTATCGCTGCCTAAATGGGCTGGCGCCACAAGTGGGCCTGAACTTACAAGCTACACCTGTAAAAATACGTTTTCCGGTCGTTCCTGGCGGCTGCAACTCTAGCCGCCAGGAGAGGCCGATCTTCCAACGCCGTTCTCTGGTGGCTTCCCTCCACCAGCGACCTTGGTCGTCGGTTGTGAGGGGGGCGCCGGATCCACGCGTGTGGATCGATTTTACTCCATCATAGTTTAGGCTTTAGGTTGTTCATCGTCTTTGCTTCGGCGGCAACGATCACGACGCCGAATAAAGATTCTTAGGATCCTTTTCTGACGAGGCCATCGGTCCTATGGTTGGGGATGGATTTGGAAACCACTCTGTTCAAACAAGAATGGCGTGGCGGCGGCGGCATCCTCGTGGTGGACCTGTGTCCTCGGGCTCCATCATTGCAACGGCGTTTGCTCCAGCGTCGGCGCCTAGCTTGGGAGGTAGTCCAGGAGCAGATGTAGATTGTGGTCTGCATCGACGACATCTGGAAGACGGAACATCTGATGGCAGGTATGGTTTCCTCCTTCGGCGTCTTAGTCGTGGTGGGGTGCCAGATCTGGAGTTCGATGGCGTGTCCGGGGTGTTGCCCCGGTCTCATTCGTTCAACGGCAGGGCTTCACTTTTGGTGAGCCACCTTGAAAATCCGCAAAGCTTCATATCAGCGATGGAGCCGCGTCGAGCTCGGGTAAGGTGGTGATTCGTCATTCTTTTCTTCGGTGGCTGATGTGGTGGTGCCGGAGGCAGGTGATGGGCGTTGGTGTCAAGCTCAGAGTTGTTCTGCTATCTTTTTAATTTTGTCATATCAGTCTTTACGTGACTTATAATTTATTTTTTATAATATGAATGAGACACGTATTACCATGCAAAAAAACTTCTCAAAAAACACCTCTAAAAAAACTTCTCAAAAAACAAAATACAGTTTCTCAAAAGTGTTCTTTCTTGGGGCCAGGCCAAGCGGCGGGAACCGCACTCCGTTTAGTACCGGTTCGTGGCTCCAACCGGTACTAAAGGCCCCCCCTTTAGTACCGGTTGGTGCCACGAACCGGTACTAAAGGGGGTGCGCTGGCGCAGGTGCGGTGCGGCATGTTTAGTCCCACCTTGCTAGCCGAGGGGCGTCCGCACTGGTTTATAACCCCCGTGCGGTAGCTCTCTCGAGCTCCTCTCCAAAGCAGGCCTACTGGGCCTACATGTTCTGTGCTGTCCTGTGGGCCTACTGGGCCTTTGCGGGCCTGCATCCTGGCCCAACAACAGGTTGTGTTTCTAGTCGTATGCAGGCCGCTCTGGCCCAGTAGGCGGGCTTTTTTTTGCTTTATTAATTTTTTGAGTTGTTTTTTTGTGTATTTAGAGTTTCTTTGTGAATATTTTTGCTTTAGGTACAAAAAATTACAAACTTTCTGTTAGTGTCCGTAGTTTTCAAATTTGAATAGTTTAAATTTTGAATTATTTGAAATTAGTGTGAAACACTAGTTTGTGAATAACTTAACTTTAAAAATCAGTAAAGGAATGAAATAATTTGTTTGCATATAAAATTTCTTCGCGTTTCAAATGCCAAAACACATAACTACCCTAACTATTACAGAGATTCCCTCCTGGGTGTGAAACACAGAAGAAAGTGATAATAGTGAAGCCGATCACATCCCAGATCTTTGGGTGAGAAACTTTTTCTTCGTGTGTGTTCCTTTGCGCCGTAACCATGGAAAATCTTCATCATTTAACGGGATGCTCGGATCAATATTCACTATGAATGGAGCAATTTCATCAAACTTTTCATAATCTTCTGACATGTCTGTCTTGTCATCCACTCCCACGAAGTTTCTCTTCCCAGAAAGAACTATGTGCCGCTTTGGCTCATCGTACGATGCATTCGCTTCCTTATCTTATCTTTTTCTCGGCTTGGTAGACATGTTCTTCACATAGAAAACCTGTGTCACATCATCGGCTAGGACGAATGGTTCGTCTGCATACGCAAGATTGTTGAGATCCACTGTTATCATCCCGTACTGCGGGTCTTCCGTTACCCCGCCTCGTGTCATATTGACCCATTTGCACCGAAACAAAGGAACCTTCAAACCACGTCTATAGTCAAGTTCTCATATGTCCTGTATATAAACATAATATGTTTCCTTTCCCGTCTTGGTTTCTGCATCAAAGCGGACACCACTATTTTGGTTGGTGCTCTTCTTATCTTGGGCGATCGTGTAAAATGTATTACCATTTATCTCGTATCCTTTGAAAGTCATTATATTCGAAGATGGTAACTGGTACAGCAAGTACATGTCATCTTCAATAGAGGCGTCATGCATGGTACGTGTCTGCAACCAGCTGGCGAAACTCCTGGTTTGTTCACGTGTAATCCAGTCATCAGACCGCTCCGGGTGTTTGGAGCGTAGCAAATTCTTGTGTAGTGTGCTTCAGTGAGAGAATGTCTTTCCATACATATTATTTGTTCCCCTCCTAGCGTGCCTTTTCCATTCAGTCTGCCCTTATGCCGCGATTTAGGAACACCAATCGGCTTAAGGTGAGGAATAAAGTCAATACAAAACTCAATGACCTCCTCATTTTCATGGCCCTTGGAGATGCTTCCTTCTGGCCTAGCACGGTTATGAACATATTTCTTTAAGACTCCCATGAATCTCTCAAATGGGAACATATTGTGTAGAAATACAGGATCCAAAACGTTAATCTCTTCGCATACGTGAACTAGGACGTGCGTCATGAAGTTGAAGAAGGATGGTGGGAACACCAACTCGAAACTGACAAGACATTGCACCAAATCATTCTCTAACCTTGGTATGAGTTCTGGCTCGATTACCTTCTAAGAGATTGCATTGAGAAATGCACATAGCTTCACCATGGCTAATCGAACGTTTTCCGGTAGAAGCCCCCTCAATGCAACCGGAAGCTGTTGCGTCATAATCATGTGGCAGTCATGAGACTTTAGGTTCTGGAACTTTTTCTCTGCCATGTTTATTATTCCCTTTATATTCGACGAGAAGCCAGACGGTACCTTGATACTGAGCAGGCATTCAAAGAAGATTTCCTTCTCTTCTTTGGTAAGAGCGTAGCTTGCATGACCCTGATGTATGCCGTCTTTTCCGTGCATACGTTGCTGGTCCTCCCGTGCCTCAGGTGTATCTTTTGCCTTCCCATACACGCCCAAGAAGCCAAGCAGGGTCACACAAAGATTCTTCGTCACGTGCATCACGTCGATTGCGGAGTGGACCTCTAGGTCTTTCCAATAGGGCAGGTCCCAAAATATAGATTTCTTCTACCACATGGGTGCACGTCCGTCAGCGTCATTCGGAACAGGTTGTCCACCAGGACCCTTTCCAAAGACCACCTTCAAATCCTTGACCATATCATGTACATCAGCACCAGTACGGTGGCGAGGCTTCGTACGGTGATCCGCCTCACCTTTGAAATGCTTGCCTTTCTTTCTTACGGGATGCCTGCTCGGAAGAAATTGACGATGTCCCAGGTACACATTCTTCTTACAATTAGCCAAATATATACTGTCGGTATCGTCCAAACAGTGCGTGCATGCGCGGTATCCCTTGTTTGTCTGTCTTGAAAGGTTACTGAGAGCAGGCCAATCATTGACGGTCACGAACAGCAACGCCTTTAGGTCAAATTCTTCCCCCATGTGCTCATCCCACGCACGTACACCTGTTCCATTCCACAGTTGTAAGAGTTCCTCAACTAATGGCCTTAGGTACACATCAATGTCATTGCCGGGTTGCTTAGGGCCTTGGATGAGCACTAGCATCCTAATGAACTTACGCTTCATGCACAACCAAGGAGGAAGGTTATACAAACATAGAGTCACAGGACAGGTGCTATGGTTGCTGCTCTGCTCTCCGAAAGGATTAATGCCATCTACGCTTAGACCAAACCATACGCTCCTTGCGTCATCTGCAAACTCCTTCCCGTACTTTCTTTCGATTTTTCTCCACCGCGACCCGTCAGCGGGTACTCTTAACTTTCCGTATTTCTTATGGTCTTCTCTGTGCCATCGCATCGCCTTGGCATGCTCTTTGTTTTGGAACAAACGTTTCAACCGTGGTATTATAGGAGCATAGCACATCACCTTGGCAGGAATCTTCTTCCTGGGGCGCTCGCCCTGGACATCACCAGGGTCACCGCATACCGGGCAAGCGTTCAAATCCTCGTACTCATCGCGGTAGAGGATGCAATCATTAGGGCATGCATGTATCTTCTGCACCTCTAACCCTAGAGGGCAGACAACCTTCTTTGCTTCGTACGTACTCTCGGGCAATTCGTTGTCCTTTGGAAGCATATCCTTTATCATTATCAACAACTTTCCAAATCCCTTGTCAGATACACCATTCTCTGCCTTCCATTGCAGCAATTCCAGTGTGGTGCCCAGCTTTTTCTTGTCACCTACGCAATTCGGGTACAACAATTTTTTGTATCCTCTAACATGCGCTGCAACTTCTTCTTCTCCGAATCACTTGCGCAGTTTCTCTTTGCATCAGCAATGGCCCGACCTAGATCATCAACGGCCTCATCTGATGCCTCTTCTTCAGCTTCTTCCCGCATTGCCGGCTCAACTTCTTCCCGCATTACCGGCTCAGCTTCTTCCCCATTCTTGTATCATCGTATTCAGGGAACCCATGGCCAGGATAGCTGTCGTCATCCTCTTCTTCATCATTGTCTTCCATCATAACTCCTCTTTCTCTGTGCTTGGTCCAAACATTATAGTGGGGCACGAAACCGGACTTAAACAGGTGGACGTGAATGGTTCTTGACTTAGAGTAATTTTGACCATTCTTAAAGCCAGCACATGGACAAGGCATAAAACCATCCGCCCGCTTGTTTGTCTCAGCCGCAAGCAGAAAAGTTTGCACGCCATTAATGAACTCGGGAGAGCATCGGTCATTGTACATCCATTGCCGGCTCATCTTCAATACACAGCACCGAAAACACCAAATTAATACAATACATAAAGTTCATACAACACTTAAATGCAACAAACAAATAACTCTCTAGCTAAAGCATTTAAATGCAACAACAAATGCGATCAAGATCGCAACTAAGGTAACAATTGATCCAACAGCATAATGATACCAAGCCTCACTATCGATGGCATATTTTCTAATCTTTCTAATCTTCAAGCGCATTTTCTCCATCTTGATCTTGTGATCATCGACGACATCGGCAACATGCAACTCCAATTCCATCTTCTCCCCCTCAATTATTTTCAATTTTTCTTTCAAGTACTCGTTTTCTCTTTCAACTAAATTTAACCTCTCGACAATAGGGTCGGTTGGAATTTTCGGTTCACATACCTTCTAGAAAAAATATCTATGTCAACTTGATGGGCATAATTTGTCATAAACACGAAATGCAACTAGTTTTAAAATAGAATATATATACCACATCCGAATCATAACAAGGACGAGAGCCGACGGGGACGGATATCAAAACCATGGCACTATGTATAACAAACAACGTACGGGTAAGATAATTATACGAGTAACTATATATCCAAATCACACAAACATCAATTTTTATATAAAATTTCATGAACAAGAGGCTCACCACAAGGTGGTGCCGGCGACAGGACGATGCGGGCGATCGACGGTGGTTACGGCGGAGATTTTTAAGGCACTAAGTAAACCACACCTACATATGCAAACTAAGTGTTATTTTTGACCTCAAATTGCATATAAATCAAATACTAGCACATATAATTCCTCCCAAATTACTAAACTCACAAATTAAACACTATATAAAGCATTGCAAGAGCTAATCTAGCAATGAGAGATGAAAGGACAAAGTTGCTAACCTTTGTGATCATTTGAATCGATGGGGACCTTCAAATCTTGACAAATTTTGGGCAAAATGTGTGATGAGCTCGAGAGGAGGAGGGGAAGAACAAAGAGGAAGGGGAAAGGGGAAGAATGGAGCGAGCTCGGCGGGTGGACGAAGGGTTTATGTAGGACGACCTTTAGTACCGGTTCGTGACACGAACCGGTACTAAAGGTGGTGGAGGGGGCCCATACCGACAACATCCTGCCACCACTCTCATTAGTACCGGTTCGTGGCACGAACCGGTGCTAAAGGTTCGCCACGAATCGGTACTAATGAGAGCGGCCCGGCTAGCCGTTGGAACCGGCACTAATGGACACATTAGTGCCGGCTCAAATTTAAACCGACACTAATGTGCTTCACGTTTGACCTTTTTTCTACTAGTGTCTTTTCAGTTTTGTCATGTCGGTATTTACGTGACTTGTACTTTGTTCTTTATGATATGAATGAGACACATATTACCATGTAAAAATACTTCTCAAAAAACACCTCTTAAAAAAACTGCTCAAAAAATACCTCTTAAAAAAACTTCTCAAAATACACCTCTCAAAAAAAACTTCTCAAAAAACAAAATACTGTTTCTCAAAAGAGTTTTTTCTTGGGGTAAAAAAAGAGATTTCTTTCTTACAATCCTGTTTCTCAAAAGAGCTCATATAATCACCAAACGAGGCTGCTATTGTACCTTCTGTTCTTGATCAATAAAGCGGCTATGCTTACCTAAAAAAAAAGATGGAAAATGGTCTAATTCAGCTGGCTGATAATAGCGCGTGCATCCGCCGCCTGCTACGCCGTCCGATTGTCTCATTGTGATTACCTAGCCCTCATGTCACCATGAAAGGGGCCACCTCGTGAGGATCCATTCCAGCGTCACGTCAAGGTTCAAACCAAGCCGTATTGCCATGGTATTGTGATCGCGCTATAGGTTGGGTTGACGGCCACGCTCTTATTCCAATCCTTCTAGAACCTTTCATCACATAGTCTCACATCAATCGAGTCACCCATACGGGTACTCACAACTTTTCCGTATAAGTTCGTTTTTGTGTCCAACCTACAGTTCCTACCCACGAGGCATGGCTAAGCAACTACCATAGCAATAAGCTATGCCCATTGTGTTTCCCGGATTACCACGGCACCTAGGGTACCCCTATGTCATGCAAATAGGATCATCTCTACTAGCAAATGCATAGAATGGTTTTGATGCATGCAAATGAACTACACCATGAGCAAAAACTTGGGCAAATAAACATGGTCAAAAGGTTGCTTGCATGGCTCGGCAAAGTCTTCAAAGGCTTCTGGTCCTTCTCCATGCCCTTCGTCTACTTGGTTATCTAACATTGAAATGATACACAATAAGCAACACAACAAGGTAGGAAAATAAAAGTGCTCTAAAAATAGGAATTCCATTTTTCTAGGACTTCTCTAGCAATATAAAAACAATAGCCAGAGTGAACCTGCTATTTTTAGAGTTACTGATATATTTGAATATTTCATATTGTTGGAATCCATGGAATAATGGACATGCAAGGAATACACAGAAATCCATTCTGTAAAGTTGAGTGGACACATTCATTAAATAAGGCATGATTTAGAAATCGGTTTCACTGGATTTGGATATCAAATGACTACTCTTGGAATTTCCTAAGTTGACTTAGGTGAATAAATGTCACGTTAATCGATCCACAGTGAACTGGGCATATTAAAAAGGTTCAGTTCAGGCAGATAAATAGAGCATAGTTTATAGAGCATGTAGAAATTTGAATCATTGGAGTTGAAATGAATCATGTTAGATTATTTGAATCCCACCGGATAAAGAAAAAGAAAAGGCCTCAACCGAGTTAACAGACCGAATGGCCGGATCTGGCACAGCCGGCGACGGCAGCCATGCGCGTGCACATGCATGCGCGGTTTAAACATGGTAGGTAGGGTCCACCTGCCAGCGAGACAGTGAGAGGGAGGATGACATGCGGGGCCTGCTTGTTAGCCCTAACCCTAGGCAGGGAGATTACAGTGCTCACCGGCGGCGATACAGGTAGCGGTCGGAGAAGCTGAGGGCACGGGTGAGCTGAGGAGGTCGTCGCGCGACGGTGGGTGCTCGGGATGGTCGCCGTGGATGACGGAGTCGGCGACAGCGTGGTCACCCGAACGGCGGCGAGGAAGACGATGACGAACTCGATGTTTAACCACGAAAACGTGTGGCAAACGATGGCATGAGCTTCATGCTGACGACAGAAGAATAATGAAAGCAAAAGGGGGTTGAGGGGTGGCCGGTATCGCCCGGTTCGTCGGTGTCCCTAGGCGTCGACTCCGAGCCCGAACTCGATCTTACCAGGGGCTGGTGATGGGGCTTTTGACAATATGGATCGATTGGGTGATGGTGAAGTCGAGTAGAGAGAGAGAGAGAGAGAGAGAGAGAGAGAGAGAGAGAGAGAGGGGGGGGGGGTGTTGTCTAGGAGCTTGCTACGGCTGTGGAGGTGATGGGTGTCGTCGACCTGTGGTGCGCTAGGTGGCAATACAAGGCTGAGGGAGAGAGAGAAACAGATAGAAGATCTGTTGTACAAAATGTTAGGGCAAGTCCATTTGGACGTTTTAGGAATTAAATTGAGTTCTAGAATTTTCTATAGATTATGTTCATTGGAGCAGATTATGAGTTTGTTTCACACAAGTTTCAAAACAAGTTCCCGCATGAAGTGGAAAAGTAGAAGAATTTCATGTCAAACGGATTAACTAGATGCTCTGGTTTTGTATGGTGTATATTTGACAACATTGACACCTTCATGATTATTTGGGAATAGTTGGAGAAAATTCCCTGTGTAAAAGTTTCAGTCCCTAGAAATGGGCAGGACTGACAATTGTATATCTAGAAAGATTTTTGAAAACGGCCATCGGTTGAAACTCCTATATATGGAGAAAATACGTATCTTGGGTCTCTCTAAATTTTCTCAAATATTTTTGAAACATGAAAATATTTTTCCCTATTAAAGACCATTTCCGGCCTTAAGAAAAAGTCTTTAAATAAAATACTTTTATACCTTTAAAAATAATATTTTTGTGGTTTCGGATGTCCTATAACTAATAGGATCAATACGTACCTTCTCAAAGTTTTTGTTCACTCAAATTAGTGACCAGTCATGACCCAAGGGTTATTGAAAACAAAATTTTGGAAAATAGTTTGGGCCAAAATATTTTGTCAGATAAATATTTTAGTACCTACACCAATGTCATGATCAGTGGTAGAAAGTTGGAATTTGGTACTAGAGTGCAATGATCATAGTATCTTTTTCCTAAGGATTAGGGCACTTCAAACAAGCAAAAGATCCAACTCAAATTCAACAAGAGAAAAGATAATTTTCAAACAAGAAGCAAAATTCCAATTCAGACACAATTAAGGATCCAAACAACACTATTAGCTCTAGTTTTCCACGAGGAAAAATTTCAAGGTGTTACGCCTGGCCCACCAAAAATCCCTGTTCCGTCGCGCCCGAGGCTAGCTGCCCGCATTCATATCGGCCCAGAGTAGATGTGACGGCTCACTGGAACCAACATTGAAGCGGCTCGCCGGTGGAGAGCGCCGCCTACTGCTCGCCCCTGTGCATGTATTCTGTCTGCATTAAGCAGGCGGGTGTGCCGAGGAACCTACTCTGGTGCCCCAAGTGGCACATGTTCATCCGGCACCGACCGGCATTAAGCACCTCTCCAGCTGGCTACTCACATCCTCCCACTATATAAGCATGTCCAGGCGTCGGCCAAGAACTACAACCCACCTTCGCTCTATTCCATCTCCTCCTTATACAACACCTGCCATGGCCTCGGCAAATAGAAGGAGTTCTCCAGCATTACAGTTGCGTGGATCGTCCGGTGAGCCAGTCAGATACAGTTTGGCATGCCAACACCATCGCCATTGTCACCCCTCCTGGCTCATCCAGGATGGACAACGCCGTCTCCCGGTAAATTTGCCGCTTGCAATGGCGGCAACTCATCAGGCAGGTGGGGAAAGAAGCCATGTCGGCGAAGGTTGGCACGTCTGTGGCAACTGCAGACAGTGAGGAAAAGTAGATCATGGGAGACCACTATAGCTTGGCTCACAGGAAAGCCACCGCGTCGCTAGGTTACACAATCGGTGTCTTGCCCGGTGAGCGCAGGCGTTAGACCACGTCGGTTGTCTTCCCCTGCCCAATACCAACTCTAATTGTGCTTCATGGAGGCCGAGGGAGGCTAGTCTTCCCCTCTCACTGAAACATATCCCTCTAGGGCTCCCGACACTCCGATGAGTGGGTTGCCCGACATGAGGAAGACATGTCGTGGGAATGGAGATCTGTCGCGGCCGGCCATAGACTAGTTTTGTCGTAGCCTGGTATAATTTAGTTAAAATATGCCCAAAATGTGAATGTTTTTTTTTGAATATTTAAAATGTGAATGTTTTCGTCCAGTTTGAATGAAAATCATCAGCTTTGCATGTAACCGTGTAAATATTTCATCGGCCTTGTACGTTCTGCTGCTTTTGAATCAGATGCAGTGGATAGCTCGATGTGCATGCGTGTGTAAAAGGTAACATTTTTTGAGGGAGTGTAAAAGGTAACTTCTGTGGTCAACACACCCTATCATATTACTCCCTCCGTTCCATAATGTAGTGCGCCCGCATTTCCCAAGATCTAAATTTGATCATACAATTAATCAACGAGACCAATTGTGACGAGAGCAAAAATTATACTGCTAAATTCATATCAAAAATACGAATTCAGTGCTATAATTTTTCTCAGTATAATTTTTCTCTCGCCGCAGTTGGTCTCGTTGGTTAAATTTATGGTCAAAGTTAGATCTCAAAAAACGGTGGCGTACTACATTGTGGAATGGTGATTTTTCTTTTGAGAATATCAAATCCTGCGTGATGCGTCTTCCAAAACAGACGGGACCTCCTATTGGGCGCATAATGCTCTGCGAATGAGGCGAGTGTGCACCCCCCCACTGTCGGTGTCAAAACCGGTCGATCTCGGGTAGGGGGTCCCAAACTGTGCATCTGAGGATCAAAGGTAACTCGAGACGGGGGACACGATGTTTACACAGGTTCGGGCCATCTTAATGGAGGTAATACCCTACTTCCTGCTTGATTGACTTTGATGAGTATAGGGGTTACAAGAGTTGATCTACCTCGAGATCGTAATGGCTAAACCCTAGATGTCTAGCCTATGTGAATTCTGATAGCCTCTACGGACTAAACCCTCCGGTTTAAATAGACACTGGAGGGGGCTAGGGTTATACAGAGGAAGGAAACTACACATCCGGACACCAATCTTGGCATTCACGCAAAGGAGAGTCATATCCGGACACGGAGAAATGTCTTCTACCTTGTATCTTCACGGCCCATCAGTCCGGCCCACGCTACATAGCCCGGGTACCTAAGGACCCCTTAATATAGGACTCCCTCACCCGTTACCCTACGCCCCCATCTGGGCCGATCAATGTGCGGGACGGGACGCCTCCTTTTCTTTTTCCTTATTTTCATTTTGTTTTTTTATTTTTTTAATAAAACTGGATATGAAAAAGTTCTATATTTCAGAAAAAGGTGCTAAATTTGAATAAAATAATCATGAAATCAAAACTATTCATGATTTCAAAAATGTGTTCGGGAATTTAAAAAATGTTCACGGTTTAAGAGGATGTTCATGAATTTGCCAAAAAAAGGTTCATGAATTTAGAAAATGTTCATTCCAAAAAATGTTCACGAATTGGAAAAATGTTCAGGAGTTTGTAAAAGTTGATCACGAATTTAATAAATGTTCCTGATTTCAGAAACATTGGTAATGAATTAAAAAATGTTCATGATTTCAAAAAATGGCCGCAAATTCGAAAACATGTTCATGTTTTAAGAGAATGTTAACAAATTTCTACAAAATGTTCAAGCATTTTAAAAAAATCATGATTTCGAAAAATAATCATGAGTTTAAAAGCATTCACGGTTTCAAAAAAATGTTCATGATTTAATAGAATGTTCATGAATTTGTAAAAAAGCACGATTTTGAAAGAAATATTGCATTTCAAAAATGTTCTTCATTTTATAAAAGGTCCATGATTTGAAAAAATATTAACGAATTTAAAAGATTTTTGCAAATTGAGAAGAAAAAAAAATGAAAACAGAAAAAACTGAAAAGCAAAGAAATAAAAAAGGAATAAAAAAAGGAAAAGAAAGGAAACCCCAATAGAGAAAAAAATAAAATAAAAACAGAAAACCCCAGTTCACGGAAGGTTCTGAACCTTCCCACAAACCCGTTGTGGGTGAAACCCTGAAATAGGCCGGCCTATAGAAACAGCAGTGTGCGAGGGGGTACGCACTACGTCGCTTGCCACCGACCTACGCTTGCTAAATGTGCCAGTGTGACTAGTGGGCCTGAAAGTTCAAGCTTGACCTCTAAAGAAAGCAAAGCAGACAAATTTACTTGGTTTTTGCTAAAAAAAGATTTACCCCCTGTTTTCCGTCTCTGCAATTTTCAAAATCTCGCCATGAAGCAATGCAAAAGTGTGTGGGTTAGTAAAATGTTTTCGGTCTGAAAAAATTCCGGTGATGTTCGAGGCAGGGCGGTTATTGGCAGCTCCGTCGGTCGGGGGCTGCTGGTCAGGACAAATCTGAGGCTGTTGGTCGGTCACATGGGTTGCCTGGATGAAGGGCGAATGCCCTGGCAATGTTTGTGGGCGGAGCGCGTGTCTTGGGGGCAAGGAGGCAGCCATGGCCGCGTGGGTGGCATGCTGGTTGATGTTTAGCGTAGCGTGTCGGTGGTGCAACAGGGACTCTAGGGTCTGGCGGTACCCTGGTTTGGCAGAGGGGTGTGTGCATCAGAGTGCATAACTTGCCCTGTTTTCCAAGCCAATGAGGACGGTGGCCACATCCGTCGTTTCCTTCATGAAGGCTCTGTTGCGGTTGTTTCCTCCCCTTCATGTTGCTTCGGGTGAGAACTTGATCTTTGGGATTGGGCGATGGTGCCACTCCAGTGTTATGCCCTTCTTAAAGGATCCACCTTGGAGTCCATGCTATGTCATTGTCCAACTTCACTAATTTGCGATGGCTAGCTCACGGGAGGTCTCCGTCGGCTCAAGCAGTTCATTTTGGCTCATCTTTGCTTGCTGGTCGAGTGGGCAGTGTTGCGGTGCATCAGCATCCTTGTATCTTGCCTTGGGTGTATGTGTTGGTGGTGTGTCGTTTGTGGGTGCTTGTGCCTCTGGTCTTTGCTTTATATATATAAACCAGGGCGAATGCCTTTTTGGTATATTACAATTACATGATTTTGGACTGTGACAAACCTTTGAACCTACATCATAGTTCGTGGCAATGTCGAACTGGAAGAAAGAAAAAATGCCTAACTGAACAAAGGAGAAAGAGGAAGAAAGTAAGGTCATCTAGATCACCAAACGAACCTTATCATATGGTCATGGACACGCTCGGACAATGTGCGTGGACAGCCCGTTCATCGAACAGTGTCTATCAAATTCGAACTATGGGCTATGATATATACTGGGCAATGCAGACCTAGAGCAGAAAAAATGAGTAATAGACATGGGTTGTGGAGAGACGTGTTCAAAATAAAAGTAGATTGGGCCTACGTTCGTGCTTCATGAGAGCTTGGGAGCAACTAATTGGGGGTTACCCTTGGCTGGGTGTTCGGATGGGCAGTTTCTAGTGTTGCCATGTGTCACATTAGAGAGACCAACTAGTTAACGAGCGCTCCTTCGCGAGCCTCGTAACGATCAACGTCACTTGGCGCGCTCTCAGCCATTTGCCACGTGTCGCGCTCTGGACGCTCCCTCGGTGTTTTTTTTTCTGCATGGTTTTTTGCCTTTTTAGACTGTTTTTTCCGGGGTTTTTCGACGTTTTGGGTTTCCCCCGGTCTTTCTTAGCTTTTTGATAAAAAAATTCGGAAACAAAAAAAATTGCGCGAAAAAACCACGTTTTTCTTTCTTTCATGAAAGTCACGGTTTTTCTTCCGCGAGAGGCATGGTTGTGCTTTAACGAGAGTCACGGCGGTGCCTCTCGGAAACGGAAAAAAATTGTGTTTTCTATATTTTTTTCTTTCGCGAGAGTCAATGTTTTGCTTCTGCGAGAGGCACGGTTGTGCTTTCGCGAGAGACACGGCCGTGCCTCTCGAAAAGGGAAAAACAAAACGTGTTTTTTGTATTTTTTTTCGCGAGAGTCACGGTTTTGCTTCCGTGAGAGGCACGGTTGTGCTTTCGCGAGAGTCACGGCCGTGCCTCTTGGAAAGGGAAAAAATACGCGTTTTCTGTTTTTTTCTTTCGCGAGAGTCACGGTTTTGCTTTTGCGAGAGGCACGGTTGTGCTTTCGTGAGAGTCATGGCCGTGCCTCTCGGAAACAAAAAAAAACTCGTTTTTTTTCCTTCCACGAGAGTCACGGTTTTACTTCCATGAAAGGCACGATTGTGATTTTGCGAGAGGCACGGGCAGGCCTCTTTCAGAAAAGGAAAAAACCGTGCTCCCGGTTCGGTTTTTTCGCTCGGTTTTTTTCATGAAAAAAAAAGTTTGTTAAAACCTACTCCCTCTGTCCATGAATAAGTGTACTTCTATCTTTTGTCTTAAGTCAAAGTTTTAAAACTTTGACCAACTTTATGGATAAAAGTAGCAGCATTTATGGCACTAAATTAGTATCACTAGATCCGTTTTGAATTGTACTTTCATAATATATCAATTTTATGTCATATATGTTACTACTGTTTTGTATATAGTTGGTCAAAATTTTAAAACTTTGACTTAGGACAAAGGATAGAAGTACACTTATTCGCGGACGGAGGGAGTATCAACATGGGATCTAGTTTTGAGGATCTCGACGCGAGGAATCCAATGATGAAAACGGTTCGAGATTTTGGATGCACGATTTAAGAGATAAAACGTTTTGAATAAACGAATCTATGAAAAAAAGGAAAACTCCCAGGTTGCGACAAGTGGCGCGCTGCATGTGCGCCACTTGTGGCGACCTGGAAAAGTGGAGTGTTCTTTGCAACAAGTACTCCTTATTAGTGATTTCGCGCATTAGAGGCTTTCCCCGCGCAACTGTTATCACACCGGAGGGGTACCTTTTTTCTTGTTCTTTTCCCTTTTTGGGTTTTTTTTACGTTTCCTTTCTTTGTATGTTGGGCCTCGGGTCACATGGGAGCACACCTACTCCTTTCGTTTCTAAATATAAGTCTGTTTAGAGATGTCAATAAAGACTACATACGGATGTATATAGGCATATTTTAGAGTATAAATTCACTAATTTTGTCCTGTATGTAGTTCACATTGAAATATCTAAAAAGACTTACATTTAGAAGCGAAAGAGAGTATGCTTCTTCCTAAAAAAAATACAAAGATAGCAGATTCAGAGTGCTACAGACAGTTAAACATAGTCTATTGTACGGGGTGTTTTTACCTCTGGCTATAGTTGAGGTGGAGTGTTGTTACAGACAACCGTTGTCTAGCTAGCGACTGTCGTTGCAATGAGCATCTCCAACAGCCGCGCTAAACTAGCGCCGCGCCGCAAATTAGGCCGTTTTAGCGCGCGCGCAACGCGGCCGGTCGCTCCAGCAGGCGCGCAAAAACGACACGCGCGCTATAACGGGTTGGGCGCGCGGTCGAAAACACTTAGCCGCGCGGTGTATTTCGGCCGCCGGCTGCAGCGCGCGGCACACTCCAGTGCTCGCGCCCGCACTTCCTCTCCCACTTCCACCCCCCGTCTGGTCACGCCGCCGCCGCCGCCCGCGCCCAGGCTTCCCCGGCCTATCCCCGCGCGCCCGCGCTTCCGTCCCATCCCCTCCTAGTCCCGCCGGCCCTCGCGCGCCTCCGTCGTCCGAGGAACAACGCCCGAGCGCTCGCTGCCGCGCCGCACCCGTAAGGTGTTTGACAAAACGCCTACAAGGTATGTATTGCTCAAACTTCATGAATTTGATGCATGTTTTGAATTGTAGTTTTTATAGTATAGTATTGAACATTGTAGATGAGTTCGTCGTATGATTCTTCCGAAGAAGAATTTGATATGGAAGAAGAGGAAGATCTTGCAATGATCCTAGCTATGCATATAAAAAAACCGAAGCACGGTGGTTCGGTTATGGGTCGGCAGAAAATTTGGAGGGATAGGATCGATGCCCACAACAAATTGATCAGGCATTATTTTGCGGATAATCCCATATACCCCTGGTCGTATTTTCGTCGCCGGTTTAGGATGAGCACCGAGTTGTTCAAGCGCATTGCAGAGAAACTAGCGAGCCATGACCGTTTTTTTTCAACAAAGGAGGAATGCCACCGGAGAGCTCGGGCATAGCACCTTTCAGAAGGTGATAGCCGCTTTGCGTATGTTGCCATACGGTATACCGGCTGATCTTGTTGATGATCACTTGGCTATGGGTGAGAGCCAAGCCATCATGTGTGTCAAGCGCTTTGCAGTGGGAATTGTGCAAGTGTTTGGCGAGGAGGATTTGAGATCTCCCAATGCTGAAGACGTCGCAAGGCTATTGGCGATGAACAAAGCTCGCGGTTTTCCTGGCATGCTTGGCTCAATAGATTGCATGCATTGGAGTTGGAAGAATTGTCCAAAGGCAAGGCATGGGCAATTCCACGGCCAAAAAAAGGGCTCCACTATAATCCTTGAAGCGGTGGCCGATCAGGAGACTTGGATTTGGCATGCATTCTTTGGAATGCCTGGATCTTTGAATGACATCAAAGTTGTCAACCGGTCACCACTGATGAATAAGATTGCAAAGGGTGAGTTGCCACCGGTGCAGTTTGTAGCAAATGGCTGTACGTACAACTATGGCTCACTGGTGGAAAAAGGGCCTTTGGTCGCGGTTCGCAACTGCCATTAGTCGCGGTTGCGCAACCGCGACCAAACAGGCGGGACTAAAGCCCCCCCCCCTTTAGTCGCGGTTGCTTAAGAACCGCGACTAAAGGCCCGTCCACGTGGGCGCCAGGCGGCCGTCGGGGTGGAGGACCTTTAGTCGCGGTTCTTCTGGCCAACCGCGACTAAAGGCCGCCGCAAGTTTAGGGTTTTAGCCCCCCCCAAACCTGCCCCCCCTAAACCTGTTTTCTGTTTAATTTGTATTGTTTTATTTCTTTTATGCTTTATTTTAATTTTGAAGGAGTTTCACATATTCTACGCTACTACATACATGCATATGAATGTACAATTTTAAACAAATTTGAAATTAGAACCAAAAAGAATTCAAGAGGAATATACAATATATATTCAATATCATCGGATGACCATATACAATTTTGAACAATTTTCCATACATAATTTAATGCATATAAAGTTCTACGTCCTCGTAATGGTGTTCTCCTTTAGGATGGAGGACTTCCCTGCTGAACCATCCAGCTAGTTCCTCTTGAAGTGGTCGGAAGCGAGCTTCTGGACTAAGCATCATCCGGAGGTTATTCCTCTGAGCATTGGTATCACTCGGAACCCGCTCAGAGGTGTATCTCCGGATCATCTCACAGACATAGTATCCACATAGATTGGTCCCCGCTGGCTGAATATCCCCACCATTCTTAGCCTTTGACTTTTTGATTTCTAGCTCTTTTTTGAATTCACCGACCTTTGTATCTACGAACCGTCTCCAAACCCTACGAGGCAAAGAAAATTAAATGAACAAGAGAGTTATTAGTTACTTGATATTAGGAAATGAACGAAATAGGCCGATCGATATAGAGCGCAAATGAATGAAAATAATTACTTCTGCAGCATTCTTCTCATGCCGCCCCGAAGCTTTGGATCCATATTCAGAGAGTCGTGGACGAGACATTCTGAGGTGTCAACTTTAATTACTAGCAGAATCCAGTGGAACCTGCAGACACATACATGCACAGTACGTCATGCACAACTCATCGATTAGCCGGCCACATACCATGCATGGAGTAAACAAAAGAGAATGTGCTCAAGACAGAAACACTCACCCAAAATGGTAAGGAAATAGAATATCACTTTTGAGTTCCTGCTTTGTAAGAAACTGCCACAGGTCTGCCTCCATGTCGGTGGGGTGATGCTGCAACACATATCCATTAACGATGTGTGGGTCAATGAACCCAACATCATGGATGTTCCTTACTCTGCATTCCTTAATCTTCATTCTGCATGTATAATAGCGGACACAACAATATAGTTAGGACATATATATATAGTGCAGGCAATATGAACGAGATGGGGTAGAAATAAATCACTTACAGAACGTAGCAACTGATGATATATTTGTCGAGCTCGCGCAGATTGAAAAGCTGGAACAATTCACTCAGATGAATTTGTACATAGTAATGTTTGAAGTGATGCTCATATCTAACTTCCGCATAAATATATTCTTTGGCGTTTTTATTTTTTATGTAACCCTTGTACCATTTCAGCAGACCTTTCATTTGTGGAGGTAGATCCTCTTCCTGCGCAGGCTCGACGAGAGGCCCATTCTTCACATATGTAATTACTACCTCCTTCACTGGCGCCTCATCAAGGCCTAACAGTTCACGAAGAGTAATACCTAAGTTGGCCGCTTGTTCTCTGGCACTCGTTACAGTCAATCCAAGTGCTGCCGCAGCTGCTATGATATCGGGGTCATCCGGACCGGCGGCTTTCACTATAAGCGGGGCAATCGATTGTTTACTTTGTTCCCCGAGCTGGGCAACTCGTTTCCCGCTTTTTTTACTTTCTAATTCCGTTTTCTCGGCCTCCTCCAAGGCTTTGTTCTCCTGGTTCTCCGCCCGCTCTTTCTTCTCCTTCAACATGAGTGCTTGCCTACGAAGTTCACGTGCATAGTCGTCAGGCAGATTCTTCGCGGCTTGGGACGGTGTGCTCAAAAATGACTTAGCTCACTTCTTTTGCTCATCAGAAAATACTGGCTTGGGCTCGGGCTCTCTTTTCTTCTTGCAGTCCGCCTTCCATTTCTCATAATCAGCAGCCGCGGCCGCGGCAGTTTCCTCGGCACTACGTTCCCAAGGCCTTGTGGGGAGAGGCTTCAGTGATGGCTCCGGTACCTTTGTGGTCTTAGGTACATAAGGGTCCGGGTTAATAATCCAGGACTGCTTCTGCTTCTTTGCCGGAGGTGGATTGGGGGGCGGCGTCTGATCACCCGCCGGACGAGGACTGGGGGGCGGCGTCTGATCACCCGCCGGACGTTGTGGACTGGGAGGCGTCGGCTGACGTAACGGAGGTGTAGGTGAACCGCCACCACCACCACCACCACCACCACCACCGCCACCGCCACCACCACCATCGTAGGGGGGTGGACTTGTTGTCCTTGGCGCCTCGCCTGGAAACTTGATAAACTTCTTTTGCCATAGAATGAAATGGCGCTTGACATTTCCAAGTCTTTTCTCCCCTTCAGGTGTAGCAATGTCAATCTCCAGGTCCTCAAACCCTTGGACTATGTCCTCCACCGTGACACGAGCATAGCCATCTTGAATGGGGTTGTTGTGGTGGAGTGCTCCAGGTAAACATGGTAAAGCACTGCCGATGGCTACCTTCATGGACATGTTCCCGATAGGATAATACAGATGACATTCTTTCATCTCCTTTATATCGTCCACGGGGTAGCGAGGAGGCTCCGGTGCAGTAATTTCGACCACCAGAGGCTCCGGTGCAGTAATTTCGATCGTCGGTGCATCTGCACCAGCCGGTGGGGCCTCCGTGGAAGCCACGCTGCTTCTCCGCTGCTGGCTTCCGAGATCCGCTGGATGATCTTCATGTTGCGCCCGAGCTGCATCTCTTTCGGCTACTAGTACACTCACGGTTTTCTTCATCACATCCATTTCCGATGCCAACCGCGCCACAACATCTGCTTCCCGATCCATCTTTCTCTTACGGCTTCTGTAACCGTACGGGTCATCGTTCTGGGGGAACCCTATTTTCCACGGAATGTGCCCCATGCCTCGTACATGTCCTCCGTGTTCAGGATTCCCGAGGGCTTTTGTCAGTGCGTCGTTCTCTCTGTTGAACTTGATCTTCCCCTCTTGAGCATCCCTCATTGCGTCAATAAGGGCTTGGGTGGGTTTAATTATTTTGCCCTGGTAAACACACTCCCCTGTCTCCGGGTTCAGCGTTCCCCCATGCCCGTACCACTAGCTTTTGGCCCTTGGGTCCCATCCCTCCGTACCTGGACGGATTCCTCGCGCCCTCAGCTCGTTCTCCATCTTCTCCAACCTAGGCTGCGATACCCTCCTGGCCCCATAATATGATTGTACTCCTTCTTAGCCGCATTTTCCTTATTTTTTTCGATATTTGAATGAACTGCTCCGATTTCTTTTGCTTCACAAATTCTGGCCAATTATGTTTCAGTTTCTCATATTGCCCTTTGAAATCCGGAGTCTTGTTCTACTTGACAAAGTCATGGGCTAGATTTTGCTTGAATTTCCGGAATGCGTCGGCCATCTTATGAAGAGCGAACTGTTTGACTAGCCTCCTCCTCTCCTTGTTTTCCTCAATCTTGTTACCCTCCTCATCGAATTTTTTGTATTCCGGAGGTAGAACGAAATGTTCCATAAGCTTCTTGAAGCAATCTTTTTTTGTTCTCTTATCGACAAAAGTGAAACCAGCAATTCGTGCCTTCGTTGGCTTATTCCACTCCTGGACGGTGATCGAGACGTTGTCTCTAACAACGGCTCCGCATTGGCTGACAAACTTGGTGGCGTTCTTGCGGGGCTCCAGCGGCCTGCCGGTTGCACTATCGACAACCTCGATGGTGCATGTTTCTCCTTGTTTCATCGTCTTGGTTGCGCCACGCTTTGACGACGTACTCGATTGTTTCGAAGATCCGGCCGAGGGCTAAAATAAGAAAGAGAGTCGCGCGCGTTAGTACACACATATTTATTCAAATCAGTTAGTTTGTATCACCAGAGGCTCAATGTATATATATACCTCGGCGCCGGAGGTGGTTGCTACTTCCATTTGAAGATCGTCGTTTATCGACGTTTGTTCGGCATCATCTTGCTGACGGCGCCCTTCATCTTCACCGTCAAGGTTTAGATAAGAAGAGATATCATCTTCTTCTTGTCCGGTCGGCACATATAGAATATCGCCGTTATGATGCCGAACATATGTGCTTCACCGTCCGGATCATAGTTGTCCATAATCGGATCAGCTCTATCGTCCGCCATTATGTCAGTCCTGAAAACATGTAGTAAAAACAAATTAATTAAGTGAAGAAGGGGGGCGGTGGCGGTGGCGGTGGCGAAAGGGCGGTCGCAAAAGGAGGGGGCGAGGAAGGGGTGGGAGAGGGTGTCGCGGTAGAGCGCGAGACGGGGCGGCAGACGACGGCGTCACGGAGAGGGAGGCGAGGACAACACACATGTATAACCCTCGCCGCCCCCTCTCGATCCAAAAAAAAATACCGCGGAGTTTTACTTTTTTTGTTGTTAATTATCAAGTTTTATATACGTTTTTTTTGGTTAATTATCAAATTTTACGGTTTTTTTGTTAATTATCAAGTTTTAAGTTATTTTACCGTTTTTGTTAAACTAATTAACTAGTTAAAATTAAAAAGAACAAAAAAAAGAAAAAAAAAGAAAAAATTCCGGTGGCCTTTTTTCTTCCTTTTTTTTTGTTTTTCATCTGTTTTCCTTTTTCCTTTTTCTTCTTCCTTTTTCCTTTTTCCTTTTTCCTTTTTTCCTTTTTCTTCTTCTTCCTTTTCCCTTTTTCTTTCTTCTTCTTCTTCCTTTTTCTTCTTCTTTCTTCTTCTTCTGCCGGCGCGCAAAGGACGGCAGGCAGGGCCAGCGGGCGGCGGGCGGCAGGGCGTCGGGCGGCGGGCGGCGGGCGGCGGGCGGCGGGCAAGGGCGCAGGGCACGGGCGGCGGGCAAGGGCAGGCACGGGCGGAGGCGGCGCTCACTGGGGACGGGGGCGGCGGCGCGCAGGGCTTCGGCGTCGGGGCAGGGCTTCGGCGTCGGCGTCGGGGCAGCGCTTCGGCGTCGAGAGAGAGGAGAATGGGAAGTGGCAAAACTGCTAAGTGCAGTATTTATAGACGCACCTTTAGTCGCGGTTGGGGAGGCGGACCGGCGGCGATACAGGTAGCGGTCGGAGAAGCTGAGGGCACGGGTGAGCTGAGGAGGTCGTCGCGCGACGGTGGGTGCTCGGGATGGTCGCCGTGGATGACGGAGTCGGCGACAGCGTGGTCACCCGAACGGCGGCGAGGAAGACGATGACGAACTCGATGTTTAACCACGAAAACGTGTGGCAAACGATGGCATGAGCTTCATGCTGACGACAGAAGAATAATGAAAGCAAAAGGGGGTTGAGGGGTGGCCGGTATCGCCCGGTTCGTCGGTGTCCCTAGGCGTCGACTCCGAGCCCGAACTCGATCTTACCAGGGGCTGGTGATGGGGCTTTTGACAATATGGATCGATTGGGTGATGGTGAAGTCGAGTAGAGAGAGAGAGAGAGAGAGAGAGAGAGAGAGAGAGAGAGAGAGAGAGAGAGAGAGAGAGAGAGAGAGGGGGGGGGGTGTTGTCTAGGAGCTTGCTACGGCTGTGGAGGTGATGGGTGTCGTCGACCTGTGGTGCGCTAGGTGGCAATACAAGGCTGAGGGAGAGAGAGAAACAGATAGAAGATCTGTTGTACAAAATGTTAGGGCAAGTCCATTTGGACGTTTTAGGAATTAAATTGAGTTCTAGAATTTTCTATAGATTATGTTCATTGGAGCAGATTATGAGTTTGTTTCACACAAGTTTCAAAACAAGTTCCCGCATGAAGTGGAAAAGTAGAAGAATTTCATGTCAAACGGATTAACTAGATGCTCTGGTTTTGTATGGTGTATATTTGACAACATTGACACCTTCATGATTATTTGGGAATAGTTGGAGAAAATTCCCTGTGTAAAAGTTTCAGTCCCTAGAAATGGGCAGGACTGACAATTGTATATCTAGAAAGATTTTTGAAAACGGCCATCGGTTGAAACTCCTATATATGGAGAAAATACGTATCTTGGGTCTCTCTAAATTTTCTCAAATATTTTTGAAACATGAAAATATTTTTCCCTATTAAAGACCATTTCCGGCCTTAAGAAAAAGTCTTTAAATAAAATACTTTTATACCTTTAAAAATAATATTTTTGTGGTTTCGGATGTCCTATAACTAATAGGATCAATACGTACCTTCTCAAAGTTTTTGTTCACTCAAATTAGTGACCAGTCATGACCCAAGGGTTATTGAAAACAAAATTTTGGAAAATAGTTTGGGCCAAAATATTTTGTCAGATAAATATTTTAGTACCTACACCAATGTCATGATCAGTGGTAGAAAGTTGGAATTTGGTACTAGAGTGCAATGATCATAGTATCTTTTTCCTAAGGATTAGGGCACTTCAAACAAGCAAAAGATCCAACTCAAATTCAACAAGAGAAAAGATAATTTTCAAACAAGAAGCAAAATTCCAATTCAGACACAATTAAGGATCCAAACAACACTATTAGCTCTAGTTTTCCACGAGGAAAAATTTCAAGGTGTTACGCCTGGCCCACCAAAAATCCCTGTTCCGTCGCGCCCGAGGCTAGCTGCCCGCATTCATATCGGCCCAGAGTAGATGTGACGGCTCACTGGAACCAACATTGAAGCGGCTCGCCGGTGGAGAGCGCCGCCTACTGCTCGCCCCTGTGCATGTATTCTGTCTGCATTAAGCAGGCGGGTGTGCCGAGGAACCTACTCTGGTGCCCCAAGTGGCACATGTTCATCCGGCACCGACCGGCATTAAGCACCTCTCCAGCTGGCTACTCACATCCTCCCACTATATAAGCATGTCCAGGCGTCGGCCAAGAACTACAACCCACCTTCGCTCTATTCCATCTCCTCCTTATACAACACCTGCCATGGCCTCGGCAAATAGAAGGAGTTCTCCAGCATTACAGTTGCGTGGATCGTCCGGTGAGCCAGTCAGATACAGTTTGGCATGCCAACACCATCGCCATTGTCACCCCTCCTGGCTCATCCAGGATGGACAACGCCGTCTCCCGGTAAATTTGCCGCTTGCAATGGCGGCAACTCATCAGGCAGGTGGGGAAAGAAGCCATGTCGGCGAAGGTTGGCACGTCTGTGGCAACTGCAGACAGTGAGGAAAAGTAGATCATGGGAGACCACTATAGCTTGGCTCACAGGAAAGCCACCGCGTCGCTAGGTTACACAATCGGTGTCTTGCCCGGTGAGCGCAGGCGTTAGACCACGTCGGTTGTCTTCCCCTGCCCAATACCAACTCTAATTGTGCTTCATGGAGGCCGAGGGAGGCTAGTCTTCCCCTCTCACTGAAACATATCCCTCTAGGGCTCCCGACACTCCGATGAGTGGGTTGCCCGACATGAGGAAGACATGTCGTGGGAATGGAGATCTGTCGCGGCCGGCCATAGACTAGTTTTGTCGTAGCCTGGTATAATTTAGTTAAAATATGCCCAAAATGTGAATGTTTTTTTTTGAATATTTAAAATGTGAATGTTTTCGTCCAGTTTGAATGAAAATCATCAGCTTTGCATGTAACCGTGTAAATATTTCATCGGCCTTGTACGTTCTGCTGCTTTTGAATCAGATGCAGTGGATAGCTCGATGTGCATGCGTGTGTAAAAGGTAACATTTTTTGAGGGAGTGTAAAAGGTAACTTCTGTGGTCAACACACCCTATCATATTACTCCCTCCGTTCCATAATGTAGTGCGCCCGCATTTCCCAAGATCTAAATTTGATCATACAATTAATCAACGAGACCAATTGTGACGAGAGCAAAAATTATACTGCTAAATTCATATCAAAAATACGAATTCAGTGCTATAATTTTTCTCAGTATAATTTTTCTCTCGCCGCAGTTGGTCTCGTTGGTTAAATTTATGGTCAAAGTTAGATCTCAAAAAACGGTGGCGTACTACATTGTGGAATGGTGATTTTTCTTTTGAGAATATCAAATCCTGCGTGATGCGTCTTCCAAAACAGACGGGACCTCCTATTGGGCGCATAATGCTCTGCGAATGAGGCGAGTGTGCACCCCCCCACTGTCGGTGTCAAAACCGGTCGATCTCGGGTAGGGGGTCCCAAACTGTGCATCTGAGGATCAAAGGTAACTCGAGACGGGGGACACGATGTTTACACAGGTTCGGGCCATCTTAATGGAGGTAATACCCTACTTCCTGCTTGATTGACTTTGATGAGTATAGGGGTTACAAGAGTTGATCTACCTCGAGATCGTAATGGCTAAACCCTAGATGTCTAGCCTATGTGAATTCTGATAGCCTCTACGGACTAAACCCTCCGGTTTAAATAGACACTGGAGGGGGCTAGGGTTATACAGAGGAAGGAAACTACACATCCGGACACCAATCTTGGCATTCACGCAAAGGAGAGTCATATCCGGACACGGAGAAATGTCTTCTACCTTGTATCTTCACGGCCCATCAGTCCGGCCCACGCTACATAGCCCGGGTACCTAAGGACCCCTTAATATAGGACTCCCTCACCCGTTACCCTACGCCCCCATCTGGGCCGATCAATGTGCGGGACGGGACGCCTCCTTTTCTTTTTCCTTATTTTCATTTTGTTTTTTTATTTTTTTAATAAAACTGGATATGAAAAAGTTCTATATTTCAGAAAAAGGTGCTAAATTTGAATAAAATAATCATGAAATCAAAACTATTCATGATTTCAAAAATGTGTTCGGGAATTTAAAAAATGTTCACGGTTTAAGAGGATGTTCATGAATTTGCCAAAAAAAGGTTCATGAATTTAGAAAATGTTCATTCCAAAAAATGTTCACGAATTGGAAAAATGTTCAGGAGTTTGTAAAAGTTGATCACGAATTTAATAAATGTTCCTGATTTCAGAAACATTGGTAATGAATTAAAAAATGTTCATGATTTCAAAAAATGGCCGCAAATTCGAAAACATGTTCATGTTTTAAGAGAATGTTAACAAATTTCTACAAAATGTTCAAGCATTTTAAAAAAATCATGATTTCGAAAAATAATCATGAGTTTAAAAGCATTCACGGTTTCAAAAAAATGTTCATGATTTAATAGAATGTTCATGAATTTGTAAAAAAGCACGATTTTGAAAAAAATATTGCATTTCAAAAATGTTCTTCATTTTATAAAAGGTCCATGATTTGAAAAAATATTAACGAATTTAAAAGATTTTTGCAAATTGAGAAGAAAAAAAAATGAAAACAGAAAAAACTGAAAAGCAAAGAAATAAAAAAGGAATAAAAAAAGGAAAAGAAAGGAAACCCCAATAGAGAAAAAAATAAAATAAAAACAGAAAACCCCAGTTCACGGAAGGTTCTGAACCTTCCCACAAACCCGTTGTGGGTGAAACCCTGAAATAGGCCGGCCTATAGAAACAGCAGTGTGCGAGGGGGTACGCACTACGTCGCTTGCCACCGACCTACGCTTGCTAAATGTGCCAGTGTGACTAGTGGGCCTGAAAGTTCAAGCTTGACCTCTAAAGAAAGCAAAGCAGACAAATTTACTTGGTTTTTGCTAAAAAAAGATTTACCCCCTGTTTTCCGTCTCTGCAATTTTCAAAATCTCGCCATGAAGCAATGCAAAAGTGTGTGGGTTAGTAAAATGTTTTCGGTCTGAAAAAATTCCGGTGATGTTCGAGGCAGGGCGGTTATTGGCAGCTCCGTCGGTCGGGGGCTGCTGGTCAGGACAAATCTGAGGCTGTTGGTCGGTCACATGGGTTGCCTGGATGAAGGGCGAATGCCCTGGCAATGTTTGTGGGCGGAGCGCGTGTCTTGGGGGCAAGGAGGCAGCCATGGCCGCGTGGGTGGCATGCTGGTTGATGTTTAGCGTAGCGTGTCGGTGGTGCAACAGGGACTCTAGGGTCTGGCGGTACCCTGGTTTGGCAGAGGGGTGTGTGCATCAGAGTGCATAACTTGCCCTGTTTTCCAAGCCAATGAGGACGGTGGCCACATCCGTCGTTTCCTTCATGAAGGCTCTGTTGCGGTTGTTTCCTCCCCTTCATGTTGCTTCGGGTGAGAACTTGATCTTTGGGATTGGGCGATGGTGCCACTCCAGTGTTATGCCCTTCTTAAAGGATCCACCTTGGAGTCCATGCTATGTCATTGTCCAACTTCACTAATTTGCGATGGCTAGCTCACGGGAGGTCTCCGTCGGCTCAAGCAGTTCATTTTGGCTCATCTTTGCTTGCTGGTCGAGTGGGCAGTGTTGCGGTGCATCAGCATCCTTGTATCTTGCCTTGGGTGTATGTGTTGGTGGTGTGTCGTTTGTGGGTGCTTGTGCCTCTGGTCTTTGCTTTATATATATAAACCAGGGCGAATGCCTTTTTGGTATATTACAATTACATGATTTTGGACTGTGACAAACCTTTGAACCTACATCATAGTTCGTGGCAATGTCGAACTGGAAGAAAGAAAAAATGCCTAACTGAACAAAGGAGAAAGAGGAAGAAAGTAAGGTCATCTAGATCACCAAACGAACCTTATCATATGGTCATGGACACGCTCGGACAATGTGCGTGGACAGCCCGTTCATCGAACAGTGTCTATCAAATTCGAACTATGGGCTATGATATATACTGGGCAATGCAGACCTAGAGCAGAAAAAATGAGTAATAGACATGGGTTGTGGAGAGACGTGTTCAAAATAAAAGTAGATTGGGCCTACGTTCGTGCTTCATGAGAGCTTGGGAGCAACTAATTGGGGGTTACCCTTGGCTGGGTGTTCGGATGGGCAGTTTCTAGTGTTGCCATGTGTCACATTAGAGAGACCAACTAGTTAACGAGCGCTCCTTCGCGAGCCTCGTAACGATCAACGTCACTTGGCGCGCTCTCAGCCATTTGCCACGTGTCGCGCTCTGGACGCTCCCTCGGTGTTTTTTTTTCTGCATGGTTTTTTGCCTTTTTAGACTGTTTTTTCCGGGGTTTTTCGACGTTTTGGGTTTCCCCCGGTCTTTCTTAGCTTTTTGATAAAAAAATTCGGAAACAAAAAAAATTGCGCGAAAAAACCACGTTTTTCTTTCTTTCATGAAAGTCACGGTTTTTCTTCCGCGAGAGGCATGGTTGTGCTTTAACGAGAGTCACGGCGGTGCCTCTCGGAAACGGAAAAAAATTGTGTTTTCTATATTTTTTTCTTTCGCGAGAGTCAATGTTTTGCTTCTGCGAGAGGCACGGTTGTGCTTTGGCGAGAGACACGGCCGTGCCTCTCGAAAAGGGAAAAACAAAACGTGTTTTTTGTATTTTTTTTCGCGAGAGTCACGGTTTTGCTTCCGTGAGAGGCACGGTTGTGCTTTCGCGAGAGTCACGGCCGTGCCTCTTGGAAAGGGAAAAAATACGCGTTTTCTGTTTTTTTCTTTCGCGAGAGTCACGGTTTTGCTTTTGCGAGAGGCACGGTTGTGCTTTCGTGAGAGTCATGGCCGTGCCTCTCGGAAACAAAAAAAAACTCGTTTTTTTTCCTTCCACGAGAGTCACGGTTTTACTTCCATGAAAGGCACGATTGTGATTTTGCGAGAGGCACGGGCAGGCCTCTTTCGGAAAAGGAAAAAACCGTGCTCC
The DNA here is from genome assembly GCA_032464435.1 of Aegilops umbellulata. NCBI lineage: Eukaryota > Viridiplantae > Streptophyta > Magnoliopsida > Poales > Poaceae > Aegilops > Aegilops umbellulata. The sequence goes on along the minus strand of CP136059.1, from coordinate 383,315,702 downwards.
CGGTTCGGTTTTTTCGCTCGGTTTTTTTCATGAAAAAAAAAGTTTGTTAAAACCTACTCCCTCTGTCCATGAATAAGTGTACTTCTATCTTTTGTCTTAAGTCAAAGTTTTAAAACTTTGACCAACTTTATGGATAAAAGTAGCAGCATTTATGGCACTAAATTAGTATCACTAGATCCGTTTTGAATTGTACTTTCATAATATATCAATTTTATGTCATATATGTTACTACTGTTTTGTATATAGTTGGTCAAAATTTTAAAACTTTGACTTAGGACAAAGGATAGAAGTACACTTATTCGCGGACGGAGGGAGTATCAACATGGGATCTAGTTTTGAGGATCTCGACGCGAGGAATCCAATGATGAAAACGGTTCGAGATTTTGGATGCACGATTTAAGAGATAAAACGTTTTGAATAAACGAATCTATGAAAAAAAGGAAAACTCCCAGGTTGCGACAAGTGGCGCGCTGCATGTGCGCCACTTGTGGCGACCTGGAAAAGTGGAGTGTTCTTTGCAACAAGTACTCCTTATTAGTGATTTCGCGCATTAGAGGCTTTCCCTGCGCAACTGTTATCACACCGGAGGGGTACCTTTTTTCTTGTTCTTTTCCCTTTTTGGGTTTTTTTTACGTTTCCTTTCTTTGTATGTTGGGCCTCGGGTCACATGGGAGCACACCTACTCCTTTCGTTTCTAAATGATGTCAATAAAGACTACATACGGATGTATATAGGCATATTTTAGAGTATAAATTCACTAATTTTGTCCTGTATGTAGTTCACATTGAAATATCTAAAAAGACTTACATTTAGAAGCGAAAGAGAGTATGCTTCTTCCTAAAAAAAATACAAAGATAGCAGATTCAGAGTGCTACAGACAGTTAAACATAGTCTATTGTACGGGGTGTTTTTACCTCTGGCTATAGTTGAGGTGGAGTGTTGTTACAGACAACCGTTGTCTAGCTAGCGACTGTCGTTGCAATGAGCATCTCCAACAGCCGCGCTAAACTAGCGCCGCGCCGCAAATTAGGCCGTTTTAGCGCGCGCGCAACGCGGCCGGTCGCTCCAGCAGGCGCGCAAAAACGACACGCGCGCTATAACGGGTTGGGCGCGCGGTCGAAAACACTTAGCCGCGCGGTGTATTTCGGCCGCCGGCTGCAGCGCGCGGCACACTCCAGTGCTCGCGCCCGCACTTCCTCTCCCACTTCCACCCCCCGTCTGGTCACGCCGCCGCCGCCGCCCGCGCCCAGGCTTCCCCGGCCTATCCCCGCGCGCCCGCGCTTCCGTCCCATCCCCTCCTAGTCCCGCCGGCCCTCGCGCGCCTCCGTCGTCCGAGGAACAACGCCCGAGCGCTCGCTGCCGCGCCGCACCCGTAAGGTGTTTGACAAAACGCCTACAAGGTATGTATTGCTCAAACTTCATGAATTTGATGCATGTTTTGAATTGTAGTTTTTATAGTATAGTATTGAACATTGTAGATGAGTTCGTCGTATGATTCTTCCGAAGAAGAATTTGATATGGAAGAAGAGGAAGATCTTGCAATGATCCTAGCTATGCATATAAAAAAACCGAAGCACGGTGGTTCGGTTATGGGTCGGCAGAAAATTTGGAGGGATAGGATCGATGCCCACAACAAATTGATCAGGCATTATTTTGCGGATAATCCCATATACCCCTGGTCGTATTTTCGTCGCCGGTTTAGGATGAGCACCGAGTTGTTCAAGCGCATTGCAGAGAAACTAGCGAGCCATGACCGTTTTTTTTCAACAAAGGAGGAATGCCACCGGAGAGCTCGGGCATAGCACCTTTCAGAAGGTGATAGCCGCTTTGCGTATGTTGCCATACGGTATACCGGCTGATCTTGTTGATGATCACTTGGCTATGGGTGAGAGCCAAGCCATCATGTGTGTCAAGCGCTTTGCAGTGGGAATTGTGCAAGTGTTTGGCGAGGAGGATTTGAGATCTCCCAATGCTGAAGACGTCGCAAGGCTATTGGCGATGAACAAAGCTCGCGGTTTTCCTGGCATGCTTGGCTCAATAGATTGCATGCATTGGAGTTGGAAGAATTGTCCAAAGGCAAGGCATGGGCAATTCCACGGCCAAAAAAAGGGCTCCACTATAATCCTTGAAGCGGTGGCCGATCAGGAGACTTGGATTTGGCATGCATTCTTTGGAATGCCTGGATCTTTGAATGACATCAAAGTTGTCAACCGGTCACCACTGATGAATAAGATTGCAAAGGGTGAGTTGCCACCGGTGCAGTTTGTAGCAAATGGCTGTACGTACAACTATGGCTCACTGGTGGAAAAAGGGCCTTTGGTCGCGGTTCGCAACTGCCATTAGTCGCGGTTGCGCAACCGCGACCAAACAGGCGGGACTAAAGCCCCCCCCCCTTTAGTCGCGGTTGCTTAAGAACCGCGACTAAAGGCCCGTCCACGTGGGCGCCAGGCGGCCGTCGGGGTGGAGGACCTTTAGTCGCGGTTCTTCTGGCCAACCGCGACTAAAGGCCGCCGCAAGTTTAGGGTTTTAGCCCCCCCCCAAACCTGCCCCCCCTAAACCTGTTTTCTGTTTAATTTGTATTGTTTTATTTCTTTTATGCTTTATTTTAATTTTGAAGGAGTTTCACATATTCTACGCTACTACATACATGCATATGAATGTACAATTTCAAACAAATTTGAAATTAGAACCAAAAAGAATTCAAGAGGAATATACAATATATATTCAATATCATCGGATGACCATATACAATTTTGAACAATTTTCCATACATAATTTAATGCATATAAAGTTCTACGTCCTCGTAATGGTGTTCTCCTTTAGGATGGAGGACTTCCCTGCTGAACCATCCAGCTAGTTCCTCTTGAAGTGGTCGGAAGCGAGCTTCTGGACTAAGCATCATCCGGAGGTTATTCCTCTGAGCATTGGTATCACTCGGAACCCGCTCAGAGGTGTATCTCCGGATCATCTCACAGACATAGTATCCACATAGATTGGTCCCCGCTGGCTGAATATCCCCACCATTCTTAGCCTTTGACTTTTTGATTTCTAGCTCTTTTTTGAATTCACCGACCTTTGTATCTACGAACCGTCTCCAAACCCTACGAGGCAAAGAAAATTAAATGAACAAGAGAGTTATTAGTTACTTGATATTAGGAAATGAACGAAATAGGCCGATCGATATAGAGCGCAAATGAATGAAAATAATTACTTCTGCAGCATTCTTCTCATGCCGCCCCAAAGCTTTGGATCCATATTCAGAGAGTCGTGGACGAGACATTCTGAGGTGTCAACTTTAATTACTAGCAGAATCCAGTGGAACCTGCAGACACATACATGCACAGTACGTCATGCACAACTCATCGATTAGCCGGCCACATACCATGCATGGAGTAAACAAAAGAGAATGTGCTCAAGACAGAAACACTCACCCAAAATGGTAAGGAAATAGAATATCACTTTTGAGTTCCTGCTTTGTAAGAAACTGCCACAGGTCTGCCTCCATGTCGGTGGGGTGATGCTGCAACACATATCCATTAACGATGTGTGGGTCAATGAACCCAACATCATGGATGTTCCTTACTCTGCATTCCTTAATCTTCATTCTGCATGTATAATAGCGGACACAACAATATAGTTAGGACATATATATAGTGCAGGCAATATGAACGAGATGGGGTAGAAATAAATCACTTACAGAACGTAGCAACTGATGATAGATTTGTCGAGCTCGCGCAGATTGAAAAGCTGGAACAATTCACTCAGATGAATTTGTACATAGTAATGTTTGAAGTGATGCTCATATCTAACTTCCGCATAAATATATTCTTTGGCGTTTTTATTTTTTATGTAACCCTTGTACCATTTCAGCAGACCTTTCATTTGTGGAGGTAGATCCTCTTCCTGCGCAGGCTCGACGAGAGGCCCATTCTTCACATATGTAATTACTACCTCCTTCACTGGCGCCTCATCAAGGCCTAACAGTTCACGAAGAGTAATACCTAAGTTGGCCGCTTGTTCTCTGGCACTCGTTACAGTCAATCCAAGTGCTGCCGCAGCTGCTATGATATCGGGGTCATCCGGACCGGCGGCTTTCACTATAAGCGGGGCAATCGATTGTTTACTTTGTTCCCCGAGCTGGGCAACTCGTTTCCCGCTTTTTTTACTTTCTAATTCCGTTTTCTCGGCCTCCTCCAAGGCTTTGTTCTCCTGGTTCTCCGCCCGCTCTTTCTTCTCCTTCAACATGAGTGCTTGCCTACGAAGTTCACGTGCATAGTCGTCAGGCAGATTCTTCGCGGCTTGGGACGGTGTGCTCAAAAATGACTTAGCTCACTTCTTTTGCTCATCAGAAAATACTGGCTTGGGCTCGGGCTCTCTTTTCTTCTTGCAGTCCGCCTTCCATTTCTCATAATCAGCAGCCGCGGCCGCGGCAGTTTCCTCGGCACTACGTTCCCAAGGCCTTGTGGGGAGAGGCTTCAGTGATGGCTCCGGTACCTTTGTGGTCTTAGGTACATAAGGGTCCGGGTTAATAATCCAGGACTGCTTCTGCTTCTTTGCCGGAGGTGGATTGGGGGGCGGCGTCTGATCACCCGCCGGACGAGGACTGGGGGGCGGCGTCTGATCACCCGCCGGACGTTGTGGACTGGGAGGCGTCGGCTGACGTAACGGAGGTGTAGGTGAACCGCCACCACCACCACCACCACCACCGCCACCGCCACCACCACCATCGTAGGGGGGTGGACTTGTTGTCCTTGGCGCCTCGCCTGGAAACTTGATAAACTTCTTTTGCCATAGAATGAAATGGCGCTTGACATTTCCAAGTCTTTTCTCCCCTTCAGGTGTAGCAATGTCAATCTCCAGGTCCTCAAACCCTTGGACTATGTCCTCCACCGTGACACGAGCATAGCCATCTTGAATGGGGTTGTTGTGGTGGAGTGCTCCAGGTAAACATGGTAAAGCACTGCCGATGGCTACCTTCATGGACATGTTCCCGATAGGATAATACAGATGACATTCTTTCATCTCCTTTATATCGTCCACGGGGTAGCGAGGAGGCTCCGGTGCAGTAATTTCGACCACCAGAGGCTCCGGTGCAGTAATTTCGATCGTCGGTGCATCTGCACCAGCCGGTGGGGCCTCCGTGGAAGCCACGCTGCTTCTCCGCTGCTGGCTTCCGAGATCCGCTGGATGATCTTCATGCTGCGCCCGAGCTGCATCTCTTTCGGCTACTAGTACACTCACGGTTTTCTTCATCACATCCATTTCCGATGCCAACCGCGCCACAACATCTGCTTCCCGATCCATCTTTCTCTTACGGCTTCTGTAACCGTACGGGTCATCGTTCTGGGGGAACCCTATTTTCCACGGAATGTGCCCCATGCCTCGTACATGTCCTCCGTGTTCAGGATTCCCGAGGGCTTTTGTCAGTGCGTCGTTCTCTCTGTTGAACTTGATCTTCCCCTCTTGAGCATCCCTCATTGCGTCAATAAGGGCTTGGGTGGGTTTAATTATTTTGCCCTGGTAAACACACTCCCCTGTCTCCGGGTTCAGCGTTCCCCCATGCCCGTACCACTAGCTTTTGGCCCTTGGGTCCCATCCCTCCGTACCTGGACGGATTCCTCGCGCCCTCAGCTCGTTCTCCATCTTCTCCAACCTAGGCTGCGATACCCTCCTGGCCCCATAATATGATTGTACTCCTTCTTAGCCGCATTTTCCTTATTTTTTTCGATATTTGAATGAACTGCTCCGATTTCTTTTGCTTCACAAATTCTGGCCAATTATGTTTCAGTTTCTCATATTGCCCTTTGAAATCCGGAGTCTTGTTCTACTTGACAAAGTCATGGGCTAGATTTTGCTTGAATTTCCGGAATGCGTCGGCCATCTTATGAAGAGCGAACTGTTTGACTAGCCTCCTCCTCTCCTTGTTTTCCTCAATCTTGTTACCCTCCTCATCGAATTTTTTGTATTCCGGAGGTAGAACGAAATGTTCCATAAGCTTCTTGAAGCAATCTTTTTTTGTTCTCTTATCGACAAAAGTGAAACCAGCAATTCGTGCCTTCGTTGGCTTATTCCACTCCTGGACGGTGATCGAGACGTTGTCTCTAACAACGGCTCCGCATTGGCTGACAAACTTGGTGGCGTTCTTGCGGGGCTCCAGCGGCCTGCCGGTTGCACTATCGACAACCTCGATGGTGCATGTTTCTCCTTGTTTCATCGTCTTGGTTGCGCCACGCTTTGACGACGTACTCGATTGTTTCGAAGATCCGGCCGAGGGCTAAAATAAGAAAGAGAGTCGCGCGCGTTAGTACACACATATTTATTCAAATCAGTTAGTTTGTATCACCAGAGGCTCAATGTATATATATACCTCGGCGCCGGAGGTGGTTGCTACTTCCATTTGAAGATCGTCGTTTATCGACGTTTGTTCGGCATCATCTTGCTGACGGCGCCCTTCATCTTCACCGTCAAGGTTTAGATAAGAAGAGATATCATCTTCTTCTTGTCCGGTCGGCACATATAGAATATCGCCGTTATGATGCCGAACATATGTGCTTCACCGTCCGGATCATAGTTGTCCATAATCGGATCAGCTCTATCGTCCGCCATTATGTCAGTCCTGAAAACATGTAGTAAAAACAAATTAATTAAGTGAAGAAGGGGGGCGGTGGCGGTGGCGGTGGCGAAAGGGCGGTCGCAAAAGGAGGGGGCGAGGAAGGGGTGGGAGAGGGTGTCGCGGTAGAGCGCGAGACGGGGCGGCAGACGACGGCGTCACGGAGAGGGAGGCGAGGACAACACACATGTATAACCCTCGCCGCCCCCTCTCGATCCAAAAAAAAATACCGCGGAGTTTTACTTTTTTTGTTGTTAATTATCAAGTTTTATATACGTTTTTTTTGGTTAATTATCAAATTTTACGGTTTTTTTGTTAATTATCAAGTTTTAAGTTATTTTACCGTTTTTGTTAAACTAATTAACTAGTTAAAATTAAAAAGAACAAAAAAAAGAAAAAAAAAGAAAAAATTCCGGTGGCCTTTTTTCTTCCTTTTTTTTTGTTTTTCATCTGTTTTCCTTTTTCCTTTTTCTTCTTCCTTTTTCCTTTTTCCTTTTTCCTTTTTTCCTTTTTCTTCTTCTTCCTTTTCCCTTTTTCTTTCTTCTTCTTCTTCCTTTTTCTTCTTCTTTCTTCTTCTTCTGCCGGCGCGCAAAGGACGGCAGGCAGGGCCAGCGGGCGGCGGGCGGCAGGGCGTCGGGCGGCGGGCGGCGGGCGGCGGGCGGCGGGCAAGGGCGCAGGGCACGGGCGGCGGGCAAGGGCAGGCACGGGCGGAGGCGGCGCTCACTGGGGACGGGGGCGGCGGCGCGCAGGGCTTCGGCGTCGGGGCAGGGCTTCGGCGTCGGCGTCGGGGCAGCGCTTCGGCGTCGAGAGAGAGGAGAATGGGAAGTGGCAAAACTGCTAAGTGCAGTATTTATAGACGCACCTTTAGTCGCGGTTGGGGAGGCGGACCGCGACTAAAGGTACCCTTTAGTCGCGGTCCGCCTCCCCAACCGGGACTAAAGGGTTTTGCCGCCGCTTTCGTTCCCGCGCCTTTAGTCGCGGTCCGCCTCCCCAACCGCGACTAAAGGGTCTGTGCTGGTACTGGCGCGGTGCGGTGGAATGTTTAGTCCCACCTCGCTAGCCGAGAGGCTTCGACAGTGGTTTATAAGCGCGGCTGCGCTCACCACTTCGAGCTCCTCTCAAATGCAGGCTTACGGGTCTATTCTGTTACTATGAGCCTGTGGGCCTACTGGGCCTTCTGCGGGCCTAAATCCTGACCCATTAATGGGTTTCTAGTATTATTCAGGCCGTGGTGGCCCAGTAGGTGGCATATTTTTTATTTTTTGCTTGTTTTTTGTTTTCATTTTTGCTTTATTTATTTTGTTTTGTTTCTACTTACACCAAAAAACTTATTTATTTTATTTTATTTTGTTTCTAATTACTTATTTATTTTACTTTATGATAATTATTTTTGCTATTAAAGTTTCTAATTACTTATTTATTTATGTTATTAAAATCTTAAAAATACAATTATATATCAAAAAAATCAGAAAATAAAACTAATTCATTTTAAATTCTTGTTTGTTTTTCCTTTTTCCTTTTTCCTTTTTTCTTATGTTTTTCTTCTGTTTGTTTTTTTCTTATGTTTTTCGTCTGTTTATTTTTTTCTTCTGTTTTTCCTTTTTTCTTCTGTTTGTTTTTTCTTCTGTTTTTCCTTTTTTCTTCTGTTTTTTTCCTTTTTCCTTCTTTCTTCTTCTTCCTTTTTCCTTTTAAAATCAGAAAAATAAAACTAATTCATTTTAAAATCTTAAAAATACAATTATATATCAAAAAAATCAGAAAAATAAAACAAATCCCTTGAAGGTTTGACAAAAGGTTTGATACATCATTCAGTTCATCGACCAAATACAAAGTTTGGTACAATAAATTATTACACATCAATTCTTCCCTTATGTCCCTGCTTGCTTACGATTGTGCCGTATCCATGGAGCATCCTCATCATTTAACTTAATGCTTGGGTCGGTGTTCACTTTGAAGGGCGGAATTTCAGCAAACATATTATAATCTTCTGACATGTCTGTCTTGTCCTCCACTCCCACGATGTTTCTTTCCCTGAAAGAACAATGTGGCGCTTTGGATCATCGCATGATGTACTGATCGTTTTCTTATCTTTCCGTTTCCTCGGTTTGCTACTCATGTCCTTCACATAGAAAACCTGAGCGACATCTTTCGCTAGGACGAATGGTTCGTCAAGGTAACCAAGATTGTTGAAATCCACCATTGTCATTCCGTATTGCTGGTCCACCTTTACCTCACCTCCTGTTAGCTTGAACCATTTGCACCGGAACAAAGGGACCTTAAAGGAGGGTCCATAGTCAAGTTCCCATATCTCCTCTATGTAACCATAATATGTGACCTTTTGCCCATTCTCGGTTGCTGCATCAAAGCGGACACCACTGTTTTGGTTGGTGCTCTTTTTATCTTGGGCGATCGTGTAAAATGTATTCCCATTTATCTCGTACCCTTGGAAAGTCGTTATAGTCGAAGATGGTGTCTTGGCCAACATGTACAGCTGATCTACAACATCATTGTCATTCATTAAATGTTTTCTCAACCAACTGCCGAAAGTCTCCATGTGGGCCTTCCTAATCCAGGATTCAGGCTTCCCCGGGTTGTCCGAGCGTAAAATATTCTTGTGTTTCTCAAAGTACGGAGCCACCAAGCTGGAATTGGTCAGTACAGTGTGGTGTGCTTCAGTCAGAGAATGGCCGTCCATACATATCGTTGATTTCCTTCCGATCGTGCCTTTTCCACTTAGTCTCCCCTCGTGCCGCGATCGAGGAAGACCAATCGGCTTAAGGTCAGGAACAAAGTCAACACAAAACTCAATTACCTCCTCATTTCCATAGCCCTTGGCGATGCTTCCTTCTGGCCTAGCACGGTTACGAACATATTTCTTTAATACTCCCATGAACCTCTCGAAGGGGAACATATTGTGTAGAAATACAGGACCGAGAATGAAAATCTCTTCGACTAGGTGAACCAGGAGGTGCGTCATAATATTGAAGAAGGATGGCGGGAACACCAACTCGAAACTGACAAGACATTGGATCACATCGTTCTGTAACCGTGGTAGAACTTCTGGATTGATTACCTTCTGAGAGATTGCATTGAGGAATGCACATAGCTTCACAATGGCTACTCGAACATTTTCCGGCAGGAGCCCCCTCAAAGCAATCGGAAGCAATTGCGTCATAATCACGTGGCAGTCGTGAGACTTCAGGTTTTGGAACTTTTTCTCTGCCATGTTTATTATTCCCTTTATATTGGACGAGAATCCAGACGGGACCTTCATACTGCTCAGGCATTCAAAAAAGATGACCTTCTCTTCTTTGGTCAGAGCGTAGCTGGCACGACCTTGAAACCATTCCGGATGCCGGTCATCAGGGTCTTTCAAACGTTGCTGGTCCTGCCGTGCTTCCTTTGTATCATTTGTCTTCCCAAACACGCCCAAGAAGCTTAGGAGGTTCACGCAAATATTCTTCGTAACGTGCATCACGTCGATTGCAGAGCGGACTTCTAGGACTTTCCAATATTCTAGCTCCCAGAATATAGATTTCTTCTTCCACATGGCTGCGTGCCCGTCAGCTCCCTTCGGAACTGATTGTCCGCCAGGACCCTTTCCAAAGATGACTTTCAAATCCTTGACCATATCAAATACCTCAGCACCAGTGCGTTCTGCAGGCTTCGGCCGGTGATCTACCTTGCCGTTGTAATGCTTGCCTTTCTTTCTTACTGGATGAATTTTCGGAAGAAATCGACGATGCCCAAGGTACACGTTCTTCTTACAATTTGACAAATGTACACTTTCAGTCTCATGTAAGCAGTGCGTGCATGCATTGTATCCTTTATTTGACAGTCCCGAAAGGTTACTAAGAGCAGGCCAATCGTTGATGGTTACGAAAAGCAACGCTCGTAGGTCAAATTCCTCTTATTTGTGCTCATCCCACACACGGACACCAGGTCTGCCCCACAGCTGTAAAAGTTCATCAACTAATGGCCTTAGGTACACATCGATGTCGTTGCCGGGTTGCTTCGGACCTTGGATGAGCACTGGCATCATAATGAACTTCCGCTTCATGCACAACCAAGGAGGAAGGTTGTAGATGCATAGAGTCACGGGCCAGGTGCTATGGTTGGAGCTCTGCTCGCCAAAAGGATTCATGCCATCTGTACTTAGACCAAATCTTATGTTCCTTGCGTCAGCTGCAAAATCTTTGAACTCTCTGTCGATCTTTCTCCATTGCGTTCCATCTGCGGTGTGTCTCAACTCCCCGTCTGACTTACGGTCCTCTTTGTGCCATCGCAACAACTTGGCATGCTCTTTGTTCCTGAACAGACGTTTGAACCGTGGTATTATAGGAGCATACCACATCACCTTGGCGGGAACCCTCTTCCTGGGTTTCTCGCCCTCAACATCGTCACCAGGGTCATCGCCTCTGATCTTATAACGCAATGCAGTGCATACCGGGCATTCATTCAAATTCTCGTATTCACCGCGGTAGAGGATGCAGTCGTTGATGCATGCATGTATCTTCAGAACCTCTAAACCTAGAGGGCAGACAACCTTCTTTGCTTCGTACGTACTGGCGGGCAACTCGTTATTCTTTGGAAACATATTCTTCAACATTTTCAGCAAGTTTTCAAATGCCGAGTCAGCTACACCTGCCTGTGCCTTCCATTTTAGCAAATCCAGTGTGCAGCCCAGCTTTTTCAGACCATCATCGCATCCGGGGTACAACGACTTTCTGTGATCCTCTAACATGCGATCCAAATTCTCCCTCTCCTTTTCAGTTTCGCGGCGTCTCCGTGCATCAGCAATGGTCCGACCAAGATCATCAACGGTCTCATCACGTGCCTCTTCTTCACCTTCACCTTCCCCTTCACCTTCCCCTTCACCTTCAGCATCCTCCATGAAAGTATCACCGAAATGAGCAAGATAGCTTTCATCGATGAAATCATCCCCTTCTTCATCTTCTTCCATTATAACCCCTCTTTCTCCATGCTTGGTCCAACAATTATAGCTTGGCATGAAACCGTGCCGAAGCAGGTGCAGGTGAACTTCTCTTGAGGAAGAGTAACCCTTCTGATTCTTGCAGTCAACACATGGACAGATAACAAAACCCTTCTGCTTGTTCGCATTAGCCACTACGAGGAAATCTTTCAAACCCGTAGTGAACTCGCGGGAGAGTCGGTTACCGTACATCCATTGCCGATTCATCTGCATTATTATAATATAAAATATATAATTAACCATCATGCATTTGTTAAACTAACTAGCTATAAACAATAGAAATTAAACAATGAACAACACACATGCATATTTTATCAATGACAGACATGCATGAAAGGTTCAAGTTGCTAACCGCGATCGAGGAGGAAAAAATAAATGAGGAACCTCAAGTGTGGCTCCAACACTTCATATCATGTTTGTTTCACGCTCTTGGGGCATTTCATCAAACACCTTATGTGCATAAGAGGAACCAAAAGCAAACCTACACCCCCTTGTGAAGCTTGTGAAGAGAAGTGGCACCAAATGGCTAAGTGAGTGTGCTGAACTGGTATATATAGAGGAGGAGGTTTAGTCGCGGTTGGCCTGGCCAACCGCGACTAAAGGCCTTTGGGCACCTTTAGTCGCGGTTGGCCTGGACAACCGCGACTAAAGCCCCTCACGTGCACCAGCTGGCCACCGAGCGCCCTGGGCCCAGGCCTTTGGTCGGGGTTCGTCTGCCGAACCGCGACTAAAGACTTCATTAGTCGCGGTTCCTACAGTTCCGCGACTAATGGGGCTGGACGGAAGCCTCTTTTTCTACCAGTGGCCATTATCTAGCGGATGGCATCTATCCAAAATGGCAAACCTTCGTGAAGCCGTTGAAAAAGCCGGAAGGTAAGAAAAATCTTGACTTCCACAATGCTCATGCGGCGGCTAGAAAAGATGTGGAGAGAGCATTTGAGATTTTGCAAGCCCAATTTGCTATTGTGAGAGGACCGGCTAGATTTTGGGATAAAAAAATGCTTTGGTACATCATGCACGCTTGTGTGATCATGCACAACATGATCATCGAGAATGAGTGTGGCCAAGATTTAGACTACTCACAGTATGAGCTCTTGGGATATCCCGTGCGAGTGCGACGGAGGGCTGAAAGGGTAGCGCGTTTTATTGCCTCCTATCATGCCATTCGGCGTCCCGCAACGCACAATGAACTTCAGAATGATTTGATTAAAGAGTGGTGGACATGGCATGGACGACAAAGAGCATGATGATATCTGCATTCGACATTGTATTGTTCATGAACTATTTGTTGTGTTTATTGCATTTGTTGTACTGAACAATAAACTATTTGTTTGAGTTGTAATGATAACGAAATTGAACTATTTATTGTTGATTTATTTTGTTTGTTTGATCATTTTTGCTCATCATACATGTATATGTGGTTTGTGCGGCGCGCGCGCTGTATTTTTGCGCTCTGCTGGAGCGGCGCGCGCACTGCTTTATAGCGCGGCTGCTGAAGCCAGCGCAGGCGGGCGCGCAAAATCAGCCGAAGCGCACGCGGCAAACAGGTTTTTTGCGCGCGGCGCTTATCGCGGCGGTTGGAGATGATCTAACTTGCAGAGTTAACTAGGAGTAAGGAGCGCTGCCGAGTAACATCACAATTAGTAGCGCATGTACGGGCGAGACATGCAAAACCAGCCTAGCTAGCTATAGCTGCAAAGTCGACCCATTGATCGGTTCGTCGAACATTGAAGGGAAATTGACTTGGGTACGATCGAGCGTCATCAGTCGCATTGAACGAGAAATCGATTGAAGACGACGACGACGGAGCCTGCAAGATGCCGACGTCTCGTGCAGCGTAGACCATGCACGCACGCACGCCGTTGCTACCATGCTCGCTGGCGACGTTTCCATATGTGGCATGCGGACGTACACGAGTGCAAATCGTACGTGACCGCCTGTGTGACCACTGACCAACACGGCCAGCCAACATCAACACACAGATATGTAAACGTGTCGTCTTGATCTGCCGACGATGATGCATGATATGGGTGGGTGTCTGGGTCTGGGACTCTGGGTGATCAGATGGTAGAGCTAGCACTGCCAGTTAGCTGCAACGACGCCACGACGACCTTGTGAGCCATACATAGACTCGACCAATCGCCGAGACGTACGAGTTGATCTTTCTGTATGCATGTTGTGGCTACAGTACAACCGTATACACAGTGTTTTGAAAGCATTGTAAGGGCATGTACATTAGTTTAGATGGCTACTGTCTATACCAACCAGCCACGTCATCTACAGACATTAGTAAAAACGCCCTCTACAATGGATCGTCTTTTTGCTGTCTATATAGCCTTCTAAAATTACGACGTTAGAGTGAAATTTATTCCAATGATCCACCTCCATCGGTCACCGCTCCAGAACGTGAAGAGACTGGCGACGGCGTAGGCGCGGTGATGCATCCAGGAAGAAGGTGTGCATTGGGGAATCGCAGCTCTCAAAGCCGGACCGCCGCCGTCGCTGAAGATCGAGGAGCACGTATACACTCGTACATGAATCTAATCAGTTCCTCCTTGAACCTGTGCATAGACGTTTATAGCTAGCTGATCCTTGATCGATTATTTTGGTCGCTGCAGCTCATTCGTTCGTGACGTCTATCGATCCCAGCAGTCCGGCGGCCCCCAACCGTGCAGGTCTCGTCCGAGTATGTGGCGACGGAGAAAAGCAAAACACGTCCGTGGACTGGATTTGTGGAGGACGGGATTTGACGGTTCGGCTGGGAAAAGGAAAACTACAGACGCCCAGCCGTACAACGGCAAAGTGCCCGTCGATAATTAGCGAAATTTCAGGGCTATTGACCGTCTGCCGAATTGCACACGCCCTTTTTCTCTCTCCTCGTTCTCTCCCCTCCACCTATATAAATATCCTACATGACATATGTTACAGACGGCTGACTGGACACTGTTGTACATGCCCTAACGCGGCTCGCGCTCGGTGGAGGACCGCTGTTTCTGCGCTGGTCGGTGCCGTGCGGGCACCCGCGGATCTGGTGTGCCGCGGTCGCGGCGGGCGGCTGGGCTGTCCGCAGGGCGCGGGACTGCGCGCCAGGGCAGTGTGGTGGCGTGCGCGGGAGTTGCGGGAGCGCTGAGCTCCTGGGCGTGGTGAGCAGGGGCCGTTTCGGATCTGGACGGATATGCTCGTGTGTGGGCCTCCCCGGTGCAGATCTAGCGGGGTGGCCGACCGGCGACCTCCTGAGGGCGCCTGAGGGTGAGATGTCTAGCAGCGCTCGCGCGCCATGGAGGTTGTCGGTGTCAAAACCGGCGGATCTCGGGTAGGAGGTCCCGAACTGTGCGTCAAGGCCGGATGGTAACAGGAGACAAGGGACACGAAGTTTACCCAGGTTCGGGCCCTCTCGATGGAGGTAAAACCCTACTCCTGCTTGATTAATATTGATGATATGGGTAGTACAAGAGTAGATCTACCACGAGATCAAGGAGGCTAAACCCTAGAAGCTAGCCTATGGTATGATTGTGTATGATGATGGATTCTCCCCTACGGACTACAACCCTCCGGTTTATATAGACACCAGATAGGGTTAGGGTTACACAGAGTCGATTACAATGGTAGGAGATCTTGAGCATCCGCACCGCCTAGCTTGCCTTCCACGCCAAGGAAAGTCTCATCCGGACACGGGACAAAGTCTTCAATCTTGTATCTTCATAGTCCTAGAGTCCGGCGAAGGTATAGTCCGGCTACCCGAACACCACCTAATCCAGGACTCCCTCAGTAGCCCCCGAACCAGGCTTCAATGACGACGAGTCCGGCACGCAAATTGTTTTCGGCATTGCAAGGCGGGTTCTTTCCCGAATTCTGTGTTCCTATACGAATAATGTCCGATTTTTGTAGCGCTCCTCGTCTTCTGCGCCCAATAATGGCTGTCTTCCATGTGTTGAACGAATGCGAAAAGCCTGGGGCATTCTTGCATCCACACCCCTAGCCATATAAATGAGCCGCCTATTTAATGGGATGGGGATTTAGATCCGAACCGCATATTATCCTCTCCGCGAGTTATCATCAGAGCTTTCCCAGCTCAGGTCCATTCCAACATGGCTAGCCGTTGCAGCTCCTCCCCTCGCCCCTCCGGTCCTAAGCCCGGGGATTGGGAGAGTTGCACCTTTCCGCATAGCGAGTTAGTGTCGCTTAAGGCCAAGGGATTTCTCCCTCAGGCATACATGGTCCCGGTCTGAGCCGGTCTCGCCACCTATCGTGGCGGAAAACAAGCGGAGAACACCCCCAATCCTTCTAAAGGAGAACGGGTGTGCCTTGTTCCCTATCTGATAAGGGGACTGGGATTTCCAATTCATCCATTTCTCCGCGGGCTTCTGGAGTTCTACGGCCTCCAGCTGCATCATCTCACGCCCGGCTCCGTGTTACACATTGCGGGCTTCCTTGCCCTTTGCGAGATATTTTTAGGCGTCGAGGCTCATTTTGCGCTGTGGAAGAAAATATTCTGCCTGGTGCCCCGTTCTCAAGAGGGGTCTATATACCAAGTGGGCGGAGCCGAAGTATGGCGCATCGCCGGGACCAGATACCTATACGGAACCCCGAAGAAGGCGTCCGAGGACTGGCCTTCGGAATGGTCTTACATAGACGACGTCCCACTGCCAGACCCTATCCGGGCCGGTCTCCCTGAGTTCAACAGTGCCCCCTTGAAGAAACGCTTGAGCTGGCGCCCACGGAGCTCTCAGAGAGAAAGCGACAGGGACGTCCTTTACCTGATGGGCCGGATAAGGCTGTTGGCTCATTCCGGACTACCAATGATCGGAGTCATGGCCGCATGTATTACGCGAGGGGTGCAGCCGCTTCAATATAGAGGCCGCCCTATGTGGGATTTCAATGGGGAGGATTACGCCACGCGTTACGGCCGCAAAGGGCCGGACTCGGCTGCCGCCCTAATAAAGGTTCTGTCCTCTTTGTACAAGGGAGAGAAGGAAGAATTCCTCCTCGTTAACCCGCGGGCTGGATTCACTATGTATGAACCTCCAAGTTGGGTAAGCGAACAACTGCGCCTGCCCATTTATTTTATATTTCCATGGTCAGATACGTAGTCTGACGACTTCAATGCAGGAACTGCGACAGGAAGTGAAAGGTATAAGCAGCCGCCCTCCACAACCCGAGGACCCATAACGGTCCCTCGATCCGGACTCTGAAGAGGATCCGGACATATCAGTGGAGCTTATCGATGGGGTGTTTCATCAGCTAAGCAAGGACAACACCTTGGTCGTTATTGTGGCCGATTACCCCGGGTTAATCCCGGCCTCCCAGGTGACAGAAACCGGAGTCTTTATTCCCTTGAAGGGGGTTCCATTTTCCCATATTCCGGCGTTTCTAACAACATCCGTGTTACATAGGGGAGATTTCCAAGGCGGGAAGCTGAACTTGCGGCGGCTAGCCCACGAGGAGCCGCAGGGCCCCGTGGGAAAAAAAGAGATGCAGTCGGGACTGAGATGCCGGCACAAAGGTAACGCATTCTCCGTTTCTGCAGCATTATTCCACCAGGGCATTTTAACGTTCGTGCCTTCTTCAGGACGAAGAGGCCTCGCCGGACTATATCCGGAGAGGATGCCAATCGCGCTTCCACCAGCCAGGTTCCAGTAACCGGCCAGGAAACGGAGGCGAGCACAAGGTGTGCACCGGGCGCTCCTCCGACAGAGGATGCGGACAGGCTATCTGCCACAAATTCTGAAGTGGAGAGTGCCATGAACCACAGGCTGTTGGGGAACGTAGTAATTTCAAAAAAAATCCTACGCACACGCAAGATCATGGTGATGCGTAGCAACGAGAGGGGAGAGTGTTGTCTACGTACCCTCGTAGACCGAAGCGGAAGCGTTGACGCAACATAGAGGAAGTAGTCGTACGTCTTCCCGATCCAACCGAACCAAGCACCCTTACTCCGGCACCTCCGAGTACTTAGCATACGTTCAACTCGGTGACGCTCCCCGGGCTCCGATCCAGCAAAGCTTCGGGGATGAGTTTCGTCAGCACGACGGTGTGATGACGATGATGATATTCTACCGACGCAGGGCTTCGCCAAAGCAACGCAACGATAAGACCGAGGTGGAATATGGTGGAGGGGGGCACCGCACACGGCTAAGGAACGATCACGAAGATCAACTTGTGTGTCTATGGGGTGCCCCCTGCCCCCGTATATAAAGGAGTGGAGGAGGGGAGGCCGGCCCTCTCTATGGCGCGCCCTAGGGGAGTCCTACTCCCATCGGGAGTAGGATTCCCCCTTTCCTAGTCCAACTAGGAGTCCTTCCATGTATTAGGAGTAGGAGACAAGGAAGGGGAAGATGGAAGAGAAGGAAGGAGGGGGCGCCGCCCCTCCCCCTAGTCCAATTCGGACTAGCCAATGGGGGGGCGCGCGGCATGCCTCTCCCTCTCCCCTAAAGCCCAATAAGGCCCATATACTTCTTTCCCCGTATTCCCGTAACTCCCCGGTACTCCCGAAAATACCCGAATCACTCAGAACCTTTCCGATGTCCGAATATAGTCGTCCAATATATCGATCTTTACGTCTCGACCATTTCGAGACTCCTTGTCATACCCCCGATCTCATCCGGGACTCCGAACTCCTTCGGTACATCAAAACTCATAAACTCATAATATAACTGTCATCGAAACCTTAAGCGTGCGGACCCTACGGTTCAAGAACAATGTAGACATGACCGAGACACGTGTCCGGTCAATAACCAATAGCGGGACCTGGATGCCCATATTGGTTCCTACATATTCTACGAAGATCTTTATCGGTCAGACCGCATAACAACATACGTTATTCCCTTTGTCATCGGTATATTACTTGCCCGAGATTCGATCGTCGGTATCCAATACCTAGTTCAATCTCGTTACCGGCAAGTCTCTTTACTCATTCCGTAATACATCATCTCGCAACTAAATCATTAGTTGCAATGCTTGCAAGGCTTATGTGATGTGCATTACCGAGAGGGCCCAGAGATACCTCTCCGACAATCGGAGTGACAAATCCTAATCTCGAAATACGCCAACCCAACATCTACCTTTGGAGACACCTGTAGAGCTCCTTTATAATCACCCAGTTACGTTGTGACGTTTGGTAGCACACAAAGTGTTCCTCCGGTAAACGGGAGTTGCATAATCTCATAGTCATAGGAACATGTATAAGTCATGAAGAAAGCAATAGCAACACACTAAACGATCGAGTGCTAAGCTAACGAAATGGGTCATGTCAATGACATCATTCTCCTAATGATGTGATCCCGTTAATCAAATGACAACTCATGTCTATGGCTAGGAAACTTAACCATCTTTGATTAACGAGCTAGTCAAGTAGAGGCATACTAGTGACACTCTGTTTGTCTATGTATTCACACATGTATTATGTTTCCGGTTAATACAATTCTAGCATGAATAATAAACATTTATCATGAAATAAGGAAATAAATAATAACTTTATTATTGCCTCTAGGGCATATTTCCTTCACAGGCGTCGCCGGACAATTTTACGCGACGCTTGTTTCTCCCAAGAGGCTTTAGATGCCTTTAATTCGGGAGATGCGTACCCTCGTGCCGCTCAAGATGGTTTAGCCAGAGCCACGGAGCAGTATGTGAAAGACATACGGGTAAGAAAATTTTGGTTAAATATATATATACCAGTAGACCCCGAAACTTGAAACAGTTAAAGTAACTGATTTAAGGATCATATAACATGCAGGTTCTTACCGAGAAGAACACCGTGCTGTCCCAGGAGCTGGAAAAGTGCAAGGCCCAACTAGAGGCCGCACTAGCCGCAGCAGGGGAGCCTAAAGGGACCCCCTCAGGTAAGATACACTTCTAAAGATTAGTATTGTGCGGTTTGGGTGCAAATCTGACCATTGATGTTGCAGATGGCGCCGGACTTGATCCGGAAAAGCAACAACTCTTGCGCCGGTTAGAGGCCGGTGAGAGTACGTTGACAAAGGTGAGGCGAGAGAAGAATGATATCCATGATGCTAACACCAAGCTGGATGTTGAACTTAAGGACGTTCGTGGCCAGCTGTCGGACTCCACGAAGGAGAATCAGCGGCTTCGACGCGGCATATTTAGTAAGTGCTTGAACGAACTTTGAAAAATGAGTTCGGCGAGGAAGTCGAATAACAGAGTATTGTCTGTAGGTATGCTCACAGGTCGTCCTACAGAGGAGATGCCCGTTTCTACGGGTGACCTACTTCCCGAACTCCTGCAACTGCACGAGCAAATTCGGCAGGCAATGCAAGGCGTTGCCCAAGCCTTATGGCCTGCCCACTCCATGCCCGAGGGCCTTGGAGAGCTTGCGGAGAAGCTAAAGGGAGCTTGGCGGCGCTTCCGGTTGTGGAAGGTATCGGCCTGCCGACAAGGCGCTAGAGAGCCCTGGGCTATGTTGAAGACCCGTTTTATGAAGTCTGACCCAAACCATATGGCCGAGGTCAGACCGATGGGGCCTGACGGGAAGGAGATACATGTAAGCTTAGTGTACGACCAAGTAGAATTGGCCGCAAAGTATTCCCAGCAGGACTGTAATTTAGACAGCCTGTTAGATGGTATAGAGGAGGAATACAACCAGTCAAAATGACTGTGTACTTTTGAATTGACATATGTAATGCCTTCTAGCCGGATTATAGATCGTTTGTCGTTGCTGACCTTTTCGCTTCAACCTCGGAACCTCACGGTCTGGAGTGTGTCCGAATACCATAGCGGTTATACAAGAACCGTGGTATGCGTGGAGACCAGGCGTAGGGGTCATTAGTGCTTTATCAGACAAGTGCCCAACTAGTTATGTTATATTACATGGTTAGTAAGAAACATCTTCCAGAGAGAATAGTTCCGTTAAGGGTTCCTTTCGCTGGGGAGGCATGCCCTAAAGTGCATGTCCGGACAGCGTAAAAAAACGCAGAAAAAGCATCTGGGGGCGCATAAAAATTAATAAAAAGATCATCTTTTATTTCACCGACCGAATATTCCCTTAGGAACGCTAGCTTTCGGCTTCACCCAGTATGAGGTACACATACGGCTGACCCGGCAGTAACAATTGCAGAGGTGCTCCCTTTACCGCCTAGCCGAACAATCGGGAACGTAGGGGTAAGCACAGGAGCCAGGCAAACCAGCTTGACCAAAACTTAAGTCATATCGACACATATAATGGTGAAAAAAGGTACATGTGGAAGTCTGATGAAGGAAATATGCCCTAGAGGCAATAATAAAGTTATTATTTATTTCCTTATTTCATGATAAATGTTTATTATTCATGCTAGAATTGTATTAACCGGAAACATAATACATGTGTGAATACATAGACAAACAGAGTGTCACTAGTATGCCTCTACTTGACTAGCTCGTTAATCAAAGATGGTTAAGTTTCCTAGCCATAGACATGAGTTGTCATTTGATTAACGGGATCATATCATTAGGAGAATGATGTGATTGACATGACCCATTTCGTTAGCTTAGCACTCGATTGTTTAGTGTGTTGCTATTGCTTTCTTCATGACTTATACATGTTCCTATGACTATGAGATTATGCAACTCCCGTTTACCGGATGAACACTTTGTGTGCTACCAAACGTCACAACGTAACTGGGTGATTATAAAGGAGCTCTACAGGTGTCTCCAAAGGTAGATGTTGGGTTGGCGTATTTCGAGATTAGGATTTGTCACTCCGATTGTCGGAGCGGTATCTCTGGGCCCTCTCGGTAATGCACATCACATAAGCCTTGCAAGCATTGCAACTAATGAGTTAGTTGCGAGATGATGTACTACGGAACGAGTAAAGAGACTTGCCAGTAACGAGATTGAACTAGTTATTGGATACCGACGATCGAATCTCGGGCAAGTAACATACCGATGACAAAGGGAACAACGTATGTTGTTATGCGGTCTGACCGATAAAGATCTTCGTAGAATATGTAAGAACCAATATGGGCATCCAGGTCCCGCTATTGGTTATTGACCGGAGACATGTCTCGGTCATGTCTACATTGTTCTCGAACCGTAGGGTCCGCACGCTTAAGGTTTCGATGACAGTTATATTATGAGTTTATGAGTTTTGATGTTCTGAAGGAGTTCGAAGTCCCGGATGAGATCGGGGATATGACAAGGAGTCTCGAAATGGTCGAGACGTAAAGATCGATATATTGGACGACTATATTCGGACATCGGAAAGGTTCTGAGTGATTCGGGTATTTTCGGGAGTACCGGGGAGTTACGGGAATACGGGGGAAGAAGTATATGGGCCTTATTGGGCTTTAGGGGAGAGGGAGAGGTAGGCCGCGCGCCCCCCCATTGGCTAGTCCGACTTGGACTAGGGGGAGGGGCGGCGCCCCCTCCTTCCTTCTCTTCCATCTTCCCCTTCCTTGTCTCCTACTCCTAATACATGGAAGGACTCCTAGTTGGACTAGGAAAGGGGGAATCCTACTCCCGATGGGAGTAGGACTCCCCTAGGGCGCGCCATAGAGAGGGCCGACCCTCCCCTCCTCCACTCCTTTATATATGGGGGCAGGGGGCACCCCATAGACACACAAGTTGATCTTCGTGATTGTTCCTTAGCCGTGTGCGGTGCCCCCCTCCACCATATTCCACCTCGGTCATATCGTTGCGGTGCTTCGGCGAAGCCCTGCGTCGGTAGAACATCATCATCGTCATCTCACCGTCGTGCTGACGGAACTCCTCCCCGACGCTTTGCTGGATCGGAGCCCGGGGAGCGTCATCGAGCTGAACGTGTGCTAAGAACTCGGAGGTGCCAGAGTAACGGTGCTTGGATCGGTCGGATCGTGAAGACGTACGACTACATCAACCGCGTTGATATAACGCTTCCGCTTTCGGTCTACGAGGGTACGTGGACAACACTCTCCCCTCTCGTTGCTATGCATCACCATGATCTTGCGTGTGCGTAGGAAATTTTTAAAATTACTACGTTCCCCAACAGTGGCATCCGAGCCTAGGTTTTTATGGTTTGATGTTATATGCACGAGTAGAACACAAGTGAGTTGTGGGCGATATAAGTCATACTGCTTACCAGCATGTCATACTTTGGTTCGGCGGTATTGTTGGATGAAGCGGCCCGGACCGACATTACGCGTACGCTTACGCGAAACTGGTTCTACCGCCGTGCTTTGCACATAGGTGGCTAGCGGGTGTCAGTTTCTCCAACTTTAGTTGAACCGAGTGTGGCTACGCCCGGTCCTTGCGAAGGTTTAAACAGCACCAACTTGACAAACTATCGTTGTGGTTTTGATGCGTAGGTAAGAACGGTTCTTGCTAAGCCCGTAGCAGCCACGTAAAACTTGCAACAACAAAGTAGAGGACGTCTAAATTGTTTTTGCAGGGCATGTTGTGATGTAATATGGTCAAGACGTGTTGAGATATAAGTTGTTGTATAAGATGATCATGTTTTGTTGAAGTTATCGGCAACTGGCAAAAGCCTTATGGTTGTCTCTCTATTGCATAAGATCCAAGCGCCAAATAATTGCTTTAGTTTATCGCTATGCGATAGCAATAGTTGCAAGAGCAATAGTTGGCGAGACGACTATGTGACGACACATTGATATAGATCAAGATGATGGAGATCATGGTTTCATGCCGGTGACGATGGAAATCATGACGATGCTTTAGAGATGGAGATCAAAGGCACAAGACGATGATGGCCATATCATGTCACATATTTTGATTGCATGTGATGTTTATCTTTTATGCATCTTATCTTGCTTTGATTGATGGTAGCATTTTAAGATGATCTCTCACTAAATTATCAAGAAGTGTTCTCGCTGAGTATGCACCGTTGCCAAAGTTCGTCGTGCCCAGACACCACGTGATGATCGGGTGTGATAAGCTCTACGTCCATCTACAACGGGTGCAAGCCAGTTTTGCACACGCAGAATACTCGGGTTATACTTGACGAGCCTAGCATATGCAGATATGGCCTCGGAACACGGAGATCGAAGGGTCGAGCATGAATCATATAGTAGATATGATCAACATAATGATGTTCACCATTGAAGACTAATCCATTTCACGTGATGATCGGTTATGGTTTAGTTGATATGGATCACGTGATCACTTAGAGGATTAGAGGGATGTCTATCAAAGTGGGAGTTCTTAAGTAATATGATTAATTGAACTTTAATTTATCATGAACTTAGTCCTGGTAGTATTAGCATATCTATGTTGTAGATCAATAGCTCGTGTTGTTGCTTTCATATGTTAATTTTGATATGTTCCTAGAGAAAATTGTGTTGAAAGATGTTAGCAGCAATGATGCGGATTGGATCCGTGATCTGAGGTTTATCCTCATTGCTGCACAGAAGAATTATGTCCTTGATGCACCGCTAGGTGACAGACCTATTGCAGGAGCAGATCCAGACGTTATGAACGTTTGGCTAGCTCAATATGATGACTACTTGATAGTTTAGTGCACCATGCTTAACGGCTTAGAATCGGGACTTCAAAGACGTTTTGAACGTCATGGACCATATGAGATGTTCCAGGAGTTGAAGTTAATATTTCAAGCAAATACCCGAGTTGAGAGATATGAAGTATCCAACAAGTTCTATAGCTAAAAGATGGAGGAGAATCGCTCAACTAGTGAGCATGTGCTCAGATTGTCTGGGTACTACAATCGCTTGAATCAAGTGGGAGTTAATCTTCTAGATAAGATAGTGATTGACAGAATTCTCTAGTCACCATCACCAAGTTAGTAGAACTTCGTGATGAACTATAGTATGCAAGGGATGACGAAAGTAATTCCCAAGCTCTTCGTGATGCTGAAATCAATGAAGGTAGAAATCAAGAAAAACATCAAGTGTTGATGGTTAACAAGACCACTAGTTTCAAGAAAAGGGCAAAGGGAAGAAGGGGAACTTCAAGAAGAACGGCAAGCAAGTTGCTGCTCAAGTGAAGAAGCCCAAGTCTGGACCTAAGCCTGAGACTGAGTGCTTCTACTTCAAAGGGACTGGTCACTAGAAGCGGAACTATCCCAAGTAATTGGTGGATAAGAAGGATGGCAAAGTGAACAAAAGGTATATTGGATATACATGTTATTGATGTGTACTTTACTAGTGTTTATAGCAACCCCTCGGTATTTGATACTGGTTCAGTCGCTAAGAGTAGTAACTCGAAACAGGAGTTGCAGAATAAAAAAGACTAGTTAAGGGTGAAGTGACGATGAGAGTTGGAAGTAGTTCCAAGATTAATATGATCATCATCGCACACTCCCTATACTTTCGGGATTAGTGTGGAACCTAAATAAGTGTTATTTGGTGTTGAGCATGAATATGATTTGATCATGTTTATTGCAATACGGTTATTCATTTAAGTTAGAGAACAATTGTTGTTCTATTTACATGAATAAAACCTTCTATGGTCATACACACCAACGAAAATGATTTGTTGGATCTCGATCGTAGTGATACACATATTCATAATATTGAAGCCAAAAGATGCAAAGTTAATAATGATAGTGCAACTTATTTGTGGCACTGCCGTTTAGGTCATATTGGTGTAAAGCGCATGAAGAAACTCCATGCTGATGGGCTTTAGGAATCACTTGATTATGAATCACATGATGCTTGCGAACCATGCCTCATGGGCAAGATGACTAAAACGCCGTTCTCCGGAACAATGGAGCGAGCAACTGACTTATTGGAAATAATACATACTGATGTATGCAGTCCGATGAGTGTTAAGGCTCGCGGCAAGTATCGTTATTTTCTGATCTTCACAGATGATTTGAGAAGATATGAGTATATCTACTTAATGAAACACTAGTCTGAAACATTTGAAAAGTTCAAAGAATTTCAGAGTGAAGTGGAGAATCATCGTAACAAAAATAAAAGTTTCTATGATATGATCGCAGAGGTAAAATATTTGAGTTACGAGTTTGGCCTTCAATTAAAACAATGTGGAATAGTTTCACAAACTCATGCCACCTGGAACACCACAGCATAATGGTGTGTCCGAACGTCATAACCATACTTTATTGGATATAGTGCAATCCATGATGTTTCTTACCGATTTACCACTATTGTTTTGGGTTTATGCATTAGAGACAGCTGCATTCACGTTAAATAGGGCACCATCTAAATCCGTTGAGACGACACTATATGAATTGTGGTTTAGCAAGAAACCAAAGTTGTCGTTTCTTAAAGTTTGGGGTTGTGATGCTTATATGAAAAAGTTTCATCCTGATAAGCTCAAACCAAAATCGGAGAAATATGTCTTCATAGGATACCCAAAGGAGACTGTTGGGTACACCTTCTATCACAGATCCGAAGGCAAGACATTCGTTGCTAAGAATGGATCCTTTCTAGAGAAGGAGTTTCTCTCGAAAGAAGTGAGTGGGAGGAAAGTAGAACTTGATAAGGTAATTGTACCTTCTCCCTTATTGGAAAGTAGTTCATCACAGAAATCTGTTCTTGTGACTACTACACCAATTAGTGAGGAAGCTAATGATGATGATCATGTAACTTCAGATCAAGTTACTACCGAATCTCGTAGGTAAATCAGAGTGAGATCCGCACCAGAGTGGTACGGTAATCCTGTTCTGGAAGTCATGTTACTAGACCATGACGAACTTGCGAACTATGAGGAAGCGATGATGAGCCCAGATTCCGCGAAATGGTTTGAGGCCATGAAATCTGAGATATGATCCATGTATGATAACAAAGTATGGACTTTGATGGATTTGCCCGATGATCGGCAAGCCATAGAAAATAAATGGATCTTCAAGAGGAAGACGGACGCTGATAGTAGTGTTACTATCTACAAAGCTAGAATTGTCGCAAAAGGTTTTTCGACAAGTTCAAGGTGTTGACTACGATGAGAGTTTCTCACTCGTATCTATGCTTAAGTCTGTCCGAATCACGTTAGCAATTGCTGCATTTTATGAATCCGGCAATTGGATAAACAAAACTGCATTCCTTAATGGACTTATTAAAGAAGAGTTGTATACGATGCAACTAGAAAGTTTTGTCGATCCTAAAGGTGTTAACAAAATATGCAAGCTCCAGCGATCCATCTATGGACTGGTGCAAGCATCTCGGAGTTGGAATACACGCTTTGATAAGTTGATCAAAGCATATAGTTTTATACAGACTTGCGATAAAGCCTGTATTTACAAGAAAGTGAGTGGGAGCACTACAGCATTTCTGACAAGTATATGTAAATGACATATTGTTGATCGGAAATAATGTAGAATTATTCTGCAAAGCATAAAGGAGTATTTGAAAGGAGTTTTTCAAAAAAGGACCTCGGTGAAGCTGCTTACATATTGAGCATCAAGATCTATAGAGATGGATCAAGACGCTTGATAAGTTTTTTCAATGAGTACATACCTTGACAAGATTTTGAAGTAGTTCAAAATGGAACAGTCAAAGAAAGAGTTTCTTGCCCGTGTTACAAGGTGTGAAATTGAGTAAGACTCAAAGCCCGACCACGGCAGAAGATAGAAAGAGAATGAAAGTCATTCCCTATGCCTAAGCCATAGGTTCTATAAAGTATGCCATGCTGTGTACCAGTTCTATTGTATACCCTACACTGATTTTGGCAAGGGAGTACAATAGTGATCTAGGAGTAGATCACTGGACAGCGGTCAAAATTATCCTTAGTGGAATAAGGATATGTTTCTCGATTATGGAGGTGACAAAAAGGTTCGTCGTAAAAGGGTTACGTCGATGCAAGTTTTGACACTAATCTAGATGACTCTAAGTCTCAATCTAGATACATATTGAAAGTGGGAGCAATTAGCTAGAGTAGCTCCGTGCAGAGCATTGTAGACATAGAAATTTGCAAAATACATACGGATCTGAATTTTGGCAGACCCGTTGACTAAGCTTCTCTCACCAGCAAAACATAATCACACCTTAGTACTCTTTGGGTGTTAATCACATAGCGATGTGAACTAGATTACTGACTCTAGTAAACCCTTTGGGTGTTGATCACATACCAATGTAAACTATGGGTGTTAATCACATGGTGATGTGAACTATTGCTGGTAAATCACATGGCGATGTGAACTAGATTATTGACTCTAGTGCAAGTGGGAGACTGAAGGAAATATGCCCTAGAGGCAATAATAAAGTTATTATTTATTTCCTTATTTCATGATAAATGTTTATTATTCATGCTAGAATTGTATTAACCGGAAACTTAATACATGTGTGAATACATAGACAAATAGAGTGTCACTAGTATGCCTCTACTTGACTAGCTCGTTAATCAAAGATGGTTAAGTTTCCTAGCCATAGACATGAGTTGGCATTTGATTAACGGGATCACATCATTAGGAGAATGATGTGATTGACATGACCCATTTCGTTAGCTTAGCACTCGATCGTTTAGTGTGTTGCTATTGCTTTCTTCATGACTTATACTTGTTCCTATGACTAAGAGATTATGCAACTCCCGTTTACCGGAGGAACACTTTGTGTGCTACCAAACGTCACAACGTAACTGGGTGATTATAAAGGAGCTCTACAGGTGTCTCCAAAGGTAGATGTTGGGTTGGCGTATTTCGAGATTAGGATTTGTCACTCCGATTGTCGGAGAGGTATCTCTGGGCCCTCTCGGTAATGCACATCACATAAGCCTTGCAAGCATTGCAACTAATGAGTTAGTTGCGAGATGATGTATTACAGAACGAGTAAAGAGACTTGCCGGTAACGAGATTGAACTAGGTATTGGATACCGACGATCGAATCTCGGGCAAGTAACATACCGATGACAAAGGGAACAACGTATGTTGTTATGCGGTCTGACCGATAAAGATCTTCGTAGAATATGTAGGAACCAATATGGGCATCCAGGTCCCGCTATTGGTTATTGACCGGAGACGTGTCTCGGTCATGTCTACATTGTTCTCGAATCGTAGGGTCCGCACGCTTAAGGTTTCGATGACAGTTATATTATGAGTTTATGAGTTTTGATGTATCGAAGGAGTTCGGAGTCCCGGATGAGATCGGGGATATGACAAGGAGTCTCGAAATGGTCGAGACGTAAAGATCGATATATTGGACGACTATATTCGGACATCGGAAAGGTTCTAAGTGATTCGGGTATTTTCGGGAGTACCGGGGAGTTACGGGAATACGGGGGAAGAAGTATATGGGCCTTATTGGGCTTTAGGGGAGAGGGAGAGGCAGGCCGCGCGCCCCCCCCCCCATTGGCTAGTCCGAATTGGACTAGGGGGAGGGGCGGCGGCCCCTCCTTCCTTCTCTTCCATCTTCCCCTTCCTTGTCTCCTACTCCTAATATATGGAAGGACTCCTAGTTGGACTAGGAAAGGGGAAATCCTACTCCCGATGGGAGTAGGACTCCCCTAGGGCGCGCCATAGAGAGGGCCGGCCCTCCCCTCCTCCACTCCTTTATATACGGGGGCAGGGGGCACCCCATAGACACACAAGTTGATCTTCGTGATCGTTCCTTAGCCGTGTGCGGTGCCCCCCTCCACCATATTCCACCTCGGTCATATCGTTGCGGTGCTTTGGCGAAGCCCTACGTCGGTAGAACTGAAGGAAATATGCCCTAGAGGCAATAATAAAGTTATTATTTATTTCCTTATTTCATGATAAATGTTTATTATTCATGCTAGAATTGTATTAACCGGAAACATAATACATGTGTGAATACATAGACAAACAGAGTGTCACTAGTATGCCTCTACTTGACTAGCTCGTTAATCAAAGATGGCTATGTTTCCTAACCATAGACAAAGAGTTGTTATTTGATTAACGAGGTCACATCATTAGTTGAATGATCTGATTGACATGACCCATTCCATTAGCTTAGCACCCGATCGTTTAGTATGTTGCTATTGCTTTCTTCATGACTTATACATGTTCTTTTGACTATGAGATTATGCAACTCCTGTTTGCCGGAGGAACACTTTGGGTACTACCAAACGTCACAACGTAACTGGGTGATTATAAAGGAGTACTACAGGTGTCTCCAATGGTAGATGTTGGGTTGGCGTATTTCAAGATTAGGATTTATCACTCCGATCGTCGGAGAGGTATCTCTGGGCCCTCTCGGTAATGCACATCACATAAGCCTTGCAAGCATTACAACTAATGTGTTAGTTGTGAGATGATGTATTACGGAACGAGTAAAGAGACTTGGCGGTAACGAGATTGAACTAGGTATTGGATACCGACGATCGAATCTCGGGCAAGTAACATACCGATGACAAAGGGAACAACGTATGTTGTTATGCGGTCTGACCGATAAAGATCTTCGTGGAATATGTAGGAGCCAATATGGGCATCCAGGTCCCGCTATTGGTTATTGACCGGAGACGTGTCTCGGTCATGTCTACATTGTTCTCGAACCGTAGGGTCCGCACGCTTAAGGTTACGATGACAGTTATTATGAGTTTATGCATTTTGATGTACCGAAGGAGTTCGGAGTCCCGGATGTGATCACGGACATGACGAGGAGTCTCGAAATGGTCGAGACATAAAGATTGATATATTGGAAGCCTATGTTTGGACATCGGAAGTGTTCCAGGTGAAATCAGGATTTTACCGGAATACCGGGAGGGTTACCGGAACCCCCCGGGAGCCAAATGGGCCAACATGGGCCTTGGTGGAAAGGTGAGAGGGCTGCCCTCATGGGCTGTGCGCCTCCCCCCCTTCCCTAGTCCTATTAGGACTAGGAGAGGTGGCCGGCCCCCTCTCTCTCTCTCCCCCTTTGAGGAATCCTATTCCAACTAGGATTGGGGGGGGGGGGAATCCTACTCCCGGAGGGAGTAGGACTCTCCTGGCGCGCCAAGGGCTTGGCCGGCCAGCCCCTCCCCCTGGATCCTTTATATACGGAGGCAGGGGGCACCCCATAGACACACAAGTTGATCTTCGTGATCGTTCCTTAGCCTGTGCGGTGCCCCCCTCCACCATATTCCACCTCGGTCATATTGTAGCGGTGCTTAGGCGAAGCCCTGCGACAGTAGAACATCAAGATCGTCACCACGCCGTCGTGCTGACGGAAATCCTCCCCGACGCTTTGCTGGATCGGAGCCCGGGGATCGTCATCGAGCTGAACGTGTGCCAAGAACTCGGAGGTGCCGGAATAACCGTGCTTGGATCGGTCGGATCGTGAAGACGTACGACTACATCAACCGCGTTGTTATAACGCTTCCGCTTTCGGTCTACGAGGGTACGTAGACAACACTCTCCCCTCTCGTTGCTATGCATCACCATGATCTTGCGTGTGCGTAGGAATTTTTTTGAAATTACTACGTTCCCCAACAGTGGCATCCGAGCCTAGGTTTTTATGGTTTGATGTTATGCACGAGTAGAACACAAGTGAGTTGTGGACAATACAAGTCATACTGCCTACCAGCATGTCATACTTTGGTTCAGCGATATTGTTGGATGAGACGACCCGGACCAACCTTACGCGTACGCTTACGCGAGACCGGTTCCCTCGACGTGCTTTGCACACAGATGGCTTGCGGGAGACTGTCTCACCAACTTTAGTTGAACCGAGTGTGGCTACGCCCGGTCCTTGAGAAGGTTAAAACGGAGTCTATTTGACAAACTATCGTTGTGGTTTTGATGCGTAGGTAAGATGAGTTCTTGCTTAAGCCCGTAGCAGCCACGTAAAACTTGCAACAAACAAAGTAGAGGACGTCTAACTTGTTTTTGCAGGGCATGTTGTGATGTGATATGGTCAAGACATGATGCTATATTTTATTGTATGAGATGATCATGTTTTGTAACCGAGTTATCGGCAACCGGCAGGAGCCATATGGTTGTCGCTTTATTGTATGCAATGCAATCGCGATGTAATGCTTTACTTTATTACTAAGCGGTAGTGATAGTCGTGGAAGCATAAGATTGGCGAGACGACAACGATGCTACGATGGAGATCAAGGTGTCGCGCCGGTGACGATGGTGATCATGACGGTGCTTCGGAGATGGAGATCACAAGCACAAGATGATGATGACCATATCATATCACTTATATTGATTTGCATGTGATGTTTATCCTTTATGCATCTTATCTTGCTTTGATTGACAGTAGCATTATAAGATGATCTCTTGCTTAATTATCTAGAAGTGTTCTCCCTGAGTATGCACCGTTGCAAAAGTTCTTCGTGCTGAGACACCACGCGATGATCGGGTGTGATAGGCTCTACGTTCAAATACAACGGGTGCAAAACAGTTGCACACGCGGAATACTCAGGTTATACTTGACGAGCTATGCATATAAGATATGACCTCGGAACACGAAGACCGAAAGGTCGAGCGTGAATCATATAGTAGATATGATCAACATAATGATGTTCACCATTGAAGACTAAGCCATTTCACGTGATGATCGGTTATGGTTTAGTTGATGGATCACGTGATCACTTAGAAGATTAGAGGGATGCCTATCTAAGTGGGAGTTCTTAAGTAATATGATTAATTGAACTTTAATATTATCATGAACTTAGTCCTGGTAGTATTAGCATATCTATGTTGTAGATCAATAGCTCGCACTGTTGCTTCCCTGTGTTTATTTTGATATGTTCCTAGAGAAAATTGTGTTGAAAAATGTTAGTAGCAATGATGCGGATTGGATCCGTGATCTGAGGTTTATCCTCATTGCTGCACAGAAGAATTATGTCCTTGATGCACCGCTAGGTGACGGACCTATTGCAGGAGCACATGCAGACGTTATGAACGTTTTGCTAGCTCAATATGATGACTACTTAATAGTTTAGTGCACCATGCTTAACGGCTTAGAATCGGGACTTCAAAGACGTTTTGAACGCCATGGAGTATATGAGATGTTCCAGGAGTCGAAGTTAATATTTCAAGCAAATACCCGAGTTGAGAGATATGAAGTCTCCAACAAGTTCTATAGCTAAAAGATGGAGGAGAATCGCTCAACTAGTGAGCATGTGCTCAGATTGTCTGGGTACTGCAATCGCTTGAATCAAGTGGGAGTTAATCTTCCAGATAAGATAGTGATTGACAGAATTCTCTAGTCACCATCACCAAGTTAGTAGAACTTCGTGATGAACTATAATATGCAAGGGATGACGAAAGTAATTCCCAAGCTCTTCGTGATGCTGAAATCGACGAAGGTAGAAATCAAGAAAAACATCAAGTGTTGATGGTTAACAAGACCACTAGTTTCAAGAAAAGGGCAAAGGGAAAGAAAGGGAACTGAGTGCGTTTACTGCAAAGGGACTGGTCACTGGAAGCGGAACTACCCCAAGTGATTGGCGGATAAGAAGGATGGCAAAGTGAACATACACTGGTGGAAAAAGGGCCTTTGGTCGCGGTTCGCAACTGCCATTAGTCGCGGTTGCGCAACCGCGACCAAACAGGCGGGACTAAAGGCCCGTCCACGTGGGCGCCAGGGGGCCGTCGGGGCGGAGGACCTTTAGTCGCGGTTCTTCTGGCCAACCGCGACTAAAGACCGCCGCAGGTTTAGGGTTTTAGCCCCCCCCCCCCTAAACCTGCCCCCCCTAAACCTGTTTTCTGTTTAATTTGTATTGTTTTATTTCTTTTATGCTTTATTTTAATTTTGAAGGAGTTTCACATATTCTACGCTACTACATACATGCATATGAATGTACAATTTCAAAAAAGTTTGAAATTAGAACCAAAAAGAATTCAAGAGGAATATACAGTATATATTAAATATCATCGGATGACCATATACAATTTTGAACAAGTTTCCATACATAATTTAATGCATATAAAGTTCTACGTCCTCGTAATGGTGTTCTCCTTTAGGATGGAGGACATCCCTCCTGAACCATCCAGCTAGTTCCTCTTGAAGTGGTCGGAAGCGAGCTTCTGGACTAAGCATCATCCTGAGGTTATTCCTCTGAGCATTGGTATCACTCGGAACCCGCTCAGAGGTGTATCTCCGGATCATCTCACAGACATAGTATCCACATAGATTGGTCCCCGCTGGCTGAATATCCCCACCATTCTTAGCCTTTGACTTTTTGAATTCTAGCTCTTTTTTGAATTCACCGACCTTTGTATCTACGAACCGTCTCCAAACCCTACGAGGCAAAGAAAATTAAATGAACAAGAGAGTTATTAGTTACTTGATATTAGGAAATGAACGAAATAGGCCGATCGATATAGAGCGCAAATGAATGAAAATAATTACTTCTGCAGCATTCTTCTCATGTCGCCCCAAAGCTTTGGATCCATATTCAGAGAGTCGTGGACGAGACATTCTGAGGTGTCAACTTTAATTACTAGCAGAATCCAGTGGAACCTGCGGACACGATACATGCACAGTACATCATGCATAACTCATCGATTAGCCGGCCACATACCATGCGTGGAGTAAACAAAAGAGAATGTGCTCAAGACAGAAACACTCACCCAAAATGGTAAGGAAATAGAATATCACTTTTGAGTTCCTGCTTTGTAAGAAACTGCCACAGGTCTGCCTCCATGTCGTCGGGGTGATGCCGCAACACATATCCATTAACGATGTGTGGGTCAATGAACCCAACATCATGGATGTTCCTTACTCTGCATTCCTTAATCTTCATTCTGCATGTATAATAGCGGACACAACAATATAGTTAGGACATATATATAGTGCAGGCAATATGAACGAGATGGGGTAGAAATAAATCACTTACAGAACGTAGCAACTGATGATAGATTTGTCGAGCTCGCGCAGATTGAAAAGCTGGAACAATTCACTCAGATGAATTTGTACATAGTAATGTTTGAAGTGATGCTCATATCTAACTTCCGCATAAATATATTCTTTGGCGTTTTTATTTTTTATGTAACCCTTGTACCATTTCAGCAGACCTTTCATTTGTGGAGGTAGATCCTGTTCCTGCGCAGGCTCGACGAGAGGCCCATTCTTCACATATGTAATTACTACCTCCTTCACTGGCGCCTCATCAAGGCCTAACAGTTCACGAAGAGTAATACCTAAGTTGGCCGCTTGTTCTCTGGCACTCGTTACAGTCAATCCAAGTGCTGCCACAGCTGCTATGATATCGGGGTCATCCGGACCGGCGACTTTCACTATAAGCGGGGCAATCGATTGTTTACTTTGTTCCCCAAGCTGGGCAACTCGTTTACTTTGTTCCGGATCGGGGTCATCCGCCCGCTCTTTCTTCTCCTTCAACATGAGTGCCTGCCTACGAAGTTCACGTGCATAGTCCTCAGGTAGATTCTTCGCGGCTTGGGACGGTGTGCTCAAAAATGACTTAGCCCACTTCTTTTGCTCATCAGAAAATACTAGCTTGGGCTCGGGCTCTCTTTTCTTCTTGCAGTCCGCCTTCCATTTCTCAAGATCAGCAGCCGCGGCCGCGGCAGTTTCCTCGGCACTACGTTCCCAAGGCCTTGTGGGGAGAGGCTTCAGTGATGGCTCCGGTACCTTTGTGGTCTTAGGTACATAAGGGTCCGGGTTAATAATCCAGGACTGCTTCTGCTTCTTTGCCGGAGGTGGATTGGGGGGCGGCGTCTGATCACCCGCCGGACGAGGACTGGGGGGCGGCGTCTGATCACCCGCCGGACGTTGTGGACTGGGAGGCGTCGGCTGACGTGACGGAGGTGTAGGTGAACTGCCACCACCACCACCACCACCACCACCGCCACCGCCACCACCACCACCGTAGGGGGGTGGACTTGTTGTCCTTGGCGCCTCGCTTGGAAACTTGATAAACTTCTTTTGCCATAGAATGAAATGGTGCTTGACATCTCCAAGTCTTTTCTCCCCTTCAGGTGTAGCAATGTCAATCTCCAGGTCCTCAAACCCTTGGACTATGTCCTCCACCGTGACACGAGCATAGCCATCTTGAATGGGGTTGTTGTGGTGGAGTGCTCCAGGTAAACATGGTAAAGCACTGCCGATGGCTACCTTCATGGACATGTTCCCGATAGGATAATACAGATGACATTCTTTCCTCTCCTTTATATCGTCCACGGGGTAGCGAGGAGGCTCCGGTGCAGTAATTTCGACCACCAGAGGCTCCGGTGCAGTAATTTCGATCGTCGGTGCATCTGCACCAGCCGGTGGGGCCTCCGTGGAAGCCACGCTGCTTCTCCGCTGCTGGCTTTCGAGATCCGCTGGATGATCTTCATGCTGCGCCCAAGCTGCATCTCTTTCGGCTACTAGTACACTCACGGTTTTCTACATCACATCCATTTCCGATGCCAACCGCGCCACAACATCTGCTTCCCGATCCATCTTTCTCTTATGGCTTCTGTAACCGTACGGGTCATCGTTCTGGGGGAACCCTATTTTCCACGGAATGTGCCCCATGCCTTGTACACGTCCTCCGTGTTCAGGATTCCCGAGGGCTTTTGTCAGTGCGTCGTTCTCTCTGTTGAACTTGATCTTCCCCTCTTGAGCATCCCTCATTGCGTCAATAAGGGCTTGGGTGGGTTTAATTATTTTGCCCTGGTAAACACACTCCCCTGTCTCCGGGTTCAGCGTTCCCCCATGCCCGTACCACCAGCTTTTGGCCCTTGGGTCCCATCCCTCCGTACCTGGACGGATTCCTCGCGCCCTCAGCTCGTTCTCCATCTTCTCCAACCTAGGCTGCCAAAGGCGATACCCTCCTGGCCCCATAATATGATTGTACTCATTCTTAGCCGCATTTTCCTTATTTTTTTTCGATTTTTGAATGAACTGCTCCGATTTCTTTTGCTTCACAAATTCTGGCCAATCATGTTTCAGTTTCTCATATTGTCCTTTGAAATCCGGAGTCTTGTTCTGCTTGACAAAGTCATGGTTTAGATTTTGCTTGAATTTCCGGAATGTGTCGGCCATCTTATGAAGAGCGAACTGTTTGACTAGCCTCCTCCTCTCCTTGTTTTCCTCAATCTTGTTACCCTCCTCATCGAATTTGTTGTATTCCGGAGGTAGAACGAAATGTTCCATAAGCTTCTTGAAGCAATCTTTTTTTGTTCTCTTATCGACAAAAGTGAAACCAGCAATTCGTGCCTTCTTTGGCTCATTCCACTTCTGGACGGTGATCGAGACGTTGTCTCTAACAACGGCTCCGCATTGGCTGACAAACTTGATGGCGTTCTTGCGGGGCTCCAGCGGCCTGCCGGTTGCACCGTCGACAACCTCGATGGTGCATGTTTCTCCTTGTTTCATCGTCTTGGTTGCGCCACGCTTTGACGACGTACTCGATTGTTTCGACGATCCGGCCGAGGGCTAAAATAAGAAAGAGAGTCGCGCCCGTTAGTACACACATATTTATTCAAATCAGTTAGTTTGTATCACCAGAGGCTCAATGTATATATATACCTCGGCGCCGGAGGTGGTTGCTACTTCCATTTGAAGATCGTCGTTTATCGACGTTTGTTCGGCATCATCTTGCTGACGGCGCCCTTCATCTTCACCGTCAAGGTTCAGATAAGAAGAGACATCATCTTCTTCTTGTCCGGTCGGCACATATAGAATATCGCCGTTTATGATGCCAAACATATGTGCTTCACCGTCCGGATCATAGTTGTCCATAATCGGGTCAGCTCTATCGTCCGCCATTATGTCAGTCCTGAAAACATATAGTAAAAACAAATTAATTAAGTGAAGAAGGGGGCGGTGGCGAAAGGGCGGTGGCAAAAGGAGGGGGCGAGGAAGGGGTGGGAGAGGGTGTCGCGGTAGAGCGCGAGACGGGGCGGCAAACGACGGCGTCACGGAGAGGGAGGCGAGGACAACACAAATGTATAACCCTCGCCATTTGGTTAATTAACAAATTTTACGGTTTTTTGTTAATTATCAAGTTTTAAGTTAGTTTTTTTCTTCTTCCTTTTTTCTTTCTTCTTTCTTTTGGTTTTCATTTGGTTTTCATTTGGTTTTCATTTTTTTCTTCTTCCTTTTTCTTTCTTGTTTTTTCTTCTTCCTTTTTCTTTCTTCTTTCTTTCTTCTTTCTTTCTTCTTTCTTTTTTTCTTCTTCCTTTTTCTTCTTTCTTTTTTTCTTCTTCCTTTTTCTTCTTTCTTTTTTTCTTCTTCCTTTTTCTTTCTTCTTTCTTTCTTCTTTCTTTTTTTCTTCTTCCTTTTTTCTTCTTCCTTTTTTTTCTTCTTCCTTTTTTTTCTTCTTTCTTTTGGTTTTGTTTTGTTTTCATTTTTTTTCCTTTTTCTTTCTTCTTTTTTTCTTCTTCCTTTTTCTTTCTTCTTTTTTTCTTCTTCCTTTTTCTTTCTTCTTTCTTTCTTCTTTCTTTAGTCAGGGGCGGGCAGCGGCGGGCAGCGGGCGGCGCGCGGGCGGCGGCGGCGGCCAGGGGCAGGGCCAGGGGGGGCGGCCAGGGGCAGGGCCAGGGGCGGCGGGCGGCGGGCAAGGGCAAGGGCAGGGCAGGGCAGGGGCGGCGGCGGCGGCGCGCTAGGGCAGGGCACGGGCGGCAGCGGCGCTCACTCGGGGCGGAGGCGGCGTCGGGGCAGGGCGTCGGCATCGGGGCAGGGCGTCGGCGTCGGCGTCG
The DNA here is from genome assembly GCA_032464435.1 of Aegilops umbellulata. Lineage (NCBI taxonomy): Eukaryota > Viridiplantae > Streptophyta > Magnoliopsida > Poales > Poaceae > Aegilops > Aegilops umbellulata. Next base: position 383,277,662 of record CP136059.1, on the reverse strand, counting down.
ATCGGCGTCGGGGCAGGGCTTCGGCGTCGATCGGCGTCGGGGCAGGGGGCTTCGGCGTCTGAGAAGAATGGGAAGTGGCGGAAACTGCTAAGTGCATTATATATAGGCAGACCTTTAGTCGCGGTTGGTGTGGCGGACCGCGACTAAAGGGTAGCTTTAGTCGCGGTCCGCCACACCAACCGCGACTAAAGGCTAGCTTTAGTCGCGGTCCGCCACACCAACCGCGACTAAAGGGTTTTGGCGCCGCTTTCGTTCCCGCGCAGGAAGAGCCTTTAGTCGCGGTTGGGGAGGCGGACCGCGACTAAAGGGCTTTAGTCGCGGTTGGTGTGGCGGACCGCGACTAAAGGTCTGTGCTGGCACTGGCGCGGTGCGGTGGGATGTTTAGTCCCACCTCGCTAGCCGAGAGGCTTCGACAGTGGTTATAAGCGCGGCTGCGCTGACCACTTCGAGCTCCTCTCAAATGCAGGCTTACGGGCCTATTCTGTTACTATTAGCCTGTGGGCCTACTGGGCCTTCCTGCAGGCCTGAATCCTGGCCCAATAATGGGTTTCTAGTCGTATTCAGGCCGTGGTGGCCCAGTAGGTGGCATACTTTTTATTTTTTGCCTGTTTTTTGTTTTCATTTTTGCTTTATTTATTTTGTTTTGTTTCTACTTACAACAAAAAACTTATTTATTTTATTTTATTTTGTTTCTAATTACTTATTTATTTTACTTTATGATAATTATTTTTGCTATTAAAGTTTCTAATTACTTATTTATTTATGTTATTAAAATCTTAAAAATACAATTATATATCAAAAAAATCAGAAAATAAAACTAATTCATTTTAAATTCTTGTTTTTCTTCTGTTTTTTTCTTCCTTTTTTCTTCTATTTTTTTCTTCTGTTTTTTTCTTCCTTTTTCTTGTTTTTCTTCTTTTTTTTTCTTCCTTTCTTCCTTTTTCCTTTTTTCTTCTGTTTTTCTTCTGTTTGTTTTTTTCTTATGTTTTTCTTCTGTTTGTTTTTTCTTCTGTTTTTCCTTTTTTCTTCTGTTTGTTTTTTTGTTCTGTTTTTCCTTTTTTCTTCTGTTTTTTTCCTTTTTCCTTCTTTCTTCTTCTTCCTTTTTCCTTTTAAAATCAGAAAAATAAAACTAATTCATTTTAAAATCTTAAAAATACAATTATATATCAAAAAAATCAGAAAAATAAAACTAATCCCTTGAAGGTTTGACAAAAGGTTTGATACATCATTCAGGTCATCGACCAAATACAAAGTTTGGTACAATAAATTATTACACATCAATTCTTCCCTTGTGTCCCTGCTTGCTTACGATTGTGCCGTATCCATGGAGCATCCTCATCATTTAACTTAATGCTTGGGTCGGTGTTCACTTTGAAGCGCGGAATTTCAGCAAACATATTATAATCTTCTGACATGCCTGTCTTGTCCTCCACTCCCACGATGTTTCTTTTCCCTGAAAGAACAATGTGGCGCTTTGGATCATCGCATGATGTACTGATCGTTTTCTTATCTTTCCGTTTCCTCGGTTTGCTACTCATGTCCTTCACATAGAAAACCTGAGCGACATCTTTCGCTAGGACGAATGGTTCGTCAAGGTAACCAAGATTGTTGAAATCCACCATTGTCATTCCGTATTGCTGGTCCACCTTTACCCCACCTCCTGTTAGCTTGAACCATTTGCGCCGGAACAAAGGGACCTTAAAGGAGGGTCCATAGTCAAGTTCCCATATCTCCTCTATGTAACCATAATATGTGACCTTTTGCCCATTCTCGGTTGCTGCATCAAAGCGGACACCACTGTTTTGGTTGGTGCTCTTTTTATCTTGGGCGATCGTGTAAAATGTATTCCCATTTATCTCGTACCCTTGGAAAGTCGTTATAGTTGAAGATGGTGTCTTGGCCAACATGTACAGCTGATCTACAACATCATTGTCATTCATTAAATGTTTTCTCAACCAACTGCCGAAATTCTCCATGTGGGCCTTCCTAATCCAGGATTCAGGCTTCCCCGGGTTGTCCGAGCGTAAAATATTCTTGTGTTTCTCAAAGTACGGAGCCACCAAGCTGGAATTGGTCAGTACAGTGTGGTGTGCTTCAGTCAGAGAATGGCCGTCCATACATATCGTTGATTTCCTTCCGATCGTGCCTTTTCCACTTAGTCTCCCCTCGTGCCGCGATCGAGGAAGGCCAATCGGCTTAAGGTCAGGAACAAAGTCAACACAAAACTCAATTACCTCCTCATTTCCATAGCCCTTGGCGATGCTTCCTTCTGGCCTAGCACGGTTACGAACATATTTCTTTAATACTCCCATGAACCTCTCGAAGGGGAACATATTGTGTAGAAATACAGGACCGAGAATGAAAATCTCTTCGACTAGGTGAACCAGGAGGTGCGTCATAATAATGAAGAAGGATGGCGGGAACACCAACTCGAAACTGACAAGACATTGGACCACATCGTTCTGTAACCGTGGTAGATCTTCTGGATTGATTACCTTCTGAGAGATTGCATTGAGGAATGCACATAGCTTCACAATGGCTACTCGAACATTTTCCGGCGGGAGCCCCCTCAAAGCAATCGGAAGCAATTGCATCATAATCACGTGGCAGTCGTGAGACTTCAGGTTTTGGAACTTTTTCTCCACCATGTTTATTATTCCCTTTATATTGGACGAGAATCCAGACGGGACCTTCATACTGCTCAGGCATTCAAAAAAGATGACCTTCTCTTCTTTGGTCAGAGCGTAGCTGGCACGACCTTGAAACCATTCCGGATGCCGGTCATCAGGGTCTTTCAAACGTTGCTGGTCCTGCCGTGCTTCCTTTGTATCATTTGTCTTCCCATACACGCCCAAGAAGCTTAGGAGGTTCACGCAAATACTCTTCGTAACGTGCATCACGTCGATTGCAGAGCGGACTTCTAGGACTTTCCAATATTCTAGCTCCCAGAATATAGATTTCTTCTTCCACATGGCTGCGTGCCCGTCAGCTCCCTTCGGAACTGATTGTCCGCCAGGACCCTTTCCAAAGATGACTTTCAAATCCTTGACCATATCAAATACCTCAGCACCAGTGCGTTCTGCAGGCTTCGGCCGGTGATCTGCCTTGCCGTTGTAATGCTTGCCTTTCTTTCTTACTGGATGAATTTTCGGAGTATTGTCCGCCAGCAGCAGTGCGTTCTGCAGGCTTCGGCCGGTGATACACACCAACGAAAATGGTTTGTTGGATCTCGATCGTAGTGATACACATATTCATAATATTGAAGCCAAAAGATGCAAAGTTAATAATGATAGTGCAACTTATTTGTGGCACTGCCGTTTAGGTCATATTGGTGTAAAGCGCATGAAGAAACTCCATGCTGATGGAATTTTGGAATCTCTTGATTATGAATCACTTGATGCTTGCGATCCATGCCTTAAGGGCAAGATGACTAAAAACGCCGTTCTCCGGAACAATGAAGCAAGCAACAGGTTTATTGGAAATCATACATACTGATGTATGTGGTCCGATGAATATTAAGGCTTGCAGCAGGTATCATTATTTTCTGACCTTCACAGATGATTTGAGAAGATATGGGTATATCCACTTGATGAAACATAAGTCTGAAACCTTTGAAAAGTTCAAAGAATTTCAGAGTGAAGTAGAGAATCATTGTAACAAGAAAATAAAAGTTTCTACGATATGATCGCAGAGGTAAAATATTTGAGTTACGAGTTTGGCGTTCAATTAAAACAATGTGGAATAGTTTCACAAACTCATGCCACCTGGAACACCACAGCATAATGGTGCGTCCGAATGTCATAACCGTGCTTTATTAGATATAGTACAATCTATGATGTATCTTATCGATCTACCACTATCGTTTTTGGGATTATGCATTAGAGACAGCTGCATTCACATTAAATAGGGCACCATCTAAATCCGTTGAGATGACACCGTATGAACTATGGTTTAGCAATAAACCTAAGCTGTCGTTTCTTAAAGTTTGGAGTTGCGACGCTTATGTGAAAAAGTTTCATCCTGATAAGCTCGAACCCAAATCGGAGAAATGCGTCTTCATAGAATACCCAAAGGAAATTGTTGGGTACACCTTCTATCACAGATCCAAAAGCAAAAATCGTTGCTAAAGAATGGATCCTTTCTAGAGAAGGAGTTTCTCTCGAAAGAAGTGAGTAGGAGGAAAGTAGAACTTGATAAGGTAATTGTACCTTCTCCCTTATTGGAAAGTAGTTCATCACATAAATCTGTTCGTGTGAATACTACACCAATTAGTGAGGAAGCTAATGATGATGATCATGTAACTTCAGATCAAGTTACTTCCGAATCTCGTAGGTAAACCAGAGTGAGATCCGCACCATAGTAGTACGGTAATCCTGTTTTGGAAGTCATGTTACTAGACCATGATGAACTTGCGAACTATTAGGAAGCGATGATGAGCCCAGATTCCGCGAAATGGTTTGAGACCATGAAATCTGAGATATGATCCATGTATGAGAACAAAGTATGGACTTTGATGGATTTGCCCGATGATCGGCAAGCCATAGAAAATAAATGGATCTTCAAGAGGAAGACGGACGCTGATAGTAGTGTTACTATCTACAAAGCTAGAATTGTCGCAAAAGGTTTTCGACAAGTTCAAGGTGTTGACTATGATGAGAGTTTCTCACTCGTATCTATGCTTAAGTCTGTCCGAATCATGTTAGCAATTGCCGCATTTTATGAAATCCGGCAAATGGATAAACAAAACTGCATTCCTTAATGGATTAATTAAAGATGAGTTGTATACGATGCAACTAGAAGGTTTTGTCGATCCTAAAGGTGTTAACAAAATATGCAAACTCCAGCGATCCATCTTTGGACTGGTGCAAGCATCTCGGAGTTGGAATACACGCTTTGATAAGTTGATCAAAGCATATAGTTTTATACAGACTTGCGGTGAAGCCTGTATTTACAAGAAAGTGAGTGGGAGCACTACATCATTTCTGATAAGTATATGTAAATGACATATTGTTGATCGGAAATAATGTAGAATTATTCTGCAAAGCATAAAGGAGTGTTTGAAAGGAGTTTTTCAAAGAAAGACCTCGGTAAAGCTGCTTACATATTGAGCATCAAGATCTATAGAGATAGATCAAGACGCTTAATTGGACTTTCACAAAGCACATACCTTGACAAAGTTTTGAAGAAGTTCAAAATGGATCAAGCAAAGAAAGGGTTCTTGCCTGTGTTACAAGGTGTGAAGTTGAGTAAGACTCAATGCCCGACCACTGCAGAAGATAGAGAGAAAATGAAAGATGTTCCCTATGCTTCAGCCATAGGCTCTATCATGTATGCAATGCTGTGTACCAGATCAATTGTATACCCTACACTGAGTTAAGCAAGGGAGTACAATGGTGATCTAGGAGTAGATCACTAGACAGCGGTCAAAAATTATCCTTAGTGGAATAAGGATATGTTTCTCGATTATGGACGTGACAGAAAGGTTCGCCGTAAAGGGTTACGTCGATGCAAGTTTTGACACTGATCTGGATGACTCTAAGTCTCGATCCAGATACATATTGAAAGTGGGAGCAATTAGCTAGAGTAGCTCTGTGAGGAGTATTGTAGACATAGAATTCGCAAAATACTTACGGATCTGTATGTGACAGACCCATTGACTAAAATTATCTCACAAGCAAAACATGATCACACCTTAGTACTCTTTGGGTGTTAATCACATAGCGATGTGAACTAGATTACTGACTCTAGTAAACCCTTTGGGTGTTGGTCACATATCGATGTGAACTATGGGTGTTAATCACATGGTGATGTGAACTATTGCTGGTAAATCACATGGCGATGTGAACTAGATTATTGACTCTAGTGCAAGTGGGAGACTGAAGGAAATATGCCCTAGAGGCAATAATAAAGTTATTATTTATTTCCTTATTTCATGATAAATGTTTATTATTCATGCTAGAATTGTATTAACCGGAAACATAATACATGTGTGAATACATAGACAAACAGAGTGTCACTAGTATGCCTCTACTTGACTAGCTCGTTAATCAAAGATGGTTATGTTTCCTAACCATAGACAAAGAGTTGTTATTTGATTAACGAGGTCATATCATTAGTTGAATGATCTGATTGACATGACCCATTCCATTAGCTTAGCACCCGATCGTTTAGTATGTTGCTATTGCTTTCTTCATGACTTATACATGTTCTTTTGACTATGAGATTATGCAACTCCCGTTTGCCGGAGGAACACTTTGGGTACTACCAAACGTCACAACGTAACTGGGTGATTATAAAGGAGTACTACAGGTGTCTCCAATGGTAGATGTTGGGTTGGCGTATTTCAAGATTAGGATTTGTCACTCCGATCGTCGGAGAGGTATCTCTGGGCCCTCTCGGTAATGCACATCACATAAGCCTTGCAAGCATTACAACTAATGTGTTAGTTGTGAGATGATGTATTACGGAACGAGTAAAGAGACTTGCCGGTAACGAGATTGAACTAGGTATTGGATACCGACGATCGAATCTCGGGCAAGTAACATACCGATGACAAAGGGAACAACGTATGTTGTTATGCAGTCTGACCGATAAAGATCTTCGTGGAATATGTAGGAGCCAATATGGGCATCCAGGTCCCGCTATTGGTTATTGACCGGAGACGTGTCTCGGTCATGTCTACATTGTTCTCGAATCGTAGGGTCCGCACGCTTAAGGTTACGATGACAGTTATTATGAGTTTATGCATTTTGATGTACCGAAGGAGTTCGGAGTCCCGGATGTGATCACGGACATGACGAGGAGTCTCGAAATGGTCGAGACGTAAAGATTGATATATTGGAAGCCTATGTTTGGACATCGGAAGTGTTCCAGGTGAAATCAGGATTTTACCGGAATACCGGGAGGGTTACCGGAACCCCCCGGGAGCCAAATGGGCCAACATGGGCCTTGGTGGAAAGGTGAGAGGGCTGCCCTCATGGGCTGTGCGCCTCCCCCCCTCCCCTAGTCCTATTAGGACTAGGAGAGGTGGCCGGCCCCCTCTCTCACTCCCCCTTTGAGGAATCCTATTCCAACTAGGATTGGGGGGGGGGAATCCTACTCCCGGAGGGAGTAGGACTCTCCTGGCGCGCCAAGGGCTTGGCCGGCCAGCCCCTCCCCCTGGATCCTTTATATACGGAGGTAGGGGGCACCCCATAGACACACAAGTTGATCTTCGTGATCGTTCCTTAGCCGTGTGCGGTGCCCCCCTCCACCATATTCCACCTCGGTCATATTGTAGCGGTGCTTAGGCGAAGCCCTGCGATAGTAGAACATCAAGATTGTCACCACGCCGTCGTGCTGACGGAACTCCTCCCCGACGCTTTGCTGGATCGGAGCCCGGGGATCGTCATCGAGCTGAACGTGTGCCAAGAACTCGGAGGTGCCGGAGTAACGGTGCTTGGATCGGTCGGATTGTGAAGACGTACGACTACATCAACCGCGTTGTTATAACGCTTCCTCTTTCGGTCTACGAGGGTACGTAGACAACACTCTCCCCTCTCGTTGCTATGCATCACCATGATCTTGCGTGTGCGTAGGAATTTTTTTGAAATTACTACGTTCCCCAACAAGAACATCATCATCGTCTTCACACCGTCGTGCTGACGGAACTCCTCCCCGATGCTTTGCTGGATCGGAGCCCGGGGAGCGTCATCGAGCTGAATGTGTGCTAAGAACTTGGAGGTGCCGGAGTAACGGTGCTTGGATCGGTCGGATCGTGAAGACGTACGACTACATCAACCGCGTTGATATAACGCTTCCGCTTTCGGTCTACGAGGGTACGTGGACAACACTCTCCCCTCTCGTTGCTATGCATCACCATGATCTTGTGTGTGCGTAGCAAATTTTTTGAAATTACTAAGTTCCCCAACAGTGGCATCCGAGCCTAGGTTTTTATGGTTTGATGTTATATGCACGAGTAGAACACAAGTGAGTTGTGGGCGATATAAGTCATACTGCTTACCAGCATGTCATACTTTGGTTCGGCGGTATTGTTGGATGAAGTGGCCCGGACCGACATTACGCGAGACTGGTTCTACCGCCGTGCTTTGCACATAGGTGGCTAGCGGGTGTCAGTTTCTCCAACTTTAGTTGAACCGAGTGTGGCTACGCCCGGTCCTTGCGAAGGTTAAAACAGCACCAACTTGACAAACTATCGTTGTGGTTTTGATGCGTAGGTAAGAACGGTTCTTGCTAAGCCCGTAGCAGCCACGTAAAACTTGCAACAACAAAGTAGAGGACGTCTAACTTGTTTTTGCAGGGCATGTTGTGATGTGATATGGTCAAGACGTGATGAGATATAAGTTGTTGTATAAGATGATCATGTTTTGTTGAAGTTATCGGCAACTGGCAAAAGCCTTGTGGTTGTCTCTCTATTGCATAAGATGCAAGCGCCAAATAATTGCTTTACTTTATCGCTATGCGATAGCAATAGTTGCAAGAGCAATAGTTGGCGAGACGACTATGCGACGACACATTGATATAGATCAAGATGATGGAGATCATGGTGTCATGCCGGTGACGATGGAAATCATGACGATGCTTTAGAGATGGAGATCAAAGGCACAAGACGATGATGGCCATATCATGTCACATATTTTGATTGCATGTGATGTTTATCTTTTATGCATCTTATCTTGCTTTGATTGATGGTAGCATTTTAAGATGATCTCTCACTTAATTATCAAGAAGTGTTCTCGCTGAGTATGCACCATTGCCAAATTTCGTCGTGCCCAGACACCACGTGATGATCGGGTGTGGTAAGCTCTACGTCCATCTACAACGGGTGCAAGCCAGTTTTGCACACGCAGAATACTCGGGTTATACTTGACGAGCCTAGCATATGCAAATATGGCCTCGGAACACGGAGACCGAAAGGTCGAGCGTGAATCATATAGTAGATATGATCAACATAATGATGTTCACCATTGAAGACTAATCCATTTCACGTGATGATCGGTTATGGTTTAGTTGATATGGATCACGTGATCACTTAGAGGATTAGAGGGATGTCTATCTAAGTGGGAGTTCTTAAGTAATATGATTAATTGAACTTTAATTTATCATGAACTTAGTCCTGGTAGTATTAGCATATCTATGTTGTAGATCAATAGCTCGTGTTGTTGCTTTCATATGTTAATTTTGATATGTTCCTAGAGAAAATTGTGTTGAAAGATGTTAGTAGCAATGATGCGGATTGGATCCGTGATCTGAGGTTTATCCTCATTGCTGCACAGAAGAATTATGTCCTTGATGCACCGCTAGGTGACAGACCTATTGCAGGGGCAGATGCAGACGTTATGAACGTTTGGCTAGCTCAATATGATGAGTACTTGATAGTTTAGTGCACCATGCTTAACGGCTTAGAATCGGGACTTCAAAGACGTTTTGAACGTCATGGACCATATGAGATGTTCCAGGAGTTGAAGTTAATATTTCAAGCAAATACCCGAGTTGAGAGATATGAAGTCTCCAACAAGTTCTATAGCTAAAAGATGGAGGAGAATCGCTCAACTAGTGAGCATGTGCTCAGATTGTCTGGGTACTACAATCGCTTGAATCAAGTGGGAGTTAATCTTCTAGATAAGATAGTGATTGACAGAATTCTCTAGTCACCATCACCAAGTTAGTAGAACTTCGTGATGAACTATAGTATGCAAGGGATGACGAAAGTAATTCCCAAGCTATTCGTGATGCTGAAATCAATGAAGGTAGAAATCAAGAAAAACGTCAAGTGTTGATGGTTAACAAGACCACTAGTTTCAAGAAAAGGGCAAAGGGAAGAAGGGGAACTTCAAGAAGAACGGCAAGCAAGTTGCTGCTCAAGTGAACAAGCCCAAGTCTGGACCTAAGCCTGAGACTGAGTGCTTCTACTGCAAAGGGACTGGTCACTAGAAGCGGAACTATCCCAAGTAATTGGTGGATAAGAAGGATGGCAAAGTGAACAAAAGGTATATTGGATATACATGTTATTGATGTGTACTTTACTAGTGTTTATAGCAACCCCTCGGTATTTGATACTGGTTCAGTTGCTAAGAGTAGTAACTCGAAACAGGAGTTGCAGAATAAAAAAGACTAGTTAAGGGTGAAGTGACGATGAGAGTTGGAAGTAGTTCCAAGATTGATATGATCATCATCGCACACTCCCTATACTTTCGGGATTAGTGTGGAACCTAAATAAGTGTTATTTGGTGTTGAGCATGAATATGATTTGATCATGTTTATTGCAATACGGTTATTCATTTAAGTTAGAGAACAATTGTTGTTCTATTTACATGAATAAAACCTTCTATGGTCATACACACCAACGAAAATGGTTTGTTGGATCTCGATCGTAGTGATACACATATTCATAATATTGAAGCCAAAAGATGCAAAGTTAATAATGATAGTGCAACTTATTTGTGGCACTGCCGTTTAGGTCATATTGGTGTAAAGCGCATGAAGAAACTCCATGCTGATGGGCTTTTGGAATCACTTGATTATGAATCACTTGATGCTTGCAAACCATGCCTCATGGGCAAGATGACTAAAACGTCGTTCTCCGGAACAATGGAGCGAGCAACTGACTTATTGGAAATAATACATACTGATGTATGCAGTCCGATGAGTGTTAAGGCTCGCGGCAAGTATTGTTATTTTCTGATCTTCACAGATGATTTGAGAAGATATGAGTATATCTACTTAATGAAACACTAGTTTGAAACATTTGAAAAGTTCAAAGAATTTCAGAGTGAAGTGGAGAATCATCGTAACAAAAATAAAAGTTTCTACGATATGATCGCAGAGTTAAAATATTTGAGTTACGAGTTTGGCCTTCAATTAAAACAATGTGGAATAGTTTCACAAACTCATGCCACCTGGAACACCACAGCATAATGGTGTGTCCGAACGTCATAACCGTACTTTATTGGATATAGTGCAATCTATGATGTTTCTTATCGATTTACCACTATTGTTTTGGGGTTATGCATTAGAGACAGCTGCATTCACGTTAAATAGGGCACCATCTAAATCCGTTGAGACGACACTATATGAATTGTGGTTTAGCAAGAAACCAAAGTTGTCGTTTCTTAAAGTTTGGGGTTGTGATGCTTATATGAAAAAGTTTCATCCTGATAAGTTCAAACCAAAATCGGAGAAATATGTCTTCATAGGATACCCAAAGGAGACTGTTGGGTACACCTTCTATCTCAGATCCGAAGGCAAGACATTCGTTGCTAAGAATGGATCCTTTCTAGAGAAGGAGTTTCTCTCGAAAGAAGTGAGTGGGAGGAAAGTAGAACTTGATAAGGTAATTGTACCTTCTCCCTTATTGGAAAGTAGTTCATCACAGAAATCTGTTCTTGTGACTACTACACCAATTAGTGAGGAAGCTAATGATGATGATCATGTAACTTCAGATCAAGTTACTACCGAATCTCGTAGGTAAATCAGAGTGAGATCCGCACCAGAGTGGTACGGTAATCCTGTTCTGGAAGTCATGTTACTAGACCATGACGAACTTGCGAACTATGAGGAAGCGATGATGAGCCCAGATTCCACGAAATGGTTTGAGGCCATGAAATCTGAGATATGATCCATGTATGATAACAAAGTATGGACTTTGATGGATTTGCCCGATGATCGGCAAGCCATAGAAAATAAATGGATCTTCAAGAGGAAGACGGACGCTGATAGTAGTGTTACTATCTACAAAGCTAGAATTGTCGCAAAAGGTTTTTCGACAAGTTCAAGGTGTTGACTACGATGAGAGTTTCTCACTCGTATCTATGCTTAAGTCTGTCCGAATCACGTTAGCAATTGCCACATTTTATGAAATCCGGCAATTGGATAAACAAAACTGCATTCCTTAATGGACTTATTAAAGAAGAGTTGTATACAATGCAACTAGAAAGTTTTGTCGATCCTAAAGGTGTTAACAAAATATGCAAGCTCCAGCGATCCATCTATGGACTGGTGCAAGCATCTCGGAGTTGGAATACACGCTTTGATAAGTTGATCAAAGCATATAGTTTTATACAGACTTGCGATAAAGCCTGTATTTACAAGAAAGTGAGTGGGAGCACTACAACATTTCTGACAAGTATATGTAAATGACATATTGTTGATTGGAAATAATGTAGAATTATTCTGCAAAGCATAAAGGAGTATTTGAAAGGAGTTTTTCAAAAAAGGACCTCGGTGAAGCTGCTTACATATTGAGCATCAAGATCTATAGAGATGGATCAAGACGCTTGATAAGTTTTTTCAATGAGTACATACCTTGACAAGATTTTGAAGTAGTTCAAAATGGAACAGTCAAAGAAAGAGTTTCTTGCCTGTGTTACAAGGTGTGAAATTGAGTAAGACTTGAAGCCCGACCACGGCAGAAGATAGAAAGAGAATGAAAGTCATTCCCTATGCCTCAGCCATAGGTTCTATAAAGTATGCCATGCTGTGTACCAGATCTATTGTATACCCTACACTGATTTTGGCAAGGGAGTACAATAGTGATCTAGGAGTAGATCACTGGACAGCGGTCAAAATTGTCCTTAGTGGAATAAGGATATGTTTCTCGATTATGGAGGTGACAAAAAGGTTCGTCGTAAAAGGGTTACGTCGATGCAAGTTTTGACACTAATCTAGATGACTCTAAGTCTCAATCTAGATACATATTGAAAGTGGGAGCAATTAGCTAGAGTAGCTCCGTGCAGAGCATTGTAGACATAGAAATTTGCAAAATACATACGGATCTGAATTTTGGGAGACCCGTTGACTAAGCTTCTCTCACAAGCAAAACATAATCACACCTTAGTACTCTTTGGGTGTTAATCACATAGCGATGTGAACTAGATTACTGACTCTAGTAAACCCTTTGGGTGTTGATCACATACCAATGTAAACTATGGGTGTTAATCACATGGTGATGTGACCTATTGCTGGTAAATCACATGGCGATGTGAACTAGATTATTGACTCTAGTGCAAGTGGGAGACTGAAGGAAATATGCCCTAGAGGCAATAATAAAGTTATTATTTATTTCCTTATTTCATGATAAATGTTTATTATTCATGCTAGAATTGTATTAACCGGAAACATAATACATGTGTGAATACATAGACAAACAGAGTGTCACTAGTATGCCTCTACTTGACTAGCTCGTTAATCAAAGATGGTTAAGTTTCCTAGCCATAGACATGAGTTGGCATTTGATTAACGGGATCACATCATTAGGAGAATGATGTGATTGACATGACCCATTTCGTTAGCTTAGCACTCGATCATTTAGTGTGTTGCTATTGCTTTCTTCATGACTTATACTTGTTCCTATGACTATGAGATTGTGCACTCCCGTTTACCGGAGGAACACTTTGTGTGCTACCAAACGTCACAACGTAACTGGGTGATTATAAAGGAGCTCTACAGGTGTCTCCAAAGGTAGATGTTGGGTTGGCGTATTTCGAGATTAGGATTTGTCACTCCGATTGTCGGAGAGGTATCTCTGGGCCCTCTCGGTAATGCACATCACATAAGCCTTGCAGGCATTGCAACTAATGAGTTAGTTGCGAGATGATGTATTACGGAACGAGTAAAGAGACTTGCCGGTAATGAGATTGAACTAGGTATTGGATACCGACGATCGAATCTCGGGCAAGTAACATACCGATGACAAAGGGAACAATGTCTGTTGTTATGCGGTCTGACCGATAAAGATCTTCGTAGACTATGTAGGAACCAATATGGGCATCCAGGTCCCGCTATTGGTTATTGACCGGAGACGTGTCTCGGTCATGTCTACATTGTTCTCGAACCATAGGGTCCGCACGCTTAAGGTTTCGATGACAGTTATAGTATGAGTTTATGAGTTTTGATGTACCGAAGGAGTTCGGAGTCCCGTATGAGATCGGGGATATGACAAGGAGTCTCGAAATGGTCGAGACGTAAAGATCGATATATTGGACGACTATATTCGGACATCGGAAAGGTTCTGAGTGATTCGGGTATTTTCGGGAGTACCGGGGAGTTACGGGAATACGGGGGAAGAAGTATATGGGCCTTATTGGGCTTTAGGGGAGAAGGAGAGGCAGGCCGCGCGCCCCCCCATTGGCTAGTCCGAATTGGACTAGGGGGAGGGGCGGCGCCCCCTCCTTCCTTCTCTTCCATCTTCCCCTTCCTTGTCTCCTACTCCTAATACATGGAAGGACTCCTAGTTGGACTAGGAAAGGGGGAATCCTACTCCCGATGGGAGTAGGACTCCCCTAGGGCGCGCCATAGAGAGGGCCGGCCCTCCCCTCCTCCACTCCTTTATATACGGGGGCAGGGGGCACCCCATAGACACACAAGTTGATCTTCGTGATCGTTCCTTAGCTGTGTGCGGTGCCCCCCTCCACCATATTCCACCTTGGTCATATCGTTGCGGTGCTTTGGCGAAGCCCTGCGTCGTTAGAACATCATCATCGTCATCACACCGTCGTGCTGACGGAACTCCTCCCCGACGCTTTGCTGGATCGGAGCCTGGGGAGCGTCATCGTGCTGAACGTGTGCTAAGAACTCGGAGGTGCCGGAGTAACGGTGCTTGGATCGGTCGAATCGTGAAGACGTACGACTACATCAACCGCGTTGATATAACGCTTCCGCTTTCGGTCTATGAGGGTACGTGGACAACACTCTCCCCTCTCGTTGCTATGCATCACCATGATCTTGCGTGTGCGTAGGAAATTTTTGAAATTACTACGTTCCCCAACATTTGACACATGTGTGGGGCATGAAGCCCGTATAAATAAGCTTCTGTTAAAGAAGCCCCCAGGTTAAGTGAGCGCGAGTGTGCGTCATGTAGTGAGCCTTTTAAGGGCTATAAAGGAAAAAGAGAGGAAGGAGAGAAATATAAGACAGAAAAATGTAAAAAATGGACAGGGGAAGGAGACGAACACGGAGTCCGGCGCCAGGCATAGAATCTTCGGAGACGTGTGGCATTCCACGGGTTCGGCTCGAGTCGGTTATCCGATGCATCTCGCAGGCGGTACGCTCCACCAGACAGGACTTGGTCGATTATAAATGGACCTTCCCATTCTGGCTTGAGTTTGTCCTTTTTCTTATCCGGCAGGCGTAGAACTAGTTCGCCAACATTGTAATTTTGGGTCCGTACTTCTCTGCTTTGGTATCTTCGGGCCTGTTGTTGATAAAATGCGGAACGGGCTTTCGCCACGTCACGCTCCTCCTCCAAGGCGTCCAGGCTGTCCTGCCGATCGAGCTCGGCTCCTCTACCTAGTGCGTGTTAGATTCCTTGAGGGATCGCACTAGTCTGGGTTTGATGCCGCTCATGATAAGATCGTTTACACGTTCAACCTGGCCATTGGTTTGTGGGTGATAGACTGAAGCATAGTCGAGCTTGATGCCCATGTTTTTGCAGCACAGTTTTACCTCGTCGGCTGTAAAATTTGTATCGTTATCGGTTATGATGCTGTGGGGGACGCCGTAACGGTGTACAACCCCGGATATGAAGTCTATCACGGGTCCGGATTCAGCCGTTTTGACAGGCTTGGCTTCTATCCATTTGGTGAACTTATCCACCATGACCAGTAAGTATTCTTTCTTATGGGTTCCACCTTTAAGGGGTCCGACCATGTCAAGCCCCCAGACCGCAAAGGGCCAGGTGATGGGTATAGTTTGGAGTGCGGTGGGTGGCATATGGCTTTGGTTGGCAAAAAGTTGGCAACCAACGCATCGTTGGACTAGGTCCTGAGCGTTTGCCCGGGCCGTCGGCCAATAGAAGCCTGTGCGGAAAGCCTTGCTAACAAGGGACCGAGCAGGAGCGTGATGACCACCGAGTCCGGCGTGAATTTCGGCCAGAAGATTCCGCCCTTCCTCTTCGGAGATACACCTTTGAAGGACTCAGGTAGTGCTTTTCTTATAAAGCTCCCCCTCGTGGACTTTGTAGGCTTTAGATCGCCGCACTATACAGCGGGCCTCATTTTGGTCCTCTGGGAGTTCCTGCCTAGTAAGGTAGGCTAGGAATGGTTCTGTCCACGGGGCGATAACCGCCATTATTACGTGGGCTGAAGGTGTAATTTCGTTGGCAGGACCTCCAATTATGTCAGGTTGTTTGGCGTCAAGTGGTTCGGCTTTGTCCGGGATGTTAATTGCGCGTTCCCCCTCCCATGTTACGGATGGCTTGAACAATCTTTCCAAAAAGATGTTGGGGGGGGACTGCATCATGTTTTGCTCAGATGTGTGCCAGGACGTCCGCTGCTTGATTATTTTCGCGGGCTATATGGTGAAACTCCAGCCCTTCGAACCGAGCCGACATTTTTAGGACGGCATTGCGGTAAGCTGCCATTTTTGGATCCTTGGCGTAGAAGTCGCCATTTATTTGGGAGATCGCGAGGTTCGAATCCCCGCGTACCTCTAGGCGTTGAATGTCCATGGATACTGCCATCCGGAGACCATGTAGGAGGGCCTCATATTCGGCTGCATTGTTGGAGTCCGTGTACATAATTTGGAGTACATATTGGACTGTGTCTCCTGTGGGGGACGTCAAAACGACGCCAGCCCCTAGTCCGTCCAACATTTTGGAGCCGTCGAAATGCATGATCCAGTTTGAGTATGTGTCGTACTCTTTAGGGAGTTCGGCCTCCGTCCATTCTGCGACGAAGTCGGCCAATACTTGCGATTTTATAGCTCGCCGTGGCTTATAGGTTATGTCGAACGGGAGGAGCTCAATGGCCCATTTTGCGATCCGTCCTGTTGCATCGCGGTTATTGATGATGTCATTGAGTGGTACTTCCGAGGCTACTGTAATTGAACACTCTTGAAAGTAGTGTCGTAGCTTCCGAGATGCCATGAATACTGCGTATGCAATTTTCTGATAGTGTGGGTACCATGATTTGCATGGAGTGAGGACAGTGGACACGTAGTAGACCGGCCTTTGAAGGGGGAATTTGTGTCCGTCCGTTTCCCGCTCGACAACGAGCACTGCGCTGACAACTTGATGGGTTGCCGCGATGTACAATAGCATTGGCTCGCCGGTGTTTGGCGCGGCCAGGACTGGGTTTGTTGCCAATATGGATTTTATTTCATCGAGTCCGGCTGTGGCGGCATCCGTCCACTCGAAGTGCTCGGTGCACCGTAGGAGGCGGTAAAGGGGCAGTGCCTTTTCTCCCAGGCGGGAGATGAAGCGGCTTAGAGCCGCCACGCATCCGGTTAATTTATGTATTTGTTTGAGGTCTTTTGGGACATCCAATTGTGACAAAGCTCGGATCTTGGCTGGATTTGCCTCGATTCCTCTACCGGATAAATGAAGCCCAAGAGCTTTCCGGCTGGAACGCCGAAAACGCATTTTTCCGGATTGAGCTTGATGTCGTATTTTCGGAGGTTATCGAATGTAAGCCTCAAGTCGTCTACTAGAGATTCGACATGTTTTGATTTGATGACCACATGTCGGGGGAAATCTGCCTCCACGAACACCTATGGGGACCGAGCCCCTTTCTTGGTTCGGCGGGGGGCGGAGGTCGCGCGAAGAGCGGATCGAGGCGGTGCACACAAGGGGTTTACCCAACTTCGGGCCACACGGATGCGTAAAACCCTACTGCTGCTTTGTGGTTTGTATTGTGTTCTTGTTGCGGGAGCGCTGAGTGCTACAGTACACTCAGGCAACTAATCAGACCGAGCGTGAGTGGCCTTCTTCCTTCCTCTCCCCCCCCCCCCTCGTTGCGCATGGGGCCTCCTTTTATATGTGCAAGGGGTTACCCACAGGTGGCAACGTAGGCGGGGGCAAAACTGGAAAACGTTGTGTTGGGTACAGCTGTTTGCACAGTGCTATCATACCTAACTCTGACGGCAGGGGACAAGGGAATTAAATGCCCGTCTGGGTCGCCCAAATAGTGCAGAAAAGGGACCGTCAGGGGCGCCACCGTTTGCCACGACGGCTACCCTGTCAGCGTTGCTTCGCCACCGCATGCCCCTGGCTGCGCAGCCTCTCGCCACGTACGCCTGGAATGGCCCCAGAGCGACGTGTGGGTGGATGAGCTGGAACGCAGGCGCGGGGTGGTGACTTGCCGCGACAAGCGCCTTGCCGCGGTTGATGCCTTGTCGCGCCCGGGAGCTTGTCGCTCACCGGTCCTTGCCGGGACGCGTGGCGCGTCGCAGCAAGTCTCTTGTCGTGCCTCGGTCGGTCTTCCCGGCAAGCTCCTCTTGCCGGGGCCTTGTGCTTCGAGCGGTCGTCCCGGCAAGCTCCTCTTGCCGGGGCCTCGCTCTCTTTGGGTGGCCTTCCCGGCAAGCTCCTCCTGCCGGGGCCTTGGCTCAAATACTTTGTTCTTGGGTAGCCCAAAAAGGGACCATGGAAAGTTTTGGCGATCGCCTGGCAAGCCTTGCCGCGGGGTGCTATGACTGCCCGTGCACAATTTCGGGGTACTAAGGTACCCCTACTTTAGTACGCCAACAGGATCCCCCGGGCCTGGGCCATACACGGTGCCGAGCGCTGTTGGGCCAGGCCCAAAACAGTGCACGGGCACGCGCGGTCTGGGTCACGCTGCATCTTCTTCTGCATCGCGCCAAAGATGTCGGGGGAAATCTGCCTCCACGAACACCTATGGGGACCGAGCCCCTTTCTTGGTTCGTCGGGGGGCGGAGGTCGCGCGAAGAGCGGATCGAGGCGGTGCACACAAGGGGTTTACCCAGCTTCGGGCCGCACGGATGCGTAAAACCCTACTGCTGCTTTGTGGTTTGTATTGTGTTCTTGTTGCGGGAGCGCTGAGTGCTACAGTACACTCAGGCAACTAATCAGACCAAGCGTGAGTGGCCTTCTTCCTTCCCTCTCCCCCCCTCGTTGCGCATGGGGCCTCCTTTTATATGTGGAAGGGGTTACCCACAGGTGGCAACGTAGGCGGGGGCAAAACTGGAAAACGTTGTGTTGGGTACAGCTGTTTGCACAGTGCTATCATACCTAACTCTGACGGCAGGGGACAAGGGCATTAAATGCCCGTCTGGGTCGCCCAAACAGTGCAGAAAACGGACCGTCAGGGGCGCCACCGTTTGCCACGACGGCTACCCTGTCAGCGTTGCTTCGCCACCGCATGCCCCTGGCTGCGCAGCCTCTCGCCACGTACGCCTGGAATGGCCCCAGAGCGACGCGTGGGTGGATGAGCTGGAACGCAGACGCAGGGTGGTGACTTTCCGCCGCAAGCGCCTTGCCGCGGTTGATGCCTTGTCGCGCCCAGGAGCTTGTCGCTCACCGGTCCTTGCCGGGACGCGTGGCGCGTCGCAGCAAGTCTCTTGTCGTGCCTCGGTCGGCCTTCCCGGCAAGCTCCTCTTGCCGGGGCCTTGTGCTTCGAGCGGTCGTCCCGGCAAGCTCCTCTTGTCGGGGCCTCGCTCTCTTCGGGTGGCCTTCCCGGCAAGCTCCTCCTGCCGGGGCCTTGGCTCAAATACTTTGTTCTTGGGTGGCCCAAAAAGGGACCATGGAGAGTTTTGGCGATCGCCTGGCAAGCCTTGCCGCGGGGTGCTACGACTGCCCGTGCACAAGTTCGGGGTACTAAGGTACCCCTACTTTAGTACGCCGACACCACATCATCCACGTATGCCTCCATTGTTTTGCCGATCTGGTTTGCCAGACATGTTTGGATCATGCGCTGATATGTTGCGCCGCCGTTTTGTAGCCCAAAGGGCATTGTGTTGAAGCAGAATGGGTCGTATGGTGTGATGAATGCTGTCGCGACTTGGTCTGATTCTGCCATCTTGATTTGATGATAACCGGAGTATGCGTCGAGGAAACACAACGAATCATGTCCTGCAGTGGCATCGATAATTTAATCGATACGAGGGAGGGGGAAGGGATCCTTTGGGCATGCCTTGTTAAGGTCTTTAAAATCGACGCACAGGCGCCAGGATTTGTCCTTCTTTGGTACCATCACCAAGTTTGCTAGCCAGTCCGGATGTTTTATATCTCTAATGAATCCGGCCTCCAATAACTTGGCTAGCTCATCTCCCGTAGCTTGTCTCTTCGGTTCGGAAAAGCGTCGAAGGGCTTGTTTGACAGGTTTGAATCCTTTCTGGATATTTAAGGTGTGTTCGGCTAGCCTGCGTGGGATTCCTGGCATGTCTGAAGGGTGCCAAGCAAAAATGTCCCAGTTCTCTCGTAGGAACTCTCGCAGTGCGGCGTCTACATCAGGGTTCAGTCGTGCCCCTATGGAGGCTGTTTTATTGGGGTCCGTTGGGTGGACCTGGAATTTGACTATTTCGTCCGCTGGTTTGAAGGATGTGGATTTGGATCTCTTATCGAGTATCACATCATCCCTGTTAACCGTGGAGCGCAGCCCGGTCAGTTCTTTGGCCGCTAAGGTTTCGGATAGTGCCTCAAGGGCCAACGCGGCTGTCTTGTTTTCGGCGCGGAGTGCTATGTCCGGATCACTAGCGAGAGTGATAATTCCGTTTGGCCCAGGCATCTTGAGCTTCATGTACCCGTAATGGGGTATGGCTTGGAAAACTGTGAATGCCTCCCGTCCTAATATAGCGTGGTATCCGCTTTTCAACGGGGCCACCTGGAACGTGACTTCTTCGGAGCTGTAATTATCCGACGTGCCGAACACCACATCTAGTGTGATCTTTCCAGTGCAGCACGCTTCCTGACTGGGGATTATTCCTCTAAAGGTTGTGCTGCTTCGCTCAATGCGGTTCCAGTCTATTTCCATCTTTTGGAGGGTTTCCTCATAAATGAGGTTCAATCCGCTGCCTCCGTCCATGAGTACCTTTGTGAGGCGAGAGCCGTCCACTATGGGACTGAGGACCTATGCGGCTGGTGCTCGGGCTGTTCAGAATTTAGGTTCGTCACTCGCATTGAAGGTGATAGCAGTGTCACTCCATGGGTTTATTGTTGCTACTTGATAGACTTCGGTGAGGCTGTGGAGTGTTCTTTTTCGCATATTATTTGATGCGAAAGTCTAGAAGACTGTGAGAACGGCACTGGTGTCCTCGGGCTGGCTTTCTTCGGCCTCTGAAATTAGGAGGTCCTCGCCAATTTTGGCCACCTGCCGGAGTATCCAACATGCTCTAAGGCTGTGTGTTGGTGTGGCATCCTCTGTACTGTGAATTCTACAGGGTCCATCAAGCCACCTTTCCAGTACGGTTCCATGCCCCCTAGAGGGTTTTGGCTTTTTTATATTCAATCTGGGTGTCTTACTGTGGTGCACCCTCTTAGTTCGGACGGGATTGCTATTCAAGGCAGGATTATCCCAAAAAAAAATCGGTTTTCCAAGCAGTTTCCATCGCACAGTACTTTTGTACTATGGACGCCAAGTCAGCGAAGCGTGTAATATCACGACGACTTATGGCGTTAAGTATTCCCTCGTCCGTGCAGTTACTGCAAAAGATTGAAATTGCATCTCCCTCGTGGCAGTCCTTTGTCCTGTTCATAACCAGGACGAATCTGGCCCAGTAGTGATGTACTATTTCTTCGGGCTTTTGCCTGATTTGGGAAAGATCGCTTATGTTCGGGCGGGTGGGTGGCTTTGAATCTGAGACCTCACCCCATTTAAGATTCGGAGGCCGAAGAGCTTCCGAACTCTGAAGTCCGGAGTCTTGGATGTTGTCCAATGAATCTAGCCCATTGCCTGATTCTAAGCTCAGGTCTTGGATTGTATCCTCCCCTCCGCGGGTATCCGGCCTGGAGGGTTCGGGAATTCGGACATAGCTAGTCCTTAGAATAGATGAAGGGTCGCCGCACTGCGCCTCTACCACGGCAATGTGGTGGGTGACTTGGGGAGAGTTAATTTCTCTTAGATCGGGTTTAAGCCCAACCTGGTCGTAATTTGTAGCGACCCCCAGTGCGGCGATGCGATCCAAGAGCTCGTTTACCGAAGAGAGCTCCATCGGGTCCAGCTGCTCGGCGAGTTCTGAGCTGACGTGCAGGTTGCTTTCGATGACCCGAGAGGTCACCGTCGGCGCAACGGCCGAACAAGCGGTCGTAAGAAAACCACCTAGCCGGAGGGTTTGGCCGACAACCAAGGCTCCCTTAGTAACGGCGCCGTCTTTAAAGACGGGAAGAGGCATCCTTCCTGGTCGCGACGGCACAGAGGAACTCTCAATGAAAGCAACAATGTCAGTGTCAAAACCGGCGGATCTCGGGTAGGGGGTCCCGAACTGTGCGTCAGGGCCGGATGGTAACAGGAGACAAGGAACACGAAGTTTACCCAGGTTCAGGCCCTCTCGATGGAGTTAAAACCCTACTCTTGCTTGATTAATATTGGTGATATGGGTAGTACAAGAGTAGATCTACCACGAGATCAAGGAGGCTAAACCCTAGAAGCTGGCCTATGGTATGATTGTGTATGATGATGGATTCTCCCCTACGGACTACAACCCTCCAGTTTATATAGACACCGGATAGGGTTAGGGTTACACAGAGTCGGTTACAATGGTAGGAGATCTTGAGCATCCGCACCGCCTAGCTTGCCATCCACGCCAAGGAAAGTCCCATCCGGACACTGGACGAAGTCTTCAATCTTGTATCTTCATAGTCCTGGAGTCCGGCGAAGGTATAGTCCGGCTACCCGAACACCCCCTAATCCAGGACTCCCTCAGAGGTGGTCTGCTGGAAGAGCTGACTGGGTTGCGGGTTTGAGCGGGTGAGACTGCCGGCGAAAGCCGCACTCCGGTTGTAGCCGGAGCCATCGACAGCGGCGCCTGTGGGCTCCGTCCCCTTGTTGGAGGCATCGATGTTGTAGTCCTCTCCTTCCCTTGCTCGACATGCTTCAGGGGAAAACCTGGATCTGGTCTTCCGGGTCGGATGATGACGACGCCATTGGCTCTGCTCGGCGCCGTGTTTCCTCTTGAGGACATCGTCTTGGAGCTAGACTCGGTCAGAGGGACTAAGTGCTTGTGGAGGTGGTTGGCGGCGGCTTGTGTAACATCTCCGTAAGAGCAGCAGAAGCACCCTTCACATGCAAGGTGCGCCAGGCGAGGTATGTCTTCCAACCTCGTGGGATTGAAGAGGCATATGTTTGCTCCTTCGGACATAGCGTTCCTCTTCGATATCGTCGAGTTTCGTGGATATGCTTGTGGCAGCTTGGATTAACACGACGGTTCTCGGTGTGCACTCTGATAGCAGCGAAGGCGCTCGAGTACCCGGCCGGACGTGTTGTGGGGTGTTCGCTTTTCTGGCGTGTTTGTATGTTTTGTCGTGCTTTAAGTCTAGTCTTGCTAGGTGCTGCTTAGGTTTTTGCCTGGTGTTCCTTGATTAAACCGAGCAAACCCTTTTTTTCTTTTTTTTAGCACTCGCCTTTGCGGTGCATTCCTTCTTTGGAGGTGTTACTTGTAATACCTCTTTCTGATCAATGAATTTGACAGCTCTTCTGTCAACAATCGAAAAAAAATGCACGTCGACCGGTACGTACATGGTCCTCTGCTCATTGTAATGGCCTAAGAGCAATTCAAGCAGACCCCGCAAAACGCCCGATCCGAAAAAATTCTGGCTAGTATGCGGGCTCGGGCCAATTTTGCGGCCAGAACAGAGCCCGCATACTCACCCGGCCCGCAAATTTTTTTGCCGCAGCCCGCAAACCGCACGCCTCGAGCACTATAAGTGCGGTTCCGCAACCCTTTTGCGGGTCCAAACCCTATCCCCCTGCCGCCGCGAGCCACCCGATTCCCCTTTCCCGTCTCCCAATTTCTCGCCGTCGGCGACCACCTGCCCCGCCTCCAGCCGCCATGTGGGGGCGAATGTGGAGCTCCGGACACGGCTCCGGCAGCAGATCCGGCCGTGAGAGGGACCCGGAGCGCGAGCGGCGCGTCCGGTCCGAAGACGCGAGGAAGCGCGGTGCCCGGAAGTGGACCAACAACAGGTTGTCGCCGCCGGCGAGCTTCAACCCCCGCGAGACGGAGGAGTACGACCGCCGGCGCGCGTCCTTCTCCTCCGCGAGGTCTTCCTATGCCGGATCCTACTCGTCCTCTGCCGCGGGCTTCCTCCCCGTGAAGAGGGAGTGGTCGGACGAGGAGGAGGAGCCGGAGTCACCAGCGCCGTTCGCCTTCATCCCGGTAAAGGAGGAGCCCGAGGAGCCCGTTCCGCTCGGTCGCCGCGGAGTCATCGGGCCCGAGGACTACGTCGCGGAGTTCGACGCCGTCGCCGCTGCCATCGCCGAGCGGAGCGTGCGCGAGGAGGAGGAGCGCCGGCGCCACGCCGAGGAGCTCGAAGCCCTCGAGTGACGGCAGGCGGTGGTCTGCTAGAGTTGCTCGAATGGTGGATGAATTCACAGCATGTCGACCTAGCTAGGGCGCTCAAAATCCATGTCCCGATCGAGCATGTCGACCAAGAGAAGACTGTACTTATCAGTCAACTTGATTACTTAACCAGAGCGCGAGCACCTCCTCTCGTGTAGGGGGCAACACAATGTATCCGGACGTACGAACAGGTTCCACTTAAGGAGTAGTAATACTACCACTAATGGCAAGAGAGACCGTGGCAGTTGGATCGAGCACGCCCCACAATCTGTGGGAGCAGCGGCAGTTGCCGGTTTGCATATTTCTGCGCACACCGCACCCACCCAACGACATGTGGCCAGAATGTGTGGTCTCGTTTGTGGCAGCATATGTGCTTTTGTATGCGCCACACAAATCAAATTAAGCAAGGGCACCCAAACTCAGACAAATAAAATTAAGCAAGGAGGACACACATCTCGCTGCCTAGTGGCGCCTCACGTGCTTGCTCGATCTACTAGTTGTTTTTGGCTTTTTATTCCCCTCATCTTTATTTTTTCCTGCACTCGATGTGTTCTCATCAGTTGCCTGAAAATTCAAATTGCATGAGAAGAAAGAAACCCAGCTCATGAAAATTCAAATTCTAATGCGTGATAAAGGACACAACCTCTAATTCGAGAGGTTGAACTCACTGTTCCCTCAGGCATACACCTTGGGGATCATGTAGCCTTCACATATATCCTCCTTTCTGGGCCCTATAGTATTCCATACAAAGCGCAGAATTAAGTACACAACAAAAATATCACGACCACTAAATTGATCATAGTTGTTTTAAATTTGTAAAAAGGAGTAAACTTTTTTCGAGAATGACGAGAGGGGGGGGGGGGGCATTGTGCCCCACCAATTGTTGTATTACTCGAAGGGCTTGGCAGTCATATAGTGTTTTTCATCAAAAAGATAAAAAAAGAACATGATGAGAAGCGGAAAAAAAAGAAACAATCCGTTAACAAGCTAGGAGTCTCAAAAAATATATGCCGCGCCTGAAAGTTATTTCTATTATATGGAAACTAGGAATATATGCCAGGAGTGAAAGTTATCAGAAGTGAATATATTTAAGAATTTTTTTGTATAATTTAAAAGTACTCATAATTACGCTAAATTTTAAAATATAAAAATATATACATCTGACTATATTTTTATAGAAACTAAGAATATATGCCACGAATGAAAGTTATCACAAGTGAATATTAACAGAAATACTTGTGCTCATAATTTTTATGATTTAAATATAACCCATGAGGTATACTTTTTTGTGCATTTACTAAACAATTCGTAATTTTATATTTACTAAAAAATTAATATTATCATAATGTAAATAAGTAATTTTAAAAATAAAACTACATGAACGTTTTGAATAAGTTATTTATTAAGGGTTGTTATTGTTGTTGACAAGAAAATCTTAATGGCGAAGTGGTTGGCAGTCTGTTATCTTTTGGAGGTGGGTCCCGCACCATGTCTGTGTGCTAGTCAAAATGCAATGCCACATCAGCACATTATACGTCCATGAATAAGATTATCATCGTACTTGCAAGCTCGTGCCAAGTTTTAGAACATGTTCGACGCATTTATTAAATTTAATCATTAAAGTGAACATCGATTGCAAGTTTAGGCACCACCGGTGATATTACCTTAGATAAAATGGAAACTAACTCGATCGAGGTCCCATGGGACATATACTGTGGTCAAAGAAGTGCTAGCTCAATTATGTTGCAACTTGCAAAATCAAGGGGCCGTCCGTTCGAAGGAAGTAATCGAGTAGTCGCGCGCGTTGAACAGAAGAGGACTATCTCGATCGGGGAAGACGACGACGCTGACTTTGCCACTGGGCGTGATATTTCCATACGCGGCAATGCTCACGTACACGTGAGTGCAATTCGCGTGACGTGACGCGTCACTAGTACTTCCACTTGCCAGCCAATTAAAAGCATTAACATACCTGTGGTACATCCGACGGCAGATTGGCTAGGTAGCTTCCTGTTGATTCCATAAGATTTGCATTGTCACCGTAGTAGACTAGCAAGCTTTAGTCAGCTATAGGTGGCTAGTTTCTCGCAAAAACAAAATGCTAGCTAGCGATAGTCGTTGCAACTTGCAGAGTAACTTCATAGAGCACCCGCAAAAAACTTCTTATCGCACGGCACGTACGAGCAAGAGATGCAAAACCAGCCTAGCTAGCTGCAAAGTCGATCGATTCGTCGATATCCACTCCATACGTATCGTTTTTATAGGCTAGTTACATACCAGTACTAGATAAGTAGTAGAACATTAAAGTGAGTTTGACTTGGTAGTAGAACATTAAAGCGAGTTTGACTTGGGTACGATCGAGTATCATCAATCAGTCGCATTGAATGAGAAACCGATGGAAGACGACGATGAGGCTAGCCACACATCCCGAGACAATTTGGCTTACGTGTATATTTAATGAAAAAAAAGTGCTTGTGGTAACATAATATGTTACTGTACCATAACGCTTTCGAAGGCAAAATAAGTCCATGAGCTAATAAATGAAGCAATTTATGACACTACTACTATGTTACTTTGCACTATAAGGCTGCCCATAGTAGGGGTAACATAAGCAGTATCATATACTTGGAAATATCAAAACGCTGATGTGGCAGAAAATTAATAAAAAAAGAGGTGGTGAAAGTAACATAGGTAGATACTGTAACAAAGCGCAGCTTACGATAAAAAAATTAATGCGAACCAATCCCGTGCGCTTCGTCCCTATCCCCACCCTTCTCTTCGTTCTCCACAACGCCTCCATCTCCCACTGTCCCGCCTAGCACCTCCATCCCCAGCTCCGCTCTTCGTTCCTCCCGCCGGCGGCGGCGCCCCAATCATGGCGAGATCTGGCGCCAGCAAGGAGGCGGCGCATATCCGGCCATCAGCAACCTCGCAACCGCAGCAGTTCCCTGGTGCCCCATTGAGCTCCTGCTGCAATCCTTCTCCAGCACCGCACTTCTACCATAGCACTCCAGCGAGCTCCTCTGCCAACCCCTCGACACCGCCGCACTTCTACCCCGGCGCCTCGACGAGCTCCTCAGCAAACCCCTCTTTGAGTCAATGGTACATGCTCTGTATATGTGTCTTCTTCCTGTTTTTGCTAGATAATTAGAACAAAAATATGGGCAGAGGCAAATGATACATGCCCTGTATATGTGAGTTTATTATACAACAGGTACTTAGGTGCATTCCTATCAGCAACAAAGAGCATACCAAATTCTAGCTAACTGAATTTTTTTCAGGCAAGTCATAAACCAGAGGCTAGTAAATACGATGGTCATGGCAGATTTTGCTGCTAAGAAATCAGTTACAAGTAGAGGCTAGTAAATACGATGGTCATGGCAGATTTTGCTGCTAAGAAATCAGTTACAAGTAGAGGCTAGTAAAGTTAGCATGTGAATAATTTGGTTTCAGATTTTCATGCTAAGAAATCAGTTACAAGTAGAGGCTAGTAAATAGATTTTGCACAGTTAGCATGTGAATAATTTGGTTTCAGATTATCATGATATGATTACCTTGTAATTTTCATTCAGATTGTCATGATCTTCCAATTGTCAGATGTTTGACTCGTCGATTGTCCTTCCATCAGTATTTACTCACGGTGACATGCCAGAATTTGCCGAGGTACTTGAAAGAGGTGCTAGAATTTGTGATCGTCCGACGCATAGGGCTCTAAAAAACGATTTGATTGAGCATATTTGGAAAAAGTTTGGGGGACGATAGATTATTTTCGAGTCTTGATCCATGTAATGCTCTGTATGATTTATATATTTTAATATTGGCACTTTATTATATATTCTGGACCCATCCAATTTTATGTCTACGTATTTATCCATGTGTATCTCCAAACAATATTTCATATTGGTGCTTGCCACAAATAGATCACAAAGTTGTTGTACTACTATAGATCCCACAAAATAATAAATGAAGCCCCCTATGTTATCACATCTATGATACTACACACTATGAAGGTAATAACAAAGACTAGTATCATGTGAATGATACTAGTCTATGTTACTTCCCACTATGGCCAGCCTAAAGGCAGTAATTTAGACTTGTGTCATATACATGACACTAGTGTAAGTTACTCCCCATTATGACCAGCCTGATGGAGTCTGCAGGACGCCGACGTGTCAATCGTGCGGCGTGGACCATGCACGCACGCACGCCATTGCAACCATGCTCGTCCGCGATATTTCCATATGTGGCATGCGCACGTACACGAGTGCAATCGTACGTGAGTGTGTGTGACCACTGACCAACACCGCCAGCCAACATCAACACACAGATATATAAACGTGTCGTCCTAATGTACCAACGGTGGCGATGTGGTTGGCCGGTGAGACGGCAGCGCTAGCACTGCCTGGTGCGTACACTGGCGCCTGTACCGACAGCAAGCTAGCTAGCGCTGCCACGACGTCACGACCTTCTAAGCCATACATAGACTCGGCCAATCCCGATACGTACGTACGCATAGCGTTGATCTTTCTACTTTACATGCATGTTGTGGCTACAGTACACGTAGTAGTAACGTACAACCACAGTGTTTTCGAAGCGCAGAGAATGGTTTTAGTGCATCGATAATAATTGATTGTGCAATAGGCACATATATATAGGTACAAGGGGTGCGACCGTTATCTTGTCTCCCAAGATACAAGCAGGGCCGTCTCCAAGAATTCGGGGCCCGGTGCGAAATGCGAAATATGAACCTAAAAATTTCTAAAATAGATGTTTTTTTATAAAAATAAAATAGAATGGATTCAAACACTCCATAAATTATAGGCTTATACCAACATAAAAAAAACTGTATTCTGAATTTTAAACGAGCAACTAGCTTGGAAATTGGTGTGAGACAACTTGGTCAACTAGCCTATAGTACTATATATCTTCTCTAAAAAAATGGATTGATAAACTGAAGCGTATGCACACAATATACTCGCTAGTATAATCATTCAACAGGACAAAATACTAAATTAAATAGGGAATCAGTTGAGCACACCGTGTGGACAGATCGGGATGTGCTCACCTAGGCCTCGGACACCAGCGACAAAGAAAACTGTGGAATGAATTCTTCATGCGGGCAGTGCAGCGGGTTGCTTCTCCGGGCAGGAAGCGAAGTGACAACGGCGCTCCGTCTCCGTGCGCCGCCGCCGCCGCCGCACTTCGTCGGTTCACCTCCGTGATCTCGATAGATCAATAGATCCCCATCGGCGGGCTGTGTCGATCGGGACTAAGGAAAGGCTTATTTTGGGAGATTGAGGGGTTGGCCCAGTTTGAGAGACTGTGCTAGTTGTGATAAAAGGGCCCAACACGTAATACACTAGACACTGGCCCAAAATCGGGGGCCCGTGGAATTTGGGGGCCCTGTGCGGTCGCACAGCCCGCACAGGCCCCTGGACGGCCCTGGATACAAGTACATACAGGAGGAGAGAGCCACTACAGGTGCGGCATACAAAACTCAGACCTACGTACATGTACACATGTTCAACACGCCCCCCCCTTCCGGCAGTCGAAGCGTCACCGGTGACGCAGAGACTGGACCGAAAGCCCTCAAACGTCGAGGTGGGTAGTCCCTTCGTCATGACATCGGCGAACTGCTGATCGGTGGGCACATGGAGAACTCGAACACGATCAAGTGCGACGTGCTCTCTGACGAAGTGAATGTCGAGCTCAATATGCTTCATCCGTCAATGATGGACAGGGTTGGCAGCGAGATACACCGCGGAGATGTTGTCACAGTAAACAAGGGTCGCCTTGGTAACCTCGCATAGCAACTCCTGAAGTAGCTGTCGTAGCCAAGAGCACTCTGCGACGGCGTTGGCCACAGCCATGTACTCGGCCTCGGCGCTCGATCGTGAGATCGTGGGTTGTCATTTAGACGACCAAGAAACCAGAGAGGGCCCGAGGTAGACACGGTAGTCGGAAGTGGAGCGGCGAGTGTCGGGACACGCGGCCCAGTCGGCGTCGGAGTAGGCGACAAGGCTGGGGTCAGGTGATGCCGTCAGGGTGAGACCCATATATAGTTGTGGTGCCACGTATGTACCGAAGAATACGTTTCACCAGAGCCCAATGAGTATCACGAGGAGCATGCATATGAAGGCACACCTGCTGGACAGCGTACTGAATGTCCGGACGCGTCAGTGTGAGGTACTGAAATGCACCGACGATGGAG
Organism: Aegilops umbellulata; assembly: GCA_032464435.1. NCBI lineage: Eukaryota > Viridiplantae > Streptophyta > Magnoliopsida > Poales > Poaceae > Aegilops > Aegilops umbellulata. Next base: position 383,247,226 of record CP136059.1, on the reverse strand, counting down.
CGGTAGAAGGGAGTGTCGGACGCCGGAGAACCCTTGACGGCGGACACCTTAGCCTTCGTGTCGACAGGCGTAGGAGCCGGCTTGCAGTTAAGCATGCCCGCTCTCTCCAGAAGCTCGTAGGCGTACTTCCACTGGTGCAGGAAGAAGCCAGTGGCCCGGCGCACAACCTTGATGCCAAGGAAGTAGTGGAGAGCCCCCAAGTCCTTGAGGGCGAACTCGGTGCCGAGGCGAGCTATGATCTGCTGAAGGAGCGCTGGCGAGGAGGCAGTCAGGATGATGTCGTCGACGTATAGGAGGAGGTACGTGGTGGCGGGACACCGGTGATAAACAAACAGGGAGGCATCGGACCGTGTGGACCGGAACCCCTGCTGCTGAAGGAAGGTCGCGATCCGTTGGTACCAGGCCCGAGGCGCCTTCTTCAAACCGTAAAGAGAACGGGAGAGCAAGCACACATGGTCCGGATAGTCGGTGTCGACGAAACCAGTAGGCTGGTGACAGAACACCTGCTCGTCGAGATGGCCATGCAAGAAAGCATTAGACACATCGAGCTGGTGGACTGGCAAGGCGCGAGAAACAATGAGCTGGAGAACAACGCGAATCGTGCCCGGTTTGACAACCGGAGCGAAGGTGTCGGTGAAGTCCACGCCAGCACACTGGCGAAAGCCGCGCACGACCCAACGCGCCTTGTAGCGCTCAAGGGAACCGTCGGGGCGAGTCTTGTGGCGGAAGACCCACTTGCCAGTGATGACGTTGGCACGGGGAGGCCGCGGGACAAGCTGCCACGTACGGTTGCGCTGCGGGGCGTCGAACTCCTCACGCATCGCAACAAGCCAGTTCGGATCGCGAAGGGCTGCGTGAACGGAGGTGGGGAGCGGGGACGGTACCGAGGTGGACGCAGCACACGCGTACTCGTCGGAGGTGTAGCGCATGCTAGGATGAAACGTCCCAGTCCGAGCCCGAGTGACCAGGCCGGTGAAAGGTGCGGCGGCAGCCGGCGGAGCCGAGAGGGGGACCGGCGAAGATGAGCTCGGGCCGGTCTCCGGATCGGCCGAAGGGACTGGGGCGTCGGGGGCGGCCGGCGGGGCCGCGGCGCCAGGGGCAGTCGAGAGGGCGGCCGAGGGGGCCGCGACGACGGGGGCCGCCGAGGGGGCCTCGGCGACAGGGGCCGCCGGCGCCGGGAGCGCGGGCAGGGCCAAGCCCGGTGCACGGCGGGGCGGTTCTCCAGAGGTGGGACTCAAACCTCGGAAAAATAACTTCTTTAAGCAATTTAATAGAAGTGTTATGATCAGCACTACTAGTTAGAATAGCTTCTACCCAATTAGTAATGTAATCAACAGCAACTAAAATATGTGTGTATCCATTGGAGGCAGGAAAGTGTCCCATATAATCAAATCCCCAAACATCAAATGGTTCAATAACAAGTGAATAATTCATAGGCATTTCTTGACGTCTACTAATATTTTTAATTCTTTGACATTCATCGCAAGATAAAACAAACTTACATGCATCCTTGAAGAGAGTAGGCCAATAAAAACCGGATTGCAATACCTTATGTGTAGTTCTGTCTCCAGCGTGGTGTCCTCCATAAGCTTCGGAGTGATACTTGCGTAGGATCTGTTCCTGTTCATGCTCAGGTACACAACGTCTAATAACACCATCTACTCCTTCTTTATAAATGTGTGGGTCATCCCAGAAGTAATGTCTTAAATCATAGAGAAACTTTTTCTTTTGTTGGTATGTGAAACTAGGTGATATAAATTTAGCAACAATGTAATTAGCATAATCAGCATACCATGGAGCAGTATGAGAAGCATTTATGACATTTAATTGTTCATCAGAAAAGCTATCATCAATAGGTAGTGGGTCATTAAGAACATTTTCTAACCTAGACAAGTTGTCTGCAACGGGGATCTCAGCTCCCTTTCTATCAATAATATGCAAATCAAATTATTATAATAAGAGAATCCATCTAATAAGTCTAGGTTTAGCATCTTTCTTTTTCATAAGATATTTAATAGCAGAATGATCGGTGTAAATAGTTACTTTAGAATCAACAATATAAGGTCTGAACTTATCACAAGCAAATACAATTGCTAAGAATTCTTTTTCAGTAGTAGCATAATTTCTCTGAGCATTGTCTAGAGTTTTACTAGAATATTAAATAACATTTAATTTCTTATCAACTCTTTGCCCTAGAACAGCACCTATAGCATAATCACTGGCATCACACATAATTTCAAAGGGTAAATCCCAATCAGGTAGCTGAACAATAGGTGTAGAGATCAATGCTTTCTTAAGTACTTTAAATGCTTATGCACAATCATCATCAAAGACAAATGGTATATCTTTTTGCAATAAATTAGTCAGAGGCCGTGAAATTCTGGAGAAGTCCTTAATGAACCTCCTATAAAACCCGACATGACCAAGGAAACTTCTTATACCTTTGATGTCCTTGGGACATGGCATCTTTTCAATAGCGTCAACCTTGGCTTTATCAACTTCAATACCTCTTTCAGAAATTTTATGCCCCAAGACAATACCTTCATTAACCATAAAGTGGCACTTTTCCCAATTCAAAACAAGATTAGTTTCTTCACATCTCTGCAAAACTCGATCAAGGTTGCTCAACCAATCATTAAAAGAGGATCCATAAACAGAGAAATCATCCATGAAAACCTCACATATCTTTTCACAAAAGTCGAAGAATATAGCCATCATGCATCTTTGAAAGGTAGTAGGTGCATTACATAAACCAAAAGGCATACGTCTATAAGCAAAAGTACCGAAAGGGCAAGTAAAAGTGGTCTTTGATTGATTATCGGCTGACACAGGTATTTGAGAGAAACCAGAGTAACCATCTAGAAAGCACAAATGTGTATGTTTGGATAATCTTTCTAGCATTTGTTCGATGAAAGGTAGGGGTAATGATCCTTTTTAGTAGGTTTATTTAATTTGCGGAAATCAATTACCATTCTATAACCTGTAATAATTCTTTGCGGAATCAATTCATCTTTATCATTAGGAACGAGAGTAATGCCTCCCTTCTTATTGATAAAATGGACAGGACTTACCCACGGACTATCAGCAACTGGATAAATTATACCTGCCTCAAGGAGCTTTAATATTTTCTTTCTTACCACTTCACTACTAGGAAAAGGCCTGCTAGTGGCGCACATGTTTTGCCTACTAATGGTGTACCACAGGTGCGCCAATAGCATCACGCCATTAGAATTTTTTACTACTGGCACACCAGGGTGCGTTATTAGTATCTGGTATACCAATGGCGCACCACGTAGTGCGCCATTAGTATACCCATGGTGCGCCATTAGTATGCCTCCCAGGGGGCCATATTTACCCATGTGCTCTGGCTTACTAATGGCGCACCAGTTGATGATGCGCCACTAGTGTGCTCTGGCTTACTAATGGCGCACTAGTTGGTGGTGCGCCACTAGTATGAATATTAGGGATTCTTTTTCTGATATTTCCACAGGTTACAAAATATATTACTGGACATAATATAGACAGCATCACACAACAACAGCAGATTCATCGAATACAATAGAAGATTAGTCTCCGAATACAATTCATCATATTAGTCTCCGAATTCAAAAGACAGAACAAAGATATAACATTACAAGTCTCGAGACCACGTGTAGCGAGTTTGTCGAAAGTAATACTAATCCTAACAAGTCCTACTAATCATCATCATACAACCTCTACTCGTTATTAATAATAAGTCATACGATCATCATCTTGATAGTCATCGAACCAACCCTACTTAATTGTTCTTAGCACATGCTCATCAGTATTAGGCAGGACCTAAATACCCTATTTAAGGTAAAATAGCATAAAACAATATAGAACCTGACTCTCCATTATGGAGAATGGAGATCATCATGTCTCCAATTCTTGCGCTTCGCTTCCTTTTGTTTCCAAGAACCTCCTTAAGACTGTCCATACATTTTTTCCATTCCTTGATTTTCATGTCTTCACTTCTTTTAGAAATCCGGTATGGACAGTTGAGATTCGTAGGATGAACTGGATATATGTTCAAAACACGAAGGTTGTCATTCTGATACATCAAATGAGGCACACAATACTTTAGGATTCTCTGTTGAAAAACATAGTATTAACTACATAGTAAGCAATGATGTACTAGTTTTAGAAGTATGCAAAAGATGCACGAATATCGTAATAGTAGAAAATCTTACCAGGGTATCTCCATGGTAGTTACCGTAGTTCAACACGTGCACTAGTGGCATGTATTGACCATAATGTTGAGGAGTTTTACAATAGATATTGTAATTCTCAAGATCAGTACAAAATCCGACCAGATGATTTTTCTCCCGATAAGTTAACTCGGAGCCATCGGTGTAGTGGGTTTTGTCTACCATGTTCGGCACATTGTTTGAACAATCAAAATAAGCTGCCAATGGAAATAAGTTGTCGACTATTTTGAAATGAACAATATAAATTAGTTAATAATTAACTATGATTGAGAAACTCACATAGCGGTAGAACTGGAGGTGTATCAACAAGGACCCAAATGTCCATATTGTCTTGGTCGATGTCAGGATCACCAAGATCCATGGTGACAAGCATACCCTCATCAAAACCATACATCTTGCAAAATGCTTCCCAATTTTTGCAACCAAAATAGGTTACGCTCCCAGAATTATACAGATTTACTTCAAAATCCACATCATGATGAGTTCTTAGGTGAATTTTCTTTGTTTCATAATTTTCATGGTCTTCAAAATCCATCCTCTCCAAGACATAGCGTCTTGCATGGCATGGGATAAGCTATACTCGAATTGTAAAAGATGAAATTTCACGTTGAAATAGTTGAAGTCATGCTTAATTATGAAAAAAAACACGTGTCGTCATTGTGTACTATTTCAACTTCGAAGGTCTCCTCGAGCTTAATGCTGAAGCGCCGATCATCGTCCAGGTGAGGCCTGTCGCACAGACCTCGATCGTCGTGGCACCAGCCGCACTCCCCCGGGAGACTATCATCGTCCGATGACGACATTTCCTACGTTCATAATTCAAAATTACATCATCTCTGTTGGGTCCAATAAGATAATCCACAGTGTGGTGAAAACACGCCCTTCGAACTGGTTTGAGCAATTGGTGAATGGAGATGGTCTAAGATTTTCAGTAGTAAGAAGTGAAGTGGTAATTTTGAGAGCAAATGGTTAGGATGAGTGGTTCCTCTTTCCTGTTTAGCTTTACAATAGAATATTGTTAGTCATGCACACTTGTGCATTTTCAGCCAGCCCCAGTGGAGTTGGCCTGAAAATATTTCTTTCTTTAAGCCTGCTACATCCATCTCAAGCATTTATGGTCAAGGTTTATCAGGGCCATCCAAATAGAATATGTGGTATGGGCTTTTTTAGTAGGTCATCCTACAAGATTAGGGTTTATCGATGACGAGCAACTGACATTAGTAATAACTATGAGTTGATATCACACTTCTATATGTTTAATACAAGAGGTAGTTGATCCTACTTAATTAAGTACTAAGATACCTCGGCCCATGCATTTGTCGCAAGTATCCCATATGTCCTATTTTTAGCAGAGTCATGCTAAAATTCACGGACAATTTCAGCTTGACCTTTGCTGAAAATAGGACATATGGAGTACCCGAATTTGCCGGAACGGAAGTTAATCGACATTCCGGCAAACTCAAGGGCCTCTCGAGGTACCTGCAAAATCATCACGACACGATGGTCGGAGACAAAACCCAGCAAACTCCTTCCCTTCACTCGGGGTACAACAATATATCTTCTAGGGGTGAAACCGTACCCTGATTCTCCTTTCTTCCTCTTGCCGAAGAGAAGTTGGCTGCAGAGGATGGTCCAACTCAGATCAGCCTGCATAAGTTCATTGTATAATTCTATTCAGTTCCAAGCATATACGAATACTCTTCAGAGTGGGCACAAAGATGGAAGCAAACTAATAGCACAAAGTGAATAGCAAATCGGCTACTGAAACTATACTGAAACCATGTTGAAACTTCACTGAAACTACTCCTTGCAAGCAAACTGAAACTACTCCTTGGAAGCAAATTGTCTTGGAAGGAGTATTGTGTGCACAAATCTACTCCAGCTAGTTGCTTTCACTTAGAGATTGTTAGGTAGCCAATAGCACAAACAGCATGAGTCATTCTTCAGACCGTTACAAATAGAAACAATGGCAACCAAGGTTAAAAACCAACAATCCTATATATTATTCTGAAACTTCATATATTGAATCACTTAGCACTCTCTTTCTGTGTTCATTCAACACTTAAAATTGGATTCCAGGAATGCAAGAACAAGACACACAGAGGATATCTTTGCTTTCTTGGATAAAAGTTACGTTGAGTCATTAGGAGTGCAATGAAGGACAGAAGGAGACTTGTTTCTTTATTTGACTGACCAATGTAGGTTTGACTTCTAAAGTCTATTTGGCCAGGAATAAATTTTTTGAATTATATTAGGCCTTCTATTAATTATAGAGTACCTACACTCCTTTTTCCCAAACATCTCCTGATCACAAGTTCTAAATTTTCAATAGGCCAGATGGATTTGCTAAATCAGCATAAACCTTTCAAGTACCAAAAATGCAGCATTTTCTTGGCACGACCAAGCTACTTCACGGTAATTCATCTTTCAAAACAAAAAAAGTATCTATGGGGGCTGCAGCTGTATGTTGTGTATCAATGTACCACGACCAAAACATTGCTGGCCATGGTTATTCACTTCTGTCCTATTGTCCTCGTCAATATGCCAGCAGCAGCAGCACGCACAAGGCGAGGCAGTAGGCGATGGGGCAGCAGGGCGGACGGTGCGCCGACTTGCAGAGGCGGGCGCCGGCGTGGCGCGAGGCCAGGACGCGCGGGATGCGGACGGCTGTGCGAGGACAGGCAGCAGCGCAGCAGAGCAATCAGCGTCAGCAGTGGCGGCAAAACAACAGAGCAGCGGCAACAGAACCATCAACAATGGGAGCAACAAGGGGAAGGGGCGGCCGACGGGGGCGACGGGTGCACACGACAGAGGGGGGAACGGGGGGTGGAGGAGGCTCACCACGGGGAGTGCCGGAGGAGAGCTCGACGAGGCCGGGGACGGGCCAGAGCAGCGGTTGGGGCGACGAGATGTGGGCGGCTGAACGAAGAACGCGGCGACGGTGGCGGCTACGCGAGACCCCGGCTGGAGCTGGTTCCCTGAACGGAAGAAGCCAAACGCGGCGATCCTCTTGGACGTCTTCCCGCGCGACGACGACGACGGTGGTCGCGCCAACGACGAGGGGGCCGCGGTCACCGCGTGATTTGATGAGTTCTAATCGAACTAGAGGGATGTTTGGGGGTGGCGGCGGCTTGCGGTGGTGAGGGGTGGAAGAGCTGCGGTGGTGATGGGTGGAGGAGCGCTGGAGGTGGGTGTGGGCGCGCTGGAAAGGGGTCGTCGGCAGCGAGGGGGAAAGGGATCTAGCACGCGCGGGGGGCGAGGGGGCTAGGGATTTGATCAACGCGGGGAGCGAGAGGGAAAGGGATGGAGGCAGTGGGAAGGGATAGCAATGGAGCACCTCCCGGGGGTGCGCCATAAGTACATCCATAGCAATGGCGCACCACCGCGGGGTGCGCCATAAGGAACTTTTTTTATTGATAACAATGGCGCACCCTCTCCCGGTGCGCCATTAGTAACTTTTTTTAAATTATTTTTTTATTGATAAAAATTATTACACTATACAGAGGAGAGGAGTAGAGGAGGGAGGGAGGGAGGGAGAATTTACATTCTTTGACGAGGCGGTGGTTGGCATCGCATTGGAGATGCAGACCGTAGAAAGGAGGAGGACGCCGGTCGTGGTCGTGGTCGTGGGCCGGCCTCGTCGCGTTGCGTCGGCGTTCGTTGTCAGCTGTCGATGGACTGCGAGTAGCCCCGCTGAAGTCTCCACCTTCGGGCTCCGGCTTCCTCGTCACGGCAGCGGAACAAGGTGCAGCTGCCGGTGGGGTAGGGTGGGCCGAGCGGCTGCGGCGAATGGGGTTGGGGGGCGCGACGCCACCTAGCCTAACCTAGGTTGGAGCGGGGGGGTGCGGGGGGTCGTCGGTGGCGGTGGAGCGGGGGAGGGTGCGGGGGGGTCGGCGGCGGCGAGGGGGATCGAGATGGAGGGGATCTGGCGCAGGGGGCCGCAAGGGGGAAAGGGATAGAGGGGGGAAGAATAGTAATGGCGCACTGTACCAAGGTGCGCCATTACTAGTTTTGGAAAAAGAATTGTTAGTGATGGCGCACGGGGTGAGTGGTGCGCCATTACTAGTTAAAACTAGTAATGGCGCACTCTGAGCTGGTGCGCCATTAATATTTTTGAAAAAAAAAATAAAAAAAAATATGTTAGTAGTGGCGCACATGGGTGTGGTGCGCCATTAGTGTGATAGACACTAATGGCGCACCAGCACATGGTGCGCCACTGCTATATAGTAGTGGCGCACCACATGTCTGGTGCGCCATTAGTGTCCATATTATCTCTAGCCCTTTTCCTAGTAGTTCTTCTTTCATTTTAGGATTCAGCCGTCGTTGGTGATCACGAACTGGTTTGGCATCTTTCTTAAAATTTATTTTATGTGGACATAGAGTGGGACTAATGCCCTTAAGATCATCAAGAGTATATCCAATAGCAACGCGGTGCATCTTCAGAGTTTTCAATAATTTGTCTTCTTAATGCTCTAAAAGGTTAGCACTAATAATAAAAGGATATACCTTTTTCTCATCAAGATAAGCATATTTAAGAGTATCAGGTAACGGTTTGAGCTCGAACACGGGATCACCCTTGGGTGGAGGAGGATCCCCTAGGATTTCAACAGGCAAATTGTGTTTCAGGATGGGTTCCTGTTTAAAGAATACTTCATCAATTTTCCTTCTTTTATTCATAAACATATCATTTTCATGGTCTAGCAAATATTGTTCTAAAGGATCACTAGGAGGTACGGCAATAGAAGCGAGACCAATAATTTCATCCTTACTAGGCAATTCCTCTTCACGGTGTGGTCTACTAAATTTAGAAAAATTAAACTCATGAGACATATCATCCAAACCAATAGTAACAACATCCTTTTTGCAATCTATCTTAGCATTAACCGTGTTTAAGAAGGGTCTACCAAATATAACGGGACAAAAGTTATCTTGTGGGGACACAAGAACAAGAAAATCAGCAGGATATTTAATTTCCCCACACAAGACTTCAACATCTCTAACAATTCCGATGGGTGATATGGTATCTCTATTGGCAAGCTTAATGGTAACATCAATATCTTCTATCTCAGCAGGTGCAATATCATGCATAATTTCTTTGTATAAGTCATGAGGTATAATACTAGCACTAGCACCCATATCACACAAGCCATGATAACAATGATCTCCTATTTTAACAGAAATAATAAGCATGCCTACCACCGGTCTATGTTTATCTTTAGCACAAGGTTTAGCAATTCTAGCAGTTTCATCACAGAAATAAATAACATGCCCATCAATATTATCAGCCAAGAGATCTTTAACAATAGCAATATTAGGTTCAACTTTAACTTGCTCAGGAGGTGTATAGGTTCTAATATTGCTTTTACGAACCACAGTTGAAGCTTTAGCATAATCTTTTATCCTAACATGAAAAAGTGGTTTCTCTACATAAGCAGTAGGAACAATAGGATCATTATAAGTGATAGTCTTTTCTTCAACTTTAATAGGTGCAGCTACTTTTACTTCTATGGTAGGATGATATTTAAACCACTTCTCCTTAGGGGGGGTCAACATAAGCAGCAAAAGATTCACAGAAAGAAGCTACTATCTCAGAGTCAAGTCCATATTTAGTGCTAAATTTACGGAAAACATCGGTATCCATAAAAGATTTAACACAATCAAACTTAGGTGTCATACCTGACTCCTTGCCTTCGTCGAGGTCCCAATATTCAGAGTTGCGTTTAATTCTTTTCAATAAATCCCATTAGAATTCAATAGTCTTCATCATAAAAGAGCCAGCACAAGAAGTATCGAGCATGGTGCGATTGTTATCAGAAAGCCGAGCATAAATTTTTTGAATAATTATCTCTCTTGGGAGCTCATAATTGGGGCATGAATATAACATTGATTTAAGCCTCCCACAAGCTTAAGCGATGCTTTTTCTTTCGCGAGGCCAAAAATTATATATATAATTGCGATCACGATGAACAAGATGCATACCTGACTCCTTACCTTCGTCGAGGTCCCAATCTTCAGAGTTGCGTTTAATTTTTTCCAATAAATCCCATTTGAATTCAATAGTCTTCATCATAAAAGAGGCAGCACAAGAAGTATCGAGCATGGTGCGATTGTTATCAGAAAGCCGAGCATAATTTTTTTTTGAATAATTATCACTCTTGGGAGCTCATGATTGGGCATGAATATAACATCGATTTAAGCCTCCCCCAAGCTTAAGCGATGCTTTCTCCTTAGCGAGGCCAAAAATTATATATATAATTGCGATCACGATGAACAAGATGCATAGGATAAAACTTCTGATGAAATTCCAATTTCAATCGTTTGTAGTTCCATGATCCCATATCATCACATAGCTTATACCATGTCAATACATCTCCCTTCAAAGATAAAGGGAAGATCTTCTTCTTAATAACATCATCGGGTATACCTGCAAGATTAAATAAACCACAAACTTCATCCACATATATTAGGTGCTCATCAGGATGCATTGTTCCATCTCCTGCAAAAGGATTAGCTAGCAGTTTTTCCAACATACCCGAAGGAATTTCAAAGTAGACATTTTCATTTTCAGTAGGTTCAGTAGATTGAGGAGCAACTCTTTGCTCTGCTGGTCGGGGTGAAGATACCTCGAACAAGCCCCTCAAAGGATTATTTTCTATAGTAACAAGTGACAGTAAATTTCAGCACACTATATAAATTTTTCCTTACCAAATTCCACCTACCAAAGGCGCTTCACTCCCCGGCAACGGCACCAGAAAAGAGTCTTGATGACCCACAAGTATAGGGGATCTATCATAGTCCTTCCGATAAGTAAGAGTGTCGAACCCAACGAGGAGCAGAAGGAAATGATAAGCGGTTTTCAGCAAGGTATTCTCTGCAAGCACTGAAATTATAGGTAACAAATAGTTTTGTGATAAGATAAATTGTAACAATCAACAAGTAACAAAAGTAAATAAATTGTAGCAAGGTGGCCCGATCCTTTTTGTAGCAAAGGACAACCCTGGACATACTTTTATATAAAGGAAAGCGCTCCCGAGGACACATGGGAATTATCGTCAAGCTAGTTTTCATCACGTTCATATGATTCGCGTTCGGTACTTTGATAATTTGATATGTGGGTGGACCGGTGCTTGGGTGCTGCCCTTACTTGGATAAGCATCCCACTTATGATTAACCCTTATTGCAAGCATCCGCAACTACAAAAGAAGGATTAAGGTAAACCTAACCATAGCATGAAACATGTGGATCCAAATCAGCCCCTTACGAAGCAACACATAAACTAGGGTTTAAGCTTCTATCACTCTAGCAACCCATCATCTACTTATTACTTCCCAATGCCTTCCTCTAGGCCCAAATAATGGTGAAGTGTCATGTAGTCGACGTTCACATAACATCACTAGAGGATAGACAACAAACATCTCATCAAAATATCGAACGAATACCAAATTCACATGACTACTAATAGCAAGACTTCTCCCATGTCCTCAGGAACAAACGTACTACTCACAAAGCATATTCATGTTCATAATCAGAGGAGTATTAATATGCATAAAGGATCTGAACATATGATCTTCCACCAAATAAACCAACTAGCATCAACTACAAGGAGTAATCAACACTACTAGCAACCTACAGGTACCAATCCCAGACATAGAGACAAGAATTGGATACAAGAGATGAACTAGGGTCTGGGAGGAGATGGTGCTGGTGAAGATGTTGATGGTGATTTCCCTCTCCCGATGAGAGGAGCGTTGGTGATGATGATGGCGATGATTTCCCCCTCTCGAAGGGAAGTGTCCCCAGCAGAACAGCTCTGCCGGAGCTCTAGATTGGTTCTGCCAAGGTTCCGCCTCATGGCGGCGGAGTCTCGTCCCGAAAGCATGCTTATGATTTTTCTTCGGACAAAAGACTTCATATAGCAGAAGATGGGCATCGGAGGGCCAACAGGGGGCCCACGAGGCAGGGGGCGCGCCCCCACCCTCGTTGCCAGGGTGTGGGCCCCCACTTGTATTTCTTCCGCTCAGTACTTTTTATTATTTCCAAAAATGGCTTTTGTGGAGTTTCAGGACTTTTGGAGTTGTGCAGAATAGGTCTCTAATATTTGCTCCTTTTCCAGCCCAGAATTCCAGCTGCCGGCATTCTCCCTCCTTATGTAAACCTTGTAAAATAAGAGAGAATAGGCATAGGTATTGTGACATATTGTGTAATAACAACCCATAATGCAATAAATATTGATATAAAAGCATGATGCAAAATGGACGTATCAGCGGGGCTGGCGATCTGATCAGGGCAGGCGGCGAGCGATGCGTGGCTTGCGAGGCGAGCGCTGGCAGGTTAGCAAGGCGGGGCGGGCGGGTTGACAAGGCAGGGTAGCGAGGCGCAGCAAGCACGTGCAGGAGGAGAGGTAGCGGCGGCGGCAGATCGCAGCGGCGGCGGCCCGAGGCGGCGGCGGCTAGGGTTAGGCGGAAGCGAGAGAGGATCGACTTGCGATAGATACCATGTAGGGAATGGTTTGATGCATTGATAATAATTGATCGTGCTCTCGGCACATATGTATAGGTACAAGGGGTGCGACCGGTGTCTTATCTCCCAAGATACAAGTACATACAGGGGGAGAGAGACACTACAGATGCGGCATACAAAACCCAAACCTACATACATGTACACATGTTCAACACAAAGCAATGTAACGCACGTCCGCGGGTCCTGTGCTTATGGTAATGGACTAATGGTGGATGAATTCAGGGCATGTGGACCTAGCTAGCGCGCTCAAAATCAATGTCCCGATCTAGCATGTCGACCTAGTTATTAGTCAACTTGATTACTCGATTATTTAACCAGGTATGGCTAGGTCTTAGTTTACTAGAACTTGGTTAAGTCTGAATCAAATGACATAGTGTATAATAAGAAGAGAAAAAAGCTTTAAACGAATCTCTATGCAAGATCAAAGAAATATATCATCGATTAAGATATAACAAAGTCTCAATTGATTGGGACTTAGCAATCCCGTATTTAACCAAGTATATGAGTCCAGAGTGCCAGGGCCTGCACACAGCATGCTCTTGCAGTTGTGCTGGTCCTCCACTCGTGTAGGTGGCAACATAATGTATCTGGACGTACGTACGAGCAGGTTTCACTTAAGGAGTAGTACTACTACCACCAGTGGTAAGAGAGACCGTGACAGTTGGATCGAGCGCGGCCCACAATGTCGGGAGCAGCGGCAAGTTGCCGATTTGCATGTGCTGCGCACAGCGCACCCGCTCAACGACTTGTGGCTAGAATGTGTGGTCTTGTCTGTGGCAGCATCTGTGTTTTTGTATGCGCCACACAAATCAAAATTAATCAAGGAGGGTCAGGATCTCGATCTACTAATTGTTTTTGGCTTGTTAGGGTGTCTTTTTTTTTTGCCAACAAGGCTTGTTAGGGTATCTTCAACGGACCCGTAAACCTCATGCATGCGTTCGGACCGCAGAAGCCATCCAACGCGATCTGTATTAGTCTGCGGCGCGGTCTGGACGTCATTTCTTCCGTAAACCGGAGACAAACGTAGGGGCTTTGCGGCAGTCCGGACCGCTCCTAAGCCTGCTTCTGACCGCTCTTGCCCGCCAAAAAACCCCTCAACCGCCCCTTCCACGCTTTTCTTCCGATGCACGCACTGCTTAACGCGCCGTATTCATGCCGACCCAGAGCACGCAGTGGCCGAACATTAATGCCGTGATGTGACCGGAGGGACGGAGGGATGAAGGGTGACCGCGACCTATATAGGATCACGTTGGATGACTTTCATGGTCCGGACGACGCGATCTAAACATATACGAAAGATTTGTGTGTCGGCGTTGAAGATGCCCTAACCTCTAATGCTAGAGGTATGAAACAACAATGAACCACCAGTGTTCCTATAGCACATATATCGGCCTTTCTCGGCCCTATAGTTTTCACTTTGAAGCATAGAAGTACATACAAAAACATCGTGAGCCCCATATTGATCATACTTGCTCTTGAAGAAGAAAAGAGTAAAAAATGAGTGATGATAGGACACCACATAATAAACCTCGTAGCAACATACTCCTATAGCACATCATAGTAGGAACTAGGTGACTAGCAGTATAACGACATCTTCAAAACGGAGCCTCAAATCTCTACTGTATATTCGGATAGTAGTATTGGGAACTTTGTCATCTAATGAGAACATGTATATCTACGTTTAACAGTTTGCGCGTACATATTTTGGTATCGAAAAGACAAATATAAGACAAACTTTTCCGAAGTCCACACATGCACTCGATCAATCACATGCATGGTCTCCCTCTTCTCTCCTCTCCTCTCCTCTCCTAACCAACCGCACATACACTAGTAGAAAACAGGGCTTTGGTTGGGGCCTGGCCAGCCAATTAGTCTTGGTACAGCCACGAACAGGGACCAATGGTTGCATACGTCCCGGTTCGTGAGTCCAGGGGGGCGGCTGGGCCTCGTGGGGGCATCTGTCCCGGTTCGTCTGGACCCATTTGCACCGGTTCCTGGCACGAACCGGGACCAATGGTCCTCGGTCCTGACCCGCTCCTGGCCCACAGCCATTGGTCCCAGTTCGTGGCTGGAACCGGGACAGAAGGGGGGATTTTTGTCCCGGTTTCAGCCACGAACCGTGACCAATGAGGTGCCTATATATATCCCTCGCCGGCGAGCAGAGCACTCCACACTGCTCTGTTTTTGCTGGCCGGCGAGGGAGAGCTTTGTGGTGCTCTAGCTCACCTCCTATGCACATGAGGTGTTCGATGAAATGTCCGAGCCACACTAGTTAAACTTTCTCCTCTCGAAACTCGACCTCCAAGCTCCATTTTCCAGAAGATTTGTCTAGGTTTACCGGTCCGTCACGTCCCGCCCCCGTCTTCACCGCCGTCGATCGCCAGCGCCGATCTCGTCGCCGGCACCACCGTGGTGAGCCTCTTGTTAATTCTTATCTTCTTTCTGAAAGAACAAATTCTTACTTGTATGATTAGATAGATACTTTTCTAATTTTTCTTACTTATATTATTGCTTGTTATTATATAGTGCGATGGTTTTGGTATCCGCCCCCGTTAGCCCTCGTCATGTCTATGATTCGGATGTGGTATATGTTATCTTTTATAACTATTTGGTTCATTTATTGTTTATGATAATTATGCCGACCAACGTGACATAGATTTTATTTATTTAGGAGGTATGTGAACCGGAAATTCCAACCGACCCTATTGTCGAGAGGTTAAATTTAGTTGAAGAAGAAAACAATTACTTGAAGGAAAAAATAAATAAAAATGAGGAGGAGAAGATGATATTGGAGTTACATGTTGCGGATGTCGTCGATGATCACAAGATCAAGATGGACGCAATGCGTTTGAAGATTAGAAAGATTAAAAATATGCCATTCATACCGAGGCTTGGTATCATTATGCCGTTCGATCAATTGTTAGCTTGGTTGCGATTATAATCGCATTTGTTGTTGCTTTGAAATGTTTTATATAGTTTTAATGTATGGGTTAATTAGATGCTCTAGAGAGCTATATGTTGTTCAATGAGAACTATATATGTACTTTGGTTTTAATGTGATGATGAACTTCTATTAATTTGGTCACTTATCTATTCATGATATTCTGTAATGGTTTTTGACACACTTAATTATATATAATGCACGCAGATGAACCGGCAATGGATGTACGGTGACAGACACACCTCCGAGTACACTAAGGGGGTGCATAAGTTCCTCTAAGTGGCTGAGGCAAACAAGCAGAATGGTTTAATGTGTTGTCGATGCCCTAGCTGTGCGAATACGAAGTCTTACTCTGACTCGAAGACCCTTCACACCCACCTACTTTATAAGGGTTTCATGCCACACTATAATGTTTGGACCAAGCACTGAGAAATAGGGGTTATGTTGGAAGACAACGAAGAAGAAGAGGATGATGACAACTATGTGCCCCCTGAATACGGTGATGCTGCAACGGAGGAAGCTGAAGATCAAGAGTAACTAGACGATGTGCCCGATGAAGATCTCCACCGGGTCATTATTGATACAAGGGGACAGTGCGAAAGTGAAAAGGAGAAGTTGAAGTTCGATCGCATGTTAGAGGATCAAAAAAAGGTTGTACCCCAATTGCGAAGATGGCAACACAAAGCTCGGTACCGTACTGGAATTGCTGCAATTGAAGGCAGAGAATGCCGTGCCTGACAAAGGATTTGAGAAGCTACTGAAAATCTTGAAGAAGAAGCTTCCAAAGGATAACGAATTGCTCGATAGAACGTACGCAGTAAAGAAGGTCGTATGCCCTCTAGGATTGGAGGTGCAGAAGATACATGCATGCCCTAATGACTACATCCTCTACCGCGGTGCGTACGAGGATTTGAATGCATGCCCGGTATGCGGTGCATTGCGGTATAAGATCATACGATATGACCTGGTGATGTTGACGGCGAGCCCCCCAGGAAGAGGGTTCTTGCGAAGGTGATGTTGTATGCTCCTATAATACCATGGTTGAAACAACTGTTCAAAAACAAAGAGCATGCGAAGTTGATGCGATGGCACAGTGAGGACCGTAAGAAAGAGGGAAGGTTGAGAGCACCCGCTGACGGGTCGCAGTGGAGAAAAATCGAGAGAAACTATTGGGCTGAGTTTGCAGGTGACCAAGGAACGTACGGTTTGGTTTAAGCACGGATGGCATTAATCCTTTTAGGGAGCAGAGCAGCAATCACATCACCTGGCCCGTGACTCTACGTATGTATAACCTTCCTTCTTGGATGTGAAGGAAATATGCCCAGAGGCAATAATAAAATTATTATTTATTTCCTTATATCATGATAAATGTTTATTATTCATGCTAGAATTGTATTAACCGGAAACATGATACATGTGTGAATACATAGACAAACAGAGTGTCACTAGTATGCCTCTACTTGACTAGCTCGTTGATCAAAGATGGTTATGTTTCCTAACCATAGACATGAGTTGTCATTTGATTAACGGGATCACATCATTAGTAGAATGATGTGATTGACTTGACCCATTCCGTTAGCTTAGCACTCGATCGTTTAGTATGTTGCCGTTGCTTTCTTCATGACTTATACATGTTCCTATGACTATGAGATTATGCAACTCCCGTTTACCGAGGAACACTTTGTGTGCTACCGAACGTCAGAACGTAACTGGGTGATTATAAAGGAGCTCTACAGGTGTCTCCAAAGGTACATGTTGGGTTGGCGTATTTCGAGATTAGGATTTGTCACTCCGATTGTCGGAGAGGTATCTCGGGGCCCTCTCAGTAATGCACATCACATAAGCCTTGAAAGCATTGCGATAATGAGTTAGTTGTGAGATGATGTATTACGGAACGAGTAAAGAGACTTGCCGGTAACGAGATTGAACTAGGTATTGATATACCGACGATCGAATCTTGGGCAAGTAACATACCGATGACAAAGGGAACAACGTATGTTGTTATGCGGTCTGACCGATAAAGATCTTCGTAGAATATGTAGGAGCCAATATGGGCATCCAGGTCCCGCTATTGGTTATTGACAAGAGAGGCGTCTCGGTCATGTCTACATAGTTCTCGAACCCGCAGGGTCCGCACGCTTAACGCTCGTTGACGATATAGTACTATGAGTTATGTATGTTGGTGACCGAATGTTGTTCGGAGTTTCGGATGAGATCACGGATATGACGAGGAACTCCGGAATGATCCGGAAGTAAAGATTGATATGTGGATAGTAGTGTTTGATCTCCAGAAGGGTTCTAGAATCCATCGGAAGGGGTTCCGGATGTTTCCCGAAATGTTTGGGCACGAGAACACTTTATTTGGGCCAATGGGGAAAGCCCGCAAGGTTTTTGGAAAGCGCAAAATGAAGTTTTGCAAAGTCCAGGGGCCATACGCCAGGGTCCCTGGCGTCTGGGTCCAGACGCCGGGAACCCTGGCGTCTGGCCCTGGAGTCCGAGGACTCTTGCCTTTCGGGTGAAACCGACTTTGTGGAGGCTTTTACTCCAAGTTTTGACCCAAGGCTCAATATATAAATAGAGGGGTAGGGCTAGCACCCAAGAGACATCAAGAAACACCAAGCCGTGTGCCGGCAACCCCGTCCCCTCTAGTTTATCCTCTGTCATAGTTTTCGTAGTGCTTAGGCGAAGCCCTACGAAGATTGTTCTTCACCAACACCGTCACCACACCGTCGTGCTGCCGGAACTCATCTACTACTTCGCCCCTCTTGCTGGATCGAGAAGGCGAGGACGTCAACGAGCCGAACGTGTGTAGAACTCGGAGGTGCCGTGCTTTCGGTGCTTGGATCGGTCGGATCGTGAAGACGTATGACTACATCAACCGCGTCGATATAACGCTTCCGCTTACGGTCTACGAGGGTACGTAGACAACACTCTTCCCTCTCGTTGCTATGCATCACCATGATCTTGCGTGTGCGTAGGAAATTTTTGAAATTACTACGTTCCCCACCAGTGGCATCCGAGCCTGGTTTTATGCGTAGATGTCATATGCACGAGTAGAAGACAAGTGAGTTGTGGGCGATATAAGTCATACAGCTTACCAGCATGTCATACTTTGGTTCGGCGGTATTGTTGGATGAAGCGGCCCGAACCGACATTACGCGTACGCTTACGCGAGACTGGTTCTACCGACGTGCTTTGCAAACAGGTGGCTGGCGGGTGTCAGTTTCTCCAACTTTAGTTGAACCGAGTGTGGCTACGCCCGGTCCTTGAGAAGGTTAAAACAACACCAACTTGACAAACTATCGTTGTGGTTTTGATGTGTAGGTAAGAACGGTTCTTTCTAAGCCCGTAGCAGCCACGTAAAACTTGCAACAACAAAGTAGAGGACGTCTAACTTGTTTTTGCAGGGCATGTTGTGATGTGATATGGTCAAGACGTGATGAGATATAAGTTGTTTTATGAGATGATCATGTTTTGTTGAAGTTATTGGCAACTGGCAAAAACCTTATGGTTGTCTCTCTATTGCATAAGATGCAAGCACCAAATAATTGCTTTACTTTATCGCTATGCGATAGCAATAGTTGCAAGAGCAATTGTTGGCGAGACGACCATGTGACGACACATTGATATAGATCAAGATGATGGAGATCATGGTATCATGTCGGTGACGATGGAGATCATGATGATGCTTTGGAGATGAAGATCAAAGGCACAAGATGATGATGGCCATATCATGTCACATATTTTGATTGCATATGATGTTTATCTTTTATACATCTTATTTTGCTTAGTTCGATGGTAGCTTTATAAGATGATCTCTCACTAAATTATCAAAGTATAAGTGTTCTCCCTGAGTATGCACCGTTGCGAAAGTTCTTCGTGTTGAGACACCACGTGATGATCGGGTGTGATAGGCTCTACATTCAAATACAACGGGTGCAAAATAGTTGCACATGCGGAATACTCGGGTTAAACTTGACGAGCCTAGCATATAACAGATATGGCCTCGGAACACTGAGACCGAAAGGTCGAGCGTGAATCATATAGTAGATATGATCAACATAGTGATATTCACCATTGAAACTACTCCATCTCACGTGATGATCGGACATGGTTTAGTTGATATGGATCACGTGATCACTTAGAAGATTAGAGGGATGTCTATCTAAGTGGGAGTTCTTAAGTAATATGATTAATTGAACTTTAAATTTATCATGAACTTAGTCCTGGTAGTATTAGCATATCTATGTTTTAGATCAATAGCTCGCATTGTTGCTTCCCTATGTTTATTTTAATATGTTCCTAGAGAAAAATTATGGTGAAAGATGTTAGTAGCAATGATGCGGATTGGATCCGTAATCTGAGGATTATCCTCATTGCTGCACAGAAGAATTATGTCCTTGATGCACCGCTAGGTGACAGACCTATTGCAGGAGCAAATGCAGACGTTATGAACGTTCGGCTATCTCAATATGATGACTACTTGATAGTTTAGTGCACCATGCTTAATGGCTTAGAATCGGGACTTCAAAGACGTTTTGAACGTCATGGACCATATGAGATGTTCCAGGAGTTGAAGTTAATATTTCAAGTAAATACCCGAGTTGAGAGATATGATGTCTGCAACAAGTTCTATAGCTAAAAGATGGAGGAGAATAGCTCAACCAATGAGCATGTGCTCAGATTGTCTGGGTACTACAATCGCTTGAATCAAGTGGGAGTTAATCTTCCGGATAAGATAGTGATTGACAGAATTCTCTAGTCACCATCACCAAGTTAGTAGAACTTCGTGATGAACTATAATATGCAAGGGATAACGGAAATAATTCCCAAGCTCTTCGTGATGCTAAAATCAACGAAGGTAGAAATCAAGAAAAACATCACGTGTTGATGGTTAACAAAACCACTAGTTTCAAGAAAAGGGCAAAGGGAAGAAGGGGAACTTCAAGAAGAACGGCAAGCAAGTTGATGCTCAAGTGAAGAAGCCCAAGTCTGGTCCTAAGCCTGAGACTGAGTGCTTCTACTGCAAAGGAACTGGTCACTGGAAGCGGACCTGCCCCAAGTATTTGGCGGGTAAGAAGGATGGCAAAGTGAACAAAGGTATATTTGATATACAGATTATTGATGAGTATTTTACTAGTGTTCGTAGCAACCCCTTGGTATTTGATACTGGTTCAGTTGCTAAGAGTAGTAACTCGAAACGGGAGTTGCAGAATGAACAGAGACTAGTTAAAGGTGAAGTGACGATGTGTGGTAGAAGTGGTTCCAAGATTGATATGATCATCATCGCACGCTCCCTACACTTTCGGGATTAGTGTTGAACCTAAATAAGTGTTATTTGGTGTTTGCGTTGAGCATAAATATGATTTGATCATGTTTATTGCAATACAGTTATTCATTTAAGTAAGAGAATAAATTGTTGTTCTGTTTACATGAATAAAACCTTATATGGTTACACACCCAATGAAAATGGTTCGTTGGATCTCGATCATAATGATACACAAATTCATAATATTGAAACCAAAAGATGCAAAGTTAGTAATGATAGTGCAACTTATTTGTGGCACTGCCGTTTAGGTCATATTGGCGTAAAGCGCATGAAGAAACTCCATGCTGATGGGCTTTTGGAATCACTTGATTATGAATCACTTGATGCTTGCGAACCATGCCTCATGGGCAAGATGACTAAGACTCTGTTCTCCAGAACAATGGAGCGAGCAACTGACTTATTGGAAATAATACATACTGATGTATGCGATCTGATGAGTGTTAAGGCTCGCGGCGGGTATCGTTATTTTCTGACCTTCACAGATGATTTGAGCAGATATGGGTATATCTACTTGATGAAACATAAGTCTGAAACATTTGAAAAGTTCAAAGAATTTCAGGGTGAAGTGTAAAATCATCGTGACAAGAAAATAAGGTTTCTATGATCTGATCGCGGAGACAAATATTTGAGTTACGAGTTTGGTCTTCAATTAAAACAATGTGGAATAGTTTCACAAATTCGTGCCACCTGGAACACCATAGCATAATGGTGTGTCCGAACGTCATAACCGTACTTTATTGGATATAGTACAATCTATGATGTTTCTTACCGATTTACCACTATCGTTTTGGGGTCTTGCATTAGAGACAGCTACATTCACGTTTAAAAGGGGCACCGTCTAAATCTGTTGAGACAACACCATATGAACTATGGTTTGGCAAGAAACCAAAGTTGTCGTTTCTTAAAGTTTGGGACTGCGATGCTTATGTGAAAAAGTTTCAACATGATAAGCTCAAACCCAAATCGGAGAAATGTGTTTTCATAGGATACCCAAAGAGTCAGTTGGGTACACCTTCTATCACAAATCCGAAGGCAAGACATTCGTTGCTAAGAATGGATCCTTTCTAGAGAAGGAGTTTCTCTCGAAAGAAGTGAGTGGGAGGAAAGTAGAACTTGATAAGGTAATTGTACCTTCTCCCTTATTGGAAAGTAGTTCATCACAGAGATCTGTTCCTGTGACTACTACAGCAATTAGTGAGGAAGCTAATGATGATGATCATGTAACTTCAGATCAAGTTACTACCAAACCTCAAAGGTCAACTAGAGTAAGATCCGCACCAGAGTGGTACGGTAATCCTGTTCTGGAGGTCATGTTACTTGACCATGACGAACCTACGAACTATGAGGAAGCGATGATGAGCCCAGATTCCGTGAAATGGCTTGTGGCCATGAAATCTGAGATGGGATCCATGTATAAGAACAAAGTATGGACTTTGATTGACTTGCTCGATGATCGGCGAGCCATTGAGATTAAATGGATCTTCAAGAGGAAGACGGACGCTGATAGTAGTGTTACTATCTGCAAAGCTAGAATTGTCGCAAAAGGTTTCGACAAGTTCAAGGTGTTGACTACGATGAGATTTTCTCACTCATATCGATGCTTAAAGTCTGTCCGAATCATGTTAGCAATTGCCGCATTTTATGAAATCTGGCAAATGGATAATAAAACTGCAATCCTTAATGGATTTCTTAAAGAAGAGTTGTATATGATGCAATCGGAAGGTTTTGTCAATCCTAAAGGTGCTAACAAAATATGCAAGCTCCAGCAATCCATGTATGAACTGGTGCAAGCATCTCGGAGTTGGAATATACACTTTGATAAGTTGATCAAAGCATATAGTTTTATACAGACTTGCGGTGAAGCATGTATTTACAAGAAAGTGAGTGGGAGCACTACAGCATTTCTGATAAGTATATGTGATTGACATATTGTTGATCGGAAATAATGTAGAATTATTCTGCAAAGCATAAAGGAGTGTTTGAAAGGAGTTTTTCAAAGAGAGACCTCGGTGAAGCTGCTTACATAATGAGCATCAAGATCTATAGAGATAGATCAAAACGCTTGATAAGTTTTTTCAATGAGTACATACCTTGACAAGATTTTGAAGTAGTTCAAAATGGAACAGTCAAAGAAATAGTTCTTGTCTGTGTTACAAGGTGTGAAGTTGAGTAAGACTCAAAGCCCGACCACGGCAGAAGATAGAAAGAGAATGAAAGTCATTCTCTATGCCTCAGCCATAGGTTCTATAAAGTATGCCATGCTGTGTACCAGATCTATTGTATACCCTACACTGAGTTAAGCAAGGGAGTACAATAGTGATCTAAGAGTAGATCACTTGACAGCGGTCAAAATTATCCTTAGTGGAATCAGGAAATATTTCTCAATTATGGAGGTGACAAAAGGTTCGTCGTAAAAAGTTACATCGATGCAAGTTTTGACACAGATCTGGATGACTCTAAGTCTCGATCTAGATACATATTGAAAGTGGGAGCAATTAGCTAGAGTAGCTCCTTGCAGAGCATTGTAGACATAGAATTCGCAAAATACTTACGGATCTGTATGTGACAGACCCATTGACTAAAATCATCTCACAAGCAAAACATGATCACACCTTAGTACTCTTTGGGTGTTAATCACATAAGCGATGTGAACTAGATTATTGACTCTAGTAAACCCTTTGGGTGTTGGTCACATGATGATGTGAACTATGGGTGTTAATCACATGGTGATGTGAATTATTGGTGTTGAATCACATGGCGATGTGAACTAGATTATTGACTCTAGTGCAAGTGGGAGACTCAAGGAAATATGCTCTAGAGGCAATAATAAAGTTATTATTTATTTCCTTATATCATGATAAATGTTTATTATTCATGCTAGAATTGTATTAACTGGAAACATGATACATGTGTGAATACATAGACAAACAGAGTGTCACTAGTATGCCTCTACTTGACTAGCTCGTTGATCAAAGATGGTTATGTTTCCTAACCATCGACATGAGTTGTCATTTGATTAACGGGATCACATCATTAGGAGAATGATGTGATTGACTTGACCCATTCCGTTAGCTTAGCACTGGATCGTTTAGTATGTTGCCGTTGCTTTCTTCATGACTTATACATGTTCCTATGACTATGAGATTATGCAACTCCCGTTTACCGGAGGAACACTTTGTGTGCTACCAAACGTCACAACGTAACTGGGTGATTATAAAGGAGATCTACAAGTGTATCCAAAGGTACATGTTGGGTGTATCGTATTTCGAGATTAGGATTTGTCACTCCGATTGTCGGAGAGGTATCTCGGGGCCCTCTCGGTAATGCACATCACATAAGCCTTGCAAACATTGCAACTAATGAGTTAGTTGTGAGATGATGTATTACGGAACGAGTAAAGAGACTTGCCGGTAACGAGATTGAACTAGGTATTGAGATACCGACGATCGAATCTCGGGCAAGTAACATACCGATGACAAAGGGAACAATGTATGTTGTTATGCGGTCTGACCGATAAAGATCTTCGTAGAATATGTAGGAGCCAATATGGGCATCCAGGTCCCGCTATTGGTTATTGACAAGAGAGGTGTCTCGGTCATGTCTACATAGTTCTCGAACCCGTAGGGTCCGCACGCTTAACGTTCGTTGAAGATATAGTACTATGAGTTATGTATGTTGATGACCGAATGTTGTTCGAGTTTCGGATGAGATCACGGATATGACGAGGAACTCTAAAATGGTCCGGAAGTAAAGATTGATATGTGGATAGTAATGTTTGATCTCCAGAAGGGTTCTGGAATCCATCGGAAGGGGTTCCGGATGTTTCCCGAAATGACACGAGAACACTTTATCTGGGCCAAAGGGGAAAGCCCACAAGGTTTTTGGAAAGCGCAAAAGGAAGTTTTGCGGAGTCCAGGGGCCAGACGCCAGGGTCCCTGGCGTCTGGGTCCAGACGCCGGGAGCCCTGGAGTCCGAGAAGGACTCTTGCCTTTCGGGTGAAACCGACTTTGTGGAAGCTTTTACTCCAAGTTTCGACCCCAAGGCTCAACATATAAATAGAGGGGTAGGGCTAGCACCCAAGAGACATCAAGAAATACCAAGCCGTGTGCCGGCAACCCCGTCCCCTCTTGTTTATCCTCTGTCATAGTTTTCGTAGTGCTTAGGCGAAGCCCTGCGAAGATTGTTCTTCACCAACACCGTCACCACACCGTCGTGCTGCCGGAACTCATCTACTACTTCGCCCCTCTTGCTGGATCAAGAAAGCGAGGACGTCAACGAGCCGAACGTGTGCAGAACTCGGAGGTGTCGTGCTTTCGGTGCTTGGATTGGTCGGATCGTGAAGACGTACGACTACATCAACCGCGTTGATATAACGCTTCCGCTTACGGTCTACGAGGGTACGTAGACAACACTCTCCCCTCTCGTTGCTATGCATCACGATGATCTTGCGTGTGCATAGGAAATTTTTGAAATTACTACGTTCCCCAACAGGATGTGCATGAAGCGAAAGTTCATTATGATGCCAATTCTCATCCAAGGCCCTAAGCAACCCGGCAACGACATTGATGTGTACCTAAGGCCATTAGTTGAAGAACTTTTATAGCTGTGGAATGGAAACAATGTACGTGTGTGGGATGAGCACAAACAGGAGGAATTTAACCTACATGTGTTGCTGTTTGTAACCATCAATGATTGGTCTGCTCTCAGTAACCTTTCAGTACAGACAAACAAGGGATACCACGCGTGCACGCATGATAAGTCTCCAACGTATCTTTTTTATTGCTCCATGCTACTTTATCTACTGTTTTAGGCAATACTGGGCTTTATTATCCACTTTTATATTATTTTTGGGACAAACCTATTAATCGGAGGCCCAGCCCAGATTTGTTGTTTTATGCCTATTTCAGTATTTCGAGGAAAAGGAATATCAGACGGAGTCAAAACGGAACGAAATCAACTGGAGAAGTTATTTTTGGAAGGAAACCCACCTGATGGACATGGACCCCACGTCAGAAGATCCACGAGGCGGTCACGAGAGTGGAGGGCGCGCCCTCCCCCCTAGGCGCGCCCCCTGCCTCGTGGGGCCCCCGTAGCTCCACCGACGTTCCCCCTTCACCCATATATACCGTCGTACCCTAAAACTTCCAGAACAGTGGATAGATCGGGTATTCCGCCGCCGCAAGACTCCAGAACCACCAAAAACCAATCGGGACCCCTTTCCGGTACCTTGCCGGAGGGGGGATCCATCTCCAGTGGCCATCTTCATCGTCCCGGTGCTCTCCATGACGAGGAGGGAGTAGTTCACCCTCGGGGCTGAGGGTATGTACCAGTAGCTATGTGTTTGATCTCTCTCTCTCTCTCGTGTTCTCTCTCGTGTTCCTCTATGGCACGATCTTGATGTATCTCGAGCTTTGCTATTGTAGTTCGATCTTATGATGTTTCTCCCCCTCTACTCCTTTGTGATGAATTGAGTTTCCCCTTTTGAAGTAATCTTATCGGATTGAGTCTTTATGAGAACACTTGATGTATGTCTTGGTGATCAACTTGTGGGTTTCGTGACATTGGGAACCTATGCATAAGGGTTGGCACACGTTCTTGATTCTCCGGTAGAAACTTTGGGGCGCTCTTTGAAGTACTTTTATGTTGGTTGGATAAATCTGAGATTGTGTGATGCATATCGTATAATCATGCCCACGGATACTTGAGGTGACAATGGAGTATCTAGGTGACATTAGGGTTTTGGTTGATTTGTATCTTAAGGTGTTATTCTAGTAAAAACTCCAGGGTTGTTTGTGACACTTATAGGGATAGCCCAACGGATTGATTTGAAAGAATAACTTTGTGGTGGTTTCGTACCCGACCATAATCTCTACGTTTGTTCTCCTCTATTAGTGGCTTTGGAGTGACTCTTTGTTGCATGTTGAGGGCTTGTCATATGTTCTATCTATGTTATTATTGTTGAGAGAACTTGCACTAGCGAAAGTACGAACCCTAGGCCTTGTTTCCTATCATTGCAAAACCGTTTATGCTCACTTTTACCACTTGTTACCTTGCTGTTTTTATATTTTCAGTTTACAAAAACCTATATCTTCTATCCATATTGCACTTGTATCACCATCTCTTCGCCGAACTAGTGCACCTATACAATTTACCATTGTATTGGGTGTGTTGGGGACACAAGAGACTCTTTGTTATTTGGTTGCAGGGTTGCTTGAGAGAGACCATCTTCATCCTCACGCCTCCTACGGATTGATAAACCTTAGGTCATCCACTAGAGGGAAATTTGCTACTGTCCTACAAACCTGTGCACTTGCAGGCCCAATAACGTCTACAAGAAGAAGGTTGTGTAGTAGACATCAAGCTCCTGGCGCTGTTGCCGGGGAGGCTAGGTAAGTGAAGGTATATCTTTAGATCTTGCAATCGAATCTTTTTGTTTCTTGTTTTAGCACTAGTTTAGTTTATAAAAGAAAACTACAAAAAAATGGAATTGAGTTTGTCTCATACGCTTCACCTTTTTAATATCTTTCATGAGTATGATGGAAAGGAAGATTGTGCCAAAGTGCTAGAAGAATAAATCTATATAATGTTTGGCACTTAATATTTGAATGATGAGCATGATTGCAATGTTGTCAGTACGAATTCTTTGAATATCCATGATGCTAATGATGATTGCACTAGTTATGATGAAAATGTCTCCTATAAGCGTGTCAATTTTTGTGGAGTGCATTGGGTTTGCAAGGACACACCAAATAGGGAAGATAGATATTGCAAGAGGCATAAGTGCTTAGAAACTAAAGAGTTCCAAGAAAGGCTAAATGCTAGTGCTGATAATTTAAGATATATTAGTCGTACTTGTGAACTTTGTAACGAACATGGTCATTTAAATATCAATTGCAAATTGTTTCATGATCGAATCGTGTCCAAAAATTGTGATGACTTGATTTCCCTTGCACATTATAATGAATTAAGTTTGCTTTTGGGTTATGAAGAACTGAAATGTCAAACTAAGCATATTCCAGAATATAACCTCAAGAAATTCCTCGATATTGATCTAGAAGAAATTTATATGTATTGTGCGGTGAACTGCATTGAAAATCCTTATATTGCCAATTACATAAAGAAAAGAAAACAAATAGAGGATGAAGAGAATACTAACGAAAGGGAAGAGACTTCCCAATATCCTCCTATTATTTCTTATGATGAATCAGGTAACGAGGGGGAGCCTTCTATTCAACCAATCTCATTAATAAGGAGCTCCAAAAAGAGGATTGAACCCACACAAGATATGGTGAAGAAGAAGAAAATAAAAAGGAAAAGAGGTAAAAAGGTATCTCTCCCAAATAAAGTTGCTCCTATTATTGCTATGCCCCATGAAAATGAAGATGATACACTTGATGATGATCTCGTTATGCCTATTGCTTGTTGTGATGATTATGATTGGGAAGATAATGATACTCCTTATGATCTTGAAAATCTTTTTGGCACTTGCTTGGAAGAATATGATAATAATGTTTGCTATACTATTGGTGCTATCCATACTATTAATGATGAGAGTGTTATGCTTATGACACAAAAAGGCCCAAGCTTGGGGAAGCTATGTTTGATGAGGATGACATATTTGACAATATATTTGCTGCAATTAATGTTTGTCCCAAGCTTGGGGATGCTACGTTTAATAATGATGATATTTTTAGCCTTCCATGTTTTGATATGCAAAGTGATTATGATGAGAACAAAGTTGCTACTTATGATGATTACTGTGATAAAACTTATGCTATAAAAAGTGGTGATGATTATATCTATAAAAATTGTCATGATTATGAGTATCCTTTCTCTGAACATTACTCTTTTAATGTGGAAGGAATTTATAGTATTCAAGTCTCTTATGATACTCCCACTATTCCGAATGAGAA
Organism: Aegilops umbellulata; assembly: GCA_032464435.1. NCBI lineage: Eukaryota > Viridiplantae > Streptophyta > Magnoliopsida > Poales > Poaceae > Aegilops > Aegilops umbellulata. Next base: position 383,218,294 of record CP136059.1, on the reverse strand, counting down.
GAATTTTGCTTATGTGGAGAGTAATAAAATTTCTATGCTTGTAGATCATGAAAAGAATGCTTTAGGTGTTGGTTATATTGTTGAATTAATTCATGATGCTACTGAAAATTATTATGAGGGAGGAATATATGCTTGTAGGAATAGCAATAATGTCAAGTTTCCTCTCTATGTGCTTAAAATCTTGAAGTTATGCTTGTTTTACCTTCCTATGCAAGTTGATTCTTGTTCCCATAAGTTGTTTGCTCACAAACTCCCTATGCATAGGAAGTGGGTTAGACTTAAATGTGCTAGTCATATTCTTCATAATGCTCTCTTTATGTTTCAATTCTTATCTTTTATGTGAGCATCATTGAAATCATCATGCCTAGCTAGGGGCGTTAAACGATAGCGCTTGTTGGGAGGCAACCCAATTTTATTTTAGTTTCTTTATTTTTGGTTCTGTTTAGGAATAGATAATCCATCTAGCCTCTGTTTAGATGTGGTTTTATGTTTTATTTAGTGTTTGTGCCAAGTAGAACCTTTGGGAAGACTTGGGTGAAGTCTTTATGATCATGCTGTAAAAAACAGAAACTTTAGCATTCACGATATTAGCTAGAACTTTTTACTGCAGAGTTCTATTTAGTTGATTCTTTTTGCAGATGATTACTAGACAAATTCCTCAGGTCCACCAATTTATTTTAGAATTTTTGGAGTTCCAGAAGTTTGCGTTAGTCAGAGATTACTACAGACTGTTCTGTTTTTGACAGATTCTGTTTTCATTGTGTTGTTTGCGTATTTTGATGAATCTATGGCTAGTAAAATAGTTTATAAACCATAGAGAAGTTGGAATACAGTAGGTTTAACACCAATATAAATAAAGAATGAGTTTGTTACAGTACTTTGAAGTGGTGTTTTGTTTTCATTCGCTAACGGAGCTCACGAGTTTTCTGTTAAGTTTTGTGTTGTGAAGTTTTCAAGTTTTGGGTAAGGCTTCGATGGACTATGGAATAAGGAGTGCCAAGAGCCTAAGCTTGGGGATGCCCAAGGCACCCCAAGGTAATATTAAAAAACAACCAAGAGCCTAAGCTTGGGGATGCCCCGGATGGCATCCCCTCTTTCGTCTTCGTTCATCGGTAACTTTACTTGGAGCTATATTTTTATTCACCACATGATATGTGTTTTGCTTGGAGCGTCATTTTATTTTCTTTAGCTTTGCTTGATGTTTGAATAAAATACCAAGATCTGAAATTTTTAAATGAGAGAGTGTCTTCACATAGTTGCATAATAATTATTTAGATACTCATTGATATTCACTTATATCTTGTTGGAGTAGTTTGTCATTTGCTCTAGTGCTTCACTTATATCTTTTAGAGCACAATGGTGGTTTTATTTTGAAGAAATAGATGAACTCTCATGCTTCACTTATATTATTTTGAGAGTTGTTAATAGCATGGTAATTTGCTTAATGTTAATATACTTAGTGTTCAAGATATGTGAAACTTTCTTTTGAGTGAATTGAATACTAAGATAAATTTAATGCTTGATAATTGTTTCGAGATATGGAGGTAATAATATCGTCGTGCTAGTTGATAATTGTGAACTTGAGAAATACTTGTGTTGAAGTTTGCAAGTCCCGTAGCATGCACGTATGGGTAAAGTTGTGTAACAAATTTGAAACATGAAGTGTACCTGGCTTGTGCATCCTTATGAGTGGTGGTCGGGGACGAGCGATGGTCTTTTCCTACCAATCTATCCACCTAGGAGCATGCGCGTAGTACTTGATTTTTGATGACTTCTAAATTTTTGCAATAAGTATATGAGTTCTTTTGACTAATGTTGAGTCCATGGATTATACGCACTTTTACCTTTCCGCCATTTGCTAGCCTCTTCGGTACCGTGCATTGCCCTTTCTCACATTGAGAGTTGGTGCAAACTTCGTCGGTGCATCCAAACCCCGTGATATGATACGCTCTTTCACACATAAACCTCCCTATATCTTCCTCAAAACAGCCACCGTACCTACCTATCATGGCATTTCCATAGCCATTCCGAGATATATTGCCAGGCAACTTCCACCACCATCATCATCATCATGACATGTTTTACTTTTGTCATATTGCCATTGCATGATCTTGTAGTTGACATCGTATTTGTGGCAAAGCCACCATGCATTATTTTTCATACATGTCACTCTTGATTCATTGCACCATCCCGGTACACCGCCGGAGGCATTCATATAGAGTCATATCTTGTTCTAGTATCGAGTTGTAATCATTATGTTGTAATCAATAGAGGTGTGATGATCATCATTATTAGAGCATTGCCCAATCAAAAAGAAGAAAAAGGCCAAAAAGAAAAAAAAAAGAAAGGCCCAAAAAAAGAGAAAAGGGCAATGCTACTATCTCTTTTTCCACACTTGTGCTTCAAAGTAGCACCTTGTTCTTCATGTAGTGAGTCTTATATATTGTGCTTCAAAGTAGCACCATGATTTTCATATAGTGAGTCTCATAAGTTGTCTTGTTCATACTAGTGGGAATTTTTCATTATAGAACTTGGCTTGTATATTCCAACGATGGGCTTCCTCAAAATGCCCTAGGTCTTCATGAGCAAGCAAGTTGGATTCACACCCACTAGTTTTATTTTGTTGAGCATTCTTAGCTCTAGTGCATCCGTTGCACGGCAATCCCTACTCCTTGCATTAACATCAATTGATGGGCATCTCCATAGCTCATTGATTAGCCTCGTCGATGTGATACTTTCTCCTTTTTTGTCTTCTCCACACAATCCCCATCATCATATTCTATACCACCCATAGTGCTATGTCCATGGCTCGCGCTCATGTATTCCGTGAAGGTTGAAAAAGTTTGAGATTATTTGAGTATGAAACAATTGCTTGGCTTGTCATCGGGGGTATAGAAGTTGGGAACATCTTTGTGTGACGGAAATGTAGCATAGCCTAACCATATGATTTTGTAGGGATGAACTTTCTTTGGCCATGCTATTTTGAGATGACATAATTGCTTGATTAGTATGCTTGAAGTATTATTATTTTTGTGTCAATATGAACTTTTGTCTTGAATCTTTCGGATCTGAATATTCATATCACAAGTAAGAAGAATTACATTGAAATTATGCCAAAGTATCACTCCGCATCAAAAATTCTTTTTTTTATCATTTACCTACTCGAGGACGAGTAGGAACTAAGCTTGGGGATGCTTGATACGTCTCCAACGTATCTATAATTTTTGATTGCTCCATGCTACTTTATCTACTGTTTTAGGCAATATTGGGCTTTATTATCCACTTTTATATTATTTTTGGGACTAACCTATTAACCGGAGGCCCAGCCCAGATTTGCTGTTTTATGCCTATTTCAGTATTTCGAGGAAAAGGAATATCAGACGGAGTCAAAACGTAACGAAATCAACTGGAGAAGTTATTTTTGGAAGGAAACCCACCTGATTGACTTGGACCCCATGTTAGAAGAGCCACGAGGCGGTCATGGGGGTGGAGGGCGTGCCCTCCCCCCTGGGCACGCCCCCCTGCCTCGTGGGGCCCCCGTAGCTCCACCGACGTTCCCATTCACCCATATATACCGTCGTACCCTAAAACTTCCAGAACAGAAGATAGATCGGGAATTCCGCCGCCGCAAGCCTCCAGAACCACCAAAAACCAATCGGGACCCCTTTCCGGTACCCTGCCGGAGGGGGGATCCATCTCCGGTGGCCATCTTCATCATCCGGGCGCTCTCCATGACGAGGAGGGAGTAGTTCACCCTCGGGGCTGAGGGTATGTACCAGTAGCTATGTGTTTGATCTCTCTCTCTCTCTCTCTCTCTCTCTCTCTCGTGTTCTCTCTCGTGTTCCTCTATGGCACGATCTTGATGTATCCCGAGCTTTGCTATTGTAGTTGGATCTTATGATGTTTCTCCCCCTCTACTCCTTTGTGATGAATTGAGTTTCCCCTCTTGAAGTAATCTTATCGGATTGAGTCTTTATGAGAACACTTGATGTATGTCTTGGTGATCAACTTGCGGGTTTCGTGATATTGGGAACCTATGCATAGGGGTTGGCACACATTCTTGATTCTCCGGTAGAAACTTTGGGGCGCTCTTTGAAGTACTTTTATGTTGGTTGGATAAATCTGAGATTGTGTGATGCATATCGTATAATCATGCCCACGGATACTTGAGGTGACAATGGAGTATCTAGGTGACATTAGGGTTTTGGTTGATTTGTATCTTAAGGTGTTATTCTAGTAAAAACTCCAGGGTTGTTTGTGACACTTATAGGGATAGCCCAACGGATTGATCCGAAAGAATAACTTTGTGGTGGTTTCGTACCCGACCATAATCTCTACGTTTGTTCTCCGCTATTAGTGGCTTTGGAGTGACTCTTTGTTGCATGTTGAGGGCTTGTCATATGTTCTATCTATGTTATTACTGTTGAGAGAACTTGCACTAGCGAAAGTATGAACCCTAGGCCTTGTTTCCTATCATTGCAATACCGTTTACGCTCACTTTTACCACTTGTTACCTTGCTGTTTTTATATTTTCAGTTTACAAAAACCTATATCTTCTATCCATATTGCACTTGTATCACCATCTCTTCGCCGAACTAGTGCACCTATACAATTTACCATTGTATTGGGTGTGTTGGGGACACAAGAGACTCTTTGTTATTTGGTTGCAGGGTTGCTTGAGAGAGACCATCTTCATCCTCACGCCTCCTACGGATTGATAAACCTTAGGTCATCCACTTGAGGGAAATTTGCTACTGTCCTACAAACCTGTGCACTTGCAGGCCCAACAACGTCTACAAGAAGAAGGTTGTGTAGTAGACATCAACGCACTGTTTAGCTGACATCGAAAGTATATACCTGGACAAATGCAGAAAGAATGTGTACCTGGGGCATCGTCGATTTCTTCCGACCAACCATCAATGTCGAAAGAAAGGCAGACATTTCAATGGCGTGGAAGATCACCGGAAGAAGCCCGCCATATGTACCGGTGATCACGTACTTTCTATGGTCAATGATTTACACGTAATCTTTGGAAAGTGTCTCGGCGGACTATCTGTTCCGAATGACGCTGAGGGACGCGCACCCATGTGGAAAAAGAAATCTATATTTTGGGTCCTACCCTACTGGAAAGACCTAGAGGTCCGCTCTTCAATCGACGTGATGCACGTGACGAAGAACCTTTGCGTGAACCTGCTAGGCTTCTTGGGCATGTATGGGAAGACAAAAGATACACCGGAGGCACGGGAGGACCTGCAACGTTTGCACAAAAAAGACGGCATGCCTCTAAAGCAATATGAAGGTCCTGCTAGCTACGCTCTTACCAAAGAAGAAATGGAAATCTTCTTTGAATGCCTGCTCAGTATGGAGGTCTCGTCTGGCTTCTCGTCGAATATAAAGGGAATAATAAATATGGCCGAGAAAAAGTTTCAGAACCTAAAGTCTCATGACTCCCACGTAATTATGACGCAATTACTTCCGTTTGCATTGAGGGGGCTTCTACCAGAAAACGTTTGATTAGCCATTGTGAAGCTGTGTGCATTCCTCAATGCAATCTCTCAGAAGGTGATCGATCCAGAAATCCTACCAAGGCTAAGGAGTGATGTGGCGCAATGTCTTGTCAGTTTCGAGCTAGTGTTCCCACCATCCTTCTTCAATATTATGACGTGTGTCCTAGTTTATCTAGTCGACGAGATTGTCATTCTGGGCCCCGTATTTCTACACAATATGTTCCCCTTTGAGAGGTTCATGTGAGTCCAAAAGAAATTTGTCTGTAACCGCGCTAGGCCAGAAGGAAGCATCTCCATGGGCCATCAAACAGAGGATGTCATTGGGTTTTGTGTTGACTTCATTCCTGGCCTAAAGAAGATTGGTCTCCCTCAATCGCGATATGAGGGGAGACTGACTGGAAAAGGCACGCTTGGAGGAGACTCAATAACATGTAGGGACGGACATTCTTGGTCTCAAGCACAGTACACAGTTCTATAGAACTCTACCTTGGTGGCCTCGTATGTCGATGAACACAAGAACAGTCTACACTCCAAACACCCGGAGCAGTGCGACGACTGGATTACATGTGAACACATCAGGACTTTCGGCAGTTGGTTGGAAACACGCTCAGAGGTGACAACATTGTTTCTGATGAGTTGTACTCGTTGTCCAGAGGACCATCTTCGACTATATTGACTAACAAAGGATATGAGATAAACGGGAATACATTTTACACGATCGCCCAAGAATAAAAGAGCACCAACAAAACAACGGTGTCCGCTTTGATGCAGCAACCAATAGAGAAAAGAACACATATTATGGTTACATAATGGACATATGGTAACTTGACTACGGACATGATTTTAAGGTCCCTTTGTTTAAGTGCAAATGGGTCAATCTGTCAGGGGGCGGGATACAGGTAGACCCACAGTACGAAATGACAACAGTGGATCTGAACAATCTTGGGTACACAGACGAACTGTTCGTCCTGGCCAATGATCTGAACAAATGGGCCTTATGAACCCGGACAAATGGGTATTTTTCTACTAGTGATACATGCCCCCCTCTCCTTGTTCTTCTCCCAACCGGACACTAAAACACAAATATTGCATCACATGCATGGTTTCCATCTATTTTTTCTCCTCCCAACCGGACACTTTGTGTTTAGCATTGGATGGCTCCCTTTCACATCATGTCCGCGGACTACATCCGGACATAAAAACAGACATATACCAAAAAAATTAACGGATTGGCGGTGGAGATATACCCTAAGCAGAGCCAGAGCTAAAACCGGGTAAATCGTATGGATGGTACATAAACTAGGGAATCGACCATAGAGTTGGTGCCGCAGGGGATCCGGCCACAGTGGAGTTGCATGCCTCTGCATGAAAGGCGCACGTGAGACCACGTAGCCCCTTCCATGCCCACCAGCATGCGTACACGCGGACGGCAGCAATTTGCTCCAACTTTGCTACAGCTACGGGCAAGTTTAACGTAAAGTACTTACGGACATGAGGTGGAAATAGACCTGGCCATGGGGAGCCCGGCCCGGCCGGCCCGGCCCGACCCGGCCCGAAAAAGCCCGACCCGGCCTGGCCCGACGCTGCTCCTGGGCCGGGCTCGGGCCTAGATTTTGAGCCCGAACGCCGGGCCGGGCCGGGCCCGGGCCTATCGTTTTTATGTTTTTCTGAAGGACGGGCCGGGCCGGCCCGAAGCCCAACAGGCTTTTACGTCTTCGGGCCGGGCTCGGGCCCAAAAAACAAGCCCGACGGTCGGGCCGGGCCGGGCTTCGGGCCGGGCAGGCCCGGCCCGAGCCCGGCCCGGCCCGAGGTATGGCCAGGTATAGGTGGAAACCAAGGATTCAACACGATTTAGGCCCCACAGCTAAATTCACGGGGAAAGAATCAATCAGATTAGGCCAGCCTATCCCGTAACTGTGGTCCGTAGGAGGTTTCCCGTAAGTCTAGCATTTTTGCAATTTGCTGTCCCGGGCCGGCCGTTTGCATCAGTCCATCGATGTGTACGGCTATGTAGCCAGGTATCCACACATCTTTCCGGTACTACTGTACCTCGCACGTACACGTACGTGTACACGATGGTGGGCAAATGGTATCCGTACTTATTTGCTCAAATCAACTAACGAGGCAATGATGGTATAGTATCACTATCTCCTGCACTGGTGCGCATTTGGATGAGCAGTTCATAGTGTGTTACAGTATTAATATTGCTAGCAGTCTAGTCACGACATTAATTTGTTTTTTTAATTATTCCAACATGTGCCTATAGTATTTTCTCGCAAAGTGTTTTCTCGTAGTTCACAATGTTTATTTTTTGCAATGGGTAGTGTATATATTTGTTTCTTTTAACACAGTACAGACGCATACGCTTATATATACGTGGATACACTCGTCCATATGAACACACATGCACACCCTATCCCTACGAGCACCTTCGAGAGACTGAGCCGACATATCTTTTTTAGATTGACGAAGTCACAAAAGGTGCCTCGTAGTCGACTGGAACATGTCCTCCCACAGAATTCACATCGTCAAAAGTCCTAAAATAAATTCAGCACCAGGACTTGGACCCTGATGGGCTGGGGATACCACTGTCCACCTAACCATCCTGCAACAGGTTGGTTTGCAGTGTATATACTTGTTGACAGTGAGTATATGCCTTTATTTCAGTTTGGAAATAATTCAGGCTGTTTTTACCTATGGTAGTATGTAGATCCATCAGAAAATTGCTTGACCCAAGCAAAAGATTTTTCAAATGGGTCCGCCTAAAGTGTAAATTTAGTTTGATGAAAGATGAAACTTGCAGTTTTTATCAGCCCACCTGAACCTTTTTAAAACAAAGTATATGATGTACTTCATTGAACTGATTTTTACAAAATAAATAAATAAATCAGCTGAGACTAAAAAAGGTAGGAGCATTTGTAAGTCGCCTAAAAAAATCGAGTGAGATATTTTTTTTGGGCCATTGGATCATTCACCGGATGGCTTTTGTGTTTCTACTTCCTCGAGTCTCCTTCCCTCTCTTGAACCACCTACGACCACTGACCAATTTGCCTGCCTCCGGGGTCTACGGTCGGCAACACTCTTGTGCACGCCCTCCCATCACCGCTGCCCACCGTCATGGTGCTGCCACCCTAGACCATCCCTCTAAACCCTCATGGCCACCAGATTTCTCTGGCGAGCCAGTTCCACGTCAGTCAACCCTTTTCCTTGCCTCCGTTCATGACGTCGCATCCCGCTACGGCTCGCAGTTTCATGCATGTCTCCTGCAAGGTTCTGTCTCGGCCTCACCGGGATCAACACTTGGTGCCGAAGCTAGACAGAATCAACCGGTGGTGGGGTGGGGATGAAAGACAAAATGTGAGTGTTTAGGGGCCAATAGATAAAGAAGTTTTCATGTCGCCCCCACCTTCGTCCATATTCTCTCTAGAATCGACTTACGTGGATTCAATATTCAAGCGACTTACAAATAGCTTGTGCGTAGAAAAAAACAGTGAAAATTAGCAAAACCACTATTTTGTTTTTATTTTTATTTTTTTAGAATCAGCAAAACCGTTGTAAAAAAGTACTCCCTTTGTTTTTATTTAGTCTGCATATTAGGTTTGACCGAAGTCAAACTTTACAAATTTTGACCAAATTTATCGAAAAATATATAAACATTTACCACAACAAATATATATAATGTGAAAGTACATTCAATAATGAATCTAGTGGTATTGATTTTTTATTGTATATATTAATATTTTTATTTATAAACTTAGTCAAAACTTACAAAGGTTGACTTTGACCAAAGCTAATATGCGGACTAAATAAAAACGGAGGGAGTACTTGTATTGAACATGGAGACGTGGTCCTAGCAGCCGGTAAATAAACAAATGTCTGGTTATTAAGTGGGCCCACCGCTCCTATATCCACGGATCAACCAGTCGCCGAACCCTGACCCGGACCCGGAGGCAAAATTAGCATGCAGTCCCGGTCTGCCTTGGCTCCACAAGCGAGACTACAGATGCATCATCTTTTTTCCTCTGTGTTTTCACGATGAGAACGCATCCTGCCACTAGCTCTAGGCAAACATATACGTGGTACATTAGTAGTAGTAGATAATTATTTTCTCGTCAACATGCATGCATGGATGATGGTGCGCGACACGTTATGTTTTTGGCACTGCTCTGATGAATATATGAAAAAACAAATGTGTGTTCACGCTGATTGGATGGTAACGCACGTGCACGATGGACGGTCTGTCAAATGTGCACCATACATGCATACTATATCCACGTAATACAGACATACAAGTTGCACTGGAGAGAGAGAGAGAGAGAGAGAGAGAGAGAGAGAGAGAGAGAGAGAGAGAGAGAGAGAGAGAGAGAGAGAGAGAGAGAGAGAGAGAGAGAGAGAGAGAGAGAGAGAGAGAGATGAGATGAGATGAGAAGATGCTTTAAATGGCAGTTTGGTTAGTGGTGTGGTACAACAAGAGGTGCAAAGGGTTGGCACGTACCAAGTGGCAAATCTAGTCCATACACTCCACTGTCCGCCAACCTGGCCAAAGTGTGACCACAGACACGCACCCCAGCTGCGCGATTGAACTGTTCCCATCTCAGCTCACAAGTGGAGCAGCACCTATCTATCTTGATGGAATTCCTATCTATCTAGAATAAGTAAGAAAGTACATTTCCGTATGATAAAACTCAAGGGGGCTACATCTACAACCTTTTGATCAACTTGATTTAGATCCATCAAATGAATATCTGTTGGGAAAAAAGATCATATACTTGCTTCGTAACGACTTGACGAATGATCTGTTACCGAAAGTCATACATGCGCACCGCGCAGGGGGGGGGGGCACGAATCTTGAGCACCACTTCTACATGGTATGTTCTTTACGGGGAACTGCTTTTTATCATGACCATTGCTCTCAACGTTATCTTGGTTTTATCGACATATGGGTGTGATCGCTATCACTTATGTGTGCATTATATTGTTTACAATGGTACTATATTTTTTTTCAAACATGACCAACATCTAGCTCAACTTTATCCTGGTTTTACCGATAGATGAGTCATGAGTGTGATAGTTATGGTGGGGGTGGGGGAACATACATATAGATATAGTTCTACGGAACGGTCATAACAAAGACACACCTGAAAAAAGGTTAAAGTCACTCAACCAAAAAGGGTAAAGGGGAGCTAAAGAAGAGTCTAAACTCGCCAATTATCTAACTCGCTAACCAATAACCATTGTGCGGCAGGCTGAGAGTCAACGGGCCTTGAGGAGATATTTTAGCTTGCAGGTCAATCAACCCAGGAGCACCCAAAAACCTTTCGGTTTTGCCACTTAGTGAAAAACAGGAGGACGATAGCGTCGACATCATGAGAAAGATAATGCAACGCAAAGTAAAGCACCGGTATTAACGAGATGCCAATTGATCATTAACACAACCGCAACCGCCGGAGCGATAGCTAACTGATCGACCGGATTAGGTCTGGGTTTTGCATTTGCGGAGCTAGCCACGACATGACCACAACTCCAACCACAGATCCCTTGTCTCCCTCATGTGGCACCCCATGAGACCACCTATCTCGCAAAGGGAAGTGTGTAGTAGTACTGTCCATGCATGTTTCTCTCTTTAGCTTTTTTTTTAGGGTATTTTCTCTCTCTCTCTCTCTCTCTCTCTCTCTCTCTAGCTAGGCTAGTGTTTCCCCGTGGCAATTAAGGCCGTTAAGCCTGGCCCCAACCCCCAGAATGAACAAGAGACACCAAGCCTAAACCAAGAAACGACCAAAGCTCTCTCATCACCAGTTCATCATCACCACATGCACAAAGTGCACGAGCTGGCGAGCGTGCGGCGCTACTACTAGTAGCTCGGCTCGCGGCCCGATCGATCGATCCATGTCCATGAGGAGCGTTCCATGACCAACCCCTCCTCCCCGTCTTCTCCTTCCTCCTCTCCCACCTCCGCGCACCATCGCCGGTGCGAAGAACCGGCGGCGGCGGCGGCCAACGTGGGCAACGGCGGCCGGGTAGACCGCGGCATTTCGTTTCCGGAGGCCGTAGACGACGTCGCGGGCGCCGAGCTGTCGCCCCCGCGCTGCGAATGGGAGTTCCGGCTCGCGGCCACCGTGCCGTCCCCGTCGCTGGCCGGCGCGTCCGAAGCCATCGGCAGCGTCGACTTCGACCCCGCCGGCCGCCTCCTCGCCACGGGCGGCATCGCGCGCAAGGTCCGGATATACGGCGTCGCCGGCCTGCCGTCCTCGCCTAGCCCCACCGCCTGCATCTGCGTGCCGGCCAAGCTCAGCAGCGTGCGGTGGCGCCCCGAGGATGGGGACGGCCGCGCGGTCGGGTGCGGCGACTACGACGGCGTCGTCACGGAGTACGACGTGGAGCGCGGCGTCGCGGCGTGGGAGCGCGACGAGCACGCCGGGAGGCGGGTGTGGGCGCTTGACTACGCGCCCCGCGGCGCTCACACGTCCATGGCGGCGTCCGGCTCCGACGACCGGACGGCGCACGTCTGGGACCCGCGCGCGCCCTCGGGGTCGTGGGCCACGGCGCGGGCCGGCGGCGCGGTGCTGTGCGTGGAGTTCGACCCTTCCGGCGCGCCGCAGCTGGCGGTGGGCTCGGCGGACCGGCGCGCGGCCGTGTACGACGTGCGCGCGCTGGGCCACGGCGCGGTGGCGTCCATGGACGGGCACGCGCGCGCCGTGACGTACGTGCGATGGGCGCCGGCGCGGCGGGTGGTGACGTCGGCCGCCGACGGGACGCACCGGCTGTGGGAGTGGCCGTCGACGCCGGAGCTGTCGGGGCCGGCGCGGGAGGTGCGGTCGTACCGCGGCCACGTCAGCGGGCGGAGCTTCGTGGGGATGGGGCTGTGGCGCGGCGCCGGGCTGGTGGCCAGCGGGTCCGAGTCCAACCACGTCTTCGTCTACGACCTCAGGTGGGGCAAGCCTGTCTGGGTGCACCCCTTCGACGTCGCCTCCGACGGCTCCTCCGACGCCGAAGGGTTTGTCAGCGCCGTGACGTGGCTGCAGGGCGACGCCGACGGCGGCGGGGCGCTCGTCGCCGGCAGGTCGGACGGCGTGCTGAAGATGTTCACGTGCCAACCACGCCGGGGAGATGACCTCCCAGTGGACGACCTATAGCGGCCACACTCTCCGCTGCCCATTCTGAGCCAGTGTGCGTGTGAGAGAGATTCATTCTTGCGTTTCAATTATGATTATTATACTTGTTTTTCTTTTGTTGCGCACAAAAAACAAACTTGCTAGAGCACAGGGGATATGATTCTTTCCCTTTTTCTTTCTGTTTCTTTTATTTTGTGACTCGTTCCTGACAATTTTTATGTATGTAATATGTACTGATCTATTTTTCAAGGAATACAAATAACTAAATTTCCATCGATTACACAGTGAAGTGTTCTTTTTAGATGATCTCACGTTGGAGCGAATCTCATATTAACCGCGGAAAGTAGTCTGGGCACTACCGGTACCGGCGCAACAACTCGGCCGGTCAACCCGGGACCGTACGATTCCACGTGCGCGAACGACCGGGATCTGCTTCGCCTGTTGATTCCTCGTCTCATCCACATACGAAAAATCCTCCCTCCCCCTCCCGCCCCACCTCCTCCGTGCTGCCATGCTCGCCATATACAAGCTGCGACCCACCGGCGTCTTGCACGTCCGTAGTCAGACGCAGCTCGCTGCACCCCTCGCCGCAGCTCACCGCTGCCGTCGTCGGATGCCCTGCCATTCAGGCAGTTAATTTCCAGCGGCATCCACTTGTAGGATGCAATTCTATGGAAGCCTAATGCAGCTTGCTGTCAATTCGGTTCCACCAATCTTGCAGAGCAACGAATCACAGCGTCACTGTCCTCCCCGCTCACCGTCGTCAACAAAACATAGTACTGCTACTGCCTTCCAGCAAAAAACAAATCTATGCACTAAGAAATCCAAGAAAAGTCAGTTGAAGCAAAAACATAAGCCGGTTACAGCAAAAAATTTGCAGGTTCCAGCAAAACCATGGATCGTCGTCTTCAGGTTGTAGCAAAAAACGGTCATCGCACCGTCGTCGCCGCCGCCTTGTGAAGAATGGATGTAGCAAAAAAAATCTTTCGGTAGTAGCAAAAAACTACAATAGTTGCAACAAAAACGACTTCGCCACTGTCGCAGGATCACAACTACCATGAATGATTGCAGCACAAAATAGTTGCAAAAAATGCTCTATTGGTTGTGCCAAAATCCTTAGACGGTAGTAGCAAAATCTGAGGACGGTTGCAACAAAAAATACTCACCGCCGTAGTAGGTCGCAGCTCTGTCGTGATGGATGTAGCAATTTCGTCGCCGGTAGTAGCAAAACTCGACGACGGTTGCAGCTTCTGGCTCAGCTGTTTGCAGCTTCCAGGGGTGGGGGTTCGCTCGTCGGAGTGGTCCGAGTGGAGCTTCCATGGCGGTGCAGCCGGGCTGTAGCTAGGGTTGCAAGAAAAGCTCGAGGCTCGTGAGCCGGTCGAGATCGACTCGTTTTTTAACTCGACTTGAGATCGACTTGAAAATAAACGAGCTGAGTTTGAACACTTTATGTAACTCGACCAAGAAACGAGCCGATCTTGAGCCAATGTTGGCTCGCTCGATTTTAGCTCGATAGCTCGACAGAATATCATTTTGTTAAATAATCATGCTTTATATTAAATGGAAATACGATATTTCATTACCATCACTAGTAGAAAAAGGCCCATTTGTCCCGGTTCGTCAGGGCCTTTAGTCCCGGTTCTTGAACCGGGACTAAAGGGTCGTTACTAATGCCCTGACCCTTTAGTCCCGATTCAAACCAGAACCGGGACAGATGGGCCTCCACGTGGCCTGTGCCCTGAGCCCAGGCAGGAGGGCCTTTGGTCCCGGTTGGTGGCACCAACCCGGACCAATAGGCATCCACGCGTCAACATTTCTGTGGCTGGGGTTTTTGTTTTTTTTGAAGGGGGGGAGGGGTTTGGGGGTTTTGGGGGGTTAATTTTGGTATTTCATATATTGTGTTACATAGCTAATTAATAGAGAGAAGTGTCCTCTCTTATGTCCGTGCTTGGTCGACGATGTGTACTATATATACATACGTATAGAGAGGACTAGACACGCGCTATAGCTACCTAGTAAGCAAACGAAGGAAACAGAAGATCGTCATGAACATATATGCATACAGAGAGATGTGATATCGACCACCTCTCCTTCTCCGAGAGATTGGTCGAACAACAAGTTCTTGTATATCTATTCGACACTACCGGCTACATATATACAATAATTATCTCTTACAAATATAATCTCCTAAATTACGGACGCATGGTCCACATAGTATTCTCCGTCTTCAGCGATCACGTAGTCAAGAAAGAATGTCGCCAATTCCTCTTGAATTGCTCGCATGCGATCTGGTTCTAGGAGTTCATCCCGCTGCCGAAAAATCTAATTTGAAGAAGGGGGTCAATACATATATATATGAATGAATGAAACTCAACACAAATGATGGTAATAAACTAAAATTGTGAATATTAATTCTTACGCACTTCATATTGTTCGTCAGAGTACCCGCCCCGCTCACAGGTCGTGTGGCGGATGGACTCGCAAACATAGTATCCACAGAAATCATTCCAGGTTCTTCGGAATTGATGCCAAATGGTATTTTGATGAAACTAGCGCTTGAATCAATAGCTAGGAGACGCGCGGAACATGGTACTATAGTACTTACTTTCGGGTATCTAAATTCCAGGTTCTTCGGCAGTCCCGGGGATTTTGTGGTGAATTTTCTCCAAACCCTGCCAGACAAAAAAAAAAACAATTACTTGATATCAGGAAATGAAAAAATTTGCTGATATGGTGGATACTGATCGATTTAACTTACTTCTCGAGGATTGCAGTCATGTCCGCATACTCCTGGGGATCTTTTCGTCTCGAGTCCAAGACAGTTACTACTCCCTGCTCAAGCCTAATCTCTAGGAGAATATAGTGGAAACTGCGCACGCATGCATAACTCATCAATTACATTACTATAACCTGGACTAATATATAAGGGAAACCGAATATGCACAAGACAACACTCGCTTGAAGTTGTAAGGAAAGAGTATTATATCTTTGTGTTCATTTATTTTGAATGATCGTAGCAAGCTGGCCTCGGTTTCTGCGTCATGATGTTTTACCTGAGTTGCATCTATGAGATTTGTGTTAACGAACCCAATATCACCGATTTGTCTTTTCTTCAATTCCGCGATCTTCAATCTGCATAATATAGTGAGGATAATTATAAATACATGCAATGAAAGAGCTGAGCTATATAGAGAGACTTAATGACAGAAGTAGTAGTACTTACAGACAGTAGCAGGTGACCGTTGCTTTATCGAGGGCCAATTGATTGAAAAACTGATAGAACTCCTCAAATGGAATAGGCAACAGATCAATTCCAACAAGGTGATGCTCCGGTTTAACTCTCGCATACAAAGTACTCCTCCCCCAGACTCTCTGCAGATTTTCAAGTACCAATCATCACTAGTAGAAATAGGTTCAAACGTGAAGCACATTAGTGCCGGTTTGAATTTGAGCCGGCACTAATGTATACATTAGTGCCGGTTCCAACGGCTAGCCGAGCCGCTTTCATTAGTACCGGTTCGTGGCGAACCTTTAGCGCCGGTTCGTGCCACGAACCGGTACTAATGAGAGTGGTGGCAGGATGTTGTTAGACTGGGGCCCCTCCAGCCCCTTTAGTACCGGTTCTTGGCATGAACTGGTACTAAAGGTCGTCCTACATAAACCCTTCGTCCACCCGAGCTCGCTCTATTCTTCCCCTTTCCCCTCTCCTCTCTGTTCTTTCCCTCTTCCTCTCGAGCTCATCACACATTTTGCCCAAAATTTGTCAAGATTTGAAGGCCCCCGTCCATTCAAATGATCACAAAGGTTAGCAACTTTGTCCTTTCATCTCTCATTGCTAGATTAGCTCTTGCAATGCTTTATATAGTGATTAATTTGTGAGTTTAGTAATTTGGGAGGATATATATATATATATATATATATATATATATATATATATATATATATATATATATATATATATATATATATATATATATGTGCTAGTATTTGATTTATATGCAATTTGAGGTCAAAAATAACACTTAGTTTGCATATGTAGGTGTGGTTTACTTAGTGCCTTCTAAATCTCCGTCGTAACCACCGTCGATCGCCCGCACCGTCCCGTCACCGGCACCACCTTGTGGTGAGCCTCTTGTTCATGAAATTTTATATAAAAATTGATGTTTGTGTGATTTAGATATATAGTTACTCGTATAATTATCTTACCCGTACGTTGTTTGTTATACATATAGTGCCATGGTTTTGATATCCGTCCCCGTCGACCCTCGTCCTTGTTATGATTCTGATGTGGTATATATATTCTCTTTTAAAACTAGTTGCATTTCATGTTTATGACAAATTATGCCCATCAAGTTGACATAGAAATTTTTTCTAGGAGGTATGTGAACCGGAAATTCCAACTGACCCTATTGTCGAGAGGTTAAATTTAGTTGAAAGAGAAAACGAGTACTTGAAAGAAAAATTGAAAAGAATTGAGGGGGAGAAGATGGAATTGGAGTTGCATGTTGCCGATGTCGTCGATGATCACAAGATCAAGATGGAGAAAATGCGCTTGAAGATTATAAAGATTAGAAAATATGCCATCGATAGTGAGGCTTGGTATCATTATGCTGTTGGATCAATTGTTACCTTAGTTGCGATCTTGATCGCATTTGTTGTCGCATTTAAATGCTTTAGCTAGAGAGTTATTTGTTTGTTGCATTTAAGTGTTGTATGAACTTTATGTATGAACTTTATATATGAACTTGTATTAATTTGCTCTATTCGGTGTTTTGTAATGAAGATGAGCCGGCAATGGATGTACGATGACCGATGCTCTCCCCAGTTCGTTGAGGGCGTGCATACTTTTCTGCTTGCGGCTGAGGCAAACAAGCAAGCGGATGGTTTTATGCCTTGTCCATGTGCTGGCTGTAAGAATGGTCACAATTACTCTACGTCAAGAACCATTCACGTCCACCTGTTTGAGTCCGGTTTCATGCCCCACTATAATGTTTGGACCAAGCACGGAGAAAGAGGGGTTATGATGGAAGACAATGAAGAAGAAGAGGACGACGACAGCTATCCTGGCCATGGGTTCCCTGAATACGATGATACAACAATGGGGGAAGAAGCTGAGCCGGTAATGCGGGAAGAAGCTGAGCCGGCAATGCGGGAAGAAGCTGAAGAAGAGGCATCAGATGAGCCCGTTGATGATCTAGGTCGGGCCATTGCCGATGCAAAGAGAAACTGCGCAAGTGATTTGGAGAAGAAGAAGTTGCAGCACATGTTAGAGGATCACAAAAAATTGTTGTACCCGAATTGCGTAGGTGGCAAGAAAAAGCTGGGCACCACACTGGAATTGCTGGAATGGAAGGCAGAGAATGGTGTATCTGACAAAGGATTTGGAAAGTTGCTGGTAATGATAAAGGATATGCTTCCAAAAGACAACGAATTGCCCGAGAGTACGTACGAAGCAAAGAATGTTGTCTGCCCTCTAGGGTTAGAGGTGCAGAAGATACAAGCATGCCCTAATGATTGCATCCTCTACCGCGGTGAGTACGAGGATTTGAACGCTTGCCCGGTATGCGGTGCATTGCGCTATAAGATCAGCCGCGATGACCCTGGTGATGTCGAGGGCGAGCGCCCCAGGAAGAAGATTCCTACCAAGGTGATGTGGTATGATCCTATAATACCATGGTTGAAACGTTTGTTCCAAAACAAAGAGCATGCCAAGGCGATGCGATGGCACAGAGAAGACCGTAAGAAAGAAGGAAAGTTGAGAGTACCCGCTGACGGGTCGCAGCGGAGAAAAATCGAAAGGAAGTACGGGAAGGAGTTTGCAGATGACGCAAGGAGCGTATGGTTTGGTCTAAGCGCAGATGGCATTAATCCTTTTGGGGAGCAGAGCAGCAACCATAGCACCTGGCCTGTGACTCTATGTTTGTATAACCTTCCTCCTTGGTTGTGCATGAAGCGAAAGTTCATTATGATGCCAGTGCTCATCCAAGGCCCTAAGCAACCCGGCAACGACATTGATGTGTACCTAAGGCCATTAGTTGAAAAACTCTTACAACTGTGGAATGGAACATGTGTACGTGCGTGGGATGAGCACATGGGGGAAGAATTTGACCTAAGTGGGATAAGTCTGAGAAAGAGATGGAGGATGCAGGTGTCACTCCGGTTACTAAGAGCTGGCCCCCCAGGTGCAGGACTTGGTTCTATGCGCATGGGGGAAGTTGGACCCGAAGACAGGCAAAGTTTCGACGAAGGCATGTCTGAACGGAGCCGACGATGCACTACTTGTTGCAATAGAAGAGGCTTGATTGGGGGTGTTCCAGCCCAACAGAGAGAACGACGAGCTTACGCGTGCCCTGGGAAATCCTGAACACCCGGGAAGAACACGAGGCAAGGGCGCTATTCCGTGGTATGAGGGGTTTTCGGACTGGAACACCGATTACAGAACCCGTGCGAGAAAGAAGATTGCGGAGGAGAAGAAGAGGAAGATGGAGGAGGAGCAGAGGAAGCGAGACTCTGAATGCCTTCAAGGCCTAGAAGCAAGTCACGCGGACTTGGCAGTCAAATTCCAGCGGCAGCAGGAGCAGATCGACTCACTTAGCCAACAAAGGGGGTCTCAGCAGTTGCAGCAGCTAGCGGATGATCCAGCATTGGATAGCACCGCCCCATCCATGCCGAGAAGCAGCGTGGGTTCCGCCCCGTTTGACGCAATGCTGGATAGATACCCCGTGGATGACATCACGGAGAACACTAACTGCGAGCTACACGTCAAAATGAAGAACATATCCATGAAGGTGGCGGACGCCGTTGCTTTTTCAAATCCCCCCGAGGCAACCTTCCATTGCAACCCGATTCCAGCGGGCTATGCTCGTGTCGTGGTTGATGAGGTGGTGGACCCATATTCAGGGCTACAGCTTGACATTCCTGGAGGTGACGACGAGCACACACTCGGAGAGGCCATACATCGTGTCATCCTATGGAGAAAGGATTGCATCGTCTTTCGAAGGCCACCGACACCGCGTCACCCGACTCCTTGTCGAAGTCCGCCACCGAGTCAGCAGACTCCCGCTCCTCCAAGTCCACCAACGCGTGAGGCCACTCCTCCTCCTCCAAGTCCGGCAAAGCGTCAGGCCACTCCTCCTCCTCCAGGTCCGGCACAACGTCAGACGTCCACTCCTCCTCCAAGTCCGGCACAACCTCAGGCCACTCCTCCTCCAAGTCCGGCACAGCTTCAGGCCACTCCTCCTCGTCCAACTCAGCCCCGTCAGCCGTCTCCGCCGCCTCAGTAATCGCAGAAGAGACACCCCGCAGCTATGGTGCGTAGCGGTACGAGTCGAGGTAGTACATGAAGTACAGGTGGAGGCAGGCGATATAAATATGGTCCAAGCCTCGCGCCTCTTCCGCAGAGGCCTTATGACAAGTCCGAGGAGGAAAACGCAGCCATATCGAAGGCCGAGGTGGAAGCCCATTTTGCACCGAAACCGCCACCGCCGCCAAGGGAGAAAGTGCCTTAGGAAACGATTGACCACTTCATTCGTATGTCTCAACCACCACCTCCGAAGTCTGTTGACACAGACTATGAGCGCCACATCAGGAAGTTAAATCGAGCACGTATACAGAGGGAGGCGAGCTCGAGCTCGAGCAAACAACAAGCAGCTGCCAAAAAATGCGGGAAAACCGTTCCCCAGCTGGGAGAACAGGCGGCGCAATCAATCCCCCTGCTTGTTGTGCCAACAACACATGAGAGTACGCGCGCCCAATATTATTGTGGGCAAACCGTTAATGTTCCCCAGCTGGGCGATGTGGTAATAACCGAGGATCATATAATGCAGGCTCAAATGCTCAAGATCACTGTTGGACAACTCCTCGAGATCGAGCCCATGTCTCCGCTTAGAGAGGAGAAAAAAAACGGAAATATGTCCGGGGCCAACCTTTGGTAGAGCCAGACGAGGTCAAGAAGCTCCCAACGAGAATGTATGAATTGCATCAATGGTACATGAACACTATCAAGATTACCAATCGAGGGTCCCTCATGGTGTATGCCAAGAAGGATCATTACTACCATGAGAAAGCTGTGTCCGTTGAGTATTCTGAACTGTTTCAGTTATACAATCAAGACGCACTCGACAAATCTATCGTCAGTTGCTATTGTCTGTAAGTGATTTCTTTTTGTAATTTAAGTCTCTCAAGCTAGCTGTAATTATCCTCACTATATTCTTTTCTATGGTATTATGTAGGATGAAGATGTATGAAATAAGAAAAGGTGGACGCTATGGCATTGGGTTCATTGACCCAAACACCGTTAATGCATACACATGGAAAATAGATGCATATCATGAAAAGCATGTAGAGGACAGCATGCTAGATTTCTTGAAGCGCCTCAAATATAATGAAGATATACTACTTCCTTACAACTTCCAGTGAGTCACATTGTCTTGTACTACAAATTCTCTGTTTTTTCCTACTAGCTAGCTACATGTTTTTGCTTACATATGCCCGCTTAATTAAGACATGCAAACGTGTGTGCATGCAGATTTCACTGGATCTTGTGTATCATTAAAGTTGACGCCGAAACAGTTGAAATACTGGACTCACTACTCAAACTAAAAACTGACTACAACATCTTGTATGGGATAGTCAACAGGTAATTTCAATCATTATTAACTATATATCTCGGCCTATTTAGTTCGTCATTTCCTGATATAAACTATTTAATAACCCCTTTATTCATTTTCTTTGTCGGCGGGCAGGGCTTGGGCAAGGTTCATCAGCGTCACGGAAGGCGAATGGAAACAAAAGCTTAAATGGTTTCGACCCAAGGTAAGTAATTAAGTAGTACTAGCTATCTAGCTAGCTGCCATCTCTTTAATTATCATGCTTGATTAATTATTACCTGATCAAATTCCATTCTCGTAAAGTCCCTGAAGCAGGCACAGGGGACTGATCTGTGTGCATTCTGCGTTCGCAAGAACATTCGCATGATGGCGTCCGAAACGAGAAGATCTCGAAGACAGGAATGGGTACGTTTGTGAAAACACTATTCACAATTTTTACACCATTATCAATATCTAGTCACACAACTAATACACATGCATATTGATATCCTTCTTAACATTTCACAGAGGTGCGGGACAAGCTCCTAGATATGGAGCGCGTACAAGCACTTCAAGAGGAAATAGCGGGATTTTTGCTTGACCAGGTCATAAATCCGAAGGGAGAATACTATTACCCGCTACCGCCCCATGAACCACTTCCAATTGTCATCGTGCTCCGAAGGCACCAATTAGGCTAATGCCACTGGCTTCAAAGGCAACATGTAGGAGAAATTATATATAGCTATACATGTGTGTATGTGTGAATTAATATGGTGGTTTGTGAGACATTTGATGATATATATATATATATATATATATATATATATATATATATATATATATATGTATATGCATAATGTGTACAATGTGTAGTATCGTAAAATACCAGCAAACGAAGAAGAATTAAAATGGAAAACACAAAATTAAATGAAAAAGAAATCATAAAACAAAAAAAAGCAAACCTTGTAGTACCGGTTGGTGTTACCAACCGGTACTAAAGGGCTCCCGCCCCCCGGAGCTGGCTCGTGCCACGTGGTTGCCCTTTAGCACCGGTTCATGCTGAACCGGTACTAAAGGGGGGGGAGCTTTAGTGCCCACACTTTAGTGCCGATTACGGAACCGGCAGTAAAGGTCCTTACGAACCGGTGCTATTGCCCGGTTCTGCACTAGTGCATGCAATCTTTGCATCATCGTTGATAGAGATCTTTCATCTTTGACGAGAGGCTTCCCGTACTCGTATCTGTGTATCTGCACGTCCAGGAAATCATAATGTACATCGTCGGGCAGGTAATAATCAAGATTGCTATAACCAGGCACCATCCTCGGATCGACGATGTCGCTAGGCACCTTGAGCGGGGGGCACGATTGATTCCCTTGTTCGTCGAGCTGGGAAATTTGTTTCCCAGCTGCTCATCGTTCTTTCAACCTTTGATCACTGACTATATTTCCCGACCGCTCTGCTTCGGCCCATGTCTTTGCAATAATGCGCTCATAGTTGCCTTTCGGCGGAGACTTGGGTGGTTTTGCCAGGACAGCCAGAGTGCGCTTCGCTTTCACCGGATCTACCTTTTTCTCCGGAGGTGGGTGTCTCTTTGCTTTCAACCCTTCAAACCATTCCTTCGCTTCGGTTCGCGCGATCTTCGCGTTCTCCTCCAGGCTCATCTCGTATGGTAACTTCTCTGGAGTCTTCAGAGAAGGACCGAATCTGTATGTCCTCCCTGTTGGGGATCGTAGCAGAAATTAAAATTTTCCTACGCATCACCAAGATCTATCCATGGAGTATTCTAGCAACGAGGGGATAGGAGAGCATCTACATACCACTTGTAGATCGCAGCGGAAGCGTTCAAGGAGAACGTGGATGATGGAGTCGTACTCGTCGTGATCCAAATCACCGATGACCAGCGCCGAAAGGACGGCACCTCCGCGTTCAACACACGTACGGTTGGGATGACGTCTCCTCCTTCTTGATCCAGCAAGGGGGAAGGAGAGGTTGATGAAGATCCAGCAGCACGACGGCGTGGTGGTGGATGCAGCAGAGTTCCAGCAGGGCTTCGCCAAGCTTTTGTGGAGAGAGGGAGAGGTGTAACGGGGAGAGGGAGGCGCCAAGGCTGCAGGGTTCGGCTGCCCTCCCTCCCCCCCTTTATATAGGCCCCCTAGGGGGGGCGCCGGCCCTGGAGATCCATCTCCAGGGGGGGCGCCGGCCAGGGGGATGGCTTGCCCCCCAAGCCATGTGGGGCGCCCCCTGCCCTAGGGTTTCCAACCCTAGGCGCAGGGGGGAGGCACATGGGGGGGCGCACCAGCCCACTATGGGCTGGTTCCCTCCCCACTTCAGCCCACGGGGCCCTCCGGGATAGGTGGCCCCACCCGGTGGACCCCCGGGACCCATCTGGTGGTCCCGGTACAATACCGGTGACCCCCAGATCATTCCCGATGGCCGAAACGACACTTCCTATATATAATTATTTACCTTCGGACCACTCCGGAACCTCTCGTGACGTCCGGGATCTCATCCGGGACTCCGAACAACCTTCGGTTTGCTGCATACTAATATCTTTAACAACCCTAGCGTCACCGAACCTTAAGTGTGTAGACCCTACGGGTTCGGGAGACATGCAGACATGACCGAGACGATCTCCGGTCAATAACCAACAGCGGGATCTGGATACCCATGTTGGCTCCCACATGCTCCTCGATGATCTCATCGGATGAACCACGATGTCGAGGACTTAATCAATCCCGTACTCAATTCCCTTTGTCCATCGGTACGATACTTGCCCGAGATTCGATCGTCGGTATACCGATACCTTGTTCAATCTCGTTACCGGCAAGTCTCTTTACTCGTTCCCGTAATACATCATCCCGTGAACAACACCTTGATCACATTGAGCTCATTATGATGGTGTCTTACCGAGTGGGCCCAGAGATACCTCTCCGTCACACGGAGTGACAAATCCCAGTCTCGATTCATGCCAACCCAACAGATACTTTCGGAGATACCTGTAGTGCACCTTTATAGTCACCCAGTTACGTTGTGACGTTTGATACACCCAAATCATTCCTACGATATCCGGGAGTTGCATAATCTCATGGTCTAAGGAATGATACTTGACATTCAGAAAAGCTCTAGCAAACGAACTACACGATCTTTGTGCTATGCTTAGGTTTGGGTCTTGTCCATCACATCATTCTCCTAATGATGTGATCCCGTTATCAATGACATCCCCATGTCCATAGTCAGGAAACCATGACTATCTATTGATCAACGAACTAGTCAACTAGAGGCTTACTAGGGACACATTGTGGTCTATGTATTCACACATGTATTACGATTTCCGAACAATACAATTATAGCATGAACAATAGACAATTATCATGAACAAGGAAATATAATAATCCATTTATTATTGCCTCTAGGGCATATTTCCAACAGTCTCCCACTTGCACTAGAGACAATAGTCTAGTTACATTGTGATGAATCGCACACCCATGGAATTTTGTTGTTGATCATGTTTTGCTCTAGGGAGAGGTTTAGTCAACGGATCTGCCACATTCAGGTCCGTATGTACTTTACAAATCTCTATGTCTCCATTTTGAACACTTTCACGAATGGAGTTGAAGCGACGCTTGATATGTCTGGTCTTCCTGTGAAACCTGGGCTCCTTCGCAAGGGCAATTGCTCCAGTGTTGTCACAGTAGAGAGTCATCGGGTCCGACGCATTGGGTATGACTCCTAGGTCGGTAATGAACTCCTTCACCCAGACTGCTTCTTGTGCTGCCTCCGAGGCTGCCATATACTCTGCTTCACATGTAGATCCCGCCACGACGCTTTGCTTGCAACTGCACCAGCTTACTGCCCCTCCATTCAAAATATACACATATCCGGTTTGTGACTTGGAGTCATCCAGATCTGTGTCGAAGCTAGCATCGACGTAACCCTTTACGACGAGCTCTTCGTCACCTCCATAAACGAGAAACATATCCTTAGTCCTTTTCAGGTACTTCAGGATGTTTTTGACCGCTGTCCAGTGTTCCTTGCCGGGATTACTTTGGTACCTACCTACCAAACTTACGGCAAGGTTTACATCGGGTCTGGTACATAGCATGGCATACATAATAGACCCTATAGCTGAGGCATAGGGGATGACACTCATCTCTTCTATATCTTTTGCCGTGGTCGGGCATTGAGCCGTGCTCAATCGCACACCTTGCAATACAGGCAAGAACCCCTTCTTGGACTGATCCATTTTGAACTTCTTCAAAATCTTGTCAAGGTACGTACTTTGTGAAAGACCGATGAGGCGTCTCGATCTATCCCTATAGATCTTGATGCCTAATATATAAGCAGCTTCTCCAAGGTCCTTCATTGAAAAACACTTGTTCAAATAGGCCTTTATGCTTTCCAAGAATTCTATATCATTTCCCATCAATAGTATGTCATCCACATATAATATGAGAAATGCTACGGAGCTCTCACTCACTTTCTTGTAAACGCAGGCTTCTCCATAAGTCTGCATAAACCCAAACGCTTTGATCATCTCATCAAAGCGAATGTTCCAACTCCGAGATGCTTGCACCAGCCCATAGATAGAGCGCTGGAGCTTGCATACTTTGTTAGCATTCTTAGGATCGACAAAACCTTCCGGCTGCATCATATACAATTCTTCCTTAAGGAAGCCGTTAAGGAATGCCGTTTTGACGTCCATTTGCCATATCTCATAATCATAGTATGCGGCTATTGCTAACATGATTCGGACAGACTTCAGCTTCGCTACGGGAGAGAAAGTCTCATCGTAGTCAACCCCTTGAACTTGCCGATAACCCTTAGCGACAAGTCGAGCTTTATAGATGGTCACATTACCATCCGCGTCTGTCTTCTTCTTGAAGATCCATTTATTTTCTATGGCTCGCCGATCATCGGGCAAGTCACTCAAAGTCCATACTTTGTTTTCATACATGGATACTATCTCGGATTTCATGGCTTCTAGCCATTTGTCGGAATCTGGGCCCGCCATCGCTTCTTCATAGTTCGAAGGTTCACCGTTGTCCAACAACATGACTTCCAGGACAGGGTTGCCGTACCACTCTGGTGCGGAACGCGTCCTTGTGGACCTACGAAGTTCAGTAGGAGCTTGATCAGAAGTATCTTGATCATCATCATTATCCTCCTCTCTAATCGGTGCAGGCACCACAGGAACATTTTCCTGAGCTGCGCTACTCTGATTTTCAAGAGGTAGTACTTCATCAAGCTCTACTTTCCTCCCACTTACTTCTTTTGCGAGAAACTCTTTCTCTAGAAAGGACCCGTTTTTGGCAACAAAGATCTTGCCTTCGGATCTGAGGTAGAAGGTATACCCAACTGTTTCCTTGGGGTATCCTATGAAGACGCATTTTTCCGATTTGGGTTCGAGTTTTTCAGGTTGAAGGTTCTTGACATAAACATCGCAACCCCAAACTTTCAGAAACGACAGCTTAGGTTTCTTCCCAAACCATAATTCATACGGTGTCGTCTCAACAGATTTTGACGGAGCCCTATTTAAAGTGAATGCGGCTGTCTCTAGAGCGTATCCCCAAAATGATAGCGGTAGATCTGTAAGAGACATCATAGACCGCACCATATCCAATAGAGTGCGATTACGACGTTCGGACACACCATTTCGCTGAGGTGTTCCAGGCGGCGTGAGTTGTGAAACGATTCCAAATTTTCTTAAGTGTGTGCCAAATTCGTGACTTAAATATTCTCCCCCACGATCTGATCGTAAGAACTTTATTTTTCTGTCACGTTGATTCTCAACCTCACTCTGAAACTCCTTAAACTTTTCAAAGGTCTCAGACTTGTGTTTCATTAAGTAGACATACCCATACCTACTCAAATCATCAGTGAGAGTGAGAACATAACGATAGCCTCCGCGAGCCTCAACGCTCATTGGACCACACACATCTGTATGTATGATTTCCAACAAGTTGGTTGCTCGCTCCATTGTCCCTGAGAATGGAGTCTTGGTCATTTTGCCCATGAGGCATGGTTCGCACGTGTCAAATGATTCATAATCGAGAGACTCTAAAAGTCCATCAGCATGGAGCTTCTTCATGCGCTTGACACCAATGTGACCAAGGCGGCAGTGCCACAAGTATGTGGGACTATCGTTACTAACTTTACATCTTTTGGTATTCACACTATGAATATGTGTAACATCACGTACGAGATTCATTAAGAATAAACCATTAACCATCGGAGCATGACCATAAAACATATCACTCATATAAATAGAACAACCATTATTCTCGGATTTAAATGAGTAGCCATCTCGTATTAAACGAGATCCAGATACAATGTTCATGCTCAAACTTGGTACTAAATAACAATCATTGAGGTTTAAAACTAATCCCGTAGGTAAATGTAGAGGTAGCGTGCCGACGGCGATCACATCGACCCTGGAACCATTCCCGACGCGCATCGTCACCTCGTCCTTCGCCAGTCTCCGTTTATTCCGCAGCTCCTGTTTCGAGTTACAAATATGAGCAACAGCACCGGTATCAAATACCCAGGAGCTACTACGAGCACAGGTAAGGTACACATCAATTACATGTATATCACATATACCTTTAGTGTTGCCGGCCTTCTTATCTGCTAAGTATTTGGGGCAATTCCGCTTCCAGTGACCAGTTCCCTTGCAATAAAAGCACTCAGTTTCAGGTTTGGGTCCATTCTTTGACTTCTTCCTGGCAACTGATTTACCAGGCGCGGCAACCTCCTTGCCGTCCTTCTTGAAGTTCTTTTTACCCTTGCCTTTCTTGAACTTAGTGGTTTTATTCACCATCAACACTTGATGTTCCTTTTTGATCTCCACCTCTGCAGATTTCAGCATTGAATACAACTCGGGAATGGTCTTTTCCATCCCCTGCATATTGTAGTTCATCACGAAGCTCTTGTAGCTAGGTGGGAGCGACTGAAGGATTCTGTCAATGACCGCCTCATCCGGGAGATTAACTTCCAGCTGAGTCAAGCGGTGGTGTAACCCAGACATCTTGAGTATGTGTTCACTGACAGAGCTATTCTCCTCCATCTTACAGCTAAAGAACTTGTCGGAGACATCATATCTCTCGACCCGGGCATGAGCTTGGAAAATCAATTTCAGCTCCTCGAACATCTCATATGCTCCGTGTTGCTCAAAACGCTTTTGGAGCCCCGGTTCTAAGCTGTAAAGCATGCCGCACTGAACGAGGGAGTAATCATCAGCACGAGACTGATGGGCGTTCAAAAACGTCCTGGTTTGCTGGGAATGGTGCATCACCTAGCGGTGCTTCTAGGACATAATCTTTCTTGGCAGCTATGAGGATGATCCTCAGGTTCCGGACCCAGTCCGCATAGTTGCTGCCATCATCTTTCAGCTTGGTTTTCTCTAGGAACGCGTTGAAGTTGAGGGTGACATTAGCGTGGGCCATTTGATCTACAAGACATATTGTAAAGATTTAGACTAAGTTCATGATAATTAAGTTCATCTAAGCAAATTAATAAATGAACTCCCACTTAGATTTGACATCCCTCTAGTCATCTAAGTGATACATGATCCGAGTCAACTAGGCCATGTCCGATCATCACGTGAGACGGACTAGTCATCATCGGTGAACATCTCCATGTTGATCGTATCTTCTATACGACTCATGTTCGACCTTTCGGTCCTCCGTGTTCCGAGGCCATGTCTGTACATGCTAGGCTCGTCAATCCAACCTAAGTGTATTGCGTGTGTAAATCTGGCTTACACCCGTTGTATGCGAACGTAAGGACCTATCACACCCGATCATCACGTGGTGCTTCGGAACGACGAACCTTAGCAACGGTGCACAGTTAGGGAGAACACATTTTTGATATTTTAATGAGGGATCATCTTATTTATGCTACCGTCGTTCTAAGCAAATAAGATGTAAAACATGATAAACATCACATGCAATCAAATAGTGACATGATATGGCCAACATCATTTTGCTCCTTTGATCTCCATCTTCGGGGCGCCATGATCATCGTCGTCACCGGCATGACACCATGATCTCCATCATCATGATCTCCATCATCGTGTCTTCGTGAAGTTGTCACGTCAACTATTACTTCTACTACTATGGCTAACGCTTTAGCAATAAAGTAAAATAATTACATGACGATTTAAGTTGACACGCAGGTCATAAATAAATAAAGACAACTCCTATGGCTCCTGCCGGTTGTCATACTCATCGACATGCAAGTCGTGATTCCTATTACAATAACAAGATCATCTCATACATCACATGATTCATCACAACTTCTGGCCATATCACATCACAAAGCACTTGCTGCAAAAACAAGTTAGACGTCCTCTAATTGTTGTTGCAAGTTTTTACGTGGCTGTTATAGGTAGCTAGCAAGAACGTTTCTTACCTACGTTGAAACCACAACGTGAATTGTCAATCTCTATTTACCCTTCATAAGGACCCTGTTCATCGAATCCGATCCAACTAAAGTGGGAGAGACAGACACCCGCCAGCCACCTTATGCAACTAGTGCATGTTAGTCGGTGGAACCGGTCTCACGTAAGCGTACGTGTAAGGTTGGTCCGGGCCGCTTCATCCCACAATACCGCTGAACCAAGATAGGACTAGTAACAGCAAGAAGAATTAACAATTCGACGCCAACAACTACTTTGTGTTCTACTCGTGCATAGAAACTACGCATAGACCTAGCTCTGATACCACTGTTGGGGATCGTAGCAGAAATTAAAATTTTCCTACGCATCACCAAGATCTATCCATGGAGATTCTAGCAATGAGGGGATAGGAGAGCATCTCCATTCCACTTGTAGATCGCAGCGGAAGCGTTCAAGGAGAACGTGGATGATGGAGTCGTACTCGTCGTGATCCAAATCACCGATGACCAGCGCCGAAAGGACGGCACCTCCGCGTTCAACACACGTACGGTTGGGATGACGTATCCTCCTTCTTGATCCAGCAAGGGGGAAGGAGAGGTTGATGAAGATCCAGCAGCACGACGGCGTGGTGGTGGATGCAGCAGAGTTCCAGCAGGGCTTCGCCAAGCTTTTGTGGAGAGAGGGAGAGGTGTAACGGGGAGAGGGAGGAGCCAAGGCTGCAGGGTTCGGCTGCCCTCCCTCCCCCCTTTATATAGGCCCCCTAGGGGGGGCGCCGGCCCTGGAGATCCATCTCCAGGGGGGGGCGGCGGCCAGGGGGATGGCTTGCCCCCCAAGCCATGTGGGGCGCCCCCTGCCCTAGGGTTTCCAACCCTAGGCGCATGGGGAGGCACATGGGGGGCGCACCAGCCCACTATGGGCTGGTTCCCTCCCCACTTCAGCCCACGGGGCCCTCCGGGATAGGTGGCCCCACCCGGTGGACCCCCGGGACCCATCTGGTGGTCCCGGTACAATACCGGTGACCCCCATATCATTCCCGATGGCCGAAACGACACTTCCTATATATAATTCTTTACCTCCGGACCACTCCGGAACCTCTCGTGACGTTCGGGATCTCATCTGGGACTCCGAACAACCTTCGGTTTGCTGCATACTAATATCTTTAACAACCCTAGCGTCACCGAACCTTAAGTGTGTAGACCCTACGGGTTCGGGAGACATGCAGACATGACCGAGACGATCTCCGGTCAA
The DNA here is from genome assembly GCA_032464435.1 of Aegilops umbellulata. NCBI lineage: Eukaryota > Viridiplantae > Streptophyta > Magnoliopsida > Poales > Poaceae > Aegilops > Aegilops umbellulata. The sequence goes on along the minus strand of CP136059.1, from coordinate 383,187,443 downwards.
TAACCAATAGCGGGATCTGGATACCCATGTTGGCTCCCACATGCTCCTCTATGATCTCATCGGATGAACCACGATGTCGAGGACTTAATCAATCCCGTACTCAATTCCCTTTGTCCATCGGTACGATACTTGCCCGAGATTCGATCGTTGGTATACCGATACCTTGTTCAATCTCGTTACCGGCAAGTCTCTTTACTCGTTCCCGTAATACATCATCCCGTGAACAACACCTTGATCACATTGAGCTCATTATGATGGTGTCTTACCGAGTGGGACCAGAGATACCTCTCCGTCACACGGAGTGACAAATCCCAGTCTCGATTCATGCCAACCCAACAGATACTTTCGGAGATACCTGTAGTGCACCTTTATAGTCACCCAGTTACGTTGTGACGTTTGATACACCCAAAGCATTCCTACGATATCCGGGAGTTGCATAATCTCATGGTCTAAGGAATGATACTTGACATTCAGAAAAGCTCTAGCAAACGAACTACACGATCTTTGTGCTATGCTTAGGTTTGGGTCTTGTCCATCACATCATTCTCCTAATGATGTGATCCCGTTATCAATGACATCCCCATGTCCATAGTCAGGAAACCATGACTATCTATTGATCAACGAACTAGTCAACTAGAGGCTTACTAGGGACACATTGTGGTCTATGTATTCACACATGTATTATGATTTCCGAACAATACAATTATAGCATGAACAATAGACAATTATCATGAACAAGGAAATATAATAATCCATTTATTATTGCCTCTAGGGCATATTTCCAACACTCCCGCCTCTGGCTGTACTGCTAGACGCCGGCAGAGCAGACGGAGCGGCAGTCATCTTTACTTGCTTACGAGGCGGAGGAGAAGGACTACGACGCGCCGGAGCAGCTGCTGGAGCGGCGGCGGGTCTCTTCCGCCCTTGTTGACGAGGCGGAGAAGGAGTAGGTTGGCTGCTCGGGCGCGCCGGCATAGGCGGAGAAGAAGGCGGAGTGCCGCCACGCGCCGGAGAAGGAGCCGGCCGAGGGCCCTGATCGTCACTCGCCGGAGGAGGAGGCGGTGGAGGAGGCGGAGTGCCCTGACTCGCCGGAGGAGGAGGAGGAGGCGGAGGCGTCCAGTTTGGAAGGTTGATGAGCTCCTTCCGCCATAGGCATGGAGTCTTCAGAGCAGAACCCAGCCGAGTCTCCCCTTCTCCGGTAGGGTGGTCAAGCAGGAGGTCCTCAAATCCCTTCGTTATTTCATCCACCATCACCTTAGCATATCCTTATGGAATCGTCCGGCAGTGAAAAGTTGCACCGGGTTCATTAGGAAAAACAGAGCCAACAGCCGCCTTGACCTTCATATTCATCCATTGCGTCATAAGGTGGCAATTTTGAGCCTCCGTGATAGCATCCACGGGATAGCTGGCAGGAGCTGTCAAGACAAGCTCCGGCTGAAGCAGCTCGGTGGAAGCCACGCTGCTTCTCCGCTGAGATGGCGGGGTAGCTTCAGGGGAAGCTTCGGCAGTTCGTTAGCTGCGATTTGCTTCTCGTTCCTCTATCCCGAGTACCCTTGCTTTAAGCGCATGCAGTTCGGACTGCTGCACTTTCTTCCTCCTCTCCTGGCTTTTGTAACCGCCTGCGTCCGGAAACCCAGCCCTCCACGGAATGGAGCCTGGCGTGCCTCGTGTCCGTCCAGGGTGCTCAGGAATCCCGAGGGCCTTTGTGAGCTCGTCGTTCTCTCTGTCTGGAAGGAACGTCCCTTGCTGCGCTGCATTGATATAGTACCGAAGCTTCTTCAAGGGTATGTCAAGTTGCTCGTCCGTCCAAATGCACTTCCCTGTTACAGGGTCCAAGGTTCCGCCAGCCCCGAAGAACCAAGTCCGGCAACGGTCTGGCCAGTTCATTATCTCTGGTTCGATCCCTTTTTCAACCAGATCATTCTCAGCCTTGGCCCACTTAGCCCGGGCTACGAGGTAGCCACCTGACCCCGTGTGATGGTGAAGCTTCTTCTTCGCAGCATTTTTCTTGTTTGTCGCCGACATCTTCTTACTCTTTTCCGATGTCTTGTGGGCCACAAATGCAGGCCAGTCATCTCTGATCTTCTCATATATGCCCTTGAATTCTGGTGTCTCTTTTTTCTCGACAAACCTATTCAGGTCTTCCTTCCACCTCCTGAATAGGTCTGCCATCCTCTTAAGAGCAAAAGACTTGATTAATTGCTCTTTAACTGGCTTCTCCGGATCATCCTCTGGCGGTAGGGTGAAATTTGTCTTCAGCTCAGTCCAAAGATCATTTTTCTGCATATCATTGACGTAAGACACCTTAGGGTCTTCTGTAGCCGGCTTAAACCATTGTTGGATGCTGATCGGGATCTTGTCCCTAACCAGAACCCCGCACTGAGCAACAAATGCATTCTTTGTTCGGATGGGTTCAATAGGTTGGTCGTCGGGCGCGATTGCTATGATCCCAAACCTTTCATCCGAGCTCAACTTTTTCTTCGGTCCTCATCTCTTTACCTCAGTTATGCTCGATCCGGAGGGCTAGAAAAAAGAACAAAGACTTAATTAATATGTGTACATACCAAAACAATGAATGCATCAATTAGCTAGTCAGCACAGGCTTAACTAATATATATATACCTGGCCGGACTCGGTTCGGTCACCGGAGCCATCATCACGGTCTCCTTCTTACACCGGCATTGGGTCACCGGAGCCGCCCTCACGTTCTCCTTCTTGCACCGGCATTAGGTCACCGGAGCTAGCTTCTTCACCCTCTCCTTCCAGACCATCGGTGTCGTTGAGAAACAACGAGACGACATCACTTCCTTCTGCGATTATGTCCCTCAACAACGCTTCTTTTTCTTCGTCTTGGGCGGTGTCCATAGTTTCTACAAATATGTACAACATGGCAATTATTATTCAAACATGACAGATGGATATATTAGTGACAAACGTAGATCTAGCTAGCTAATCACAATAAGGAATCATATTAATTAGTGGCCTCGGTGCTGCTTCTCTAGGGTTTCGGGTGGCCTCGACAACGCTTCAAGGGTTAGGGGTGGCCTCGAGAATGCTTCAAGGAGGGGGTAATATCGACCCCCCCCCCCACGTGTTGAAGCTATCGGGAGTGGGCGGGTATATCGACAACGACGACACTACATCTATGTCCCTCGACGACCCTCGTTCCCGATTAAAAAAAGAGGAAGAAGAAGAAAAAAAAAGATGAGAAGAAAGAATAGAGGAGAAGAACTCCTCTATTCTTTCTTCTCCTCTTTTTTTCTTCTTCCTCTTCTTTTTTTATCCTCTTCTTCCTCTCATGTTCGAGAAGATCGAAGAAAAAAAGAAGAAAAAAAAGAGGAGAAAAAGAAAGGAATAGTGGAGAAGAAGAGAAAATAAAATATTCTGTTTTCTCTTCCTCTCCACTATTCCTTTCTTCTTCTCCTCTTCTTTTTCTTCTTTTTTCTTCTTCTTATTTATTTCTCCTCTTCTTTTCCTCTCCTCTTCTTCTTTCTTTCCTCTTCTTATTTTCTTCTTTCCTATCCTTCTTTTTCTAAAATTGTAACTTTTGCATATATAAAACTTTTCTAAAATTGTAACTTTCTATATATGAATAAAAAACTTTCTATGAACAAAATAACATTTTTAACATATATATTTAGCAAATTCTAGCCACATACATCACATACACATATACATTATAGCCACATACACATATACATCACATATGAACAAAAAAATAAACTAATAAAAATAAAATAAAACATATTGCAACATATGAACAAAAACATATAGCCACATACATACACATACATTATATATATATGTAAAAAATTTAAACTAATAAAAAAAGTGGTGGCGCCGGCGGGGCAGAGGGGCATGGCGGCAGCGCGGTGGCGCCGGCGGGGCAGGGCAGGGGCGGCTGGGCGGCGCGCGGCGCCAGCGTAGTGCAGGGGCGGCGCACGGCAGCCGCACAGGGCAGGCGCGGCGGCGCAGCGGCCGCACAGGGCAGGGGCACAGGGGCGCTGGACGGGAGGGGCTGTGCTCACAGGGGGCGGCGGCGACGGCGAAGGCGATCAGGCTGATGGCGTCGGTGGCGGCAGCGACGGCGAAGGCGAGCAGCCTGACGGCGTCGGTCGCGATGGCGACGAGGAGGAGCAGGGGCGTCGGGCGGCGATGGCGACGAGGAGGAGCAGGGGGCGTCGAGGGAGAAGTGGGTGATTTGGTCGAAAATTGCTAAGTGTTGTATATATAGCAAGAGCATTGGTCCCGGTTCGTGAAACCAACCGGGACTAATGCCACCTTTAGTCCCGGTTGGTGGCACCAACCGGGACTAAAGGGGGGCCTTTGGTCCCGGTTGGTGCCACAAACGGGGACTAATGCCCCCCTTTGGTCCCGGTTCGTCCCACCAACCGGGACCAAAGGCCTTGTGCTGCCCCGCGCCCAAATGTTTAGTCCCACCTCGCTAGTTGAGAGGGAGCCACACCTATTTATAAGGTGAGGTGCGCCTTCCCTCTCGAGCTCCTCTCTAAAGCAGGCTTTCGGGCCTAACCGTGCAATGTGTGCCTGTGGGCCTACTGGGCCTCCCGCGGGCCTGAATCCTGGCCCATGGTAGGGTTTCTAGTCGTATTCATGCCGTGGGTGCCCAGTAGGTGGCACTTTTTTGTTTTTTTGTTTTTTTGTTTCTACTTACAACAAAATACTTATTGTTGCTATATTTAATTTTTTCCAGTTTTTTTGTTTTGTTTTCTGCATTATTTATTTTCTTTTGTTTTTTGCTTTATTTTTTAATTCTTTTTGCTTTTTGTTAGTGCCATTAGTTTTAAAATTTGAATAGTTTAAATTTGGGTGAATCACTAGTTTATGAATAACTTTACTGCTATTTAATATTACTGTGTTTTTCCTGCTATTTAATATTACTGTGTTTTATTATTATACTCAATTTGGTAATTTTAGTTAGTCATAACAAATATTATAGGCATTTTTTTTCTTTTGGGTCAGCCTTGACTTTGAAGGGAGAAATTTCATGAAACTTTTCATAATCTCCAGACATGTCTGTCTTGCCCTCCACTCCCAGGATGTCCCTTTTTCCTGAAAGAACTATGTGGCGCTTTGGCTCATCATATGATGTATTCGTTTCCTTATCTTTTCTTTTTCTCGGTCTGGTAGACATGTCCTTCACATAGATAACCTATGCCACATCATTGTCTAGGACGAACGGTTCATAAGTGTACCCAAGATTTTTCAGATCGACTGTTGTCATTCCGTACTATGGGTCTACATGTACCCCGCCTCCTGACAGATTGACCCATTTGCACTAAAACAAAGGGGCCTTAAAATCTTGTCCGTAGTCAAGTTCCCATATGTCCACTATGTAACCATAATATGTGTCCTTTCCCTTCTCGGTTGTTGCATCAAAGCGGACACCGCTGTTTTGGTTGGTGCTCTTTTGATCTTGGTCAATCGTGTAAAATGTATTCCCATTTATCTCGTATCCTTTGTAAATCAATACAGTCAAAGATGGTCCCCTGGACAACAAGTACAACTCATCACAAACAGTGTTGTCACCTCTGAGACGTGCTTCGAACCAACTGCTGAAAGTCCTAATGTGTTCACATGTAATCCAGTCGTCGCACTGCTCCGGGTGTTTGGAGCGCAGACTGTTCTTGTGTTCATCGACATACGGGGTCACCAAGGTAGAGTTCTGTAGAACTGTGTAGTGTGCTTGAGACCAAGAATTCTCGTCCCTGCATATTATTGAGTCCGCTCCTAGCGTGCCTTTTCCAGTCAGTCTCCCCTCATACCGCGATTTAGGAAGACCTATTTTCTTAAGGCCAGGAATGAAGTCAACACAAAACCCGATGACATCCTCTGTTTGATGGCCCATGGAGATGCTTCCTTCTGGCCTAGCGCGGTTACGGACATATTTCTTTAGGACTCCCATGAACCTCTCAAAGGGAAACATATTGTGTAGAAATACGGGCCCCAGAATGACAATCTCGTCGAGTAGATGAACTAGGACATGCGTCATGATATTGAAGAAGGATGGTGGGAACACCAGCTCGAAACTGACAAGACATTGCGCCACATCGCTCCTTAGCCTTGGTACGATTTCTGGATCGATCACCTTCTGAGAGATTGCATTGAGGAATGCACATAGCTTCACAATGGCTAATCGGACGTTTTCCGGTAGAAGCCCCCTCAATGCAACCGGAAGCAGTTGCGTCATAATCACGTGGCAGTCATGAGACTTTAGGTTCTGGAACTTTTTCTCTGGGATATTTATTATTCCCTTTATATTCGACGAGAAGCCAGTCGGGACCTTCATACTGAGCAGGCATTCAAAGAAGATTTCTTTCTCTTCTTTCGTAAGAGCGTAGCTGGCGGGACCTTCATACTACTTCGGAGGCATGCCGTCTTTTTCGTGCAAACGTTGCAGGTCCTCCCGTGCCTCAGGTGTATCTTTTGTCTTTCCATACACGCCCAAGAAGCCTAGCAGGTTCACGCAAAGGTTCTTCGTCACGTGCATCACGTCGATTGAAGAGCGGACCTCTAGGCCTTTCCAGTAGGGTAGGTCCCAAAATATAGATTTCTTCTTCCATATGGGTGCGTGTCCCTCAGCGTCATTCTGAACAGCTAGTGCGCCGGGACCCTTTCCAAAGATTACGTGTAAATCGTTGACCATAGCAAGTACTTAATCACCGGTACGCATAGCGGTCTTCTTTCGGTGATCTGCCTCGCCTTTGAAATGCTTGCCTTTCTTTCGACATTGATGGTTGGTCGGAAGAAATCGACGATGGCCCAGGTACACATTCTTCGTGCACTTGTCCAGGTATATACTTTCGTTGATGGTCATAGCAACGCCTTTAGGTTAAATTCCTCTTGTTTATGCTCATCCCACGTACGTACACCGTTTTCATTCCACAGCTGTAAAAGTTCTTCAACTAATGGCCTTAGGTACACATCAATGTCGTTGCCGGGTTGCTTAGGGCCTTGGATGAGAACTGGCATCATAATGAACTTCCGCTTCATGCACATCCAAGGAGGAAGGTTATACATACATAGAGTCACAGGCCATGTGCTGTGATTGCCGCTCTGCTCCCCGAAAGGATTAATGCCATCCGCGCTTAAAGCAAACCATACGTTCCTTGGGTCCTTTGCAAACTCATCCCAGTACTTTATCATGATTTTTCTCCACTGCGACCCGTCAGCGGGTGCTCTCAACTTCCCGTCTTTCTTACGGTCCTCACTGTGCCATCACATCGACTTGGCATGCTCTCCATTTTTGAACAGTCGTTTCAACCGTGGTATTATAGGAGCATACCACATCACCTTCGCAGGAACCCTCTTCCTGTGGGGCTCACCGTGAACATCACCAGGGTCATCTCGTCTGATCTTATACCGCAATGCACCGCATACGAGGCATGCGTTCAGATCCTTGTATGCACCGCGGTATAGGATGCAGTCATTAGGGCATGCATGTATCTTCTCCACCTCCAATCCTAGAGGGCATACGACCTTCTTTGCTGCGTATGTACTGTCGGGCAATTCGTTATCCTTTGGAAGCTTCTTCTTCAATATTTTCTGTAGCTTCTCAAATCCTTTGCAGGCACAACATTCTCTGCCTTCCACTGCAGCAATTCCAGTACGGTACCGAGCTTTGTGTTGCCATCTTCGCAAATGGGGTACAACCCTTTTTTGTGATCCTCTAACATGCGATCGAACTTCAGCTTCTCCTTTTAACTTCCGCATTGCGTCCTTGCATCGACAATGACCCGGCAAAGATCATCATCATCGGGCACATCGTCTGGTTCCTCTTGATCTTCAGCAGCTTCACCTGTTGCAGCATCATTGGGCACATCGTCTGGTTCCTCTTGATCTTCACTAGCTCCCCCCGTTGCAGCATCACCGTATTCAGGGGGCACATAGTTGTCATCGTACTCTTCTTCTTCGCCGTCTTCCATCATAACCCCTATTTCTCCGTACCTTGTCCAAACATTATAGTGTGGCATGAAACCATTGTAAAGCAGGTGGGTGTGAAGGATTTTTCGGTCAGAGTAAGACTTTGTATTCCCACAATTAGGGCATGGACAACATATAAAACCATTCTGCTTGTTTGCCTCAGCCGCATCGAGAAACTCATGCATGCCCTTAATGTACTCGGAGGTGTGTCTGTCACCGTACATCCATTGCCGGTTCATCTGCGTGCATTATATATAATTAAGTGTCCAAATTAATAGAAGTTCATCATCACATTAAAACCAAAGTACATACATAGTTCTCATCTAAAAACATATAGCTCTCCAGAGCATTTAATTAATTAAACCATACATTGAAACTATGTAAAACATTTTAATGCGAAAACAAAGGCGATCATAATCGCAACCAAGGTAACAATTGATCCAACGGCATAATGATACCAAGCCTCGGTATGAATGGCATATTTTCTAATCTTTCTAATCTTCAAGCGCATTTCATCCATCTTGATCTTGTGATCATCGACGACATCCGCAACATGCAACTCCAATATCATCTTCTCCTCCTCAATTTTTTTATTTTTTCCTGCAAGAAATTGTTTTCTTCTTCAACTAAATTTGACCTCTCGACAATAGGGTCGGTTGGAATTTCCGGTTCACATACATCCTAGATAAATAAAATCTATGTCACGTTGGTCCGCATAATTTTCATAAACAATAAATGAACCAATAGTTATAAAGATAATATATATACCACATCCGTATCATAGACAGGACGAGGGCCGATGGGGGCGGATACCAAAACCATCGCACTATATAAGATGCAATAATAAAAGTAAGAAAATTATACAAGTATCTATCTAAACATACAAGTAAGAATATTTTTCCTTTCAGAAAGAAGATAGGAACAAGAGGCTCACCACGGTGGTGTCGGTGATGAGATCGGCGCAGGTGATCGACGGCGGTGAAGACGGGGGTAGGGCGTGACGGACCGCTAAATCTAGACAAATCTTGAGGAAAATGGAGCTTTGAGGTCGAGCTTCGAGAGGAGAAAGCTTAACTACTGCGGCTCGGGCATTTCATCGAACACCTCATGTGCATAGGAGGTGAGCTAGAGCACCACAAACCCCTCCACTCGCCGGCCAGAGAAAAACAGAGCACTGGAGTGCTCTGCTCGCGGGCGAGGGTATATATAGGCACCTCATTGGTCCCGATTCGTGGCATGAACCGGGACTAAAGGGGAGCCTTTGGTCCCGGTTCATGCCTCCAACCGGGACCAATGGTGGTGGGCCTGGAGCCAGGCCCATTGGTCCCGGTTCGTCCCACCAACCGGGACCAATGGCCCACGTGGCCCGGCCGGCCCCCTGGGATCACGAACCGGGTCCAATGCCCCCATTGGTCCCGGTTCTAGACTGAACCGGGACTAATGGGCTGACCCGGCCTGGACCGTTGCCCCCTTTTCTACTAGTGCATCTACGTTGTCCATAATTTTTCTCCATTTTATTTACCAAGGAACATGGAAACTTAACTAAGTGCAGAGAAGATTTAGGCCTCATTATGGCACGTAGTCAACTATGTGTTAAATAACCTATATTTTTTGCCAAGTTCCCAGCATATTCACCTTAATTTTTTAGTTTTTCATCCATAGATTCATACCTTTTACCATCTCATTAGCTCGAAATTAGCTCGAGATCAACTCGAGATCATTACAAGCTGAGCACGAGTCATGTTCTACAGCTCGATCGTAAGCTTCACTCAGTTTGAGCTCGCTCGAATTTTCATATGAGTTGACCTGAGCCAACTCCAACTTGCTCGAGCTCGACTCATTTGCAGCCCTAGCTGTAGCAGGATGTCATGCCGGGGGTAGCAAAATCAACCCGCTGGTTGAAGCATCTAGCGAAATTGGTGATTCCCGGTTATTTTCCGGAGCAGTGCCGCCATGTCCTCGCCGATGGTGGTTGTAGCTTTTTTTTGCTACGTGTTGCTCCACGACGACGCACGCGACAGCGGCACTCGCGACGACGGTACGACTTCTCAGAGCACGGCCGTGCAGCAGTTACCAGGGTGAGCCGAGAGGAGCACGAGCGAGCCCGCGGCGGGGTAGTTGCTGTTGCTGGCCATGGCTGCTTGCGAGAGAGGGGATGGAGGATGTGAGGTAGAAGAGAGGAAAAAGCGGTGGTGGTGGGCCAAGGGAAACATGTGGCACGTGGGGGAGGTTGCGAAGGGGGTGCTGCTAGCCGCGCTGGGAGAGGATCCAGTGGCTTGCGCGCGTCCGGCCCAATGGTTCGGCCGGCGCGCCGTTCACAAACATTTCCCTTTGGATATCGTGCACAAAAGCAGATTTTGTGCAACCAGTTGCCCGATCCACATTCCATATTTTGTTTTATTGTTTTCTCAAAATGAGAAATAATTATCTTCCAAAAAATTATATATATTACAGCGATATATCGTGTGCACTTGTGAAATGCTCATCCAACAAACATTACCATTTTGTCATAGAAAAACAGAAAAAAGATTCAAACAGTAGTCCTCAAATTTAATAACATACAGATAATATAAGTTGTGTTTCTTAGGTCATAATAAGGCTCATGTCATGTTATGAATTTTTGGAGATGCTCATTATATATCACAACTTATTTCAAAGTACTATTCCTCTTTTTTTTTGGAACTCGAAAAATGAAAGAAAAAGCATAGAGAGAGAGAGAGAGAGATGAAAAGTTATACACACTTTTTTTTTCAAAAAAGTAGGTCGAAACATCTCGGCATATGCATCCTCAGATGCGGCAATAAGTTTTTTAAATAAATGTGAAGCAATGATACAGAAAAAGATCTACTGAAAAATAGAGTACATACAGTGGACAACTATGGTAGAAGCACATCAAAGATTAAGAACAAAATACACCTAAAGTCGATATTCCTCCTGTGAAATATGCCCTCACACCGATATAACCGGGTAGGGCTGGAATTCAAGCCGAGCCGAGCCAGCTCGGCTCGACTCGCTAGAGCTCGTTTCGTTAACGAGCTAGCTCGACTCGACTCGTTACTATAACAAGCTCAAACCTAAAATTGGCTCGACTCGTGTAACTCGCGAGCTGGCTCGTTTAGCTTGTTAAGCTCGCTAAAGATATGAACATAAAACCCTCAAATATGATAAAAATGATTATGTGTATATTAAACATATATATCACTAAACAATTGTAATTTCCTTGTAACGCGTGAGTCTCCTGGGCGGCTGGGCCTTCAACGGTCGGGCCTTGTGTTGTGTGCAGGGTACTGAGTGGCTGATCTTTTTCTTGGATTGGGAGTGGCTGATCTTTTGTACTGAGCCTAACGAGTTACATGAGTACTCATGAGATTGGCTCATTTAACTTGGTATATAAACGATCTTAAACTAAAGCTCAGCTTGACTCGTTATTCTTCGAGTTCGAGTCGATTCGAGCCGAGTCACGAGCTACGCATTTAACTCGCGAGCTTCGAGCTTTTTTTCTGCCCTATCACCGGGTCTAGCTGATGAGGGATCCAACCAATTAAGAGAAAAATATCGCTAAAGCTATATAGATATACTCATATGCATGCATGTTGATGTATGTATGTAGCGTACACCATGCAAGCGCGTGATCATTTAATAAACATGTGTGTATATGTTGTGTATGTCAAATGATTTGTAGATTGCTCACCAGGCCTAGGAAGAATTTCAAGTATACGCACGACTCAGTCCACCCCCCCCCCCCCCACCATGACCACCCCACTCATCCATCGATAAAACTAGGATAATTTGAGCTACATTTTTTTTCAAACCGGGCATGACCCTTTTCATAGCAAATGAACGGAAATATAAAGTTCCAAGAACATGACAGGGGGATTAGGAAAGAGGTACAACGAGTTCGAGCACTGCCAGGAAACCCACTGCCTTCGCCCGACATCGAAACGAACGTCATGGGGCGAAAATCTGACAGCACCATAGTTCATCAGACACACAAAACACTACAGCCTATTACAGCCAAAAGCCAATAATTTGAGCTACATGGTCACGATTGGAAACTATATCAGGAAGAAGTGGTCTATCTGTCCTTAGCACCAATTGTAGACGGGAAAGTTTGCAATACAATAGACGTTGTATTGATGGGGTGCAGGTGCACGTTATATATAATACAAGGGAAGGCCTCTACCTTAACTATACAAGTCTAGGAGGTGGGCCACAACTTCAATACATGTGCAATACAAAATACATACTCAACAGCCCCCGCAGTCGAAGCGTCGCCGGAGACACAAAGACTGGACCGAAACTCCTCGAAGACAGGAGTAGGCAATCCCTAAGTCATCACATCAGCAAACTGTTGCGTCGTCGGCACGTGGAGAACCCGAACACGGCCAAGGGCAACCTGCTCGTGCACGAAGTGAATATCGACCTCAATATGCTTCGTCCGTCATGGTGCACCGGGTTGGCGGAGAGGTAGACCACGCTGACGTTATCGCAGTAGACAAGAGTGGCCTTGTGAACATCACAAAGGAACTCCTGAAGCAGCTGACGTATCCAAGAGCACTCGACCACGACATTAGCCACGGCGCGATACTCTGCCTCGGCGCTGGAGCGGGAGACCGTGGGCTGCCGCTTCGATGACCAAGAGATCAACGAGGGCCAAAGGTAGACGCAATAGCTGACATAGAGCATCGCGTGTCGGGGCAGCCAACCCAGTCGGCATCCGAGTAGGCCACGAGGTCGGTGGAGGCGGAGGCCGTCAGGGTGAGTCCCAAGGACATGGTGCCGCGTATGTAACGGAGAATACGCTTCACCAGAGTCCAGTGAGAGTCACGCGGGGCGTGCATATGGAGGCACACCTACTGGATAGCGTACTGCAGGTCGGGGCCAGTCAGCGTCAGGTACTGTAAAGCACCGATAATAGAGCAATAAACCGCTCCATTGGACGCAAGAGACCCCCTCGAGAGTAGAGACCTTCGCCTTCGAGTCGACGGGGGTGGGCGCCGGCTTGTAGTTAAGCATACCGGCACGCTCTAGGAGCTCGTGGGCATACTTCCATTGATGCAGAAAGAAGCCGTCAGTCCGTCGGACCACCTCGATACCGAGGAAGTAGTGCAGGGGCCCCAAGTTCTTGAGGGAAAACTCATCACGAAGACGAGCAGTCAGCCACTGAAGGAGGTCGGGGGCGGACGTCGTGAGGATGATGTCGTCGACATAGAGCAACATATATGCAGTGTCAACTCCGTGATGATACGCGAAGAGTGAAGCATCGGAGTGAGTGGACCGAAATCCGACAGACTGTAGGAAGGCTGCGATATGATGGTACGAAGTCCGAGGCGCCTGCTTCAACCCGTAAAGAGAACGGGAGAGCAAGCACACGAAGTCGGGGTGCTCGGCGTCGATGAAACCAGTGGGCTGCTCGCAGAACACCTGCTCGGCAAGATGGTCGTGCAAGAAGGCGTTGGAGACATCCAACTAGTGCACATGCCAGGCGCGTGAGACCACCAGCTGAGGTACGGCGCGAATCATGACCGGTTTCACAACCGGGGCGAAGGTGTCGGTGAAGTCCACGCCCGCGCGCTGCCGAAAACCACGAACCACCCATCGAACCTTGTAGCGCTTGAGAGAACCGTCCGGGCGAGTCTTGTTGTGAAACACCCAGTTGCCAGAGATGATGTTGGCACAAGGGGGTCGAGGAACAAGGTACCACGTGCGGTTGCGCTGTAAGGCGTCAAACTCCTCCTGCATCGCAGCTAGCCAGTGGGGAACCCGAAGGGCAGCACGAGCGGAGGTGGGGACGGGTGATGGCGTTGACATCGAGGCGACACACACATACTCGTCTGCGGAGTAGCCCGTGCTGGGCCGAAGCACTCCTGCTCGGGCACGGGTAGTCACGCCGAGTGACAGGGCAGCAGGGCCGGCGGGTGCCACGACGGCAAGGGCCGCGACGGCTGGGGCACCCGGTGCGGCGGCGTCGGCGGCGGCGGGGGCCGCGGCGGGGGCCGTGGCGAAAGCAGCGTCGGCCGATCCGGCGGCGGAAGAGGCGACGGGCGAGCTTGACGTCGAGCCCGTCGCAGGGGTGGCAGGCGGGGTGCCGGGCTCAACCTCGTATGAGGTAGACGGGGACCCGGGGGCCCGCTCGGACTCGACCTCAGGGGAGGGAGTCAGGAAGCCAGGTGGTGGCGGCAAAAGGTGTCGTGCCGAGGTGGCCATCGGGGGCTGCCGCCGCGCATCGCTCCACGAAGCGGGCGCGGGGGCCGGCCCTGATGGGGCCGAAGCAGGAGGAACCTGAAAAAAAGGAACACCGTCTTGACAAAGTACAGATGCCTCGAGGTGTACACACGATGAGTGACAGGATCATAGCACCGGTAACCTTTGGTGTGAGGAGGGTAGTCAAGGAAGACGCATGGGACGGATCGTGGTGCGAGCTTGTGTGGCGTGGTGTGATACGTCTCCAACGTATCTACAATTTTTTATTGTTCCATGCTATTATATTATCCATCTAGGATGTTTTATATGCATTTATATGCTTTTTTATATGATTTTTGGGACTAACCTATTAACCTAGAGCCCAGTGTCAGTTTCTGTTTTTTCCTTGTTTTTGAGTATTGCAGAAAAGAAAAATCAAACGGAGTCCAATTGACATGAAATTTCACGGAGATCGTTTTTGGACCAGAAGAAGCCCACGGAGCACCGGAGATGGGCCAGAAGAGTCCAGAGGCACCCACAAGGGTGGGGGCGCACCCTACCCCCTGGGCGCGCCCCCCTACCTCGCGGCCGCCTCGGAGACCCCCCTGACTTGTTCCCGACGCCAAAACCTCCTATATATACCCAAACCTCCAGAAAATAACCTAGATCGGCAGTTCCGCCGCCGAAGCCTCTATAGCCACCAAAAACCAATCGGGGCCCTGTTCCGGCACCCTGTCGGAGGGGGGATCCATCACTGGTGGCCATCTTCATCATCCCGACGCTCTCCATGACGAGGAGGGAGTAGTTCACCCTCGGGGCTGAGGGTATGTACTAGTAGCTATGTGTTTGATCTCTCTCTCGTGTTCTTGATTTGGCACGATCTTGATGTACAGTGAGCTTTGCTATTATAGTTGGATCTTATAATCTTTCTCCCCCTCTACTCTCTTGTAATGGATTGAGTTTTCCCTTCGAAATTATCTTATCGGATTGAGTCTTTAAGGATTTGAGAACACTTGATGTATGTCTTGCATGTGCTTATCTGTGGTGACAATGGGATATTCACGTGATCTAGTTGATGTATGTTTTGGTGATCAACTTGCGGGTTCAGTGACCTTGTGAACTTATGCATAGGGGTTGGCACACGTTTTCGTCTTGACTCTCCGGTAGAAACTTTGGGGCACTCTTTGAAGTTTTTTGTGTTGGTTGAATAGATGAATCTGAGATTGTGTGATACATATCGTATAATCATACTCACGGATACTTGAGATGACATTGGAGTATCTAGGTGACATTAGGGTTTTGGTTGATTTGTATCTTAAGGTGTTATTCTAGTACGAACTCTAGGATAGATCGAACGGGAAGAATAGCTCCGTGTTATTTTACTACAGACTCTTGAATAGATTGATAAGAAAGAATAACTTTGAGGTGGTTTCATACGCTACAATAATCTCTTCATTTGTTCTCCGCTATTAGTGACTTTGGAGTGACTCTTTGTTGCACATTGAGGGATAGTTATATGATCCAGTTGTGTTACTATTGTTGAGAGAACTTGCACTAGTGAAAGTATGAACCTTAGGCCTTGTTTCCTAGCATTGCAATACCGTTTGTGCTCACTTTTATCATTAATTACCTTGCTGTTTTTGTATTTTCAGATTACAAAACCTATATATACCATCCATATTGCTTGTATCACCATCTCTTTGCCGAACTAGTGTACCTATACAATTTACCATTGTATTGGGTGTGTTGGGGACACAAGAGACTCTTTGTTATTTGGTTGCAGGGTTGTTTGGGAGAGACCATCTTCATCCTACGCCTCCCACGGATTGATAAACCTTAGCTCATCCAAATGAGGGAAATTTGCTACTGTCCTAAAAACCGATGCACTTGGAGGTCCAACAACGTCTACAAGAAGAAGATTGTGTAGTAGACATCATGGTGGACGCGGTGCTAGGGTAACAGAGACACCCGAAGATGTGGAGACCATCATAGGACGGTGGTGTGCCGAAGAGAAGG
The DNA here is from genome assembly GCA_032464435.1 of Aegilops umbellulata. Classification (NCBI taxonomy): domain Eukaryota; kingdom Viridiplantae; phylum Streptophyta; class Magnoliopsida; order Poales; family Poaceae; genus Aegilops; species Aegilops umbellulata. The sequence goes on along the minus strand of CP136059.1, from coordinate 383,171,303 downwards.
TGGCGAGGGGCGTAGTTCCACCGAGGGCGACACAGACGTAACTAAGAGAGTGGCAGTAGCGAGGGCATCGGGCCAAAACCGAGCGGGTATGTTAGAGTGAAAGAGTAATGTGCGAACGCAGTCATTAAGAGTGCGGAGAATGCGCTCGGCGCGGCCGTTCTGCTGGGAGGTGTAGGGGCAAGTCAGACGGAATTGAAGGTGGTGCCGTGAGAGGCGAGAAGTGTGCGAAGAGCGACATTGTCAAACTCTTTTACGTTATCAGTTTGGAGTGCGAGTATGGGGCGACCGAACTGGGTGGTGACATAGGAATAAAAGGCGGTGAGTGTGGCTAAAGCATCGGATTTATGACAAAGGGGTAAAGTCCACACATAATGAGAATAATCATCTAAAATCACCAAGTAGTATAGATAGCCCGTGTTACTTGCAATGGGAGATGTCCAAACATCACTATGAAGTAATTGAAATGGAAAAGTGGAAACTGAAGAAGACGCACTAAAGTGAAGACGAACGTGCTTGCCTAAGCGACAAGCCTCAGAAGAGTGCTCGTTGAGCTTATCACATGAGAAAGAGAAACTCCTAAGAATTTGACGTAAGACAGTGTGGTTGGGGTGACCCAAGCAAGCATGGCAAAGGTCAACGCCCGCGGCAAGGGCGATGGGTGTGGAGGTGGACGCACCGGCGTGCACGGGGTAGAGCTCATCGGGACTGTCACATCGATGAAGGACCATCCGGGTACGGGCGTCTTTCACAGAAAATCCAACACCGTCAAATTCAATAGTAAGTGGGTTCTCACGAGTAAGACGACGAACGGAAACTAGGTTCGTCACTAAATCAGGCGAAACAAGAACATGAGACATAGTGATGGGTGTGGAAGTGGAGGGAAAACTAGTGCTACCGATATGAGTAATAGGTAGGAGCCGTTGCCGACGGTGATACGAGTGGGTGTGTGAACAGGAGTGGAGGAGGTTAGGTTACCGGGATGAGCTGCCATGTGTACAGTAGCACATGAGTCCATGTACCAGTTGCCTCCACCGACAGAGCTACTCGGCGATGGCGCGGAGTGCTGGGCGGCGAGGAGGGTGGGGTCCCATGGCACAGGTACCGGCGACGGCGGAAGGCCCCCGTAGGGTGGAGCCGGGATGGGCGGGCCATAACCACCGAGGGGCTGCGGCACGAGAAGGGCCCCGGAGCCGGCGCCAGTCGGCTGGAAGGGCGCGCTGATGAACGCCTGGTGGCCAGCGGGGAGAGCCTGCTGATAGTGCAGTGCCCCCCATGCGTCCTGGGCCCGCGGCTGCTGTAGGTGGCGGCGACCGCCGCCACGCCGGTTGCGTCGGCCCCCTCCCCCTTGCGGATGCTGCGGGGGAGGTGCTCGTGGCGACAACGGGTAACACCCGGCGGGTGCGGGAGGACGCGACTGGATCGGCGCGGCCGGTGGAGCGGTTCCACCGCAGATGGTGAAGTAGCCCGGAGAGTCGATGGAAGGCGTCAGAAGCGGCGGGAAGAGGAAGGGGCGGCGACGGCGCATCGCGTTAGGGTTGCGGCAGCGGCGCGGCAGGGGGCGCGGCGGCGGCAGCAGGTCAGCGCAACGGGTGGGAGCGGAAGCGGCGCGGCGGCACGGGGCGGCGGCGGCGTCAGAGGAGGACGCGACGGCGGAGGTGGTGGGGAGCGGCGGCGGGGTGGCGCGCGCGAGGAGGCGCTCCGCGGCGGCAGCGGCAGAGGCGGGGAGCGGCGGCGGCGGCGCCGCCGCTCGCGGGGAGGCGTGGCGTGGCTGCCGCGGCGGCTTGCCCTTGGTCAAGACCTTCAAGATGATACCATGTAAATAGGAAAGTTTGCAATACAATAGACGTTGTATTGATGGGTGTTGATGCACGTATATATAATACAAGGAAAGACCTCTACCTTAACTATACAATACTAGAAGATGAGTCACAACTTCAATACACGTGCAATACAAATACATACTCAACACCAATCACCCGAGGTTCAAAAAATCAGTTCACTGGCAATGGAAGATACACGGATCTGGTGTCGCCCTCGAGAATAGGTATTGAATGTGGTGTCGTCTCACCGAGTGAATAGGTATTGCAATCAGTCCATAATTCTAGATGGATACATATAGATAGATATGAGGAAGCTACTGTAGATGGGAATAGTTGCGTCGTGTGGCCGCACTTTGGCCAGGTTGGCTGACAGTGGAGTGTATGGACTAGATTTGCCACTTGGTACGTGCCAACCCTTTGCACCTCTTGTTGTATCACTTGACCATTTAAAGCAAAAGCAACCTCTCTCTCTCTCTCTCTCTCTCTCTCTCTCTCTCTCTCTCTCTTCCTGTGCGTGCAAGTGACACGCGCGCACGTTTGACAGGCCGTCCATGGTGCTGGTGCACGTGCGTGGCCATCCAAGCAGCGTGCGTGCATGCTGTGCATGGGTATTTTATGGCAGTTCACTCTAGGACCGAACTCTCTCTCACACACACATAAAAGATTGCTCGAAAACACAAAACACAAAGAGAGTCATATGTCCGGCAGGCGGCAGCGTGTCAAAACACAAAACAGAGATCGAATAGATCGCCGTCAGGCGTGGTCATCCATGCACATTGACGAGATCCAGCTGCTCTAGATTAAACTAATAGTGGTAGTGATCAGTCCCCTAAATAGTACTGCTCCTCCTGTCTGAAGGTTATAACGGTGTAACGACGATGACATGCCGGCATGAGCATGAACATGAACATGTGCACTCTCGTCGCTATACAGAAGAGGGAGAACGGCATGCATGCGGTGGAGCCGGTCCAGATCGAGACCGCTGGCGCCTCCGGACGCGTACGGATTGGACGGTCCATCCTTGCGCAAATACGTAGGAGTGGATAAGAACTGGCCCACTTGAGACAGTGAGTACTACTGATCAGAGCTAGGCAAAACCAGCTGCTCCTGCAGTCCTGCTTGTGCACAGTAATGAGCTAGGAGTAGTACCGATCGATCGTAAGTGCCTCACGTACGACGAAAGCTGGTTTAATTTGGTACGATAGTGCAATCCACCGTGAACCCACCTTGAGCCAGCGTTGATCAACGGTGGCCATGCTACTTCGTACAGAAATCGTCCATATTTTGTGGTACGTGAAGCAATGCTCTGATCGATTTCGCTCGCATCTCAAAGGCGGACCCACAAATTGCCCCATGCTGTCCGGATCGCGAAAGTCATCCAACGCGGGATTGTATCGTCACGGTCCAGACACGATTTTTTCTGTTAGCTGGAGTCAAAAATAAGGGAGCTTTGCAGGATTCCAGACCAATTCCAAGCCTGACCGTCCTAGCCAACGAAAATCTGTCGCCCCTCCGCGCGCGCTTCCCGCCCGGCGTCAGTTGCCCGCATTTATGCCGCTTTAGAGCGCGCCGCTCCACATTAAAGGCGGGTCAGAGCGGACACGACCTCTTGTTGACTCCACCATTGAAGTGGCGTGTCGGCCGAGGGTGTCGCCTACTACACGCCCGGTTGAACACGTCTCCTCGCCGCATTCATACGCCTCCATTAAACCCGCATGGAAGCCGAGAAACCTACTCCGGCCACATGTCCGCTCATGAGTGGGCCGGCATTAAGCGCAACCCCAGCCGAGCTCCTCCTGTCAGCCCTCTATTTAAACAAGGCCAAACGATGTGCAAGAATCGCACCCCTCCGCCGGCCCCCATCTCCTCCTTCATTATTTTCTCCACTTTTTCGATGGCTTTCAGGGAGCAGTTCTTCGGCATACAAGTCGGCTGGGTGGCCCGCCGAGCCCGGATACGAGCGAGGCAGTTCGCTGCTCCACCTTCCGCACCTGACCCGAGGGAGCAAGTTGCTGCCGAAGCCGACGCGTGGTTTAGTAATTCGTCGCTCCAAGCCAACTTGATGAGGAGTGGCCAGTTGCTCCACACTGGCACGGGCATCGCCGCATCCAGTGCCTGTGTCAGCGCCATCCGCCGCCGACGCGCACATAGCGCGCCATGCACGCAGGGAAAGAAGCCGGCTACGCGGATGTGGGCGAGGTGGCGGCCAGCACATCGAGGAAAAGTAGAACACGGGAGGCCGCCACCGCTTGGGTCCCAGGAAGGCCATCGTCGGTTACCCGACTGGTTCTCCTTTATCTTAGACAATCGTGGGCACCGACCTGAGCTCCACGGAAGCACCATTCCCCTTCGGCTGAAGCACCCTCTTTGCCGCTCCGATGAGCGGCGCCGCCAGACATAGGGAAGATACGGGGAGAGAACATGCCTCCGAGGCTCCTGGCAGTCCGGTTATTCTAGTTAGCGGGCTTCCGGAGATGGGAAAGACAAACCACGACCAGCTATAGACTAGTGTGGTGTATGTGTGTCCTAGGAGTGGAGCTTTGTGCGACCGTACGCGCACATAGTTCATCTTTTTAGTTAAAAATATGTCCAAAATGTAACCGTTTTCGTCCGGTTTGTATGAAATCTATCATGTTTGTATGAAATCCGGCCGTGTTTGCATGAATTTCATCCGGTTTGTTAAAATAGAGTGTGAAATGTACTCCCTCCGATCCTTTTTACTCCGCATATCAGATCTAAAAAGTTTGACCAGATTTATATACTATGAAACTACATTTCATAATGAATCAAAGAATATTGATTTGATATTGTGATTGTTGATACTTTTTTCTATAAGTTTGGTCAAAGTAGAGATTTTTTGACTTCGAATAAAATTTATATGCAGACTAGAAAGGACCGGAGGGAGTATGCGATTAGCATTAGATGTCGACCTCTCGCATTCATGTCTGCGGACTAGCCCTCCTATCCGCGAACGGACGCAGAGGAAATTTGCGGGTTGCCGTTAGAGATGCCCTAACCATTAAGACCTTGCAGCATGCATCCATACACATTTCGGTAAGATTTTAGTGGTGGTATATATCTTGATCGAACACTTTATTCGCTGGTACATACACACTCCCTCTAATTGTAACAGACAATAGCATCTTTGATATTGACATGTTTCTAAAGCGGTGATGGAGCTAGAGGGTGGACAAGGTGGGCCGTGGCGTGGCTTACTCTGCCAATTGAGCGCTAATGGGACACACATCAGGCCCCCGCCCCCGCGTCGCCTCCCGCTCGGGCGACTCGGGTGGCTCCCCAACCCTAGCCGCCGCCGGGGCCTAGTCCATCTTCCCTTCCTCCCGCCGCCGCCCACTTGCACTTGGGGGCCGACGGCGGTGGCGGGGGCTCTTCCTCCCTCCCGCGTCTCAGGGGTGGCGGGGCCTCAACATGTGTGGAGGAGCGGCCGATGTAGAAGCGGCGGCGGCGGTCGGCCCTGCCTCGGGCCACGGGCGGCGGCTGGCCTAGATCGGGCGGCGGCGCGATGCGGTCTTCGACGGCATGTCTTCTGGCTTTAGATCGGCGACGGCGTCGAGGGCCTGGTGGACTGCTTGGCGGCACCCCTGTCAGATCTGTTCTGGCCGGCGTAGATAGAGGTGGTGGTCATCTTCTTCGTAGGGAGTGGTCGGCCAGAGGCTTGGTGATTCGATCTCAAGATCCATCGTCTAGTCCCGGCTACGAGTTGGGGAGACATGGTTGTCGGTGAAAACCGAGCCGACGACAGGCGATGGCGGCGCTCTACGCCGTTACCTTGATGAAGGCATCGTCATGTAACTACTGTCGACGTACTCGTGTTGCTCCGGGGAAAACCCTAGGATCTGGTGTTCCAGATCGGACGATGGCGGCACTGCGGTGTCGTTTCTCTTTTGGGAGCATCGTTTGCGGAGCAGCGCTGGAAGTCAGAGGCAGGAGGTGGAGCGGCTTCGTCTTGCATGGAGCTTCGGTGGAGATGTCAAGTCATGCCTGACCGACAGGTGCTACGCTTTGTCATGCCTGGTCGGCAGGTGCTACGCACGACAGATCTTCCAAAGACTTCAAGTTGTGTCGGCTGGTGGTACTTGACAGCATGGTGCTGAGGTGTATCAGTGGCGACCGCGACGTGCTCAGCTGTTTGCGCGCAGGGAGGAGGTGCCGTTGGGTGCCGTGGTGGCGTCGACGATAGCTTGACCGAGCAAGGTTGATGCATTAGTACAATTCTGAAGATGGAGCGGTGGCAGTTGGCGGTGGCGGCCTCTGAGAGCATGCCGGACCGGCGAGACCATGCCCGGCAGGAGTCCTGGATGGGACCTCAGGTCTTAGATGTTAGGTTTGGCTGCGATGTCTATTTGGTATTAGGCCCAGACTATCTGCGCCCCTTCATCAACTGGATAGGTGTAGCGACAGTTTGTTGCTTAGACGGCGGCTTTAGTCTTACTGCTGTATTACTTTGTAAGATCTTGTGAGAATAATTAATAAAGTGACCGTATGTATTGTCCAGATGTAGAGGCCGGGGGTCATCCTCCTTTTAAAAAAATAAAATTGAGCGCTAGTGGTGTAACGTTGATTAGTAGTCTTGTTTCTTTGTCGCGTGTGAATGATTCTCAGCAAATTGGTTTCTAAACCAGCCTATGGTGCGACTTTTAAGTTTTATATTAAAACGACATTGTTCCAGAAAATGTATTGTCTCACTAGAGTATGCCAGGAAAGCTGCTACCTCCGTTCTCAAATATAAGATACTGTGGCACTTGGCCGCTATGCAAAAGGAGCAAGAACCGGACTTGCATCTATTCTACCAGTGTCATGTTGCCATTAGGCTATGGAATTTGGTCATCAAGAAGCTTGAGCTACACTATATGGACACCTCTTCATGGCATTTGGAGGACTCCTTTGAGTCTGAGTGGGATCACAGGATCAGGTTGTCTGTTCCGAACCGGAAGGCCACAATCTTCCTCATCGTGCTTGTCTCTTAGACAATTTGGAATGATCGGAACTCCCGTATCTTCCGTAACAAGAGTGCTCACCGATGATTCTACTCAACATCATCTTAGACGGAACCAAGCTTGAAGCGTCGCCGTAGCTAAAAAAAACTAGGGGCACTCATAGAACACGAGTAACCTAGTATTTTTTGTGGGTCGGTTGTAACCCAAACAAACTCTATTCTATCTTCTTAATTAATATAGTTGAGGCAAATTTTCTGTGTTTGTTTTAAATAAAGCACTTTAAGTATCATAATCATGTGTACGTACGTACATACGTGCCTGTACGCGTTTGTACAAAAAAGATCAAAGGCGTATAAATACACACGTACACATCGATTAGTTAATGCATGAATTAAGCCTGTTGCCATTTGCATGCATGCGTCCCGTGGTCATGACAGGGGCTACGTGTTCGCACGTGCGCCTTTCATGCAAAGGGCATGCAACTCTACTGTCGCTTGATCCCATGAGACAGCAACCCTGTGATCCACCTCCTTAATTAGTAGTACAGTCATATACATTGAAGTTATCCTTTTTAGTTTGGGCGCTCCTTATTCTGTTAGTTCTGAACAGTGGTGTGCGAGGAAGTATAGCTTTCACCCAAGTCTTATGGTGTAGCCGGCTGCCGACACATCCGACCACGATATTGTAGAAATAATTGAAGCTTTTGATACAATATAGAAATGTCATGTCATGGACATTTCTAGTTCAATCTTAAATCATGACTGGGAAAACTTTGGTTGTGTTAGTGTTAAACGTGCCTATTCATGCTCTAACTTGAATTGACTACTATTCAGAACAGAATTATGCTTTACATGCGCAACATAGATCACATTAGATCCTGCATGAGTGTAATGACAGAAGGGATCAAATCTGAATGGAATTGACAAAACTAACGTGGCGGCAGGCCGGCGCCATGATCGGCCGACATCCGTACGGTACATGTTTGTTAGATTGTTAACTTTTTTAGCCGTTTCTTTAGATTTCCATTCGGCAAACGATGAGCTTTTTTTCCTTTTCAATTCTGATCTATGACCAAAAATATAAAATAAAGTGCGATCGCACAGGAGAGGATTTGTGGCATGCAAGTGCGGGGGCAAGCATGTCCCTGGTGCTCGCTTTTTATTTTGGCTTCCAATTTTCAAAGATTTATATCTTTTAAACAAAAATTTCAATTTAAGTTTTGTTTTCATATTCATGTTTCTCATGACCAACGCTTTCAAATAAGATCCATTTGAATATATTTTGATGAATTTTAAAAATTGTTAAGTTTCAATGTTGAAACTTAGTATGAGGCGATCGGCAAAAATCAATTATTTTGTGTCTACGACCGACAGAAAAAATTGCTTGAAACGGTTGAAACTTGGCAGTTTTGTAGATGCAAAAAGTTTCGTTATTGAAACTTAAAACTTTTTGCGGGATTTTCCTTTTTAGTGTGCCTCGTGCGAGATTGAATTACTGCACGAATCACGAGGCCAAATGTGCTGGCGGTAGGACTTCCCTGTACTAGTTTTTTTTTCAACAAAAATTAGAGAGCTTTAATCGACGAATGTATTCCTGGGCCATAAGGCTGCTGATGAGGAAGTTAGAGTGGCATCAAACCAACTCTAAATGGCATCAAACCAACTCTCGATGACATCAGATGTGCAACCATGCTTAAGCCAAAGGTGAGCCGGCAGCTTAGCTGATCGGTTTACACGTTGAATGCTACAAGAAATAAATTGAGGCATGAGCTCTCCAACTTGCTTTTTTGTTGTTCTTAGAGTGGCATCATCAAAGACCGTGATGAGTACTGTACGAGTGAGCGATCTCAGCAACTTGGCCACACTGTTGCCTACTCGCATCGAAGCGAATACTGCACATGCAGTTACACGTTACAACCATATGTACTGTAGCTGCTATGTGTGGTGAGAAAGATATCCATGTGACGAGTAGACGCACGAGTAGTGGTGAGACCGGCCGGTCGAATCTTCCATGTATGGCTTGGAACGTTCTTACGTCGCAGCATAATATATTTTTTTAATTTACATCTATTATGCTGGAAAATGTACTACCCCCTTCGTTTCATAATGTAGTACGTATGATTTTTTTGAAAAGTCAAACTTTGCACACTTTGATTAAGTTTATAAAGGAAATTATTTCTATTTAAGATATCAAATATATAAAATATGAAAGTACATCCTATGATTAATCTAATGATATACATTTGACACTGTAGATATAAATGTTTTTCTCCACAAACATGGTCAAAGTTTGTGAGGTTTGACTTTTTAGAAAATCTATATGCACTACTTTATAGAACGGAGTGAGTAATACATTGTGAAACTATAGTTTTTTCTTGAATTATCTGCCAAGGTTTTTTTATTGATAAGCATTTAACATCGTTGGGTACAAATAAAATCATGAAAAAATAGTACTCCTGTTGAAAACCGCAGACAGCAAACATGAGCTCATCTGCTTTCTTTATGGGCCAAGATTGAACGTTTCGGCCCATTTCTAGCGCTGATCAATTTAGGCCGGACTACGCAGCCGCCCGCGTGCTAGCTACAATTTCGCGGAGCTTCCTATTCACCGTCCATTGCGCCCGTGAATGTGTAAAAAAGCAAACCGGCCCACAGCCCCACTCCGAGCTGGGCCGGCCCCTTTAGTATTTTTCCCCTGTTATAAAACAACAAAAACGGGCATGCTTGGAGGGTTCGCGGTGAGTCGCACCCTCGATCTCCCTGTATGTGGTGGCGCTTCCTATATACTCCCTCCGTTCCCAAATACTTGTCTTTCTAGCCATCTTAAATAATTACAACATACGGATGTATGTAGACATATTTTAGAGTGTAGGTTCATTCATTTTGCTTCGTATGTGGTCACTTGTTAAATCTCTAGAAAGACAAGTATTTAGGAACGGAGGGAGTAGTGCGTAGGTCACTGGCATGCAACATAGCGCATACCCCCCCCTCCCCCCATCCCTCGCTCGCTGCTGTCTCTATGGGCCGGTCCATTGCGAGGTTTCATCCCCAACCGGTTCTGGGAAGGTTCTAGAACCTTCCCTGAACCGGGTTTTCTGTTTTTCTTTTGGTTTTCTTTTTCTTTGGAAGGTTCTAGAACCTTCCCTGAACCGGGTTTTCTGTTTTTCTTTTGGTTTTCTTTTTCTTCCTCTTTTTCTTTTTCTTTTTTCCTTTTTATTTTTCTGTTTTATTTTTGTTTTTTCTTTGCTTATATGTTTTCATTTTTATTTTATTTTTCAATTTTTTATCTGAGTTTACAATCGTTATTTTTTTTGGAATGATGTTTTTTCTTCCAAATCCTGGTTTTACTTTTACTAATTCGTATACATTCTCTTAAGTCATAAACATGAAACCGTGAACATTTTTTATAATTCACGGACATTTTTTTCGAAATCGTGAACATTTTCTTAAATTTGTGAACATCCTTTTAGAAATTTGTGAACATTCTCTTAAGTCATGAACATGTTTTTGGACACAGGAACATTTTTTTTGAAATAATGACCATTTTAAAATTAAAGACTATTGTCTCAAAATCATGTTCAATTTTTAAAATTCGTGAATATTTTTCGAGTTAGTGAACATTTTCTTGAATCATGAACATTGTTTCCAAATTCCTGAAAATGTTGCGAATTAGTGAACATTTTTTTGAATCGTGAACACTTGTTTTCAAATTCACGAACATTTTTTACATTTTTTGAATTAGCGAACATTTTTTGAATAGTGATTTAAAAAAAATCATGAACTTTTTTTAGGTTTGTGAACATCTTTTACAAATTCGTGAACAGTTTTTGAATTCCCGAGCATTTTTCTGTAATCATGAATACTTTTTGAAATCATGATTGTTTTATTAAAATTAGCAACTTTTTTTTGAAATCTAGAACCTTTTCATATCTCGAATTATTAAAAAATAGAAAAAAATACAAAAGAAAAAAAATAAGGCGACGTCCTGGCCCGCACCTGCACGAAGGAGGAGCCAAGGGGGTGGGACTGAGATCAAGTGACTTCACTTGGTGAAGTCACGTTGCAACTTTAGGCTCTTCATCTCCATCCAAAACAGATCCAACAGTCCATATATCAGTACTTAGCAGTTTTGGACGAGGGCGGGCTGAAGAAAACACATCGCGGGAATCTGCTTCGCTCTCCCGTGCCGCGTCGGCGTGTCAGACAGGGAGACGGTGCTGCTCCGCCGCATCTGAGAGGAAGGGGAACCACACGACACCGCAGCATCTCGGAGAGAGAGAGCAAGGAACCTGCGTTGGCCGCCGCATCGGAGAGGAGCAGGAGCCACGCGGCCGTGCCGTCCGCCGCATCAAAGAGGAAAAGGAGCCGCACGGCTGCACCGTCGCTGGAGGAGAGGGAGGGGCGGGCCGCCGCCGGAGGAGTAGGAGGGCCGCGCGTGATGCCGCCGCCGCCGTCCGATCGGACACCTGCCATCCCGCATCCAGTTGAGGTAATCAGTCCCCGATTCATACAGATACAATAAGTTGGGTATGTACAGCTTCAGTTCGAGTTGCTTGATTGCATAATGGTAGTCAAATCGGTTACTGATGATGCATGTACAACATAAATTGCTTGGAATAGTTTGCATGTACACTCGTGATGGAATTTCTCCTCTAATTTTAGATTTTCATTTGGAATTTCTGAAATTGAGTCCTCTCTATTGTGCTATTTGACAGAATTCAGTGCTGTGCTTCACAATTGACTATTGTGAGATGGCAGAAACTGGTAAGGGAATGCCTCAAGTTGGTATGAGGTTCAGAAATGTAGATGAGGCTTGGGCATTTTGGGATGCATATGGGGGTCACACCGGCTTTGATGTGAGAAAGAGATACGCAAGGAAAAGTAGATTTGATGGTAAGGTTGGTTCAGGAAGATTTGTTTGTTCCAACGAGGGTCCTCGAAGAAAAGGGCAAACTGACCGTGCACCAAAGCGTTTTAGAGTTGAAACAAGAACTGACTGCCAAGTTCGTATGTGTTTTCAATTGGATCAAGAGGCCAGAAATTATGAAGTAACTGAGGTTTTGCTTGAACACAACCACTTGCTTCAATTGCCACAAACCCGCCACTTGATGATATCTCAAAGAAAGATTTCAGATCGACAAGCTTTCGAAACTGAAACCGCTGATGATTCCGGCATTATGCCACAAGCTGCACATGAGTTTGCTTCTCGACAAGCTGGTGGACCGATTAACCTTGGATATACTTGTGGTGACCAAAAAAATCATTTGCGAACCAAGCAACAGAGGGAGTTGGCTTTTGGACAAGCTGGAACTATGTTGAAATATTTTCATGACAAAATTGCTGACAATCCATCATTCCAATATGCACTACAGTTGGATTGTGAGGAGGATATAACCAACATATTCTTGGGTGATGCTAAAATGATCCTTGACTATACACATTTTGGTAATGTTGTCACATTTGACACTACTTTTGGCACAAACAAAGAGTATAGGCCATTTGGTGTTTTTCTTGGGCTCAATTAGTACAGAGAGACCACTATTTTTGGTGTTGCCTTGCTGTTTGATGAAACAAAAGACTCCTTTATATGTCTATTTGAGACTTTTCTAGCTGCACATAATGGAAGACAACCTAGAACTACTTATACGGATCAAGATGCAGCAATGGGAAAAGCTATAGAGAAGGTATTCACCGACTCATATCACGGGCTGTGCACCTTTCACATTACTAGGGGTTGGGGCGCCACCAGTGGCGCCTCTTGAGAGGAAGTTGGTGCGGTGCCAGATAGACGAGCGACCTTTTCACTTCTTTTTTCCAGATTGATGAACATGCACATATAAGCAAGGAACTTGCAATAGAATTTACACCTGATAACCAGACGAACAACCTTTGAACAAACAACAATATTTTAGAGACCTTGATCCTATTGGGTGGTGGATTATTCCCAACCATATTAAACACTATATTGTATGAATAACTACAGAAAATTGTAAAACCAATCTGGCATATAACTAATTGTACGCATAAGGGGCCAGCAGGTTGAAGCTCGGCCAAGAGTGAAAGTTTACGATGACGGAGCAGTTGTTGTCTTTGCTCCTCCTGTTCACTGAAGCTCTGATAGCAGCGGATGTTTACAGTGACACAAGAGATGTTGTCTTTGCTCCTCCTATTCACCAGTTGCTCCATCAGATGCTTCGCGGCTTCCTGTCCGCCCCTGTCCGCCCCTCTGGTGTCATTGATCTCATCAACAGTCTCTTGATTGGTCATCACCTGAATTTTCATCATACTATAACAAAGCTTAATCGCATCACAACCAAAGAAGGGAAATATGAAAGCACTGCTAGATGCAGATAATTTGGTACGAAAAAAGAGCGAGCTAAAAATCCTCACCAAATCCACAAAAATAATAAAATACAGTGCTACCTACCGTAGAGGTATAACTGGTATAGCTACAGTAAGCAAACATCTTTCAAAACGTCCTCTTGTCAGACTACTACTTGTAGACTTTCAGGCACGCAATGCTAACTTCAGTGGCTTTTTCCTGTCAAATAGAGCTTACAGAATGGAGTAACAGAAAGAGCTAACACAGATGTACTGAAGAGGCAACATCGTACTGCAATAAATCAATAGTTCTGATCAGAACAGCGCGTACTTATCAACGATCATCTGGTCCTTCAAATTGCTGGCCGACCGGCATAACGGCTGAGACTTCTCACAGGCTGACGATCAGGAGAATCAACACGAGGCATATGGGTATGCGGCTGCTTCGGGCACAGGAAGAAGAGGCCATTGTTGAGCGTCGATGAGGAGAGTGACTGCAATTAAAATATGAATTGTATGATGCATGATTACCCAAATCGACATGACGTAAATACAATAAGAAATACAAATTTATCGGAAAGAAATAGTTTGTGGAAAATCAAAATGAGAATTAAAAGAAGAAGATCTACACATGACGATGACCCACGTTAATTAAGTTGTATAAACAGCAACATTAACATCAGAGTAGGGTAGAAATATAAATTTATCATACATTGGCACAACTTCTGTTGCTTGGAAATCAGTGCTGGAGAAACAGTCGTATGTGTCATAGAAAGACGCATTATCAAGGGCAACTTGGCAATGTATTCATCTTCTGAACCATAGCAAGAAGGTTTTCTAAAAAAATCATAGTAAGAAGGCAAGTCACTGTCACTGACTCTGAGTGGTAGTGAGCATCCGAGTTGCGTGGAAGGTGAAATGTTCAAGGCCAATAGCTACGGATGTGCTTGTGATATGACTTCCAAGAGCGAATGAAAACACTACAACCTAACTATTAGTTTACAGCAAAGGGAAAGCATACATGATATAAGGAAGCCAAACATTACATATGTACCATTCTAAAATAAGATGTATTTGATGCCATGAATGAGACATCGCCTATTATGGCAATATAAATTGAGAGATTTTGCCTACTCAAAAGACTTACTAAAGTGTCACAGTAAGTAATAATTAACCAAAATGTTTTTAGTATCTCAACAATAAGAATATTATATAAGTATACTGCCGTCCAAAAACTATATGTTTACTTCTCACAAAGAATAACTATACGTTAACAAATATAGTCTACTAACTGAGACAACTTCGTGCAACAATCCATTTCTACAGATGCATAAGGTGAATTGTGTTTTTGTAGGCTGCTACAAATAGTATGTGCCCTTGCAAATTAATTGGTGGTGAAAAATTCTAATGCAAAGACATATCGGAGCCAAAGCAAAGAGCCAAAGAAGAGAGATATCTGAACGGAGTAAGATTCAGCCAACATACTGTATCTGAATCGAGTAAGAGTCATCCAACATATTGCAAGAAGTTAAAATAACTGGAAAATACCTGAGCAGGTATTTGTGCATTTCGATCTTGCGTACACACATTACGGTGGCTGGTAAGCAATGTGTTCAAGCAATCACTAAGAAAATTTAACTCACTATCAGTAACTTCAGGGCAAGAAAATATAATGACTACCTTTGTGAGGCCACCACCTCCATCCAAGCATCCTTAACTCCAGGATACTCCCCCCAAACAAATGTCCTGATAGTGAAATATAACAAGAAGTTATCCTATGAGGACAAAAGCTCTGTCTCAAAAGTACACAATATATTTTGCAAGTAAGATTTAGGTCTGAGAAGCTGCCTTGTCATTTAAATGTAGGGTTTCAGTCACAACGAAAACAAAAGGGTGTCAACCAAGAAAACATATGACACCCAATTTACTATGACCAAATTGCTGCTTTTTTCTTGTGATGAAGTTCACCCAATTGAAGAGATGGCAAATGACCAATGACCAATCCACCCACTTTCTCCCACCGCGGCTCAACGCATGGCAAGAGGGTGAAATCCCCTGCACCCAACCAAGAACAAGAGTGATTAGCCCGCAACCAGCCAATGGAGAAGGATGACAGGGTGGTCACCTTTGATACTTTGGGGCTTAAAGTATTTGCCGAGATCTTCCCATGTAGCTTTTAGACTTTATGAAAACAACCTATAGTGATATACTCCCTCCGTCCCATAATATAAGAGCGTTTTTGGCACTAGTATAGTGCCAAAAACGCTCTTATATTATGGGACCTCTTATATTATGGGACGGAGGGAGTATATGATTAAAAGCACAATTAAATCATTACCCAAAGATAGCACAAATTGATATGATGCTTTAGACTTGAGTATACACTCCCTCGTTTAACATTTTCATGAACATTGGGTGAGCATGCTTGTAACCCAAAAAGGGATCAAAGCGGCAGTACAAAGAACTTCTTGAGATAGTAATTAAATGCAAGAATGTGGTTAGCAATAAATACTCGTAAAAATGGCATTCAAATGGGTTTAACCCATATGTTAGGATAATTTGCTCATAATTTGATAACTTGAACAATTAATTTAGTAAAATCATGGATTTTTGGAGGTTAGAGACCCACATAAGATCATCTGTTAGATGTCTATGGATGCCATGAATATATGCCCCAAAAATAGTTGAGTAGTCCACATATATCTTCTTGGATGTGTAGGTTGTGTTTATAGACAGTACAAAACAGAGTTTTGGTTAGGCAATGGCATGTCCTTTATGCCATGATATTACCTTGGGGCTAACAAAAGGCATCAGCAAGCATGCATTATGCAGCCTTTTCAATTTGCCTACACTTCTAACATGAAAAATTTGCAAACTAATCCAAAATGGAGCTTTTTCAGTTCAAAATGGAATCAATGCAAAGACAGTCACGAAACATACTACTTGCCTCAGTAACCATGGACACAGACATGCAGACAACCATGTTGAAAACCTGAATTTGGACATAGCAAAAATAAAACATTAGAAAACATAAACTGCTCACAAGTGGACCTAAATATACATGGTAGGATCAATATGCAAAAGAAAGCATTGCCAATTTGGCTCTTGAATAGATAATGAGGAATAACATTATTAAGGAAAGACTGAAACAATACTTAAATGCTCAGCTAATCAATCCCAGCCAAGCAAAAAAATAAAATGGCAGATCACGAATATATGAATCGTTTAGAAGTGGATCAGTCCTATCAACTGATATGTTGTCGGCGTTTTGTTTGCTTCTTCTGCACTGTTTTATTAGATAGAGCACCAGATGGTTTACTGACACTCATAAATATGTGTGACTACCAGCCAAGATCTTATCCTTAGTTGTAGCATTTTATGCGTTGAATACACATGTTATATCACAATATAGTTGGCAAGTTACTCCATTGAAAATTACATAAGTATCTTCCCACATATAGAAATAGTATCACTGTATTAGAGGCTCATTGTGCACCTGTAGAGCTGCTCACTGAGAACTATTAAAGAGACTTGGTGATTCAAAACCAGTGAGGATAGCCTAATTGTTGCATCCCCAAGACTATACGGCCTACGAATACAAAATATCAGCAAGTATGTTCTCTCAAGGATTTTTTCGAAGATGTTCCCTGAAGAAAATTTCAGCACCTTCAACTTGAGAACTCTATCAAAGTAATTGCCGACTAAAATATTTGATAAAACAAAGTTAGAGCATATCGTATTGCCAGCATCCCCAATCAGATCAGCTATCTGCTCAGATATGACATCCTTCCTGTTTTCCTCCAACACAACAACCCAATCATGCGCACTACCATCAGAACAATTAGACTGCTAGAATCTAATGGATGATTGAGCTATTTATTAGGCAAAGACAGGTAAGCATTCAAACATACGAAATCTTTAGCTTTGAGCTGCTCCATCATAGATGAGTCTTCTGCTTCAATTTGCACCTTCACATGTCTGAAAAGTAAAAGAATATCACATGACGACATCAACAATCAAATTTATCATGAACAAGTTATGGTTTATTAATTCCAAATTCTGTAAGGCGATAGTATAAATCAGAAGAAACATAATTAAGTGTATGGCAAGTGAACTTGGCACCTGATAAATTCTACAGGCCAATATATGACCACGGGACACAAATTTCAATAAATGAACTTCACCTCTTGTGCAGGAGACCATCCCCGACCCCTATCCAACACATGAATATCCAAACTTGGTCCTATCTGAGCCATCTTCAGTTGAAAACCAGTAATATGATCCATCAGAACCAAATGCTTTAACATCGACATTTTCCTGCACTAGATAAGTGGCACTGAATCAGCAAAGCGTAGTGTTCATGCCTTAACGCAAACAAAATGAGTGTTAACTTTGCAAGATTCTGCTGTATCAGAGACATTACCTGCATGACGCAGACTGACAAGGAGATTACCAAAGAGCAAACCTCATTATAATACCCAAATCAGTTCACCCGCACCACCAATATAGGAAATAGACAACGAATCCCCCCCCCCCCCACAAGAACATGAACCTGCAGCACTGAAAAAAACTACAGACATGACCCAATCAAACTGTACCTGCGAGATTATGTGAATCAGCCAAATGGATAACAACAAAAACGGTTTTGCTAAAGGCCTAAAGCACATCTAGATAATAAGATAGCACACAAATCTTGCAATATATACAACATGGCAAACACATGGTTTAATTGATTGACAAGCAGTCAAGGTAATTCAGCAGCAATATGTATAAACCAACCTGAATAGTTGAATTGGGGGGCTCGGTCAACAGCCATGCTTGCATGCGTTTCAGCTCAAGAGAAAAGGGCATGAAATCCTGACCTTAAGATTAAGTTCCGGTATAAACTGCAGGTACCACAAACTCAATCCGATATGCCAGAATCATGTGAAGATGACGAGAGACGAAATAAAAGAAAACTCGCAGTGCACACCAGGGTGAGAGGGAGGGAGACGAACCTATAGGTCGAGCCAACGCCATCGGAATCGACAAAACCAAAGAGAAGAACGACCTCGTGTGGGGCAACAACGGAGAACGGACAAGCGAGAAGAGGGAAAGGCAGCTCAGGATGGAGGTCCTGGAGCTCGATCCGCGGGCGGATGTGGTGGAGGCGATGCCGCGCAGAAGGTCGGGCCCCTCGCCGGACAGCACGCCATCCGGTTTTGGCGGCGGCGAACGCACGCTAGCCGGTCGCCGCTGCTGGCGGCGGAGGGAGGCGGCGTCCCCAGGCGTCGCGCGATGGGCCGCTTCGCCGGCCACAACCATGGGTGGTGGGTGGGAGCGTCGCCCAGGTGGCTGTGGCGGCGCTGGAGAGGGAGGGGGGGCGCTGGAGGCGAAGGAAGGTGGAGGACGTGCGGTGCGAGGGTTTCGCTCGAAAGCTCCCCTCTTATTCCCTGCCCAACCCACGCATTCGACGTGGCACGCGCGAGCATGCGCCCTTGATGCACACGTTAATGTTTTGGATGATGAATGTTGTCAAACATTTATCTCCAGTGAAGGGGGAAGAGAAAGATTAAGGGGGGGGGGGGGTGGAAGAGGAAGATGAAGGGGAGGTGGAAGAGGAATCTCATATTCTCTCTGATTTTAGTGCTTGTATGTATGGCTACGAGGATAAGGTAGCATTTCAAGAAGCATTTGACAACATGAGACATAAAGTGCATAAGCAAACTTGGTTAGATAGTATCTACAAGGTGAAGGAAAAATGGGCTGAATGTTATATGAGAGATGTCTTCAGTTTGGGAGTGCGAAGTACACAATTAAGTGAGAGTTTCAACAATGCATTGAAGAACCATTTGAAATCTGATTTCCATATTGTCCGATTCTTGATGCATTTTGAGAGAACGGTTGAAGTAAAAAGAAGAAAGGAATTGGAATCTGAATATGAGGCAAGGTAAAAGTTGCCAAGAATCAAAATGTGCACTCCGATGTTGGTGCAAGCAAGCAAAGTGTACACTCCCCCTATTTTTGAAGCTTTCCAAAATGAATATGAAATATCCATGGCTGCTTGCACTAGAGTTTTGGATGGAAATAACAAATTCGTTGTTGCTATTGGGAGGTTGCATTGTGATTTGAATTATGAGGAGGAGGAGGAGCGCATAGTGATTGGTGACCCTTTGGACCAAACAGCTTCATGTAGTCGTCAAATGTTCAATAGGGCGGGAATATTGTGTGGACATAGTTTGAGAGTTCTTGATTTGATGAATGTAAAGACATTGCCAACACATTATGTGCTAAAGAGATGGACTAGAGAAGCACGCAATGGAAGTATACAAGATAGGCAAGGAAGGAAAGTGGTAGAATCCAAAATTGGAAGCTCAACTTTGGTACAAAGATACGTCTCATAAATTTCACGATATGGCATATAAAATAGCCAACTCTCCCGAATGTGTTTGTTGCTAGAAAACGCACTTGATTATCTTTGGCCACAACTAGAGGGTAAACTCAATGCATCAACTACTAGTGCTACAAATGGATGTTCCAATGACCAAGAAAATGTTGATCCAAATGTGCAGAAAGCCAATGACTTGCTTAGTTATGCAAAACTGAAGAAAAAGGAGGTTTCATCTCAAAATTAATGGAGAAAGCAAAGTTGGTTTGATAAGTTACGCTAGGGGCGAAAGCAATCTAAATCAGCGGCAACAAAAAAAACACAAGCAAAGGTAAGCTGCAGTATGTATGTACTATCTGTTGTTGTTCATTCCTAAACTAACAAAATGATTTTTCATTTACATTGGCGGCAACAACAACAACAGAAAAAAGATAGTGTGCAACCTCAAGTACAAGTGGAGAATGATGGCACAAACAAAGGACGGAGTCCCATAGGAGAAAGTGAGAAGCATCAAGAATACGATGCAATCGACAGCTTTACCAAGCTCTTGACAACTTCACGAGTTGATGATGATATCTTTATGATGATCTGATCTAGTTTCTTCAAAGTTGTTAGGTAGTATTTTGGATACGTTAACTGCGGTATTTTGGGGGGTTAATCATAGTCTTTTTTGGCCGAAGTGTACAAGTGAAATGGCCTGATTTTGTGTACTTGAATGATTACTCAATATTGGCACTTCTTGTTGTAGCATTCGGATGTTATGTGCTACAGCCTTTTAATGTCAAATGCTACTGGATTCGGTGTCAAATGCAATTGAACTGTTCAACTTTGATTGTAAAATGGTACTGTATAATCTGTTCAATTTCTTGGGTTACAATCTGTTTAAATCAAACTGAATCCAAGCGCATTGTATCGTTGTTTGCTGCTGGACTGTACTGTTGTTGGCTGCTAGGCTGCAAAACTGCTAAGTCCTTGAGTTTTTGCATGTGTCTCATGTAGACCGTTTGATGTGTTTTGGATGGAGATTAGATGGCTAAAGTTGCAGCATGACTTCACTAAGTGAAGTCACTGGATCTCAGGGTACCTTAAAACAAAGAGTAACACCTGGGGTCACAACGAGTGATGTGATTATTTCGCCCTTCTCTGTTTTAATTTTCCTTTCCTTTATTTTTCTTATTTTTATAAACTTTTCTCAAAATCCATGAAATGTTTTGGAATAAATGATAATTATCAAAAAATTGTTGAATTTTTTCATAATTGATGAGCTTTTTCAAATCGATGAACTTCTTTTCTAATTTGTGAACCTTTTTTCAAAATTGATGCTTTTTTTCGAATTTGTGATTTTCTTGAAAATCAGTGAACTATTTTCAAAATTGACGAAATGTTTTTTAAAATAAATGAGTTTTTTTTTTCGAAATTGATGATTTTTTGAAATTTTAGTTTTTTTCAATTGATGAACTTTTCTCTAATTCATGAAATTTTTAATTACATGATTTTTTGAAGTCGTAGTTTTTTGAAATCTGTGAACTTTCAAATTTTGTTTGCATTTTTCATAAAAATCACCTTTTCTGAAATCTATGTGTAGTAAATAGCGCAACGACAATTGTTCTTAAACTTTTCGCGCTATAACCATTGACTAGTTCCTAGTTGCTTTTTGTTTTTGAGACAATCCTAGTTGCTTTAGTGGTTAGTCAACCTGCACTCGAGATAAACGGCACGAGGTCGATTTCTCATGGGAGCAACGTTCCGTGTTTTTTTGGCGCTATAAATAAATTTTCGCTACGCTGCACATCGTGGACCGGGCCATCAGGTGCGGCAGTGAGCCCGGTTGCCTGAACTGGTGCATAAAGCGATGTATCGGAGCTCCCTAGTTTAGGCGTATCCTAGAAAAACTATAAATTGCGCCGTGTGTTATAAAAAAAGCTACAATTCCACCGCCGCAAACACCTAGCTCCATCTCCATGTGGGAGAGGCCATCCCGACGATCTCCTGCTGGAGATTTTCTCCCGCCTCTCCAACCCAGAAGACCCTTTTTGTGCCTCCGCCCAAGGGTTTCATTATCGAATAGGGCATTTTTACCGAGGGGGGCTGGTGAACGTGGTTACCACGGTTACCACAAAATTTTAAACAACATTTGTAATTTAATTTTGGATTCAAATTCTTTAAAAATAGATGTAGATAGCACCTGAACTTATGTTTATCATAAAAGAGCTACTAGCTTAGTGGAACGTTGTGTACGTGGGTGCTGTGAGGTGCTGCCATACTTTACTATACATTGAGCGTTTGAATTCAACAAATTCGAAAAATTCGATTTTTCTTTCTCGAAATGACCATTTACTGAGGGGGATCGAAATATACGTAACCATAGTAAATCATGAAATTTCGAGTGGTAACCAAAACCTTGCCTCCGCCGACTGCGCCTCCTTCCGTCGTCGATCGCTCCTTCCTCCGGCAATTCCGCATGCTCCACCCTTCAACCCGCCTTACCCCTCCGCAACCTGGCACTGCGGTCGCCCTCGCCGCCGACTTCTCTTTTAGCTTCCTCCCTACCCTGTCGGCGTGTGGGCCATATGGGATGCCCGCAATGGCCGCGTCCTCCTCGACAGGCCCAACCAGCAGTACACCTATGGGTGGCACGGAGTCCCCTTCACGGAGATGGTGGTGTGCGATCCTTTTCACTGGCAGTATCTCCTGCTTCCCCCAATCCCCGGCTACCTAGCCATTTCGGTTGACGACCGTCTTCAGCTAAAACCACGACGCAAGTGTGAAACCTTCTTCTCTCCTCCTAGCGACGAGGATGAGTCAGCTGGCACGCATGAGACGTCGTTCAGAGTGATCAAGGTGATGACGTGCGAAACTAAGCTGGTCGCATTTGCCTTCTCTTCTAGCAGTGGAGAATGGCGAGTCATTGCATCACAAGGTGTGAGCGATTTGTTTGATGACTTGCTATCATGGGTATGGGATACTCTTTACGACTGCCGCCAATAAGGCTTTGGTTGTTTCTAGTGGTTTTCCTACGAGAGTAAACACTTGTTTGTGCTTGATATCGGGGGAAGAAATTCTCCATCATTGAACGCCCATCTGGAGTTAGAAATTTCATCAAAAATATCACCATAGTGGAGGCAGGGGAGGACATCATTGGGATGTTTGCATTACCACATGCGACATTTGACCTCAGTTATTTCATTAGGCGAAACAACGGTGGGAGTTCCAGTCAACGGCAAGGGAGAAGACAATCTCACTGTCACAGGGTTCTTGGTACATGGTCGCTAGTTCAACTGTGAGGCATTTGCTCCTGCTTCACCGCGGAAGCTCTTCGTCTGAGTTGATATGTTTTGCTTTGGACATCAAAATATTTCAGCTTGAGAGGGTGTGTGGTTCTAAGACTGGCTACGCATATACTGACTCTGTTTCTAAATATAAGTCTTTTTAGAGATTTCAATAAAATCCACATACGAATGTATGTAGACACATTTTAGAGTATAGATTTGTCCATTTTGTTTCATATGTAGTATATAATAAAATCTCTAAAAATGTCTTATATTTAGGAAAGAAGGAAGTAGTAGCTTCCCACCATCGTTGCTATCGTCATGGACAATATGAACTGGTAAATTTTCTGTTGCATCCTGTAGTTGTCTCTTTCCGTCCATAGTTACCGGACATCTTGTCTGATGCTAGTAGTTCGTTTTTGCGATTGGTAATTCTTGTTACATGGTATGCTATTTTTTGTCTGATGCCGGTAACACTTCGCCGGTACGACAACCGCCACTTCTCTTGATTGCTGATCGTATTGATCGGAGGGTTATTCTATCTCGTCGGTCGATTCATTGGCGTTTTTTTGTTTCAGTAGGATCTATTTGTGTCGCCCATCGTTGTTCGTCCATTCGTCATCTACCTGCCTCTGCTTCATCATTGGCGTCGACCAACATCTTTTTCGCTAATGCAGCGGCTGCTTGCGAACTCCTGCACTGGCTCATTGGCCCAGACCATGTAGCCCACCGGTCCTAACGCGGCTACTCCACAGTCCTATGCCGGCCGTCATTCCGTGTCAGGTGCATCAAGACAACTCACGGGCCCACTCGGGCACGACTGGTTTCCCGCATTCCTCCGCTGGCTTGGTTAGAGCATCTCTAGAACCCTTATAGCGCCCAACTGCAAAATAACCGTCAGTTTATAATTTTGCGTGAAAAAAATGCCCAAGCAAATACCGTATCAGACCGCAACCTTTAAAAAAATTGCGGGGTCCGGTAAATTCTCCCCCTCAACCTTTAAAACACACCGGGCAGGAGGCTTTTGGTCCTCCTCTTCTAGAGAGGAGATCATGATCTCTTCCTTGTCGGAGGAGCCGTCCACTATGGATGCCGGGTTTCTCGGTGATCGAGGGCGGTGGCGCCAAGACTCGGCTGAGGATGAACTACCTCCGCTTGCTAGCACGGAGAACAAAGATTTCGGCATCGCCACCCAAGTTGGAGGGCTCGAAGAGGGGGAGGAGAAGGGGCTCATAGAGGAGGAGGAGGAACGAGGGGCTCGGTGTGGATTTGCATCGCCAGCGCAAGGCTTAAATAGCCACAGCCAGGTGAACACGTAGTCAACCTACTTCAATGCGGCGCAACAACCGGGGTTAGTTTCTCGAGACACGGCATCCGCATTGAAGCGGCGACGCCCGAGAGGTCGTGCCCGTCAACACCGCCTTCATGTCCGATCGCGTAGCTCAGCATCAATATGAACCGTTGCATGCTCTGGGCCGGCATGAGTGCGGCGCGGACATTGGATGGAAAGGGTGGGAGAGGCGGGTGGGTGTTTTGGGTAGGCTACCACAGTGAGACGCAAACGTGGCAGTGGTTCAGATCCCGCAAAAGAGCCTCCCCCCCCCCCCAACTTTGTCTCGGTTTCGCACGGTCCAGACATATGCGGGTGGGTTGAGGATCAGCGCGGTATATATATGTAGAGATGCCATGAAGCATATTTTACCTCATCGTTCATCTTCTCCAGTGCTACTGTTGCTTCATTTTCTAAAGAGAACTTGAAGAAATTCCGCCGGTTTCTTACTCACGTGATGACATATTACTTCCGTTTTACGACACATCCATCAGTCAGAGCACAATCTCTAATAAACAGAAACCATGGGTCCAACACCAAATAGGACGAAAACAGATATTTTAGTACCTTTGGTAACATGGCAATGACGCTTTCATCGTGCCATATGACAAACCTGCAACTTGGTGGAAGAAATAACAAATTGTGATATGAGAGTAGGCTAGTAGGGACATCATATCTCAAACTCACCAGGGCCTTTCGGTCCCAATGAAATGTGCGTACAAAAGAACCACATGCATTTGAATCTTACCACCAAGGAATAATTTGTACCTCACGTATTGAATCTTACACCTA
Source organism: Aegilops umbellulata (assembly GCA_032464435.1). Classification (NCBI taxonomy): domain Eukaryota; kingdom Viridiplantae; phylum Streptophyta; class Magnoliopsida; order Poales; family Poaceae; genus Aegilops; species Aegilops umbellulata. The sequence continues at coordinate 383,146,447 of CP136059.1, read as the reverse complement.
TAAATAATTTGCGAATAAGGAGAAACAAGATCGGATATGTGAGCTTTTGATTGTAACGGTGGCATCGGGTAGCATATGCCTTTCCAAATGCATCATCACCAGTTAACCCTAATTATTTGCCCAAGTCAGTAAGTAATCAATAGCAAGACGGGGACTGCAGGATACTGAAACAGAAGATCTGACACAGGACGCAGGGTGAAACCAAGTTGGAAGAGGGAGAAACAATTCGGAGGTAATAGCACCCCAGGTACCCTAACTTGCACCCAATGTGATGATCTAGTCCCAAACTTGCAAAACTAGACTAACTCATACCCCAACTTGCACCCAATGTGATGTTTTAGTCCCAGGCCAATCAGAGCTCGCCATTTGGCTGCCAAGTGGCTGGGCCGGTCAGCGCCTGTAGTTTTGCACAAAACACCCTGCCGTTTCCTTGTTTCAACCCGCAGTTACCCCCACCTGAATTAAATCTGTCGGAGGAATCCACTTCACGTCCGCTCGCTAGTCCACTCGTTCCCCACCTGCCCCCTCGCCCCCTCGGCTCCAGCATCAGCTTATCCACGCCGCCAGCAAGCTCGCCGCCGCCGTACAACTCACCGCCGCCGTCCAGGTCGCCCCAATGGTATCTTGGAGTGAAGGATCTAGCTCGTCCGACGGCTACTATGTGACAAGTGAGGTTAGTCTTGGCTATGTCCCTGGCAGTTAGGGATTGAGCAAAAATGGGCAAGGGTGTATGTTCTTGAGTAGCAAAATTTCAGCCTAGATGGTGCCTGCCTCTTTGCTGACAAGAATATGTTGTAAACAATGTTGTAGGCTCCTGCTCCTGCCACCATTATCTGCTCTGAGTGGACAGGCCTTGCTCCAGATCTTGAAGCTAGATGTGAACACCAGTGTGTGTGTGAGAAGTTTGTGTGCTTTGAATCAGTTGACAGTGGAAGGAGGTATCTTGCTTGTGCTCAAAAGGTTAGTAGATCTACCAAACTTGCAATGTGTCATCTTATTTTGATCTGTATAGTAGTGTGCCATGTAAATGTGGAGGAGTGCATTTTCAGTTAAGAGCATCTAGTTTGTGAATCTTTGAGTTAACAACATCTTGTTAGTGAACTTAAGTGAATTTGAAATGAACTGACTGAACTTAACCTAACTGAATTTAAATGAAATAACAAAACTTGACTGAATTACTGAACTTAACTGAATTTAAATGAAATAACAGAACTTAACTGAATAACTGAACTTAACTGAATTTAAATGAAATAACAGAACTTAACTGAATAACTGAACTTAACTGAATTTAAATGAAATAACAGAACTTAACTGAATTAGAATGAAATATCTGAACTTATCTGAATTTAAATTGAGTTAACTGAACTTAACTGAATTCAAATGAATAACTGAACTTAACTGAATTCAATTGAACTAACTGAACTTATCTTATTTGTTAGGAAATACCTAAATGCAAGTTTGTGGAGTGGATTGACCCTGAATGGCCAGACAATCTGAAGATGAGTTTAGCCAAGGTTTGGGACATGTACAATGATGAGAACAAGCTGAGGCTCAGGGAAAGTGTAGTTCTTGCTGAAGAAAATTTTAGGGTTGTGAAAGAGAAGGAAAAGATGGAAAATGATCTGAGGTTTTTTAAACTAGATTTTGCTAAGATGGTGGGTGACAAGGAGCAGGCAATTACTGAATTGGGCAATGCAAGACTTGCTATTTCTGACCTAAAGGAAGAGCTTGAGAAGAAGAAGATGTCTGATAAATCTAGCACTACCATTCATCAGGTTGTGAGGGCTAAGGCAGAGAAAGAGAGGGATGAGATGAAGCAACAGATGGAGAAGATGAAGGGAGAGATGGACAAAGTGGTGTCCCAGAGGGATGAGCTGAAGAAGGAGAAGAAGAAACTAGAGTACATGATTGGTGATTTGTTCAGGCACAAGGAGGAGACCAAGAGCAAGATAAGGAGGGTGAAGGAAATCTTAGATGAATTTGAATAATTCATTGTTTATGTAATGCTGCCTTAAGTAGCAGCTATTAATTGTTCGCACTCTTTTAGTGAACTTGGTTGATTTGTATGCCAGTATCCTGTAAGGCACTGAATTTGTATGACTGCCCAAGTTATGTTGTTGCAAGTTGTATTAGACTGAATTTGCAGTAAGAGTTAACTGACTCATACATAGATAGAACACTGACTCATATATAGATAAAACTCTGACTCATACATAGATAAACCACACTCACTCACAAACATAGATAAAACACTCACTCGTACATAGATAGACTTGCATTGACATGCAGTGACCTGAAACACTCACTCACAAACATAAGAGCTCATTCATCTGGGTAGAGGATCCTACTCCACCTCATCCTAGTCACCTGAATAGGATGGAGATTAGCCCTCCTCCTTGCCCAGTAGATGATATCATCATCACTGGGATTTGATCCAGGTGGGAATGCCTCCAGGAACTGTTGTACATCCTTGCGGTTGCGTGCTGCAAGGATCCTCTCTGCCAGCTGCCTTCTTTGCAACCTTCTTGCCTCTCTACGCCTAGCTCCACTGGGTACCTCTTCTGCATCTACTACCTCTCCAGGATCCATGTCCTCTTAGGGTTCTCTCTGGCGGCTGGGGGGAGGAGAAGGAGGAGAAGTGAGGGATTTGGCTTTGACTGGTGTTTGTGCCATTGGGTGTGCTTTATATAGGAGTAAGAGGGGTGGGTGGTAGGTAGGCACAGGTAAATCTGGTAGGTAGGCAGAGGTAGCCCATTATTGTGGGCTAATTTTAGGCAGAAAAATAAAAACAAGCCAATTTAGTTACTGGCTAATGTTAGTTAATGGCTAAATTAAGCTAATTTGTATTTAATAAGTATGACTAAATTTGTATGCAGTAAGCTTAGCTTAATTTAGCTAATTTGTATTCAGTAAGTATAACTGAATTTGTATTCAGTACACTCATTTTAACTGAACTTGTATTTGTATTCATTTTGCTTAACTGTATTTGTATTTAGTAAACTTAACTAAATTTGTTTCACTATACTCATTTTTACTGAATTTATATTTGTATTCAATAAACTTAACTGAATTTGTTTCACTACACTCATTTTTACTGAACAGCAACATTTTGTAGCAGCATATACAACTAACAACAGCAACAACAAACATATGAACGCAACAGATGTCAACATACATATAACTTAGGCAGTTGCAGCATAAGTTCTACCCATAGGTAGTTGCAGCAGTAGTTCAACAGAAACCAAAAGTAGTTCAAACCAGCCCATTCGAAACTAGAAATAACTTATGTGCTACCCAATATATGAAGTACTAACTGATATGCTAACTTATATGCTACTAAGCATACCTAACTACATTCTGCAGTCTTCAGTTCTTCACTTCTGGAGCTCCTTCAGACGCTGGGAGCGGCGCACCTCCCCTGCAACTTGAATCTTCGTCGGCTTCTTCCTCTTCTTGGAGCCATCCCGTGCTTGCCCGTCCACCACCTCCGCCAGCACGTCCTCCACCACCTCCTTCTTGACAACATCAGACACATCAGGCAGCAGATCCACGTCAATGGGGAGGTCCCTGTCGCCCTCGTTGCCGGCGACGACGGGAGCCATCATGGCCCACAGATCTTGCTTCAGTTGCTCTCCTTTGTGCTTCTCATTGAAATTCTGATAAATATGCCTAACACAAAACCTATGCTCAGCATCTGGCCAGATTTTTTGCACAGCATTGATCAAACCTTTCTGCTTGTCACTCATAATAGTGAAAGGAGCAGTATTTGTGATGTTAAGGTCATCTCTCAATGTAGTGAGAAACCACTCCCAAGAACTGGTGCACTCTACTTCTACCCAACCCATTGCAATGGGGAAAATGCAATCATTAGGATCAATACCCACTGCACTAAGCAACACTCCTTTAAACCTATTTTTCATGTGACAACCATCAATGAAAATAATAGGCCTGCATCCCTTGAGCCAACCCCTTTTGCATGCATCATAAGACCAATATAGAGTTTTCAGACATTTCCTGCCCTGTGGGAAATCTTTGTCTCTCACAATCTCAGTTGACAGAAGAAATGTAGACCCAGGGTTGGTATTCCTCAATTCATGACCATAGTCCCTAAGCCTACTGAACTGCTCTTCTTCATCACCATGGATCTCCTTAAGTGCTGCAGTTCTTGCCCTAGCTAGCTTCCATCTGTTAGGGGTGACATGAAATTCATTGGTGATCTTTCTTGAGAATGTACCTAGTGACATCTTCTGGTCATCTCTGAACTCATTTATGAAATACTTGCACAGGAATTTTGCTGTCAGTGACCTTATCTTCCATTTCTTCTGACATATATGTTCTCCATAGTAAGTCTTGATGACAAACCCCCCTGTCCTGTTGTCATTGCCAGCATACAGATACCATGGGCAACCATCTTCACAAACTGCTTCAAGCCTCCTCTTGTCATTCTTTAACTTCTTTATCTGCACTCTGTTTCTAACTGAATATGCAGTCAGTGCATGTCTTAGCTCAACAACATCAGCAAATACCATCCCTACTTTAAACACAGGGGAAATCATGTCAACCTTTGCATTGAAAGCTTTAAACTTGTACCTAAGTTCATCTGCTTGTTGAGTTGATAGGTTGAGATCTTCATCCTCAAGCAAGTATTCAGGCTCCACATCATCCTCATCCTGATCAGCTTCTTCATCAACATCAAAGTCAATGTTGTCATCATACAGATCATCATCACCATCATCTATGTCATAGTCACTGTCACTGAAATCAGAATCTGATACAACTACATCTTCAATAACTGTTTCTCCATCTTCAGTTAGCATGTTGTGCTCAACACCCTCCACAAGCAAACTCTGTGGGTCTGTTCCAATTGGTGCAATCTCTAACAAGGGATCTTCAGTTAGCATGTTCTGCTCAGCACCCTCAATAAGCAAACTCTCTGGGTCTGTTCCATTTGCTGCAATCTCTGACAAAGGATCTTCTACAAAGACTGAAACTAGGCTATGGGAAGGGGATGCACTTGCTGCTGCAAAACTTGTGCACACCAAGTCAGACCTGAAGTTGCTGATGAAATCTGTATGGTCAACCATGACTACAAGGATCTTATGCTCAGCAATGGCTCTGATCATATGCTGCACATCCTCATCACTGCTAATTCTGATCAAACCATCTGAGATTGGTTTATCTGGTTTGCTGAAGTAGATGATGTGCTCACTCACAGGATATCCCAACCAAGCCAAGTGTTGTTCAAGGAATGCATAACAGAAAGTGCCACTGTCAACAAAGTCTAGCACCTCAGTAGAAGGGCCCCAGTACTCCAGGTTTCTGATTGGGCCACAGAAAATTCCACCATGCTCAATTTCCAGTGTAAAAAATGTACTGTCCACCCTTTCTCCATTTGCTGCATCACACACTGTATTCAAAACAAATATTCAGTTAACTGCATAACATACTTGAACAACAGCTTAAGGTTCAGTTAACTGAACCTTTCAGTTAACTACAGAAAAAGTTAACTACAGTTACCTACAGTTAACTGAACCTTTCAGTTAACTACAGTTAACTGAACTTTTCAGTTAACCATGATCAAGTTCCATTTTAAAACATTCAGTTCACTACAGTGCTTACAAAATTGTGATAACTACAGATACTGAACATATTCAGTTAACTGTAACTGAACATATTCAGTTAACTACAGTAACTGAACATATTCACTGAACTACAGATAAGTGAACATATTCAGTCAACTAAATATAACTAACCATAAATGAAATACAACATTAGCACAACATTAACACAAACCATTCAATTCACTGAAACTTAGCTGCACATACCATTAGCATTACCAAAACTATACTAAATGGTGTAACAAAATATCCAACTTTATACTCTGTACAAAACATCTTCAACAGCAAAATTGGCTTAAATTTCACAACACGAGCAGATGCTTGAGTACAGTACATGCTATAACAGAACCCAAACCTAAATTCATCTAATTTGTCCGCCATAAACCCTAGCTATCGTGTCGAACCAAAACCTAAATCCATCGCCCGAAACCCTAGCTTCACTTCGCCATACATGACCATCTACTCAAAATACACCACTAGACGACCCCGATTCGAGCACAAATGGACGCGATTCGAGCTGCAAACGGCGGGGCGACGAGCTCAGAGGAGCAAAGCAGAGGAGAGGAGAGCGAGGAAAAGAAAGCAGAGAGACGGGGCGTCGGGCTCACAGTAATCAGGAGGGATTGCTCCGAACGGCCGGACGAGATGAGCAGATGCCGGCATCTCCACGCCGCCGGCGAACGGCGGCGACGACGCCTCGGACGCTGACGTCACCATCGCCGCGCCAGCCCGTGCGCTCTGTCGCCCCGACAGCGACCAAGTGAACTCCTCGAACGGACGTGAACTCGATTCCGACAGATTTAATTCAGGTGGGGGTAACTGCGGGTTGAAACAAGGAAACGGCAGGGTGTTTTGTGCAAAACTACAGGCGCTGACCGGCCCAGCCACTTGGCAGCCAAATGGCGAGCTCTGATTGGCCTGGGACTAAAACATCACATTGGGTGCAAGTTGGGGTATGAGTTAGTCTAGTTTTGCAAGTTTGGGACTAGATCATCACATTGGGTGCAAGTTAGGGTACCTGGGGTGCTATTACCTCAACAATTCGCCCAGAGGTAAACGATCGCTGACATACGCCAGGCATGGTGAGCAGGCGTCCCTGCCACACTGATGGGGGCGGAGTGCGCGCCGCTGGAGGGGCATGCCGTTGAGGTGACTTGGGAGGAAAGGAACGGAAGGAGACGAATCGCACGGTGAGAAGCAGAAATAAAATTTGGGCGAAATTTAAGGCTCAGTTTTTTTTTGAGAACTAATTAAGGCTCAGTTAACAGTAGGTTTTGGAGCAGCGGCACGTTGGGCTGGCGGAGCGTGCGGTGATGATCAAATAGAAAAGACGCAGCCCTAAAATAAAAAAGGAGAAACAACAATAATAAGTCTTGGTGTGCGTTGAATGTTAATCACATGGTTAGACACATGCGCAACAGTCTGCTTTTCATTTAGACTGCCAACATTATTTTCATGATATCATCCCCGTCTTTCATTCTTAATTTTTCACTGGGTACGACGCTTCCATCAGGATGCCGCATAAGCCCTCGTTGGTGCCACCGCGCACGCCTCGTGCCATGCGGATGTAGCCGTCTTCACCCCATTTTGGCCCCCACGAGTTCTTTATGATCCAGTAATCTATGGGGTCAGTCTCATCTGTGGTGCCATAGCCCACCACCGTCATTGAGTGGGTCCGATTCGTCCCACACGGACCAACAAAGACGCCTCCTCCATAGCGCCGGAATGTCTTGGTGTCAACCACCACAACGACGGGTTGGGCCGCCACCGCCTGCAGCAACGCCACCTCATCTTTTGGTGGTACCTCTTTGAAGCCGTCGATGGTAACGACGGGGTTCTTTCGTTTTGGCACCAAGCAGTAGCCTTGCTCATCGGCATAGTACGGGTAGTCGGCCTCTGTCGAGATTCCGACGTGGCCCATCATGTACTTGAAGGCCAATATCGCATTGCCGCCACGACAACCGGCACTTCCTTTATCGCAGTCTAAGAGCTGCTGTGCGGACAACGACACCAGCTTCCTGGTCCTGATGGAATTGATGCCCTCCACCGCGGCTGTCGCCGCAAAGGCCCAACAAGCCCCGCACCCTCTCTGGTTCTTCACGTTTGTCACCGCTGACGGGCGTTGGTCATACCCGGTCATGCGCCAGTCCACATACATTGGGTAGTTGTCACGCGTGGCAAGGACGCCATGTGTGACCCGGCCTTGGCGCTGCTTCGCGCTGTTTGGCAAGGGGTTGGAGCAGCGACCGTACCCGTCGTCGACCTCTTCATCGGTCATGTCACCAAAGAGGTTGAGGCTCAGCTTGTAGCGTGCGTCACCTTGGTTGAATTTGTGGACCATGCGAGCGTTCTCCTTAAACACGCTGAAGCGCCGGGCCTTTTCGCCGAGGTCGCGTCCCACATTGTGATGCTCGCACCAGCGATCGTAAAGTGCCCACAGGGACTTCTCCGACGCCAAGTCCGTGTCCGTGATGTCCACGGACCTCGCCACTTGCATAGCGGCAACAGGCACGATAGCCATGAGTAGTACCGTTGCAATTGCTGTTGCCATTGTAAGCCCTAAGTGGTTGGTTCGAGCGTCCTAGGCAGCTCTTGGGGATAGCGTCCTAGGCAGCTTTGGGGGTAGCGTGGGTGTTGTATTACCTCCTTATATAGCAGAATCCTGTTGGTGCACGCGCAGTTTCTGCCTATGAGAAATCCATTTCGCGTCATCAGATGGCAAGTGCTATATTACCTCTTGGAAGGTAAAGATATGGAGAACAACTTTTACGGTTAATATGGACTTTTCCCTTTATTGTACAAATAAGGATATAAATTATTCTGTCATTGAAACATGGTGCTAAACTAAGAAATATATAATTATACAATATTAGTGCAAGGTTCATATCTCTTGGAAAATTATGATTGAGTAGATAAAGGAAATATGTTATCCACTAATAAGGCATGCCCATTATATCTGTAAGCCACCCATGCATATTTGTTTGGAATGTTATCAAATAAATAAGACATGATATATGGAAGCCATGCGTGGCTGCTGTATATGGAAGTAAAATAAACAATTTCATGAGTTTCCTTTGAACATAGTGAAAAATGCTATCCACTAACAAGGCATGCCGGTTATATATGTAAGCCACCCATGAATATTTTGCAAAAGTGTTATCCAATAATAAGGCATGACTATTGTATATCGCAGCCATGCGTGCCTGTTATATATGGAAGCAAAATTAAAAAAAATCATGAATTTCCTTTTAACATAGTGAAAAACGTATCCACTAATAAGGCATGCCTATTATATATGTAAGCCGCCCATGAATATTTGGTAAAAAAATCCAATAGTAAAACATGACTATTATATATGGAAGCCATGCATGCCAGTTATATTCAAGCAAAATAAATAAATTCATGAATTTCCTTTAAACATAGTGAAAAGTGAGGTTAAAAGTCATTTAAACATTTCTTTTTTGACAAGTAGTTGCTAAAATTTAAATATTATGCCTGGTCAAAAGCACCCTTAATGAGTGGAAAATTATGATTAAATATTTCTATTCCCTACTAGGAGGTAAGGGGCCATCTTAAATTTGCTCTTCTGTGTATACCCTGAATTAATTACAAAATGAATTAATTACAAAATGTTGAAGTGGTGGACCGACCCATAGACAAGGTCATCACTAGAAAATTTCTATCTACACGGTGAATCTGGTTGTAATTGTTAGAGATACTAGATGACACCCGGCGCTTTGCGGTGGTACTTTGTAGCGTTGTATAGGAGAATGATTTATGAAGCATGATATAATTAAACCATGAAAATAATGTAAAGATCTTTAAATTTTAGCAACTACTTGTCAAAAAAGAAATGGTTGAATTGCACCCTAAGATTTGACAAGTAGTTGCTAAAATTTAACCTTTGGTGGAATATTTAATCATAATTAAATATTTCTCTTCCCTAATTTTAGCACCCTTAAAAAGAAAATATTATTTGAACCTTTGGTGGAATTATATTGAAAGTAAAAACTACTCTCTCTGTTCTTTTATATAAATACGTATTTGCTTTTTCAAAAATCAAACGAGTGCATGTTTAACTGAGTTTTTAGAAAAATATATCAATACCCACAATACAAAATTTATATCATTTGATACATCATGAAAAGTGGTTTTAAATTTTATCTATTAGGTACTGAAGATGTTTTTATTTTATTATATGATCTTGGTCAAACATTCAAACAAATGGTTGAATTGCAAATACACTTTATATTCTCGAATGGAGGGAGTAGCATATTGTAGAGTATCTCCATATTTGTGTAACTCGAGTGCGTCGCCAACATAAAAACCTCATAACAATTTAAGATAATATAATTCGGTTGTCTATTAGAAGTGCATCAGAGCAAAACAAAAGAGACTTCATGCTAATTTGAGAGCCTTTTGCGGTGTTAATGCCCGCAAACAGAAATTTTCTTACATTTTCAGCTGAAGAATAACCAAATGCATGGATGGACATGGTTCCTGGGTAGGGAGACATACAATCTCCAATTGTACTACATATTACTGTTTAAAAGGCAACTAACCAGTGTAGAACAACTATCTTTAAGGACAGTCAGAATGAGCCATGTTTGATCCACTCAGCGTCAAGGTGGCAGAGCTTGACAGAAAAAGTTGGGAGGGCCAGACTAAAAGAGAGCATAGTTTGTTTATTTTTTTGAAAATTTTAGTCCTATAGACAATACACACAATTTTTGTCCTCTGAGTACTCTAGCCATGAGGGACCAAACCAACTGTAATGGAATCAGTGCTGAAATTTATAATTCTCCTAGCAAATAGGCCCGTGCGTTGCAACGGGTGAAAAAAATTTAAGCAACTCAACGGTCCACTAACAACATTGTGCACCCCATCCCCTCCAAGTCAAGTAAATATTCAGGCAATTTCCTATTACACCTTGATGTCAAATAGCTAATAAAAACATCAATCAGTTTCACTCATTATTGTGGCCATGATGGTCTTTTTATTCCACCTTGGGGTCTTTTTGATCCGAAATATTTTCTCTTTGATTCCATATGATTTTCTTCTATGTGGATGCTCTTATTTGTATGACTGAATCAATCCAATAGAGAAACGCCTAACCAACCCCCGCGTCGCCTGCGCTCGCGGGCGACTCGGGGGACAACTCCGCCAGACCTAGCGAACCGTCTCCGTTCCTCCTCCTCCCCCGCGCCGCCGCCGGGCGAAGTCCGTGTGGCCGTCGACGGCAGCCGTGGCCTTTCCTCACGGTTTCCGTGGATCTATGGGCAGCAGTTCTCATCAGGATCCGGCGGCGCTTCGGGCGTGCGTGTGCCATGGTGTCCAGCCACGCAGCGGCGGGGCTCGGCGAAGGTTGGTGGGGCGCAGCTGTTGCTGCTCGGTGGTGCATCGAGTGTGGCCGTGCTGGGCGTGGCTAGCGAGACGTGCGTAGCGGTCGATTCGGCGGATGCATGGTCTGTCTTCTTGCTGTGCTTGGGGATGGGTCGTCCGGTCATGCTCGGGCGGCCTGCCCCCTTCTCGCCGGCGTGCTGGGCAAGATGGCACCGAACATGGTGGTTGATTCATACGGGAGAAAATGAGGGCAGCTGGGGAAAACCCTATCCCTGCTCCGTGTCCTGAGTAGTGAGGACGACGCCTCTGGGCGCCGCATTCCTTGCTAAAGGCGTCCCTGCAATGCTTCTCTCCTCCTCCCATAGTCTTTGCTCCGGGGGAAACCCTTGCTCCCTTCTTAGGACAGTCAATGGCGGTGTTCCTTACCGTGACCTTCTTGGAGGCATTGTCTTGGAGCTAACTCGATCACCGAAGCTGGAGCTAACTTGTTCAGCGTTACTCCGAAGTGAAATCTATGGAAGGCGGCTTGAGGCAGAGGACATGGATGTGTAGCAGCGGCGGTGGGTTTTCTGGACGGATTGGCAGTCTCTGAGGAAGGCGTCGATGGCCATGATCCCATCTACAGGTACGTAGGCGACAGTGTCGGCCTACTGCGTCCTGGTAAGGAAGTTCTCCGCTCGGGCGAGTTGGCAAACACGTGGTCCTGCGCTGCTAGGTGATTGTCGAGACAGGGCCATGAATCTTGGATCTTCAGATCGACGGCAACGATGAGTTTGTTTTGCTGCCTGATTCTTTCGCCATGGATGATGACAACGAAGCATGAGGATGGTATGGGACTGTCAGGGTGTCCTGAATTAGGATCTGACGGTGTCGGTGACATTCATCCCATGATCTTTATTGCAAAGTGTGACGGTGACGTTCGTTGTTCAGAGTTGTTGGTGGTGGCCGGCTCTTGTTGCGGCTTGACTGTCCGCTTGTGCGAGCATGGTCTTCGTATGCGTGGTAGCTCACGTCAAGACCATGCTATGTATGTAGCTGCGAAGACCGCGGAAAGTGGTGACGACATCACAGCTGATGTCAAGATATGATTGGTGCTGATATGGTTGCTGCTGTAGATGATCTTGATAGCTTCGGAGTTTTTTTTCCTTTACTCCACCAAGGTATAACTTCGGTCCTTGTTTTGACTTTGCTAGTTGCCGGTGTGACTTTTGTGTGTGTGCGCGTTGGTGTTGGCTGTGTGCATCCTAACTATGGAGAGGTTGGGTGTGTGCTTATTATGTTTGTATCCCCTTGATGCTCCATTCTGAGATAATAAAATACACCCTTTATCGAAAAAAAAAACAATCTGAAAATTCTTTTGCACTACATTTCTTAGGAAAAAATTTATTCGACACTAACCTCTTCAAACAACCATTCATCTGATTCCAAGGAATAAAATTCTAGTTTGTTGTTCACATACTGTAAGAAGATAATCTGGTGGCATTGCATGGAGCATAAATTTGCCATGCATTCATGGCAGATGTTTGTTTCTTCATTTGGGAAATCATGTCAAGTCACGGAGCAGTGATGGTTGACGGATGCCAAGGGAGAAAAAAATCAACAGGGAGAAAAATTAATGGCAAAGCATTTTATGTAGAAAAGTGTCAAAAAAATAGAATTGAACATTAACAAAAGTGAATTATGTACGTTGTGTCTTCCTAAGCATTCATAGTCATGGCCAAAATTGCACTATCAATTAGAACTTGCCAAATGTAAATGATCCATAAACAAATATAATGGATGCAGTGGTAGAACTATATGCTAAGACACACACATCTTAATATAATTTTTCTCTGCATGCGTACATACTGTCCAATGTAGAAGGTCCTAACGAAATCCTTAGATGAACACCCATGACAATGATTCTGAACAGGGCGGCCCCCGGTGCAAAACACAAATTGGGATCTAACTTTCGTAATAAACCGACATAACTAAAACCAGAAAGATTCACGCCTGATATTTAAAGAAGAATCGTTTCTTGCACGCAGCACGTCTACGTCCGATTTTCTCCTTCGTTAGTTCGGCTCCAACTGCCTAGCTTCTTCGTGCGTACCTCTCACGACTCCCCATCCTCGCTCGAGTAGATGAGGTACCACAGGTATATTGATTCGGGGGAGGAGCAACGAATTGAATGATCATGTCTATGTGGATCAACTTCTGGCGGATAAGAGCATCTCTAGCCGCGTCCCCAACCCCCCCCCCCCCCCTCCAAGGGCCATTTTTTGGCGCCGGCGCCCAAAAACCGGCCCAGTCGCACCCCCCGGAGCCCATTTTTCGCCGGTCTGACCCGACACAGGCCCGGCGGACCCAGGCCGAAACCGGCGCACTGGGGTACCGGGGCAATCAGTTTTGGCACGAACGAACGGCGGGCCCGCCGAGTTAGCGCCACCCGCCTCGTCGTCCTCACAACGCCTTGTTTTCCGCGGAGAATCAATGCCAAGGATGACAGCCTTCCATTGATTCCTCATGGGCGGCGCGGTGCGGCGATGCGCCCCTCCCGCCACGCGTACACACAACGCCGCCACCCTCCCTCCCCCGCTATATAAAGCAGCGCCTCCCTCGCCGGACGCATCGCCCGCAGCCCTCCTCTCTCCCGAGTGCACAGCCACCGCCGACGAACTCTTTCCGCCGCCGCAGACGATGGGAGAGAGGTTCCCCGGAAATGGAGTGGCGGCCAATGGCTTCGGCCACCGCTCGCTGCATGAGTGAGAAGCCCACCTCCTGCAAGAAGCAAACATCTCGGCGCCGCCCGACATGCGCGTGCCGGGACGGTGGAGGCTCAGTGCCGGGGGCGTCCCCTTGCCCCCGCTGCCCCGACTACTTGAACGGCGAGGTCCAGTGTGTGCGGGCGTCACTGACAGAGGAGCAGCGGGCCCGCCCGGAGTACACCGCAGGCAACCACGCGGCGTGGACAGCCTACTTCGAACGCCGTCAGGCGGAGCTGCTGGCTGATGTCTACTACGCAACCTTCTTCTTATAGACGTTGTTGGGCCTCAAAGTGCAGAGGTTTGTAGGACAGTAGCAAATTTCCCTCAAGTGGATGACCTAAGGTTTATCAATCCGTGGGAGGCGTAGGATGAAGATGGTCTCTCTCAAGCAACCCTGCAACCAAATAACAAAGAGACTCTTGTGTCCCCAACACACCCAATACAATGGTAAATTGTATAGGTGCACTAGTTCGGCGAAGAGATGGTGATACAAGTGCAATATGAATGGTACATAAATGTATTCGTAATCTGAAAATATAAAAACAGCAAGGTAACAAGTGGTAAAAGTGAGCGTAAACGGTATTGCAATGATAGGAAACAAGGCCTAGGGTTCATACTTTCACTAGTGCAAGTTCTCTCAACAATAATAACATAATTGGATCACATAACTATCCCTCAACATGCAACAAAGTGTCACTCCAAAGTCACTAATAGTGGAGAACAAACGAAGAGATTATGGTTGGGTACGAAACCACCTCAAAGTTATTCTTTCCAATCAATCCGTTGGGCTATTCCTATAAGTGTCACAAACAGCCCTAGAGTTCGTACTAGAATAACACCTTTAGACACAAATGAACCAAAACCCTAATGTCACCTGGATACTCCAATGTCACCTCAAGTATCCGTGGGTATGATTATACGATATGCATCACACAATCTCAGATTCATCTATTCAACCAACCATAGAACCTCAAAGAGTGCCCCAAAGTTTCTACCGGAGAATCAAGACGAAAATGTGTGCCAACCCCTATGCATAGGTTCATGGGCGGAACCGCAAGTTGATCACCAAAACATACATCAAGTGAATCACGTGATATCCCATTGTCACCACAGATACGCACGGCAAGACATACATCAAATGTTCTCAAATCTTTTAAAGACTCAATCCGATAAGATTACTTCAAGGGGAAAACTCAATCCATTACAAGAGAGTAGAGGGGGAGAAGAAACATAAGATCCAACTATAATAGCAAAGCTCGCGATACATCAACATCGTATCACCTAAAGAACACGAGAGAGAGAGAGAGAGAGAGAGAGAGAGAGAGAGAGAAGAGAGATCAAACACATAGCTACTGGTACATACCCTCAGCCCCGAGGGTGAACTACTCCCTTCTCGTCATGGAGAGCGCCGATATGATGAAGATGGCCACCGGTGAGGGATCCCCCCTCCGGCAGGGTGCCGGAACAGGGTCCCGATTGGTTTTTGGTGGCTACATAGGCTTGCGGCGGCGGAACTCCTGATCTATCTTCTGTTCTGGAAGTTTTACGATACGAAGGTATATATGGGTGCAAGGGGTACGTCGGTGGAGCTTCGTGTTGGGGAACGTAGTAAATTCAAAATTTTCCTACGCACACGCAAGATCATGGTGATGCATAGCAACGAGAGGGGAGAGTGTTGTCCAGGTACCCTCGTAGACCGAAAGCGGAAGCGTTATAA
This sequence comes from Aegilops umbellulata, assembly GCA_032464435.1. Classification (NCBI taxonomy): domain Eukaryota; kingdom Viridiplantae; phylum Streptophyta; class Magnoliopsida; order Poales; family Poaceae; genus Aegilops; species Aegilops umbellulata. The sequence continues at coordinate 383,131,022 of CP136059.1, read as the reverse complement.
CAACGCGATTGATGTAGTCGTACGTCTTCACGGCCCGACCGATCAAGCACCGAAACTACGGCACCTCCGAGTTCTAGCACACGTTCAGCTCGATGGCGATCCCCGGACTCCGATCCAGCAAAGTGTCGGGGAAGAGTTCCGTCAGCACGACGGCGTGGTGACAATCTTGATGTTCTACCGTCGCAGGGCTTCGCCTAAGCGCCACTACGATATGACCGAGGTGGAATATGGTGGAAGGGGGCACCGCACACGGCTAAGGGACGATCACGAAGATCAACTTGTGTGTCATGGGGTGCCCCCTGCCCCCGTATATAAAGGAGGGAAGGGGGAGGTGCGGCCGGCCCCTAGGGGTGCGCCTGGAGGAGTCCTACTCCCACCGGGAGTAGGACTCCCCCCTCTTGCCTTGTTGGAGAAGGAAAGGGGAAGCGGGAAAGAGGAAAGGGGGGCGCCCCCCCCCTTCCTTGTCCTATTCGGACTAGGGGGGAGGGGGCGCGCAGCCTACCCTGGCCGGCCCTCCTCTTCTCCCTTAGGGCACATGTAGGCCTATTAACCCCCGGGGGGGTTCCGGTAACCCCCCGGTACTATGGTAAAATCCCGATTTCACCCGAAACGATTCCGATATCCAAATATAGGCTTCCAATATACCAATCTTTATGTCTCGACCATTTCGAGACTCCTCGTCATGTCCGTGATCACATCCGGGACTCCAAACAAACTTTGGTACATCAAAACTCATAAACTCATAATAGAACTGTCATCGAAACCTTAAGCGTGCGGACCCTACGGGTTCGAGAACTATGTAGACATGACCTGGAACTGTTTCTGGTCAATAACCAATAGCGGAACCTGGATGCTCATATTGGCTCCTACATATTCTACGAAGATCTTTATCGGTCAAACCGCATAACAACATACGTTGTTCCCTTTGTCATCGGTATGTTACTTGCCCGAGATTCGATCGTCGGTATCTCAATACCTAGTTCAATCTCGTTACCGGCAAGTCTCTTTACTCGTTACGTAATGCATCATTCCGTAACTAACTATTTCACTACATTGCTTACAAGGCTTATAGTGATGTGCATTACCGAGAGGGCCCAGAGATACCTCTCCGACAATCGGAGTGACAAAACCTAATCTCAAAATACGCCAACTCAACATGTACCTTTGGAGACACCTGTAGAGCTCCTTTATAATCACCCAGTTACGTTGTGTCGTTTGGTAGCACACAAAGTGTTCCTCCGATAAACGGGAGTTGCATAATCTCATAGTTATAGGAACATGTATAAGTCATGAAGAAAGCAATAGCAACATACTAAATGATCAAGTGCTACGCTAACGGAATGGGTCAAGTCAATCACATCATTCTCCTAATGATGTGATCTTGTTAATCAAATGACAACACATGTCTGTGGTTAGGAAACATAACCATCTTTGATTAATGAGCTAGTCAAGTAGAGGCATACTAGTGACAATATGTTTGTCTATGTATTCACACATGTATTATGTTTCCGGTTAATACAATTATAGCATGAATAATGAACATTTATCATGATAACTTTATTATTGCCTCTAGGGCATATTTCCTTCAGTCTCCCACTTGCACTAGAGCCGATAATCTAGATTACATAGTAATGATTCTAACACCCATGGAGTCTTGGTGCTGATCATGTTTTGCTCGTGGAAGAGGTTTAGTCAATGGGTCTGCAACATTCAGATCCGTATGTATCTTGCAAATCTCTATGTCTCCCACCTAGACTTGGTCCCGGATGGAATTGAAGCGTCTCTTGATGTGCTTGGTCCTCTTGTGAAATCTGGATTCCTTTGCCAAGGCAATTGCACCAGTATTGTCATAGAAGATCTTCATTGGTCCCGATGCACTAGGTATGACACCTAGATCGGAAATGAACTCTTTCATCCAGACTCCTTCATTTGCTGCTTCTGAAGCAACTATGTACTCCGCTTCGCATGTAGATCCCGCCACGACGCTTTGTTTAGAATTGCACCAACTTATAGCTCCACCGTTTAATAAAAACATGTATCCGGTTTGCGATTTATAATCGTCCGGATCAGTGTCAAAGCTTGCATCGACGTAACCATTTACGACTAGCTCTTTCTCACCTCCATAAACGAGAAACATATCCTTAGTCCTTTTCAGGTATTTCAGGATATTCTTGACCGTTGTCTAGTGATCCACTCCTGGATTACTTTGGTACCTACCTGCCAAGCTTATTGCTAAGCATACCTCAGGTCTGGTGCACAGCATTGCATACATGATAGAGCCTATGGCTGAAGCATAGGGAACATCTTTCATTTTCTCTCTATCTTCTCCTGTGGTCGGGCATTGAGTCTGACTCAACTTCACACCTTGTAACACGGGCAAGAACCCTTTCTTTGCCTGATCCATTTTGAACTTTTTCATAACTTTATCAAGGTATGTGCTTTGTGAAAGTCCAATTAAGCGTCTTGATCTATCTCTATAGATCTTGATGCCCAATATGTAAGCAGCTTCACCGAGGTCTTTCATTGAAAAACTTTTATTCAAGTATCCCTTTATGCCATCCAGAAATTCTATATCATTTCCAGTTAATAATATGTCATCTACATATAATATCAGAAATGCTACAAAGCTCCCACTCACTTTCTTGTAAATACAGGCTTCTCCAAAAGTCTGTATAAAACCATATGCTTTGATCACACTATCAAAACGTTTATTCCAACTCCGAGAGGCTTGCACCAGTCCATAAATGGATCGCTAGAGCTTGCACACTTTGTTAGCACCTTTTGGATCGACAAAACCTTCCGGTTGCATCATATACAACTCTTCTTCCAGAAATCCATTCAGGAATGCAGTTTTGACATCCATTTGCCATATTTCATAATCATAAAATGCGGCAATTGCTAACATGATTCAGACAGACTTAAGCATCGCTACGGGTGAGAAAGTCTCATCGTAGTCAACTCCTTGAACTTGTCGAAAACCTTTCGCAACAACTCGAGCTTTGTAGACAGTTACATTACCATCAGCGTCAGTCTTCTTCTTGAAGATCCATTTATTCTCGATGGCTTGCCGATCATCGGGCAAGTCAACCAAAGTCCATACTTTGTTCTCATACATAGATCCCATCTCAGATTTCATGGCCTCAAGCCATTTTGCGGAATCTGGGCTCATCATCGCTTCCTCATAGTTCGTAGGTTCACCATGGTCAAGTAACATGACTTCCAGAATAGGATTACCGTACCACTCTGGTGTGGATCTTACTCTGGTAGACCTACGAGGTTCGGTAGTAACTTGATCTGAAGTTTCATGATCAGTATCATTAGCTTCCTCACTGATTGGTGTAGTTGTCACAGGAACCGGTTCTTGTGATGAACTACTTTCCAATAAGGGAGCAGGTATAGTTACCTCATCAAGTTCTACTTTCCTCCCACTCACTTCTTTCGAGAGAAACTCCTTCTCTAGAAAGGATCCGAACTTAGCAACAAAAATCTTGCCTTCAAATCTATGATAGAAGGTGTACCCAATAGTCGCTTTTGGGTATCCTATGAAGACACATTTCTTCGATTTGGGTTCGAGCTTATCTTGTTGAAGTTTCTTCACATAAACATCGCAGCCCCAAACTTTAAGAAATGACAACTTTGGTTTCTTGCCAAACCACAGTTCATAAGGCGTCGTCTCAACGGATTTTGATGGTGCCCTATTTAATGTGAATGCGGCCGTCTCTAGAGCATAACCCCAAAACGATAGCAGTAAATTAGTAAGAGAAATCATAGATCGCACCATATCTAGTAAAGTACGATTACGACGTTCGGACACACCATTACGCTGTGGTGTTCCGGGTGGCGTGAGTTGCGAAACTATTCTGCATTGTTTCAAATGTAGACCAAACTCGTAACTCAAATATTCTCCTCCACGATCAGATCATAGAAACTTTATTTTCTTGTTACGATGATTTTCAACTTCACTCTGAAATTCTTTAAACTTTTCAAAAGTTACAGACTTATATTTCATCAAGTAGATATACCCATACCTGCTTAAATCATCTGTGAAGGTGAGAAAATAACGATATCCGCCACGAGGCTCAACATTCATCGGACCACATACATCTGTATGTATGATTTCCAATAAATCTGTTGCTCTCTCCATAGTTCCGGAGAACGGTGTTTTAGTCATCTTGCCCATGAGGCATGGTTCGCAAGTACCAAGTGATTCATAATCTAGTGATTCCAGAAGTCCATCAGTATGGAGTTTCTTCATGCGCTTTACAACAATATGACCCAAACGGAAGTGCCACAAATAAGTTGCACTATCATTATCAACTCTGCATCTTTTGGCTTCAACATTATGAATATGTGTATCACTACTATCGAGATTTAATAAAAATAGACCACTCTTCAAGGGTGCATGACCATAAAAGATATTACTCATATAAATAGAACAACCATTATTCTCTGATTTAAATGAATAACCGTCTCGCATCAAACAAGATCCAGATATAATGTTCATGCTCAACGCTGGCACCAAATAACAATTATTTGGGTTTAAAACTAATCCCGATGGTAGATGTAGAGGTAGCGTGCCCACCGTGATCACATCGACTTTGGAACCATTTCCCATGTGCATCGTCACCTCGTCCTTAGCCAATCTTCTCTTAGTCCGTAGTCCCTGTTTCGAGTCGCAAATATTAGCAACAGAACCAGTATCAAATACCCAGGTGCTACTGCGAGCATTAGTAAGATACACATCAATAACATGTATATCACATATACCTTTGTTCACCTTGCCATCCTTCTTATCCGCCAAATACTTGGGGCAGTTCTGCTTCCAGTGACCAGTCTGCTTGCAGTAGAAGCACTCAGTTTCATGCTTAGGTCCAGACTTGGGTTTCTTCTCCTGAGCAGTAACTTGCTTGTTGTTCTTCTTGAAGTTCCCCTTCTTCTTCCCTTTGCCCTTTTTCTTGAAACTAGTGGTCTTGTTGACCATCAACACTTGATGCTCCTTCTTGATTTCTACCTCTATAGCCTTTAGCATTGCGAAGAGCTCTGGAATAGTCTTGTCCATCCCTTGCATATTATAGTTCATCACCAAGCTCTTGTAGCTTGGTGGCAGTGATTGAAGAATTCTGTCAATGACACTATCATCAGGAATATTAACTCCCAGTTGAATCAAGTGATTATTATACCCAGACATTTTGAGTATATGTTCACTGACAGAACTATTCTCCTCCATCTTACAGCTGTAGAACTTATTGGAGACTTCATGTCTCTCAATCCGGGCATTTGCTTGAAATATTAACTTCAACTCCTGGAACATCTCATATGCTCCATGACGTTCAAAACGTCGTTGAAGACTCGATTCTAAGCTATAAAGCATGGCACACTGAACTATCGAGTAGTCATCAGCTCTGCTCTGCCAGATGTTTTTAACGTCGTCAGTTGCATCTGCAGCGGGCCTGGTACCCAGCGGTGCTTCCAGGATGTAATTCTTCTGTGCAGCAGTGAGGATAATCCTCAAGTTACGGACCCAGTGCGTGTAGTTGCTACCATCATCTTTCAACTTAGCTTTCTCAAGGAACGCATTAAAATTCAACGTTACAACAGCACGAGCCATCTATCTACAACAAACATAGACAAGCAAAATACTATCAGGTACTAAGTTCATGATAAATTGAAGTTCAATTAATCATATTACTTAAGAACTCCCACTTAAACAGACATCTCTCTAGTCATCTAAGTGATCATGTGATCCACATCAACTAAACCATGTCCGATCATCACGTGAGATGGAGTAGTTTCAATGGTGAACATCACTATGTTGATCATATCTACTATATGATTCAGGTTCGACCTTTCGGTCTCCGTGTTTTGAGGCCATATCTGTATATGCTAGGCTCGTCAAGTTTAACCTGAGTATTCTGCGTGTGCAGCCATTTTTCACCCATTGTATTTGAACGTAAAGCCTATCATACCCGATCATCACGTGGTGTTTCAGCACGAAGAACTTTCGCAACGGTGCATACTCAGGGAGAACACTTCTTGATAATTAGTGAGAGATCATCTTAAAATGCTACCGTCAATCAAAGCAAGATAAGATGCATAAAGGATAAACATCACATGCAATCAATATAAGTGATATGATATGGCCATCATCATCTTGTGCTTGTGATCTCCATCTCCGAAGCACCGTCGTGATCACCATCGTCACTGGCGCGACACCTTGATCTTCATCGTAGCATCGTTGTCGTCTCGCCAATCTTATGCTTCTACGACTATCGCTACCGCTTAGTGATAAAGTAAAGCATTACAGGGTGATTGCATTGCATACAATAAAGCGACAACCATATGGCTCCTGCCAGTTGCCGATAACTCGGTTACAAAACATGATTATCTCATACAATAAAATTTAGCATCACGTCTTGACCATATCACATCACAACATGCCCTGCAAAAACAAGTTAGACGTCCTCTACTTTGTTGTTGCAAGTTTTACGTGGCTGCTACGGGCTTAGCAAGAACCGTTCTTACCTACGCATCAAAACCACAACGATAGTTCGTCAAGTTAGTGTTGTTTTAACCTTCGCAAGGACCGGGCGTAGCCACACTCGGTTCAACTAAAGTTCAAGAAACTGACACCCGCTAGCCACCTTTGTGCAAAGCACGTCGGGAGAACCGGTCTCGCGTAAGCGTACGCGTAATGTCGGTCCGGGCCGCTTCATCCAACAATACCGCCGAACCAAAGTATGACATGCGGTAAGCAGTATGACTTGTATTACCCACAACTCACTTGTGTTTTACTCGTGCATATAACATCTACGCATAAAACCTGGCTCGGATGCCACTGTTGGGGAATGTAGTAATTTCAAAATTTTCCTACGCACACGCAAGATCATGGTGATGCATAGCAACGAGAGGGGAGAGTGTTGTCCACGTACCCTCGTAGACCGAAAGCGGAAGCGTTATAACAACGCTGTTGATGTAGTCGTACGTCTTCACGGCCCGACCGATCAAGCACCGTTACTACGGCACCTCCGAGTTCTAGCACACGTTCAGCTCGATGACGATCCCCGGACTCCGATCCAGCAAAGTGTCGGGGAAGAGTTCCGTCAGCATGACGGCGTGGTGACGATCTTGATGTTCTACCGTCACAGGGCTTCGCCTAAGCGCCGCTACGATATGACCGAGGTGGAATATGGTGGAAGGGGCACCGCACACGGCTAAGGAACGATCACGAAGATCAACTTGTGTGTCATGGGGTGCCCCCCTGCCCACGTAGATAAAGGAGGGAGGGGGGAGGTGCAACCGGCCCCTGGGGGTGAGCCTGGAGGAGTCCTACTCCCACCTGGAGTAGGACTCCCCCCTCTTGTCTTGTTGGAGAAGGAAAGGGGAAGGGGGAAAGAGGAAAGGGGGGCGCTGCCCCCCCCTTCCTTGTCCTATTCGGACTAGGGGGGACAGGGCGCGCGGCCTGCCCTGGCCGGCCCTCCTCTTCTCCCTTAGGGCCCATGTAGGCCCATTAACCCCTAGGGGGTTCCAGTAACCCCTCGGTACTCCGGTTAAATCCCGATTTCACCCGGAACGATTCTGAGATCCAAATATAGGCTTCCAATATACCAATCTTTATGTCTTGACCATTACGAGACTCCTCGTCATGTCCGTGATCACATCCGGGACTCCAAACAAACTTTGGTACATCAAAACTCATAAACTCATAATATAAATGTCATCGAAACCTTAAGCGTGCGGACCCTACGGGTTCGAGAACTATGTAGACATGACCTAGAACTGTTTCTGGTCAATAACCAATAGCGGAACCTGGATGCTCATATTGGCTCCTACATATTCTACGAAGATCTTTATCGGTGAAACCGCATAACAACATACGTTGTTCCCTTTGTCATCGGTATGTTACTTGCCCGAGATTCGGACGTTGGTATCTCAATACCTAGTTCAATCTCTTTACCGACAAGTCTCTTTACTCGTTACGTAATGCATCATTCCATAACTAACTCTTTAGCTAGATTGCTTGCAAGGCTTATTGTGATGTGCATTCCCGAGAGGGCCCAGAGATACCTCTCCGACAATCGGAGTGACAAAACCTAATCTCGAAATATGCCAACTCAACATGTACCTTCTCGTCATGGAGAGCGCCGATATGATGAAGATGGCCACCGGTGAGGGATCCCCCCTCCGGCAGGGTGCCGGAACAGGGTCCCGGTTGGTTTTTGGTGGCTACATAGGCTTGCGGCGGCGGAACTCCTGATCTATCTTCTGTTCTGGAAGTTTTACGATACGTAGGTATATATGGGTGCAAGGGGTACGTCGGTGGAGCTTCGTGTTGGGGAACGTAGTAATTTCAAAATTTTCCTACGCACACGCAAGATCATGGTGATGCATAGCAACGAGAGGGGAGAGTGTTGTCCACGTACCCTCGTAGACCGAAAGCGGAAGCGTTATAACAACGCTGTTGATGTAGTCGTACGTCTTCACGGCCCGACCGATCAAGCACCGTTACTACGGCACCTCCGAGTTCTAGCACACGTTCAGCTCGATGACGATCCCCGGACTCCGATCCAGCAAAGTGTCGGGGAAGAGTTCCGTCAGCACGACGGCGTGGTGACGATCTTGATGTTCTACCGTCACAGGGCTTCGCCTAAGCGCCGCTACGATATGACCGAGGTGGAATATGGTGGAAGGGGGCACCGCACACGGCTAAGGGACGATCACGAAGATCAACTTGTGTGTCATGGGGTGCCCCCTGCCCACGTAGATAAAGGAGGGAAGGGGGAGGTGCGGCCGGCCCCTAGGGGTGCGCCTGGAGGAGTCCTACTCCCACCGGGAGTAGGACTCCCCCCTCTTGCCTTGTTGGAGAAGGAAAGGGGAAGCGGGAAAGAGGAAAGGGGGGCGCCCCCCCCCTTCCTTGTCCTATTCGGACTAGGGGGGAGGGGGCGCGCGGCCTGCCCTGGCCGGCCCTCCTCTTCTCCCTTAGGGCACATGTAGGCCTATTAACCCCCGGGGGGGTTCCGGTAACCCCCCGGTACTATGGTAAAATCCCGATTTCACCCGAAACGATTCCGATATCCAAATATAGGCTTCCAATATACCAATCTTTATGTCTTGACCATTACGAGACTCCTCGTCATGTCCGTGATCACATCCGGGACTCCAAACAAACTTTGGTACATCAAAACTCATAAACTCATAATAGAACTGTCATCGAAACCTTAAGCGTGCGGACCCTACGGGTTCGAGAACTATGTAGACATGACCTAGAACTGTTTCTGGTCAATAACCAATAGCGGAACCTGGATGCTCATATTGGCTCCTACATATTCTACGAAGATCTTTATCGGTCAAACCGCATAACAACATACGTTGTTCCCTTTGTCATCGGTATGTTACTTGCCCGAGATTCGATCATCGGTATCTCAATACCTAGTTCAATCTCTTTACCGACAAGTCTCTTTACTCGTTACGTAATGCATCATTCCGTAACTAACTATTTCACTACATTGCTTACAAGGCTTATAGTGATGTGCATTACCGAGAGGGCCCAGAGATACCTCTCCGACAATCGGAGTGACAAAACCTAATCTCAAAATACGCCAACTCAACATGTACCTTTGGAGACACCTGTAGAGCTCCTTTATAATCACCCAGTTACGTTGTGTTGTTTGGTAGCACACAAAGTGTTCCTCCGATAAACGGGAGTTGCATAATCTCATAGTTATAGGAACATGTATAAGTCATGAAGAAAGCAATAGCAACATACTAAATGATCAAGTGCTACGCTAACGGAATGGGTCAAGTCAATCACATCATTCTCCTAATGATGTGATCTTGTTAATCAAATGACAACACATGTCTGTGGTTAGGAAACATAACCATCTTTGATTAATGAGCTAGTCAAGTAGAGGCATACTAGTGACAATATGTTTGTCTATGTATTCACACATGTATTATGTTTCCGGTTAATACAATTATAGCATGAATAATAAACATTTATCATGATATGAGGAAATAAATAATAACTTTATTATTGCCTCTAGGGCATATTTCCTTCACTTCGGGGGCCCCACGAGGCAGGGGGGCGCGCCCTAGCAGGTGGGCGCGCCTCCCACCCTCGTGGCCAGCTCTCATATCTTCTGACGTAGAGTCCAAGTCTATCCAGTGGCTTTCCTTCCAAAAATAACTTCTCCAGTTGATTTCGTTCCGTTTCAACTCCGTTTGATATTCATTTTCCTCGAAACACTGAAATAGGCATAAAACAGCAAATCTGGGCTGGGCCTACGGTTAATAGGTTAGTCCCAAAAATAATATAAAAGTGGATAATAAAGCCCAATATTGCCCAAAACAGTAGATTATATAGCATGGAGCAATCAAAAATTATAGATACGTTGGAGACGTATCAAGCATCCCCAAGCTTAATTCCTGCTTGTCCTCGAGTTGGTAAATGATAAAAAACATAATTTTTGATGTGGAATGCTAGTTGGCATAAGTTCATTGTAATTCTTCTTAATTGTGATATGAATATTCAGATCCGAAAGATTCAAGAAAAAAGTTCATATTGACATAAAAATAATAATACTTCAAGCATACTAACAAAGCAATTATGTCTTCTCAAAATAACATGGCCAAAGAAAGTTATCCCTACAAAATCATATAGTCTGGCTATGCTCTCTCTTCACCACACAAAATATTTAAATCATGCACAACCCCGATGACAAGCCAAGCAATTGTTTCATACTTTAACATTTTCAAAAAAAATCAATCTTCACGCAACATGAGTGTGAGACATGGATATAGCACTATATGTGGAATAGAATGGTGGTTGTGGAGAAGACAAAAAGAGGGGAAGATAGTCTCACATCAACTAGGCGTATCAACGGGCTATGGAGATGCCCATCAATAGATACCAATGTGAGTGAGTAGGGATTGTCATGCAACGGATGCACTATAGCTATAAGTAAATGAAAGCTTAATAAAAGAAACTAAGTGGGTGTGCATCCAACTCGCTTGCTCACAAAGACCTAGGGCATTTTGAGGAAGCCCATCATTGAAATATACAAGCCAAGTTCTATAATGTAAAATTCCCACTAGTATATGAAAGTGACAACATAGAAGACTCTCTATCATGAGGATCATGGTGCTACTTTGAAGCACAAGTGTGGTAAAAGGATAGTAGCATTGTCCCTTCTCTCTTTTTCTCTCATTTTTTATTTTTTTGTTTGGGCCTTTTCTTCCTTTTTTATGGCCTCTTTTTTCTCCTTCTTTTTTTTTCGTCCGGAGTCTCATCCCGACTTGTGGGGGAATCATAGTCTCCATCATCCTTTGCTCAGTGGGACAATGCTCTAAAAATGATGATCATCACACTTTTATTTACTTACAACTCAACAATTACAACTCGATACTTAGAACAAAATATGACTCTATATGAATGCCTCCGGCGGTGTACCGGGATATGCAATGAATCAAGAGTGACATGTAGGAAAGAATTATGAATGGTGGTTTTGCCACAAATACGATGTCAACTACATGATCATGCAAAGCAATATGACAATGATGGAGCGTGTCATAATAAACGGAACGGTGGAAAGTTGCATGGCAATATATCTCGGAATGGCTATGGAAATGCCACGATAGGTAGGTATGGTGGCTGTTTTGAGGAAGGTATATGGTGGGTGTATGATACCGGCGAAAGGTGCGCGATATTAGAGAGGCTAGCAATGGTGGAAGGAAGAAGAGTGCGTATAATCCATGGACTCAACATTAGTCATAAAGAACTCATATACTTATTGCAAAAATCAAGAAGTTATCAAAGCAAAGTATTACGAGCATGCTCCTAGGGGGATAGATTGGTAGGAAAAGACCATCGCTTGTCCCCGACCACCACTCATAAGGAAGACAATCAATAAATAAATCATGCTCCGACTTCATCACATAACGGTTCACCATACGTGCATGCTACGTGAATCACAAACTTTAACACAAGTATTTATCAAATTCGCAACTACTCAACTAGCATGACTCTAATATTACTACCTCCATATCTCAAAACAATCATCAAGCATCAAACTTCTCTTAGTATTCAACACACTCATAAGAAAGTTTTTACTAGTCTTGAATACCTAGCATATTAGGATTAAGCACATTACCATGCTATTTAAGACTCTCAAAATAATATAAGTGAAGCACGAGAGTTCATCTATTTCTTCAAAATAAAACTACCACCATGCTCTAAAAGATATAAGTGAAGCACTAGAGCAAACAACAAACTACTCCGAAAGATATAAGTGAAGATCAATGAGTAGTCGAATAATTATGTAACTATGTGAAGACTCTCTCTTATTTAAGAATTTCAGATCTTGGTATTTTATTCAAACAGCAAGCAAAGCTAAAGAAAATGACACTGCAAGGATAGCACACATCATGTGAAGAAGCAAAAACTTAGGTTCAACCGATATTAACCGATAATTGTTGAAGAAGAAAGGTGGGATGCCTACCGGGGAATCCCCAAGCTTAGATGCTTGAGACTTCTTGAAATATTATCTTGGGGTGCCTTGGCCATCCCCTAGCTTGAGCTTTTATGCCTCCTTAATTCCTCTCATATCACGGTTTCCTAAATCTCAAAAGCTTCATCCACACCAAACTCAACAAGAACTCGTGAGATAGGTTAGTATAAACCAATGCAAAAACCTTATCATTTTCTACTATAGAAAATCAATAAAATTATTATTCAACATTGCATACTAAATGCCTCTGCATATTTAATACTCCTATCATCAAATAGAATCATTAAACAAGCAAACATATGCAAACATAACAGCAATCTGCCAAAACAGTACAATCTGTAAAGAATGCAAGATTCATCATACTTCCTTAACTCCAAATTGTAAAAGAAAATTCCCACTGTAGTAAATTTATCAGAGCTTCTTATGCAAAAGGTTTCAACATTTTATCACATTCTGACTTTTCTAAGGAATTTTTGCAACAGCGGTAAACTTTCTGTTTTCAAACAGCAACATGCATACTTGCAAAATAAGCATGGCAAAAGCTATCCTTGACATTATTATTGAAACTAGAGACGCTCCAAGCAAAACACATATCATGTGGTGAATAAAAATATAGCTCC